>OX335792.1:10956595-13456595 GCA_946896805.1 Scutellaria galericulata
TGAGTAGAGACATTTGAGAATCGAACACGAGACCTCTCACACTCAAAGCACGAAACTTACCATCAAACCAATAGTAATTGTTGTAAATAATTCAAACATTTTATACTATATAATATATTTTATATACATTTACTATATGTAAATATTAATATACATATTATAGTATACTTTATAATACTATATACTATATAATATATTTTATATACTTTATACTATATGTATATTGTATAGTTTATACTATAGTTTTATTTTATACTATATATTATAGTTATATTGTAGTTTTTTTTTGTATTATTTTATAATATATACTATATACTATAGTTTATACTGTAATTTTTTAGTATTATTTTATAATATATACTATATACTATAGTTTATACTGTAGTTTTTAGTATTATTTTATAATATATATTATAGTTTATAGTATAGTTTTTTAATTATACTATATACTATATGCTATAGAATAATATTATATACTTTATGCTATATACTATATACTATATGTATATAGTACAGTTTATACTATAGTTTTATTTTATACTATATACTATAGTTTATACTGTAGTTTTTTAATTATACTATATTATATACTGCATAATATATACTACATACTACATACTACATACTATATACTATATACTTTATACTATATGCTATAGAAGAATACTATATACTATATACCATATATTATATACTATATACTATATATTATATGCTATATAAGAATACAATATATTATATAAAATAAAAAGTGAATATCTAATTTTAAAGGTAAATATATCATAAATTTCATTAAAAATGATAACATTATATATAATAGGAATAATGACAAAGAAAATTATACAAATTATAAAACAAGTATTTTAAATATTGAAGGATTTCAAACAAAGCATTATCATAAATAATAATATAGATTTAAATATTCATTTGTTTTGAGCTTCCTAAAAGAAAAATAACTTAATAAATATGAATTAATAAGTATAATTACTTACAAAATGATAAAATGTAGAGTTAGTAGAGGCATTTGAGAATCGAATACTATAATACTATATACTATATAATATATTTTATATACTTTATACTATATGATAGTATATAAATATATTATACTCCCTCCGTCCCGGAACACTTCGCACACTAAATTGGGCACAATTTTTAAGAAAAAAAGGAATCTTTGCTTTTTGATTGAGTGTATAAGAGTCAATTATGTGAGAAAAAGACAAAAAGTAATAAAGTGTTGAGAGAGAAAAAGTAATGACATTATGTGTAAATAAGTGTGTATTGGGAGGGTAATAATTGTGATAAAATTTGCCATTTTTGGGTGTGCAAAGTGTTTTGGGACAGATTAAAAAGGAAAGTGTGCAAAGTGTTGTGGGACGGAGGGAGTATACTATATGTATATAGTATAGTTTATAATATAGTTTTATTTTATACTATATATTATAGTCTATAGTTTATATTGTAGTTTTTTAGTATTATTTTATAATATATACTATATACTATAGTTTATATTGTAGTATCTGTAGTTGTTTAATATTATTTTATAATATATACTATATATTATAGTTTATACTGTAGTTTTTTAATTATATTATATTATATACTACATACTATATACTATATGCTATAGAAGAATACTATATACTATATATTATATACTTTATGCTATATATACTATATACTATATGTATATAGTACATTTTATACTATAGTTTTATTTTATACTATATACTGTAGTTTATACTGTAGTTTTAGAATTATACTATATTATATACTGCATACTATATACTACATACTATATACTATATGCTATAAAAGAATACTTTATACTATATACCATATATTATATACTATATACTATATATTATATACTATATATTATATGCTATATAAGAACACTATATACTATATATTATATAAAATAAAGTGAATATCTAATTTCAAAGGTAAATATATCATAAATTTCATTAAAAATGATAACATTTTATATAATAGGAATAATGACAAAGAAAATTATACAAATTATAAAACAAGTATTTTAAATATCGAAGGATTTCAAACAAAGCATTATCATAAATCATAATATAGATTCAAATATTCATTTGATTTGAGCTTCCTAAAAGAAAAATAACTTAATAAATATGAATTAATAAGTATAATTACTTACAAAATGATAATAGTTTATAATATGGTTTTATAGTTTTATTTTATACTATATATTATATACTATTCATATAAATTTTATAATTTTATTTTATACTATATACTATATACTATTCATATAAATTTTATAGTTTTATTTTATACTATATACTATAGTATATATTAAATATAAAATATGACTCAAAAACTAAAAGTGAAAAAAGTAAAAAAATTTAATATAGTATTTATATACTATTTATAATTTTATTTTATAACTATAACTATAATTTTATTTTATAACTATTTATATAGCACATCAGCAGAATAATTAATCTCCTATGTCTTTGATAGATATTATATTGATGTTAAATACTTGGAATATCAGATTCGAGGTCGTATTATTTCTTAGGATATTAGAAAAGGCTATATATAGCTAAAAGACCAACTAATTAATTCTGAAAATTTCTGAATTTTTTAATTTCCGAAATTTCTGAAAAAAATTCCGAAAATTTCCGAAAAATTCCGAAAAATTTCCGAAAATTTCCAAAAAAATTCCGAAAATATTCCGAAAATTCCGAAATTTTCGGAATTCCGAAATTTCCGAAATTTCCGAAATTTCCGAAATCGGATGGGATTTCACATTTCCGAAAATTTTTGGATGGAAATTGGAATTGGTTTTTCATTTCCGAAATTTTTTGGAATTTTTCCGAAACACCCTATTTCCGATTCGATCCGTCCGATTTCCACCCCTAGCTTAGAGAGAAACGAACGGCTAGTAATTAATTTCCATAATCAGCAGCCAGTTGCCTTCAATAACCCCATCAGTATAATTTCAAATATTTACTCTTTCCACTTTCCCTCCGAAAAATTAATTTGAATTATATTTTCAAATTCCCAGAAATAAGAATTCCATTTCCAAGGAAAGAAAGAAAATAATTAAAAAGAGTAATTTCCCCCAAAATTTTCTCAAGTACCATCAGCCCTACCTCATGGACAATGAGGACGAGGAACTCGGCTTCGTTCCCGGCTTTGCCCCTGCACTGGTCTCTCTAACCCCATTCGCTTCCTCAGCCTCACCTTCCCCTCGCCGTCTATCCAGCTGCTTTACGCCGCCGAACGAGCCAGTCAGATCCAAAAGGCAGCTTGCGTGGTTGTCTCTCCAGGGTCGGCTTGTCGGAGCCGACGACGCCAGCTCGACTAAGACTATCGATCGAAACGGCGCATTCAGCGCCGAAGAGGCGGTGGCTTGGGAGCTGTTTACCCCCATTCAGCGTGTTTTGACCGTCGCTGTTGCGGCTGCTGCTGCTGCCAACTCACAGAAGAATAAACAAATTTCGAAACTGGAAAAATCAGTTGATCTAAGGGTCAGTTAAGTGTTCATTAATTTTCGAACATTGAAATAATATTTCGCTTGAACGCATTTTTAGATTATTAATTAAACTGGGGTTTGTTTATTATGTGTTACTTGTTTTAATGATTGAATTATTTTAATTGATTAATCGAAATGCTTTAATTCCTAATATGTTTTAATGGTTCTTCTGGAAGAAAATTCAACTTTGTCGGAAAGTTTATCAGCATCTAGTTATAGTCTTTTGAAGGATTTTCATTTTTTATGTAGTTTGAATGGTGTGGTTTTGCTCTGTTAAATTTATTATAATAATAATAATTATAATTTTACCCATTTGCAAAGTATGATTTATTTATTTATTTATTTTTTTGCTTTCTATTTGGAAAGATGAGTGGAAGTATTTCAATATAGCCCCTCTGAAAACGGAGGTGATCCAGCCTCACCTTCTAGAGCAATTAACTTCTAGTTATTTAAATTTTTTTTTTTTTTAAACATCATTAATGGTTTCTTGCTGATTTGTCTTGTGAAGTTTACTTATGTGTTATTTATGTATCATCTGAAATATAATTTGGAACATGACATGAACCACTCCTCCTAAGATTGGATCACTATATCCAACTCAATAAGAAATAATTAAAGTTCATATTTATGTAGAGACTGATAAATCATAAACATTATGTCCCCAGGACCAAGTGCTCTTAAGCATGCAAAAGAAGCTAGACACTCTATGCGAGCAGGTGAAAATTTTCAAGGATCAGCCTGAAGTTGAGACACCAGATGTCTTTATTACGACAGAATGTTCCTTGGTAAAACAGTCGAGTTAAAAGCTTTATTTCTTTTATCCATCTTAACATATGATACAGTATAGTTAACGATATGAGTGCTTACACTGGTTCTATGTTTGTTTTAAAGTTTCACACAAGTAAAGGATTAGATAGGGATGAAGTGTGCAAGCAGAAAATGGTAAATTCGTATGTGACAGAAGCAGATGAGCGTCGTATGTCTGATTTGTCAGACTGGGCTCCCAGTGTTGCTTCTTCTTTTGATTTTCAGGTATGGTTATAGTTTACCCTTTCAATTTGGAGTTTTGGGAAATTGTTCGAATGCACATTGCAAATTGTAATACAAAATTCATTGTCTTTGCTGCATTTTGCTTTTTAACGCTCTTATAATTGGAAGTTTTCCCTTAACTGTTCTTTACTGCTTGAATGACTATCTGATTGTGTCACCCAATTATTTACTTTGTCCTAAAAAGGGTTCATTTTCTTGGCTACTTTCTGCTTTGTACGTGTCTTTTTACTTTGTGCTATTGAGTTTTGACATCTGAATTATTGAAATCTTGAAACTTTTGGGGCATGGGTTCTCTTGAATTTTGAGCTTTTAATTTAGAAATATTTAGTTGTTTATGTTGTGAAGGGTTTTGAGATATTTGAGGATTTTGAGGTGGTGGTTGTGAATCTTGAATGATCAGCTGGGCGTTGTATTTATGAAGTTTATAGCTTTTAATTTAGAAATATTTAGTTGGATTTATGAAGTAAATTACTAGTCTATAAGTATGATGGATTGGGAATCAGAAATGAATAGAAATGTATTGAGCTCTTCAAATTGCTGTTGCAACACCCAAATTATGAACTGGTTGTTGTAGACTGGGGCACGTGTGGCCTAGTACTAACTACAATTATAATAACCTTTTGACTATACAACACTTAGTGCACTAGTTGCAGATGGACAGTTTATCAATAGAACATGATATCAACATCCTGAGGAAGGAATCTGAAGAGAAGGATGTCACCATCAAGGAACTATCTGCTTTTCTCAAGTCATCTCAAGCTTTGAGTTCAAAGGTAATATTTTTCACTTAATTAGCCGTCTTGTGTTCATATTTCTTCTCTTTACGATTACTTTCTTCCGAAATCCAGAGGATTGCAGAATTGGAAGATATTATCCGTAGGAAGAATATGATCATCAACAAGCTTCGAAAAGACGTAATCATTCTTGAACAAAAGGTATGGATCCTTCATGCTAACTATGTGCTTAATTAATTGCTAAACAACTTGAGTTCCTAATTTTCATCACATTTTGCACCCAACTTTTTTTTTTTAATAATTTTTTTGAAAAATCCAAAAACTATGAGCTAAAAAGAAAGAAGTATAGGTGTGTTAAACATGTGCAAATAAGTACCGAGGCAAAAATCAAAAGAATTAAATAAAATAGGGACAAAAATGAAAAAATTACATGAAATAAAATAAGTATAGGTGTGTTTACATGACAGAAATGAAGAAACTACAGGGACATAATATGCATTTTTCCAAAAGTCAAGTTAGATAATATGATAATAAAGGATGCTACATTTTGACTAAATTGTGATGTTTGAGTAGGTAAGTAAATATGCAAAGAAATTAACGACATGTTCATAAGTGATGCATAAACAAGTAATGATGCACAGGTGATGAGCCTTACAAGAGTAGGGAGAAAATCGTCTTCAAATGTGCAGCAGCAGAGTCTTCCAAAAATGGCAGATAATGTAGTTTATGACATGGACCCGTCCTCTTCTGATTCAGACACCTCTCCTCGCCCTCCCAAACACGGGAATGAAATTGAGAAATCTTCTAAAAGAGATGTAACATTTTGTCATGCTAAAGCAATTCCCTTGAAAGAGATCTCTAATTTAGTTGCACCTCTTAAGCCTAAGCATACGACGAGTTTTGATAATAGAAGCAGGAGACGACCTCTCAAATCCAAAGACGTAGCTACTCATCAGAGATGGGTTTCGTAGCTTCTTTTTTTGTTTTTTTGCAAAACATTTGTTTTATTACTTAATTAATTAATATATAAGATGCATAAATTAGAAGGATATGAATTATCTCTTTTCATAATGTCAGATGGACTTTGTATCACCGGAGTTTCTGAATCTTTTTCTCTCCAAACTGAGAGCAGGATTAAAGAAATGAATTGTGTTTGGAGTAAGTTATTTGCAATGAATTGATATTTTTATCAAGTAACTAAAAAAAATAATTTGAAATTAAAGTGATGATTTCAAATCATGCCAATCTAAAGAACATTAACTATTTGTATGTTTCAAACGAGAGTAGGATGAGAGAAATTCAGGCTTTGGATTATTGAGATTTAATAATCAAAGCATAGTGACGTTTATAATAGACACAATATATTAACAAATGTTCACCAGATGTTCACAAAAAAGGGAATTCAAATCCTACGAACTCCAATACTATTGACATGCCTTTAGAACACATTGCTTCTCAAAGACTTAGTAAAAGAATTAACGACTATCTTGCTAGTAGGAATATGTCTGAGAACCATTGTCCTTGTGCAATACATCTCAAATGAAGTGATCTCTTTTGTATAAGCCAATGTAGTAGTGTTGTCACAATAGATAGTGGCTGCATTATTAACATGCACGGTCACGCACAAAATCTGTAGAAATCTTCTTAACCAGATCACCTCTTGAACTGTTGATGTACAAGTAATGTATTCAGCTTTCATGGTGGATAGAGATATACAAGGCTGCTTCTTGCTACACCAAGTGACATCAGCACCTCTCAACAAGAAAGCATATCCGGATGTGGGTTTGCGCTCATATCTGTCCCTTGCTCCATCAACATCACTATATCCAACTAGCTTTAAACTACCTCCATGGTTGCATAAAACAATATCACTAGTCCTTTTCAAATATCTAAGTATCCTTTTAAATGCAACCCAGTGATCGTACCAATGATTACTTTGAAATTTACTCACCATTCTAAGTAGTAAGGGATCGGAAATCTTGCATAAAAACAAATATCTATGTGGAGATTATGTATATGATATGCCTGTGTGTGAAATATGCATTTTAGGTAAGCAAATCAGATCTAAATTCCCTGTTTCCCCCTTCCCCAATCCATCTAAATGTTCTGAAATTTTAGAATATATTCATTCTGATGTGTGGGGACCTGCATCTGTTGCTTCTCCTGTTGGAAACCAATATTTCCTGTCTGTCATTGATGATTATTCCAGAAAAGTGTTTGTGTTATGATATGTGCTAACTGCTAAGCACTGCATAGTGGAGTGCCAGAGACCTTGTCAATCTGGTTTTACTTGTTAGTGGGTCAAGTTGTTTTAATTATTTTAGTGTTAGAAGTGGTGTTAGTGGTTGCTATTTTATCTCCTTTTCTTTAGCATTGCAGTTATCTTTCTCTTCCAGTTGTAAGTTATATGATATGAGCCGAATGAATGAAGAACATTATTACTTGCCAACAAATTATCTTCCTTCTCCTAACCTTCTTCTCATTGTTCCTTTCTGCTCTCAAAATTCCTCTATCAGTGGTATCAAAGCCATTACGGTCATGGACACTCGCGGCAAAACAAATGTTGAATTCCGCAACGAGGTCAACGAAATCTTAGCACGACATGAGTCTAGCTTCGATCAAGTGAATGCTGCGTTGCAAGTTGTGTTAACCGAACTTCAAGCCCTTCGAACCACAAATATCACAAATACTACCAATCCTGAGACCAACCCATTTGCAGGTGAAGGCTCCTCTCACTCATATAATTCTCGATCCAACACCATCAATAATTCCCACCAGCGAGTCAAATTATCTTTCCCAAAATTTAATGGAGATGACCCAACATGATGGATCTACAAGGCAAAACAATACTTTGATTTTCAAAATATTGTAGCAGACCAGGAAGTTCAATTGGCTTCATTTCACTTAGAAGGCATTGCTCTACAATGGCATCGGTGGTTGACAAAATTTCATGGAATGAGTTTACTAAGGCCGTATTACTTCGATTTGGCCCCACCGACTATGAAGACCCATCAGAAGCTCTATCTCGGCTTTGCCAAACCACCACTGTGACAGCTTATCAGGAAGCCTTTGAGAAACTTTCCCACCGTGTAGACAACCTGCCTGAGAATTTCCTCATTGGTTATTTTATCGCTGGCCTTCGGGACGATATTCACATCGATGTGAAAATTAAATAGCCTCGTACCTTGGCAGATACTATTGGAGTGGCTCGACTCATCGAGGAACGAAACTAGATGCAAAGGAAGGTCAACCAACCAGTCCGCTCGCAACTAAACTCAGGGATACCGAAGCCATCACCAAACACAACTGCAGGGGTATTGGGACCTCCTCCCACTCAGCGCATAAACCAAAGTGTGACCACTCCACCAGCAACATTTCGTCGAATCACCAATCAAGAGGCACGAGAGCGTCGAGAGAAGGGTTTATGTTATTACTGTGATGAGAAGTTTGCTCCTGGCCATCGTTGTGAACGACCACAATTATTTATGATTGAGGATTCGCCATTGGTAAATCCCGAAGAAGTTGAGCACATTGCGGCAGAGGTTGATATTTATGAACCAATGCCTGAGATCTCTTTCCATGCAATCACAGGAACCCAACATCCACAAACTATACGCGTACTTGGCAAACTGAAAAGTAAGAATGTTACGGTGTTGATAGACGGCGGTAGCACTCACAACTTCATCGATCAGGCTCTTGTCTCCAAATTCGGGCTGCCAATATTGCGTGACAATAAGCTCCAAGTAACAGTAGCTAATCAAGAAAAGATAGACTGCGTGGGACAATGTCGGGGGCTCACCATCACTATTTAAGGTTATTCCGTTACTACCGACTATTACATCCTTCCAGTTGCAGCATGCCCATTGGTATTGGGCGTACAATGGCTCGAGACACTTGGACCCGTTGAGATGGATTACAAGAAGTTGTCAATGACATTTAAAGTGGGAGGGATCACACATACCTTCCAAGGATTGCAGCGAGCCGACATTGCAGTTTTGTCTGCTAAGGAGTTCAATTGTTTACAAGGTACTGGTTATTTTTTTCAAATTATTCCATCCAGTGATGCTTGTAAACCACAATCCCACTCACCGGAAATGAGCCGCCTCTTAGAAGAATTCTCTCAAGTCTTTGAACCACCCAACCACCTTCCTCCGACAAGACCCCATGATCATCACATTCCATTACAGCCGAATGCAGAACCTATTAGCGTGCGGCCCTACCGATATCCATATTACCAAAAGGCCGAGATAGAAAAAATGGTGGGTGAGCTTTTGCGGTCTGGTTTGATAAGGCCAAGTAACAGCCCATCTCATCTCCTGTGTTATTGGTGAAGAAAACTGATGGAACTTGGCGTTTTTGTGTGGATTATCGAGCTTTAAATGAAATTACAATCAAAGATAAATACCCAATTCCGGTGATCGACGAGCTGTTGGATGAGCTTAATGGAGCTAAATTCTTTTCTAAATTGGATTTACGCTCGGGCTATCACCAAATTCGAGTGCGAGAAGCTGACATTCCAAAAACGGCCTTTAGAACGCACGAGGGCCATTATGAGTTCATAGTGATGCCGTTTGGTCTCACTAATGCACCAGCGACATTTCAAAGCCTCATGAACGACCTCTTTCGTCCCTATCTTCGAAAATTTATTTTAGTTTTCTTTGATGACATTTTAGTGTTCTCTAAATCATGGGGCAATCATCTCCTGCATCTGCAAACTGTTCTACAAATTCTATCTGCTAATAGTTTGTTTGTGAAGGAATCAAAATGTCAATTTGGAGTTCTACAGGTCGAATACTTGGGGCACATAATTTCTGAGGAGGGAGTGGCGGTTGATCCAAAGAAAATTCAAACAGTAATTGATTGGCTTACTCCAACCACGGTGAAAGGGCTTCGTGGCTTTCTTGGTCTAGCAGGTTATTATCGCAAGTTTATTCGTAATTTTGGCAGTATTGCAGCTCCTTTGACTCGACTCTTGTCTAAGAATGGGTTTCAATGGAATGAGGAAGCAGAGAGGGCTTTCACTCACTTGAAGGCTGCACTAACTTCACCACCTGTGTTATGCCTTCCGGATTTTTCTAAATAATTTGTGGTCGAATGTGATGCAAGTGGAATCAGAATTGAGGCAATTCTTATATAGGGAAATAGACCAGTGGCTTATTTCAGTGAAGCGTTGAAAGGTTCGGCCTTGGCATTATCTGCTTATGAGAAAGAAATGTTGGCTATAGTTAAGGCAATCAAGAAATGGCGCCCATATTTGCTCGGGAAACCATTTATCGTCCGAACCGATCAGAAAAGTCTCAAATATCTGCTCGAACAACGAATTACTACTCCGGCACAAACTCGGTGGCTTCCGAAACTTCTTGGTTGTGATTATGAAATTGAATACAAGAAAGACGTTGAAAACCAAGGTGCAGATTCATTGTCACGTGTAGTTGAATTTCAATTTCTATCTTTATCTATGCCACGTGCAGATTGGTGGCAGATACTCCAGCAAGAAGTCAAATAAGAACCGTTCTATGAGAATCTGAAACAACAAAGTCTTTCCAGATCACCACACAACTTACTCCAACGAGACGGCGTTTGGTTCAGAGGTGAGCAAGTTTTATTAAGCCCACATCATCTTTAATCCGAAAGATACTTGATGATTGTCATTCATCACCTACAGGTGGCCATTTTGGGTTCCATAAAACTTTGTCCCGCATCAAGCACAACTTCTTCTGGTCCAACATGCATCAGTCAGTAAAACAATATCTTCAAGAATGTGATGTTTGCCAACGATATAAAACTGATTGTATGAAGCCCGCTGGTTTACTTCAGCCACTGCCAAATCCCTCTCGAATTTGGACAGATATTTCCATAGATTTCATTGAAGGACTACCGCCCTCCAATGGACATACTGTCATCATGGTAGTCGTCGATCGATTGTCGAAGTATGCTCACTTTATAGCCTTGAGACACCCATTTACTGCAGTCACTATGGCCAAGGCTTTTGTGGCCAATGTGGTACGTCTTCATGGCATTCTGACATCAATTGTTAGTGATCGCAACAAGGTTTTTATCAGCTCTTTTTGGCGAACAATGTTCCAGCTGCAGGGGACCAAACTTTGCATGAGTTCAAGTTACCATCCACAATCCGACGGTCAAACCGAGGTAGTAAATCGCACACTCGAGCAATACTTACGGTGTTTTACAGGGAACCAACCGCGTAAATGGCTGGAATGGATTCCTTGGGCTGAGTTTAGTTATAATACATCGGTCCATTCCTCCACAAAGATTACGCCATTTGAAGCTGTTTATGGCATTCCGCCGCCAACTCCTCTTGCCTATGTGCCTGGTACTTCTAACATTCAAGCGGTGGATGAGTATTTGCGGGATAGAGACACCATTCTCCGTGAGCTCCGTTAGAACCTCCTCGTTGCCCAAGACCGCATGAAATGTCAAGCAGATCAACATCGGCGAGAGGTGTCTTTTGATGTTGGAGATTATGTGTATCTGAAATTACAACCTTATCGGTAGAGTTCTGTTGCTTTTCATGGTAATATGAAGCTTGCTCCACGTTATTTTGGGCCGTTCCAAATCACTGAAAAGGTTGGTTCTGTAGCTTATAGATTGGCTTTACCTCCTGATTCTCAAATCCATAATGTGTTTCATGTGAGCTTGTTAAGAAAATGTATGGGGTCAATCATTCCTACTTCAGCTCAATTACCTCCAGTCTCGGATTCTTTGACCGTCCTTCCGCAACCGGAAGCTGTCTTAGATCGGCGTGTGATTCGCAAGGGCCGTTACCACCCAAAATCTGAGATCTTAGTAAAGTGGGTAGGAGCTCCACGAGAAGATGCAACTTGGGAAAATGAATGACGTTTTTCTCAATCCTATCCAGATTTCATCCTTGCAGACAAGGATCTTCGGGTGGGGGAGAAGTGATATGTGCTAACTGCTAAGCACTGCATAGTGGAGTGCCAGAGACCTTGTCAATCTGGTTTTACTTGTTAGTGGGTCAAGTTGTTTTAATTATTTTAGTGTTAGAAGTGGTGTTAGTGGTTGCTATTTTATCTCTTTTTCTTTAGCATTGCAGTTATCTTTCTCTTCCAGTTGTAAGTTATATGATATGAGCCGAATGAATGAAGAACATTATTACTTGCCAACAAATTATCTTCCTTCTCCTAACCTTCTTCTCATTGTTCCTTTCTGCTCTCAAAATTCCTCTATCATGTTATTGCTTAAACAGAAATCTAATGTAATTGATAAGTTTAAAGCATGAAAAATTCTGATTAAGAACTTAACTGGTAAGAACAGATAATGGAACAAAATTTTGTAATCATGAATTCAATGTTTTGTGTGCTGAATATGGAATCAAAAGACATAGAACTGTAACCTATACACCACAACAAAATGGTATTGTTGAGAGAATGAACAGGGCTCTCCTGGAAAGGGTAAGATTATGTTATGTGCTTCTGGTCTGCCTAAACTGTTTTGGGGTAAAGCTGTCTTGATTGCTGCTATGTGATTAATAGATCTCCTTATGTCCCTTTGTATGGTGAATTGCCTAAATCTCCGTGGTCTAGAAAACCTATGAATCTGTCTAACTTAAGAGTATTTGGTTGTTTTGTCTATATGTATCAGAAAACTGATAAGTTAGAACCCAGATCCATAAAATGTGTTTTTCTTGGCTACCCTGAGGGTGTAAAAGGTTACAGGTGCTGGCTGAAAGATGAGTATGGGTTTAAAACCATAATCAGCAGAGATGTCATATTTAATGAATATGATTTTCCATGTTTATCTGTTCCTGCTTCTGTTACTCATTCTGCTGCTCCAAATGAGGTGGAGCAATCCACCTCTAGATCTGATTCTGATGAATGTCCTGATATGTCTATTTCTGATCAAAATGTTGATGAATCTGTTGAACCTATATTTGATGATTTAAATGATTATCAATTGGCTAGAGATAGAACTAGAAGACGGATTAAAAGGCCACAACATTTTGATGATTATCAACTTGCTTCTTTTGTGTATAATGTGTTTGAAACCTTGGATGACAATGAACCTAAGTCTGTGAATGAGGCCTTAAAATCAAAAGAATCTACTGCTTAGTTAAATGCTATGTATGATGAGATTAAATCCTTGCATGATAACCAAACTTGGACCCTTGTTCCTAAACCTACTACATGCTCTATTGTTGCCTTATCTACCACTGAATCCGAATCCCAATTTCAGCATATTGTTAAATTTTAAACCTTAAAATTATTGAATCCCAACTTAAGCATATTGTTGCCTTATCCACCACTGAATCTGAATATATTGCTACAACTGAAGCTATAAAAGAAGCTATTTGGTTGAAAGACATTTTATCTGATATTGGTTTTCTAAAGAAGAAAGTGATTGTTTTTTTCCAATTGTCAATCTGGTATTCAATTATGCAAAAACCCCACTTTTCATGACAGAATTAAACATATTGATGTTAAGTTTCATTTTATAAGAGATGTTGAAAAAGACATAATTGATCTTGAAAAGATACCCTCTGATTTCAACCCTTCTGATATGGGCACCAAGTGCCTGCCTTGTGAAAAATTTCTGTCATGTTTGAAAATCTTGAACATTGTTTCAAGATACTGATCTTGCTATGTGCTTGAGTCTCTGTGACTCTCCGTTTTTCTGCTCTCTCTGTGATTGCTTTATGTGCTGTGTGATTCTCTATCTACCCTAACTTCGTGTTTTGTGATCTTTGTGTTTGCAGGTGAGATAAATCGGTGACGATGATCCCTAGTCCTTAAGAAAGTTCACAAGACACCATTGTCTGGCCCAAGGTGGAGAATGTGAGTTTTTGGGCCCAGACTTACCTTCTTGGCAGCCAAAGTGCGATTCTTGGTGCTACCACTGAATCGTGGTGTCTCTGTGTGTTTGGACGCGAAAGGAAGGAGACTGAACCGATCTTCATACGATCTATGTGTTGGACCGATTCGGTTACTTCTGACCTTTTTTTTTTGTTTGTTTCAAGCCTGTAATAGAAATTATGTATGCTAGCTATATTCGTTGTAATAGTTGGCAAGACTTGATGTATTTGGACCGATACCCAATAGATAAGCACCTTACAGATTATTTGATATTTGAGTTTTTCATTGTTAAGCCGTGTATCATTTCTTTGATAAAATTATGTATGTATATAGGATAAAGATTGTCAAAAAAATTTAACCTAACATTTAGTCAGGATATGTAAGTAATTATTAAATACATAAATTAAATTTACAGATGTGAATGAAAAGATCTCAAATTTTTAAAATTTTAAAATTAGACTTTTGTTTTTCCATTTTCTCTTCCACTCCACCCCTCCCCTCACCTGTGAATTCCTCTTATTTACATTTGTAATTAGTTCATTAATTTAATGTTTTAGAAAACAAGACCTAATTAATTATGAAACATGCATTGAATTGACTTACTAATTTGAAGCGAAAGTGTAACTGATTCCCCAAGATCCATTAACTCCATCTACAAGCCTTCTTGACCATGAACTCAACCACAAAGTGATATTCGGTAATGTATTCACACCTAGAGCTATTCACTTGTATGCACACCTCATCATCTAAGAAGTCACGGTGATTCTCCAGAAAAAAACACGTAGAGAGAAAAATAGAGAGAAAACATGAGAGTCTGTATTTTCATTATACTGTTAAGATTAGGAGAGATTATGTACATCCCACATTTATATCCTTATATTAGGAGATTCCTAATTCAATTACGAAACGTAATTACTCTTTATCAAACATGGATGCTAATGTACCATGAGTCCTAAACCCAGTCTAATATTTCAACTTATTATTTTTAATTAGTTCATTAATTTAATGTGTTAGAAAATAAGACATATTTAATTATGAAACATACATTGAATTGACTTACCAATTTGAAGCGGAAGAGTAACCGATTCCCCAAGATCGACTCGATCTACAAGCCTTCTTGACCATGAACTCAACCATGAAGTGATCTCTCAGTGGTGGTGAATAACTCTAGAGCTATTCACACGTATGCACATCTCATCATCTCAAGAGTTATGGTGATTCTCCAGAAAAATCACGTAGAGAGAAACAAAAAAAGAGAAATCAGGAGAGTTCGGGTTTTTCATTATACTTTTAAGATTATGAGAGATTATGTATATCCCACATATATATATATCCTTATATAAGGAGATTCCTAATTCAATTACAAAACCTAATTATTCTTTATCAAACATAGATGCTAATGGGCCATGAGTCCTAAACCCGGTCTAATATTTCAACATCTCCTACACACATATAATTGACTCTATCCCTCAAATCTCATCAACCTAGATTTTCTCAATCTCACGTTATTTCTTTCACATGAGAAATTAGGCGTGCGACCAAACGAGAAAGGACAAGTGATGAGAGTTATATAAGCTATCACCAAACTAACATAACTCTATTTTAAATCTTGAGAAAAACTTAATTTTCTTTTTTTGTAATTTAGGTTGCCTTGTCCACTTTTTCAACATCAATTTTACATATTTTAATTTTGGTCTTCTAACTACTTTTAGATTCAAGTATAGTCAGATGAAAATTAAAAAAAAAAGTTAAGAGTACTTAATTTGAAAATACTTAAAATCTTTATAATTTTCTAAACAGATTTGCCAAAAAAGTTTATAGATTACCAATAGATTTTCTAAAGTTTAATGATTAACTGATTAACAATAAATTACCAATATAATCACGTCAAAGAATTACCAATCAATCTTCTTATTTATGGGTAAATTTACAACATATTTTTATTTCATTGGTAAATTGTCAGCAAATTACTAATCAATCCGAGCAACATTTTGTTTTTAATTCATTTGGTAAATGATCAAGAAATTACTAATCAATCCGAGGACTTTTTTTTTTTTTTTTTCCAATTTATCGGTATGTACAAACAAATTACCAACTCATGTCAATAATTAAAATGAATAGGGAAGCGTGAGTTTGTTTAGTTATGTTTACTTTTTGGGAGAATAAACGAGAAAGAAAACACTAGTTGACAAATAAAAAGCTTATATTTTCAAAATAAAGTTGTTCAAAGGTATAAACGAGATGTTGGAAACTTCTACAACCCTTTCCTGGTTCAATTTATTTTCTCCTTCTTGTTGCATAAACAAATTGGACACCAAAAATAAGACAAGGAGCTCATCTACCCACATTTTGACTTTTCTCCATTTCTATATCAATTCCTTTATCTATGGTCTTAATTTTTATTCCTTAAAAAAAAAAAAAAATTCCACATATCACATTTCTAAACGAGGTATCGTCATCAGATTTATATACATCACTACACACACACATACATACCAGAAACAAAAGAAAATACGAAGAAAAAAAAAAAATATATATATATATATACACACACATATTGATGGAGTGAAAGAAAAGCTAATTAAATCCCACCCCTCCTTTCTGTCTTGAAAGAATTAAAATGCCAATGGATCGATCACCATATTCATCGTCGTCATCAGACAGCTCCCAGTTTTCTTCAACAAGCTCATCCCCGGCAAAGGGGTCAACAATAGTGCTCTCAATCGAGTGCTTAAAGGGGAGCTCGAAAGCGGATGAATGGACCCGCGACATGCTGCAAACAGGGGACATAGTGGAGGAGTTGAGGATCGGAAACATGATACTAAAGTCGCCCTTCAAGAACGGCAAATCCGGGGTGCAGAAAATCCTTCACAGCTCCTTCAAGCAGAAGGAGACCTCGATCCGGGTCCGGGTCAGGCGGGGCTCCGATCAGATCGCTGAGCTGCAGGCCTGTATGGTTCCTGGGGACCACTTCGTTGCCAAAAGGCAGTACGTTTTGCGGGCCATCGATGACCCGAATTACGCTGTCGGGTTCGTTGATCGAACCGAGACCGACTGCTTGAATTTGCAAGGTCAGAAACTCCTTATCTTTCTCTTTGACTTTTTGTTTCATTAATTTGGATTTTCCTTTTCTCAGCGCTAATTTTCCTATAAAATTAAAGTTTAAACTGTTTCGTAGAGATTAAGAAGACGTTTAATATATTATCTGTATCAAATGATTATATTCGTATAATTAGTAGATATGATTAATGGGTTATACTAACAATACATGAGAAAATAAAAATTAGATAAGTTGAGAATAATATTATTGGGAAATGTTATATTCCGCATCATTCCTAACGTAGTAGTAGGCTGACGTTCAGTGTTTAATTTTGAAACATATCGAGAAAGAGAGAGTTGAGGAATTAATAGATGGAATAAGATCTTCTATTACACATGTTACACCTCCTTTTACGTTTCTAAAAAGCATTTTAGAATTGCCCTAACAAATTTGAAAGTGCTTAAAAGAAAAAGATGTGTGTGGCTACAATTCAAATCAAACTAACTAATCGATTGTTTAATGGCAATCCATTATTGGGGAGTTTAAAACTCTACTTGTGAGTTGTGACAAAATTAGCGTCATAATTAATTAGTAAAGTCTCCTCTTTTCTGTTTCCTTTCCTTATAGTCGAGGGAATAAAATCTTTATCGGATTCGCATTTTCTAGTTTATGGTGATTAAAATGCTGCCTATTATTAATTAATTGAGCTAGTTTTTGTTTGTGGATATTAAAGATCTATCTTACGATAATTATCTGTAGTACCGTCTCATATAAATTTTTGTATAGTTATACAAATATATTAGCGATGAAAATGATGATCTTGCTACTTATGTTTAACATGATTAAAATTTAAGATCAGGTGACATCTTATATTCTATTTTTCCATGTCTCATATGTATGTTATTATTCAATGTGCATAATTATAATAAAAATAATTAGTTTCAATAGTGATGTATGAATGAAATACATGAGAAAACATGTGGCTTGATTTTAGAAGAAGTGTAGCATATATCTGATAATGGTGGATGCGTTTCTTTAGTTCTTTTTCTTTTTTTTCATACTTGAATTAGGCGTGGGAAACCAAATTGTGATAGTTGGCGGGTCTATTAAAGTTTTACGCTAGTAATTAATTCTTATAATATTTCCCCAAGTTGTGGCCAACTATCAACTATACATATATTTAAGTCAGAAGATGGTAGATAGTGAAAAATAATAATTAAAAAGGACCACTTAAAAGCAAATGTTAGGGTTTTAGTTATTCTATCTATTCTATGTCCACTTGTGTCTCTTTCATTTCTATAGTTAATTCTTGGTTTATAACCTGGCCGGCCCTGTTTTGGTACTACGTTTTTTTGCAATTGGAAGATATGAAGAGAAATTCAGGTAATCATCAATTCAATAGAAGTAGGCCTTTAATTTAAATGTATATTTTAGTCTGAATCAGTTCGTAGCAAATAAGGAAATTTGTTCCACCTGTGAAGAACAAATAAGCTAGGGTGTAATTTTTTTCAAGAGGATGTTGATAAGGTGATAAGATTTTCAAAACATTTTATTGGAGTGCTCTTGAAAATGTATAAACTTTGTTCAAGTATTTGATAGTAGTTTCAAGAAAACTATTCTTATGAAAAACGTTAGAAACTTATGAGTCAAATATCTTTAAAATGTTCCATTAATTAAAATACAAAGTTTAAAATCTTTTGAATAAATATAGTCAAACACCATCTAAATCTCATTCGTCGTTTAGCAGTCCCAATTTTCAATTTCCAAAATGATGGAATTACTTCTTAGAACTATTATTCCTGTTTGAAAACCAACAAGTAGATCTATCTAGAAAAGAAAAAAAATTAAATTCTAGGAGCATGTGTTAACCATGTCATGAGGGACCGAGGTTGATAATTTGGGTCGCATATTTTGACTTGAAATTTCATGGTATAATAGAGGGTGTAGTTAGGTACTTAGGTTTGTTGAAAAGCAATAGTAAGGTCATATACATACTACCCAATTCAACGTGTTGAATATTAGTCAACATTATATGTTTGTGGGTGTCACTTTCTTTATGCTCTTTCCACATTTATTTGAATGCTCTATCTAACAATAAGTCACCAACTACCAAAATTTTCGACCCACAATCCATTTTCTAATTTTCTGAGAGTCAGAAAATTAAAGATCCAAGGAATTTACACATAGTTGGTGGCCGGCTTTCATTAGGAGCTATGCTGGAGTACACTAGATATATGGATGATGAGTTCCACAGTGTGAGTGTGGAGTATGAGGCATAATTCTTGAGCGGCCTAAAGAAAAGTATTTAAAAATATATAAACTTATTTATTTTCTCTAAATTTATCTTTAAATTATTGAAAAATAGATGAAAGACATTCAAGGATAAAATCCCAGATACATTTATTTAATCCATGAATGGTTGTGTCTCTGCAGCTTCAAGAACGTCAAGAATGGTGAGTGCACTAGAGAGAAGCCCGCTTGAGGACGGGTACGTGTCGTACCCATGGGAGCGTCGCATGCACGAGATGCTTTCCATCCCGAATTCGAGCAGCTTCTACTCTATCCTCTTCCTCCCAAAATCCTCGGACAAGGCTGGCACTCGCTACAATGACCTCGAGGACACCCTCGCTCGCAGCCACGCCTGGATCAACGCTTCTCAGGAATCCGGGGCCCCCATCGTCTTCATGAACATCCAGACCGAATCCCTCCTCACTAAGATCTCCGGAGACACTGCTTCGTCCACTGTCAATGCTGGATCCCTCTCTGACCTATCCAACCTCGCCAACACCAGCCTCTACGGCTTTGAGGACTACCACGGAGTCGACATCGGTGTCGTACGAGCAGTTCGTCTATGGTTCTCGCCTCTCGCCGGTGAGATCCCGCTCGAGATCAAGATCAAGGACACTGATACCAGGCTCGGATTCGCCATCAGCAGAACTGAAGAGGGGTTCATCTACATTTCCTCGGTGATCGAAGCCGAGAGCGACGCGCCCTCGGCTCGATCAGGCCTCACCCATCTATACAACCAGGCGTCGGAGTCGTCTCGCCTCCTCATCGTTTCACGGATATCCAACCAGAAGGTGCTCCCGTGGATGGTTTCGCCGTCTGGTGCGATCCGATGCTTCGACACGGTCTCGCTGAGCCAGAAGCTTTCCCTGCACCGCCACACTAGAGTACCAATTCTCATGCACGTCTTTCTGTGGGACAAAAGTGCCAACAATGCTAATGTGGGCAGCATCAGAGCCCGAGCCATGTCGACCTCCCCCCCTTCTTCGCCGCATTTTGGGATGGGAATGAGTGAGAATCCTGAGATGCCATTGGAGACTGAACCGGATTCGGAGGAGTACAAGAGTGGTGGAACGGGTTCAGATATTATGATGGAAAGGGATACTGCTGGGGAATTTTCCTTCAGGCAGCATGATTTTGCTCTAAAAAATAATTGGGTCTAGATTTTATTGATTTTGGAAACCTCTTATTTGTATTATGAGCTGTGATTTGTCGTGTATATAATTGGTTTGTTTTTTTGTATTTATATACTAATGTGATCTTAGTGGCTTGTTGTAACATTTTGTGTAATGGAGTAGCATATGTAGCTTAGATAAATGATCAACTTATTTTAACTACAACATTATTGGTTTCATATATCTATTACCTATATAAAAATAATGTTTTCATATATCTATTATCTGTATAAAAGTGTGGATATTTCTAACAAAATATGGATTGTCGAATATATCTCTATCAAAGATTATTACTTAATGTTATAATAGCAATTTAGGGTTTTCATACTTAAATAATTTTATATTAGAATCCTAACTAATTCAAAATCTTATAGAATCTCATTATAATTAGAATCTAATATAAAAATGTTATATATAATATATTTGTATTATTTATTTTCTTAATTTGAATTTGATATGGTCGAGATACACAGTAGGCCGAAATGATCAATTAGGGAGATCAAAAAAATGCTTATTACACTTGATATAGCCGAAATGAGTATCATGTTCAAAGAATTCGAAATGCTATTATACTAATACGAAATGAATTATTATTTCGTATTAGTTAGCTCGAGCAATATATTTCGAAGACCTAGATAATAGAATATCTCGCTAGACTTAAGGTAGATTTTTGAATCCTTAAATCTTTATTCTACATTTCGAGATAATGACGCCGAGATACATTTATGTTGACGGGAAAGCATACTCTAGTTCGAATATTTCATCTCGCTAATAAAGATGACGAGATATTTTATTTTTATCTCGAACCCACGTTCTCAAGACTTAGTAACTGTTCTTTGTTAGTGGCTTAGTGATACGATATTTTAAGAGTAGTTAAATCAATTCAAATCCATGTATAAATATTTTTCTTCTCCATTTTGGAGGGGAGATACATCTAAATTTAAGAAAAGAGATTTGAGAGAAGAACAAATTGGCGCCGTCTGTGGGAAAAATTCTGATCTGAGGCGTGAGATTTTGATCATGGTAGACACACGGAATTCTCGAAGGAGGAGGGAAGTTGGGGAAAGTTCGGGAGTTGCTCCGAATGATAATCGGTCAGAAGAACTAAATGATGTTCCAAGTCACCCTCGTCAGGATACCATTACTTTGACCAGGGAGGAGCTGTTTGAGATAGTTGCTGCGGCTGTTCAAAAAGCTTTGGACAAACGACCCTTGGCATCGCATCAAGGTGATACAGATGAACAACGGGAATAGGGTCGAGGTGAGAAGAGGCATGTGGAAGAAAGGGAGAGTTGTCCACTGTCTCCTGTAATTAAGAGGCGATTGCATGATGAGTTGTCAGAAAAAATAGAAGATTTACAAAGAGAGGTTAGGGACGTGAGGAATAATATCAGGGCGAATCATCGGGGAATGAGGGGAAATCCTTTTTCAGAAAACGTGATGGGAGATGAATTACCGGCTTCTTTTAGGCCAGTAAATTTTCAGTATGATGGTACTTCGGATCCCTGGGATCATTTATGTCGGTTCGAGAATATGACATTATTACATCGTTATACTGATGGAGTGAAGTGTAGGGTTTTCGCTACTACTTTGACGAAATCAGCACAGACATGGTTCAACCAGTTATTAGAGGGGATCATTCATGATTTCGACCAATTATCATCTCTCTTTTTGCATCAGTTTGCTGGATCTCGCCGACAAATAAAGTCGACTCAAATATTGTTTGGAGTTAAACAAAAGGGAAATGAATCTTTTGAGGGCTTTTGTAAAAAGATTCACTGCAGCCACATTGGAATCTCCTGAAGCTTCAGATGATTTAATCACCAGCGCCTTTATGCAAGGGATTAAAGAGGGGGATCTACATGCTTCACTGGTGAAGAAAATGCCGAATTTTTTTGATGATTTACTTCAGAGAGCAACTAAGTACATTAATTTAGAAGAAGCACTTCATATCAAGAAGGATGAAGTTACATCTCAGGAAATGAAAATAAGAGATCCAAACAGGATAAAGAAAGAATTGGATCCGCGAAGTAAAGGATTGATGTCGAATACTCGGACGGAAATGAGAAGGGGTCCTAGGTATGATGCTTACACCCAATTGACATTACCACCTAGGAAATTATTAATGGAAATTTAGAGTCATCCCCAACTACGGTGGCCGACCTCATGGGCTCCTAATCCGAGAAATCCGCCAACATTCGGGAATGGAAAGTTATGCCGATTCCATAATGAATATGGACACAGTACTGATGAATGCACGCATCTCAGAGATGAGTTGGAGAGATTAGTTCGCGACAATAAGTTGGCAAGATATGTATCTCGATCCCGACAAGATAACAACAATATGAGGAATGTTAGAGAAGAACCTCAGCGAGATCAAATGAAAGATTTTGCCTCGGACATGACACATCAGTCACCTTAAGAAGTACTATTTATAGGGCAATGCTATAGTATGTTGTAATTTTCTTTCTTTTTTACTTTGTTTTACTATGTATTTTGTTCAAACTTGGGTAGTAGTAAATCTCCTTTAAAACTCTCCGTGGATGTAGATCTCGATTATTTGAGATCGAACCACATAAATCGTTTGTTCTGTTTTTTGGAATTTCGATAATAATTGATATTGGGAGATCGAGATCATCAAGATCCGATCTAGGGAGTTGATTAACCAAAAGGTAATCAACTATTGAAGATGGGAGATCGAGATCATCAAGATCCGATCTAGGGAGTTGATTGACCAAAAAATACTCAACTATTGAAGATGGGAGATCGAGATCATCAAGATCTGATCTAGGGAGTTGATTGACCGAAAGGTACTCAACTATTGAAGATGGGAGATCGAGATCAGATCTAGGGAGTTGATTGACCGAAATGTACTCAACTATTGAAGATGGGAGATCGAGATCGTCAAGATCCGATCTAGGGAGTTGATTAACCAAAAGGTAATCAACTATTGAAAATGGGAGATCGAGATCATTAAGATCCGATCTAGGGAGTTGATTGACCGAAATGTACTCAACTATTGAAGATGGGAGATCGAGATCATCAAGATCCGATCTAGGGAGTTGATTAACCAAAAGGTAATCAACTATTGAAGATGGGAGATCGAGATCATCAAGATCCGATCTAGGGAGTTGATTAACCAAAAGGTAATCAACTATTGAAGATGGGAGATCGAGATCATTCCGATCCGATCTAAGGAGTTGGTTGACCGAAAGGTATTCAACTATTGAAGATGAGAAATTGAGATCATCAAGATCCGATCTAGGGAGTTGATTAACCAAAAGGTATTCAACTATTGAAATTCGGAGATCGAGATCATTCTGATCCGATTTAGGGAGTTGATTAACCAAAAGGTAATCAACTATTGAAATTGGGAGATTGCGATCATCATGATTCGATCTTAAAAAGAGTGAGTAATCAAAAGGTAAACTATTGATATTGGAAGATCGATATCAGAGATCGAGATCATCATGATTCGAACTAAATAAGTTGATAGTAAACATCATAAGCTTAATAAAATGGATGTGATAATAGCATGTTTTCATGATAATCAATATAATTCAGAAAATTGATTTCGATCACAAATTAATAAAACACATATATCCTACAAAATGGATCATTGTATCTAGTATATTTTATACTTCAAACATATACGAATAAAAGAGAATTGTTTTTAATACAACTTTTTCATAACCCCACATCTCGGGGACCTTCACGATTGAATATCTCTTCTGACAAATCGATTAAGGTGGTATCCCCTTCCGCCCCGGTTAATGGTGTGATTTCTCCTGACGATCGAGAAGGCTCTCTAATCAAAGCTTGAGGCAAAGGTTCGGATTAAAAGATGTCGTTTTGGATTTTGAAAAATAAGTGAAAATGGATACCGAGGTGGGAAAAATATTGACGCGTGTGTCCCCCTGAATGTGCCAAACTCACCTCGTTTTTTGTGAAGATTGAAAGGTCCTTTATACTTTAAGTAATTTCTCGATGTGTGCACACCCACACATCATCTCGGGGGAGAGTGGTTGATATGATCGAGATACACAGTAGGCCGAAATGATCATCTCAATTGTGGAGATCAAAAAAATGCTTATTATACTTGATATAGCCGAAATGAGTATCACGTTCAAAGAATTCGAAATGCTATTATACTAATACGAAATGAATTATTATTTCGTATTAGTTAGCTCGAGCAATATATTTCGAAGACGCAGATAATAGAATATCTCGCTACACTTAAGGTAGATTCTTGAATCCTTAAATCTTTATTCTACATTTCGAGATAATGACGCCGAGATACATTTATGTTGACGAGAAAGCATACTCCAGTTCGAATATTTCATCTTGCTAATAAAGATGGCGAGATACTTTATTTTTATCTCGAACCCACGTTCTCAAGTCTTAGTAACTGTTCTTTATTAGTGGCTTAGTGGTATGATATTTTAGGAGCAGTTAAATCAATTCAAATCCATGTATAAATATTTTTCTTCTCCATTTTGGAGGGAAGATACATCTAAATTTAAGAAAAGAGATTTGAAGAAGAACATAATTGATTTTCACGTGCAACACACGTGATCTAAAATTCATATATATATATATATAATAGTACCCAAAAATATCATCTATAGTCAAATGTGTTATTAAAGACAATATGTCACACTTTAATCAAGAGTACTATTGTATGTGCTACATTACACATAATTTAGGACCAAATACATTGTGGTTTCGTTTATAACCATTTGTAGAAAAAAAAGTACTTTTTCTGTTATAATTTACAATTTTTTCCTAAGATTTTATACTTTTTGTGTGGTACTTAACTACTTATTCTTTTCATATAGCAATCACAAAAAAATTAAATAAACAAAAATATCACACCCACCTCAAAAGCAGTTGGAACTTAGATGCCTGATGCAATATGCAATCCTACAATTCAGTTTCAATTGCTTTCCTTGTCTCCAGTAATTGAAACTAGGAAAAAAAATTCTCCTCAGAGTAGTTTAATCTCTTTAGATTTTTCATCTTTTATCTTTCATTTTTACTTTTTAGTCATCTATATTTAAAAAGATGCATTGTTTGTTACGTACCTACTCAAGGGTCGGTTTTCAACATATAACCCTTTAAAACATAAAATAGAATAATATGGTAACTCTTTCAACATATATCAATACAAATGATTGAGTTTGAATCAAAATACTATAGAAACTGAGGTAAACATTGCTTGGGTTTTTTTAATTTTTTTAAGAGCTAAAGACTTTGATTGTAATTTTCACAAAATTGGTGTCTATTGCGTAATTTGACCAAATTTCGAGGGTGATTGGTGTAGTTTACCATGAAATAGAATGACATTTACCTGTTGTAGCAAGTGGTCCAAAATATTTTTAAATATAGTGCACTAAAATACAATAAGTGAAAGATAAAAGATGAAAATTCAATGAGACAAACTCATATGACTAAAATACACTTTTCCCTATAAATAATAATATGTTTTAGAATAAATTAAAAGTAAAAAAAGGATTAACACATAAGTCTTGAAAATTTAGAAAATTGCCTTTAATTTTAGAATTAGGGAAAAATTAGGAATTTTGGGCATTGTAGGCTCAAATTTAGGGCTTTGCCACTTAATTGAAATAAAATGGTTGTTGGGGTATTGGATCCACCTCTCTCCAGTCGGTTTCTTTCTTTTCTTTTCATACATAACCGATGGTTGTTTCTTTTTTCTTTCTTTTCTTTTCATACATAACCGATGCTTGTTTTTCTCTTCTATACCTCACTTTCTTTTTTGTTTATTATTTTCTTAACTCTTTTCTTACACACATACCAGCACTCTCAAAAGAGCCAGTTGTAAGAAGAAGCCCGCGATGAAGGGAGAAACTGAAGGATCGCAAATGAGTTCATAACACGCAGCGGAAAATAAATTTTGCAATCCTAGAGATACATTTGCGTTTAAAATATTTCTCCGCATAAAGTAGAGATTAGATCGAAATACCTGGTTCGAGCTCTGTATTAAAACTTGTTCTTCGAACGTACGAAGACTCTATGCGTATCCACACCGAGACCAAACTTTGCTATCAACTCTTGACAATGGAACCTTTTTTTTTTTGAATGAATTAATTCTTTCTCTTTCAAGGAACCCATTTGTATAGATGTCTTCAAAAGCAATCTATATGGTAATAAAACTTCTTTCCTAACTATACATTATAGTGTAATGGAAACTTGCAAATTTGCATTTAATTTGCAAAGTCAAACTTTGCTTTTTTTTTTTTTTTACCAATATAGTTTCCATGCATATGTATATACGGGAATCAATATATATATTCCAAATATAATGTATATCATCATATATATATGTAAGAAGAAAAATCACTTGAAGATTTCTACAAATCATTCTATTATTAATAATATTCTTGGTGCTAGCAAAGAATATTATAATATTCCATTTGAAATATTTAATTCAATTATCTTATAATAAATCAAATAATCCTTAGCAAAGATTAGAACACTCGTAAGTGTGTGACCCCATAGGTTCATTACTAAACCGGTAGCAAATTAATCGTATCAATTTACCAATCAAGGTTGGCATCTAGCAATACTCCTTAACAACCGGATAACGTGAAATAATATTATTATTTACTCTCAAGAACCATTGTAAGAATAATGTAGTATTTCTTTCCATCGTTTCAGCTCCAGGTTAATCCTAGGGTATGGTTTAACTGTCAAACCCCAATAGATTACCAATTATGTTTCATGTCAATTATAATCAACTAGTGAGTGACATAAGAAACTCATTTCTTCATTCACTCAATCGCCTCGGCCAAGGTCTTTGTTTAGTCGATATAATTTATGACAACATAGAGCTCAAACTCATTACCAAGAGTTGATGGATTCCTTCTTGATCAATTATTAATTCTACAAGCATTTAATCATACCCAATTACCATTCAGTTAACACCCTAGGGCGTTAGGTGTCCGGAATCAAAGTATAATAAATAACTTGTTAATTACTATAATGATCTCAGGTCGAAGGATGCACTAACATCACATTCTTTATGAGAATATCCATTGACAGTCTATAGGTAATAATAACCACTAGAAATTCTCAATCGGGTCTGTTCAATGATAATATCACTATATATATATATCACTTATATATGTAATTCAGTAAATGAGATCTACTAATCTCCATCTTATGAAGACTATTACATATATATTGATCTATCCGGATTATTAATGTCCAATCTCAATAATCCACTGATCAAGAACAATTTGGATTAAATCATATGAGATATGACTCTCATTATCATGATCTCTAGCATGATATCATGTCTCTAAATTTAATCAAGGACTTTATCACAAATAAATAAGTCACCTACTAAATAAATGTGATCATAAAAATATCATAATAGATGATTACAATGTGTTCAAATATAACATAGTAGATTGGATCTTGGGCATATCAAATAACCCCAACAGAAACAAATGCCTACCAATAAAAAAGTATCAGGGTTTTTTTTTGAAAAATAAGGGGTAGGGTTGTGAGTGAGACGGTTCAAGAACCTAACATAAATAACCGAAAACCAAATTGCACAATTTTCTTAAAAATCAAACCAAACTGAATAGAGGTATAAAATCAAACATCAACTAAACCAAATTATTCTATTTATTTCTAATTTTATTTTATTAAATTGTGAAATATATAACCCAAAGAAAAAACAAAGTTTACAAGGAACAAATGAAAGCAAAAGAAAGAAAATGGGCAAAGCTTGACCTCGTTAAAACCTTTCTATTGCAAAACCCAATGGGAAAAAAACATAGTAATGAAAAAGAATACTGAATTGAACAAAAACCTCACAAAGGAGCTAACAAAAACAATAAAAAGATTGTCCTGAAGCATCTTGTTGAATACCCTCCAAATTACCTCCGACGATCAAGACCACCAACAGAAATCAACTGTCAACTTAGACAGTATCAGCCACATGATTCCCTCCACATATATATGTGATATACGAAAGTTTATTCCAACAATCATCTCAGCACTTTATTCCAACGATTCTTGATATACCAAGGCACGACGCCATTGTGATTTTCAAACAAAGCCACAACAAAACCCGAGTTTGATTCCAACCAGAGACTGGTCCAGTTGAGCTGCACAACCTTCT
Organism: Scutellaria galericulata; assembly: GCA_946896805.1. Taxonomy (NCBI): domain Eukaryota; kingdom Viridiplantae; phylum Streptophyta; class Magnoliopsida; order Lamiales; family Lamiaceae; genus Scutellaria; species Scutellaria galericulata. The sequence continues at coordinate 10,985,378 of OX335792.1, forward strand.
CAATGGCAAAAATGGTAGCAATACTCTGCATCAAATGTGTATCCAGTCACGCAAGAGAAAACAAATGGCCACCTCTGAAAGCTCCACTTGCTTGTGACCGACTTGGCTCACCACTCGCACTACCATCCGTGTTCACCTTGATCTATCCCGACATAAAAGGAAACCATTGAAGTGGTCGCATAATCAGTGCTTTACAAAGACGGCATACAACATGCAAATGAGCTAAACACAAAAGATTAGCTTGAGAATTAAACATGGTGCCTTTGCCTATGAGATCCGCATCTTTAATGAAAGACCAAAGCATCACTTTAATAGAGTAAAATAATGAATCATCAAAGATCAAGGCATTACGAGCATGCTAAATATATTAGAAAAGTGATATAATTGTTGTTTTCCAAAATAAAGCCAACTGCGAGCTAAAAGAAACACGCATGGCTCTAAGAATGAAAAACTGAACATCCATCTCAAAATCCAAGGTCAGATCAAAACCCATGCAAGCCAAGACCATAACTGCCTGGAGATCAAACATTGTAAGAACAAACGCACTAAGGATTCTGGTACCGAATGATAGAAACAACAAATAAAGGGACACATAAAGCTCTTCTGACGCAAAAAATCCAATATTGCCAGCTTATTATGTATATAATACGCCACACCATGATAGAACATCGACTAGGAATAACATTAGAGCAAAGCAATCTATCCCAACTGACTTCAGGAAAGAAGGATTGTACGTGATTGTATGTTGTCTTCACTGTGACCTTCTCCAAAGAAGTATGCTGTCAGACCCTCTCATACAGTCTGCCCAAAGCCATAGAATAATGCATGATGTCTACATGAATACTTGGAAACTTATCCACAAAATCAGCCGTAAAAGCCCACTTCTCATGAACATAGTAGTCTGCAATCATGTAAGAATAACATTGATGGTACTCCTCCGAAATGCCAACCTTATCAGCAATAGTTTATCTAAGCCAGTTATCAGGCCAAAATCGATTTTGAAACTTCTAGATGCAGGTATATTCTTTCCAATTTTTGACAGTGAATGGGCAAGTCCTGTTCAAATTGTCCCAAAGAAGACAAGTGTTACAGTTGTGGAAAATTCTGATGGTGAATTGGTAGCCACTCAGATTCAAAATGGATGGAGAGTATGTATAGACTATAGGGTTTTAAATAATGTTACACGAAAAGATCACTTTCCACTTCCATTTGTAGATCAAATGCTTGAAAGATTAGCAGATCGTTCTCACTATTGTTGTCTTGATGGTTATTCAGGTTTTCACCAAATTCCTGTTGCATCTGAAGATCAAGAAAAAATGACATTTACATGCCCCTTTGGAACTTTTGCGTATAGGTGTCTTCCATTTGGACTTTTCAATGCACCTACCACCTTTCAAAGATGTATGGTTAGTATATTTTCAGATTTTGTGGAGAACATCATAGAGGTATACATGGATGATTTTACAGTTTATGGTGATTCTTTTGATGAATGTTTCGTTAACCTTACAAAAGTTCTTAACCGTTGTGTTGAAAAGAACCTTATTTTAAACTATGAGAAATGTCATTTCATGGTTGATCAAGGTATCATTTTTGTTGGTCTCAAGTGGTCAGAGGTTCAGAGGGGGGTGAATGAACCTTTATCAAATTTTTCGTTTTAATATTTTTCTGTAAACAGGTTACTGATTCTATAGAGAATGTAGTAACCTCTCAATTCAGTAACCTAGTAGAATGTTGTTTCAGGTTACTATCTCGGTTATCACAGTATGTAGCGGAATCATCAAAGATAGAGTTTCTTTTGAAAAACAGTTTTTTTTACAAGTATGATTTTATTAGAATCTTTTTAGCGATATGTTGATGATAAATGTAGCAAGATATATATATATATATATATATATATATATATATATATATATATATATATAAAGCGATGTAGCAAGTAATCAAAAGTAGTAAACATACAAGGGTTTATAGTGGTTCAAAGGTAGTGTAATCCTTCTACATCTACTCTACTCATTTACTGTGGAGGAACTTTGTTAGGTCAGTTTGCTTTACAAGACTCAACTTTACAAACCTCTTCCTATCAAGTTTAACCTACTAGAATCACAAGATTCTTAGGCACTATCCCACATAGGGTACAAAACTCACACAAAGTTATAAGCCTACACAAGACTCAACATTTAGCGAGGATCTAATCTTTCCAACTAAGAACACCAAAAATAAAACAACCTAGCACAAAACAAATGGTTAAAAGTATATGAGTTTCTTCAATTGGTGCAACTTGAAGACAACCTTGAACTTGAAAGTGCGAATGCTTTGATTGACTGCTTCAGAAGGTTGAGTGACTGAATTTAGAAAGCTTGAGGATAGCTTGAGAATTGATGGCTTAGAAAATGCAAATTGCTCAGTTGTTCAGTAGTCTTTACAGTCACCTTCACCTTCTATATATACTGCTGGAAAATGCCCGTTGAAGAGAAGACATTGTCCTTATAGAAATTCAAAATGATCTTGTGTATCTTTGCAATAAATGCGTCTTGGAAAATCTGGGAAAGGAGGCGTGTGCTACTCTAATCCACATTAATGGCGCCACTCCTTGGCTACAGTGCTTTTGCAGGTCCGCGGGTCCAGGTAGCATCACCTCATTGGCTTGGCGCTAACTTTTATCTACCGGATACTTTGACAGGATCGAATCCTCTTACAACATTCAATAAATTCTTCGTACTGTAATAAATAACTTAGAAAGACTTATAACTTGCTGCTCAGGTTGCAATAGCTGCTTTTTGTTCTGCGCCAGCTTTCTGTTTCAGAACAGCTTCCTGTTCCTGAAACTTGTAGTAAGCTTCCTGATCTACGATAGCTTTTTGATCTGCGTCTACTTCATGTTTTCCTTTCTGCTATCTGTTTGCTGCTTACTGATCTAGCTTGTTGATTCTGATTCCTTCTTCTACTTACTGACTTTCCTTACTGAAAATCAGTTTCTAAGGTTTCTTCATATCTAGAATCCAGCTAAAATCAATATATTCTATCTTTCTGAATTTTACATCTTTAAAAAATACAACATAGAAAGATGAACTTATAAAACAACAATCCACTTATAAAACATGGACAAATGGGTACTCTAACTTCCTATCTAAAGTTACATTGTCTCATCAAAACCTAGTTAGAAATATCCCAACAATTGATGTACTTTTATATATGTAGGATGTACAAGTATAGTACAAAGTGAACTATATACACATGAATAATCTAGCTCACTATCTTCATAAAAAATGAAGAAATAAAAGAATACAAAAATTCTTTACAAGAAGTGCTTACTCTACAAACTTTCTGATAAACGTAGTAAGCTATTCTTCATCAGGTTTCTTATCTCCAAACAACTTTCTCTTTACAAGGTCATGTCCTGAAGCTGTTTACAGGTTTCTGACCTTTTGAAAGTTGTGATCTCTTTCAAAGTTGGATTCCTGTTTTTGGGCAAATATACTTGATCAAAGATATCCAAATCCCAGTAGAAGTTTATATTCTCAAGTTTCTGATCTAGTAGTGTAGAAACTTCTGCAGGAACCTCGTTTTCATTGAAATCAGGGGCTTCTTGATCTGGAAAGGAATGTAATGCTGAGTCAACCTTCTCAGCAACCTTAGATCTTTGAGGTCTAACGACTCCCAGTCTTGAAATCCAATCAGTTTGCTTTCTTCTTCTCTCTTCATCAGCAACCTTTAGCTGTCTCCATCTTTTTTCACTTAATAAAGGACCTGCAACACTTGTCACATAAAGTTTGGCTTTGGAATCCTGACCTGATTGTTGCATCATTTGAACTTACTACTTTCCCCTTCCTCGGCCCCGACCAGGTTGCTGTCTGTATATTTTTTGCTTTGTTGGTGCAACAGTAACCTGTACTCTTTATTGTAGTGTAGTACTGCCTGTTGTTTGGGACCTAGTAATCACAGTACCTGCACCACCTTCTCCTTCATCATCCTTCTTCCTTCTTTTTGGTTCAATATTCTGACTATGTCCAGAATCAGATCGTTTGCGCTTAATCTTGGTCAGAGGAACCTCATCATCATCATCTTTTTCTTCTTCAATTTCCCTAGCAGTGGCCTTCACCACTGCATCATCAACTTGGCCTTTTTGCTGCTATCCTTCCCCATTTTTGGCATCATTAACTTTAGTAGGACATGAGGCAGTAACTTCAGCGGCCTCAGCAGGGAATGCTTTCATAAAAATGGCCATCATCTCTCCCACAAACAGCTCCGGATTCATGATTGTCATTCACACTTTGAACTGTCTGAGCTTGAGTGGAGATGCTTTCTTGCATATTAGCCATTATCATGTTTTGAGCTGTCCGACGACTTCTTACTTCATCAAGCATCAAGGTTTGCTCTATTTGATTGCTCCTCATATCATCTAGTGAACTTTTCAGGTCATTGAGGGTCGCATCACGAGCATCAGAAGCAGCTTGTTATGTACATTCAAATCTCACCCTCTCATTTTGTTGAGCGTCCATCTCCTCATTCAGCTTTCTCTGTATCCTGGAAGGGAATTCAGATAACTTCTTCCTAAATTCTTCCATCTCTGAAGAGTGTGCTCATTCCCTCATCTGGATGTCTATTGCCATGTTCATCTTATGCAGTTGCATGGCTCTAATAAGTTCTTGAACAACATCCATGATTCCCTGAAGAGATTTCTCTTACGAGTCAGAAAGAGTCTCAACTCCTACCATTGGTCCTGTTTCATCTTGAGTATAGAGGACCATAGCCTGACTCGCTATCTCTTTAGCTTGTTGTTCAGCATCTTGAGTATCCTGCATCTATTTCAGAATCTCCTCAGGAGTCCTTTTAATTTTGAGAGAGTCTATGCGAGGAGGACTGCCATCATCACTGCTGGATGAGTCATCTCCATCATCAGGCGCTGGAACTGCAGTAACAACAACATCTTTGCCTCTAGCAGGCACTTCATCATCTTTATCTTTCATTTTTATGTCCTCCACCGGAGCTTCTCAACAGCATCCGCACCGGATGTCTTCGATGGAGAGGTTATCTCAACAACCTTCTTAGGTTCAGCAACCTCCTCAACATCATCTTCAGTAACCTGAGTTCCCTTAGCAACCTGTACTGATTCAAAAGTTGCTTCATTGGGTACTTCAGTATCCTGGTCAACAACAACGACAGGTTCCTGACTCACTTCTGTAACGATTTCTTTCTCAACAGAAACCTTATCAACAACATCTTCAGCTTCAGCTTCCATAGTAATCTCAACTACCTGAATGACAGTAGTTTCGGTTACCTCAGCAATTGGCTCAATTACAACACCAGTATCCTGACTCACTTCTATAACGGTTTCTTTCTCAACAGAAACCTCAGCAACAACAACTTTAGCTTCAGCTTCCACAGTAACCTCAACTACCTGAATGATAGTAGCTTCGGTTACCTTAACAATTGGCTCAATTACAGCATCAGTATCCTGACTCACTTCTGCAAGCTTTGTAGCACTAGCATGCAGAAGTTCGAGAGTTTGATCAGCCTTCTCATCAGTAACCTGCGTTGCTGGTTCTTTCTCTTCAGTTTTCTGTGCTGCAACATCTACCAACACAGAGAGTCCCGCCTCTGCAACCTCCTCCACAGATGCTTCATCAGCAAACTCTTTCTCTATATCTTGAGACACTTCATGGATGATGGGTGATGGTTCCCCATCAGTAGGTTCAATATGAAGAACATGAGAAACAGAGTAGTCAAGCAATTGCACATCAGATTCTATGGCATCGAGATTTGTAATAGGGAAAAGAGCTGCGATACCTGTAAAAGTTGGAGAGTCATGTGTCTCCGCAGCTTTAGAACTTTCTTCTCCTGGTTGCAGCATTCTTGAGGGTTGAGAGAATTGAGCCCTGTTTGTCTCTATCCCCAACTGCATTATTCTTTCATTAGCTTCCTCAGGGGTGAGGGTAGCTAATTAAGCTTCAACCATCTCCAGCTCAGTAGGGGTCCCAACAATCTTGGCAGTGGGGTTCATCAATGTGTTGTCTTTCCCATGCTTCATCGACTGTTCGCCCAGTATCTCCTCGCTCTTGGCTATCCAATGAGCATTCAGCTTCTTCTGTCTCTTATAGATTTTGGCAATTATGGGCTTAGTATTCAGCTCAATGAAGTCTTCACTGAAGAAAGATAGGAGTCCACTGGGATATTGTCAGGATCCTCTACGAAGTTGGCTATCCATGTCAGGATGATTTCCTCTACATCCTGTCATTCCTCCCACTAGACTAGCTCTGTTCCTAGGCCTAGCCTCAACCACCCCCATGTCTTGTATATGGTGGTGAATCTTTTCCAAATGGCTTTACCCGATTCAACCAAGACACTCTCAACTAATTCTACATCAAAGGATTGAATGGAGCTTTTGACTCGGTTGAGAATGACAATTGCTTTCAGATCTTCCTTCAGTCCTGGCCATCTCCGATAGTTCTTGGCTCAGGCTTCCTTGCAAGCTCTCTCTTGCCCTTAAACAACCTCGTCTTCTTCTTTTCAGGTTCATGAGTTAGAGTAGTAACCTGTTCAAGAACCTCTTCAACAGGTTGAGCAGAAACATGTTCATCTTGAACAACAACCTGTCCCGCTGCCTGCTCAGCTTTCTGTTCCTCATCTGCAGGGGCTTCTAAAGCCTTCTCAGTAACTTGTTCTCAGCAACAATTTTAGTGGAATCGGAAACATCAAAGGGCAACTCAAGAACTTCCACAACTGAGGAAGAAGCTACCAGAAGCGGAACATCACTAGGAAGATGTCCTACAATTAGGGAAGTCTTCTTCACCATCTTCAGTTTCTTCGGGGGGCTTTCTTCATCACTTTCTTCCTTGCTGGCTTATCATCATCACTGCCAGAGTCATCGGAATCGGTTTCAGCAACCTGTGTCTTGGCAGCAGGTTTCTTCTCCTTTAGTTGCTGGAGCCTTTTCTCACCATTCTGCCCTTTAGTGTAGCCCTTATTTACTCCTAAGAACTAGCCAGGAGCAAATGACACCTTCTTCTCCAGAGGAATACCCTTTTTATAGAGGATGTAGGAGATGACTATACCAAAGCTCCTCCTGTTGGTTGTCTTGTTGGCTTCCTCCCATATCATTTGGTGGATGAATTGTGACCAGTTGGCTGCTTCTTCACGTACAATCGCTGTCATCAACCGTATCGGTAGATCGGTGTATTTATCAACAGTGTAGTAGAGAATGTCATATAGGAATTCAAACTCCAGCTTGAGTTTCTTTTTGCCGAAGTTTCTGGTCACATTTTCCTCCACGAAATCCTGTTTGAACAGGTTCCAACTTTCTCCAAGTAGTCTGACCCATATACTTCAAGGTCAGTGAACTTCATACCCTCGTTGGAAATGCCAAAGGTCTTGGCAATGTCTCCAGCAGTCAGGATGTGGTCCTCCTCATCGTCTTCATCCATCCTGAAGGTGATGGTCTTCTCATCCTCAGACAGGTCAGCAAAAGCATAGAACTTCTCTACAGACATGGTAGAGAACCCTGCATAGGTGGTGATGAAGAGCCCTGATAACTTGTTCTTACCCACATGCTCCCACATCTCTAATATGAGATCTCTGTCATAGGGTGACTCCGACCCTAGCAACACCACTTCGTTAACCAGCCTATCTTCTAGTACCTTGGTTTTCCTTGCAACTTTGGTAGCAACCATTGATGATCTGTGAATGGTTTGAAAGTAGAGAGAGAGAGAGAGAGAGAGAGAGAAAAACATGATTTGTAGAGAGTTAGTAAAACTTGAGTAGTAGTAGTGTAAGCGTAGAGAGGAAGATGAAGAATTTTGATCAGTTTATATTTGAAATCAAGTCCCACAATGATCGACGGTTTTGATTAAATTTCTTAAGAGTCATGCACGATTAGATGGTTGTGATTAAAAGGTGGAGGGACAAATCCATAATTTGCTGAAATCGTGTCAGGAGTTGAACCGACCATTTTTCAAGTTCTCTGGAAAGACGGTTTGTGCATTTAATGCACATGTCGATTTGTCATCAGAATTGATTGTGATCAGGTTACTATTTCTAATACGAGGTTGCAGGCATTTTAAATGTTGTTTCTAATAAATGACGTTTTCTTCCCGCAACAACCTATTTCAAAAACATGTATCTGAATCATGTTGCAGTAACCTGTATCCGCTTGCTGTTTCAGCAACCTGTTGCAGTACCCTGTAGAAATCTTTACACCGCTTGCTATTTCCTGAAACTGAATACTGTTAGAGAATGTTGTCTATAAGGAAATATAGTATCCTGTTCCAGTATGCTGAATACTTAAAAAATTCAAAGTTGAAGAGTAAAATACTGAATAAGTTCCCCCTTACTTAAGGAACTTATATACCCTTACTCATCAAAGCTTGATTATCCCAAGCTCACTTCTCAACATTGAAAACCTTGATTCACATAAGGGTTTAGTGATTATGTTAGCAAGCTGCATGTCAGTATGCACTTTCTCCAAAATAATATCCTTCTTTTCCACATGATCTCATATAAAATAATGCCTTACATCAATATGCTTAGTCCTTGAGTGGAAAACAGGATTGTGTGTTATAGCAATGACACTTGTATTGTCACACAGAATGAGAGTCTCTTTCTCTGTAATCCCATAATCTTTTAACTGTTGATGTATCCATAAAATCTGAGCATAACAACTTCCTGCAGCTACATATTCAGCTTCCGCGATTGAGGTTGCTATTGATGTCTACTTCCTGCAAAACCAAGAAATAAGTCTATGTCCAAAAAATTGACAAGTACCACTTATACTCTTCATGTCAATTTTGCAACCTGCAAAGTCAGAATCTGAGTATCATTTGAGGTTGAATCCTTTTTCCTTTAGATACCATAAGCCAACATCTTGAGTACCCTTAAGATACTTGATAATCCTTTTTATTGCTGCAAGATGTGACTCTTTAGGTGTTGTCTAAAATCTTGAGGTCTTGATATCTTTTTTACATATTGAAGCATGTGAACAATGATTCTTGAGGTCTTAATCTTCTTGTTACACATTCATTGATATCTCCAATCACAAGTTCTCTTGGGTGATTTATGAGCCATGTCCTATCAGGCTCAAAATTGTAAGCCGATTGCTGAGTAGTAACCTGTTGATCATCAGTATCCTGACTACGGTTACTGTTAGACTCCAGTATCCTGTTTGCTTGCTGTTCAGCATATTGTGTAGCTACATTCCCAGAAATAGTAACCTGTGAACTTCTTTCAGTAACTACTTCAACAAGTACTGGAACTTTATCAATGTATCTTGCTGTATGACCCTTGATCTTCATCTTAGATATATCTTCCTTTAGCTTGTCCAACTTAGCAGTATCACAATGTGGTTCATCAAATACCACATGTGTTGATTCTTTAACAACCAGGCTTCTGTTGTTGAAGATTCTGAAAGCCTTGCTTACTGAAGAGTATCCAAGAAATACTCCTTCATCAGATTTTTCATCAAAGGTCTTCAGGTGCTCTTTTCCATTATTCAGAATGTAACATCTGCATCCAAAGATATGCAAATATGAAATGTTTGGTGTTACTCCATGCCAAACTTCATAAGGAGTCTTATCATGATCCTTATTGATCAAGCATTTGTTTTGAGTATAACATGCTATGTTGGTTACTTCAGCCCAAAATCTTTTCAGTATACCAGCATCAGCAATCATAGTCCTTGCAGCTTCTTTCAGAGTCCTGTTTCTTTTTTCTGCAACTCCATTCTGCTGGAGAGTTCTTGTTGCAGAATACTCATGATTGATCACATTTTCTGAACAGTACTGCTATATAAACTTGTTTGAGAATTCTGTTCTTTTGTCAGATTTTATCTTCACAATGCTTAAGCTCTTCTCATTCTGCACCCTCTTCATGAATTCTGGCAGCCTGTTTTGAGTTTATGATTTCTTGGCCAAGAAGATGGTCCAAGTAAATCTATAGTAATCATCCACAATCACAAGGGAATACTTCTTCCCACTTACACTAACAGGTTCCACTGGACCAAAAAGATCCATGTGTAGAAGGTCCAGAATCCTGTGAGATGATCTCTGCACACACTTTGTCTTTGAATGAACGTTTCACTTGTTTGCCTTTCTTACAGGCTCCACAAACATTCTCTTTTTTATAAGCAACATCAGGTAAACCTCTCACCAGGTTCTTCCTTGCCAGCTTGTTGATGGTTTTGAAGTTCAGATGACTCATCTTTTTGTGCCATAGCCAGCTAAGTTGAGGGGTGCTCTTAGCAATGAAGCAAGTTGGCTGCACTGTTGAACTTCATCAGCAAGGTAGATGTTGTCTCTTATGGTTCCAGTAATGTTAGGATATTTCTAAATAGGTTTTGATGAGACAAATGTAATAATAGATGATCTTTGAGACTACCCATATTCCACATTTTATAAGTGCAATCTAGCTTATCTATCTTATCTTCTTCTGAGATGTTTTCAAGATGTAATACACGACAGAAAGATAGGAAATTCAGGAAAAGCAGGTTTATGGACTTGAAGACTCGAAAACTGACCTTCTTAGTAAAAAGTCAATTATTCAGAGTTGAGATCAGAATCAGAAACCTGAATCAGCAAATGACAACCAAGAGAATTTCCAGGAACAGTAAGCTAAAGCAGAAAAGAAAGGAGATGTAAGACATGAAGCTCACCGTAAGATTCAGGAACAGGAAGCTGTTTCGAATCAGAATCTTGGCACAAAACAGGAAGAGTCTACTATTTTCATAAATGCAAGAAGTGACTCTCCAGCCCATTCAATGCAGTATGAGGTCTATACTAATAACCATACGAGGTTTAAAACCTGTCGAAGTTACCAGTAAAGAGAAACAAGTGAAGAGCCAATGAGGTGTCGCCACTTGGAAAACGGCTCTGCAAAATACTGCAACAAAGAACATGTCGCCATTAATGCAAATCAGAATAGACCATGCCCCTAAACTCTGATCTCCGGTGATGCATTAATTATGAAGATGTGAAGATCTATTTGAATTGCAACGTAACTATGCATTCTCTTCAATGGGCATCTTTCCACATATATAAATAGAAGGTTGAACTGACCTTGAAGACTACTGAACAACTGAGATCACATTCCTTTTAAAATCTATCACAGTTAAGCTATCAAGCCTTCTTGTTCAGTCACTCAACCTTCGAAGCCAGTCTACCAGTCAAGCATTCAAGCTAACACGTTCAAGATTGACTTCAACAACACAGTTGAAGAAATCTATATACTTTTAACCATTTGTGCTGTGTGCGCTAGGTTGTGTTTGGTGTAACTTAGTTGATAGGATTATATCCTTGCTAAGTGTATAGTCTTGTGTAGGCTATTTACCTTGTGTGGGTTGTAACCTAAGAATTTGGGATTCTGTAGGTATAGCTTGTTAGGAAGAGGTTTGTATAGTGGAGAGTTGTAAATCAAACAGACTTAATGAAGTTCCTCCTCAGTGAAGGAGTAGAGTGGACGTAGAAGGATTACACCACCTTCGAACCACTATAAGCCATAAGTGTTTACTTGCTTTGACTTGCATGCATTACTTTTTTTATCGCATATTTATCATATTGCATCAGTCATAAGCATTCTGGTCAAAACTACTTTACTAAAATCATATTGCGAAAAGAAAACGTGTTTGCAAAACAGGAAACTCTATCTTAGTTTAATCTACTGCGTACTGTGATTCGAGAAAGGAACCTGATCAACATTGTGCCAGATTATTGACTCGAGTCGGGTTGCTGTTTCCCTCTAGAATCGGGAACCTGTTCGTAAAAAGAGTTTTGAAAAGATTTTGTGAAAATTGACAGATGTTCATTCACCCCCCTTGAACCTCTGACCACCACTTGGGACCCAACAAGTGGTATCAGAACAAGTTGGGTTAACAACCAACTTTTCTGGTTACCTTAAACCAATTTTCTTTTCCTTAAGACCAAAATCATAAATTTAGTATAAGCATGGATTTCTCACACCACAAGCTACCTATGTTTTCCATAGATGAGTATGATGACTGGAAGATACGCATGGAAGCTCATTTATCGGCCATGCATGATGAGATGTGGTATGTCATAACTGAAGGACCACCGGTGATCTACAAAGTTAATCCTAGTTATGTAGCATAACTTCGGGAACAAAGATAAACCGAAAAAGCTGCAACAGCAGCAAGTGGAGAGATGGAAGGTGCAACGATCATTGATGATGGTACTGAAGCACCACCAAGAGTCGGACCACGACCACGAGAGCCTGGACCTGCTCACAGAAGAGTCTCCCCACCTCAGGAATACATAGTCAAGGAAAGATATGAATACACTCCGGAAGAAAAAAAAAGAGCCAACCTTGACAATGTTGCCAAAAATGCCATATTTCTTATAATGGATAAAGACACTTTCAGTAAGGTAAGAAGTTGCAAGACAACAAAAGAAATTTGGGAAAAACTAGCGGTAATCTGTGAAGACAACGAACTAGCCAAGGATAACAAAATTTCAAAGGCTACACAGCTATACGGGCAATTCACCATAAAGCCTGGAGAAACTCTTGAAGAACTCGATCTAAGATTCACAACTATCATCAGTGAGCTGGAATCATTAGGAAAAAGCAACAAGCAAAATGAGAAAAACCTGAAGGTTTTGAGAGCCTTACCATTGGAATGGCACAACAAGGAAACCGCAATTAGAGTCTCTCTTGATCTCAATGCGATGAGTACTTTTGATCTGTTCTCAGATCTCAAAGCTTTTGAGTTTGATATCGAAAGGAGAAAAAAAGAGGCTAAATGATCAAACTCTAAGGTAACAACACTCACTGCCTCAAGTAGTAGCAAGCTGAAGAGCAAGCAGAAAGAAACGCCTGCTGAAGATACTGAGGAAGAAATGACACTTTTATTGAAGAAGTTCAAGAGGTTTCTGAAAACTAACAACACGGCAAATGACTTCAGAAAATAAGATCACAACTCAGAAAGGAGCTCACAGATAAGGCAACAACAGCAAGCAAACTCATATTCATCTGATTTATGCTACAACTGTAGGAAACCTGGCCACTTTGCCAGAAACTGTCCACATCCTCAAGTACACAAGTACCTAAAAAATGAAAGACTACAGAGGAGAGAGAAGAGGAGAGATGATAAAAAGAAAATCAGAGCCCTCCTTAGTGAAGCAGAAGCCTTGAAAGCAGCAAGCAACTCTAAGGAAGAAAACAAGGATGACTACTCATCTGAGAGTGATTCTGACAGCTCTACCTCCGATGAAGAAACACTACTTTGCTTAATGGTCAACGATTGTGAAGACAACGAAGAAGATGAGGTAACTTCACAATCCTTTGATATTTCAAATTCTGAAAAGCTGAACATGATCCAATCATTTAGACAGATCATGAGTGACTTTGTGTAGATAAATTCAGCTCATGAAGAACTAAATGAGGAAAACCATTAGCTCAAAAGTGAGCAAACTGTGCTGAAGGAACATGTTACTGACCTAGATTACTACAACACATAATGCAATAATCTTAGAGTTGAGGTCTCTAAGTTCAAACTGCTAGTCACCAAGCTAGAAGCTGAGAAAGCTGGATTGCAAAACACAACTCATGTGTATAGCAAGTTAGCAAGCAAAGCACAACAATGTATCCAAGAGACCCAAAATGCCTTTACAGAAAATGTTCTAGGATACTATGTCAGTACTTCTCAGAATCTACCAACATATCCAATGATGGAAAATTTGTTCAATCGAGAGTCTCCTATAATCAGGAACTCCTTCCAAACAATTGAAGTATGAATGAAACTAGTACTTTGGATAAGGGTAAGAACCCCTGCTGCTGGAAGATAATAGTAAGACTGCTCAAACAGTAAAGAAACAGCAAAATCAGCATGCTGTTAATAGAAGAAGAAAACAGCAAACTTCCAGAAAACAGCAAAAACTCTATACCTTATATACCAAGGCCTACATGCCTATATCTCAGAGAGTCTATACTCAGGATATGTATAAGGGAGTACACTTCTCGAAAAGGATATACAAAACCTGGAAATATCCAATGTACACACATCACGAACAATATCCTGCTAAAGATACTAACAGAAAAGGAACCATAAATGCTTATGGTAAACCAATTACCATCAAGCAAGTGTGGATCCCAAAGAAGACTAATCCCCTAGGACCCGTACTTGTATGGGTACCTAAATCTGCCTGATTCGCTTACAGGAACAGTTTCCAAAGAGCAGCAGTGATGTATGGTATATAGATAGTGGCTGCTCTAAACATATGACTGGCAACAAAGCTGGATTAAGAGATTTCCAACCATGTAAAGGTCCTAAGGTAGTCTTCGGAGATAATTCCAAAGGAAGCATCAAAGGCACATGAAACTTGATCAAAGGCAATGCAAGTATCAGTGACGTATCATATGTCAAAGGACTAAAATATAATCTCCTGAGTATCAGTCAGTTCTGTGACAAAGGAATTTCAGTTGAATTCAACCTCAACATGTGTCTAATCAAAGACAACAAAATAAATGAGGTTAAACTTACTGGCACCAGGAGAGGCAACATCTATCTTGCCGACTGGACTTCAACACGGCAGCCAACATGTTTCATCGCAAAAAGTTCTCCAGAGCTGAGTTGGCTATGGCATAAAAGGATGAGCCATTTGAATTTCAGAACGATCAACAAGCTGGCAAGAAAGAATCTGGTAAGAGGTTTACCAGATGTTACTTATAAAAAGGAAATCGTATGTGGAGCTTGTCAAAAGAGAAAACAAGTAAAAAGCTCATTCAAGGATAAGGTCCAAATATCATCACACAGGATATTGGATCTCCTGCATTTGGATCTGTTTGGACCAGTGGAACCTATTAGTGTAAGTGGGAAGAAGTATTCTCTAGTTATTGTGGATGATTACTCCAGATTCACTTGGACCATCTTTCTATCCAAGAAATTAGAAACTCAATACAGGCTTCCAGAATTTATGAAGAGAATACAGAATGAGAAGAATCTGAGCATTGTTAAGATAAGATCAGACAGAGGAACTGAGTTCACCAACAAATTCATATAAAAGTATTGCTCAGAGAATGAGATCAATCATGAATATTCTGCAGCAAGAATTCCTCAATAGAACGGAGTTACAGAAAGAAGAAACAGAACCCTGAAGGAAGCTGCAAGGACTATGATTGCTGATGCTGGGGTCCCTAAGAGATTTTGGGCAGAAGCAACCAACACAACATGCTACACTCAGAACAGATGCCTGATTAACAAAGACCATAACAAGACCCCTTATGAAGTATGGTATGGAGTAACACCTAGTATTTCACATTTACATATCTTTGGATGCAGATGTTACATACTAATAAATGGAAATGAGCACTTGAAGACCTTTGATGAAAAATCGGATGAAGGAGTATTCTTAGGATACTCTTCAGTAAGCAAGGCCTTCAGGATCTTCAACAAGAAAAGTCTGATTGTGGAGGAATCAATGCATGTGGTATTTGATGAACCACACTGTAATACTACTGAGCTGGAAAAACTATGAGAGGATGTATCCAAAATCAAGATCAAGGATCAAATAGTAAGATACATTGATGGAGTACCAGTCCCAGCAGAAATAGGCACGACAAGCTGCTCACAGAATACTGGTCATAAGGAAATAACAACACAGGATGTTGAACAACAAGAAGACAGAACTCCGTAGAAGAACAGCAACCACACACAGGAAGACGATAATCAACAGAATACTGTCCAACATTCTACTCAATCTCTTGACTTCGACAGAACATGGTTAAGAGATCATCCAAGAGATCTTGTAATTGGAGATATCAACGAAGGAGTAAGGACAAGAAGATCAAAACCTCAAGAATCACTGTTTTCATGCTTTATATCAAAAGATGAACCCACAAGTATAGATGAAGCTCTTAAAGACAATAACTTGGTTCAGGCCATGCAGGAAGAGCTGAATGGATTTGAAAGAAATCAAGTATGGAGACTGGTTCCTAGGCCTGACCACCAAAGAGTTATTGGAACAAAGTGGGTATTCAAAAACAAGCTTGATGAATTCGGTGCAGTGGTCAGAAACAAGGCAAGATTGGTAGCAAAAGGATACTGCCAGGAAGAAGACATAGATTTTGATGAGACTTTGCCCCAGTTGCTAGACTTGAAGCAATAAGGGTATTTCTGGCTTATGCTGCTCACAATGATTTCAAAGTTTATCAGATGGATCTAAAGAGTGCATTCCTGAACGGACTTCTATCTGAAGAAGTATATGTGGAATAACCACCAGGCTTTGAAGAACAGACAGAAGAAAAAGTATTCAGACTAGAGAAAGCTCTATATGGATTAAAGCAAGCTCTTAGAGCTTGGTATGATACACTGTCCCTATATCTCCTACATAATGGATTCCAAAAAAAGACAGTAGACAAGACTCTCTTCAGAATACTGGAAGGAGACAATATATTTCTTGTTCAAATCTATGTGGACGACATAATTTTTGGATCCATTAACAAGAATTTGTGTGACAAGTTTTAATCCCTCATGCAAAGTAAGTTTGAGATGAGCATGATGGAAGAACTAAGCTTCTTCCTTGGTCTACAAGTCAAATAACTAGAATATGGGACTTTCATAAGTCAAGTCAAGTATACCAATGAGTTAATCAAAAGGTTTGGAATGGAAAAAAAGGATCAACAGTAAGCATACCGATGGCCACATCAATTAGCTTGGATAAGGATGAAACTAGGAAGGATATGGAAACCACTAAATATAGAAGAGTTATTGGATCCTTGCTATATCTAACAACGAACATATATAGTATTTGCAGTTGGAGTATGTGTAAGATTTCAAACAGCACCAAAGAAGTCACACCTTTCAGCAGTAAAAAGGATTATCAAGTATTTAAAAGGCACTCAAGATGTTGGACTCTGGTATCCGAAAGAAGGTGGTTTCAACCTTAAAGGCTATTCAGATTCTGATTTTGCAGGATGCAAAATTGACAAAAAAAGTACCAGCGGTACTTGTCAATTCTTGGGACACATGTTAGTCTCTTGGTATTGCAGAAAACAGACGTCCATTGCAACATCAACCGCGGAAGCTGAATATGTAGCTGCAGGAAGCTGCTGTGCTCAGATTTTGTGGATACAACAACAACTAAAAGATTATGGGATAACGGAGAGAGAGACTCCCATTCAGTATGACAATACGAGTGCTATTGCCATTACCCATAATCCTGTCTTTCACTCAAGAGCGAAGCACATTGATGTCAGACATCACTTTATAAGAGATCATGTGGAAAAGAAGAATATAGTACTTGAAAAAGTACACACTGACATGCAACTTGGTGATATTTTCACAAAGCCACTGTGTGAATCAAGGTTCTCGATACTGATAAGTGAGCTTGGGATCATCAAGCTCATATGAGGTTGTTCAGATATTTTAACAGGTTGCTAAAACAGTAATCTGTAACAGGTTACGACAACAAGTTTCTGATACAGTCTGACTAAACAGGGTGCTGGAAACTTTCAAACAAATATTGAATGCAGCATTCATTGAGCCTTACAACCTCGTATCAGGAATAGTAACCTGATTAACAATGATTATAAAAGACCACCTTTTTGGTAAAGACGGAAAATACGCCCTTTCAAAATTGACACGCGTACATAAAAAATCGGAGATGCCCCTTTATGGTTAATCTCAACCGTCTTTTTAGCTACGGTTTTTCAGAAGATTTATCGAGACCGTTGATATTTTAGACTTGGATTCAAAATAAAAAACCAATCATATTCTCTTTCCCTCACCCTATGTGATCAGTTTAATCTCTCAACATTCTGAAAAAGATTTTTCTAACTCTCTGCAAACAAGTTTCACTTTCTCTCAACCAACCCCAAGCAACTCAAACTACAATGGCTCAAGCAAGAACTACTAAGGTCGTGGAAGGAAGACTTGTTGACACAAAAGTACTTCTTGGCGACAAATCACCCTATAATGATAAGGATCTCATTTCTGAGATTTGGAGCCACATCTGCAAGAGCCAACTGGATGGTTATTCACTAAAACCTATGAATGATTTTCTGCCACTTCGGTAGAAAAATTCTACGCCTTTGTGGAACTCTCTGAAGATGAAGAAACCATTCTCTTCAAGATGGAAGAAGATGATGAAGAAACTCACATTGTGACCATAACAGACATTGTTAGGACATTTGGCATATCTGATCAAGGAATGACATATGCAGATTTGATGGAGTATGTGTCTGAGTACCTTGAAGAAAGCTGGAACCAATTCTGCCTTGAATCTGTGAAGAAGAAAGTTGTTTCAAGCAATTTTCCTAAAATGAATTTTAAACCAGAGTATGAATTCCTCCATGATATTCTCGTCCACATTATAGAAGGGAGGTGTGGAAGTTTTGATAAGTGCACAAGCTTAAGGCTACGGATGATGATCGCTATCATTAGGGAATAAATAGTTAATTGGACACAAATCCTTTTTCAGAGGATTTGGGAGGAAACAATCAAATCCAAAGAAATGAGAGGGTTTGGAATTATCATTTCTTCCATCCTGAGTTATAAGAAGATCTCTTTGGAGAGAGAAAGGTATCCTTCGCCCCTGGATGGTATCTCAGAGTGAAAAAGGGATACTCCAAAAGAAAGAAGGAGGAAAAACAACCCAAGAAGAAGCTAGCAATCAAACGACAAGTTGCTGATAGTTCCGATGATTCTAGTGATGATAATGACAAGCCAGCAAGAAGGAAGGGTGTGAAGAAGACTTCCTTGAAGAAAAAGACAATCGGGATGAAAAGAAGAGATGTCTCCACTACATCTCTAACAACTAGTCCTACTAACGACGAGGATGAGTCTGGCATATGTGATCAACCGACAAAGCAGTTCACTGTGTTGGATCGCGATATCAATGAAAGTTTGAAAGGAGACACGGAGCAGACAACGGGTTAGGTTGTTGCTCTAGAGCCACAAGAGCATCCTAAAGATATCCAAGGCAAGCAAGCTTCAGCCCCTGTAACCCAAGTTCCTGAGGAATCTGACAAGGAGGATGCTGACACACAACAGGTTTCTAGTCACACTGCCACTATTGAAGAACATAAGAAACCTAAGAAAAAGAAGAGAAGACTGGTGAAAGCAGCCAACAAGTCGGTCGAATAAAGGAAATGGTTGGGTGAAAAAGTAGAACTAAGGGAGATTAACACCCTTAACAGAGTCTTACACTCCATTGAATCCATCAGTGCTGAAGATGCTGAAAGTGCCCTGATGGAAACTGCAAACTCTATATGGAAAAGATTCTCTCGTGCTTATGAGACCTGGAGATGGATGATGTTAGGACCTGACACTAAGCTAATGAATGGATAGATTGGCTTGAGGTAGAAGAAATCATTATTCGTTGGATAGATAACTTCATAGTAGAGGAAGATGATTTATCCAACGGACTTCTACCTTTTCTCTATGAAGATTACCTTGATCAGAAGGCTACAGCGATGATATCACTCATTCAAGAAAGGCAAGCCACCTTGAATGAATATTGGTTGGCTAAAGCTGAGATTGAAGAAGACAAAGGAGAGCAGTCAATGAAGCTTGGGGAGGACAACACACTGATAAACCCCACTACCAAGACTGTTAGGACCCCTACTAAGCTGGAATTGGCAGAAGCTCAACTAGCTAACCTCACTGCTGAGGAAGCTAATAAGAGAATGCTGCAACTAGGGATGGAGGCTAGCAGAGAAGAATCAAGAAGACCTCCCAGAATATTGCAGGCAGGGGAACAAAGTTCAAGAGCCACTGCGATTCATGAATCACCTACCTTCACAGGTATTGCAGCTCTCTCCCCAATAACTCATCTAGATACCATGGAGGATGATGTTCAATTACTTGACTACTCTGACTCCCATATTCTCAATGATCAACTTGCTAAGGAGGAAGCATCACCGATCATTCATGGTGTTCTGAAGAAAATTAATGAGGAGCATGCCGATGAAGCATCTGTGGAGGATGATGTAGAGGCAGGACTCCCTGTACTAGCCTCTGTTGCTGTACAAAATGTAGGTGAAATTGAAGCAGACTAGGTTGTTGTCAAGAAAACTGATCATACTCTTGCACTTCTGCATGATGCTGCTTCAAAATTGACGGAGATAAGTTAGGGCATTGATGCAACTGGAGAGGAAGTTGCTAAAGTTTCAACTATTGAACCAATAACTGACATTGATAAGTCATATGAAACCTGTCAGGTTGCTAATGATACAGTTGAAGAGGTTGCTGAGGTAATTGAAGTTCCTGTTCTACAGGAAACTGAGATTACTATGGATGCAACAGTTGGCGCTACTGAGGCTACTGAAGCAGATCAAGCTGCTAACAGTCAAGTGGAGGAATCTTCTATTCCTCAAGACACAATGGAAACTGCTAATCCTGTAAACAACCCAGAAGCAAATGATGATCAGACAACTTTTGAGGCCGTTGGTGTTCCTACACCAGATAATGCAGATGACTCATCAAGTAATAATGACGACTCAGGTAACTCCTCCCCTTACAAAGAAATTGGAAAGATAAAAATGACTAAGGAGGAAAGGATGAGGTATGAAGCTGAAAAGGAAGCAAGAGAAAGAGCAAAAGCTGAGGAAGAAGCAAAGAGGAAAGCTGATCAGAATTTGGTCTTATATACTCAAGAGGAATCAAGACCAATAAATAGGGTTGAGACCCTTACTGATGAGCAAGAAGTGTCTCTCCAAAGAGTACTGAATGCTGTTCATGGATTGATGAAGGCTATGGAGACACATCAGATGAATCTGGCCACCAGCTCCAATATGCGAGAACTAAGCTCTCATCTCACATCAGATGAGTGCATTAAGGAAGGAACTTGATAAATTTCCTGGAAAAATTCAGACCAGGATGAATGATGAACTAAGCTCTCATCTCACTTCCAGAAGAAGATTTGAGAACGAACAAAAAGCTGTCTCTCAAGCCCAAAGAAAAGTGCTGAACGAACTAACTACATCAGTTGACGAGGTTAAGAACACCCAGACATCACAAAATCTAATAAATGAAGAAGTGAGAGCCACAGCTAGAAGCGCCAATGATAGGATTCTAAATCTAGAGCTGTTGGTGGGAAAAATGAGATCCATCATGGAAATAGTCTATCTTAGTGAGGCTGCTGCGGTTGCTAAGCCCAATGTTGTTTTTGATGATAACAAAAAGGGGAAAGAGAAGCAAAGAGCTACTACCTAAGGAAAACAACTAGCCCTTATGGGAAAAAATCAATTGTGGCCCTATAAGAATGGACGCAGGCCGATTTTAGCCCACTTTAATACCTTTTTGACCCACCCTGAGAATTCCATTTTCATTTTAACAGAGATATCACGTACCTCGCACGTGACCCTCAAGTTAAGAGTTTTTGCCGCGTTTTAGTTTAGACGGGCACAACCACTTGTCATTTCCTACGAAACCCTAATTCCCAAATCAACATATTCCCAACCCTAATTCTCAAATCAAAGATTCACAACCCCAAAACTCAAATCAAAGATGTTCAGTCAAGCCAAGCATAGATAAAGCCGTGGAAATCGTTGGGCAGGGTTTGAGTATAAGGTTCGAACACTACGAAGAGTGATGACGCATCACAAATCTATGTTGAATGCCCCCTGTCAAAGGAGATGGTTAGTAAGCTTGTCCTCTCTTGTTTATTGTTCAATCTAAGTACAGTTGTAGGGTTTTATTTAGTATTAGTGGATCTGTTAGGGTTTTAGCATTAAATATGCGATTTGTGTTTTTTATTGTTCTGAAAAGTGTTTTTCGAGTTTAATACTGCTTTGTGGCCCTGTGTTTGAGATGTTATGTACATATGATGGAGAAGTTTTGTTTATTTACTGAATGTTTGGGGTTTAGGTGTTCAATACAGTGTATATGTGGTCCCCTGTTTATTTCTCTTATTTATTATTGGCAAGTGTAGTGTTGGAAAACATGTGGGCCTGTGAAATAGAATCTAGACATGTGGGAGTATAGTTGTTTATCATTAAATTTGTCTATGTATCTTCAACTTTCCTTGTTACTGTGTTTTGTTTTCTTAATGTATTGTTTCAATATTCTGCAGAGTATTTGAATTCTACTGGGGTTGATAACATTGAGGTAGGTTCAGATTCAAGTGATGAACTATTTGAACTTGATAAAATGTCTAATGTTGAGTGTGATGATGATTTTGATGATGTTTTGTTTGAAGATAACATAGACCAAGAAGTAGAATGGGTGGGCATAGGTAAATCTGAGGTTGAGATCAATTTAGGGCAAGATTCTGAATCAGAGGTAGAAGACTCTAAAGTAGAATTTGATAGTGAGTTAAGAAATGACATAGACAAATATGACCTTAATCCTGTATTCAAAAGTCCTCTACAACTTTTAATCCTGACTTTGCAATTGGCATGAAGTTCACTGATAAAAAACTCTTTAAAGAGGTTGTTTTCTCTCATGGAATTAGGGCAAGAAAAAATGTTAAGATTACAAAAAATGAGGCAAAAAGAATCTATGCTAGGTGTTTGGGGGAGGGGTGTGAATGGCAAATCAATTGTCTCAAAGTAGTGGGTGAAGAATCATGACAGATTAGGATTTACAACCCTGACCACACTTGTGGTATTCACTACCACTTGAAAAACATGACTTCTTCATGGTTATCTAAGTACTATCTTGAGCAATGGAGGGATGATCCTAGTAGGAGTGTTAAGGGCTTTAGGAAAGCTGTAATGAAAGTGCTCAATTGTAATATATCAAAACAACAAGCATATAGGGCAAAGATCAAAGCCTTAGAGAGAATTTAGGGTAGTAATGAGGCACAATATGCAAAACTCTGGGATTATGCACTTGCATTGAGACAAAAGAATCCTGGTTCAACTATAGTAATTGGGGTAGAAGATACAGGTAGCTCAAGGAGTAATTCATTTAAGAGATTGTATATTTGTTTCCAGGCTCTGAAGGTTGGCTTCCTAGCTGGTTGTAGACCTTGTATAAGGTTAGATGGGTGTCACCTCAAGGGTCCACATGGTGGTGTAATGCTCACTGCTGTGGGAATGGACCCTAACAACCAGATATACCCTATAGCTTATGCAGTGGTAGACAGTGAAACAAAAGATAATTGGGTGTGGTTTCTTGAGCTGTTGAAAGAGGATTTGCAGATTGAAAGGGAAAATTTGTGGACATTTATGTATGATAGGCAGAAGGGGTTGATCCCTGCATTTGAGCAGGTTCTCCCTGGGGTTGATAACAGATTCTGTGTCAAGCACATACATGGAAATATGAAGGTTGCTGGTTTTAGAGGGTTGCTTTTAAATCTCTACTATGGAAGGTTGCAAGGGCTAGTACCGTGGGTGAATTTGATAGGACAATGAGAGCAGTGGGTGAATTGGATGGTAACTGCTTAACTTGGCTACAAGAGAGACCACCAACACAATGGAGTAGGTCACACTTCTCTCCTTACTCTAAATGTGATATACTCACAAACAACATTTGTGAGTCATTCAATAGCACTATTTTGGAGGCTAGGGAAAAGCCTATCCTGACCATGTTGGAGTGGATTAGAGAGTACCCGATGACAAGGCTCTAAGAGAATAGGGATAGGGCAGAAACATGTTGGGAAATGAGAAAATTGTGTCCACGGATTAGAAAAATAGTGCAAACTAGAAGAGAGAAAATATCAGACTGTATTCCAATAAAATCAAATGATGAAAATTATGAGATTTCAGTTTGCGATGGTGTGAGGTTTGATGTTGATTTAAGGGCCTACACATGCTCTTACAGATGTTGGGAATTAGAAGGCATACCTTGCAAGCATGCAATCAGTGCTATACTTGCACAGTCACTAGATCCAGATGACTTTGTTCATGAATACTACACTGTGGAGATGTATAACAAGGTGTATGAATCAGCATTGCATCCAATGGATGGACCAGAATTGTGGACTACAATAGGCTACATCCCACCTATTCCTCCAAACTTTGGTAGGAAAAGAGGTAGACCATCAAAAACAAAAAGAAATGGTGCAGAAGAACAACCCAACAAGAAGAAAAAGATGCAGAAGCTGCCAAGACAGAAACCAGTGGTACATTGCAGCTTTTGTCAAGAAATAGGACACAACAAGACATCATGCCCTTGGAAGCAATTTGCAGAAGAATTCCCAACTGATGATGGAGTAGATATTGGCCAAAGCAATCAACCTCCAACAGTGAATGTAAGCTTGTTTTATTTATTTTGGAATCATAAATTAGATTAATGCTAATAATGCTCACTTTGGTAGTATTTTAATGTTTCTTAAATTGAATGACAGGTTCCACTTCCTGTTATCCCAGGAAAAGTCAATATTAGACAACCTGTAGGGAATTTCAATCCTCAGCTTTATGGGGCAAGACCAATCATATTACCTAGGCCTTCATCATCAAGAGATGGTATTCCTGTTATCAATGAAGGAGGTAAAAAGTTTATCTATTTATCGAGTTTAGGTGATCTGTTGGGGGACAAGGGCAAGGGCAAGGGTAAATGTAAGGGTAAGTAGGGAACATTATGGGTTTGTAATCAATCATTTTGTAAATGGCAAATACATTAACACATGATGAACTTGGTATTCTTTTACACATGAAATAGGCTGTAAGCCATCCTTTTGTAAATGACAGATACATTATACATGATCCTGCTAATATACTTTTGCCCATGATATGGTTGTATAAACTATTCCTTTTGTAATAGTTCAAGCATATATTGAGTATATGACAGATACATTTTATTGGCAGTTAGTTTACTTTTGAGTTTGATGTTGTTTTTTGCATAATAATATATCTGCTAAATATATGAAAATTTGTTCATTGGCTGTTACATGAAACTGATTAAATAATATATTACTTGAAGATAAAACCTGCACCTTCTAGGTTATATCATAGGCTATTACTTAAAGAAGACATATCCATTAATTTGTGCAGTACATACAAGCATGCAAGTATAACCAAGCACAAAGTCAAAATTTTCTTCTTTTCCAGATTTGCAATTCTTTCCTCCATTCTCTTCAATGCATTGCACTTCATTTGCAACTCAGCCTTCAATTGCATTGTTTCACCTTTTAATTGTGAAAATTGACCTTTGAGTTCTGCAAACTTGAGCTCTAGATTTGTAGGCATATTGTTTTTAGTTGGTTCGTCGATCCATTCGAAGAAGTTGCATCTTCTACCGGTCAAGGAGTCTGGGCAATTCTGGAATCGGCAACCTTCACTACCAAGTTGCCTGAAGACTCGAACCTTGGCAAACTTGCCACAGTCGCAATGTTTTGTCGATGAAACATACGAATGACTAGAGGATGACGTCTCGTTTCCTTTGGCTTTGGCTCTTTT
This sequence comes from Scutellaria galericulata, assembly GCA_946896805.1. NCBI lineage: Eukaryota > Viridiplantae > Streptophyta > Magnoliopsida > Lamiales > Lamiaceae > Scutellaria > Scutellaria galericulata. The sequence goes on from OX335792.1 coordinate 11,010,659, forward strand.
TATGCTCTAAGTGATATTGTGTATGATGGTTGTGTGTAAATTGATTTCTGAGCTGCTATAGGGATGTTAAATAATGTGTATTAGGGTTAATTTAAAAAAAAACCGGGAAAAATCACTGTCCAAAAATTTTTCCCACCAAAACTGTGGGTTAACGGTTTCTGTCAATTAAACTAACGGATATGGCTAAATTTGATGATTTTTGGGCCACTTTTAAATTTAGGGGTCAAAATCGGCCTGCGCCCATTCCAACAGGGCCATATTTGATTTTTTCCCTAGCCCTTACTAATGAACCAGATGATGAGATTGTGGAAACTACCACAAAAGAGATAGATGATGATATAGATGATGATGATGATGAATTGCCCTTGACCAAGATTAAGTGAAACAGATCAGATGTTTCTGAACATGGTCAAGATGGTGAGCCGAAGAGGAGGAAAAAGGATGACGATGATAATGCAGGTGCTGGAGGTACTGCATCTCAAACAGTAAGCAGCACTGCATTACAACAAGGAAAACAGGTTACTGCTGCACCTTCAAGAACCTATAGGCAGCAACCTGGTCGAGGCAGAGGAAAAGACAGACAACAAACTACGAAGCAAGCTAATCTCAATGCCAAACCGTACAGGTCCTCTTCTGAGTGAGGAAAGATGGAGGCAGCTGAAAGCTGCGGATGAAGAAAGAAGAAGGAAGAATGAGGCAGAATGGATCTCAAGATTGGCAATTGTTAGTCACAGAACCAAGGTTGCTGAGAAGGTTGATGCAGCCTTATAATCATTCCCAGATCAAGAAGCTCCTGATTTCAATAAAGAAGATGCTCCAGGAGAAATACTAGCTCTGTTGGATCAAATACCTGAGAACATTCAGCATTTCTGGGACTTAAGTATTTTCGAAGAAGTTCATCTGCCCAGAAACAGAAATCCAACATTTGAAGAACTCACAAGATATAAACGATCAGCATACTGGAGATATTTTCAGAAACTTCTGAAAGACGGATTCTTTAGAAATCTTTCCTCGTGTGAAACTACTCTGAGGAAATATGAAGAATTGGACAGAGAAGGAAAATTACAACGACATAAGCTTCTGATCGAGAAAGTCAAGAAAGGAGAAAAAGTTCCTTACTTCCAGGACTTCTGGTTGAGATGGATACAGATTCCTGAAATTACCGAATAATTGGAGAAATCTTATCAGGATTCTATAATAAACTGGTGGAAGGGGACTCAGTATGGAAAGCAAAAAGCTTCAGGACACGATGAAGTCAAAAGGAAGCTGTTCGCTGACAGGAAATCCAATGAAGAATAGCTTACCATCAGACACTCTGAGTAAGCACTTCTTATTAAACATACTGTATTTCTTCTTGATCTTTCATTTCTCTTTAAAAGAGTACTTATTCATGTGTTGTAAAAAGTTTTCCTGTTCTATACTTGTAATTACCACTTGTGTAAAAGTACATCTATTTTCTGCTTTATATGAGTTTTGTCATCATCAAAAAGGGGGAAATTGTTAGGATATTTCTGAATAGGTTTTGATGAGACAAATGTAATATTAGATGATCTTTGAGACTATCTATATTCCACGTTTTATAAGTGGAATCTAGTTTATCTATCTTATCTTCTTCTGAGATGTTTTCAAGATGTAATACACGATAGAAAGATAGAAAATTCAGGAAAAGCAGGTTTATGGACTAGAAGACTCGAAAACTGACCTTCTTAGTAAAAAGTCAGTTATTTAGAGTTGAGATTAGAATCAGAAACCTGAATTAGCAAATGACAACAAAGAGAATTTCCAGGAACAGTAAGCTAAAGCAGAATAGAAAGGAGATGCAGGACAGGAAGCTGACTGCAGGATTCAGGAACAAGAAGCTGTTCCAAATCAGAATCTTGGCACAAAACAGGAAGAGTTTACTATTTTCATAAATGCAAGAAGCGACTCTCCAGCCCATTCAATACAGTACGAGGTCTATAATGATAACCATACGAGGTTTAAAACCTATCAAAGTTACTAGTAGAGAGAAGCAAGTGAAGAACCAATGAGGTGTCGCCACCTAGAAAGCGGCTCTGCAAAATACTGCAACAAAGAGCATATCGCCATTAATGCAAATCAGAGTAGACCATGCCCCTAAACTCTGATCTCCGGCGATGCATTAATTATGAAGATTTGAAGATCTATTTGAATTACAACATAACTATTCCTTCTCTTCAACGGGCATCTTTCCACAGATATAAATAGAAGGTTGAACTGACCTTGAAGACTACTGAACAACTGAGATCACATTCCTTCTAAAAGATATCACACTTAAACTATCAAGCCTTCTTGTTCAGTCACTCAACCTTCGAAGCTAGTCTACCAGTCAAGCATTTGAGCTAACACGTTCAAGACTGACTTTAACAACACAGTTGAAAAAATCTATATACTTTTAACTATTTATGTTGTGTGCGCTAGGTTGTGTTTGGTGTAACTTAGTTGATAGGATTATATCATTGCTAAGTGTATAGTCTTGTGTAAGCTATTTGCCCTGTCTGGGATTTACACCCTGTGTGGGTTATAACCTAAGAATCTGGGATTCTGTAGGTATAACTTGTTAGGAAGAGGTTTGTAGAGTGGAGACTTGTAAATCAAACCAACCTAATGAAGTTCCTCCTCAGTGAAGGAGTAGAGTAGACGTAGAAGGATTACACCACCTTCGAACCACTATAAGCCATAAGTGTTTACTTGCTTTGACTACATGCTTTACTTTGTTTATCACATATCTATCATATTGCATCAGTCATAAGCATTTTGGTCAAAACTACTTTGCTAAAATCATATTGCGAAAAGAAAACGTGTTTGCAAAACATGAAACTCTATCTTAGTTTAATCCGCTGCGTACTGTGATTCGAGACAGGAACCTGATCAGAATTGTGCCAGGTTACTGACTCGAGTTGGGTTGCTGTTTCCTTCTGGAATCAGGAACCTGTTCGTAAAAAGAGTTTTGAAAAGATTTTGTGAACCTCATCTGAACCTCTGACCACCACTTGGGACCCAACAAGTAAGCTTAACCTCATTTGTCTTGTTGTCTCTGATTAGACACCTATTGAGGTTGAACTCCACTAAACATCCTTTGTCACAGAATTGACTGATACTCAGGAGGTTATACTTCAGTCCTTTGACATATGATACATCACTGATTCTTACATTGCCTCTGATTAAGCTTCATGTGCCTTTGGTGCTTCATTTGGAGTCATCTCCTAAGACAACCTTAAGTCCTTTGAATGGTTGGAAGTCTCTCAATTCAGCTTTGTTGCCGACTAATATGTCTAGAGTAGCCACTATCAATATACCATACATCACTGCTGCTTCCTGGCAACTGTTCCTGTAAGTAAATCAGGTAAATTTAAGTACTTATACAAGTACGGGTCCTGGGGGGTTAGTCCTCTTTGGGACCCATACCTACTTAATGATAATTGGTTTACCTTTAGCCTTGGTGGTTCTCTTCCTGTTAGTACCCTTTACAGGATACTATTTGTGATGTGTGTGTACTGGAGCTTTCCAGGTGTTATGCTTCCTGTTTGTGGAAGATACTCCCTTATACTTTTTCTGAGTATAAACTCTTTGGAATCTAGACATGTATACCTTTGTATATGAGTGGTAGAGGTTTTGCTGTAACCTGAAAGCTTGCTGCTTTCTCCTCCTACTAACAGCATACTGATTGTGCTTCTTTCTGAGTTTTTGTGCAGTCTTACCGACTTCTTCCTACAACATGGACTTCTTTTCCTTATCCACTATACTTGTTTTGTTCAAGCTTCCATTGATTGGAAGAAGTTCCTAAGTATAAGAGACTCAGGCTTGAACAAACTTTCCAGAATTGGATATGCTTGCTGCTTTCTGAGAAGAACCTGTATAGTATCCTAGACCATTTCCTGAATAGGCATTTTGGGTCTCCAAGATACATTCCTTTGTTTTCCTTGCTGATTTGCTATACACATCAATTGTGTTTTGCAGGCCAGCTTTCTCAGCTTCTAGCTTAATGACTAGCAGTTAGAACTTAAAGATCTCAGCTCTGAGGTTATTGTATTCTATACTATAGTACTCTAGGTTAGTAACATGTTCCTTCAGTACAGTATGCTCACTCTTGAGCTGCTGGTTTTCCTCTTTTAGTTCTTCATGAGCTCAATTTATCTGCTCAAAGTCACTCATGATCTGTCTAAAAGACTGGATCAAGTTTAGCTTTTTAGAACTTGATACATTAAGAGATTGTGAAGTTACCTCATCATATTATTCACCTTCCTAATCCTTGGCCATGAGCCATTGTAGTGCTTCCTCATCGGAGGTAGAGCTGTCAGAATCTCTCTCGGATGAGCAATCATGTTTGGCTTCTTCTTTGGAGCTGCTTGCTGCCTTCAGAGCTTCAGATTCACTCAGAAAAGCCCTGAGCTTTTGCTTGTCATCCCTCCTCCATTCTCTATAGAGGTTCGAAGGTGATGTAATCCTTCTACGTCCACTCTACTCTTTCACTGATGAGGAACTTTATTAGGTCAGTTTGCTTTACAAGACTCAGCTTTACAAACCTCTTCCTATCAAGTTTAGCCTACTAGAATCACAAGATTCCTAGGCAAGACTCAACACTTAGCGATGATCTAATCCTTCCAACTAAGGACACCAAACTAAAACAACCTAGCACACAACAAATTGTTAAAAGTATATGTTGGTTCTTCAATTGGTGCAACTTGAAGACAACCTTGAACTTGAAAGCGTGAATGTTTTGATTGACTGCTTTAGAAGGTTTAGTGACTGAACTTAGAAAGCTTGAGGATAGTTTGAGAATTGATAGCTTAGAAAATGTAAATTGCTCAATTGTTCAGCAGTCTTCACAATCACCTTCACCTTCTATATATATTGCTGGAAAATACCCGTTGAAGAGAAGACATTGTCCTTGTAAAAATTCAAAATGATCTTGCGTATCTTCACAATAAATGCATCTTGGAAAATCTGGGAAAGAGGTGTGTCCTACTCTGATCCGCATTAATAGCGTCACTCATCGGCTACGGTGTTTATGCAGGACCGCGGGTCCATGTAGCATCACCTCATTGGCTTCGCGCTAACTTCTATCTACCGGATACTTTGACAGGATCGAATCCTCTTACATCATTCAGTAAATTCCTCGTACTGTAATAAATAACATAGAAAGACTTACAGCTTGCTGCTCAGGTTACAGTAGCTGCTTTCTGTACTGCGCCGCTTTCTGTTTCAGAACAACTTCCTATTCCTAAAACCTGCAGTTAGCTTCCTGATCTATGATAGCTTTCTGATCTGTGTATGCCTCCTATTTCAGAACAACTTCCTGTTCTCGAAACCTGCTTTCTGATCCTGAACAAATTCCTGTTCCAGAATCCTTTAGTCAGCTTCCAGTTTTCCTTTCTGCTATCTGTTTGCTGCTTACTGATCCAGTTGCTGATTCTGATTTCTTCTTCAGCTTACTGACTTTCCTTACTGAATATCAGTTTCTAAGGTTTCTTCATATCCAGAATCCTGCTAAAATCAATATATTCTATCTTTTTGATTTTTACATCTTTACAAAATACAACATAGAAAGATGAATTTATAAAACTACAATCCACTTATAAAACGTGGAAAAATGGGTACTCTAACTTTCTATCCAAAGTTACATTGTCTAATTAAAACCTAGTCAGAAATGTCCCAACAATTTTAGGTCATATAGTGTCTTCAAAAGGTATTGATGTTAATAAAGGTAAGATAAATGTTATAAAATCCTTACCTTACCCCGTATGTGTACGGGATGTTCGTTCTTTTCTTGGTCATGCAGGATTTTATAGATGTTTTATAAAGAATTTCTTCAAGGTCACTCAGCCCTTATGTAAGTTACTACAAAAAGATATATCTTTTGAATTTACTGAGGCTTGCAAGCAAGAATTTGATAAGTTGAAAGTTATGCTCACTTCTGCACCAATTATCCAGCCACCAAATTGGAACATTCCATTTGAAATTATGTGTGATGCGAGTAACTTTGTAGTTAGTGCTGTCCTTGGTTAAAGAGTTGGAAGAGCTCCTCATGTTATCTATTATATTTCTCGGATACTTGACGGTGCATAAAAAAATTACACCACAACAGGAAAAGAACTTTTAGCTATTGTTTTTGTACTAGAAAAGTTGTGTTCTTATTTAATTGGAGCTAAAGTGATTGTTTTATCTGATCATGCAAGTATCATGTACTTGCTCTCGAAGAAAAAGTCGAAGCCAAGACTCATGGTGGATACTCATGCTACAAGAATTTGACTTGAAAATAAGAGATAAGAAAGGTTTAGAAAATTTGGTTGCTAATAATCTTAGTGGATAACCACTGGAGAAGGACCATTGCCATTGAAAGATGACTTTCCAGATGAGTATCTCTTTTCAATTAAAAAGACAAGTCCTTGGTATGCTGATATAGCTAATTTCTTAGTTACTAGAACATTGCCAAGTGATTTACCGAGGGCTCAAAAAGATAAAATCAAGAAAGATGCTAAATACTATGTTTGGGATGATCTTTACTTGTGGAAGTTTTGTTCTGATCAAATTATTCGACGATGTGTGCCTGAATATGAAATTGAATCAATTATTATCTTTTGTCATGCGTATACTTGTGGAGGTCATTTTGGTCCAAAGAGAACTGCTAGTAAAGTGTTGGATAGTGGATTGTTTTGGCCTACTTTGTTTCATGATTTATACATATTTTGCAAGACTTGTGAAAAATGTCAAAAACTAGAAATTTAGGACATAAAGATCAAATGCCTCTTCATTCCATTCTTGTGTGTGAAATATTTGATGTATGGGGTATTGATTTTATAGGTCTTTTTTTGTCTTCTTGCAATAATATCTACAACTTCTTGTTGTGGATTATGTTTTAAAGTGGGTAGCAGCTAAGGCTACAGGTATTAACGATGCTAAAGTTGTTGTAGATTTTGTTAAATCTCATATTTTTGTTAGGTACGAGACGTCTAGAATCATGATAAGTGATCGTGGAATTCACTTTTGCAATCGAGGAAGCTTTAATGAAGAAGTATAATGTTACGCATCAAATTTTAACTACTTACCATCCTCAAACGAGTGGTTAAGCCGATGTTTAAAATAGATAAATCAAGTCTATACTTGAAGAAACCGTCAATCCGAATAGGAAAGATTGGAGTATGAGACTTGATGATATGCTTTAGGCATACTGAACAACTTAAAAAACCCCGATTGGCATGTCTCCTTATCGTTTGGTCTTTGGAAAACCATGTCACCTTCCAGTAGAGGTAGACCACAAGGCGTATTGGGCAATAAAACAATGCAACATGATATTGGATAATGCCGATGAGCATAGAAAATTACAACTGTAGGAGCTTGAAGAGATTCGAAATGATGCATATGAAATCTCTAGGATTTACAAGGAAAAACCGAAAGCTTTTCATGATCATGATATTTCAAGAAGTGAATTTTGTGTTGGTCAGAAAGTTATACTTTTTCATTCCACGTTAAAATTATTTCCTGGTAAATTACGTTCTAGATGGTTAGGGTCTTTCATTGTTACTAACGTTTATCCTCATGGCGCAGTTGAGATTCAAAGTCCGGAAACAAGTAAGATTTTCAAGGTTAATGGTCATCACTTGAAGCCTTTTTACGAAGGTTTTGACGTGTAAAATATTGATCATCTTACTTTGGACCATCCGTCTTACCATGATTAAATGTAAAGAATGTCTAGCCAAAGACGTAAAAGAAAGGCGCTCTTGGGAGGCAACCTAATTTCTCTTGCTTTAGTCAATTTTATAGAGTTTTAAAGTTGATTTCTTTAGCTAACTTAGTTTTAATGTTCCTTTTCGTTTCGCAGATATCCCCTTGTAAGACGTAGGCACGTCTCATGATGTGTAAATTGTGAAAGAAGTGAAAAGATTAGACGTGCCCACGCTTTACTCTAGATATGTTGCAGCATGTCTCACAAGAAGAGAGTCTTTTTATTTTGTAATTTTATTTTGTTATTTTTCTTTATATTAAAAAAATAAAGTCTTCTGTGGAATTCTTTGTTCAGTACGTGAGTATATGTATATATATATATTTTTTGTTATTTTACATTTTTCTTATATATATATGTTTATATATAAGATTTTGAAATCCCACATTTATTTGCTCACATGTTACATCTTTCTATCCACTTTAATATATATTAAAAAAATGAAAAAGTTTCAAATTTGCAGAACTTCTATTTTCACCTAATTTGCTACCCTAATTACCGCTTTTCTTTCTCTCTCACCAAATTCTCTCTGTTGCAGGATAAGCACAACCACAAACTATCATCTTCACTTAATATTTCCTCATCACTCTTCATCTTTAGTTTTCCTAACTTTGTCATATTTCTTTCTCTTCACTTTTTAATATGGCTTGCACGAGAGGGGGTCTTTCTCATTCCACCAACCCAACCCCACCAAAAGATGAAGACAATGACCCCGATATCCTAGTTCCCGTTGGGATTTATCACGGTGAACCCGAAGCCTCTTCCATACGGAAACGAGTAAGAACCACAAGGGCTCGACAAGGCATGACTATCTCGATTCTTCACCCAATAGAGTCGGATTTGAATGGGTGTCTCTCTTTTATGAAGAAAAAAGAGAAAAACAAGTATCGATTGGTTTGTCAAAAGAGCATTGTTCCTTGTAAGTACATTCATCACCCAACGTTAGCTATTTTGAATATTGAAAATGAAATCCACGAGTTAATAGCTAATATTGGTTGGGAAAAATATGCTTCGATTACTTGTCCTGCATATATTGAGCTTGTGAGTGAATTTTGTACCATGTTTGAGTTCAAATCAAAAGAAACTATGAAGAGTCGTAAGACTAAGTGTGTTTTGTTTGGACTCTTGGGTAAAAAATTTAAGCTTTCGATTTCAGAATTCAATGTTGCATTTGGGTTTATTTCTGAAGAATTTTCATGTTTCAGTGAGTATTTGAATTTATGTTATGGTTATACGAAAGAGTTTTGCTCCATTACTTTGTATTGCACTTGGTCAAAATATAATTACTATAATCCTAGCCGCTCTAAAGACCCTCATCTTTATGATCTGGTTTTGAAATACATACATTGGTTTCTTGCATATGCTTTTTCGGGTCGATAAGATTCCCCATATGTGTTAATGAAAGCTGAATTCTATTTCTTGTGGTGCATGAAAGAGAAGAACAAAGTTAATCTCGGTTATTGGTTAGCAACACAATTTGACCATATCATGAAGAAGAAATGGCATTTGCTTTTAGGGTCTTTAATTACTTATTTAGCCGTGAATCTTGACTTGCTTGATCTTGAAACTAACATTCTTCATGTTTTTTGTGAGATGCAACCATTGGATTTGCATTGTTTGGAAATTATATTTTTTATTAGGAAAAAAGATGGAGTTTGGTTATTTTATCCTCCGGGGTCTCCTTCACCATTCCATCGATCCAATCCTGCACTTTCCGATCATGAAGATGAGCATCCAGAAGAGAATGACCTTCATTTTTCCATGAGAGAGCTCAAAGATGAGATGATGACTCTTAGAGAACAAATGATGAGAATGGAAAGGAACCAATTGACTTATTACGAGCATGTACGGTTTCAACCGCCCATTCCTCCATCATAATGATATTTCGAAGGCCACAAATGCTCATCAGTTCAGGGAAGTTTCTACTTCTTATATTTTATTTCTTATTTTGAGCATTTGTTTACATTGAGGACAATGTAAGTTTTAAGTGTAGGGGAAGAGTTTCAAGAAAGTTGCCTTTTTTTCAAGTGGTCCTTTTTGCAAGTCTTAGGTATTTGGTTCATAATCTTCATTTCTTCTCTTTGAAATTCTTAATCTTCTCTTGTGCATCCATGATATCTTTGATGATTTTGATGTGTGCTAAAAAAATTTTGAGTTCTCATTGTTATATCGTGATTAATTGCTATCATTGTTGACTGAGGAATGTGAGATTTAGCACAAATGACCTATTTTGCTGGTGAGATTTGAGCCGTGAGCATTCATTCTTATTCATTTGCTCAAATTCTTTGTTGTGTGATTTTCAAGCATGGTTGATCTTTCTAGAACTTGCATTTTTATGGATTTCTATGTTGAACCCCTTTGGTGAATTGACTGTGCAAACTAAAAAAAATGAGTTAGGTTTAACCATTTTGTTTTGATATAGCCTTTTTGTTCAAGCTCACCTTGAACATAAACCCTTAGATCACCAACTTTGAGCCTTAACCTTTTCTTTCAATTTAACCTCATCACATGCTTAACCACTATTTATTGATTTGCCCATATTTTGATCCCTGAATTAAAGTATTTTTCAACATGATCACACTAAAATTCATTTTATTTGGAGAGAGATTGCAAGTAGTTTGTGAATATTAGTTTTTTAAATTCTTAGTTTAGAATACCACAAAAAAATTAGAAAAAAAAACCAGAAAAGCAAAAAAAAATAATTAAATTTGAGTTTCAAGTTTTTCGTACATATTTGTGCTACAAGTATTTGAAGCAATATTTTGATTCTTAATGTCATATTTGAGGTTGGTGTGATGGATATAATATGATCATGATTATTTCAATTCTAAGCCCAAAACTTCCTTCTTATCATACCCTAAACCAAGACCATATCAAATATTACCCCCTTAAATCTTTGAATCTTGTACATTTTGGTTCATTCATTATTGGGAAAGGATGTGATATATTTGTAAGCATATGGTAAAGATTTTTTCATGTTTTGACTTGAGAGCTCTTTGATATATATAGCCTAAACACTTGAGTGAAAACAGTAAATCCAAAGTGCGATGTTGATCTTATGCATTTGGAGATTAATATTGATGCAATTGTTCATGTGTTATGGGGTGAGAACTCCTTTTGAAAAATCTGTGTTTACTTGTATGAAAAATGTTTTTTTGGATGAGATAGGGAGATGAGGAAGGAAGATGAGTTTAGATCATGAATTTGAGCTAAAGTATGAGGGAATTTGATGAGTTCTATTTTGTGTATTTTGATTATGATGTTTTCCTTCATTTTAAATGTCAATTAGTCCTTTATTCTTGATTTTGATGAAGTTTTGTGATTTGTAGGGCAAGATAAGGATTTAATTAATATTGAAGGCTTTTTGGATTAATTTGGAAGAAATTTGGTGGAGTCCTCAAAGCTTGCAAATTTTGCGACGGTTTTAGCTTTAGGCGTGGGCACGCTTAACATTTGAAATTTGCAAAAACAAGAAGACGTGAATAAAATCTTCAGAAGTTATTTTTTTTAAATTTCCAATTAGAATTATCTTAGGGGTAGTTATTAGATATAGACATAGGAGGATTCAAACCTCTCTCATCATCTTAACTCTTATTCTACGTTCAAACGCTGGAACTTCTATTTTTTTGGGATCTCAATTCTCCATGGAAGGCTAGATTCTACTTCTATCCAAGAGATAATCAAGACTTGGTTCTTTTACTATTTTGAGATCTAATTTAATTTATGTATATAGGGTGAGCAAAATACGAGCTGATATAAATTAAGAACACATGTAATAACATGACAAATATCAAAACATGCAAGCAATAAAATATTACCTCCTGGATAATATATTCTGAGCATAGTGGGCCTACCCGAGGATCTAACTTTTCATCATTGGACCTCTGCGGTCCCTAACTAAATCTCATGCATAGATCATAGATCATAACAAGCATTTTCATAAATAATTTTGTCATGATATATTGCATCAATCCATTAATCACTTAACACAAAGCATTTAATAAAGACAAACACATGAAAAGAAATCGTTAACTTCAAAGTTGTAAATGTTGAGCCATGTGAAAATGCATGCAAGTTTATTCCTCACGAGTCACACCTTCTTCGTCACCTAGCTGGTCATCGTTGCCAGAAAAAGCTACAAGGATATTGCAAGAAGGTCTAAGTTACAACAGCGCTGCAAAGAACAAACAGCTGCAAGCAGACCTAGGATACAGCGCTAAGCCTTCTGTTCAAGCAAGTCAGCTGAAGAAGTATCCTGTGATCCAGGAAAGGATAAATGCAGTACGAGGAAGAAAGATCTATAATTTCTAAATAGAGCCGTTCGAGAGAAGATCAAAGTTGCAAACACGAAACCAATGGCAAGACGCCACGTGGACTGACGCGCCGCAGAAAGCTGCGAGACGCAACCATCGCATAAATGCACCAAAAAGGGAAAGTCTAATCGCATTAAATGCAAGTCATGCCTTTGATCAAGTACGTTAAATTCAAATGAGAGATATCTCCTTCAACGGATATCTACTCTACAAGTATAAATAGAGGATGAGTAACCCTGGAGCTGAGTACTAGAAAACTGAACAGCTGAAATATTTGCACAAAACTATAAAGCTTACAAGCTATATTCTCTCAAGAAGTCTCTCAGTTCCAGTCACTCAACCTTTGAGAAGTGAAGCAAGTTCAAACCGAAAGATCCTCTGAAGGATTCAAAAGCTCACTTCACCGCACCAGTTGAAGAACAGATCTATATACTTTTAACCTCTGTCCTGTGTGGTTAGGTTGTTTTAGGTGTCGAACAGTTGATAGGAGAAATCCTTACTGTTTGTATAGTTGTCTAAGTGTTAGGCAACTTCCCTGTGTGGGAGTATGAACCCTGTGTGGGTTAGCCTTTAGAGTTCACAGGAGCTGTGTGAACACTAGACTCTAGTAGCTGGTTAACTTTGTAAGTTGATAGATTGTTAGGAGTGTCCTGTAAATCAATCTTGCTTAACGAAGTTCCTGCCCGAGGTAGCAGTAGAGTGGACGTAGAAGGCTTACACTACCTTCGAACCACTATAAGCCATAAGTGTTTTATCGCTTTTTTATTTGCGCTTTACATTTCATATCTATCTCTATCATAAGCATAAAACGTTTTGCAAAGGAGCATATTTGAGAAAACCAACCTTGTGTCACAAAATCGTATTTTCCGCTGCGCATAAAACTCTAAAGTTACAGCGTGCAGCACTACATCCTAGTTCTGTAAGTAGTAACTGACTGGAGCTGTAAATTCAAGTAACTTACAGAATAGTTAATTTTTTAACAGATTATCAAAATCGACCAAGGTTCATTCACCCCCCCTCTGAACCTCGGACACCACTTGGGACCCAACAAGTGGTATCAGAGCAGGTTGGGTTAAAAGCCAACTTGTCTGGCTACCTACCCAGATCTACCTTTGTCTCGCTATTTTCTCTGCATCCTAAACTCATTCTTTATCAGCATATCATGGATTCCTCTAATCATAAGTTACCCATGTTTTCCATAGAAGAATATGACGATTAGAAGACAAGAATGCAGGCACACCTTTCAGCAATGAATGATGAGATGTGGATGGTCATCACCGAAGGACCAATTATCCCTATGAAAGTGAATCCCATGTTCGGTAGAGAAGTAGAAGAAGGAGCACAGCCACCTCCCAATTTCCTGGTCAAGTCAAGACAAGAATGGAACAATGAGGACAGGAAGAGAGCCAACCTAGACAATGTGGCCAAGAATGCTCTATTCATCACCTTGGATAAGGCACATTTAGGAAAGTCAAAACTTGCAGAACGTCCAAGGAGATTTGGGAAAAGTTGGAACAAATCTATGAGGGGATAAAACTCACTAAAGATAATAAGATCTCCAACGCCACCCAACTATTCGAGCTCTTCGAGATGAAGAATGAAGAGACTCTTGAGCAACTAGATTTAAGATTCACATCCACTGTGAATGAACTAGAAGCTCTGGGCAAGCACTACACTCAGAAGGAGAAGAACATGAAAGTGCTTAGAGCCCTGCCCGCTGAGTGGGATAGCAAGACCACTGCTATGAGAGTGTCCATGGATTTGAAATCCATGAGTACGTTTGATCTCTTCTCCGAGGATAAGATATCAACAGATGGAGAAATGAGTCAGAGGAATCAAGCTCCAAAGTTACAGCGCTAACTGCTAGAGGACTCAAAGATACAACAACCACCAGTTGCAGCAAGCAATCAGAAGTTACGGCAGAAGATGCTAAAGAAGATATGACTCTTCTTCTAAAGAAATTTAGAAGATTCATAAAAAGCACTAACAACAACAATACCAACCTCAATAAGAGGAATGACTTCAGAAGAAGTCATCTACCTCCTCAGGTATCCTTCTCTCCTGGATCTAATACAACTGACCTTGAGTTGTGCTATATCTGCAGGAAGCCTGGATACTATGCCAGAAGCTGTCCACATCCAACAGTGCATAAATACCCAGAAGGAGAGAGAGAACAAATGAAAGAACAGAAAAGAGAGGATAGACACAAACTTCGAGCTCTCATTGGAGAATTGGAAAAAAGCCAAAGATGCAGCAGTCACAAAGGAGAAGCTAAAGGCTGTAGAATCCTCTGATAGCGACACTGAAACCTCATCTTCTGATGAAGAAGCACTGATATGCCTGATAGCACATAACTACGAAGACAGTGATGAAGAAGAGGTAACCAACCAAACGCTGTCCATACCAGAAAAAGAGGAGCTGAATATGATCCACTCTTTAAAAAGGATCATGAGTGATTTCGAGCAGATTAACTCAACTCATGAGGAGTTGAAAGTTGAAAATGAGAATCTAAGAATCGACAATGAGATCCTCAGAAGCAAAAATATTGATATTGCTAGAATGCTCGCTGCATGTGAGTCTGATAACTCAAGGTGCAGTAGGCTACAAAAAGAGATCTCAAGGCTAAGTCTGCTGGTCACTAAGCTAGAAACTGAGAAGGAAAACTTGCAGTCCACAATCAGAACATTTAGCAAATCAGCTAAGGACGTAAAAGAGTGCATAAGTCAAAGTAGAAGCCCATTTGAAAAATCGGGCATAGGTTACAACACTCACGCCTCTCAGGATACAACAAGTTCATCCAAGGCTGTAAAGTTTGTTCAAGCTGAAACTTCAATGGAGAATGAGCTACCCTGTAACTCATAAAAGATCTTGAACAAACTAGCATTGATGGACAAGGGGAGGAAACCCCAATGCTCAGCTAGAGGAAGTAAGCCTGCATGTAAGAGTTGGCTGCAGCAGAAGCTATCTGTTGTAAGCAGCAAAAAGATGCAGCAACACACAAAGCTGCAGCACAAGAAGAAGTTTCCCACCTATACTAAGACCTATATGTCTAAACCTCAAAGAGGATATACTCAAGGGAAGTATGGTGGAAGATAGCACCACAAGGGTGTTGGTAACACAAATTTAGTTTCTGCACACACATCCTTCAAGCTGTTAAAAAAAAAACAACATACATTCAGAGAACCAACAAATCTTATAGCAAAACATTGACTGTTAAGAAAATGTGGGTTCCCAAAGTAACTAACCCCAAAGGACCCTTACAGAAATAGGTACCTAAATCTGCTTGAGTTTGTTGCAGGTTTCAGTGCCAGGTTGCAGCAATGATATATGGTACATAGATAGTGGCTGCTCAAGGCACATGACATGCAGTAAAGAAGCTCTAAAAGACTTCTAGGAATGCAAAGGACCAAAGGTCATATTTGGAGATGATTCCAAAGGAAGAACAAAAGGAAGTGGATGCCTAGTTAAAGGAAACATAAAAATCAAAGATATATCCTATGTGAAAGGCCTCAGATACAATCTTCTGAGCATCAGTCAATTTTGTGACAAAGGATACACAGTGGAGTTCAACCTCAACAAATGCTTAATCAAGGACAGTACATCACATGAAGTCAAGCTTACAGGAATAAAAAGAGGAAACATATATCTTGCAGACTGGAACTCTTCTACTTATACAACATGCTTCATTGTGAAAAGTCCACCAGAGCTAAGCTGGCTATGGCACAAGAGATTGAGTCACCTGAACTTCAAGACAATCAACAAACTAGCAAGAAAAGGTCTTGTAAGAGGATTGCCGGATGTGGCATACAAAAAGGAAAATATATGTGGAGCGTGTCAGAAGGGAAAACAAATGAAAGGCTCATTCAAAGACAAGTTGTAGAAGTCATCTCACAGGATACTAGATCTTCTACATATGGACCTCTTTGGACCAGTAGAACCAACAAGCATAAGTGGGAAAAAGTACTCACTTGTGGTAGTAGATGACTACTCCAGATATATATGGACCATATTCCTTGCCAAGAAATCAGAAACACAGAGCAAGCTACCTGACCTAATGAAGAAGATTCAAAATGAAAAGAGCTTGAGCATTGTGAAGATCAGATCAGACAGAGGAACTGAGTTCATAAACAAATTCATCGAAAAATTCTGCTCTGACAATGGTATTCATTATGAATACTCCGCTGCAAGAACACCTCAACAGAATGATGTAGCTGAAAGGAGGAATAGAACCCTCAAGGAAGCAGAAAGAACAATGATAGCAAAAACAGAGATACCCAAGAGATTATGGGCTGAAGCAACAAACACTGCATGCTATACACAAAACAAATGTCTAATCAACAAAGATCTAGACAAAACCCCTTATGAAGTCTGGAATGGATATACATCGAATGTCTCATATCTGCATATATTTGGATGCAGGTGTTATATCCTCAATAATGGAAATGAGCATCTAAAAACCTTTGATGCTAAATCAGATGAAAGAGTATTCTTAGGATACTCTGCTGTGAGTAGAGCCTTCAGAGTCTTTAACAAAAGAACCTTAGTGGTTGAAGAGTCAATCCATGTGGTGTTTGATGAACCACATTGTGACACAAAGAAACTGAAAGAATCTGCTAAGGATACATCTCCAAGGAAAGAGAGTGATGTTCCATATGTTGAAGGAGTTCCGCATACAGAAGAAGACAAAGAAGAAGAAGCTGCACCTCTGGATGCAGCAGATAATCATAGAACAACAGAACCTCCAACCCTACAGCAACATGAGGAGCAACCTAGATTTGTACATGTTCTTGAGCCTGACAGGACATGGCTGAGAAATCATCCTAGGAATCTTATTATTGGAGATCCATCCATAGGAGTAAGGACAAGAAGGTCCATCCCTCATGAAGCAATGTTTTCATGTTTCATATCTCAAACAGAGCCTCAGAATGTTGAAGAAGCCCTACAAGATAGCAACTGGACACAAGCCATGCATGAAGAACTTAATGGGTTTGAAAGAAATCAAGTTTGGCAAATAGTTGCAAGACCAACTCATCAAAGAGTTATTGGAACAAAATGGGTCTTCAAGAACAAGCTAGATGAATCTGGATTTGTTATGAGGAACAAATCAAGATTAGTTGCTAAAGGATACTGCCAGGAAGAAGGAATAGATTTTGATGAAACTTTTGCTCCAGTAGCAAGGCTGGAAGCAATAAGGATTTTTCTGGCATATGCAGCCCACATGAACTTCAATGTCTATCAAATGGATGTAAATAGTGCATTCCTCAATGGCATTCTTACAGAGGAAGTGTATGTCGAGCAACCTCCAGGTTTTGAAGATCAAGCAGAAGAGAAGGTGTTCCGACTACAAAAAGCTCTGTATGGACTGAAGCAAGCACCAAGGGCTTGGTATGACACCTTATCTCTCTATCTGCTGGAAAAAGGTTTCAAGAAAGGAACAATGGATAAAACTCTATTCAGGATACAGGATGAAGATAGTATACTTCTAGTACAGATATATGTGGATGATATCATTTTCGGATCCACCAACAAAGAGTTATGTGAGAAGTTCTCCAACCTGATGCAATCAAAGTTTGAGATGAGTATGATGGGAGAATTAAGTTTCTTTCTAGGATTGCAAGTGAAGCAGCTAGTTGCAGGAATCTTCATCAGCCAAGTCAAGTACACAAAGGAACTTATCAAGAAGTTTGACATGAAGAATGGGTCAGCAACATCGGTTCCTATGTCTACATCCATAAGCCTTGACAAAGATGAAGATGGTAAAGATGTAGATATTACGAAATACAGACAACTCATAGGATCTCTATTGTATCTTACAGCAAGCAAGCCAGACATCATGTTTGCAATTGGAGTCTGTGTAAGATTCCAAGCAGCATCAAAGGAGTCACATCTTTCAGCTGTCAAAAGGATTATCAAATATCTGAAAGGAACTCAGGAAGTAGGCCTTTGGTATCCCAAGGAAGGAGGATTCAAGCTCAAAGGATACTCTGACTCTGACTATGTCAAGATTGATAGAAAGAGCACTAGTGGGACTTGTCAATTTTTGAGAAATAGACTTGTCTCATGGTTCTGCAGAAAGCAAACATCGATTGCAACATCCACAACAGAAGCAGAATATGTTGCAACAGGAAGTTGTTGTGCGTAAATTCTCTAGATACAACAGCAACTAAGAGACTATAGGATTGACAAAAAAGAGACTCCAATTCTCTGTGAAAATACGAGTGCAATTGCTATCACTCATAATCCTGTATTTCACTCAAGAACAAAGCATATCGATATACGACATCATTTTATTAGAGATCACGTGGAAAAGAAAAATGTCGTACTTGAGCAAGTTCATACGGATTCCCAGCTTGCAGATATATTCACTAAACCATTGAGTGAATTGAGATTTTCTAAGCTTAGAAACGAGCTAGGAATACTGAACTTATGAGAGAGAAGGAGATGCAGAAGTCTAAAGGGAATATCTGCATGCTTGCAAGACACTGCAAGTATAGTGCTGTAAGCTGTGGCTGCATACAGCGCTAGGTTCAAACAGCGCTGCATCTTTTACTCTTACAGCACAACAAAAGAAAGGGAGAGTAAACATCACTTGGTTACAACATTTATTTCAAAAAGTATTTAATACACTACAACCTCGTACTCAGGATGCTGCAACCTTAAAAAGACAATAAATTTGGCGGCAAATCGCATGTCCTTCAACATTTAATGCATGTCTGCGCTGTCAGAAGACGTAGAGGCGCGATCAGAGCCCACGTCTGAGCAAATCATGATTATTTATGATTTGACCCCTCCGTCTTTTGCTAAGAACCGTAAGATCATATTCATCGTTTTAAATCTCAACCGTTGATCTTACTGCATGTCCCTTGATATTCTCCATAACCCAATAAACTTCCCTTTTCAAATTTACACCGCCTCCATCATAAAGAGAAGTTTCCCTCTCCCTCGGAAAAATCCCTAAAGTCCCAGATATCTCAAAACTCCCAAACCCTCATCAATGGCGGCTCGTCAAACCTTTGTCTTGGAAGGATGCTTGATCAAATAGGAGCACGTCTATGACTCTGGGATGTACGACAACACCATCATCCGCAAGATTTTTGATGCCCTTGAACGAACCAAAATCCTAGGGTTGTTAACCACTGTCTACGCTGGATTCTCTGTAGAATCAGTTCAAAAGTTCTACGCCTTTGCTAGAACTTCTGAGGAGAGGAACTGCATTCTGTTCAAGATGGATGCAGATGGTGAAGAGAAGTCTCTAACCACCAGAGACATAGCCACCACCTTCAGCATCGCGTCCAAAGGCTTAACCCCGTCAGCTTGCGACTTATGGGGACGACAACGCTCAGGAGATGTGGAATCTCTTTAGAGTTAAAAATGCAGGGGCAGAAATCAAGAGAAGCACCCCGAAGAAACTCTTCAAGCCGGAGTTTGAACTATTTCATGATATCTGTGCGCACTCCATTGAAGGGAGAACAAGAAGTTACGATAAATGCACAGACCTCCGATTCCGGATCATGTCTGCCATTATGGCTGGAAAAAAAATGAATTGGGCTAGGTTCATCTTCAAGAAGATATGAGAGGAAGTAGAGAAGAGCACACTAAGGAGGAGCTATGGAATATGGAATCACGATTTGCTCTCTGCTCTGCAAGCTAGGGCTTGAGCTTGCAGCTCCTATTCCTATTCCCGTTGGGAAGTATCTTGGAGAAAAGAAGAAGGGTAAGACCCAACCAAAGACATCTGCTGTTGGGATTGCACAGAAGAAAACCAAAGACAAAAAGAATACAACCCTGGCACTGCAAGATGAAATAACAGACAGTGGGGGTGAAGATGATGATGATGATGAAAATCCTCCTCTTCCCGTCATCAAAGAGACACCAAGAAGGGCAGAACCTAACTCTGCAACCTCGTCCTTAGATGATGACACACCCTTGGCCAAGAAGGCCCCACGCAGCAAGAAGAAGACAACTGCAGCTGCCAATTCACAACCCTCTATTGTAAATTTGACAGTAGGAACCTTTGCGGATGAGTCACATCTACAAAGGATTCAACCAGATGAACAAGTTGATACACAAGGGGCTGTTGATTTAGCCTCTTTGCGCGAACCTGAAGTTGTTCAGTGTGTACTTGATCCTACCCCTCCACCTGCTGGAAATATGGAGCAGCAGTACAGTCTCTGGAGAAAGATGAGACTATCCAAGGGGGAAATCTTGTTGCAATGGAAGAATTTCCTTATTGTGGAGCAAGCTGTCCTGGAATGGGCCAACTCAGATGATATTTTGGCACTCCTGCAACCTGAGTATGCAGCAATGGTGTATGATCGATCTAGAAGCACTGTTGCTTAGGGAGCACTGGACAAAAAGAAAGAGAAAGCTCATGCAGAATCCCACTCTATAGAGCTGCCAATGAAAGCAGCAACGGAAGATGCACGTATCTTCCTAGCCCCAGCTGTAGAGGCTGTAAGAAGGGGCGATGATGTTACATTTGTGCAAGAGCAAATCAACACCTTGGGAGTGGAACAGGCTGAAGAAGCCATGCTGCAACAAGCGCTGCAAGCAAGCGTCAAGGAGACAAGGATGCAGCACACTCCTAGAAAGATGCAGGGAGAAGGAAGCACAATTCGTCAAAACACAGACTCCCCTGTATATGAGCAAATGATTGAAGGCCTCTCCAGTATAGTCACTCTTGACTCTTTGGAGGAGAAGAGCCTCAATTGGTGGATCATGGTGATTTCCCGGTACACGTTATTTCTGACACTGATACAAACACTCAGGGGGAACCTACCACCATCATCAGAGATGTTCACTCTGACATTGCTGAGATTGCCGATGAAGCAACCATGGAGGAAATTGCAGAGACGGTACTCCATGTACTGGAAGAGACAGCAGTACAACAAGCAGCCACCCTATCAGAAGCTGCAGAAGAAACAAGAAGGGTGGAGGCTGAGATTCTTGCAGCAATAGAGCTTTCAGTGATGAGAAACTGTAACAGAGGTTGAGACAATAGAGCTTTCAGCAAAAGAGCTTTCCAGCTTTCAGTGGAAACTGTAAGAAACCAACTAGAAGTGCAAGAACTTGTTCTTGCAAAAATTGTCGATGTTATAGGATCGGCCGAGGAGACGGGGTCCTTGCTAAAGACATCAGATGAGGTCGTTGTTCTGATAACACTCTCTGAGGGTGAGAAGAACTCTGAAAGGTTAACTGTTGAGACAATACCCTTAGAGAATGTTAGCAAAAAAGTTGAGGTAACCACTGTACAGCTAGAGAAACCTCAAGAGGAGGTTGATGTTGTTGTTGCTGCAAGCTCACTAGAACTCATTCAGTGTAAAGCAACAGAGGTTACTAAGGAAGCTGAATATGCTGAATTCTAACGGAGGATGGCTGACATCAGAAAAGCCAAATATGGAGACATTGGCGAAGAGGCACCATCATCCGATGAGGAAGAAAATCACATCCCAGACTGTCCAAGTCCCTCATCAAGCTCACATGAGGCTGAGGATGGAAGAGCTCCAAGGCAGGATGCAGCACAACCCTCAAGTTCCTTACTTCCTTTTACTGCATCAACTGCTGGCTCTCAAAGACAGAATAAAGGCCCTACCCCTACTGAATCGATCGATAAGATAGTTGATGTTGTTAGACAACTGGTTCATGCCCTTCAAAATCATGAGTCTAACATGCAAAACAGCATGATGATCGGAGCCAAGTTCCATGCTGATACCATGTCCAGCTTCAAGAAAGATGTTGAAGCACTGCCTGGGCTGATCACACGAGCTCTAAATGATAATGCTAACAGGCTATACAGAGACAGGGTTAGAATGGAGGGAGAGCTGAAATATGAAGCTGCAAGCACCAGAGCGGAAGTCAAACTCTACAAGCGATATGCAGAAACAGCATCGGAAAGGTTGAAGACTCACTCCGCGGTGCTACAGACACTTCTGGACAATGTAGCCGATCAATCCAACAGATGCAAAACCATCGATGATTGATTAGGGAACCTGGAGACAATTCTGATGAATGCTTTTCCCCAACATGCTCATGGTTCTAAGGAGGGCCCAACAACTTCAAATAGACCACGGTCTAAAGTGGTTCCAAGTCGCCCTGCTCTGCCCCCGGCTTTTGATGATACCAAAAAAGGAGTGATTGATGAAAGGAGAATCTTTGACAAAAACCTCTACCAATACCCCCCTCAAGAAATTCCACGTCTCGACACGGACAATATATCTGTTGAAGTTTCAGTGTTGATGGATCAAATGCCAGATGGAGAGAACATGGCCTGGAGCTTAAACATTTTTAGGGCAATCAAGTTGCCTACAGATAGGAATCCATCTTTTGAAGCAATCACAATGTACAAGAGATCCGAGTATCTCAGAAACTTCAGATTTCTATGCAGAAAGGGCAAATTCAGTAGATTTCAAACCTGCTAAACTGCACTGACAAGATATAAAGAACTTACTAAGGCTGGAGAGCTTGAAATCTAGAATCACTAAATAGACCAAGTGAAGCAAGGCAACATAGTGCCTTACTGTGAGGATTTCTGGCTGAGATGGATTCAGATCCCAAAGATCAAGGAGATACTTGAAGAATCCTATCAAGAGTCCATTCGAGACTAGTGGAAAGGGTCAAGAGAAAGAGCAGAACAAGAAAGAAGAACTGCTGAAAGAAGACCAGATGAAACGTCAATAAGAAGGTCCCTGTTTCAGCAGTAATCAACACCTCTGATATCCAGGATTAGTCTTTATTTCTTAAAGCTTATAATATATGTAATCCTGTTGAAAAATGTTATATAATTTATTCGTCACCTAGCTGGTCATCCATAATGAAACAAATAATTAAACTTAAACTCTATTTTCTAGTAGGAAATCTCTAATAATTAATTAGCTAAATTAAAGCTTCAAAAGGGGCCGAAATTGAGATTGGACTGTGTTGTGATTTCAATGTTTAGATTTTGATGAGACAAAGCAAGAAAGCTATAGGAAATTTGAGTACCCCATTTTTCATGATGTTTAAATGAAAACATAGACTAGGATTGAGTCTTGTTATAGAAACTGAAAGATGGAAGTACACATGCATACAATGCTGCATCAAAGAATTCAGAATGAAGCTGCTGCAAGAAAGCAGAAACGACAACACTGCAAGAAGGCAGTTATAGTAGTGCAGCAAAGTAAGCAAGAACGGCATGCAGCATCGTTGCAAGAAAAAGCTACAAGGATATTGCAAGAAGGTCTAAGTTACAGCAGCGCTGCAAAGAACAAACAGCTGCAAGCAGACCTAGGATACAGCGCTAAGCCTTCTGTTCAAGCAAGTCAGCTGAAGAAGTATCCTGCGATCCAGGAAAGGATAAATGCAGTACGAGGAACAAAGATCCATAATTTCTAAATAGAGCCGTTCGAGAGAAGATCAAAGTTACAAACACGAAGCCAATGGCAAGACGCCACGTGGCCTGACGCGCCGCAGAAAGCTGCGAGACGCAACCATCGCATTAAATGCACCAAAAAGGGAAAGTCTAATCGCATTAAATGCAAGCCATGCCTTTGATCAAGTACGCTTAAATTCAAATGAGAGATATCTCATTCAACGGATATCTACTTTACAAGTATAAATAGAGGATGAGTAACCCTGGAGCTGAGTACTGGAAAACTGAACAACTGAAATATTTGCACAAAACTCTCAAGCTTACAAGCTATATTCTCTCAAGAAGTCTCTCAGTTCCAGTCACTCAACCTCTGAGAAGTGAAGCAAGTTCAAGCCGAAAGATCCTCTGAAGGATTCAAAAGCTCACTTCACCACACCAGTTGAAGAACAGATCTATATACTTTTAACCTCTGTCCTGTGTGGTTAGGTTGTTTTAGGTGTCGAAATGTTGATAGGAGAAATCCTTACTGTTTGTATAGTTGTCTAAGTTTCAGGCAACTTCCCTGTGTGGGAGTGTGAACCCTGTGTGGGTTAGCCTTTAGAGTTCGCAGGAGCTGTGTGAACACTGGACTCTAGTAGGTGGTTAACTTTGTAAGTTGATAGATTGTTAGGAGGGTCCTGTAAATCAATCTTGCTTAACGAAGTTCCTGCTCGAGTTAGCAGTAGAGTGGACGTAGAAGACTTACACCACCTTCGAACCACTATAAGCCATAAGTGTTTTATCGCTTTTTTATCTACGCTTTACATTTCATATCTATCTCTATCATAAGCATAAAACATTTTGCAAAACAGCATATTTGAGAAAACCAGCCTTGTGTCGCAAAATCGTATTTGCCGCTGCACATAAAACTCTAAAGTTACAGCATACAGCACTGCACCCTAGTGCTGTAAGCAGTAACTAACTAGAGCTGTAAGTTCAAGTACCTTACAGAATAGTTAATTTTTAACAGATTTTCAAAATCGACCAAGGTTCATTCACCCCCTTCTGAATCTCGGACACCACTTGGGACCCAACAGACTGTTCTGAAAATTAAAACAAAGATTCGGGGGTTAAATTGGAAATTCCAGAAAGTTGGAATGCTTATGGGGGTCAAAACAGAATAAAGAAAAATCAGGCTGAAAATGACAAAATAGTCTTTCTCAATCTTCTAACTCTCTCTACCTTTCTCTCTCTTATTCATCCTCTCTCACGTATTCACTGGCCCCTTAATTTTCTTCTCTTTTATCTTCTTCAATTAATGTAGGGCTAGGATCCGGATACAAAAGCAAACATCTTTCAAGCTCAACTATTACAGAAGGTAAAAGCTTAAAACAACTCAACTAAAGAGTTTATACAAAGATAAGAGAAAACAGAATAAAACCAGAAAAGAAAAGAACATATATCACCGAATCAGTGAAGCCAACACAAAGATCTGTGTTGTAAAGTACTCGGCTCAGTCCCCCGACTGTATCTTCATCCAAAACCACACATAGTGACACCGTAGCCTAGCGGCAGCTCTAAGGGTTGCTCGGAATACCCACTCACACCAAGCCAATACCCTAACACCCCTTTCGGAAAGAGTCGAATCAACTTGTCAACACATGTATAGTCGATTCAAACAAGAAAGAACACTCAGCACTCAAACCCTCTTTCTTAT
This sequence comes from Scutellaria galericulata, assembly GCA_946896805.1. Taxonomy (NCBI): domain Eukaryota; kingdom Viridiplantae; phylum Streptophyta; class Magnoliopsida; order Lamiales; family Lamiaceae; genus Scutellaria; species Scutellaria galericulata. The sequence goes on from OX335792.1 coordinate 11,035,756, forward strand.
CACCGAAGAAGATGAGGAAGAAGAAGGACATACACTCAGATTCCCTTACCCAACCCCTTTCGACCATCTCCCTTAAATAGCACCGGGAAATAGATAGAAAAAGGAAAACAAACCAATCCATGGCGGATCGCTGGGATTAGCCCATGATATAGGGATAGGGAAGATGGAAAAAGCGCCGTGAGGAGAGAGAAATAGGGGATTAGGTTTTGACGAGGAGCAGGAAGGCAAAGGGTATATCTGTGCGAGCCCATAGTCAAGATCAGGAGCTCAGAGATCAACGGTCCAGATCAAAAATGGATGGAAGGCTAGGATTGGGCTTCCGGCAGCTGACACTTGGGCTGCCAAGAATGTCTTGGCCTAAAACCAGAAGCTGGCCCAAAAATCACATTCTCCACCTTGGGCCAGATTGTGTCTAGTAGACATAAAGGACTACGGGGGTCATCATCGCCGATCTCCTTCCCTACAAAACACAAACACCACACAAAGTTATAATCATTTAGAGTAGAAAAGGAAAAAAAATATGATCACAAAGACCACATAGGGCAGTCACAAAGACTGGGTAAAAGCAGAATATCATAAGGCTGAAACAAGGTTTAAGGCCTTAAGACAGGACCTAAACTTTTCCAAGGGTAAACATTTTGTACCCATATCTGCTAGATTAAATTCAGAAGGAATTTTCTCAAGGCTATCACGAATATCACGAATGAAATGATACTTAACATCAATATGTTTTGTCCTGTCGTGAAACACGAGATTTTTACAGAGTTGGATCCCAGATTGGCTATCAGAAAAAACCACAACCTTCTTTTTCAAAAAATCAATTTCAGACAGTAATCCCTTAAGCCAGATAGTTTCTTTTATGGCTTTGGTTGCAGTAATATATTCAGATTCAGTTGTAGACAAAGCTACAATATGCTGTAATTGGGATTTCCATGATATACATGCACCACACAAAGTGAATACATAGGATGTAGTAGATTTTCTATTATCTTTATCATTCGCAAAGTTAGAATCCACATAGCCACATAGTTCAATTCCTTTATCTGATTTTCCAAAATTTATCCCAAGTTTTGCAGACCCTTTTAGATATCTTAATAACCATTTTACTGCTTTCCAACGAGGCATACCAGGGTTGGAATATAACGACTCATGCAGCTGAAAGTAGTTTTTACATCCAGTTTTTCTCATCCAATTCTCCATGCAAGAAAGCAGTTTTTACATCCAGTTGTTTTAATTCCCAATTAAAGTCAGTTATCAAAGCAAGCATTATTCTCATAGAGGTAAATTTCACAACAGGTGCAAAAATTTCAGTGTAATCAATTCATTTCTTTTGGGTAAAACCTTTAGCTACAAGTCTAGCCTTATATCTAACAGAATCACATTATTGTTTCTCTTTAAACAACCACTTACAGTCAACAACAGAACATGCATCAGGCTTAGGAACAAGAGACTAAGTTTGATTATTATGCAGAGATTTAATCTCATCTTTCATAGCATTCAACCAAGTAACAAATTCTTTAGATTTTAGGGCTTCACTTACAGATTTAGGTTCATTTCCATCTAGGTTTTCAAACACATTATGCACATAGGAAACAAGCTGAAAATCATCAAACCTTCTTGGAATTCTAGTTTGTCTTCGAGTTCTATCCCTAGCTAACTGATAGTCACTGAGATCATCATGCATAAGTTCAACAATTTCATCAACAACTTGAGCAGGTTCATTATTTGTATTCTCATCATCAGAATGTTCATTTTCAGGTTGCAAAGGTAAGATAGGCAAAATGGGTGGAGTCTCCACCTCAGTAGGAATATTCACTGAAGGAGCATATAAACATGGATATTCTTCTTCATTAAAGATTACATTTCTGCTGGTAATGGTTTTAAAGCCTGGTTCTCCTTTTAACCAACATCTATAACCTTTAACACCATCAGGATAGCCTAGGAAGACACACTTCACAGATCTAGGTTCAAGTTTATCCAATTTCTAATGCACAAAGGCAGAACAACCAAACACTTTTAAATTAGACAGATCAACATGTTTGCCACACCACAAAGTTTCAGGCAATTCCCCTTTCAAGGACACAGAAGGTGATCTATTAATCACATAAGCAGCAGTTAAGACAGCTTCACCCCAGAAATGTTTAGATAATCCAGATGAGTTTAACATAGATCTTACCCTATCAAGCAAAGTTCTATTCATCCTTTCAGCAATGTCATTCTGTTGTAGGGTATATGCAACAGTTTTATGCCTTCTAATGCCATGATCAATGCATAGAGAATTAAGATCATCATTACAGAATTCTGTCCCATTATCAGTTCTCAAGGTTTTTAATTTTTTACCAGTTTGAGTTTTAATAAGAGTTTTCCAGTTTTTAAAATTTTCAAACACATCAGATTTATTCTTCATGAGAAACACAAACACATTCCTAGAGAAATCATCCACAATAGACAGAAAATACCTATTACCTCCATGAGTTGGCATAGGAGCAGGACCCCATACATCAGCATGCACATATTCAAGAATAGAAGAGCACTTAGAGGGATTTGGGGGAGGGGAGACAGGAAAGCTTACTTTATGTTGTTTTCCAAAAATGCAAGAATCACACAAAGGCATTTTAGAGATAATATCAATATTTAAGTAAGAATTTTTATGCAGAATCTCAAGCCCTTTTTCACTTATGTGCCCTAATCTTTTATGCCAAATATCAGTCATATCATGCTTCACAGAGTTAGCATTTAGAACAAGTTCAGCACAACATACATATAGATTTTGCATTCTAACAGCTTTAAAAGCACATATATCCCCTTTCATGATCATCTGGCAACCCTTTCCCCAGGTACCATGCAACCCACAATCTTCAAGAATGGCAACAGATAGCAAGTTATTTTTCAAGTTAGGAACATGCCTTACCTTTTCAAGTTTTAAGCTGAAACCAGTTTCAGTTTTTAAACATACAGTTCCAATACCATTCACATAGCTCTTACTATTATCAGCCATATAAAAATTGCCATTATCAAGTTCCACATAGGAGCTAAACAAGTGTCTGTGAGGTGTCATGTGGTGTGTGCATGCAAAATCCAGAATCCAATCATTGTCACAGAGAGATGAATTCACAGAAATCACATAGCCATTAGTAAGAAAAACATCACCAAGACTGTCAGACACATTATTAGCCTGACCATTGTTATTCTGACCATTGTTTTTATTTTCTTTCTTAGGTTCTGTGCACACATTAGCATAATGACCAGGTTTACCACAATTATAACATTTTCTGTTTTTAAACTTGGGTTTAGGACCATCATTTTTCTGAGGTTAACCATTATTCTGATTAGGATTAGCCTTACCTAGGTTGTTATTAGGAGGTTTATTCTGAGGGTTAACCTTTTGTTTACCTTTCACATGATTCAGTTCTCCTAAAGACCTATTTCCTCTATTGGCTTTTATATCCAATTCTTTACTTTTAAGACCAGTAATAACAGTGTCTAAAGTAACCTTATCTCTTCTATATTTTATGGCAGACTTCACATCATTATAAGAATCAGGTTAGCATTCAACAGAACAATAAGTGTATACTCATCAATAGTTTTATCACCAGTAAGTTTTATATCGTGAATCAGTTTTTTGAAAACATCCAAATTCTCATCAAGTCCTTATCCACATCAAGCTTAAACCTAAAAAACTTTTCAAGCAAGAACATTTTTGAAGGCAAAAAAGTTTCAGCATAGAATTCTTCAAGTTTGTTCCACAAAGATTCAGCAGAGTCATGTTTCCCTAATTTTCTAATCACAGAATCAGATAGATTTAGAATAATCAGAGAATAAGCAAGTTCATCTATTTCACTTTTAGTTTCATCAGATGTTTTATCATCATAACTCTTAGTTATAGCCTTATAGCATTTCTGTTGAACAAGCACACCTTTCATCTTTTGTTGCCAAATAGAGAAATCCCATTTTCCATCAAAAGCAGCAACAGGGTATGCATTCATCTTGAGAATCACAAGAGCAAAAGAGCACACAGATAGATATAAAACAGAGCATAAAGTAAAAGGCACAAAGCATAATCTAGTCAACCCCTCAGCCCAGATTCCTAAGTCACTGAGTGGACCAGATAAGGTGAGATTAGCGGGGACTAAACAGCATTCAGAGATAAGAACCGGAACAAAACACCAAGAAATCACAGAGATCTAAAAAACACAGGCAGAGATAAGCCCTAGACTTATACCAGCACATATATCCAACAGACTCACAAAGATCTCACAGGATCTTACTAACAGAAAATAAAAGAAGGATAGTGAAGTACCTGACCTTCTTAGCAACGCTCCGAATCGCCCCCAACAGTGCTCTGATACCACTTTAGGGCTAGGATCCGGATACAAAAGCAAACATCTTTCAAGCTCAACTATTATAGAAGATAAAAGCTTAAAACTACTCAACTAAAGAGTTTATACAAAGATAAGAGAAAACATAATAAAATTAGAAAAGAAAAGAACAGATATCACCGAATCAGTGAAGCCAACACAAAGATCTGTGTTGTAAAGTACTCGACTCAGTCCCCCGACTGTATCTTCGTCCAAAACCACACACAGTGACACCGTAGCCTAGCGGCAGCTCCAAGGGTTGCTTGGAATACCCACTCACACCAAGCCAATACCCTAAGACCCCTTTCGGAAAGAGTCGAATCAACCTGTCAACACATGTATAGTCGATTCAAACAAGCAAGAACACTCAGCACTCAAACCCTCTCTCTTATCACTGAAGAAGATGAGGAAGAAGAAGGAGATACACTCAGATTCCCTTACCCAACCTATTTCGACCATCTCTCTTAAATAGCATCGGGAAACAGACAGAAAAAGGAAAGCAAACCAATCCACGGCGGATCATTGGGATTAGCCCATGATACAAGGATAGGGTAGATGGAAAGAGCACCGCAAGGAGAGAGAAAGAAGGGATTAGGTTTTGACGAGGAGCAGGAAGACAAAGGGTATATCTGTGCGAGCCAACAGTCAAGATCAGGAGATCAGAGATCAACGGTCCATATCAAAAATGGATAGAAGGCTGGGCTTGGGCTTGGGCTTGGGCTTGGGCTTCCGGCAGCTGACACTTGGGCTGCCAAGAATGTGTTGGCCCAAAACCAAAAGTTGGCCCAAAAATCACAATTAATTAACTATTTTATTTGAATCTCATTCATTTCCTTTAAAACTCACTTTTGCTGTTCATTTGTTCATCTTTCTCTTCTCCCATTACTGCATCATCATCTCTTCTCTCCATTAATTATTTTATTAGTTAGATTTTTTTTATTTCTTGCACATATCCCCTTTCGAGGACATCCCCTTCTTCTTCCTTTATTATTAAATTTTTGTTTTACTTTATTATCATCATTGTGCCCTCCCTTCACGCCTACTTCCTTTTTTTTCATTTACAATTTACCACTTGACATCAGCTTCACAAAACTGTCTTGGTACATGCACAGGTGATTAGTCTTTCACATATCTGGGGATGCCCATCTTTATGGGGGTTTCGAGGCATCATCACTTGGAAATAATAAACGACAAGATTTTATCTAAATTCTCTACTTGGAAAAGGAACATTCTATCTATGGCAGGACGGATTTGACTTATTAATTTCATAATTCTTGGCTCTCTAGTCTATTAATGATGAAATATAAGTGGCCAAAGTCGGTGGTGGATGTGGCAAAGCGTAATTTTGTTTCGATAAGTTTCACGGTGCAACATCGTTCTATTTGTGTTTCTTAGGCTAGGTGTTGTGTTCCAAAGGATCAAGGTGGACTTAGCATTCACTCGATTACAATTGTAAATCGAGCATTTCTTACAAATTTATCTTGGAAATTCCTTAACTCTGAGGATCAAATCTTTTAAAGTTTGTGTTTGTGTTTAAGAATAATGTTTGTGTTTGGCAGTATGTTACAATCTCATCAATTTGGCTGAGTATACGGAACAGTGTTCAGGATTTTCTAGAGGATGAAAGATGGATTCCGGGAGATAACTCAACGATTCGATTTTGGTTAGACAACTAGTTAGGCTATGTTATTGCTAATCGAGTTGGTATTCCTGAGGAGTGGTGTGATCAGTTCTGTTTATGCATTTCAGACTACTACTTCGAGGGATGTTGGCATTACACTAAGAATTTTATGCATAATTTTCAGAATATTGTCGATAATATTGTTACTATCTCTTTTGTAGATAAAACGGAGGATGTTAGTGTTTAGCAGATTATTGCCAAAGGTGATGTCTGTTTGGGAATTACTCATCAACATTTCTGTGAAAAGTTTGTGAGGGTTAAATAGGGAATTTGGATTTCAGATTAGTGCATTCCGGAGCAGCGATCTAACTTTCTCTGGTAGGTTTTGTATAGTCGTCTTCCTATTGTGGACGTGCTCATAAGATGAGGCCTTATATCACCATCGATCTGTTTGTTCTGTCTGTAGTGCCTAGGACAAAAATGATGCATAATTGATTAATTAAATATTTAAAACCTTAATCGATTAATTTTATTACGTGCGTTAACCCTTGACTGTTTATTTTAATTATATGCGTTTTAGAAAAATGATAAAATACATGTTTAATTAAATGATGGAATGATTTAATCAAGAAGCATAGGTTATAAATGTTATCATAAGATGCGTATTTGAAAAACGAGAAAATATAAATGAATTTGAGGTCAATCGGATAGTTGTAGCTCAAATGACGATGAAAATGGTGAATACGAAGAATACGACGTAAACAAAATATCGAAAAGTAAAGATATTTGATGAATAATAAAATCCAAGATATTTTGGTGAATAATAAATCCAAGATTTTTTGGTGAATAGTGAAAGTAAGATTTTTCGATGAATAGTAAGTTTTTTCAAGAAATAATATATATAGTGCGAAATGAGTCGTAAAAATCATTATTTTCGAATGAAGCAAAAATCGAGAAAAAGTAAGGATCTCTCTTCTCTCTCCCCTCTTTTTCTCGCCGGCGCCGCCACCGTCGTTACTGGAAACTTTTTCTTGATTTTGGCCGATTTTTACACAGCTTCTATTCTGATGATTCTAGAACAGGTCTCAGATTTCCATTCCGATGTCTCCTTCACCGGAAAATGGTAAAACATCACCGGAAAAACCCTCACCTCTTTTCCAGCCACCCTTTCTCTCTCCTCTGTTTTATCTCTCTCTCTCCTCCTTGGCCGGAACAGTGACTGACCTTCACAGGGTGTAGGGGTGTCAGTTGGAGGTGGTGGCACCGGGGCTCAAACTTGTTTTATAAAGAGAAAATGAGAAAAACGTGTTTTAAACGTGATGTCTTTTCGAAAAGAAATGGATAAGCACTATCCTCTCTCTATACATGTCTCTCCCTAATCACAGAACTTAATAAAAATAGTGTTTATCTATTTTGTATTTTTCTTTTTTACCTGATATAAACCGTTTAAGTTTGAAGGGATATTAAGGAAAATAATATCACGATAAAACTTATACATGACAGATGACTAGGTTTAGATTTACCGCTAGAATGAGGGTACAACAGCCAGTGATTCGGGAGGTAAGACTTAGATGTCGCTTTTTCGATAGTAGAGTGACATGAGATGTATCTGTCGGTGAACATATATCTAGGCTGTTGCACTGTTGGAGAGAAGTGGGGGACACAGGGGTAGTATCATTAATGTCCACGCATGTTCACATATGATCCAGACTTTGCCCAACAAGTAGGCAGTTAGGGCGCGTCTCGTCTACCGAGATGAGATCGTGTACTCAGCTGTGGATAACATTCCCATCATTGACTTCGGAAGGGTGGTTAGGCATATGTTAGATTTGTGGGGCCATCACGACCTTCCAACTACCCTAGAGCAGGGACCCTACAATCCATCCAGTGGCAGCTCTGAGGCCAAGGATGACGATCCCGAAGAGGATGATCTTGCGGTGGGTGACCCGAGAGATTTGACACGGAGACTACAAGGGCCTCTGTTACCTCCAGCTATGGCTGCGTAGATGTTAGGATGATGACCGTTATTTTATGTATATAGACTACGAACTATGAAACTTTTTATATGTATATAGTAGCTCTCATCATGTAGTTAGTGTACATAATCCTTTTGATATGATGTAAGAGTTGCCCATATTTTACCGATATATATATATATGGTGCACATTATTTTCTTTCTATCTTACGGAATCCATATTTATATTTCTTCATGTGTTTCATGTTTATTCTTTATCTATAAATGTTATTGTGTCACCTGATCGACACCTATATATATATATATATATATATATCGTAACAAAATTATGTTTAGTGAACGACCCTGAAGAGGACAGACACCAATGGCCAATCAGCCAAAACGGGATGCAGATGCAACCATAGGAGATCTGGTGACTGTACTGAGGGGATTGGTGCAACATTTTGAGGTTACTTGAATCGAGCCACCGCCAGCAAGAACTGATACGAATACAATCTATGAACAGTTTCGACGTTTTAATCCACCAATGTTCAATGGAAAGGGCGAACCGGCCGATGCAGAAGAGTGGCTAAAGTCACTCGATCGATTATTCAAACATCTAACTTGTACCAAGGAGCAAAAGGTTTCATGCGCAATCTTTCAGCTCACGGAAGAGACGAGTCACTGGTGGGACTTGTATGAGAGGACTTTATTGCCAGAGCAGAGGGAAGCGATGGCGTGGGAAGCCTCAAGGAAAAGATCGCACATCACTTCATTCATCAATGATATCACGATAAAAAAGAAACAGAGTTTTTACATCTCAGTCAAGGAATCACGACAATAGGAGAGTAGTAACGGAGGTTTGATCAATTGAGCAGATACGCAACTCACTTGGTTGACACTGATGACAAGAAGGCCCGACGTTTTGAGAAAGGTCTTCATCCAAAGATTAGCTTTATTCTGGCTGGACAGGGAACGATGTCCTACGCCAATGTTATCGAGAGAGCCCAAGAGATTGCCTCTCGTCTACGTTTAGACATTGTGCCTCCTAAGAAGGTTTTTCCGATGCCGGTAAAGAGAAAGTAGACCGGCCCGAGCTGGAGTTTTGATCAAACCAAGTTTCCAAGGGCTAACAATACTCTATTTCTTTCCACTCCCAGACCGGGCAACCCATGTACAAGATGTGGAAAAACTCATGTAGGACCATGCCAACAGAGAACAAAGAAATGCTTCAAGTGTGGAGAGTTGAGACACATCACAATTCACTGTCAAAAGATAAGAAACCCAATAACTACAACGTTGAGGTCGGGACCAGTAGCAGGCAGAGCGCAGGCATTTGCTCTTACTCATCCGGAGGCGGTAGAGGGGTCGGAGACGATGACAGGTATGTTAACAGTATGTGATATACCTGCTCTCATCTTATTTGAAACCGAAACGACCCACTCTTTTATCTCTATCAATTTCTGTAATCTGTTGAAGCATGAGAACGGTAGGGTAGTCGCTAAGACCCTAGAGGTTAGTATTTCGTTGGGAGAGACGGTAAGGACGAAACATCTTTACCGTCATCTAAAGATCACTTTTGAAGATAGGATCTTTCTAGCCGATCTTCATGCATTAGAAATGAAGTATTTCAATATAATCCTAGGGATGGTCTGGCTTGAGTCAAATCACATAGTGATCAAATGTCGTGCAAGAGAGATCATCTTTCAAACACCTGGAGAACCATAGTTCACCTTTCATAGGACATGAGTTAGAGTTGACTCGAGGATTATATTAGTCATAAAGGCAACCCAGATGCTCAGTAAAAGAAATTACGGAGCTTGGTTGGTCAACATGGTGAATCTCGAGCAAGGAATGAATATCATCGAGAATGTGCCGGTAATAATAGAGTATATGGATGTCTTTCCAGAAGATTTACCCGGTCCTCCACTAGAACGACAGGTCACTTTTGGAATTGACCTTGTACCAGGATTAGCACTGGTATCGAAGGCTCCATATCGGATGGTACCGAATGAGCTACAAGAACTGAAGGTTCAGCTATAAAAACTTCTGGACAAAGGTTTCATTAGACCAAGCGTGTCACCTTGGGGAGCCCAAGTGCTCTTTGTAAAGAAGAAAGATGGAAGCTTTCGGATGTGCATTGACTACCGAGAGTTGAATAAGAGAACCATCAATAACAAATATCCACTGCCTCAAATTGAAGATCTTTTTGATGAGTTAAGAGGTGCCAGTGTGTTCTCAAAGATTGACTTAAGGTCTGGATACCATCAGATGAAAGTCAAAGATGCAGATATATCTAAGACAGCATTCAGGATGAGATATGGCTATTACAAGTTTGTAGTAATGCCATTTGGACTCAGCAATGTACCAACTGTCTTTATGGATCTGATGAATCGTGTTTTCCATCCGTATCTCAACCTTTTTGTCATCGTATTTATTGATGATATTCTCATCTATTCGTGCGATAGAACGCACCATGAGCAGTATCTCAGAATCGCACTAGAGGTTTTATAAAAGGAGAAGCTTTATGCAAAATTCAAGAAGTGTGAATTCTGGATGGATAAAGTAGGCTTTCTTGGCCATATTTTCTATTCTCAAGGGATCAAAGTAGACCCTGACAAGGTGGGAGCGGTCAGTAAATGGGAAACTCCAACGAATGTCAAAGAAGTGTGGAGTTTTATTGGTTTGGTTGGATATTACCGATGATTCATGGAAGAATTTCGAAGATTGTCACTCCTATGACTCGTTTGACGCGGAAGGACGTAAAGTTTCAATGGACTGAACAATGTGAGCGTAGCTTTCAAGAGTTGAAGAAGAGACTGACAAAGGCGCCAGTTTCAACAGTTCCGAATGTAATGCAGAGTTTGTGATCTACAACGATGCATCCAAACAAGGTTTGGGGTTTGTTCTGATGTAGCAAGGGAAAGTAGTAGCTTACGCATCATGACAATTGAAGACTCACGAACAAAACTATCCAACACACGATCTGGAGCTGGCCGCTGTTGTACACGCCCTTAAGATTTGAAGACATTATCTTTATGGCGTGAAATGTGAGATCTACACCGATCATAAAAGGCTAAAATATTTCTTCGAACAGAAAGAGCTCAATATAAGACAGAGAAAATGGCTAGAGTTGGTAAAGGATTACGATATTACAATCCACTACCACCTTGGGAAAGCAAACGTGGTGGCTGATGCGCTTAACAGAAAAGAAAAAGGGGACTGTGACGTCTATGATCACCATCCAACACCAACTAATCGAAGAGATGTCAAGGCTGAATCTAGAGATAGTCTCATCTCCGAACAGCATCGAGGCCAGGATGATAACTTTATTTGTGAAACCTACAATTCGTGAATAAATCATTGAAGCTCAAAGGGAAGATAATTTTCTAACGAAGATGAAAGCTCGTATGGATGATGGAAAAGCTGAAGGTTTCTCTTTAGCAACGATTGGAGCTCTTATCTTCAGGGGAAGAATATGTGTGTCAAATGATGAGAAATTGAGAGGAGAAATCCTCGAAGAAGCTCATTGCATGCCGTTGTCGGCACACCCTTGAGGTACAAAGATGTACCGAGATTTTAAAGAGAAGTTTTGGTGGAGGAATATGAAGGGAAGCATCAGACTGTTCATTAAGAAATGTCTAGTATGCCAACAGTTGAAAGCGGAACATCAACGACCAGCTGGAATGCTAACTACGTTGGAAATACCGGAACGGAAATGAGAGCATATTGTAATGGATTTCGTTGTTGGTCTACCTAAAACCAAATGAGGAAACCACGCAGTATGGGTGATTGTGGATAGATTAACAAAGTCTGCCCATTTCTTACTAATCAAGATGACTTTCAGACTAGATAGGTTAGCTTGAATCTATCTCAAAGAGATTATCAGATTGCACGGGGTACCCGTTTCTATCGTGTCAAATAGAGATCCTCGTTTTACATCCAGCTTCTAGCAAAGTTTACAAAAGGACTTAGTGACCAAGCTATCCTTTAGTATGACTTTTCACCCTCAAACGGACAGACAGTCAGAAAGAACAATACAAATTCTGGAAGATATGTTAAGGGCTTGCGTTTCGGATCTCCACGGGAGTTGAGAGGATCACTTGTGCTTAGTGGAGTTTACCTACAACAATAGTTACCAATCGACAATTGGAATGGCACCGTATGAAGTCCTCTATGGAAGGAAATGTCGCTCTCCTATTTGTTGGGACAAAGTAGGCGAAAAGAAAATGTTGGGACCCGAATTGGTGGACCAGACTGTAGAAGTGATAAAGAAAATTCGCGAAGGAATAAGAGTAGCACAAGATCGACAAAAGACATATGCAGGTAAAAGAGGAAGGGACTTGAAATTCGAAGTGGGAGATAAAGTATTTATAAAAGTCTCACCTATTAAAGAAATTCACCGTTTTGGAAAAAAGAGGAAAGCTGAGACCAAGATATGTGGGACCCTTCGAGATTTTGGAGCAGATTAGAGAAGTCACGTATCATCTAGTTTTACCGCCGGACTTCACCAGCATACAAAACGTCTTCTGTGTGTCTATGTTACGAAAATACATTTTCGATCCAAGTCATGTGATAGATCAGGAAAGCATAGAGATTGGAAAGGATCTCACTTATGAAGAATATCCAGTGGCTATCTTAGACCGAAAGACTCTAAGATTGAGAAATTGAAATATGGCTTTAGTCAAAGTCTAATGGAGTCGCCATAGAATGAAAGAATCAACGTGGGAACAAGAGGACGAACTCTTAACAAAATATCCCGACTTACCGTTCTTAGGTACACATCTAATTTCAAGGACGAAATTTCTTTTATGGGGTAAGGGATGTAGCGCCTAGGACAAAAACGACACATAATTGATTAATTAAATATTTAAAACCTTAATCGATTAATTTTATTATGTGCGTTAACCCTTGACTGTTTATTTTAATTATATGAATTTTAGAAAAATGATAAATACATGTTTAATTAAATGATGGAATGATTTAATCAAGAAGCATAGGTTATAAATTTTATCATAAGATGCGTATTTGAAAAACGAGAAGATAGAAATGAATTTGAGGTCAATCGGATAATCGTAGCTCAAATGATGATGAAAATGGTAAATACGAAGAATACGACGTAAACGAAAGATTGAAAAGTAAAGATATTTTATGAATAGTAAAATCCAAGATATTTTGGTGAATAGTAAATCCAAGATTTTTCGGTAAATAGTGAAAGTAAGATTTTTCGATGAATATTAACTTTTTTCGACAAATAATATATATAGCGCGAAACGAGTCATAAAAATCATTATTTTCAAATGAAGTAAAAATCGAAAAAAGTAAGGATCTCTCTTCTCTCTCCTCTCTTTTTCTGGTCGACATCGTCGCCGGTGCCGGAAACTTCTTCTCGGTTTCGGCCGATTTTTGCACAGCTTGTAGGTCTTGTCAAGATGATTCTAGAATAGGTCTCGGATTTCCATTCTGATATCTCATTCACCGGAAAACTGTAAAACATCACTGGAAAAATCCTAACCTCTTTTCCAACCACCCTTTCTCTCTCCTCTTTTTTATCTCTCTCTCTCTCCTCCATAGCCGGAATAGTGTCTGACCTTCCCGGGGTGTAGGGATGTCGGCTAGGGGTGGTGGCGCCGTCGTGGGCGGTGTCGCCAAGGCTGAAATTGGTAGTGGAAAGTGGTGGTGCAAGATGTGTGTGTATATGTATGTGTTTGTGTGTGTTGTGGTTTTGGCTGTTAGTGGCGACACTGAGCGGCGCCGCCGTGGCTGTAGAGGTGGTGGTGGTGGTGGCCGGCGTTGGTGTCGCCGGTGAGTCGAGAAGAGGCGGCGCCGCCGCTGCTGTTGTGTTCTGGGTGCTGGTGCGCGGGCATGCGTACGCGGGTGTTCGCGTGAGGGGGCGTCGGGGGTCATGCGCGGGGCGTCGCGATGGTGCGCGCGTTCTGGACGCTAGCGCACGGGAGTGTGCGGGCGTGCATGGGCGTGCACCTAGAGGGCGTGCTGTGCGCGATGCTCGCCGTGTGCGCGCCGGCGAGCGTTTTCATGTGTCGGTCCGTGTCGTATGTTTTTGTCGAGTTGCCGATGATGAGATGTCGTCGGCCGGGAGTCGGGGGTCTCGTCAAAGTCAACCTTTTTACCAAAATTATGAAAATGCCCCTATACCTTAAAATGCTCTGTTTGAGCTCGTTTCAACTCCGTTTAAGCCCGTTTTTTTCCATTGCAACCCTAAAATTTTCCTCTTCATCTTGAGATCACTTGTTCAACCTTCCACACTCATTTTTTCATACTTAGTCTTTAGATCTTTCGTTTCATCTCGTTTTTACCTATCGTTTCTTCTCTGAGAAAGTCTATATCTTTATATATACGTAATTAATGTATTAAGGATCTAAGAAACATCTTTACATGTGTAGGCTATCAATCGAATCGTACTCTTTAGTTTTGTTACTTGACAACTCACATGGTTACCACCGAACAAGATAGGGGTAGTTTCTAAATCTTTACGTGTTTATTGTTTTTCCTATTCTATACATGAATTATGGAATACTAAATGTTGTGATTATATGCTATGAATGATGTGTCATACTATTATACTATGAAAGGACTAAGGTCCACATTCATGTCACGGAGGGACTAATAGTCCGTAAAAAACATCACAGAGGGTTTGGTGGTCCGTAAAATGCACCAACGGTATAAAGACCATTTTACAGGGTTAGACGGGAAATACCCACACCTAAGTAATGAGTTATGAGTTATATGTTATGCATATTACTTGTTGTGTCTATTTGCCAATCTTATGTACTTTAAACTGTTTATCTGTCAAACTTTTAAGATACGGAGTTTATCCCAATGAGTGTATTCAACGCACTCACCCATATCTATAATTAACGTTACAAGAGATGATGAGCATGTAGAGCTATAGAGAGAGATGGTGCCATATCTGGGTATTTCCATTTTGTCTTTTATTACATAACAATGAAATAATGTTTTAATTACCTCTCATTTTGTAAAAATTAACTTCGTATTTTCTGTTGACGATGGATCCTGTAAAGTTTAAGTTCCACTGTTTAATGTTTTGAAATCGGTTGTATCCGATGTCTTATATGTAATGTTTCTGATCGTCTCATACCTCATTCTTCTTTAAAGTAAACGTTTTTTTCCTTTCTTCTTGCACGTCCGTAAGGAAAACTCTGATATTTTTTAGAAAGAAAATAGAGCATGACACTGTCTTTCGGCGGCTAAGTGATTGGATCATCTTCTTCCACATTCTCAATGCATGCAACAGATCTCGAGTTGGGTTGCACAGGTTTTGATGTGCAAATCAACTTTGATACAAGTATTTGAGAGCTTATTCTTAGAACAATGAACATCACCTTTAGCTCGGAGTGTTATGGAAAAAAATTGTCGTGTCGCTCATTTGTTGTATATGGCATGTAAGAAATCTCTTAATCAAGAAATCTCTTAAATCTATGATGATAAAATGATACCTGCTGATATGATTTGAGGTTTGTTGTGGACTTGTATAAAAGAAGATGTGAATATGACAACTGGAGCTATGTTTAATACTCATTCAGAACTAATGTGCTTTGCTCGCTTGAAGGTGGTGAGACGTCCAAGTAGAGCAAGTGAAGTTCATTTCGGTGAGATGGGTTGCGCTTCTAGTTGTGTGGTTGAAAGAAAACACGAATGGCAGCACACTCGACACATCAGGGCATCTGTAAGTAGGTGGGAATTTTAGAAACTTCCAAGGTTCTGTATGTGGATATTTTTCATTTCAAGTAAACATTGGCTATGCTTTTGATGCTGAATTGCAAACTGTTATGATTGCAATTGAGGTTTCTTACTTGAAAGGTGGGACAAGGTTATGGTCGAAGTCTGACTCAGCCTATGATGTTTCTCTTCTCATGCATAAGTCGGTTTGAGTTTCATGGTATTTCAGAAATAGATGGACTTCAATGTTGCATACGGTAGAGAAGATGGATTTTTATATCTTTCATAACTTTAGGAAAATAAATTAGGTGGCGGATAGGTTGACAAAGATAGATGTTGCTTTACAGTGGTGAAATTCGGCGTCGGGTTTTTGGAGTCATCTGATGTTTCTTTATTTTTTGGGATAGTCTTTTTATGGATATGTATGTGTGCATTACTCTTTTTCCCTAGCATAGTTTTTTTCCACTACATTTTACTACGTTACGGTTATAATGAGGCCGACACTCTATTTCCTCTCGGCTTTCTTGGTAAACTTTTTCTTTGGTTTTTTATATATATCATTATTTATCTAAAAAATAGTTATACTTTTACTTTTCTTTAAATTTGCGTTTGGACAAAAGACTTAAGAAAATAAAATATTTTAAAGAGTACAGAATCACAGACCGCTCTGATACCACCTGTATCGCCCGTTTTTTTAAATAATTTTTTACTACGACATTACTTATGTACAAAATTCACCATTTTAATAATAATAAAGATAAATAAAAATTATCATTAATTATGAATTTCACATTTCTAAAATTCATGAAATCACACAATATAAATAAATTCTTGTACAACCTTTAGAGTATCGGCTACCAGCATTCACCACTTGCATTCCATGCGTAAAAATTCTTTAAGTTGAAAATATTTTAACATAGAGGGATGAGTATTTGAAATACACTCAATGGTGATACTGGGACATCATTAAATAAAATCAAATAAATAAATATGTACAAATAAACACATTAAAACAATCGATTCATAACCGCAATCGCATAGGTACGATAGTTAGCCCTTTTTATCATTAATCACTATCTCGGGGCTTTAATCGGGCATAACATTAGTCACGAAATTTATGGGGCATTAACCCGATGTAGAATTGGTCACGAAAATTACGGGGCTTAAACCCAATGTAGAATTGGTCACAAAAATTACAGAGCTTTAAACCGATATAGAGTTGGTTCACAAAGACTTCAATCATACAAACTGTTGGTCCCAAGTGGTGTCCGAGGTTTAGAGGGGGGTGAATGAACCTTGGTCAATTTTGAAAATCAGATTAAAACTTACTGTTCTGTAAGATACTTGAACATGCAGCGCCAGTCAGTTACTGCTTACAGCACTAGGATGCAATGCTTCACGCTGTAACTTAGAGTTTTATACGCAGCGGAAAAAAAAAGCTTTTAAGACACAAGGCTGGTTTTCTCAAATATGATCCTTATCAAAACGTTTTATGCTTTATGACATAGATATATATAAAAGATAAAGCACAGATAAGAAAACAATAAAACACTTATGGTTTATAGTGGTTCGAAGGTGGTGTAATCATTCTACGTCCACTCTACTGCTATCTCGAGCAGGAACTTTGTTAAGCAAGATTGATTTACAGGACACTCCTAACAATCTATCAACTTACAAAGTTAAACACCTACTAGAGTCCAGCGTACACACAACAACTACAAACTCTAAAGGCAAACCTACACAGGGTTTCAAACTCCCACACAGGGAAGCTGCCTATATCCTAGACAACTATACAAACAGGAAGGATCTCTCCTATCAACTGTTCGACACCTAAAACAACTTAAGCACACAACAACAAGGTTAAAAAGTATATAGATTTGTTCTTCAACTGGTGCGGTGAAGTGAGCTTCTGAATCATTCAAAGGATCTTTGAACTTTGAACTTGCTTCACTTCACAGAGGTTGAGTGACTGAAACTGAGAGTAGACTCGAAAGAGTATAGCTTGAATGCTTGAGAGTTTTTGTGCAAATGTTTCAATTGTCAGCTTCAGGATTGCTCATCCTCTATTTATACTTGTAGAGAAGATATCTGTTGAAGGAGATATCTCTCATTTTGAATTTAAGTGTACTTGATCGAAGACATGGCTTGCATTTAATACGTCTTGACTTTTCTTTCTGGAGCATTTAATGCGGTGGTTGCGGCTCGTAGTTTTCTGCAGCATGTCAGTCCACGTGGCATCTTGGCATTGGCTCCGTGTCTGCAACTTTGATCTTCTCTGGAACAGCTCTATTTATTCTTGCTTGGATCTTCGTTCCTCGTACTGCATTTACCCTTCCTCGGATTGCAGGATAGTTATTTTGTTTGTCATTGGCGCTGTTGACTATTTGAGTAGTAAGCTTCGCGATGTATCCTAGGTCAGCTTGCAGCTGTTTGTCCTTTACAGCGCTACTGTAACTTAAACCTTCTTGCAGTATCTTCGTACAGTACTGCTGTATCTTTTCTTGCTGTATTGCTGTAACTTTTTCTTGCAGCGATGCTGCATGCCGTTCTTACTTACTTTGCTGCAATGCTGTAACTGCCTTCTTGCAGTGTTGCCATATCTGTTTTCTTGCAGTAGCTTCGTTCTGAAATTTTCGATGCAGCATTGTATGCATGTGTACCTCCATATTTCAACTTCTATAACTAGACTCAATCCTAGTCTATGTTTTCATTTAAACATTGTGAAAAATGGGGTACTCAAACTTCCTATTACATTCTTGGTTTGTCTCATCAAAATCTAAACACTGAAATCCCAACACAAACAAATAGATTAACCTTCACAATAGGTTTATTTCGTCTAAAATCAAGCACCGTGCATACAAGTAAGAAATGATATTTAAGTTCAATAACATATATATAAAAAGAATCGCACATTTAAAAAGGCACATTACTTATCAACACATAATTATGAGAAATTACTCCCACCTACTTATGTCGTTTCACTTCGCCTCAACCAGCGACCTCTCATCTCCTACAACACCACCCGACGACCACCAACAGCGGAGCATCCTCACATACACACCTCGCCGCTTACAACCCAACCCTCACATACGCACACGTCCCTATTACCCCTCTATCATGTCGTTGCCCCTGTATCATGCCTTTACAAGTCGGTGGCTCTCCCACTCTAACACACCCTCAACACACACACTTGAACTCCCTCGTCTATTGCACATGTGTGTCAACATATACATCCACTCGTCTATTGCAAGACCTCATTTGCGCAACTGCGACACCAACCAACACAAGCCAAACCCTCCTGTCTTTGGCAAAATAAAGCAACGAAAAAAAAGGGGACAGAGAGAAAAAAATGAGAGAGAGCGATAGAGGTGTGAGAGAGGCAGAGATAAGGTGATATACTATCCACCATCTTTTTAAGCTTTTAGTGTAAGTTTCTTTTTTATTATTATTATTTTTTTATTACAATAGAAGTTGCTGCCAAGTAACTAACATTAATGGCTTTATATGCCACTCACCCATATGTATATATTAATATATTATATATAATATTAAACCAAAAACCTTATGCATATGTATATGTACACAACTTTCTTTTAACATATGTACATACATATATATTGTAACAATAACTATAATCTTGGTTTATATATATATATATAAACGAACATATACGGTATTACCTATATATATTATATATTATAATATTATATACTCATATATTAATCCAGTGTGAACTTTATGTTAATTTTTCTTTCATGATTTATATTCATTTAATACTACTATCGATTAAATAATTTACATTATTATCGGTTTATCCTTTAGAGGTACTCAAATTGGATCAATGATTGATTTTTAGATTTCATCGTAAACCTAATTGGAGGGTCTCGTATTAATTATGAAAGTTTTTGTTACATTTCACGTAGTTAAATTTTAATCAAGGGTGCTATATAAATCCTTTGTTGAGAAGTAACTTCATTCTTAATTAAAAAAACCACAATTGTCTACAAAATTTATACTTTTCTTAAAAGTTTAATGGAAGAAGATTATTGACAACAAAATAATTATTTCACAGATTAAAATCTTATAATGCAATTTAGATCTCTTTACTTGAGACATGCCATTAAGAATGCCAACTTTTCATTTCTTCCTTCAATCCTTTAAAACAACAATAAATGTATAAAATATACATGTTGCACAATGCAACAAGTGTGAATAGTTTCTACACAAAAAATCTTCACTAGCTTAAAAATCATCTCTTTCATATTCTAAATAGCTTTTATACACTAAAATTCTATCTATGACATATTTCTTCCAACTAAAAGGAAATAATTGAATCAAAAAATGAAAAAAATTAAAATTAATTATATCAAATTCCATTTGATTCCAATTTCAATTAAAACTAGAATTCTTGCAAGAATATTAGTGATAACAACAAGGTATTAAAGAAAATGTTCTAGTAATTAATTGAAGTAGTTGTAGAAACCAATTCTAATATGCTCATGGTATGGTGCTTCCAGAGGATGGGGCAGGTGTTACGTATTGGGTTCACAAGTTGGAGGATATACAAGTGTCCGCATTATGCATTAGGGACTTAGAGTTGGTGTGAGTAGTTTTAGGGTTGTGCAATAAAGGTGAGACGACGATTATAGGCTAGTGATGCCCAAACGGTTCGCCGGTTCTGGTTCCGGTTCGAACCGCCGATTCGGCGGTTCCAGATTGGTGGAACCGAAACCGAACCGTATGGGAGGCGGTTTCGGTTTCGCTTCCAAACCGCCGGTTCAATCGAAACCGGATGGTTCGGTTGGTTCGAACCGGCGGTTTGGCTTTTTTTATTGATTTTTTTAAAATCATAACTCCAAATTTAATTTTTAATGTTTGTTTTGAAATTTGAAGTATACAATACCATGAGAAATTGAAATTTGGAATATAAAATATTGAATTTGAAGTGAACAAACTTTTTCATTATAACTATAACAATATAACTTGGAAAATTATTACAAGTTAGAATTTTATCTAATCTATAATCTAATCTATTACAAAAGTTCCTATATATTACAATTACAAAAGTCCATGTCTATCTACAAGAAATAAAAGTCTATCTTGAATTACAATTACAATTATTTATCTATCTATCTTGATTCTTGAATTATATAATACAAGTCTAAGATCTAAGTATCTAACTAAGTAACTATTTAAACAACATTAGCCAAAGGAAGGGGAAAATTTTGAAAGAGCTTGAGTTTCATTTTAAGTTTGAAATTGAAATTCCAAACTTAAAATGAAATTGTCTACGTATCTTTAATTGAAATCAAATTAAGAAATCAAAGCTCACGTAGTTCTCTTACCTCATCTTACCTTCTTCAATCGTCTAGGTTGATGCCACTACCGCCGGATGATGTTATGTTTGAGTCGTAGCCATACAAATCCGGTTCACCTTCCTCAAGGCATGTGCAATCGAGGTTTTGTTGATGTTTGGTTGCTTTGACCCAATCCTCAAGGAGCATAAGGTTTTGGACATTCTCAGCGACCAAGTTTGCTTGTCTCTCACTCAAAGTGTTCAACCAAGACCGTAGAGCCGGGACATGCAAACATCTCCTTCGCAATAATTGTTAGTATAGGTGCAAATGGTTCTCGAAAGCAACCGATTCAAAAGTAACACTTAAATAAGAATCTAATTCTTGTGATGAGTTCGTATTTCTAGCTCTTTTTTGCGTTCTAATGTCATAAAACTTGTAATTTTGACTAAGGGTATCACCAAAACTAGATGAATAACTACTATGTCCAACATTTTGATTTCCTACATCATCACTACTACTTGAATCACCATGAATTTTTTTATATTGTCTAAATAAATCATACAAATAAGTTTTAGCCCTAACAACTACTTCCCTAGGATTAGGCACATATTCTACTTGATCATATTCACTAATCAATCCAAGTGGGAACAATGCATTATAGTACATAATTAATAGTTCTTCTAATCCATCTTCTCTAATCCTATGATCTAATAATTTAGCACATAAATATAGGGGTAACTCATGATAATATTTTAACCATTTTGTTTTCATACAAATAATTACATCACATAAAATAGGATCATCTTTATAAGAGTTAATTATCAAAGCAATTTTAATACATTGATCTAAAGCTAAAGGAGATGTAGGATAATAACATCCACTTACTTCTCTAGTGGCTTCTTCAAAAAATTTTAACATACACATCATGTTTATATAAGAATCCCGAGAATGGGCAAATAACATAACATTATTATCACCAAATTCCATAAAAAAGTACATAAAAGTTCTCTATAATTATACGAATCTTGAAGCATGTAAAAAGTAGAATTCCACCTATGTGGCACATCTTTCACAAAGTTTTTTACTTCTAATCCATTCATTTTACAAAACGCGTGTAGCGCCCCGGATCAAAACGAGCATAATTGATTAATTAAATATTTAAACCTATAATTTAATATTTATGTGCGTCTGCTTTGACTGTTTAATTAATTACGTGCGTTTCAGATACGTCTTAAATGCCGGTTTTAGATCGATAATTTTTGTAGACGTAGAACATAGAATATTTTTACACCATTAGATGCGTCATGGAAAAACGAGAACATAGAAATGAATTAAAGGTCAATCGGAGACCCGTAGCTCAAGTTGCGACAAAAAGGGCAAAACCCGAAGTTTCGGAAAACCGAAAGATATTTACGTGAATAGTAACGGAGACTTTTCAACCGATGAACAGTAACCAAGCCTTATCGTGAACAGTAACCCTACCTAAGTGAACAGAACCCTAGCTTATATAAATAGTGCTTTTCCATTTCTATAAATAGGAGAGTTTTCGTTTCATTTTTCATCGTTTTTCCAAACGAGCCGAGCGCGATGAAAACAAGTAAGTCTCTCTCTCATCTCTCTCTTTTCGGTTTTCTGCCTCCGGCGGCCGAAAAATCTCAACTTCGTCGGTTTTGGCCGATTTTCATCTTCCGGAATTCAATTCCGACTTACCGTTCGCTAGAAAACGGCGAAAAACAGTAGCAAAACCCTAACCCTAACCCTTGCACCACCCTTTCTCTCTCTTCGTTTTTCTTTCTCTCTCTACCTTCTCTGGCCGGAGTAGTGGCCGGCAAACCCACCTGGGTGTGAGGGGGAGTCACCGGGGTGGTGCCGCCACCGTGGGTGGCGGCGCCTGGCCAGAACAGTCGGTGTATATATGTATACGTGCATGTGTGTGTGTTGTGAGGGTGTGTTAGTTGTGTGTGTGTGATGCTGCTGTTGTGGGCGACGTCGGGTGGCGCCGCCATGTGGGAAGTGATCGCCGGCGCTGGTGATGCGCCGGTGAGGTGGTCCGGCGATAGTGTGTGTGTGTTTATGCGTGTGTGTGTATGAGCGTGAGTATATATGCATGTGTAAGGGTGTTAGGCTGGCCGGGAAAGGTGGCCGCGACGGGGGGTCACCGGCGGAGGGGTTGGGAGTGGTCGCCAGCGATTGGAAATCGTCGGCCGGAGTTTTGAAAGTTGGGGTTGGGTTCCAAAAACAGGGTATCGAAGGTGTTTGCGGTGGAATTTCAGGTACTACTCACCGCCGGAATCCAGCGAGGGATGGCCGGAGGTGGTAGCCGGCGGTGCAAGCTTTCCGGCGGACGTGGTGGTGGCGGCTCAGGGCGGCGGCGCCGAGGCTGGTGGCGCCGGGAAGAGGGACAGTCGAGCAGGTCGACGCCGGGAGCGCTGGGCGCGAGGCTGTGCGCCTGCCAAGAAATCTCGGCCCTTGCCGAGTGGAGCTGACCCGCTACCAAGACGGAGATGCCGAGCTACCGAGAAAACTCGGCAGCTGCCGAGGAGGAGCGCGCAGGCACGGGGCGCACAACGCCGGGTGCTGGGCGCGCGCACCGAGTGCGCACTAACGAGCGTTTTCACACGTCGTTCCATTTCGAATGTTTTCATCGAGTTGTCGGGAGTCGGGGGTCCCGGTCAAAGTCGACCCTGGACCAAAATTACCATTTTACCCCTTAACCTTAAAATGCTCCGTTCGAGCTCGTTTCAATTCCGATCAAACTCATTATTTTTCCGTCGTGACCCAAATTTCATTTCCTATCTTCTCAGCCACATGGACAGATCTGACCCTCTCATTTCTTGGACTCCAATCTTTAGATCTACCGATCCGTCTCGTCTCAATCGATCGTCTCTTATCCGATATCGTTTATAACTTTAATTATACATTATTAAGGATCTAAAAAACATCATAACCTGTGTAGGTTACCAGTTGGATAGATCTTTGTGATACTTGACCTTTGGTACTCGCTACTCACGTGGTAACCACCGAACAAGGTGGGGGTAAACTCTAACCCTTATGTTTCCATTAATGAATGCTTGTGTGTTTGTTACGTGAATGAAAAAATTATGGGAAGTTGTGCAGATGAAAACATGAAATTATCATTCTTTATGAGTTTGAAAACATGAAATTGTGTTTGATATCATGTTCTTACTCTTGTACTATAGGTGATCGTTCACATACACTTCAAATTGATGACTTATTTAGTTAGGATGATATTTTTTATGCGACTAAGACAATTTCTGAAATAAACGATGGTAATGAATCTATCTTGAAGGTCATGCTATTATAATATAAATGTCATACTATTTTAACTTAAAGATTTTCATAGAAATGCATAAAGGTTTTTATTCTTATACATTCTTTATCTTAACTCTACTTATGTCATATAAACGTTTCACTAATAACACATAAAAGTTGACTAATTTTAATGTAAAAGTTATCATAACTTAACATAAAGGTTTTCACCTGAAATACCTATAACTCTACATGCACAAATGTATCCAAAATAACTAACATAAATATATGCATTACTGTTACACATAAATGTTTTCATTTTCCAAACCTAAAAAATGTTTTCATTGTTTTAACATACACTTGATATCTTATAATGGTTACATTATTAATACATAAAGGTTGTACTGTGAATACATAAAAGTTACACTAATACTATATAAAGGTATTGTCTCTGTGGCTAAACACCATTATTAGTTTTACAGATGTAAGTGGTTTTCTTGTTGGAATAGAAAGGAAAATAATTGTCAAAATGTATGAACTCTATTGTAAGCATGCTCGTTTATTGGGATTTAGTGTTCGTAAGTCTACTAAGATTCTCTAGAGATGAACCCCCTATCAAGTTGGCTAAACTTTTTATATGCTCAAGTGCCAGAATAAGGACATTATAATAATTGAGCACTATAACAATTATGAGGAAATATATTGAAGTTACAAGAATAAATTACAAGGCATTGATGTGGGTTAAGATGAATGATAAGGTGTAATATGAGATTGTGAACATAATCTTTATGTTACATACTTCAATGTTGAGGGTCAAAAAGTTACAGGGCGCACAATCATGGACCATTTGAATTTTATAAATTATTTAAAAATGAAAGTCATTGAAGGTGGGGATGTGCAAATGGTGATAGATATGATGCAAAATAAACAAGAAGATAATGAAGACGTTTACTATATGGTTAGACTGGATGATGATGGATGATTGAATAGTCTTTTCTGGAGAGATTCCATGATGAAAGAAGACTATGACATTTATGGTGAGGTTATGGCTTTTGACAGGAATACAGAAACAACATGTACAACTTAATATGTGATTCATTTGTTGGTATAAACAATCATATTAGAGAAATGTGATATTTGCTTGTGCATTCATGGTTGATGAAAAAACATGATCATTTGAATGACTTTTTCAAGTATTTAAGAAGTTAATGGGAAGAAAATATATGATAACTTTGTTCACTAACAAGGATTTAGCAATTACAAATGCAATAGTGTTGGGATATTTCAATAGTTATCTTGATAAGACAAAACACAATAACACAATAAGAAAAGAACAGTTTGCTTAAGGTTTTGATACCTAGTTTTCACATTACATGATCACAAGCTTAACGATACTGAAGGAAAGATCATGTAATGGTTTTCCAAGAGTCAAGGAAAACCAACCTTAGAAGAAGTAAGTACACTTCTAAGGATCAGCATGCTGTAGGGAACAACAAGCTAGAAGAAGTATCCTGCGTAAGAAGGAGATAGGATACTGGAGAAGTAGTCAGCAGGTTGTCAGAAAAGCTATTCTGAAAGAAGAATTCAGAAAGCAAGTTACTGCTGCAAGTAACCAACAGCAGCTGCAAGAACCCATACTTGCAGCAAAGACTGTTGAGGTTACAGGACCGGCCGAAGAGACGGGGTCCTTGCTGAAGACCTCAGGCGAGGCTGTTGTTCAGACAACACTCTCTGAGGATTAGAAGACCTCTAAAGGGGCGGCTGTCGGGACAGTACCCTTAGAGGATGCTCAAGGTGAAGCAGAGGTAAGCTGAGGTAACCACTAAACAGCTAGAGACACCTCATGAGGAGGTTGATGCTGCTGCTGCTGCAAGCTCAAAGGAACCTATCTAGGTTACAGAAGCAAAGGTTACTGAGGAAGCTGTGTATGAAAGAGCGACAAGTAGCTGCTGCAAGAAAGCAGTTGCAACACTGCAACAGTGTAGGAAAGAACAGCATACGGTATACTGCAAGGAAGGATACAGCAGTACTGTACGAAGACTCTGCAAGAAGGCTTAAAGTTACAGTAGCACGGTGAAGGACAAACTGCTGCAAGTAGACCGAGGATACAGCGCGAAGCTTTCTTTTCAAACAGTCAACTGAAGAAGTATCCAAGCAAGAATAAATAGAGTCGTTCCAGAGAAGATCAAAGTTACAGACACGGAACCAATGCCAAGACGCCACGTGGACTGACGCGCCGTGAAAAGTTGCAAGCCGCAACAATCGCATTAAATGCAACACAGAGAAAAAGTCAAGATGCATTTAATGCGACCATAGAGGAGATCTTGAGAGATCGTAGTTCACATTCAAATGGGAAGTGTATTCCTTCAACGGATACTTTCCCCAACGGATATACTCTCAAGATGTATAAATAGAAGGTGTGGCTGATTGAAGAATTTGCTGGACAAAGTTGAGGGGAAACTCACATATCATCCAAAGCTTTTAAGCTTTCACATGTTCAATCACTCAACCTTCTAGAAGCAGTCTACAACAACAAAGGAGCTACCCAAGATCAAGATTGCTTCTCACCAGTTGAAGATTTATTTTCTTTTTAACCTCTGTCCTGTGTGGTTAGGTTGTTTTAGGTGTCGAACAGTTGATAGGAGAAATCTTAGCTGTTTGTATAGTTGTCTAAGTGTTAGGCAACTTCCCTGTGTGGGAGTGTGGAACCCTGTGTGGGTTAGCCTTTAGAGTTCGAAGGAGCTGTGTGAACACTGGACTCTAGTAGGTGGTTAACTTTGTAAGTTGATAGATTGTTAGGAGTGTCCTATAAATCAATCTTGCTTAACGAAGTTCCTGCTCGAGGTAGCAGTAGAGTGGACGTAGAAGGGTTGCACCACCTTTGAACCACTATAAGCCATAAGTGTTTTATTGTTTTCTTATATGTACTTTATCATTTATATTTATCTTTGTCATAAGCATAAAATGTTTTGAAAATGATCATATTTGAGAAAACCAGTCTTGTGTCTTAAAACCTTTATTTTTCCGCTGCGTATAAAACTCTAGGTTACAGCGTGCAGCACTGCATCCTAGTGCTGTAAGCAGTAACTGACTGGCTCTACAAGTTCAAGTAACTTGCAGAACAGTAAAGTTTTAACAGATTTTCAAAATCGACCAAGATTCATTCACCCCCCCTCTTGTTGGAACCGAAGGATCGCCGGCTCTATGCAATTAATTAATCGGTTTCATGCTAGATATAACAAACGCAGCGGAAAAAAAAATTATACCTTTTGATCGATCTAGAAGATTAACGAGCCAAAGATCGATCTTTCGTAACCTTAGACCTCTTTGATCTTCTGATGTATTCCTACAGCCTTTCTCGAATGTTGCGTGGCCAACGATCCTTCGAGAAATCTCAGTTCTGTTCTCTCTCTCTTACTATCACGTGTTTTCTGTGATCTGTATTTTGAGGCGCTGAGAAAAAGAGCTATATATAGGCTACACCAGGGACCTAGAGGAGGAATTGGGTTGGGCCTCCTGATGGGCTTAAGTATCCTGTGTTCAGCCCGAACACATAATTTAAACCCATCAATAATAATTCAGTCCACTAAAGAATTATTATTGAACTACCGTCCCAATCCCATATTTAATATGGGCTCCTTCTTATTATGTGTACATTTATCTCCCTGTGTTTAAGATATCGAATGTCCGTTAATTAAATAAGTTACTGACAACTTAATTAATTAACATCTAATTCCAAGAGTAGTACCACTTAACTTTATTATCATGTCGGATTAAATCCACCTGCAGGGTTTACATGATAATCCTTATGAGCTCCTCAAGGGGACATCATCATCCTAAATAATTAGGACACAGATTCCTTCTATAATCAACAGTACACCATATAGACAATACTGTTTCCCAATTCACCGAGTTTATTGATTTAATAAATAAATCTCACTCACTGGCAAATTAAAGAAACAAATATTGTGTATACGTGACTGTTATTATATAGGGATTAAGAGAACGCACATCCATAATAACAGAGGTCTTGTTCTATTATATATAGTCAGTATAAAACGAACAACCTCAAATGGTCCTGCTCAATACACACAAAGTGTACTAGTGTAATTTTATAGTCAAGACAGACTAATACCAAACTACACTACAACCATTCCGATGATTTGTCCAAATTCATCTTGGTTGTGAGCTACTATTTACAATTTATAAGAAACTGATAACATGATCTTCTGTGTGGCACCACACACCAAGTTATCTATAATATAAATTAATTGGACATTGCATAAACATATATAAAATGCAAACATATGACCAAAATGATTCTCATTCAATAAAAGATGTTTATACAAAAGCTAGGCTTACAGTATACATCCTAACAATCTCCCACTTATACTAAAAGACTATGCTGTCATCTACACTACCATACATCTGATTCCCATTCCTTCAACATGCTCATCGAAGGCTTTCACCGGAAGGGCTTTTGTGAAAGGATCTGCTAGGTTATCGGCTGATGCAATCTTGGCGACAACAACTTCCCCTCATTTTACGATGTCTTGTATAAGGTGGTACTTGCGCTCAATGTGTTTGCTTGCTTTATGGGCTCGTGGTTCCTTCGAGTTTGCTACTGCACCGCTGTTATCACAATAAATTGTGATAGCTTTAGGCAAACTAGGAATCACTTCTAAGTCCATCATGAAGTTTCTGAGCCATACAGCTTCTTTGGCTGCCTCAGAGGCTGCCACATACTTTGCTTCCATGGTTGAGTCCGAAATGCATTTCTGCTTAACACTCCTCCATACTATGGCTCCACCTCCCAAGGTAAACACATAACCCGAGGTAGATTTACTGTTGTCCCTATCCGACTGGAAATCAGAATCCGTGTAACCCACAGGAAGCAAATCATCTGCTTGGTAAACCAGCATATAATTTCTAGTCCTTTTCAGGTACTTTAAAATATGTTTTACCGCAGCCCAATGTCCTTGTCCTGGGTTACTTTGATATCTACTAACCATGCCCACGGCGAAGCAGATATCTGGCCTCGTACATAGCATTGCATACATTAGGCTTCCTACGGCCGAAGCATAAGGAACTGCCTTCATATCCTCTATCTCCTTTGGTGTCTTAGGACACATCTCCTTAGATAAAGGTACTCCATGTCGAAAAGGTAGAAAACCTTTCTTGGAGTTTTGCATGCTAAAACGAGCTAGGATAGTATCAATGTACGAAGCTTGAGATAAGCATAACATCTTTTTCTTGCGATCCCTTATAACTTTGATCCCAAGAATATGTCCAACTTCTCCCAAGTCCTTCATATCAAACTGCTTGGATAGCCATATCTTTACGTCTGACAACACCTTGACATTGTTGCCAATGAGCAAGATGTCATCTACGTATAGTACGAGAAATACCACCACGTTTCCGTCACTCTTCTTGTATACACAAGACTCATCCGGACATTGAATGAATCCATAAGACTGGATTACCTCATCAAAACGGATGTTCCAAGATCTCGAAGCTTGTTTCAGTCCATAAATGGACCGATTAAGCTTGCACACAAGATGCTCTTTGCCCTTTGCAATGAATCCTTCTGGTTGCTTCATATAGATGTTTTCTTCAAGACTACCGTTAAGGAAAACTGTCTTGACATCCATTTGCCAAACCTCATAATTCATATGAGCAGCAATAGACAAAAGAATCCGGATAGACTTAAGCATGGCTACCGGCGAAAAGGTTTCCTCATAATCGATGCCTTCTTTTTGAGTATACCCCTTCGCAACAAGCCTTACTTTGAAAGTTTCTACTTTCCCGTCTGATCCTCTTTTTTCTTTTGTAGACCCACTTACATCCAATGGCTTTTACACCATTTGGTGGTTCTACTAGCTCCCAGACTTGATTAGAATCCATAGATTCTAATTCAGAATTCATAGCTTTTTGCCAAGATTCTGCATCTTTATCTTGGAGTGCTTCGTCATAGGTCCAAGGATCAGATTCATGTTCACCAGGTACTAAGTCCGAAGACTCTCTCAAAAACATGAATCTATCAGGTTGTCTAACAACCCTCCCACTACGACGAGGCACTTGTGGTAATAGTGTATCATTAGTGACAGATGGTGCCAACCCCTGTGGTATCTCATCTTGTACCGTTGGTACTAAGGTAGGAGTTTCCCCTCTTATTTCTTCTAGAACAATTTTACTCATGGGCTTGTGATTCATTACATAGTCCTCTTCTAAGAATCGGGCATTTGTGTTAACAATTACCCTCTGATCTTTAGGACTATAAAACAAACCACCTTTCGTTCCTCTAGGATAGCCCACAAACAGCCGAACTTCCGTACGGGATTCCAACTTATCAGCATCTCCCTTCAGCACATGTGCTGGACTACCCCAAATCCGAATGTGTTTCAGACTAGGCTTACGCCCATTCCACAATTCTGTGGGAGTAGAGGGTACTGTCTTAGAAGGTACCAAGTTCAGAATGTACGCTGCAGTTTCCAGGGCATACCCCCAAAACGAATTCGGTAATTCCGAATAACTCATCATTGATCTAACCATTTCCATGAGAGTCCTATTCCTTCGTTCCGCCACACCATTCTGTTGGGGTGTACCAGGTGCAGACAATTGGGATTGAATCTCAGCCTCTGATAAGTAATTCCTAAACTCTCCTAAGAGGTACTCGCCACCACGATCAGATCGTAGTGTTTTGATACATTTATCATGACGCTTCTCCACATCAGCCTTGTACTCTTTGAACTTATCAAAGCACTCAGACTTGCGGCGCATCAAATAAATGTATCCATATCTCGAATAATCATCTATAAAAGAGACAAAATATTCGAAACCACCTCTTGCTTGGATAGACATAGGACCACACAAATCAGAATGAACCAATTCCAACACTTTTTTAGCTCTATACCCCTTGGCTTTAAAAGGCCTCTTGGTCATTTTTCCTTCCAAGCAGGACTCGCAGGTCGGATAGTTTTCCACTTCCAATGAACTCAAAGGTCCATCGGCTATCAACCTTTGAATCCTACTCAAGTTAATGTGACCTAATCTTAGATGCCAAAGATATGTTTGGTTCATTTTTGAAGGTTCTTTTCTCTTATTTGAGTTAGAAGATGTATTATTAATTTCCATTTGTTGCATCGTAGGAGTTATTGGATTAAGAGTGTATAAATTGCCAACCAACGTACCAGAACAGATAATAACCCTATTTTTCTTGACAACCACTTTGCCATCAAAAGAAACAGAATATCCATCCAAAAACAACTTAGAAACTGAAATCAAGTTCTTTCTAAAACAAGGTACGTAAAGACAATTCCTCAAAACCTAAGTCTTGTTCCTATCAAAAGATAAATAAACATCTCCCACTGCAACAGCCGCCACTTTCGCAGCGTTGCCCATGTAGATGGTAATCTCGCCCTCACTAAGTCGTCTGGTTTCCTGGAACCCCTGCAAAGAATTGCAGACATGATCAGTGGCTCCCGTATCTACACACCAGGTGCCGGTAGATAACACCGCTAAACATGTTTCAATAATTAGTGAATAAGATGTACCTTCTTTGTTCTCCTTTTTACGAGGACAATCCACCTTCCAATGTCCAGGCTGCTTACATGTGAAGCATTTACCCTTCGGCTTTTTCACACCACCTTGTGGCCCAGCCTTTTGAGGTCCATTCGCTTTCTTCGCTGAAGGATTCTGTTTCTTCTTCTTCTTTCCACCTTTCGGCTTAGAAGTAGAGACATTTTCAGCAACGTAAGCTTGAGCACTTTGACGAAACAGTCCTTCTGCCGATTTGAGTTCTGTCAGAAGTTCCGCCAAGGAGTACATCCTTTTGTTCATATTATAATTAAGGCGGAACTGCTCAAAACTCTTAGGCAGTGTTTGGAGCACGATATCGACCTGGGTTTCCCCATCGATTTCAGCTCCAAGGACTTCCATCTCATTCAAATGAGCCATCATCTTAAGGACGTGATCACTCACAGGTGTCCCTTCAGACATGGTGGTCGTCATTAAGTTTCTCATTGCCTCCTGTCTGGCAGCCCGACTCTGGTGTCCGAAGAGTTCTTTGAGATTGTGCATCATATCATAGGCAGTGGGCATGGCCTGATGCTAATGTTGCAGTACATTTGACATGGAAGCCAAAATGTAACATCGCGCCATCTCATCTGCCTTAACCCACTTCCTATAATGCACTTTCTCCTCTTCACTAGAGTCTTTATCAGGCATGTCAGGACAGTGCTCATGGAGTACAAACTTGTACTCTTCAGCAGTTAGGACAATATCCAGGTTTCTTTTCCAGTCAATATAATTAGGACCAGTAAGTTTGTTTTCTTTGAGTATAACAGCAAGTGGGTTGAAAGACATAATGAAATCCTGAGAATCATATAAATAAATAAATAAATACACAGGTCATAACATATAGAATTTAAAGCCTATATCGTTCCCTCAAACAATATAATTAAATTCACCAACACCTCAAAACACCGTGAATTTTGCATGCCACGATAGTGTGGTCGTATACTAATTCAAACATTCGTTAGAGGAGGTTTTACCCATTAATTTCATTATCTTGACAAACAAAATAAAATTAATAGTTGGTTTATCTTTAGCCATGCAAATAACAGCACTTACTCCGATGGGGAGGATACTATCATATGCACCTAAGTGTATACCATTACTTAATACCAAGTCAATCATCTAGGTTTGTGTCTCTTCAGATGGAGAAGATTACACGCTCCTAAATAATTTCCTATAATTATCCATAAAGAAAGTTTGATCTAGTGATCCGCAATCAAACTCATCCGCTATGGAGGAAGGCACTTAAAGCCAACGCGCAAGTTTAAATGCATCACTTACAAACCAGTAATGGAGACCATGGGATTTATTCAAAATAAATCCCTCTCCCACTTAGTTATTTAAATGAGGGAATTTAGCATGCAATAACATGTGACATATAAAAGCATGCTTGATAAAACAACAAACATATAGATGGGCAATAAAAAAGGAATAAAATAAATCCAACTATTATGGCCACTTCGATCGAATGTTCGCCTGCTAAACGGGGATCCCTAATCAGCGTCAAAACCAGCGAACAGAATTAGGCTGTTGCGCGAATCCAACAGGCTGTTGCGCGAATCCAGCAGTCTATTCCAGCGCTTAGCAATCTGATCGAACAGCCCCTTAGTCAGCGCCTATCCATCTGATCGAACAGCCCCTTAGTCATCGCCTATCCATCTGATCAGCCGCCGTTTGGACCAGAAATCCATCTCAGCAAATTACATCGATCAGATTACATCAAGATTGCAATCGAACAGTATTACATCGAGAACAAAACAAGAATTACATAAACTGACCAAGAAAACGATCAAGAATTACATAAAACCTAACACGACAAACCGTCGTGCTTTTACTATTACAATCATGCAACCAACCCAAAACAAAAACCTCGACAGGTCCGAGGGTTTAGATCATACATTAACATACACACAGACCATAATAGTTGGATATAGGTAACCTGTAAAACCGAGTTATCCTATGCAACCCTACTATCAAACAATCTGAAAATAAAACGTATGATATAGCATATGATTATAATAATAAAACGATCCAATTGCATAGAACCAGAAACCTCGCTCTGATACCAATTGTTGGAACCGAAGGATCGCCGGCTCTATGCAATTAATTAATCGGTTTCATGCTAGATATAACAAACGCAGCGGAAAAAAAAAATTATACCTTTTGATCGATCTAGAAGATTAACGAGCCAAAGATCGATCTTTCGTAACCCTAGACCTCTTTGATCTTCTGATGTATTCCTACAGCCTTTCTCGAACGTTGCGTGGCCAACGATCCTTCGAGAAATCTCAGTTCTGCTCTCTCTCTTACTATCACGTGTTTTCTGTGATCTGTATTTTGAGGCGCTGAGAAAAAGAGCTATATATAGGCTACACCAGGGACCTAGAGGAGGAATTGGGTTGGGCCTCCTGATGGGCTTAAGTATCCTGTGTTCAGCCCGAACACATAATTTAAACCCATCAATAATAATTCAGTCCACTAAAGAATTATTATTGAACTACCGTCCCAATCCCATATTTAATATGGGCTCCTTCTTATTATGTGTACATTTATCTCCCTGTGTTTAAGATATCGAATGTCCGTTAATTAAATAAGTTACTGACAACTTAATTAATTAACATCTAATTCCAAGAGTAGTACCACTCAACTTTATTATCATGTCGGATTAAATCCACCTGCAGGGTTTACATGATAATCCTTATGAGCTCCTCAAGGGGACATCATCATCCTAAATAATTAGGACACAGATTCCTTCTATAATCAACAGTACACCATATAGACAATACTGTTTCCCAATTCACCGAGTTTATTGATTTAATAAATAAATCTCACTCACTGGCAAATTAAAGAAACAAATATTGTGTATACGTGACTGTTATTATATAGGGATTAAGAGAACGCACATCCATAATAACAGAGGTCTTGTTCTATTATATATAGTCAGTATAAAACGAACAACCTCAAATGGTCCTGCTCAATACACACAAAGTGTACTAGTGTAATTTTATAGTCAAGACAGACTAATACCAAACTACACTACAACCATTCCGATGATTTGTCCAAATTCATCTTGGTTGTGAGCTACTATTTACAATTTATAAGAAACTGATAACATGATCTTCTGTGTGGCACCACACACCAAGTTATCTATAATATAAATTAATTGGACATTGCATAAACATATATAAAATGCAAACATATGACCAAAATGATTCTCATTCAATAAAAGATGTTTATACAAAAGCTAGGCTTACAGTATACATCCTAACAATCTCCCACTTATACTAAAAGACTATGCTGTCATCTACACTACCATACATCTGATTCCCATTCCTTCAACATGCTCATCGAAGGCTTTCACCGGAAGGGCTTTTGTGAAAGGATCTGCTAGGTTATCGGCTGATGCAATCTTGGCGACAACAACTTCCCCTCATTTTACGATGTCTCGTATAAGGTGGTACTTGCGCTCAATGTGTTTGCTTGCTTTATGGGCTCGTGGTTCCTTCGAGTTTGCTACTGCACCGCTGTTATCACAATAAATTGTGATAGCTTTAGGCAAACTAGGAATCACTTCTAAGTCCATCATGAAGTTTCTGAGCCATACAGCTTCTTTGGCTGCCTCAGAGGCTGCCACATACTTTGCTTCCATGGTTGAGTCCGAAATGCATTTCTGCTTAACACTCCTCCATACTATGGCTCCACCTCCCAAGGTAAACACATAACCCGAGGTAGATTTACTGTTGTCCCTATCCGACTGGAAATCAGAATCCGTGTAACCCACAGGAAGCAAATCATCTGCTTGGTAAACCAGCATATAATTTCTAGTCCTTTTCAGGTACTTTAAAATATGTTTTACCGCAGCCCAATGTCCTTGTCCTGGGTTACTTTGATATCTACTAACCATGCCCACGGCGAAGCAGATATCTGGCCTCGTACATAGCATTGCATACATTAGGCTTCCTACGGCCGAAGCATAAGGAACTGCCTTCATATCCTCTATCTCCTTAGATAAAGGTACTCCATGTCGAAAAGGTAGAAAACCTTTCTTGGAGTTTTGCATGCTAAAACGAGCTAGGATAGTATCAATGTACGAAGCTTGAGATAAGCATAACATCTTTTTCTTGCGATCCCTTATAACTTTGATCCCAAGAATATGTCCAACTTCTCCCAAGTCCTTCATATCAAACTGCTTGGATAGCCATATCTTTACGTCTGACAACACCTTGACATTGTTGCCAATGAGCAAGATGTCATCTACGTATAGTACAAGAAATACCACCACGTTTCCGTCACTCTTCTTGTATACACAAGACTCATCCGGACATTGAATGAATCCATAAGACTGGATTACCTCATCAAAACGGATGTTCCAAGATCTCGAAGCTTGTTTCAGTCCATAAATGGACCGATTAAGCTTGCACACAAGATGCTCTTTGCCCTTTGCAATGAATCCTTCTGGTTGCTTCATATAGATGTTTTCTTCAAGACTACCGTTAAGGAAAACTATCTTGACATCCATTTGCCAAACCTCATAATTCATATGAGCAGCAATAGACAAAAGAATCCGGATAGACTTAAGCATGGCTACCGGCGAAAAGGTTTCCTCATAATCGATGCCTTCTTTTTGAGTATACCCCTTCGCAACAAGCCTTACTTTGAAAGTTTCTACTTTCCCGTCTGATCCTCTTTTTTCTTTTGTAGACCCACTTACATCCAATGGCTTTTACACCATTTGGTGGTTCTACTAGCTCCCAGACTTGATTAGAATCCATAGATTCTAATTCAGAATTCATAGCTTTTTGCCAAGATTCTGCATCTTTATCTTGGAGTGCTTCGTCATAGGTCCAAGGATCAGATTCATGTTCACCAGGTACTAAGTCCGAAGACTCTCCCAAAAACATGAATCTATCAGGTTGTCTAACAACCCTCCCACTACGACGAGGCACTTGTGGTAATAGTGTATCATTAGTGACAGATGGTGCCAACCCCTGTGGTATCTCATCTTGTACCGTTGGTACTAAGGTAGGAGTTTCCCCTCTTATTTCTTCTAGAACAATTTTACTCATGGGCTTGTGATTCATTACATAGTCCTCTTCTAAGAATCGGGCATTTGTGTTAACAATTACCCTCTGATCTTTAGGACTATAAAACAAACCACCTTTCGTTCCTCTAGGATAGCCCACAAACAGCCGAACTTCCGTACGGGATTCCAACTTATCAGCATCTCCCTTCAGCACATGTGCTGGACTATCCCAAATCCGAATGTGTTTCAGACTAGGCTTACGCCCATTCCACAATTCTGTGGGAGTAGAGGGTACTGTCTTAGAAGGTACCAAGTTCAGAATGTACGCTGCAGTTTCCAGGGCATACCCCCAAAACGAATTCGGTAATTCCGAATAACTCATCATTGATCTAACCATTTCCATGAGAGTCCTATTCCTTCGTTCCGCCACACCATTCTGTTGGGGTGTACCAGGTGCAGACAATTGGGATTGAATCTCAGCCTCTGATAAGTAATTCCTAAACTCTCCTAAGAGGTACTCGCCACCACGATCAGATCGTAGTGTTTTGATACATTTATCATGACGCTTCTCCACATCAGCCTTGTACTCTTTGAACTTATCAAAGCACTCAGACTTGCGGCGCATCAAATAAATGTATCCATATCTCGAATAATCATCTATAAAAGAGACAAAATATTCGAAACCACCTCTTGCTTGGATAGACATAGGACCACACAAATCAGAATGAACCAATTCCAACACTTTTTTAGCTCTATACCCCTTGGCTTTAAAAGGCCTCTTGGTCATTTTTCCTTCCAAGCAGGACTCGCAGGTCGGATAGTTTTCCACTTCCAATGAACTCAAAGGTCCATCGGCTATCAACCTTTGAATCCTACTCAAGTTAATGTGACCTAATCTTAGATGCCAAAGATATGTTTGGTTCATTTTTGAAGGTTCTTTTCTCTTATTTGAGTTAGAAGATGTATTATTAATTTCCATTTGTTGCATCGTAGGAGTTATTGGATTAAGAGTGTATAAATTGCCAACCAACGTACCAGAACAGATAATAACCCTATTTTTCTTGACAACCACTTTGCCATCAAAAGAAACAGAATATCCATCCAAAAACAACTTAGAAACTGAAATCAAGTTCTTTCTAAAACAAGGTACGTAAAGACAATTCCTCAAAACCTAAGTCTTGTTCCTATCAAAAGATAAATAAACATCTCCCACTGCAACAGCCGCCACTTTCGCAGCGTTGCCCATGTAGATGGTAATCTCGCCCTCACTAAGTCGTCTGGTTTCCTGGAACCCCTGCAAAGAATTGCAGACATGATCAGTGGCTCCCGTATCTACACACCAGGTGCCGGTAGATAACACCGCTAAACATGTTTCAATAATTAGTGAATAAGATGTACCTTCTTTGTTCTCCTTTTTACGAGGACAATCCACCTTCCAATGTCCAGGCTGCTTACATGTGAAGCATTTACCCTTCGGCTTTTTCACACCACCTTGTGGCCCAGCCTTTTGAGGTCCATTCGCTTTCTTCGCTGAAGGATTCTGTTTCTTCTTCTTCTTTCCACCTTTCGGCTTAGAAGTAGAGACATTTTCAGCAACGTAAGCTTGAGCACTTTGACGAAACAGTCCTTCTGCCGATTTGAGTTCTGTCAGAAGTTCCGCCAAGGAGTACATCCTTTTGTTCATATTATAATTAAGGCGGAACTGCTCAAAACTCTTAGGCAGTGTTTGGAGC
The DNA here is from genome assembly GCA_946896805.1 of Scutellaria galericulata. Taxonomy (NCBI): domain Eukaryota; kingdom Viridiplantae; phylum Streptophyta; class Magnoliopsida; order Lamiales; family Lamiaceae; genus Scutellaria; species Scutellaria galericulata. The sequence continues at coordinate 11,074,288 of OX335792.1, forward strand.
ACGATATCGACCTGGGTTTCCCATCGATTTCAGCTCCAAGGACTTCCATCTCATTCAAATGAGCCATCATCTTAAGGACGTGATCACTCACAGGTGTCCCTTCAGACATGGTGGTCGTCATTAAGTTTCTCATTGCCTCCTGTCTGGCAGCCCGACTCTGGTGTCCGAAGAGTTCTTTGAGATTGTGCATCATATCATAGGCAGTGGGCATGGCCTGATGCTAATGTTGCAGTACATTTGACATGGAAGCCAAAATGTAACATCGCGCCATCTCATCTGCCTTAACCCACTTCCTATAATGCACTTTCTCCTCTTCACTAGAGTCTTCATCAGGCATGTCAGGACAGTGCTCATGGAGTACAAACTTGTACTCTTCAGCAGTTAGGACAATATCCAGGTTTCTTTTCCAGTCAATATAATTAGGACCAGTAAGTTTGTTTTCTTTGAGTATAACAGCAAGTGGGTTGAAAGACATAATGAAATCCTGAGAATCATATAAATAAATAAATAAATACACAGGTCATAACATATAGAATTTAAAGCCTATATCGTTCCCTCAAACAATATAATTAAATTCACCAACACCTCAAAACACCGTGAATTTTGCATGCCACGATAGTGTGGTCGTATACTAATTCAAACATTCGTTAGAGGAGGTTTTACCCATTAATTTCATTATCTTGACAAACAAAATAAAATTAATAGTTGGTTTATCTTTAGCCATGCAAATAACAGCACTTACTCCGATGGGGAGGATACTATCATATGCACCTAAGTGTATACCATTACTTAATACCAAGTCAATCATCTAGGTTTGTGTCTCTTCAGATGGAGAAGATTACACGCTCCTAAATAATTTCCTATAATTATCCATAAAGAAAGTTTGATCTAGTGATCCGCAATCAAACTCATCCGCTATGGAGGAAGGCACTTAAAGCCAACGCGCAAGTTTAAATGCATCACTTACAAACCAGTAATGGAGACCATGGGATTTATTCAAAATAAATCCCTCTCCCACTTAGTTATTTAAATGAGGGAATTTAGCATGCAATAACATGTGACATATAAAAGCATGCTTGATAAAACAACAAACATATAGATGGGCAATAAAAAAGGAATAAAATAAATCCAACTATTATGGCCACTTCGATCGAATGTTCGCCTGCTAAACGGGGATCCCTAATCAGCGTCAAAACCAGCGAACAGAATTAGGCTGTTGCGCGAATCCAACAGGCTGTTGCGCGAATCCAGCAGTCTGTTCCAGCGCTTAGCAATCTGATCGAACAGCCCCTTAGTCAGCGCCTATCCATCTGATCGAACAGCCCCTTAGTCATCGCCTATCCATCTGATCAGCCGCCGTTTGGACCAGAAATCCATCTCAGCAAATTACATCGATCAGATTACATCAAGATTGCAATCGAACAGTATTACATCGAGAACAAAACAAGAATTACATAAACTGACCAAGAAAACGATCAAGAATTACATAAAACCTAACACGACAAACCGTCGTGCTTTTACTATTACAATCATGCAACCAACCCAAAACAAAAACCTCGACAGGTCCGAGGGTTTAGATCATACATTAACATACACACAGACCATAATAGTTGGATATAGGTAACCTGTAAAACCGAGTTATCCTATGCAACCCTACTATCAAACAATCTGAAAATAAAACGTATGATATAGCATATGATTATAATAATAAAACGATCCAATTGCATAGAACCAGAAACCTCGCTCTGATACCAATTGTTGGAACCGAAGGATCGCCGGCTCTATGCAATTAATTAATCGGTTTCATGCTAGATATAACAAACGCAGCGGAAAAAAAAAATTATACCTTTTGATCGATCTAGAAGATTAACGAGCCAAAGATCGATCTTTCGTAACCCTAGACCTCTTTGATCTTCTGATGTATTCCTACAGCCTTTCTCGAACGTTGCGTGGCCAACGATCCTTCGAGAAATCTCAGTTCTGCTCTCTCTCTTACTATCACGTGTTTTCTGTGATCTGTATTTTGAGGCGCTGAGAAAAAGAGCTATATATAGGCTACACCAGGGACCTAGAGGAGGAATTGGGTTGGGCCTCCTGATGGGCTTAAGTATCCTGTGTTCAGCCCGAACACATAATTTAAACCCATCAATAATAATTCAGTCCACTAAAGAATTATTATTGAACTACCGTCCCAATCCCATATTTAATATGGGCTCCTTCTTATTATGTGTACATTTATCTCCCTGTGTTTAAGATATCGAATGTCCGTTAATTAAATAAGTTACTGACAACTTAATTAATTAACATCTAATTCCAAGAGTAGTACCACTCAACTTTATTATCATGTCGGATTAAATCCACCTGCAGGGTTTACATGATAATCCTTATGAGCTCCTCAAGGGGACATCATCATCCTAAATAATTAGGACACAGATTCCTTCTATAATCAACAGTACACCATATAGACAATACTGTTTCCCAATTCACCGAGTTTATTGATTTAATAAATAAATCTCACTCACTGGCAAATTAAAGAAACAAATATTGTGTATACGTGACTGTTATTATATAGGGATTAAGAGAACGCACATCCATAATAACAGAGGTCTTGTTCTATTATATATAGTCAGTATAAAACGAACAACCTCAAATGGTCCTGCTCAATACACACAAAGTGTACTAGTGTAATTTTATAGTCAAGACAGACTAATACCAAACTACACTACAACCATTCCGATGATTTGTCCAAATTCATCTTGGTTGTGAGCTACTATTTACAATTTATAAGAAACTGATAACATGATCTTCTGTGTGGCACCACACACCAAGTTATCTATAATATAAATTAATTGGACATTGCATAAACATATATAAAATGCAAACATATGACCAAAATGATTCTCATTCAATAAAAGATGTTTATACAAAAGCTAGGCTTACAGTATACATCCTAACAATCTCCCACTTATACTAAAAGACTATGCTGTCATCTACACTACCATACATCTGATTCCCATTCCTTCAACATGCTCATCGAAGGCTTTCACCGGAAGGGCTTTTGTGAAAGGATCTGCTAGGTTATCGGCTGATGCAATCTTGGCGACAACAACTTCCCCTCATTTTACGATGTCTCGTATAAGGTGGTACTTGCGCTCAATGTGTTTGCTTGCTTTATGGGCTCGTGGTTCCTTCGAGTTTGCTACTGCACCGCTGTTATCACAATAAATTGTGATAGCTTTAGGCAAACTAGGAATCACTTCTAAGTCCATCATGAAGTTTCTGAGCCATACAGCTTCTTTGGCTGCCTCAGAGGCTGCCACATACTTTGCTTCCATGGTTGAGTCCGAAATGCATTTCTGCTTAACACTCCTCCATACTATGGCTCCACCTCCCAAGGTAAACACATAACCCGAGGTAGATTTACTGTTGTCCCTATCCGACTGGAAATCAGAATCCGTGTAACCCACAGGAAGCAAATCATCTGCTTGGTAAACCAGCATATAATTTCTAGTCCTTTTCAGGTACTTTAAAATATGTTTTACCGCAGCCCAATGTCCTTGTCCTGGGTTACTTTGATATCTACTAACCATGCCCACGGCGAAGCAGATATCTGGCCTCGTACATAGCATTGCATACATTAGGCTTCCTACGGCCGAAGCATAAGGAACTGCCTTCATATCCTCTATCTCCTTAGATAAAGGTACTCCATGTCGAAAAGGTAGAAAACCTTTCTTGGAGTTTTGCATGCTAAAACGAGCTAGGATAGTATCAATGTACGAAGCTTGAGATAAGCATAACATCTTTTTCTTGCGATCCCTTATAACTTTGATCCCAAGAATATGTCCAACTTCTCCCAAGTCCTTCATATCAAACTGCTTGGATAGCCATATCTTTACGTCTGACAACACCTTGACATTGTTGCCAATGAGCAAGATGTCATCTACGTATAGTACAAGAAATACCACCACGTTTCCGTCACTCTTCTTGTATACACAAGACTCATCCGGACATTGAATGAATCCATAAGACTGGATTACCTCATCAAAACGGATGTTCCAAGATCTCGAAGCTTGTTTCAGTCCATAAATGGACCGATTAAGCTTGCACACAAGATGCTCTTTGCCCTTTGCAATGAATCCTTCTGGTTGCTTCATATAGATGTTTTCTTCAAGACTACCGTTAAGGAAAACTATCTTGACATCCATTTGCCAAACCTCATAATTCATATGAGCAGCAATAGACAAAAGAATCCGGATAGACTTAAGCATGGCTACCGGCGAAAAGGTTTCCTCATAATCGATGCCTTCTTTTTGAGTATACCCCTTCGCAACAAGCCTTACTTTGAAAGTTTCTACTTTCCCGTCTGATCCTCTTTTTTCTTTTGTAGACCCACTTACATCCAATGGCTTTTACACCATTTGGTGGTTCTACTAGCTCCCAGACTTGATTAGAATCCATAGATTCTAATTCAGAATTCATAGCTTTTTGCCAAGATTCTGCATCTTTATCTTGGAGTGCTTCGTCATAGGTCCAAGGATCAGATTCATGTTCACCAGGTACTAAGTCCGAAGACTCTCCCAAAAACATGAATCTATCAGGTTGTCTAACAACCCTCCCACTACGACGAGGCACTTGTGGTAATAGTGTATCATTAGTGACAGATGGTGCCAACCCCTGTGGTATCTCATCTTGTACCGTTGGTACTAAGGTAGGAGTTTCCCCTCTTATTTCTTCTAGAACAATTTTACTCATGGGCTTGTGATTCATTACATAGTCCTCTTCTAAGAATCGGGCATTTGTGTTAACAATTACCCTCTGATCTTTAGGACTATAAAACAAACCACCTTTCGTTCCTCTAGGATAGCCCACAAACAGCCGAACTTCCGTACGGGATTCCAACTTATCAGCATCTCCCTTCAGCACATGTGCTGGACTACCCCAAATCCGAATGTGTTTCAGACTAGGCTTACGCCCATTCCACAATTCTGTGGGAGTAGAGGGTACTGTCTTAGAAGGTACCAAGTTCAGAATGTACGCTGCAGTTTCCAGGGCATACCCCCAAAACGAATTCGGTAATTCCGAATAACTCATCATTGATCTAACCATTTCCATGAGAGTCCTATTCCTTCGTTCCGCCACACCATTCTGTTGGGGTGTACCAGGTGCAGACAATTGGGATTGAATCTCAGCCTCTGATAAGTAATTCCTAAACTCTCCTAAGAGGTACTCGCCACCACGATCAGATCGTAGTGTTTTGATACATTTATCATGACGCTTCTCCACATCAGCCTTGTACTCTTTGAACTTATCAAAGCACTCAGACTTGCGGCGCATCAAATAAATGTATCCATATCCCGAATAATCATCTATAAAAGAGACAAAATATTCGAAACCACCTCTTGCTTGGATAGACATAGGACCACACAAATCAGAATGAACCAATTCCAACACTTTTTTAGCTCTATACCCCTTGGCTTTAAAAGGCCTCTTGGTCATTTTTCCTTCCAAGCAGGACTCGCAGGTCGGATAGTTTTCCACTTCCAATGAACTCAAAGGTCCATCGGCTATCAACCTTTGAATCCTACTCAAGTTAATGTGACCTAATCTTAGATGCCAAAGATATGTTTGGTTCATTTTTGAAGGTTCTTTTCTCTTATTTGAGTTAGAAGATGTATTATTAATTTCCATTTGTTGCATCGTAGGAGTTATTGGATTAAGAGTGTATAAATTGCCAACCAACGTACCAGAACAGATAATAACCCTATTTTTCTTGACAACCACTTTGCCATCAAAAGAAACAGAATATCCATCCAAAAACAACTTAGAAACTGAAATCAAGTTCTTTCTAAAACAAGGTACGTAAAGACAATTCCTCAAAACCTAAGTCTTGTTCCTATCAAAAGATAAATAAACATCTCCCACTGCAACAGCCGCCACTTTCGCAGCGTTGCCCATGTAGATGGTAATCTCGCCCTCACTAAGTCGTCTGGTTTCCTGGAACCCCTGCAAAGAATTGCAGACATGATCAGTGGCTCCCGTATCTACACACCAGGTGCCGGTAGATAACACCGCTAAACATGTTTCAATAATTAGTGAATAAGATGTACCTTCTTTGTTCTCCTTTTTACGAGGACAATCCACCTTCCAATGTCCAGGCTGCTTACATGTGAAGCATTTACCCTTCGGCTTTTTCACACCACCTTGTGGCCCAGCCTTTTGAGGTCCATTCGCTTTCTTCGCTGAAGGATTCTGTTTCTTCTTCTTCTTTCCACCTTTCGGCTTAGAAGTAGAGACATTTTCAGCAACGTAAGCTTGAGCACTTTGACGAAACAGTCCTTCTGCCGATTTGAGTTCTGTCAGAAGTTCCGCCAAGGAGTACATCCTTTTGTTCATATTATAATTAAGGCGGAACTGCTCAAAACTCTTAGGCAGTGTTTGGAGCACGATATCGACCTGGGTTTCCCCATCGATTTCAGCTCCAAGGACTTCCATCTCATTCAAATGAGCCATCATCTTAAGGACGTGATCACTCACAGGTGTCCCTTCAGACATGGTGGTCGTCATTAAGTTTCTCATTGCCTCCTGTCTGGCAGCCCGACTCTGGTGTCCGAAGAGTTCTTTGAGATTGTGCATCATATCATAGGCAGTGGGCATGGCCTGATGCTAATGTTGCAGTACATTTGACATGGAAGCCAAAATGTAACATCGCGCCATCTCATCTGCCTTAACCCACTTCCTATAATGCACTTTCTCCTCTTCACTAGAGTCTTCATCAGGCATGTCAGGACAGTGCTCATGGAGTACAAACTTGTACTCTTCAGCAGTTAGGACAATATCCAGGTTTCTTTTCCAGTCAATATAATTAGGACCAGTAAGTTTGTTTTCTTTGAGTATAACAGCAAGTGGGTTGAAAGACATAATGAAATCCTGAGAATCATATAAATAAATAAATAAATACACAGGTCATAACATATAGAATTTAAAGCCTATATCGTTCCCTCAAACAATATAATTAAATTCACCAACACCTCAAAACACCGTGAATTTTGCATGCCACGATAGTGTGGTCGTATACTAATTCAAACATTCGTTAGAGGAGGTTTTACCCATTAATTTCATTATCTTGACAAACAAAATAAAATTAATAGTTGGTTTATCTTTAGCCATGCAAATAACAGCACTTACTCCGATGGGGAGGATACTATCATATGCACCTAAGTGTATACCATTACTTAATACCAAGTCAATCATCTAGGTTTGTGTCTCTTCAGATGGAGAAGATTACACGCTCCTAAATAATTTCCTATAATTATCCATAAAGAAAGTTTGATCTAGTGATCCGCAATCAAACTCATCCGCTATGGAGGAAGGCACTTAAAGCCAACGCGCAAGTTTAAATGCATCACTTACAAACCAGTAATGGAGACCATGGGATTTATTCAAAATAAATCCCTCTCCCACTTAGTTATTTAAATGAGGGAATTTAGCATGCAATAACATGTGACATATAAAAGCATGCTTGATAAAACAACAAACATATAGATGGGCAATAAAAAAGGAATAAAATAAATCCAACTATTATGGCCACTTCGATCGAATGTTCGCCTGCTAAACGGGGATCCCTAATCAGCGTCAAAACCAGCGAACAGAATTAGGCTGTTGCGCGAATCCAACAGGCTGTTGCGCGAATCCAGCAGTCTGTTCCAGCGCTTAGCAATCTGATCGAACAGCCCCTTAGTCAGCGCCTATCCATCTGATCGAACAGCCCCTTAGTCATCGCCTATCCATCTGATCAGCCGCCGTTTGGACCAGAAATCCATCTCAGCAAATTACATCGATCAGATTACATCAAGATTGCAATCGAACAGTATTACATCGAGAACAAAACAAGAATTACATAAACTGACCAAGAAAACGATCAAGAATTACATAAAACCTAACACGACAAACCGTCGTGCTTTTACTATTACAATCATGCAACCAACCCAAAACAAAAACCTCGACAGGTCCGAGGGTTTAGATCATACATTAACATACACACAGACCATAATAGTTGGATATAGGTAACCTGCAAAACCGAGTTATCCTATGCAACCCTACTATCAAACAATCTGAAAATAAAACGTATGATATAGCATAAGATTATAATAATAAAACGATCCAATTGCATAGAACCAGAAACCTCGCTCTGATACCAATTGTTGGAACCGAAGGATCGCCGGCTCTATGCAATTAATTAATCGGTTTCATGCTAGATATAACAAACGCAGCGGAAAAAAAAAATTATACCTTTTGATCGATCTAGAAGATTAACGAGCCAAAGATCGATCTTTCGTAACCCTAGACCTCTTTGATCTTCTGATGTATTCCTACAGCCTTTCTCGAACGTTGCGTGGCCAACGATCCTTCGAGAAATCTCAGTTCTGCTCTCTCTCTTACTATCACGTGTTTTCTGTGATCTGTATTTTGAGGCGCTGAGAAAAAGAGCTATATATAGGCTACACCAGGGACCTAGAGGAGGAATTGGGTTGGGCCTCCTGATGGGCTTAAGTATCCTGTGTTCAGCCCGAACACATAATTTAAACCCATCAATAATAATTCAGTCCACTAAAGAATTATTATTGAACTACCGTCCCAATCCCATATTTAATATGGGCTCCTTCTTATTATGTGTACATTTATCTCCCTGTGTTTAAGATATCGAATGTCCGTTAATTAAATAAGTTACTGACAACTTAATTAATTAACATCTAATTCCAAGAGTAGTACCACTCAACTTTATTATCATGTCGGATTAAATCCACCTGCAGGGTTTACATGATAATCCTTATGAGCTCCTCAAGGGGACATCATCATCCTAAATAATTAGGACACAGATTCCTTCTATAATCAACAGTACACCATATAGACAATACTGTTTCCCAATTCACCGAGTTTATTGATTTAATAAATAAATCTCACTCACTGGCAAATTAAAGAAACAAATATTGTGTATACGTGACTGTTATTATATAGGGATTAAGAGAACGCACATCCATAATAACAGAGGTCTTGTTCTATTATATATAGTCAGTATAAAACGAACAACCTCAAATGGTCCTGCTCAATACACACAAAGTGTACTAGTGTAATTTTATAGTCAAGACAGACTAATACCAAACTACACTACAACCATTCCGATGATTTGTCCAAATTCATCTTGGTTGTGAGCTACTATTTACAATTTATAAGAAACTGATAACATGATCTTCTGTGTGGCACCACACACCAAGTTATCTATAATATAAATTAATTGGACATTACATAAACATATATAAAATGCAAACATATGACCAAAATGATTCTCATTCAATAAAAGATGTTTATACAAAAGCTAGGCTTACAGTATACATCCTAACAATCTCCCACTTATACTAAAAGACTATGCTGTCATCTACACTACCATACATCTGATTCCCATTCCTTCAACATGCTCATCGAAGGCTTTCACCGGAAGGGCTTTTGTGAAAGGATCTGCTAGGTTATCGGCTGATGCAATCTTGGCGACAACAACTTCCCCTCATTTTACGATGTCTCGTATAAGGTGGTACTTGCGCTCAATGTGTTTGCTTGCTTTATGGGCTCATGGTTCCTTCGAGTTTGCTACTGCACCGCTGTTATCACAATAAATTGTGATAGCTTTAGGCAAACTAGGAATCACTTCTAAGTCCATCATGAAGTTTCTGAGCCATACAGCTTCTTTGGCTGCCTCAGAGGCTGCCACATACTTTGCTTCCATGGTTGAGTCCGAAATGCATTTCTGCTTAACACTCCTCCATACTATGGCTCCACCTCCCAAGGTAAACACATAACCCGAGGTAGATTTACTGTTGTCCCTATCCGACTGGAAATCAGAATCCGTGTAACCCACAGGAAGCAAATCATCTGCTTGGTAAACCAGCATATAATTTCTAGTCCTTTTCAGGTACTTTAAAATATGTTTTACCGCAGCCCAATGTCCTTGTCCTGGGTTACTTTGATATCTACTAACCATGCCCACGGCGAAGCAGATATCTGGCCTCGTACATAGCATTGCATACATTAGGCTTCCTACGGCCGAAGCATAAGGAACTGCCTTCATATCCTCTATCTCCTTAGATAAAGGTACTCCATGTCGAAAAGGTAGAAAACCTTTCTTGGAGTTTTGCATGCTAAAACGAGCTAGGATAGTATCAATGTACGAAGCTTGAGATAAGCATAACATCTTTTTCTTGCGATCCCTTATAACTTTGATCCCAAGAATATGTCCAACTTCTCCCAAGTCCTTCATATCAAACTGCTTGGATAGCCATATCTTTACGTCTGACAACACCTTGACATTGTTGCCAATGAGCAAGATGTCATCTACGTATAGTACAAGAAATACCACCACGTTTCCGTCACTCTTCTTGTATACACAAGACTCATCCGGACATTGAATGAATCCATAAGACTGGATTACCTCATCAAAACGGATGTTCCAAGATCTCGAAGCTTGTTTCAGTCCATAAATGGACCGATTAAGCTTGCACACAAGATGCTCTTTGCCCTTTGCAATGAATCCTTCTGGTTGCTTCATATAGATGTTTTCTTCAAGACTACCGTTAAGGAAAACTATCTTGACATCCATTTGCCAAACCTCATAATTCATATGAGCAGCAATAGACAAAAGAATCCGGATAGACTTAAGCATGGCTACCGGCGAAAAGGTTTCCTCATAATCGATGCCTTCTTTTTGAGTATACCCCTTCGCAACAAGCCTTACTTTGAAAGTTTCTACTTTCCCGTCTGATCCTCTTTTTTCTTTTGTAGACCCACTTACATCCAATGGCTTTTACACCATTTGGTGGTTCTACTAGCTCCCAGACTTGATTAGAATCCATAGATTCTAATTCAGAATTCATAGCTTTTTGCCAAGATTCTGCATCTTTATCTTGGAGTGCTTCGTCATAGGTCCAAGGATCAGATTCATGTTCACCAGGTACTAAGTCCGAAGACTCTCCCAAAAACATGAATCTATCAGGTTGTCTAACAACCCTCCCACTACGACGAGGCACTTGTGGTAATAGTGTATCATTAGTGACAGATGGTGCCAACCCCTGTGGTATCTCATCTTGTACCGTTGGTACTAAGGTAGGAGTTTCCCCTCTTATTTCTTCTAGAACAATTTTACTCATGGGCTTGTGATTCATTACATAGTCCTCTTCTAAGAATCGGGCATTTGTGTTAACAATTACCCTCTGATCTTTAGGACTATAAAACAAACCACCTTTCGTTCCTCTAGGATAGCCCACAAACAGCCGAACTTCCGTACGGGATTCCAACTTATCAGCATCTCCCTTCAGCACATGTGCTGGACTACCCCAAATCCGAATGTGTTTCAGACTAGGCTTACGCCCATTCCACAATTCTGTGGGAGTAGAGGGTACTGTCTTAGAAGGTACCAAGTTCAGAATGTACGCTGCAGTTTCCAGGGCATACCCCCAAAACGAATTCGGTAATTCCGAATAACTCATCATTGATCTAACCATTTCCATGAGAGTCCTATTCCTTCGTTCCGCCACACCATTCTGTTGGGGTGTACCAGGTGCAGACAATTGGGATTGAATCTCAGCCTCTGATAAGTAATTCCTAAACTCTCCTAAGAGGTACTCGCCACCACGATCAGATCGTAGTGTTTTGATACATTTATCATGACGCTTCTCCACATCAGCCTTGTACTCTTTGAACTTATCAAAGCACTCAGACTTGCGGCGCATCAAATAAATGTATCCATATCCCGAATAATCATCTATAAAAGAGACAAAATATTCGAAACCACCTCTTGCTTGGATAGACATAGGACCACACAAATCAGAATGAACCAATTCCAACACTTTTTTAGCTCTATACCCCTTGGCTTTAAAAGGCCTCTTGGTCATTTTTCCTTCCAAGCAGGACTCGCAGGTCGGATAGTTTTCCACTTCCAATGAACTCAAAGGTCCATCGGCTATCAACCTTTGAATCCTACTCAAGTTAATGTGACCTAATCTTAGATGCCAAAGATATGTTTGGTTCATTTTTGAAGGTTCTTTTCTCTTATTTGAGTTAGAAGATGTATTATTAATTTCCATTTGTTGCATCGTAGGAGTTATTGGATTAAGAGTGTATAAATTGCCAACCAACGTACCAGAACAGATAATAACCCTATTTTTCTTGACAACCACTTTGCCATCAAAAGAAACAGAATATCCATCCAAAAACAACTTAGAAACTGAAATCAAGTTCTTTCTAAAACAAGGTACGTAAAGACAATTCCTCAAAACCTAAGTCTTGTTCCTATCAAAAGATAAATAAACATCTCCCACTGCAACAGCCGCCACTTTCGCAGCGTTGCCCATGTAGATGGTAATCTCGCCCTCACTAAGTCGTCTGGTTTCCTGGAACCCCTGCAAAGAATTGCAGACATGATCAGTGGCTCCCGTATCTACACACCAGGTGCCGGTAGATAACACCGCTAAACATGTTTCAATAATTAGTGAATAAGATGTACCTTCTTTGTTCTCCTTTTTACGAGGACAATCCACCTTCCAATGTCCAGGCTGCTTACATGTGAAGCATTTACCCTTCGGCTTTTTCACACCACCTTGTGGCCCAGCCTTTTGAGGTCCATTCGCTTTCTTCGCTGAAGGATTCTGTTTCTTCTTCTTCTTTCCACCTTTCGGCTTAGAAGTAGAGACATTTTCAGCAACGTAAGCTTGAGCACTTTGACGAAACAGTCCTTCTGCCGATTTGAGTTCTGTCAGAAGTTCCGCCAAGGAGTACATCCTTTTGTTCATATTATAATTAAGGCGGAACTGCTCAAAACTCTTAGGCAGTGTTTGGAGCACGATATCGACCTGGGTTTCCCCATCGATTTCAGCTCCAAGGACTTCCATCTCATTCAAATGAGCCATCATCTTAAGGACGTGATCACTCACAGGTGTCCCTTCAGACATGGTGGTCGTCATTAAGTTTCTCATTGCCTCCTGTCTGGCAGCCCGACTCTGGTGTCCGAAGAGTTCTTTGAGATTGTGCATCATATCATAGGCAGTGGGCATGGCCTGATGCTAATGTTGCAGTACATTTGACATGGAAGCCAAAATGTAACATCGCGCCATCTCATCTGCCTTAACCCACTTCCTATAATGCACTTTCTCCTCTTCACTAGAGTCTTCATCAGGCATGTCAGGACAGTGCTCATGGAGTACAAACTTGTACTCTTCAGCAGTTAGGACAATATCCAGGTTTCTTTTCCAGTCAATATAATTAGGACCAGTAAGTTTGTTTTCTTTGAGTATAACAGCAAGTGGGTTGAAAGACATAATGAAATCCTGAGAATCATATAAATAAATAAATAAATACACAGGTCATAACATATAGAATTTAAAGCCTATATCGTTCCCTCAAACAATATAATTAAATTCACCAACACCTCAAAACACCGTGAATTTTGCATGCCACGATAGTGTGGTCGTATACTAATTCAAACATTCGTTAGAGGAGGTTTTACCCATTAATTTCATTATCTTGACAAACAAAATAAAATTAATAGTTGGTTTATCTTTAGCCATGCAAATAACAGCACTTACTCCGATGGGGAGGATACTATCATATGCACCTAAGTGTATACCATTACTTAATACCAAGTCAATCATCTAGGTTTGTGTCTCTTCAGATGGAGAAGATTACACGCTCCTAAATAATTTCCTATAATTATCCATAAAGAAAGTTTGATCTAGTGATCCGCAATCAAACTCATCCGCTATGGAGGAAGGCACTTAAAGCCAACGCGCAAGTTTAAATGCATCACTTACAAACCAGTAATGGAGACCATGGGATTTATTCAAAATAAATCCCTCTCCCACTTAGTTATTTAAATGAGGGAATTTAGCATGCAATAACATGTGACATATAAAAGCATGCTTGATAAAACAACAAACATATAGATGGGCAATAAAAAAGGAATAAAATAAATCCAACTATTATGGCCACTTCGATCGAATGTTCGCCTGCTAAACGGGGATCCCTAATCAGCGTCAAAACCAGCGAACAGAATTAGGCTGTTGCGCGAATCCAACAGGCTGTTGCGCGAATCCAGCAGTCTGTTCCAGCGCTTAGCAATCTGATCGAACAGCCCCTTAGTCAGCGCCTATCCATCTGATCGAACAGCCCCTTAGTCATCGCCTATCCATCTGATCAGCCGCCGTTTGGACCAGAAATCCATCTCAGCAAATTACATCGATCAGATTACATCAAGATTGCAATCGAACAGTATTACATCGAGAACAAAACAAGAATTACATAAACTGACCAAGAAAACGATCAAGAATTACATAAAACCTAACACGACAAACCGTCGTGCTTTTACTATTACAATCATGCAACCAACCCAAAACAAAAACCTCGACAGGTCCGAGGGTTTAGATCATACATTAACATACACACAGACCATAATAGTTGGATATAGGTAACCTGCAAAACCGAGTTATCCTATGCAACCCTACTATCAAACAATCTGAAAATAAAACGTATGATATAGCATAAGATTATAATAATAAAACGATCCAATTGCATAGAACCAGAAACCTCGCTCTGATACCAATTGTTGGAACCGAAGGATCGCCGGCTCTATGCAATTAATTAATCGGTTTCATGCTAGATATAACAAACGCAGCGGAAAAAAAAAATTATACCTTTTGATCGATCTAGAAGATTAACGAGCCAAAGATCGATCTTTCGTAACCCTAGACCTCTTTGATCTTCTGATGTATTCCTACAGCCTTTCTCGAACGTTGCGTGGCCAACGATCCTTCGAGAAATCTCAGTTCTGCTCTCTCTCTTACTATCACGTGTTTTCTGTGATCTGTATTTTGAGGCGCTGAGAAAAAGAGCTATATATAGGCTACACCAGGGACCTAGAGGAGGAATTGGGTTGGGCCTCCTGATGGGCTTAAGTATCCTGTGTTCAGCCCGAACACATAATTTAAACCCATCAATAATAATTCAGTCCACTAAAGAATTATTATTGAACTACCGTCCCAATCCCATATTTAATATGGGCTCCTTCTTATTATGTGTACATTTATCTCCCTGTGTTTAAGATATCGAATGTCCGTTAATTAAATAAGTTACTGACAACTTAATTAATTAACATCTAATTCCAAGAGTAGTACCACTCAACTTTATTATCATGTCGGATTAAATCCACCTGCAGGGTTTACATGATAATCCTTATGAGCTCCTCAAGGGGACATCATCATCCTAAATAATTAGGACACAGATTCCTTCTATAATCAACAGTACACCATATAGACAATACTGTTTCCCAATTCACCGAGTTTATTGATTTAATAAATAAATCTCACTCACTGGCAAATTAAAGAAACAAATATTGTGTATACGTGACTGTTATTATATAGGGATTAAGAGAACGCACATCCATAATAACAGAGGTCTTGTTCTATTATATATAGTCAGTATAAAACGAACAACCTCAAATGGTCCTGCTCAATACACACAAAGTGTACTAGTGTAATTTTATAGTCAAGACAGACTAATACCAAACTACACTACAACCATTCCGATGATTTGTCCAAATTCATCTTGGTTGTGAGCTACTATTTACAATTTATAAGAAACTGATAACATGATCTTCTGTGTGGCACCACACACCAAGTTATCTATAATATAAATTAATTGGACATTGCATAAACATATATAAAATGCAAACATATGACCAAAATGATTCTCATTCAATAAAAGATGTTTATACAAAAGCTAGGCTTACAGTATACATCCTAACACCTCTGAACCTCGGACACCACTTGGGACCCAACAAATAGAGATGCATTATTCTTATTCTCTAAAGGTTCCATTACTTATACTAAAAGGTATACTAGACATTACATAAAGGTAATATACTTAAAATGTATTGATTGTATTCTCTTTTAGAACTAATCAAATGTAGGATTTTCCTAAGACGAGACATTGTTTATGTCTATGGCACCTTCAACAAAATATAGTAAGCAAGTTTGTGCAGCTGAAGTCTGATAGCACATTTAAAGATTAATTCAACAAGTATTTGCTAGCTTATGTTGATGAGAATAAGTTTAAGAATTGTTATCAAAGTATTAAAGCACTTGAAGATCATGTTTGGTTTCAACGATTATACATTTTAAGATAAAAATGATGTATGACACTAAGTAATGATTATTTTCAGCCGACATACAGTCATTACAAATAAGTGAAAGAACAAACCATGCAATTACATTCAATATCAGAAAAAAGTACAAGCTTAACTATTCCATACCGTTTTCAAGAAAACCATCAACCATTGGAGGAGTAGAGAACAACAAGATGAATTTCAGTCTATAAGATCAATTCCTGAATTGGTTTTACCAATTAATGATTTCTCTTTAGGGATTTCAAAGATGAATTTATCAAATGCATCTTGTCAAGAAAACAACATATATAATGTTTTATCATTTGGAGACAATGGACATGCTCACTGGATAATATTTGATAATCAAATGAACTTCATTACTTGCACATGAAAAAAAAAATTGAAGAGTATGATATGTTGTGCTACCATTCATTGAGAATATTACATATAAATTCTATTCAAAGTACACCAAATACTTATATAAATAAAATATAGACAAATCAAGAAAAATCACATATTTAGGATGTATTCAAACAAGTTGCCAAAGTCACAGATAAGCCTTATGATTCTGTTTTTGAGACATGAAATTGACAGAAAGTATTATAGTCTAGTATTCAAATTTGAAGACAACAAAGGCGCAAGAAAGATACTTGAAGAATGTTATAGAAGAGATTCTTCAATTGTGAATGAAACCACAACAAGAAGTTCAATAGTTCGAACCTATTTCAATTCATCTAATGTTGTTCTAGATCCTACTCGTTCAGAAAAAAAAAGATAAAATAATTGCAAAGGAATTTTGTTTCAAAACACTAATCGTTCATTTGTTTTAGTCACTTTCTATTTTTGAGATATAGATTTACTAATTTTTTTATAAGAAACCTTTAAGTTATGCATTTGTTACCTTTATATTATATTATTATAACATTTATGTAAGATGCACTGCTCAGGTCTTACATTTATAGAAAACTTTATATTATATTATGAAAATTTTTATGAACAAATAGAATAACCTTTAAGTTATGCATTTATTACTGTTATGTTATTTTATTATAATCTTTATGTATAAATTTTATAACCTTTATATAAGAAGCCTCTACTCAGGTCTTACATTTTTAGAAACATTTATGTTATATTATGAAAACTTTTATAAACAAATATAATAATATTTATGTAATATTTATCCAAACATTACAATTTAGATAACCTTTATGTTATATTATGATAATCTTTATGAACAAGTATAATAACTTTTATGTAATACTTATCCAAACAAAACAATTTCGATATCATCTATGAACAAATATAACAATCTTTATGAACGAATATACTAACCTTTTATGTAATACTTATCGAAACAAAACTATTTCGGCACAAGGATAGTTATGATTTTATGTTATATTATCATAACTTTTATGTACAAATATCATAACATTTATGTTAATTCAAGTATTTTATCATTAACATAGTACAATACTAAATTTAGATAACAATCATATATTAATTGTATTCAAATTCATCTTACCAATACCTTTAAAAAAACATATCAAATTCATCAACCAGAAATATACCATACACAAATTATATTCACTAAGGTTGTGCATTGGTCTCGTAGATTGCCAAAACTGAATCAAAACCTGAATCGAAAAAGTTCCAAACCAAAAATATCCGTTAACTTTTTGACTTTCTCCGAACCAAATTGAACTCAATTTTTTTAGTACAGTTCTAGAAAATTTTCAATTATCAACATTGAGAGCTGAACCAAATCGAATTGAACTGAATCATATAACTGAATTTCAAAAGTTAAATATACATATATATATATATATCACTCAGTTTTTAATATCTTCATATAATTACATAATACATATTTAGTTACATAGTACATTTATAGTTTCAAAATTTTAATAATTAATAATAATAAGATCGTGATATAAATAGTAAGAAAGATATTTTCCCTCCTAAAACATATTCTATTTTTGGAAAGCATAATTAAGAAATAGAAAAAGATACAAAGAGAGAGTGAATAAAGTGTTAGGATGTATACTATAAGCCTAACTTTTGTATGAACATCTTTATGATATGAGATTCATTATGGTCATATGTTTGCATTTTATATTTATTATATATTGTTAATGCAATTGTCCAAATAAATCTATATTGTAGATAACATGGTGTGTAGTGCCACACAGAAGATCATGCTATCAGTTCCTTATAAATTATAAATAGTAGCTCACAACCAAGATGGATTTGGACAAACCATTGGAAAGGTTGTAGTGTAATTTGGTATTAGTCTGTCTTGACTATAAAGTTACACTAGTACATTTTGTATGTATTGAGCAGGACCACTTGAGTTTGTTCGATTTGTACTGGCTATATAAAAGAACAAGACCTCTGTTATTATGGATGTGCGTCTTCTTAAACCCTATATAATAACGGGCATGTGTACTCAGTGTTTGTTTCTTTAATTTGCTAATGGGTGAGATTTATTAATAAATCAATAGGCTCGGTGAATTGGGAGATAGCACTGTTTATATGGTGTGTTGTTGATTATAGAAGGAATCTGTGTCCTAATTATTTAGGATGATGATGTCCTCTTGAGGAGCTCATAAGGATTATCATGTAAACTCTGCAGGTGGATTTAATCCGACATTATAATAAAGTGGTACTACTCTTGGAATTATATGTAAATTAATTAAGTTGTCAGTGACTTATTTAATTTACGGACATTCGATATCTTAAACATGGGGAAATAAGCGTGCACATAATAAGAAGGAGCCCATATTGTAATATGGGATTAGGACGGTAGTTCAATTATAACTCCTTAGTGGACCGAGTTATAATTGATGGACTTAAGTTGGGTGTTCGGGCCGAACACAGGACGCCTAAGCCCATCAGGAGGTCCAACCCCAATTCCTCCTCTAGGTCCCTGTTGTAGCCTATATATAACCCTAATATCAGCCCAACTCCTTATCACTCTCAATCTCACGCGTACGTTAGATACAGAATCGCGAGAAAGAGAAAGGAGATGAGACTGTTGAGTCCTCGAAGGATCGTCGCCCACACGACGTCCAAAGAAAAGGGCTAGGAATACAGCAGATAATCAAGAGGTCTGATCTTCGATTGATTTATTTTCAAAAGGTATGATTTCTTTCCGCTATGGATATCTTTATGGATCCCGATTCCGATTGCATAGGGTCAGCGATCCGTCGGTTCCAACATAAAGTTAACTGGAAAGGTTCAAGGGAGCTATAGGCCTGTAGCATAGGGGTGAGGGATGTGTGGGTGTTTGTGCATAGGCTTGATTTTTCTTTTTTCTTTTGTTATTTTGTAAGAATTCAAAATTTCAAATTACTATGTTTATTTGATTGTAAATTTGTTTCGAATATGTAATATGCAAACTTACTCTTTTCTTATAAATAATCTTTAGTTTCATACTAATACTTTATATATAAATATGAAATTTTTTAAAAGTATTTAGTTTGTGGTTTTGAAATTATTTTTATTTTATTTAAACATTTGTGTGAAATATGAGAAGTGTTTTGAACTATTTGTGATAATTTAGATTAAAAAAAATATAGAAATTAAAAATATAATTAAAATTTAATATAAAAAATTTGGACTTCATAGATTACATATATAAAATTATATTAAATAATGATTTAAATTTTCAAAAATTTGATTTTTCATTCTAATATTTTTTAAGAAAATATTTTTTTAGTTTATTAAATAAACATATTTTAATATTACTTATATTCTATAAAAATATTTAGATATGAAAAGGTGTAAAACTAATACTCAATTTGCAATATATTATATGATTGCACTTTATATTATACTAAGAATGTTTTAAAAAAATATTTATAAGATCTTAAATATTACCTTCAAAATATTTATAAGCTTACTCATATACCTTCAAAGTTAATTTTTTTAATTATATGAATTATGAATAATATGAATAATGATATATATCAATGAAAATACTTATCATATTTATGGATATAAGTTAATGAAATACGAAAAATATGAAATATGATAATCTTATTTTGTAAGGTTGTATATAAATAAGTTTAATTCAATTGAATCTTTTTATTATTTTGTGTTCTTGAATTTCTCTCATCTTTCTAATCTATCATGTGTGTATATATATATATATATATATATACTTATTTTTGTAAAATCTAACTATATGTAACAGACATAATCCGTGCAATGCATGGGATAAATAATAATAATAATAATAATAATAATAATAATAATAATAAACTACATTATAATGACACTTATCAAGAAAACATATATCTTTTTTATATTAGAGTGATAAGTAACAAATTACTAATATGAACATGATAATTTTTTATCAAACATCAAATAAATTATTTAAATAAGCATTATTATGTTTTTATCAATCTCTATAGTATACTTAGTTCATAATTAATTACTAGTAATATAAATTTATTTATTTAACAATCTAATTTACATAATTATAATATAATTTTGGTTTATTATACTAAATTAGTAAATTATGGTCAAAACTTTCTATTAGGATAAGATCATTAGGGGTTTGATTCGAAATAGTTTATTGTGATTTGTTGAAGTAAGCAAACAAACTCAATTTTCATAGTTGCCATGATTAAGCTATTTAGCTCACTAAAAGGATCCTGCATTAGTTCATAAATGTAATACTAATGTTTGACGTTTTTATATATATATTTATACTTTTACTTATGATAAATGTACAAAAAATCTAATTATAGCTATTTTTTTATTAAATTATAAAATTTAAGAGAGTTGGTATATAATATAATTTATAATTTGTATTTATTAAGTCCGGTGTTGCTTGATGAAAGTATTTGGCAAAATAAGCTCAAATTCATTCGATAAATAAACAAACTAAACTCTAACTCTTAATAGTTCAATTCGACTCAATTCATTTACATCTCTAATTATTATTTTTTAGGTGCATACGTTATAAACAACAAACTCTCATTTATCTAATGATATTGTAGTAAATAATTAATTTCTCAAAAAGACTTAAGTTTAAAATTAAAAATATATATATTAAAATAAAAAAATATCATTTATTCTAAAATATGATGATTCTAAATATAGTGATGATTAGAATTGAGGTGATACAAAAATTGTAACGCCCGTTTCTTTTTAAAGGTAATTTTGACAAAGGAGTTACCTACGTACAAAATTTTCCCTTTTAAGAATAATAATGATAAAAATTAAGAATAATTCGTGAATACACATTTCCTAAATTTATAAAATAAAACTCTTTAAAGAGATTTTTCTGCGACCTTTAGAATATTGGCTACCAGCATCCACCGCTCGCGCACTACGCTCAAAACTCTTTGCACTAAAAACATTTTAACATAGAGGGTGGGTGTTTGAAATACACTTAGTGGGGTATCCCAAAACAACACCAACTAAATTCACACAAATAAAACATAGCAATCATACACATAAATAATAACAATCAAGCAAAACACTTAGTTACAGTTCTTAGCCACCATAGATACGGTTCTTAGCCGCCATAGATACATTTCAATATCACATACATTCACATTCACCTTACATACAACAAAATTTCAATCACAACATTCATCACATTGCATCGCTTAAATTTAAGATGTTACCCCCATCTTAGGTAAAAAATGGAGCGTCTATTCATAAGTCGTTATATTGTAAAGTTCATAATTATTTTTAGGTCATTAGGCCATTTCTAATAATATGAGGGTTTAATTGAATGTTTAGTATTTATATTTAGGTCCTTGATTCATTTATTAAATTATGAGGGGTCAAGTTATAGTGTCCATAACAATTTTAAGGTCATTATGTCATATTGAAATTAAGAGGGATTTACATTAATATTTTCACAAGTTAATTAATTGCATAAAGATCCTTAAGTTAAATCCAATTTACGTAATTAGAACCCAACTCCAAAATCCTAACATTAGTCACCATCTACCCTGCATTCCACTATCGCCCAATCTGCCACGGCTAACGACTACCCATCACCTGACACGGCTATGAGACCCGAGCTCCTCGTTACTCATTGACCAATATAATGCACGCATCCATACATTTTATGAATTATTACATGTTAATTATATGATATTTGATTGTTGTTATCAGTAATTGATAACCCTAATTTATGTGCTAAATAGTAATATTAGAAATGAGATATTTGGTGTCAACACTTTTATGTTTAATATTAGTTGGTTGGAAAATAATTAAAGTTTGAAGATGAAAAACATATGTGATGATGAACATGCATGTAAGCTCTAATATATAATTATAAATATGTGTATAGAAATAGATATGCTTATTTACATAATTGAAATAAAAATAACACAATATATTAATAAAGAAAATGAAATAATATAATATGCAAGAGGTAATGTGATCTCTACAAAAATTTTGATAAGAGTAAGGAAGAAGATGCCGCATGTTTCTTTAGATGACTCATTGTATATAACAATCATAATAGTAGAAGAATGTAAGTAAAAAGTAAGAAAAATAAATCAAAGAGAAATAAGAAAAAAATATATATATATATATAAATGGAGAAGGGGAAAATCACATGGAAGCCAAAACAAAGGTATGTGCTTCACATTAATTTTAAATTGAAAATTGGAATTTCAATTGTTGTTCATGATTTCATTATTTTAATCTCTAAATCAATTAGATACATGTTAATGGATTTCACAGAATCTTCTTGATGGATTTAATTAAAGATTATTTTGTTGATAAAGCCAATTCACATGTATATGTCCACGGAATTGTTTTATATAAATTAACAAAAATTAAATTTCTTTATAATCATATTAAGTTTAAATAAACTTTGGGCTTATTGAATTGTATAATTCTCTAAGACTAATTAAGTATACATGTGGATGCTAAACTGAATTGCAAGCTCATTTTTATATATACAGACTTGTATAATAATAATGTTGTTTATATAAACTAATTAACAATTATATTATATGAAGTACAACTTAATGTTAAAATGAAAATTGTTCTTCATTTTCCCAAAATTAGTTCAGTTAGATTTGTATTATACAAATCTAGTAAAATTTCTTCATACATTATTAGATTAGTTGTATAGGCATGAAAGAGACAAGAAGTTTCAAAATAATCATTTTAGAAGGCGAGGTAAATAGAAATGTACTTACAACTACAATGTATGAACATAATAATATTTCATGTTATAAATTGATTGAGTGATATCATGAGATTTTACATCTCCTTGAGAATTGACGTGTTTGAGTGATGTTATGTGAAAATATATGAGTTACATTAAGAATATCATTCAGGAGCATCAACACATGCATACGTAAATGATGAAAGTTATTGCATTCTACATGCAAGACATGATTTCAAGAAGAAAAGTATTTTATTGACCACTACGATTGCACCTAGGCATGTAAATCATGCTTATGATATATATATATATATATATATATATATATATATATATATTATATGGGTACATGTCATGGAATATGGTTTGATTCGTTCAGCCGGTGGCATGTGATACATGGATATGACTTGATTCGTTCAGCCGGTGGCATGTGAGACATGGATATAGCTATGATGAATGATGTTATGTTGAGCTCAATCTGGTGCCTAGTAGATGGTGGTCAAGGGCCTAATGAAGGAAAATGATTTTGAAAGAAATATTTTCATTCATTAGCATGCATCATTGACATCATTCTACATTATTAATGTAATGTGCATAATTTTAGCTTATTGAGAATTTTAGCTCATATAGTTCATGCATTGTAGGTGAACCTGATGATGTATAAGTTCATGGACTTATTGACCATGTTGTTGAGTTCCTACAGGTTCGAAGATGGTGTACATGGATGACGACCTATTGGGCTACGCTATGAGCTAATTTTGCTTTAAACAATATTTTGATGAAGAACATGGATTTCTGTTTTATCTACATTTTCTGTCAGGAATAAATATGTAAATATATAAGTGGTGTGGTTTGACTTTGTGGTAAATGCTACGAAGCATGTTACATATTTCTTAACTAGTTTCGGGGGCAAGAAAAATTAATGTTATTACGTTTTAAAAGAAAAATAAATCTGCATTCACTTACAGGTCTTTTAATATGAAATTTTATTACAAGTCTAGCTATGTTAGAAAGATGGGTGTGACAATAGCCCCTGTCCCTAACGCCCAGCAGAACCCCTCTATTTAACCTATCTGCCACCACATTCAAACTCAGCAACCTACACACACCAGCCCCCCCCCCCCCCCCCCCCTCACTACCATCCTGGCATACGCACCACACCTCCCTGCCTCGTCACCATATAGCCCCGCCACAACCCTTCCCTCCACTGTCGTCCATCGACCATGTTTGGTGACTTCATGAGTCGCCGACCCTAAACCAGCACCCGAACCCCACGCATACACATCTAACTCTCTCTCATACCCACACACAATAGCGAATCTATAACTACTCATAGCCATTACTTTAACTTTAAAAAAAATTACTCATTGTTATGACCGTCAGCTCCTGCTCTCTCGTCCATCACTCATCTCTATGGCTGGCGACCTCCCGTCACTTGCTACTCTTATCCACAAAAGGCTAGAAAACCTACGCACATCTTTAGCGGATACTCACACAATCACAAAGAAGTCAGAGAAAGAGAGAAAAAGACAGATAGTATGAGAGGGAGAAATTTTGTCTTTCTCTTCAGCGATTACTAGCGGTTCCTGTGAGGGAACGCGAAACAAGGTTTAAGTCCATGATGGGCTCGCCATAGGCTTCCATTAGGAATATAAATTGATTGGAAAAAGGAGGGTTGGCCGCGGCGGCCGGCAGTGTTGGCGGCAACGACACTGCCTAAGATAAGAGATGAGAGAGATGAGATGATAGATAAGGAGATGTTGATTTTAATTATTTTGGGTGGGGGTTTGTCTTAGTTTTTGTGGGTTTTCCTTACCATAAGAGAGAGAATGGTAGACAGAGAAACAGATAAAGATGAGTTGCAGTGAAGAAGAAAAAAAAAATGAAAGTGATGGGGGAGAGAGAATAGTGTATTTCCTATACCACTTCCTCAAGCTTCTTTTCTCACTTTTTATTTTAACCTAATCTTTATTATTATTATTTTTTTATTATCTCAATTCAACTATAGAAAATTCTCGTTATACTTTACGTAGTTGAATTTTAAAACGCGGTGTTACAAAAATACCACAATATCTATTATTCTAAACCTAATATTTAATTAAATGTTTATGTTTTCCAATTTATCATCCTAATTCAAAACCTACAGACATATATGGCACATGCATTATTATCTCCCTCAAATACTATTATAAGAACCAATTACCAATATCAGTATACCACCTAATTCCCATTACCGTTTTTGTGTGCAGTCCAGTGTCACTCGTCGTGTTCAGCCTATCGTTGCTAAAGAAGTGTTCAATATTAATCTCTTGGAAGAGTTTTAGACAAGTAAGGGCATAAACTTTTTCTTGATTTTTTTTCAATTGATTTCTAGATTTGAAAATGATAATCTATAATTAAAAACAATAGAATCTAGGTAGGTATTTTTTTTGATTCTTTACTTGGTTGTTTGACAACTATTTTATTAATTTAAACTGGAACTTAAACAAAATAATTCTGAATTTTTGTGTTATAAAAGAGTCAATATTGGAAATGTTGTTGATTTTTTCATGGATGAATGAAGATTAAAGAAAGTCATGTTCATCACTGTTGATAATGCATCATCTAATGACATAACAGTTCAATAATAAAAAAGAGGTTGTTAAAGAAAGATGCATTTGTTTTAGGTGGGAAGACCTTTCATGTGGAGTGTTTTGAACATATTTCGTAATTAATTATTAGGGATGACTTTGAAATTGCTCATAATTCTGCTAAAAAAATTTGAGATATTGTTCGTTATGTGAGAAATAGCCCTCAAAGATTTGATATGTTCAAAAAATGTGTTGGGTAACACCAAGAATAAATCTATGCATAATTTAATTAATTAAATAATTTCACCCTTAATTGTTTGTTTTATTATGTGCGTTTCAGAATGAAACGAATACATGAATTATAATTGAACTTTAGGTTATAACGATTAAATGATATATTATGTCGAAGCCCAAAGTTTTCGTAAAAGGGATAACCATATCCGAGGCTCATAAGCCCAAAAAGTAGGTACATAAGTAGTGAGTTCGAACACACTAGGATAAGTTTTGAACATGATTTGGAAAAGTATGCCCTCTCTCTCTCTCTTCTCTCTCACTTTTCTCTCTCATCTCTCTCTCTCTACGCAGCTCCTCCTCCGTCTCTGTTGCTTTGCCATCGGCACAACTTTTGTCCATCGGCCTCTTCGATCGGCCCAATAGAAAGCCCCCACCGAGCCTGTCACAATTTTGGGTTCGGCACCACCACTGGGTGCCATCTCATTGTTAATTGGAGGCGAAAGACGCGGTGCGGCTGCCCCCTCCGAGCTCTTCTCTTCCTCTGTTGTTCTTTTCAACCACATTTGCTTCTTCCCCTCTCGCCGTGTTGCTACCATTGTGTTACGTTGAGATAGCCGGCGCGAGGGCCACGCCGGTGCATCGTTTGTTGGGTCACCACCTCGAGTGGTGGTGGAGGTGTGTGTTTCGATGGTGTTTTTACATGTTCTTGCTGGTGCGCGCGTGTGTGTAGGATCAGGGTGAGTCGCCAACGACATGGTGTCGCTGGCAGCAGCGGTCGGAGTTGGTTGCAGGTAGGGTGGCACAGTTGGGAAGGATTGAGGGTGAGGGGCTCTTTTCGTAAATTTGAAAGATTTTTAGTGTGTTTACATTTTAGCCCCTAAACTTTCTAAAATCTCTTTTAAGTCCTTGAAGTTTCTTGAAATTTATTTTTAACCCCAAAAATTTCTAAACTTTATGTTTTAACCCCAAAAAACTTCTGAAAATTATGTTTTTACCACAAAGGTTTTCAAAATATGAAAATGACCCCAAACCTTTTCTAGTTTTGCAAATTGACCCCTTTGGTCAAAGTAGGGATGGCAATATTGACCCGCCCCATGGGTACCCACCCCGCCCCGTGGTATTTGGGCCGGATAAAACCCACCCCGTGCTTGAAACGGGACAAGTCCGTCCCGCCCCGTAAGAAAGACGGGATGGGTCTGGATATTATATACACCCGACCCGCCCCACCCACCCCGACCCGCATTCATTAAATATATTTATATAGATAATATATATATATAGACATAAGAAATGTTGCCCTAATTTTCTGTCACCCTCTCCCTATCAAAAATCGGTTGTTGCTCCCTTGGTGGCTAAAGAGAAGACTGAAGAGGGCTCCTCCTCCAGTCAGACCAGTCCTCTAGCTCCTTCCTGCAAAGAGGTGCCTCTCTCAGTCTCTCTCTCTGAACTTTTGTAGAAATTTTATCCTAATTTTTTATCACTCTTCTCCTTACCAAAACTCACGGTTGCTATAACACCCCACTTATTAGCTTAAGATGTAAAGTTTATTTACTTAAATGTTAATTAGTTAGACAGTAATAATTAAGTTGTAAAGCCATGTGTAAGGAATGGAGAGTCTATGTCATCACACTTTTGTTAAAATTTTGACACATACCTACTCTATACCTATGATCTATCTTGCCAAAGTTGGGAAAAAGGAAAAGCAAGGTCAACTCTCTCTCTCTCTCCACCTCTCACTTTCGATCTCTCTCTCATCACTCACCAACTCTCCCTCACTTTCTCTCTCTTGCTCACAGTGTTGCTTCTCCTTCTTTCCTTCTCAAAAACCACCACCACCATCGGAGTTCATGTTTGTTCCGGCAGGTACTTTAGTTCTTCCGATCACCGTCGCCACCGGTGCGGCGATTCTCTCTCTCCCCTGCCTCCCTTCGTCGTCCCTGCTTGCTGCTGTTTTATTTTGGAGTTGCCGGCATAAGGTTGCGCCGGCAAGTGGAATGGAGGAATGCCGCCACTGTGAGCGGCGGCGATAGTGCAGAACCGGCGCCGAGAGGGAGCGCCGGCAGTGTATGTGTGTATATGTTTATGTGGGTTTTTGTGTGTTTGTGGATGTGTTGATCTGTGGTGTTGTTGGAGTGTGTTTGGCCGGCAAAGAGGTATCGCCGGCGGCGGTGGCAGGCGGCGGCAGTGACGAGTTTGGTGGGTTTGGGGGGCAATGGTTTGATGTGTAAATTAGATAAAGATGAAGACTAAAATGTAAAACCCCAAGTCTTACTAAATTCGAGTTTGACCCCCAACCTTTTTCGTTATATTAATTTATACCCATGGACTTCAAGAAATTATGTTTAAGCCCCTGATTTCCAAGAATTATGTACAGGCCTTATAAGTATACTGAATTTGTAGAAGAGCCCCAGAACTTCCAAGAATTTCAACATAACCCCTGAGATTGGCAGAGTTTGCATTTTGAACTCTAGAATCTTCTGAAATTACAGTTTTATCCCAGAGCTTATAAAACTTGCGTTTTGATCCCTAAAGTTCCAAACGAACTTCCGAGAATGCCTGTTTCAGTCCCTTTACTTTCTGTTTTGGGTACAAAACCCTGATTACTATAGTTTGGGGTTACATAAACCCTAGTTACAAGAGGACACATGGATGGTGGACCCTGCTGGACTCTGAAACCAGTAGACGTTGATCCGAGACACGTCTATCCGAGGTGGGGGTAAATTCTTATTTTCCACATTTAAGTTTCCAAATGAATATGATATGAAGTAATGTGTTTATGTGGACATATGTGATTTATTATGGGGTGTGAGCGAAATGTGAAAGTATATGTTACGTGAAAATGTATATGATTGTTCTATAAACGTTGTTTCATATACCTTATTATGTGACGTAATCCAAGATGTGTTGTCTGTAAAGTATATGAAAGTGCTTATGTTACTGAAATGTTTGTTTTGAAAGCGGCTAATGAACCGCACGGCTAAAAGAATCGTATCAAAGTGCCTAATGAACCACATATTACTTAGCGGCTAAAGAACCGCGTGGCTAAAAGAACCGTATCAAAGTGGCTAATGAACCGTGCGGCTAAAAGAACCACAATGAAGTGGCTAAAGAACCATATTTATGTGTTTAATGTCTTGAATGTTTATGTTTTTATTATGTTTATTTGTCCACGAATCCCACCCCACTAAGTGTCTTTATGCACTCACCCCCTTTTATGTTTAAAATGTTTTCAGTTTAAGGAAAACATGAGAGTGAAGCGCGAGCAGTGGATGTTGGTAGCCGATGTTCTAAAGGTTGCGAAGGAGTTTTATTTACGATGTTTTTAATTTATGAAAAGTGTAATTCATAATTACTCTCTCGTTTATATTTATATTTCTTAAAATGATGAATTTGTTTACGTAACGCCTTAGTTAAAGATTTCATTTATAGTAAAGAAACGGATAGTTAAAGATTTCATTTATAGTAAAGAAACGGGGCGTTACAGTTGCTACTCCATAGGTCACTAAACAAAATTTCTACATTAGACTTGCTTTCTTTGTTACCGACCTTAGCCATCGAAGACAATCATTATGTACTTTATTTTCAATTGTTTTCTTTCTTGATTTTGTTGACGGTAATGATAATACGAAAAAATTAGATGAAATAATCAAACTACCAAAAATATTGCACTTTATTTTCAAATGTTTTATTTCTTCAAATTGGTAAATGTATCAAATAATGATAGTTTAATTAATGAAATGAAACATTATATAGGTTGTTCTTTGATCCAAAAAATTTTAGTTGGGTTAAATACGAATTAAGAAGTTTGGTATTTTCATATCAAGTTTGAATTTGAGTGGAGCTTTAAATTTATTAAGTTTATTTGCTTGTGTCTTACCAAACATGAGCAGGGAAGACTTACAGTATGGAGGTAACATGATGACAATGTACTATGGATTTAATATTGTTATATACAGTGCTCTCTCTCATATTTGTAAATAGCGAAAGTAGGTTACTAAAAAGTCTTAGAAGTTGAGTATTCACTTACACCTTAATTCACTTACATGGAGTACTTATTGATATTGGTAACTTAAACTTTTGAATGAGAAGACTCACTCATTTTCTGTCTTTTGTCTGAGAGGATTTTGAAAAGATGTCACCTCATTCATTTTGAACAAGAGAATCTACTATGTTTTCCTTGTTTTTTGAAATCTTCCATTGCTTGGTTCATTATTAGTTGTTTGCTGGCTTTTTTTGTTTTAAAGAGTATCAACTCCATGGATAGTGAAGGAGAATCACATCCGATGAACCCAGATGCTAACATTTCACCTAACGTTTCACCGTTCGAATCATTGTCATCTACTCCCATGGGATCTCCCTCCATGCCCACTTCTCCATCTCCAGATTCGCCAAGCCCACATAATCTTACAACTTTGAGCGAGAATAATGATACTATTACTAGTAAGGATGTTGTGGTGCAAAGAGCAACAGCTGGAAGAGTTTTCTCTAAAGTTTGGACACATTTTCATAAAGTGAATATAGATGGGAAACCCAAAGCTAAGTGCAAGTATTGCGAGAAGTTAATGTTAGGTGACCCAAAGCAAGGTACTAGTCACTTGACGAAACATTATGAAAGATGTCATAAAAGAAAGATGATGGACATAAGACAACAGGTCTTGAAAGCCAACTTCAACAAGGAAAATTTTGAGCTTTCTCTCTTCAATTTTGATCAAGAATTTTCTCGTAAAGAATTAGCAAGGATGATCATTATGCATGAGTACCCTCTCAAGATAGTAGAGGATGATGGGTTTAAAAGTTTTGTGAAGAGTTTGAATCCTTGCTTTAAGATAGTGACGAGGAACACAATCAAGAATGATTGTTTAAAGATTTAGGACCAGTTGAAGGAGTTCACAATGTCCATTTTTGAGAAAAATGAAAGTCGAATCGTAGTGACTACAGATATGTGGACATCTTCATTTCAAAAGAAAGGATTTATGGCTATCACAGCGCACTACATTGACAACAACTGGAAGCTACAAAGTCGAATTATCAGGTACCATTATTTTCCAAGGTCTTTTTTATAAGTTTCAAACATTGTATTATTATATACATAAATAATTAATATAATTCTTTTAATTTCATTGTAAATTTATTTTATAGGTTTATTTATGTGCCAAGCCCGCATACAAGTGAAGCTCTTTGTGAAGCATTGGTTGAATACTTTATGGATTAGAATGTAAATCAAAAATTATCCACTATAACAGTGGATAATTGTTCGACTAATGATGCAATGATAGATCTGCTTTTAGAGAAGCTTCCATTGGACTCCCTTTTACTTGGTGGTAAGTTAGTTCATATGTGGTGTTGTGATTGTTAGGATGTATACTATAAGCCTATCTTTTGTATGAACATCTTTATGATATGAGATTCATTATGATCAAATGTTTGCATTTTATATTTGTTATATATATGCTAATGCAATTGCCCGTATTAATCTATATTGTAGATAACATGGTGTATGCTATCACACAGAAGATCACGCTATCAGTTCCTTATAGATTATAAATAGTAGCTCACAACCAAGATGGATTTGGACAAACCATTTGAACAGTTGTAGTGTAATTTGGTATTAGTCTATCTTGACTATAAAGTTACACTAGTACATTTTGTATGTATTGAGCAGGACCATTTGAGGTTATTCGATTTGTACTTACTATATAAAAGAACAAGACCTCTGTTATTATGGATGTGTGTCTTCTTAATCCTTATATAATAACGGGCACATGTAATCAGTGTTTGTCTCTTTAATTTGCCAATGGGTGAGATTTATTTATAAATCAATAGGCTCGGTGAATTGGGAAATAACGTTGGTTATATGGTGTGTTGTATTATTATAGAAGGAATCTGTGTCCTAATTATTTAGGATGATGGTGTCCCTTTGAGAAGCTCATAAGGATTATCATGTAAACCCTGTAGGTGGATTTATTCTGATATGATAATAAAGATGAGTGGTACTACTCTTGGAATTAGATGTAAATTAATTAAGTTGTTAGTAGCTTATTTAATTTACGGACATTCGATATCTTAAACACGAGGAAATAAACGTGCACATATTAAAGGAGCCCATATTGTAATATGGGATTAGGACGGTAATTCAATTATAACTCCTTAGTGGACCAAGTTATAATTGATGGGCTTAAGTTAGGTGTTCGAGCCTAAGCCCATCAGAAGGCCCAACCCTAATTCCTCATCTAGGTCCCTATTGTAGCCTATAAATAACCCTAATATCAGCGCCTCCTAGATCACGAATTCTCAATCTCACACGTACAAACAGATTCGCTAGAGAGAAATGAGGAGGTGGGATTTCTGAACCTTTGGAAGATGATCGCCCACACGACATCCAAGGGAAAGGGATAAGAATACAGCAGAAGATCGAGAGGTCTAAACTTCGATCAGTTTGTCTTCGAGAAATGTATGATTTCTCCCGCTGCGCATATCTTTATGGAACCCGATTTTGATTGCATAGGGCCGGCGATCCGTCAGTTCCAACAGTGCACATATATTAAATCTTATTGTGAAAGATGATTTGGAAGTCATTGGAGAGGCCATTGAGAAAGTAAGAGATAGTGTATCGTATTGGTCGGGGACACCTAAAAGATGGGAGAAGTTTGAAGAGACGACTCGTCGGCTTCGCATTCCTCTTGGTAAGAAACTCATACTTGATTGTAAAACTCGTTGGAACTCAACTTATTTGATGCTGCAAACTGCTTTATATTACAAAAATGTTTTCTTTCACTTGAAGCATCGTGATCCAAAATATAAGTACTTACTAAGTGAACTTGAGTGGAGCTTGACTGAAGAAATTTGCAGTAGGTTGAAATTGTTTTACACTGTGACTGAACTTTTCTTTGGCACTAAATATCCTACTGCAAATTTATATTGTCCAAAAATTTGTGAGATCAAGGTTGCTTTAAAACAGTGGCTTTCTTGTGGTGTTGAGGTTGTTGAAAGGATGTCTTCATGTATGATTGCAAAGTTTGACAAATATTGGTCAGTTGCACATGAGATTATAGGGGTGGCTGTTGTTCTTGATCCTAGGTATAAATTAGTGTTACTTGAGTATTACTTTCCAAAAATTTATTGTTATGAATTTGAGTATGAGGTGGAGAAGATTCTTACTTTGTGTTGTGAATTGCTTAAGCAATATGAAGATAATGAGAAGAGGAAAGGTGATGGTGATGTTAGTGGTCTTATGTTGGAGAGTGATGTTACTATTGATGCTTCACTTAGTGAATTTGACTTGTATGCTTCTAGAAAGAAAAGAAAGTCTATGAGGTCGGAATTGGATCTATACTTAGATGAGGATGTTCTACCACGAACCACTGATTGTGATGTCTTATCTTGGTGCAGGGCAAACAAGGGTAAATATCCTATTTTAAGTCAAATTGCCAAAGACATCTTAGCAATTCCGGTCTCTACAGTTGCTTCGGAATCTGCCTTTAGTACAAGTGGACGATTGGTTAGTCCTCATTGTAGTAGGCTTCACCACAAGACCATTGAGGGTTTGATGTGTGCACAAAACTAGATATTAGTCGATAAAGGTAATTACTTTTATAATATTAAATTTATTTTGATATCAAATAGTTCATCAATATATTTATATTTTGTACTTAGATTTACAATGTTATGTAGATCATTCATTGGATGGAGCATACATGTCGGTTTTTTATGGTTCAGATGATGAGAAGAATGAGTTTGAGGTATAATAATTTAATTTGATTACTTATTTTTGTCTTACTATGTTCTTAAAAAACATATTACTTATATTTGAATTTGAATTTTCTTTTATTATTATAGGTTTAATTTCGAGAAGGATTTTTCATTGAGATTGTGACTTGATGATTGGTGAAGAAGATGTATTTTTTATTTCAAGACATTGTTATGCTTTAATTATGTATTTATCTATCTCTTATTCAAGTTGTATACTTTGAATGGATGAATATTTCTTACTTATTGTTGTTATTAATTAGAATTTGATGATCAATGTATTGAACATTTTATTTATGCTTAGCAAGTTAATGATTTTAATTAAGTTTGTTTGAAATTATCCATATCAAATTGTGTAAAAAATTTAAATTATAATATATTTATTGAAAATATGTAAAGGGCGGAGCGGGGCGGACCTGCCCCATACAGGACAAGGAATGGGACGACCATCTGTGGCCCGTGGCGGGACGCGGGGTAGGACGGGTCCGCGGGGCATATGCACGGGGTGGGCCTGGGTACTCAACTACCCATCCCGACCTGCCCCATTGCCATCCCTAGGTCAAAGTCAACATTTCCAAAATTTACAAAAAATGTCCTTGTGCTTCTAAAAAGTATAATTTAACCTTGTTTTACCTTAATTTAAGCCCAAAATGATCGCTTTAAGCCTGATGATCAAGATTTAAGCTTCCATGATCATTTCAATGCTTTTTATGATTTCGAAAGTTCCCATTTCGCTTCCCTCCTTCAATCATTTCTTCTCTCGGGAGAGATTTCTAAGTTAATCTTGTACCTTATAGCATAATTAGAAATCTAAACCTCCTTCTATATGTGTAGGCTTCGAGACGAAAGAGCGAACATAGGCTTTAGAGAACCGAGCTTCATATAGGTCACCGTCAAATAAGGTGGGGGTAATTTCTAAATCAAACTCTTTACTTTCGGCTTTTATATGAATTCTTAAGCTATGAAAGATATCATGAATACTCGATTGAACTAACGAATACCACGTGAACTCATGATCAACGAAATGTTTCTTTAATGCTAAGTGAAGTTTAATTTCCCTAAGTGTGTTGTGTTTATTTGTTGTAATATATATGTGTGCATGCAATGGACAATTGACGACTGCTATAGCGGCTCTGCCGCAAACTACTGAATAGGGATTTCGATCATATAGCTATACTAACGAGATAAAAACAGTTTATTGGATAAGTCGAGGAAAACCCACACCTATCTATAGTCACGTGCCATGAGTTATGTGTTGTGCTTAGCTGTTGTGATTATTAATGCTTATTTATCTCTATTGCTTTCAAACGTTAATTTTGGAAAATATTCCCACGAGTGTATTCCAGACGCTCACCCCGTGTGTATTCATACTACATATAAAAATGAAAGCAAGAAGGTGTGAAGAGAGCATATCAAGGAAATGTTTTAATTATTTCTATATTTAGATCTTCCAAACAATGTTCGGTTTTCCATTTTATAAAGCTTAACTGTTATTTATGGATCCCGTAATAGATTTTCGTTGCATGGTTTTCAAACATCTTTTTTGCTTATTTCCAATGGTTTCGTCTGTGTAATAACGCGAATTTAAAACATTGTAAGGATCATATTGTGGATGATATCTTACCCCTTCTAATCATTTGTTTTATTCTTACTTTCAAAATATATGTTTCTTTTCTTTCTTATTACACGCCCACTACGTTGACCTCTAAATTTACATGCTTTCAAAATGGGGTGTGACATGTTGACACGAATATTACATCTAAGGCACATTTGCAATTAGATTGTCCAATTAGATGGAATTCAACTTACTTGATGTTGGAATCTGTCTTAATCTTTCAAAAAGTTTTTGATAAGTTGGAAGATGTTGATTTGAAATATGCAGCTAAATTTGGGAATGGTTTGCCTATTGAGAAATATTAGAATTATGTTGTCTACTTTATGAAATTTCTTAAAAAGTTAAATGATGTGACTAGCAAGTTGTCTGGTGGAATTTGAGATAATTTGAATTTTAAAGGAATTTGAGGGTTTTCAAAGTAGTGATGATTCTTGTCTGGTGGAGATGGAACAATAAATGAGAGCAAAATTCGATAAGTATTGGGGTACAATTAAAAAGATGAATTTGATGTCTCTCATTGTTGTGGTCTTAGATCCTAGATGCAAAACACAACAGTGAAATGGAGTATTGATTGGACAATATAGGGATGCAATCTAATACTTTGGTGAATAGGGTAAAAGGGATGCAAATACTACAGTGACTACAGTGAAAGGGATGCAAATACTTTGGTGAATAGGGTAAAAAATTCTTTGGGAGTATTGATTGAGGAATATAGGGTTCTCAATGGACATACAACATATGTACATGATTCAATGGCTAATACTTAATGTTTTGAGACTAACAATGTAATGGAGGTGGATGAAGATATTGATGAATTTTTCTTAAAACAAGAGAATCAAGAAAATTTGGCTGCCAAAATGGAATTGGAAAGGTATTTTGAGTTGTTTGAAAAATACATGAATAAGTTTGATATACTCGATTGGTGGAGAAGAAATAAAGTACGATATCCAATTTTGAGCAATATTGCTAGAGATTTAGTATCGGTGGTCGAACTTTGGACCATTTTAGGAGTTCTCTAACTCCTACTACAACAGAGGTTTTTATTTGCATCCTAGATTGGTTGAGGGCCTCTAACACAGCAATTCAAGTTGAAGAATTAATAGATGGGATGGCTAAATTTGAAATAAGTATATATATTTGTGTTATACTTTGTTAATATATTTCATTTTCCTTTTATTTAAATTTTTTATGTCGATTTTCTAAAAATTTTCTTTATCTGATGCTAAGTAGGATCCTAAAATTCAAGAGTTGGTGTTTCCAAAAGTAATTTTAAATTGTTGATTGTTATGCACTAGAAGAGGATGGTGAATTTCAGATATTAAGAAGTTATTTTGTTTGATCTTAAACTTATTTTAAATTATGAAATTTTGTAACTTTGGAAATAAATTGTTTGACTTTTAGTTATTAATTGAACTTTGATGGTGTGAAAAATATTTTTAGTCATTTTTTTATCTAATTGGGTGCATTTTATCTAAAATAAAATTCTCTTCTATTTTTTTCTCTTTGGTTTTTTTTCAAGAATCTCTATATATTAGAATCTCCGTCTTGAATTGATCTGGGTTATTAGAATCGAATCTCCAAACTGAATCGAGTCGAAATTTAGTTTAGTTTGGTTCTGGAGATTTTTTATTTCGGTTCAATTTCGAAGAATTATTTTTGGAATTCTCTAAAGTTTTGTTCGGTTCCGGAGATTTTCAAATCTCCAAATTGAACTGGAGCATACACATCCTTAAGGTCCATTTGCTTGTCCCTATTGGGATTAATAATATAACATATCAACAAGATTAACTTGTTGGTAAAAACTCATGTGCAACTGTCACACTGTGCGACGGTTGTACTTATAGCACAAAAAGACGTACTTGTAGCCGTAAAATGCATACTTGAATAACTCATGCTTATACTGTAAAAAACATACTTATAAAACACATACTTATAGTTGAAAAACACATACTTATACCTATAAAAGACATATTTTAATCCCGTTGCATGTAAGACAATCTCATAAAAGACCAACTCTAACTTGTTTGCTTGAAAAATGTGAACATATGGTATAAAAAGGTCTCGTTATCGTACCACTCAATCTTGTGATATGGCCACCCATTGGGATAGGTGGAGTGTTTATCCCATGTATTCAAACCAACTCATTATCCCATGAATATAATCAATAATTGAAGCAAACACACCCCTAGTATTCATTCTACCATCATATAATATTTAGACATAAACATATAAAATTCATCCACAAATCAATAGTTATACACCCAACAAAACCAACAACTCCAACAAAGTCATTCACCCACCAACATATAGTATTCACCCCACAAATTGTTTTATCAAATTCCAAATGTTTATTTCTTCCTCTTGCAGGTCCTTAGACCCTTCAATATAGTTTTCATTTTCTTCTTCTCAACAATAGCAGTTTTCTTCTTAGCAATTAGTTTTGGTTTCAAATAGATATCATACACACGATTACACACTCATTTCCCCTATTCATTGATATTGACAACAACAATATATGCACATATTTCTACTCTTAGCACACAACGTATTGTTGCCTTTGGAAAAATAGTAAATCAAATAGTATAAAATAATAAACAAAACTAGAACTAATACACTAAAAAAAATGTTATACCTTTGTCATATCCGGGCTGGAATACGACAAACCATTAAAGTGTGTCACATGGTGTATCATATATAGTTCAAATCCTTATTTGTTGTTTCTAACTTGAACAATACATTCTCAAACTCGTACTTCAGTATTTCATGTGTTTTAACATGCTTTTTATTTCCAAGAAACATCAACATTTGAAGTTTCTACAAAACAAAAAAATTCAAAAAATTAACATCAACATAAAATATAAAGATAATTCAGAAAACTAAGAACATCAACATATACCGTAAAAGTTACATTACTATAACATAAAGGTTCAACTAAATGTAACATAAATGTATGTTTAATGTAACATAAAGGTAGCACAGAACTAAGAACATTAACATATACTTGACTACATATAAAGGTTACATCACACATAAATGTTCAACTTGCCAACAATTTTTCACTATAATAAAAACATTATCTCCATTTTCATATTTTCTATTGTCCAAGTACTTGATTTTCATCTCCACAAAGTTGATTGCAATTGCAGCATAGTGAAAATCAACAAAAAATGGAACAAGGATCTATAGTGAAAAAAATAAAATTTAATTGTTAAAGTTGCAATCACTAAAAAAAGAAAATACAGACATGTTTAACTTAGTAATACCTTTCTATTTGATACATACCATATCAACATTGTCGAGTGTGTCTCTGTTAGAAGCCATCCAAGTTCCCCAACTTGCTCTCATCTGCACCTCATTATCCTCTGTATCTCCATTTTTACATACAACCTCTTCATATGGTAGTTGGACACAATAGTTATATCTCTTTGAAGCGCAAAAAAAGTTTGATTAAAAACCTTTAAAAAGAACTCATGAAAAATGTTATAATATTATAATAGAAACGTTAAATTAATATAAAATAAATGTTATATTAATATAACACAGAAAACTAATATTATTTTCATAAATTTGCACATTTCTAAACATTAAAAGGTTATACTATTATAACAAAAATGTTAAATTAATATAACAGAAAATCTAAATTAATATAACACAGAAAACTGATAATATTATCATAAAATTGCACCTTGTCTAAACATTAAAAGGTTGTAAGATTATAATAGAAAAAGTCAAATAATATAATAGAAAGGTTAAGTTAATATAACACAGAAAAACTAAGAATATTAGCATAAACTTGCACATTGTCTAAATATTAAAATATTATACCATTATATAATAGAAATGTTAAATTAATATAACATAAAAGTTAAATAAACATAAAGATAGAAACCTTACATCCTTAGCCATTTTTTATCTCCAAATTTTCAGGCTCCCTATCAGGCAAGATAAATTTAATGATTTTGAAACCCTTGAGAGGTAAGGTATATTTAATGATTTTGGAACCCTTATGAGTCTCATCATCATCAGTCTCGTTAGCAGACTTCTTTCCCAACTTAATGCAATCCTTGTCGACAGTGTTATACATTCGCCAATAACTCCCCATCCCTATAAAATCAACAAGATTTCTCCTCTAAACACATCATCCCCAACTTTGTATCAGACCAATGTTGGATTAGAGGCAACATTTAAGGTTCCGCAATCTCATGTCATTCTATGACACAACCATCAACAAACTTAACATTCGCCCTAACAAAGTCCTCACAGCATCGCAAAGCCATTCTAAAACATAATTACACTAATAAAAAATAAATCTTCTACAATCAGTACTGATTTCAACATCTCCATCGTAAGCAACCAATTGGAAGATGATACTAAAAACATGACATGACATATAACACAGAAACTCTCTTAAAATCATACCCGCCATCAACCATTTTCCATGGCATAACATCCACCAAAACCTTCATAGATGACTTTGCATGTATGTTATATTTATCCTTATACTTAGCATATAATTAATTCACCTCATTTCCATACTTGCAAACAACATAATCTTCACGTGGAATCATGCATGAATACATCGTCAACATCATCAGCAGTCAAAACAAAATTGTGATACCTATCTAAACTAAGCATTCAAATTGCACCATTAAAATGTTTTACCAATCATGTCAACATCATCAAATTTAATTGTCAATGAAAGATTCAACAGACCACCAAATCATGTACTAACAATTTCCGTCTTTTATCTATCATCCAACATATGCACAACCTCAACAATAATAATTAGTCTATGAGGGGTAACAATTAAATTGCAAAAACACAAAATTTCTCAACCATAGTAATATAAAAATTATAATACGAATCTACA
Source organism: Scutellaria galericulata (assembly GCA_946896805.1). Taxonomy (NCBI): domain Eukaryota; kingdom Viridiplantae; phylum Streptophyta; class Magnoliopsida; order Lamiales; family Lamiaceae; genus Scutellaria; species Scutellaria galericulata. The sequence goes on from OX335792.1 coordinate 11,114,671, forward strand.
ATCATACCTCTTAAAAACCTTTATCACCAACACAATACAATGCTTACATATACACCTTTACAAAAAAACATACAAACTTTATGTTATGATATTTATGCCTTCTTTAGTTACAATAATGTAACATTTATTTTAACATACTCAAAACCTTTAAAGACACAGTGACAAACATACAAAATTCAACCACCTAATAACATCTTATGAATATCTTTAGATATTAAAGAAGAACAAAAAGAAATAAACTAACATACAAAAAACCTATAATACCAATCAATAATATCATACCTCTAATATATAATACAAAAATAGTAAAACCTTTACTTTATAATAGACATACATTTTAGTTAAAATAACCTTACGTTTATGTTAACATACTTAAACCTTTATGTTACAATGCTTATAAATACAAAACAAGCAAATCTTTAAATTATAATAGGCATACATTTTACTTACAATAACCTAGAATTTATGTTAACCTACGCAAACCTTTAGAAACGTAGTAACATCAACTTGTCAAACCAATTATACTCCAATAATTATATACTTTAAAAAACATGAAATTCACCCACCAAAAGACATTAACAAAACATGAAGATTAAACATCTAATTGCATGAGAAAAACACAAAATTATACAGAGGATGAACTTACTCGATCTTCTCAACATGAGTCTCCAATGCCCGTTTTGATATCATCCTTACCGATTTATCAGAATGAACATCAACTTCTTTTTTCGGCGCCATATGAGAACCTTTAAAATACAATAATAATACACAATAAAAAAACAAAGCACAATAAAAAATACTCAATAAATCACAGAAAACATAGCATCTAGTGTTCACATATGAAAAAAAATCTACAATAAATTGTGGATGACAGCGGAAAAAAAAAAAACTTACCAGAAATTAAGGTTTAAAAAACAAAAACTAAGACACATAACCAAATGAGACTACTACTTTAACAACTGAAAACCACGAATCAAACAATTATCAAAAGAAATGAGAATGAAATCAAACAAAAACTGAGAAGAAGGTGGTTGAAGATGAAGAAAACGTGAAAACACATAGGGGAGAGAAAGAGAAGAGCCATTCTTTTTTTCAAATGCTATGTAAAAATATAAAAACTATATATTTTTTCTTGAGAGTTGGATCCTGGTAGAGTGGCTTGGATTACACGGATACATGACTCATGCATCTAATGCACACAAATAATTATGAATATCTATACATTGTATATTGTGTCATGCATTCGAATATATTATAGAAAAAATTATCCACTTATATCAATATTACGTATCCTAAAAAATAATATATATCACAGATATAATTCATCTTGTAAATAATAATATATATGACAAATGTATTTCATCATTGTCAATATATGACAAATAAAAAGGCAAAATAAGAATAATAAATATTATGTTTAGTGCAGACGACTAGAGATGAGCGTCAATTTTATATTAAAATAGTGCAAAAGTTGAAAAAAGAAATTTGAAAGTGGTGGAGATGCCCTTAATGAGGAGTGGAGCCACCTTGGTTCCAAAGGGGAAAAGTTTTATAAATCTTATTAAGCAAAATTAATTTTTATATTTGTTCTATTATATAAACATACTTGTGTGAGACGGTCTCACGGATAGTTTTCATGAAACAGATCCTTTTTACACATAAATTAAACTCATTTTCACTAATTTACATGTGAATTGTGAAGAGTGAGTTGTGAATTGACTCGTCTCACATAACATAATCCGTGAGACGGTCTCGTATAAGACTTACTCTTATATAAATATTGATTGATCATCTAGTCTTTCTAAAATATGCAACAAATTTTTTATTTAACAACCCAATTTAAATAATGATTAACAAAAAATTTCAACAAAACTTATTTTAAAATTTTAAATAACATAGAATAAAAATATTATTTTTATATATTAATATTCATGAAAATTATATTTGTCCTTATGGGGAATCATAATAGGGGAATCCCGATACCCATGAGGAATGAAGATTTCTCACCTCATTGTCAAGAAAAATTAAGAAAATATATATTTCGGACAATTTATACAATAATGAGATAGTTGTACATTATATTAAAGATCACTATTATGAATTTAAAACATAATTAAACTAAATAGGACATTGATAGTGATATCAGTTGATCAACTCTTAAAATTGGTCATTCATTACATGAAAACAATTAAAAGAACATGTTATTATCTCTAAATTAGTCATATGTAGGGGTGGAGATCGGACGGATCGAATCGGAAATAGGGTGTTTCGAAAAAATTCCAAAAATTTTCGGAAATGAAAAATCAATTCCAATTTCCATCCAAAATTTTTCGGAAATGAAAAATCCATTCTGATTTCAGAATTGTCGGAAATTTCGGAAATTAAAAAATTCAGAAAATCGGAAAAAATCGGAAATTTTCGGAAATTTTTGGAATTTTCAGAATTATCCCAAAATATCATATTCTTTTGAACCAATAATACTTGTGCTGTTAATAGATTTTCCATTAACCACAATAAAAGAATACTGACTCACATTTAAAGGAAAAAACATAATTCAACAGTATATCATTTCATTTTCTCCAATAAAACATCTAACACATTTTAATACTCAACACATCCTCCAATTCCACAGCAGAACTTCCAACAAAACAATCTCCTCATTCAAAATTCTTTCTTTGAGGACAATCTCTTCATAATAATTGGAAATAAAAGTAAATGCAGCATAGATTACATAGTAATCTCTTCATTGAAAATAAGAACAAAGTACATGGACAAAAATCTCATAATCCTAATCAACATCAAATATTCCCAACAGCACAAATTCAAACACAATACATTTGGGCCACTCAAACAGTTAATCTTTGGAGCTCTTCGATACCTACAATGAACAAATAAGAAAAAATATTATGATTTTTCATTAAAAATAATAGCAATCATAAAAAAGACTTAAGTAAATAATTAGAACATACCTTTTTCAATTTCGAAAAGAGTTTGTTCTTTTTCTTCATCTTCAACATTTGACAAACCGCTTCTCAACCAATCTTGGGCACACACTAAAGACTCTACCATTTTAGGTGTCAATGAACTATGAAATGGATCAAGTACTCGACCCGTCGAACTAAAACCACACTCTGAAGCAACCGATGTGATAGGAATGGAAAAAAATATCACGTGCCATTATTGCAACGGAACGATAAGTTGCAAACTTTCCTTGCCACCATCCCAAAATATTAAAGTTTTCACAACCATCCTCTAACCCATCATTCAAGTACTTCTCCAAATCATTCACCGCCTCTAAAGTAGTCTTCCTTTTCAATTTCGCTCTAATCTCATCCCTCACATTACTTACTTTGTTAACATCCTTGTTTGTCGAACCATCTTCAACATTAGAGCTTTCAACATTCACAACACTCAAAGACTCCGCCTTGTAACATTCAAAAAGGCGTGACATGAAGCTCTTCACATCCCTCACAAAATTTTCAACCTTCATCTTTCTATTCTCCATGGTGAGTAAAGGATCATACTCTAACAACTTATCATACCAAAGCTCTAAATATTCCACCTTATTACGAGGGTCCAAAACAACCGATAAAAGAAAAATTGGGTTCAACTTATCAACCTTACAATATTTTTCAAATTTTTCATTCATTTTCATTACCATGGAAACACGAGTATAATCATCGCTCCCCAATTCCCGAATTAGAAGCAATTTGACCGTAGTCACCTCATCAAAATATGTGTGAGAAGAGACATGACGAGAAGTCGAAATATGATTCGTTAACAAGTAAAATTCTTCTAAAAATGTGTGCAAACTTTTCAATTTATCCCAATCATAACTCTCCAAAGCACCCACATTCTCCAATTCATTTTTGAAATTTGGATCTTGATCCTCAAACCTATCAAATGCTTTTTCAAGAGGCAAAGCCGCATTTATCATATGATAGGTTGAGTTCCATCGAGTTTTGACATCCAAGCACACATTCTTTTTATACACCGTTTTTTCTTCTTCAACACATTTTTTAAACATTTGCAAACGAGATGGGCTACTCTTCACGTACTTCACACTTTTCCGAAGACGCTTAATACTTGACTTAATTTCATCAATTCCATCTCTCACAACAAGATTCATGATATGAGCAAAGCAACGAACATGAAAAAACTCACCCCCAAGCAACAACATGTTTCTTTTATTTAATCTTTTCTTCAAATCTTCCACACAAGTGTCATTACTTCGTGCATTATCAAGGGTAATACTCATAACCTTTTCTAAACCCCACTCTAATAAACAACTCTCCACCGTCTTTGCAATCACCTCACCTTTGTGTGGATGTGGAAGGACACAAAAGTTAAGAATTTACAGGCTTCTTTATTCAATATAAGTAACAGACTACACACACTAAGGAAACTTATTTGAAATCCAGTTTTTTTATAATGAAATTATAAGCATAACCCTAAACAGTCCAACCCCCCTCCCCCAACACACAGTAATTATCAGCTAAACTACAGATTAGCCTCATGGGTTAATCCCAAACTCGAAAGCCTCCAATAAATTGAACCAATGAAACGTCAAACTTCTCAGGGATGATTCCAGGTGAACAAAACGAAGAAACATTTTGAAATTAGGTGAAATATGCCTCTTTTCTCTAATATAAAACAACTGTCTAATTATTTCCTGCCTTTGCAAAGTAACAAACCAAAATGCCTTAATCTTCAATGTAAGAGCATAAAACTAGTCCAATTAAAGATAAATACCTCGATCTTTTCTTGATTTTGCCTGGTACCTCCGATTTGAAGATGAAGATGGAGAGAAAGCAGTGGATCTGGAATGGCTTTGGATTCGAAGATGAAGATGGAGAGAAAGCAGTGGATCTGGAATGGCTTTGAACCTTTTTGTTTTTTTTAACCTTTTTGTTATTTGAATCTATATTATGATTTATGATAATGCTTTGTTCGAAATCCTTTGATATTTAAAATACTTGTTTTATAATTTGTATAATTTTCTTTGTCATTATTCCTATTATATAAAATGTTATCATTTTTAATGAAATTTATGATATATTTATCGTATATAGTATGTAGTATATATTATGCAGTATATAAGATAGTATAATAATAAAACTACAGTATAAACTATAGTATGTAGTATAAAATAAAACTATAGTATAAACTGTACTATATACATATAGTATATAGTATATATAGCATAAAGTATATAATATATAGTATATATTATTCTTCTATAGCATATAGTATATAGTATATAGTATGTAGTATATAATATAATTAAAAAACTACAGTATAAACTATAATATATAGTATATAGTATTCTTTTATAGCATATAGACATAGTATATAGTATGTAGTATATAATATAATATAATTAAAAAACTACAGTATAAACTATAATATATAGTATTATAAAATAATATTAAACAACTACAGTATAAACTATAGTATATAGTATATATTATAAAATAATACTAAAAAACTACAATATAAACTATAATATATAGTATAAAATAAAATTATAGTATAAACTATACTATATACATATAGTATATATAATATATTTATATACTATCATATAGTATAAAGTATATAAAATATATTATATAGTATACAATATTATAAAGTATACTATAATATGTATATTTATATTTACATATAGTAAATGTATATAAAATATATTATATAGTATATAGTATATAGTATAAAATGTTTGAATTATTTACAACAATTGCTATTGATTTGATGATAAGTTTCGTGCTTTGAGTGTGAGAGATCTCATGTTCGATTCTCAAATACCTCTACTAATTCTACATTTTATAATTTCGGATCGGAAATCGGAATTTCCGAAAATTGAATTTCGGAAATATTTCGGATCGGATTTCGGAATTTCCGAAAATTTTAAAACTAATTCCGATTTCCATCCGAAGATTTTCGGAAAAATCGGAAATCGGATTTTCGGATTAAAAATATTTGTTCCAAAATCGGAAAATTTCGGATCGAATTCGGCGGATTTTGGAAATTCCATTCCAATTTCCACCCCTAGTCATATGCAAAACGGCAACTTGATTTTCACAAATAAATAAATATAAAGGAAATAAATGTGGCTACATATGGGTTTGATTTCTTAAATGAAAAGGCATGCTGGTATTGTTGGTTTCAACTGTCTTTAGTTGGGTAGTTAAAATCATCATTGTTATTTGTCTCTCTTCTCAATTATAAAAAAAGAATCCTATATCAATAATAGCGGTGTGCGCACGCCTTGCAGACAAATTAAATTACTGTCCACCGCCCCCCCGCCCCCGGCTTAGGAGGATGACTCCGGGCCCACTCATCTTTGTGTTGGTCAAAACTAATCAATTTCTAAACTATATGTAACTAATTAATATAACTACCATAACTATTCTTCTCTTAAGAACAGTACACTTCTAAATTCTAATCTTGTATTTTAATACTTTTATATAATATGTTACATTTCTGTTAATAGAGTCTTTTAATATATATGATTGTATGCACAACAAAGAGTATTACTCTCATCACTCAAAAGCCTTATCAATATATAAGTGAGACAATATTAGATTCCTTCTATCAAATGCTGCTATCGTATAACAAAGTATTAAAAGAAAATGCATATTTTTATTCAAAATAGGGAAGGAAGAAAGAAAGAATTAAAATGCATTTGATAAACATAAATTAATTTCAATTCAGATAGTGTTGGAAGCTGTGATTATGCAATTTATGAATTTAACAAATTGATTCAATTGATCTAGACGCAGCCCATCTCTTAGGATTATCCAATAGGTAGTGTATATGGAGTGATTGCCCTAAATGTTATATGAAGATACTCATGTACTGGTAATGAGATTTCTATCCAAGATACATACAAGAAAATATTTTATAACTATTTTGAAACTAGTTAATTTGACCGATTTGGACACATAAAAAGATTGTCCTCTTAAGTGGAAACTATATATAGATATTAATGAATATGATAACAAAATGAGTAAGTCTCATGTGAAACGAGTCAACCCATAATCCGAACTTAACATTTTATATATGAATTGGTGAAAATGAGTTCAATTTATGGCTAATATGGATCTGTCTCACGAAAACTATCTGTGAGACCACCTCACATGAGTTTTTGTTTAATAAAATATGTATTGAAAAAACTTGTGTACACTGTGCACGGATTTATAATCCATGCACTCCAATTCGTTTCCATGTAGGGATCTGTATTCACATGCGAACACACATCCTCATATACTGTCGTGCTAGCGTCTGTCTTCATCTGAGTATGTTTGTGCTCTATAAGACAGAAGAAGAGAAAAAAATTTGATCATTAAAATAATACATTTTAATTATACAGCTACTATCTTAACATTATAATACAAATACCTTTCAAAAAAATTCAAATCCTATCTTTCAAAATTTTGAGCGACACAAGTTAGATGTGGCAGGTTGAGTTGCATCAATACTATAAATTGGACATGAGACTCAACATATTTATATACATATGATATATATTTCTTAAATGACTTTAAACGTTATATCTGATCATATTGGGCGGAGAATTCCACCACGCCTACTAAAACAAATATTGTGAAGCCATTGAGAGAATAAGCAAAGTAATTAGGAAGAATAATTAATTGTCGCATGAAGCATCTAGTTTCTTCAAAAGAAAAAAAAATGGTAGGACCCACAGCAGATTTTTGGCCATCCCTTCAATTAATTCTCACATAACTTACATGTATCCATATTCTCTCTCCCCCCAAAAAAAAAACCTGCGTGTTACTTCCATGGTCAAGTGAGTTAAAGTCGACATATTTATAGCTACCAACAGTATTATGTCTGGCCATGTATATGGATATAAATATGTGTTAGATAAAGAGGAGATAGATAGAGAGAAGTGATAGCAATTAGAGAGATGAAAGAGAGTAGTAGCAGAAAGGAAGGTGGGGCGGGATCATCTGCATCGCCATGCGCAGCGTGCAAGCTTCTAAGGCGGAGATGCGCTGAAGATTGCGTTTTCGCGCCTTATTTTCCAGCAGATGAGCCACACAAGTTTGCCAGTGTGCATAAGGTCTTTGGTGCTAGCAACGTCAACAAGATGCTCCAGGTTTTTTTTCCCTTCTCGCCTTTCTCTACGTGCTACCATCAATTCTACCTAATTCAATTTTAGTCTTTTAATTATCCATTTTCTCAATTGTGATCTGACTTTGTTTGAAATTTCAATTTCTACCTATGTAGACGTTGGAATTGAAAAATCCATGTCAGCATTTCCGACATCCACATAAAAGAAAGAAAATTGAACGTTAAGTGGAAAAATGAATAATTGTAAAAGAAACTTTTTAACACGATAAAATTAATGGTGAAAAATAGATAACTTTTAAGTTAAATTAATGAAGAAAATTATTTCCCCTCACCTTAATTAATAATAACATTTACACAGTACACATGATGATGTTATTATGTCCAACTAATAGTTGTCAAAGAGATCCATGAATATCTAATGTTGGTGTGTGATGTGTGCAATTTTTTCTTTCGTGTTCTTCTTATATATACCAACTCTATAACGATTTTAGATAGTGTTTAATATGACTAAAATGAAATTTATAGTACGCATTATACCTAATATTGTACAAATGAAAGTGTATATATGATGAATCTAATTTAGAAAAGAAAAATAAAAAAAGTACTTATTTTTCCTTAAATAAATCAAAAGTCCAATAATGCCTTCTCAAAAAAAAAAAAAAAAAATAACATTATCATTAAAATTACTATATGTGTTACAATTATACCAACTTTAGATTGATGTCACCATTCCGATGTGTGTTAAAATATAACGAAAATTCCAACTTTTTTCTCAAAAGGTCCCGCCATTATCAATTACTATTAGATAGTAAATTACTAAATTCTATTCGTCAAGTATTTGATACTTCAACACATTTTTAAATTCATTCCCGTAATTCACCTTTAATTTCCCTTTTCAAAGATAAGAATGTGTTTGTTCTTTGAGTTTTCGAGAAATTGTTTAACTATTTTGTTAAATATCAATAATTCAATATAATGTTTCAATTATTGTTATTTTAATTTATTATACATTAATTTAAGGACTTGTTGGGTACTCATCCATGAATTGATCAATATGACCAGAAGGTTCTCTAAAGACGAGTACTAGCTAGAAAAGAATTATTGTCTTCTTGATATAAGTAATATCAATTGATTCGTTTAAGCACTTCTCAACTAAGACTTCCATTATTTGTGTCATAATCAATGAGGAATTTGTTTGATTAAAAAATCCCAATAAGTCTATAGTAAAATAATATAGACTCTTTATCTATTATTTAAAATATTGTCAAAATTGTTTCTCAAATTTAACAAAATATCTACTCCTTTTATTTTTTACGTGTTTTATATTTTTCCTATTAAAATATATTATTGTGAAGACTTTTCAAATATTATCATGTGATGTAACGATGCAAGTAATGTGAATTTTATATCATAATTAAATAGATTTACCGCTAAAGTAATTGCGTAGGACCATGTGCTGTAATTCTAAAGCTAATTAAATCAGTTGTAATCCCACCTTTTGCTGTTCAAAATTTACACCAAACATATAGACTTTTGGGTCAATCGATATTTAGTGATGTTCAATGGAAAAAGTGTGTGATTGACCATTTCAAATTTATTTTATGGTTGCTTTTTTGAAGCTCAAGTTTTGACTAAGAAAGCAACACCAACTTAATTGAACGGATTTGTGGTGTGAAGTTGGGACATGTAATAATTGATCACTTAATTGTGTTGGAAACAAAAAGATAATTATGAGCTTGGAATATGGGTACGCAAGTTACTTCCACCATTTTAATTTCACTTTTATTAATGAAAGTTTTTTCACAAAAATAAAATATACATTTAATAAGCATATATATATATATATATATATATATATTATATTGCTTGAAGTACTAACAATTATATGGGAAATTTTCAAAATTAGTCTTCTTATTATTTAAGGCTTATCCAAAACTTTTCCTGCTTATCCAAATTTTCAGTTTTAATCAAGTATTTATAAAAAAAAATGTCCAGAGTCTAATTTTCACCACATTACTATTGAATCGGGAGATTTTAACATTTTTTTATTGTTTAACCACTTAATATGTATTGTACTAAACGGATCAGAGTGGTGGAGAACAATAGCGTATGTTGATTATAGTTGTGTGAAAATTTTAAGTAAAATCGAAATCCTGAATTTGTAGGACCCAATTTAAGCAATCTAGCTCTAAGTCACATGATTAATTTTTATTTTTCAAAACTACAAAAGGCTTCTTTTATCCATTTTATCTAGGAGTATCCAACAAACGAATGACTACTAAAAAAATAAGAGAGGCATAACAAAAACAATAATAATTCTATGTAATAAAAGTTGACGCAGAGTACTAAATCTCAGGAAATGATTAAAATTTAATTTCTTCCAATATATAACATGAAACTAATTAATTAGAAACATGATGCAGGAATTGGAAGAACATCAAAGAGGGGATGCAGTAAGTTCAATGGTGTACGAAGCAAATGCACGAGTTAGAGATCCAGTTTACGGGTGCGTTGGCGCAATATCATCTCTGCAGCGCCAAATAGACGCATTACAAACAGAGTTGGCAGTTGCACAGGCAGAAGTGGTCCATATGCGTATGCGCCAATTCTCATCAACATCCAACGCTAATTCACCGGACAACGTATCTCCCTCCACCAGATCAGGAAGGAGATCTCATCATCCCAAGTCCACTTATAATATGGGCATGACCAACATGGACGACTCCTTCTGGCCGCCTTATTAACTAATACGTACCCTTCTTCTTCTCTTGCTTTTCTATACATCTTTAATTACTGCTACATCTGACCAGACCATGGATGGATGATTATGGCCAGAGCTGGCTACAATGCTTAAACCATATTGTAAATGTGTTTAAAACATATATTTATGAGTTATAATTGGTATACTTATGTATGCGGAGTTGAGTACTATATATACTGCGTTCTTTTTTTTTTTTGAACAGTGTTTGCTCTGTCCTACTTAATATGTTGTTTATATAAGAACTTAATTTATATTTGGTCTGCTTTATGTAGTCTGTGTAGTTACAACTTACAAGAGCATCATATATAATGTCGATTTTTATATATAATATAGAGGTAATTTCAATTTTAGTTTTGTATGTAAGATGTTTTTCATTTTTTGACAACCAACTATCCATTTTTCAATTTTGGTTGGAATTTTCAAAGTGTTAACATGGCAGCCGGAATTTGGCTACACCACGTCAACAATTTTGAAAATTTCAATCACAATTGGATTGAAAATAAATAAAAAATTTAAAAATAGAGAACCAAAATTGAAAAATGAATATTTAATTGTAAAAAAAATGTTCAATAAAAAATATAAAATATTAATCTAGATAAGAGATTTGATCAGGCACGCACCTGAAAAATGCGCACCGTGCGCACTTCTTTAAAATTTATTTTTTCTTTTAATATCTCATATTATTTCTTTTCTCACGCTACCACTTGACATACAAAATTCTCATCTCACACATATTTTAATCCATCAACATATATAATTTGCATCCGACATATCAACATAGATCTTCTTCCCAATTTTCATTTCATAGATGCTACACCATGAAAATTTGGTTATTATCAAAAATCATTTTTTCATTTCACAGATGCTACACCATGAAAATTTGGTTATTATCAAAAATCATTTGTTAAAAATTACAAAATATGTATTGGTTAACAAATATGATCAATCCTCAATAAATCATTAAGATCAATCCTATTGTAGCCCACAATACAATTAAAGATAACAACGAAAATTATTTAATTAGTCAATTTTCAAGAAAAATCCTAATCAACGTTCAAAAAATCCTCAAAATGAATAATAAAAATTTAATGAAATTCTCAAAATGAATAATAAAAATTGAAATATGAATTAAGTAACAAAGAGAATAAATTCTCAACAAATCTTTAAAATCCACAAATCATATCCTCCAACTCAATCATCAATTTTCAAGAACTCTTCAATCAATCCACATAATCGCCAAATCTCTTTAATTACTTGTATTTTGTGTCTTCAAATATAATGGATCTACACATGTGAAATTTTTTTTAAAAAAATCAATACGATAATTTTTTTAATGTAAAAACTTTCTAAAAAGATAAGAAAATATTATACCAATACAAGGATGTGGTACAATTTCTCCTGTCGTGTTCATTAATGCCACGACAAACTCTTACTTTTGAAATTGTTTTTTCCTTTGATGATTTATACAAGAAAGTATGTGAAGATATTGATGAGGGGTTATGTCTATGTGAGAGATGAGAATTCCGTATATGAAGTGGTAGGGTGAAAAAAAAAATTATGTGTATAATAATATAAAATATTAAAAATTACATTGATTATAATTTAGAAAATTATATGTATAATTATATAAAATATTAAAAATTTCATTGATTATGATTTAGAATTTCTTGAGGATTGATTACTTGAATATTATTCATTGTTTCCTTTAATTGATTAATTGGATATTTTTATTGTTTTCTTTGGGATGGGAATTGAGGAGTGGTAAGGTGAGAAAAAATTATGTGTATAATAATATAAAATATTAAAAATTACATTGATTATGATTTAGAAAATTTTGTGTATAATAATATAAAATATTAAAAAGTACATTGATTATGAGAATTGGGAAGAAGATCTATGTTGATACGTGGGTGCAAATTGTATATGTTGATGATGGGTTAGGTCTATGTGTGAGATGCGAATTTTGTACGTGAAGTGGTAGCGTCAGAAAACAAATAATATGAGATGTTAAAAATTAAAAAAAAAAATCTTAAATAAGTGTGCACGGTGCGCATTTTTCAGGTGCGTGTCTGATCAATTCTCATCTAGATAATATGTAACATCTTGATGGGTTCTATATTTGCTGATAAAATATTTGTTGTTGTTACCTATAGTTAGTGGAATAATGATAACACTTTTTATAGTTTTTAGTAACACTTTTTGCAAGCTTGACATTAATCTTTTGTTGTAACATTAGCAAATAACATGTCAGAAGCATGGTAGTTTAGTGGTAAAGGTGATTGCTATCCAGGTTTAAGTTTTAATTTCAGTCAATTATATGGGAAGGAGAGAAATCTTTTAATCATTTTTAGGGGAAAAAAAAACATTAGCTAGTAACACTTCAAAAATGTTACAAATGAATCATGTAATGTAAAATATTATTGTAAATAATTATGTATTATTTTAGACTATTTGATATATTGTTTTTTAGGTCATCTAGAGTGCACTTGTCCCCCAATACACCTCCATTTTTAAATCACTACAAAAACATCAATTTACCATGAACAGTAAAATCATTTCAACCATTGAACTCAAATTTTAACTCAATGGGTATATTCTCTTAGAATATTCTTGATTTTTATCTTTTTATTTTCTATTTTACAAAATGTTTTTTTATTAATTTAATAAAAAAAATTAAACATATTGATTATATAAAAAATTCTTGTAAGAAAACATTGATTTAAAATACCAAAATTCAATTACACAATTCATCACAAAATTCATATTATTCATGTTTAATTGTATTTTATTTATGTTAAGTATGTAGTAAATTTAGCATGCTTGTTGTGTTTTTCTTACTTTAAATTTAGCATGTTGTAATGCTTATTTGTTGTAGTAAATGTTATTGTATTTTGTGATTTAATTTTAATTTTATCTTATTATAATTCTATTAGTTACCGTTTGTGTTCGTATTAATAAAAATATTACTATACAACTAAGTTACATGTTTTGAATTTTTAAAATTTTCATCAATCTAAAATCAAATAATATTACACATAATATTTAAAATTAATTGATAACTATATAAAAATACTTGTATCAATAAAATGAAAAAAATTAAAAAAAAAAAAAAGCAACTCAAAATTAAATGAAAAAAGAGACAGGAAAAAGTACATTTGAGTAGTGATTAATATTTCCCACATACTATTGATTAGTGGCAATTTGCAATCTGTTTTGCCTCTGCATTAGAGAGATCTTTACTTTCAATTTTGTGTTTGCCACCAATTTTGAGTCTCAGCTTGAAGATGGTCTTGGATCATCATTTAAAAGTTCTTGTTTTAATAGTTCGGGATATTTGATGTTATAAGAATTTGTTTTAATAGTTCGCGATATTTGATGTTATAAGAATTGTTGATGATGAGATTTATGTTGATAGTATGCATTGTTTGATGTTATGAGAATTATGAGAATGTTGATGATAATAAATGTTTTGTGAAATTTATTCTTACTCTATATGATGTTTTTTAATGATGTTGGATGTTATGAAATAAAAGTAGCCAAAGACCATCTAAAAAGGTCCGAGACCATATGTTTGGTCTTTAGAGTTTGCCCGTAGTGCTAAAAGACAAATGATTGCCTATGACCACCCAAATAGGTTCGAGACCGTATGTTTGGTCTTTGGGTTTTGCCTGTTGTGCAATAATACATTGGCCAATGAAAAAAAATAAGGAAAAAATTAATGAATGATAATGTGACTTACATGATGCTCTTTTATTTTTAATTGAATTGATTGGGCATGTTGAATTTCATGTCGACAAATGTTACCCCACTGAGCTTGTGAAGCTCATCCCCCATCCCCATTAATGTTTACCTTTTTCAAATTGAGGAGCCGTGTAGTGATGGTGTGGTGGATCTTAAAGGATGTAATGTGATTTTAATTTATCTTTAAATTAAGAAAAATGCTTTTGAAACGTTGTTTGAAACTTATCATTTAATGCTCATGGTTTTGAGAAATGATCATTAGATTTGTGTTTTGAAATGGATTTTGAGATTTATAATTTATGATTCTACGCTTTTACTATGTTTTAAAAGTTTTTTATTTCTGTTATAAATTTGCATTCCGAATTTCAAGGGAATGAAAATATAAGACCCTGATCTAAAAATACAACTAAGCAAAATATAACGGGAAATCATATGATTGAAATGAGGTTTAAATAATAATATAACCTTAAATCCTTAGTTTGAGCCCAACTTTTTATTTAGATCAAGGCCCAAGGTCAACGTTTATCCCTCTAGATGGGCTAGGGCACAAGTGGGGGACCCATGTTTTTTAGAGACACCCTTGTAATTTTGGATCCACAATTTTGGAGGAAATTCCCAACTGTCTCTCTCAAACTCTTGCACTATCTCTCCTCTCAACTCTAACGACTTTCTCTCTTCCTCCCCTCTCTCAAACTCTTACTTCTCTCTCTTCCTTTCCGGTAGCGCCACCCGCATCGGCCCCTGTCGTGCACTACCACCGTCCACCAACAACCGTCTCTTTTTCTAGTCAAACTTTACACCAAAACGTAGCTCCTGTCGAGCCCATTCAGATTCAGGGTCCACTCGAAGTTCTATCGTCGGCTCCACCTTGAAACGACAGTAAAAGACCACGACTTCACCTTTCTTGATCTCTATCCTTCTCTTTCTACCTTTCTCTCTCCACCACACTGGTGAGGGTTGTACGTGAGTGCTGCTGATGTGTTGATGTGTGTGTGTTGAGGATGTGTTAAGAGGGTGACTGCTGACTTACGACGGCGAGGCAGCTGAAAGACAGGGGTTGAGCGTGTGAGTTTGTGGGTACGGGTGTTGGGTGTGCTGGTGTTAGTGGGTGATGGCTTGCAGGAGACTTTGACGAGAATATGGGGGCGGTGTTGGTTGAGATGGGGTGTGTGAGGATGGCTAAGATGAGGGTTGCTATGTGAGTACGAGAGTGCGTTAGGTATTGGATGTACGGTGGTACTCTTGGAAGTTGTTGGGAGTCGTAGACGACGTGGGTTGCCGACCGAAGTGGATCTAACGGCAGTAGTGGTGGCAGTAGGCTTTAAGTTTCTGAATATTTGTAATCTAACCATCTACGAATGTTTGGCAACTTATGTATACATGCTCAAATGACTTCTAAGGTAACTTCTTACTTGCACTCTTAAATTACGTACTCTAGTTAAATGTTAATGTTATGTGTGGTTAACTCATCATTTACATGAATATCAATGTGACATCTCAAAATGTGATGAATTATGGATAACTTGTGAGTGATATGTGATGATTGATCTTTATGTGAATGATTACTCAAGTATGATGTGATCATGTACATGTGTAAACGAATGTACAAACTAAGACGGGTAAAATCCATAAGCTAAATTATAACAATTAAGACCCATAAACTAAGTTACGACGATTAAGACCCGTAAGCTATGCCAGACAGATGAGGCCCGTAATTTAGGGTAAGATGGGGAAAAACCCGCACCTATGCAAAATGCTATGATGGTAAATACCCGTGAACTATGTTATGATGGTTGAAACCCGTAAACTATGCTATGATGGTTGAGATTCATAATCTACACTACTAGGGGTTATAGTCCCATAACTATGGTTACAGTGGATTTAGATCTATAATTTAAGGTGAGATGAGAAAAAAACCCGCACTTGTGCAAAAGAAATATTTCCACGCATTCAATGTTATGTTTAAATCTGTCTTATGTATTTGTTTGATTTTATTTAGTGATGTTTCGGGAATCCCCACAAAGTGTATTTCAAACACTGACCACTCCATGATTAAATGTTTTCAGACTATAGGGTTCTTGGCGTGATAGGCGAGCGGTGAATGTTGGTAGCTGATTATCTAGAGGTTACGAAATAATATTAAAGTGTTTTATTCCATAAACTTATAAATTTGTAATTATGTAAATATTTTGTTACTTCATTCTTTGTATAACCAAAATTTTAATTTGAGAAATAAAGAATTTTCAAGGGAATGCTTCCATTGAAATCTTTTAAATAATATTTTGATTTTCGTTTCTAGTTTTATTAGCTCTTTTTATTTCCAAGAAAAATGTAAATTTTTACATGTGGGTAACGCTTAGCCAGAAATGACCTTTTACAATTTCGGGGAGCTACATAATTTTTTTTAACTGTGGAAATTGAGGCGTGATAGTGTGGTATAAGAGCAAGTCTACGTTTCTGTAAACTTGTAAAATAAAAGATGTGTTATGTCACGCCCCGTTTTCTTTCATAAAAATTATCAGAGTTTTCTTTGCGGGCGTGAAGAAAGAAGGGGGAAAGAGACGAGCATGATATAAAATAGAAATATTTGGAAACAGATAGGAGACAATTTTACAAATATAAATCCTCGGCGTCTAGCCGAATTAAAATATTTAAAACATAGCAGCAGAACATCATCAGGATCCATAAAGAAAAAAATGAGAAGAGTTTATCTTTTACAAACGTGAATTATTAAAATAACGTTTCAACAAGCTTTGAAAAAGAGACCAGAGGAGAAGACTTGATATGACACCATCCTCTCTATGTATCTTGTCTCTCGTAATTTCCTGTAGTGTGAGTACAGGTGGGGGTGAGTATGTTGAATACACTCATGGAAGAAAATTCCATGTTTGAATAGTTATTATGCAGTTACATAAATCAAACATAAATAAGTCATGCAGTTAAACACAGCCCATAAAATGCATAGCACATAAATCGGTTCATTAATGGACTCACAACCCATGACTCACCAAGGGACACACAACCTAATGGACACAAGCCCATGACTCACTAGTGGACACAAAGCCCAATGGACACAAAGTCCATAACTCACTAATGGACACAAAGCCCAATGGACACAAAGTCCATGACTCACTAATGGACATACACAGTCCATAACAATACGGACCCTAGTTACCCCGTAATGTGAAAGTAAACTCTTTGACTCTTCTCATGAATGTAGACTTTCGTTCTCTCACAATATGATAGAATGAATACAGTATTCGCAACATATAATCACCGTAATTAAACACAACATATAGTTCACAAGGCATTTCATCTGAAGGTCGTAAATTCATCATGCGTTCATATAACATAACAAATATGATTCGTTCCATCATGCTTAAATTCATATTCAAGCATCATACATCATCATTTCTACTCATTTTGATATAACATAAATGTAAGGTTTAGATTTTACCCCCACCAATCAAACATATATAAGTTCATAAGCATGTGTTCATTCATCCTCATAGTATGTTAAATACAGAAACATAAAATTAATAGGGATTAGAAGTTACCCCCACATACAACATATAATCACAGCATTTATCTCAAAGCACATAAGTTCACAATTCATAGCGTTAATTTATCCTCATTGTGCGTTACATACAAAAGCATAAAGTTATTAGGGTTTAGAAGTTACCCCCACCTTGTTCGGTGGTTACCACGTGAGTAGCGAGTAACAAGTATCACAACGTTCCACAATATACCACAATGTACGATCCAAAGGATAGCCTACACAAGTAACGTCATTTCCTTATATTCTTAATATGTTAGATACGTATATATAAAGGTATAGACATTCTCGGAGAAGAACCGATCGATAAAGATGAGATGGAACGAAAGATCCAAAGATCGAGGATAAAGAAATGAGTGTGAAAGGTACATCCAACAATCTGATATGGAGGAGGGAAAGATTTGGATCACAACGAAAAAAGAATGAGCTCAATCGGAGTAGAAACGAGCTCAAACGGAGCGTTTTAAGATTGAGGGGCATTCTGGTAATTTTGGTCAAATGGTTGACTTTGACCGGGCCCACGACCCTCGGTCAACGACATCTTGTCGGTGACGACTCGATGATGACGTATGATGAAAAAACGGGCTTCGGATCGAAAACACGACGTCACGTGCGCACCCGTCACCCGACGTGGCGCGCGCGTGCGCGCAGCACCCAGTGCCCTCGGCAGCTGCCGAGTTTTCTCGGCAGTGTGGGCAGCGTGTCTCGGCGGCTACCGAGTTTTCTCGGCAGCGTGGGCAGCATGTCTCGACGGCTGCCAAGTTTTCTCGATAGTGTGGGCAACTTCACTCGGCAACCTCGGCTGGCGGCTCGGCGGCTGCCGAGTTTTCTCGGCAGCGTGTGCATGCGTCTCGGCAGCTCGGCCAGGCTCACGTCCAGGTTCCCGGCGTCGGCCCTACTCGACCAGCCCACTTCTCGGCGCCACCAGCTGCGGCGGCACCGCCCATCGCCGTCGCCACCATATTGAATATCTATACCATGGCGTGTGGAAAGATCATCCATAATTTCTCTCGGCTTAAGTACTCGACCATCTCGAAGCAATGATGGAGCAAAATAAGCATCAATGCTCTTCAATGACAATTGACGTGGTTGGCCAGTCATAGCCAGTCGACAGTTATGTGGATCGATAAACTTTTTCATTGTCCACGGTCCATTTTCTATTCCATTTGTATGCAATAAAAATTGGCAATCTTGCTATATACAAATAATAGTATATCGTTGCTTGTCTGATCATTTTACCGCATACTGAAATCGATTCTTCATGTGGTGCATTCTCACTCCACACAATAATTGCTCTTTGCTGTTGAATATTGATCCAGCCACTAGCTTTCTTTCACCATCGACTGGACATACCAAAATAGGCTTAGGGTTGTCAGTGTGAAAGGACGCCCCTAGAATAATCCAATAATCACGGTGATCAGGTGCTAATTTTGGTCCCGACTCACCACTTGAACCATCTTCGTTCATCGAAATGCATCTGTTTCTAAGAACACGCACATTACTATGACCAATAACGATGTCTTCACTATGAGTAAAATCCCCTGGCATAAAAAAATCTTCGGTTTCCCATTGCTCAGAAAATAAACGACTATGAAGTACTTCAACGTAATCATCATCACCATCATCGTCATCCTCATCATCTTCATCATAATCATCATCATCATCATCATCATTATCAAAATAATCGTAACAACGTGGCTCATCAGTACAAACATTCCTTACCCCGCCAAAAACTTCTTCTTCAACATCATCATCATTTTCATGGACATTTTCATCTGCCACAACTGCAACTGTAGCACAATCATTGTATTCAACATCTTCGTCATCTACATATCTGGAATCATTAAAGTTGCCGAAATCATGTAGCTGGTGGTCCGGTGGAGAGCATTTTCCCTGAACTTCTTGCACTTCCATTGATTATTATTCGAAAGAAGTGTTAGGCCTAAGATCCTCCAATGGATTGCTAGCACAAGCATTGAAATTTTGGATTGGGTTCACAAAAGGAATTTGGTGTGGTATCATACTTTGCACATAATTCTGATGCATGTACTGTTGTTGAGAATTCATAAGCTCAACGAAACTACACCTCGTACTCGCATAGGACAGTGGAAAATTAAAATCATGCTCTTTTGGTTCTATGGTAACAAATATCTTTGTGTATTCATATACCTCAACAACTCTTCTCAAATCAGCATCAGTCCTAATTTTGGATTTCACTTGACCAGAAATCTTTGTAGGCATTAAACAATGCAATGCATACTCACAAGTACTATGATCTGCTCGGACAATATAATGAATTTCATCCAAAAGTTTTGCATAAGAAATTTTATGCAATAATGCATATATCAAACCATCATCCCCATTTTTATACTCTGATCCATGCCAATATCCACGATGAACTATAATGATTTCGTTGTTCGCCATCTACAATTAAAAAATAATCTCTATTCAATTAGACAATTCAATAATTAAACATACCACATAAATCACGAGGTGGTGGGACAAATAGATCACGATATCACGAGATTAACCACATTATTAATTTCATAGATCACGAGAAAGTTCCTTATTAATTCCATAGATCACGAGATTAACCACATTCGTGATCACAAGGAGTGTAGATCACGAGGGGTGATCCTGAGGTAAAACACACTCGTGAACTATGTGAACTTTCGTGATCTGTTCGTTACCTCCTTTAAGATGAATGTAAATGAAGATCACGAATTATGTTTCGGTTAATCACGATGGAAAAAAAACCCTCGTGATCTATAACATCACAAATGAAACAGTTGATCACGAGGGATTTTATCCTCGTGATCTATGTATTCTGTCTCGTGATCATAATAACAATGTTTCGTGATGTTCAACAAGCAAACTTGAAATGTTTTTCCTTCATTTTTTAGGTTTTCAAGCTCAAATTTACATAACAGATTCAAAAAATAAAGATTACATTTAGCTCGTTTTCATACTAATGTTTATCTTACCTCAGTGAAACAACAATGATGAGGTGAAGTATCAATTCGGGTATGAAATTAATGAAAAGAGAGGATTTCTCAATAATTTGTGTAAGTTAGGAGTTAGTGTAAGTTAGCTCTTAGCTCGTTTTCCTTGAATTGAATCTTCTCTCATAGGTAATAAATTGGTAGGTGGGATTCATCAAATGAAGTGCAATTCATTAAATAGGATATAAGGACATTTAGAACTTTTTAGTCCCAAATTGAGTAAAAAACATGTTTTGTTAATAATTGGGTATTTTTCATTTTTTCATACATGTGTCGGATAAAAAAGCACATTTCCACTCAAAGTTTTTGTGAAGATATTTGTCCCAACTCACGGTTCCTTTAATCTTTCCACCTAAGATATTTATTTATCCCCAAAAAAGCACCAGAATATCTTTCAGCAGTCTCGCTACGACACGCGCGCTCTCACACACTCTTTTGTCTACGCTCTTTCGAATCTTCTACACACAATCAACCACCGCCCATGTCCGCCAACACTTCCGACGGCGCAACCCTCGAAACCCCAGTTCTCGACTCGGAGCTCACCTCTCTCTTGCAGCGAATCAAAGAAGAAGGAGGATACGCCTTCACCTCCATAGCCAATCGGGCCGCCGCCGGTGACATTCGAGCGGCGGAGGCTGCTAGGGAATTGGCTTGGGAACAGCTGCATTCGGGTCCCTGGCACTCCGTCGTTCCCATCTGGCGTGACGCTTATGCAATGGCCTGCCTCCACCTGGCCAAGCACCATTTCTCTTCCGGTGAGTTTAGGCTCGCTATCAGAGCGCTTGACATGGGCCTCATTATGGGTGGTTTGACTCTTAGAGATGACTTGAATTTGTGCATTGGGAAAGTCAACGCTGCTTTGAGAGGAATGGAGTTTGGTGATGGAGAACAGCATAAGGCTGTGTGGTATAAGGATTTCGACTTGGCGGAGGTGAGGTTCGTTTCTCTCTCTCTAACTGTATCTCTAAATTTGTCAATACCATCAGTTCTTCAGTCTTATTGGATCTATTTGCTATATACACTTGAATTTGTGTGTGATTGTGTGTACATAGGATATTGCATTTGGAGTAATTTAGCAGCCTGCATTCATTTTTTTGCTCATTTGAGAGAGTGCGATTTCTAAAACATGGGGTACAACCATTTGCTGTTGATTTTGCTACTCAAACACACGTGGTGTTTATTTTGCATAATAAAATTGATTGAAATAATATGTAGGCAGATCACTTCACTTTTGAAGATTTTCTTTCAACTCCTATTGAAGATGGTGGCTACCCCTGGAAATCTTTGGTTGGGATAAATAATGTGAATTGATTTGAAATTTATAGTAGTAAATTTACTGGTGGTGTTTCAATTGACATGGATTTGAAATCATCATTCTCTTTTTAAACTAATTTTTGAGTGATTTGGGATACTTAAAAATGCACTCTAATTTGGGTGGATTTGGAAAACATTCATTTCAAAGTTCTACGTTTTAATCCTTAATTTAATAAACACAGCCTTAGTGTTACTAGATTCTTTTTTATACCGTGTTTCTACAATTTAGGAGCACTCTAATTTTTGTATTCTGTTTGTACATCCTGCCATGGAATTACTCCTCCCCTGTGAATGGAAGACTAAGCAATCTAACAGTTTAATTACTCTGGACTTAATTTTTGCTTTCATTAATTTTAGTTTTGATCTGATCAAACAACCAGAATAAGAGGATTTGATTCAGTAAACCTTCAAATGCATTTGATATATTACTTTATTTAAGATGACGCATATGGCTCTGTGAAGCTAAATAGGTATTTCTTTCTGTTGTCTGTCTAAATACTAGCGATGGTCTTTAATTCGAATTCTTTTTTCTGAGCCTTTTTCCTATCTGGCCTAAATGTGCAAATAAGCTTGGATAGACCTACCGATCATTGGTGTTCGCCTGAATTTGAATGAGTAAAAATATTATAATATTACAAACTTGTATACAAACAGAACCATGCCATGTTGGGTTTGAAACCACGTTTTGTTTCTTTCATTTGTATCTAAGGAGAAGATATTGGGAAATTATGAGTGGTTCTTTTAATTTTAAAGTTTTATGGACTCACAAACTGATTTCTCTCTTTTATCTTGAATTTCAACACACAGGTAGTTAGGTTATTACCTGACAAGTCACTTTCTAGTACAGCAGTGGGGAAAAAGTGTGGCCTGTCGTTGGAAGGATTCTTGCGGGAACATTTTGTCGTCGGTTGTCCAGTGGTGATTAGTGATTCTATGAATCATTGGCCAGCCAAAGATCGATGGAATGACATTAATTACCTTAGAAAGGTTGCAGGCTTTCGAACAATTCCAGTTGAGGTATACTAGGATTTATGCTCATGTTTTCTCTTTTGTGAATGTGACACAACTAGAAAAAGGCTGTTGGAATTGCAAAATACAAACGATAAAGAAAAAATCCAACTGTAATTCCAAGGGTCCTGGTCTGTTGGAATGTTCTGTTAGAAAAAACTCCAACGATGGAAAATCAAATGGATAAAACTGTTGGAATTTTTCTTGAAACAATTCCAATAGCTTTTTCAGTAGGAATATTTGATTTCAATGGTCTTTTTTTCTTCTTCCTGTTAGAGTTTCGATTGAAATTTTCCAACAGGTTACTACAATGTTAGAATAGCTAGTGGAATCATAAAAATTCCAAAGGGTTTTTGCTCCATTGGATTTCTTTTGTTACAAAGTGCTTGTTTTCTTGTAGTGTGACAGCATTCTTATTTATTGTAAATGTAATGCACCAACTTCCCCATGTGCATTGACTAAATATCTTTGAACTTGGCGGCAAAATCTTTGTTATTATAATTTTGATCCTTTATCAAAGAATATGTGACTTTCAATGTTTTTGGATAAGATTGTAGGAGAGCATTTAGAATATGGATTAGTATTTTGGAAAATGTATTGTATTTGGAAGAAAATGCACTGGAAACATTAAAGTGTTTGGTTATGATCCTAGGAGATTGAATTGGGAATGGAATATTGCGTCAAAACAAAACAAAAGAAGCTATAGTTTAGGAAAAAATGTACAACTGATGTCCATTCTTTTTGTGTCCCACATATTTTCTTCTATATTTTAGGCTGGAATATTTTTATCTCTGTAGGTCGGAAAACACTATTTATCTTCAGACTGGAAGCAAGAACTAATCCCATTTTCTGAGTTTCTAGAGAGGATTCAATCCAATGACTGTTCTTCTGCAAGCATGACATATTTAGCCCAGCATCAATTGTTTGATCAGGTATGCATATTTGCTTGTTCTGTAGAAACTGTTTTTGGTGGTATAGAGTATTAGATATAATATATTAAGCACACACACTCTTCTGATTGCTGTGGTATCTAAATGCCAGATACTAGAACTAAAGCAGGATATAGTTATTCCTGATTACTGTTTTGCTGGTGGCGGAGAGATGAGGTCACTTAATGCTTGGTTTGGTCCACCTGGGACAGTAACACCGTTGCATCATGATCCGCACCATAATATTCTTGCTCAGGTACTCTAGAGGTTCTATGTTGCACAGGCTAAGCGTGCTGTATAATTTTATTTTTGTTAATCACACTCAGCCCACCAAACTTTGGGTTTTTTCTTTTCTTTTCTGTTTATTTTATTATATTTTATTATTATAACTTTACCATATGAACTTTAAGATTTATTACACTTTACCATTTCGAACTACCCAAAGCAGACATGTGTGTTGGAGAACTGGCTCTGGGCTCCCCCTAAAAAGTGTGGTTAATATAAGTGAATATAGGAAATATATTTCTAGTATAAGTGTAATTGCCCCTTTTATGTTACCTGTGCAAGCTTGAATGTATATATGTTTGTGAGTTTCAGTAGATCATCAACTAATACACTGCAGCTATGGTCATATTAGCTTCTTAATGATCGATGTTGAAAATGGTTTGGTTTTTGTCTTGTAAATTTCTTAGATGTATGATTTATATTGGTATTTTAATAGCATTTTAATTTGATGAGTTTAAATAGTTTCAAACAGATGTGCTCATTAGTATTGCTTGATGCTTTGCTCGTGGTCCATCTCTCTAGCAATACTTTGCCTTGTTATTTCCAGGTTGTTGGCAAAAAGTATATCAGACTTTACCCTGCCTCACTATCGGAAGAGCTTTACCCTCACATGGAGTCCATGCTTAGCAATTCCAGTCAGGTAGTTATTGTATCTGTCATTAGTTATATCAAGTAAAATATGAAAAAAATTGTTATCATGAGCGGTCGCGACATATCGGGTAATACTAAGGAAAAACATATATTTTGCTCCCTACACTTCACTTATTTTGTACCTTTGCCTCCTGTACTTTATTTCAAGTTTTTTGTACCTTATACCACATTTATTGTCTTTGATTGAATCTCAAAAAAGTGTATTTTTGTTAATTGAAGGTTGATCTTGACAACATAGACAAGAAAGAGTTTCCGAAGATAATAGATTTGGAATTTGTTGATTGCATACTAGAGGAGGGTGAAATGCTATACATCCCTCCAAAGTGGTGGCATTATGTGCGTTCTCTCACTACAAGTTTTTCGGTTAGCTTTTGGTGGAGCAATGAATGCAATTCGCCGGCCTCCTAATCACTTGGTAGTATTAGTAATGTTGGCCCTTCTCTTTCATTCTTCTCTCGCATTTTGTTAGTTGAATCTAAGAAATTTGTACTTGTACAACAAATTTGAGCAGTTTCAAGGAACAAGATATCTTTATAATGAACTGTTCAAAATTTATGTTGCCGTAAAGACAAACAAGTTATGAATACAAATGGTTTTACTTCTATTTAGTTGACCAAGTGTTCTTTAAATCAGGACTATCTTCTTGAGTTGCGATCTTCACTTGTATTCATGAAGGGACAAAAGGTTAAAACTCTTTCTTTACTCTTTGGGCAAATGAGGAAATAGTGTGCTTTCACCAGTCAAAATAATACTCTCGTATAACACAAGGTGGTGATAACAGGAATTGAAAACTCGAGCAATACATTCTGCAAGTCGGAATGTATCACAAATCAGGTGGTCAAATTCTTAGTATCTCTTAAATAATGAATTGCTCATTTGCCAGGGTAATTTCCATTGTCATGTTGGTATCAAGTAGTATGAGAGGTTTGTGTGTGAGGTGGGGGGGGGTTGTGTTTTGAGTAAATCTCTAGTGTTTGTGCTGATAAGTAAGAATGCAGTAAGTAAACACAACATTTATAGTGGTTCACATGTGGAGTAATCTCTCTAATCCACTCTATTCAATTTTCTTGAAGTGGAACTTTGTTAAGTAAAAGTTTGTTTATCAAAACCTACCAAAGACACCTATAGTAAGTTAGCTTTCACACAGGTAGCTCAATTTACTTAGACATAGACACACATGAAGTCTACTCTTGCTCACATCGAGCTATAACAACTCACACAGAGTTGCACACTTAGTAAGAAACCAAACTTTTCCAACTAATCAAGAACTCCTAAACAGCCTCACACAAAGATTAAGATTAAGATATTTTCTATTTCTTCAACTTGAAGCAGCCATTAGAGTGGAAAGTTCAGCTTCAAATATGGACTTGCTTCTTGAGGTTTAGTGATCGATAACTTTAAGACGTGAAGGCACATTTGAGAATATTTTCTATAGTAAGCTCGAACGATAGTCCACTCAAAATTTTAAGTCCATACTAAAACGATTAAAAACTTTTATTTGAACTGTTGTCGTATATGACTAAGACAATGGTTAATAACAATTGTCTATGAGTGCCTTTTCCTTTATGACAATGGTTGGTTTTTGCTACTACCATAGTTATTAATTGATATCTTTTCTTGTAGTGACTCAATTGATAGTCTTTTTTCCGTTTTTCTTGTAGTGACAATCAGCTGATATAGTTGAACTGACTTAGGTCAGTTGTACAGATGATAAAATTCTTAGATAACTGAATTTGTTGAGCTGTGACAGCTTAGTTTGCCTTGGAACTTTTACAATGTTAAACCAATATCAGTCGTCTAGCATATTGATCGATATTCTAAATACATGTATATCAGATTGACAATACATTTAGTTGATTCTTCTAATTAACTATCATAATATTCAGTCGACTATACAGATAACTAATACCTTCATTCTATGTTAAGCCCAGTTGTTCCGTTATCAAAATTTTAAATGTTTTAACACCGATGACATGACAACAAGTGTGGAAATACTGTCAAGACATGGCCACAAGAAGATCAATGATGAATCAAACATATTCTAACTGGAATCTGTTAATTCAACAAAGAAACGAAAATGATGGTGATTTTTGTACATTGAAAATGAGATATAACAGTGTGTTGATTGATCATAGCATGTGATCAGATCTTGCAGGCAACCTCTTGAAGAAATTAGTAGGGATAGGTGGAGTCTTACTCCTGAGCTTGGGATGCCTCAACACATACAAACCCAACGTCAGTATCACTATCTGGAAAGGCGTTACATACAACAAAATGGCTGCACACAAGCAGAACACCACAAACAAAGCTGATGCTCTCGGATCTCTCCAGCTCAATAAACTCTGGAACCTCTCTCCTTGCATTGCCACGTCACCTATCACACTCTGTATCCTCCCCCCTATACTTCTCAGCCGATCGTACCTCATCCGTACGGTGTCTGATGGCTTGGTCGTTGGAAAAGGGTCGAACTCCTCGTCCAGCTCATCCGGGCCCACCGCATCTGCGTGGGACACTCGGATGTCCATGTGAGGTGGATGCTTTGGCTTCCATCTGTAGTTCCATATCCCAATGAAGAAGAAGTAGAGAAACAGAGTAGGAAATATGAGTTCAGGATAGAGGACAAGTATCACAAAGACTATGTGTATGAGAATGGTTGTGATGGGATTTTTCCAATGGCATATCTGATCAAACCATTTTGCTAATGCAATCACACCACTCATGAGGCTCGTTATTCGAACAAAGTTTGCTTTCGCCTTTCGTAGACTCCAGATGTGCGACCCCACATCCACCATGTATTCCACCACCTCTTTCTTCAGTGGCGGCTCGGCTCGTCCTAGCCTTGACCACACTATCTGCACCGCCTGGTACCTCAACATGTCCAGCTGCATCGCCGAAAATGGATGGCTGTAGTGCATTTTGGGCAATAGTGGATGTGTGTACTTGTTTAGCATGTTGAGATATGATGTGCATGAGAATCTCAGGGCCAAATGAAGCTCTCCCATCTTCCTAACCCCAGATGGCTTCAATACAATGAGAGGATACGAGTGTGTGTATACGCGTTCGGTTTCAAGAGTTGATAGTCTAATCCTTACCTTCCCAATGCTGCTGTCTGTTCCCCCATGAAAATGGCCATTGTCAAACACCCCAATTGTGATCACAGTGCAAGGATCAAACACTTCCCAAGTGTACTGCTCATTCCACTTTGGTGACCCACTGTCGATGATTGTCCTCGTCCGAACCCATTTGGGGCCGTATTTAGCCACACAGTAAGCATCGGTGGTCCCTCGCCCGTCTCTTGATTTCATCTGTGGCAAACCCACCGCGCTTATGATTCCCAGCTCGAGAACCCCAATGCTCGATTTCCAGAGCAGTTTCGAGCTGGGTCTATAATCACTACTGTAATAGATCGACTCATCCAACACATGATAACCGCCATCCAAACTAATCCTCAACTGAATCTTGCTAGAGAATTTGGCCTCCTTTTTTTGTCCCTCGACGAGTAAATGCTTCTCAAGATTATGCCACTTAGCAGGCACAGGCTTATTGTCGAGGCGCCTCGAGATAGAGTTGAGTAATATCAAGCATCTTCCCAAGACCTCATCCTTGTTTGGGGCTACTCTATCCTCCACAGTGATCACCAACGGCTCTTCAAACGGCTCTGCAACCACGAAAACTAAGTCCTCGTTCCAACGGGCACTCACACCACCCTTCACTGAACAAATCTTGGTCTTCAAAGCCTTGCTCCCATTGATGATCTTGACACAAACCTCAGGGTATCTAGTTTTATCACTAGGAACCAAATCCTGGCACTCAATAACCGTAACTCGAAGATACCAAAGCCTCGGAGAAAGGTAGACCTTTCCTCGGATTCTAGAAACGCCTTCACTTGCAACGGCAGCTGCATCGGAATGCCAGGCATCGGAGAAGGCCTCGTCGGCCTGAGTGCCTCTCCAAACAGCAAGCATGATCTCACCCTTGTTAAGCTTCTCACCTTTCTTATCTTCCAGCCTGTACCATTGCGGGGCGAGGGGGCTATCAGGTGGGACGCGCCTAGGGATCTCCACAACTTCAAATGTAACTCGGCCAATGAAATCGTCCTTTATCACGTCTTTGTCTTTCACCACAATTTCGAAGAAGGAAGCTTGGAGCTGATCCTGTGCGAAGGCGAACACGAGATTCCATTCTGGATTCGACTTCTTCTCCAAATGCTTGGTCACTCCCTTGTAGTTACCCAGCTTGACTTCCACGTAAGGATCACAGCCACCTGTCAAGTCTTTCCCTGCTCCTACTTCTTTGGCCTTCACCACCCGAACATACAGGTATTCCATCTGCTCAACGAGGTCGTAGGCTGAAATTACTTTATCACCCCTGATCACACCCGAACCAGCAATTTTTGGAGCTGTTTGCTTCAGAGCAAACTCTTGATCTGCTACTGGAAACTTGTCCATCTTCTTATAATTAATTGAGAGAAATATGGGAATAAGTATTTGAATCACCTGTATTGAGTACAAGAGTTCTTCTCACATTGGGGCTCTCTACTTAGTAATACATCCAATATTTAGTGAATTCAAATGAATGAAAGACTTGATTAAGAATGAGGATGAGTGTTAAAGAACAATCTTGACCGAGTATAAGAGTAGTTTGGAGTTGCTACAACCATAATGGAAAACCAGAAAAGACTTGCATCAATACGATAAAATCTCAGTTAAAGTACTAAAGTAGGTGATGTGAAAGTTTTAAGAATAAATAAATAAAATAAAAATAATATTGATGATGATGGTTGAGGTTGTATAAGTTTGGATTGTGATGTAGATGAATCTTTTTTTTATAAGTAGTATTACAGACTGAGTAAAACATAATAATTCTACTTGTATTATAGTACTGATCAAATCGTGTTTGTTGAAACCAATAAACCCCACACGCCATTGTTAGCTCTCTGTGCATTTCAATTGACCGTTTCTCGATTCTGTAATTTTTTTTTTTTTAATCTCTTCTTTCAACTCTCTCAATTATTTTTTCTATATTTATAGAGCGACTTGTCTTAGATCGTCTGATGGTATGATAGGCTCGAGTGGGACAAGGCTCGAGTCAATACTGGTAATATTTTGTGTAGTTCTTACACATGAGTGTTAAACAATCTTATTCTCTCCTTTATAGATTTAGGTGTGATCACGGTTCGATTTTGTTGTTTTTTTATGTAAATTTAAATTGTGTTGTCATATGTGGTTCGATTAATTTTTTAAAATCAAACCGTGGTTTTTATTGACTAAATTTGATTATGTGGTTTTCAAGTGGTTTCGGTAGGTTTTTTAAATTTATAAAATCAACATTGAACATAATTATTCTTTCAAATGATCTCTACGACAACGCACGGTATAACAGTTTAATTAACTTTTCCATGTGAATTGACTATCAATATCAAACTGAAAGATAACCTGTATTAAACCAAATATAAAACAACAATATTCTAGTATTAATAATTCATGATAGTCCAAAATACTTTCCACAGGATTATATTATTTGATCATATAAGCAGTACCTCAAATACATTGACACTCTACTTTATAACATTTCTAAATTACAGACTTCATACATTAAGAGATGATAAAAGCGGATTTCATTCTATCACATAACTATATGATCAAATAATAATTCATTTGGAATTATATATCCATTATCTATTACCTATATAAAAGTGTGGATGTTTCTTATAAAATATGGATTGTCAAATATATCCTTATCAAAGATTATTATTTAAGGTTATAATAGTAATTTAAGGTTTTAATATTTAAATAATTTTATATTATAATCCTAATTCAAAGTGCTATAGAATCCTATAATTAGTACTCTAATAGAAAAGTGTTATATATAAGATATTTGTATTATTTTTTTCCTTAATTTGAATTGATCTCTACGTGCAGCGCACGTGATCTAAAACTAGTATATAATATATATATATATATATATATATAAACATATATATATATATATATTGTAAATTGCACCATTTGAGCGGTGCAATTTTCCTAAAAAAATTTAACCGATGATTTATCGAATAAATTTACAAATGACAGTGGGGTTTGGACGGTTCGAAGGGTTTTAGTTTTATTGTTTTTTGTTCAGTCTTATTTATAGTTACTACAAGTCTGAATCTTGTAGTTCAAATGGTATCCAGGGATGGCAACGGGGCGGGGATTCCCCGTTCCCCGTGGGGATCCGCCCCGAACGAGGCGGGGAATCCCCGAAATGCACCCCCGCGAGTACGGGGACGGGGCAAAAATTTTCCCCGATTGGCGGCTGGGCGGGGCGGGGACGGGGATTGTATTCCCCGCCCCGCCCCGTTCCCCGCGAGGCCCCGAAAATATTATATATATATATATTTATTTATTTATATTTAATATAATATAATTAATTATTATAAAAAATAAATTTTATTTTAATTATATATATATATAAACTATATATTAATATATTTTTAAAATAATATAATTAAATGAATATAAAAAATTAATTATATAGAGATTGAAATATTGAGTGCATTAAAGTATTGAACAATGATGGAAATTAATGAAAATGTATTAAGATAATTTATCTTTGTGTTTTAACTAATTTTATTAAATTATGTTTTCATCTTTTATTTGGATTTTGAGTCTTTTTTTTTTTTTTTAATATTTGAGTTGTATGAATTATTTTTGTATATTAATTAAATTAAAAGATTTAAAAAAAAAAAAAAAGAAGACGGGGTGGGGCGCGGGGGGAAATTTTCCCCGATTCGTTGGTGGGGACGGGGATGAGGATTGCTCCCCCGGCCCCGCCCCGCCCCGTTGCCATCCCTAGTGATATCTCCACTTTTATAATGGTGCAAATTTGATTAACCAGGTTCAAACCTAAATCAAAGTATTCTAATCTTTATTGTCTTTATTTCCTCAACTCCCCCGACTCATTAAAAAAAATATATTCTCCTTTGCAATTTTGTAAGATTTGACTTTAGTCATGATCGTGTTGTCAATGGTGGTGTAGAGAGCATTCTAGGCAATGTTGTCCAAGTTGGGGCTAATATCTATTCTCTTCATTTGTCGTCTCAGTTCTCAACTTTGGAATGGTTTCAAGTGCATCCGCGCTTGAACAAGTTGAAAGGTCCTTCTCAATGATTGGCCATATTTCATTGTGCATATAGTAGAGGATCTGTCTGCATTATTATTTTCCAAATATCGTAGTCATTTATGTAGAACATTGGCAATCTGAAAGAATTATATTCCATGTTGAGGATTTATCCCAAGTGATAAAGGCAAAAAAAGATCTTTTCTCAATGATTATTAGTTGGAAAGTGTTTTAAACTAACTGTTCTAATACCAGTTGTTGGTCCCAAAAAGTCAACAAGACGATTGAGGGGTAAATGAACTACTTTTAAATTAAAATTTAAAACTTACATATAGAAGTTACAACTTTAAAATGTTGAAATTACAATTTATATACAATAAAATGCAAACTATAAACCTAAAAAATTACAACTTATAATACAAATTCAAAAATATAATACAACTTAAAGTTAAAGAGCTATTAATTATAAGATTAATTTTATGTAATATAACATTAAAAAAATATAAGATAAACCGAGGATTCAAGCCACCAGTTAAATAAATACAGTTTCAATTTGTAACCGAAAACAGATCTAATAATTAATGGAACTGTTGATCCCGATGGGGTTCTGGTTTTAGGTTAGGATGGGTAGTCGTATGTGTGAGTAGGCGCCTTTGGCTTAGGTGATAAAGTGTTGGTCGCTGCAACTGCTTGACCCAATCATTGGCGTGGCGTGCTCTTTTTTATCTTTATTATTTTACGTCTACATACTTGAAATGTTATTTCTGTAATAAAGTGATTTTTCAATGATATATTAACGATAATAATAATGAGAAGGAAGCAGTTTTAGGTTAATTGTTTAGATAAGAAAGCAACAAGTCATTTTCTCCCACCAACTTGATATATAAATTCTTATCTAATCACCAGAATTATATAGCATAATCTGCATTTCAGCACATGTTTTCGAAAATCTAACAATATTATTAGTAAAAGCATATACATTGGTAGGTTATATATAACTTAGTTATTTTTATTTCAAATAGTATTTTGGCTTAAATCTTTTAGATCGTCTCACATGAGTTTTTTTGGTTTTTTTTAAATTTTTTTTGTTAATTCACATGCACAAATTGATTAAAACTTGATCATCTAATTTCTATTATATACATGTGTTGTTCCGAATGGCATTAAAAATAAATAATTTAAATAAATAAATATTCTTTAAATCAAAATAATAATATTGTACTCCAAAAATTTTATAGATAAATGAAATATGTATTTATTCGGTATGAAATATGAATAAAAGGCAAAATATGGGTTATGGCCAAGTGGATGAATGTGAAAGCCAATAGAGATTGTTTAAATTTAGAGTAATAGAGGCTCTGATGTGAAGGAGAAGAGTGTGGTTATTACTCACCATAATGTATATTCCATGTTCACAATTGTCCGTTCGAAGATTTGAACTCAACAAAATTTTGGAAAATTACAAAAATAGATATCTTGAACTGGGTGGAAATACAAAATTTCCAGAATCGAACAAAATCAAATTTCGATTCGGTACAATTTAGATATTCGGACCTACTAATCCAGATTAGATTGGGACAATGGTTTAGAGATATTGAGATTTCCAAAAGTTCAAAAGAAATAAATAAATAAATCATATTAAATGAAATACATTGATATTATATAAGAAAAATCAACTAACAATAATTTAAACTAATAATTATGCATGAATATCAACTGCAAAATCCACTAAACTAGTTTGAAAACTAATAAAATGGAATACCAATAAACTGATTTTGTACCTAAATAGAAAAAGTTATAACTAAATGCATCTTACAAAAACTTCACTCCAAAACTTAGAAATTTATAATTTAATTATATAGTTAATTTGTTACTTAAGGCCATTGGAATTATGTTAAATATTATTGATTATCATTAATTATATAGAATATAGTTAACCCCATTTTTGTGATTTTATACTTCTGAGTTTTTTGGTTTTGGAATGTGTTAAGTTGGGTGGGGTGGATAGTCTCACCTTTTGAATATAAGTTTTGAAGTATTTAGGTCGAAAAAAATATGAAACTTTTAATTATCACGAATGATAATTTGTTAAAGTGATTTCTAGAGTAAATTGTAATATCTTATTTCATATGTAAGTTCATAAAATAGTTCATAAAATCTCAGTGATCATACTCTCAACCAAAAAGAGAAGATTTAAACAATGTTTATCAAACACTTTTAAGGAGTTTACTAGATTTTAAACATATTATTTAAGGGTGCGGCTATCCGCACCCCAAGGAATACTAAACACACCCCAATTGTGTTGTTACTGTTCACATGTGATGTGAACAGCAACAACACAATTGGGATGTGTTTCCCATTATTTAAAGGCTCTCTCTCTCAAATAGATATGCTTCAATCAGGAAATCAAATTATTGAGCTGCATTTGCAAATGTGAGTTGTACAGTGCAATTCTCATTTCTAATAGAACGATAAGCTGATCAACACTGCACTTATGATATAAGGATTCAAATCTTAAAGGTACATTGCATTTATTCAGCTAATCATTCATATATTCCCTGATGTTGTGTTCAGTGAAACAAGAACTTCATATAATGATCTTGTTTTAATAGTTTTCAATCAGAAGCAGATCCACTTATCTTTGTTAAAAGATTTTCTAAGTATGGATAGTTTCCACAACAGAGGGTTGATAAATAGACAAGAACAGTAACCGGTAAAGGCGAGGCTAAAACTTTTTTACTTGGACAGGCACCCCTTGCCTCTTACCCGATTCAAGCATGGCATCCAACACAGCAACATCTCGGGCGCCTTCAAGAAAAGAAAGCCGAGGCTCGACCTCATAGCTACTATCCTTCTGCCAACAGACCATATAAGAATTTACTAATATAAACACACTCTAGTACAATTTGCACATATTGCTTTACAGAAAAGGTTAAGAAAAACAAAAGCCTGATAGCCATATCTAGTTATGTATGTAAATTCATTGCAGATGGTAGCTTTCTTCGTAGCTTCATGAAGGGAATGATTTGGCGAATAGTTGTGAAACAAAGATTTATAGAAGAAAAGGAAGAATAAGAGGTGATATGAGATAGAGCAATAAGGGCAAAGGTCATGGATAACCCCAAAGGTTTGGTCATATGTACAATTTTGCCATAGTAGTTTTAAAATATCCAAATTTACCATATTCATTAATTTACCCCAATTTTAATTGTATGCTTTGATATGAAATTTTGGTCAATTAAAAATTATAACTTTGCATTTCATAAAAGTAGTGATTTTGGACAATTGTATAGTAATATTGCTCATATTGTTTTCATCATGTAATGACGGATAAGGGTAAATTTGGGTATTTTAAAACTAATAGGCTAAACATTTGGGGCAAAAACGTCTCACCACATAATAAAGTGTTAATGCCAAAGAAGGGTGGGTTTGAGGAAGAGGAAATACAAACACTTAATTGCAGTGTCTTATATATCTCTTCTTATTTGCAAGCCATATGAAACTAACAGCATAATTCACTTAAACCCCCCGAATCTTCAAACAAGATAGATTAGTCTCAAAATGCAATGAGAAGGAAATTAAATATTGGATTCTCGTTTCCTAAGAAGTGTTGCAGTACCTTTAGTTGTGCCAATGAAATGTCTGACAGAAAAGTTTTAAGCTCCTCAGTCACACCACTGAATGGGTAAAACCAGCTTTTGCATTGCCCATCAGCCATATAAAGAACAACCTAAAATAATATCAACATCAACAAAATATAAGTTCATAAGAAATGGCTCAAATGAAAGTTGGAATTTAGAAAAAAAATACTCCCTCCGTCCAAAAACAAAAAAGAGTAAAGTTTGTCCAAATACAACTTTTTTTTGTCAAATAAACGAAAAATACAACCTTTTGTAGGTCATCATACTCCTCTATTTATTTGTCAATTTTATTATGCAAAGTTTGTTATAAATTACAAGTTTGTTAAAAAGGACATCAGAGAAATTTCAAATAAAAACTAACTTTGACTTTGAAACAAGACTTTTTTCTGGACAAAAACTTGGGGGGGTTGAAACATGACTCTTTACTTGTGACAGGATGGGTATCATTTACCGTGTATCCATGCTTCCCATCTTTACTGCCCCTCTCAACTTGTATGGTCCCCTTTAAGCCCACAATTCGCCAAAGCACCTATTATCCAAACAGTGCATCTGTTATTAGTGTTCAAGCCTTTAATTGATTCATCGGATGGAGAGTATGTCAAGACAGCCTACTTGGTCTAAAGAATACTACATACCTTTGGAGATCTAGATGATACCACCATCACAAAAACTCCAGAACTCCCATTCTCTAGTTGACTAAAGGGACAACAGAATGAAGAGCAACAAGAAACATGGAAATGCATCATTGCAACTTAGACAAAAGTATAAATTGTGCATCAAAATCTTACATTGTTGAGGAGATGTGATCAGGAGGAGGCAAAGTTGAATCAACATGAGAAGTAATGGCTGAAACGGATGTCACCTCTGAGCCAACGAGCTTTCCATATGCAAAAGATTGTCAAAGCCAAATACATAGTTCAAAGAATTTTAAGCCATAGGCAGTTGTGAGTTATGTTAAGATTATTGAATATGAAGAGCATTAGGACTGCTGCATGGATATGGGTAATTGAAATAATGCAGTTAGGTAACATCTTTGTCTAAATCTTTCACATAGTGAGTTTCATAGGTGAGGTCATTATTTTACCAAGAGCAGAACATAATGACGCTGACTACTACTTTAAATTAATAAGTTTCAAGCATAAACAATTGAGTATACAGAAATATCAGGAAAATACTCAGATACCAAAAAGCAATAGAATTAGCTCAGTTAACTCACCATTCTTAGCCCAGAAATAAAATGCACGCCCATATCTAGAATGAAGCCCCCCTGTGAAAGCAGAAAAACCGTAGTCCAAAGCAGGAAATTATAGTTTCAGCCAATAGAAAGAAAGGAAAATGACTTCACAGAGTACACATTAAAAGTTCTTAACAACAGCTCAGAATCAAAGAATAGAACATGTTTTGGGGCTTAATACACTAAACAGGAATATGGTTGATAATGATAACAGTTTTGACTTGATACGCAGGATGACTTGGCACTGAAGTAATGCATATATATGTGGATGAAAGTAGAAAAACATGAATTTGGAATCTACCTACAACGTCGGTTCATATACAGATAAAATAATCAACAATTTTCTGACAGAACCTAGCTAAATGGATAAATTATGCAGCAACACTCACAACAAAGTCACGCCTCCATGAACTTGAAAAGTATGGATTTGAGCTATTCATTGATCCTTCAATAATGACATGGATATTAATAATGTCTCCAATTTCAGCCATCAGTTTTTTTCCCTGTAAAATATGCAGTAGCTTCATATACTATGCAATCACATAACAATGAAAAGCAAGCTTAACTGCAAATGTGAGGTACCTCTACGAAGGCAGGTTCAAAACGATAGTTCTCAGCAACTGCCCAAATTGGGGCTGGGTTGAAAGAGCTGTAGGCTGATAATGCTTTTTCAAGCTCAGTAACAGCTGAATTTGTAAACCAGTGATTAATAAATTTCTAATAATTTTTCTCCAAAAGCTACACTGTTCTGAAGATAAATATTGGCGAAGTTATCAAGGCATGATGAAATCAAGATGTCATAAATCATGACGATACAACTCGTTGAGCTGCTGTTACAGGGTTTAAATAGGGAGGGGAACCAATAGCAAATCAAATGAAGAAATATTTATGACTTTATACAGTTTACAAGAACAATAAACTACTTGTCTTCAGGACCTCTACAGTTTAAGCTTAGAAATCTATGGATCATTTGTGAATGACTAAATCACACAAGTTATCCCAGTAGTAAATTGATAAGAGATCAATGGATTAGATCATGAACACAAGATGAAATCCATTTTGGGAGCACACCAGTTGTCACTTTTCAGTATTTAGATTTATATGCATACTATAAAGCAAAAGTTGGGGGTGTGAACACGACTCTCATGAAAAATGGTTTATCATGAGAATTAAGGATCCAAATATATCTAAAAAGCTTTAAATAATGGTTTTGTTCTTTGTTCATGATCTGTGCATAACTGGAAAGACCTTGGAAATTATAACTGTGGCCACACTCCATGTGCACTATCATGCTTTTGACTTGATCAAAGTTCGTGGGGTTTGATTGAAAATCTGGTTAATATATGCACTTTCAGAGGCCAACAATAAGGCCAAATGGGTTCAAACTTTGGTACAAGCAAACTAGCCAAGGCACCATAGGGAGATTTTTATTTGGCATGATTATCTAACTTACTAGTGAAGGAATAAACTTTAAACAGATATAAGTGATCTAAACTCTTATCTTCAAAGAATCAAATTAAATAAGTTTTTTTAAGGAAATATCTACTATGGCCTATGCCTCATCCCCCATACACTAATAATTATGTATTAGAAATCCCATAAACAAAATCAATTTCTTACTTACAAGCTGCAGCTGGTTTCTCTTCGGAACCAGAAATTGTGGATCGCCATACATGCATGAAAAGATACAGTCAATTTATCTCATATGAACAAGTACAGATATAAGGTTCGCAAAAACTTCTGACAAAAGAACTATATAATTTCTTCATATATTCAACAGCCATCACCTTGCAGGACATGTTTTCCACCATTCAGCAACCTCAGTGACATATCAACCTGAAAAAGATGCTTATCTTGTGAAATATGGAGTAAATATTTGTAGCATACAATATGCGTACATACCAAGCATCAAAGTACACAAGCCATATAAGAAAGTGAAATCTTAGCATCGGTTAATTGAAAGTGTTAACATGAAGATAATAAAATTTGGTATAAGTTTCCTGTTTGTCCACCAAGTTTCCACTTCCCAGATTGTTAGTATGCAACTTAAAAATAAATGCAAATCCATTTGTGGCAACATCAACTACTTCAGGTTCTATTTAACTAGCAATCAGAAAGTAGACCAAATAAAGCAATACAGAAATTCATGTTAATTCACTTAACCATCAAGTAAAGAAGCAAAACTAAAGGAGGCTACACAGCCACTCAGGTAGAATTTATGTAGAATTTAGACAGTATGACTGTTCAATATCACTCAGATATATCACTATGGAGTGATAGAAATAGAAGCCAATTACAGTATTTAAAGAAATGCAAATATATAAGAGGAAATGGGCATTCTAGCCAAATAAGTACAACAAAAATTTAAACTAGCCATGGGATAAATACTAGTTTTTAGCCAAAAAGTTTGGTTTTGGACACCCACTATCCCTCTCCTCTATTAACCTCATCTCTTCTTTTCTTCCTCCTTCTATTCTCTCTCTTCTAAAATTTTGATCATAATACTTCAAGCTTTTCTGAAAATGTTCCTCTCATTACTCAAGATTCTAACTATTGATGTGAAGATTTCACTCATGAAGGAGAAAAGTAATACATTTCACAAGATTTCTCCCACCATTTCTCAAGATTTGTTCTGAAATTCCTCAATAATCGTTGTCTGAATTTTAAAAAATGGACTTCTCATGCGGCTCGTGTGGGTCGTGCGGGTGGCTCGTGCTGGTCGTGCACGTTGTGCAGATCGTGCACGTCCGCGGATTGTGCAAGTTGTGTACATGGGCCGTGCACGTGGATCGTGCGGGTTGTGCAATTTTTTATTTTTATTTTTTGGCTTGTTTGGTGGCGCCGTGGGCCTTTCTTTTCATTAAAGGTAGAAGAGTCAATTTCGGCTAAAAATTACCTATTTCTTATGGTTTTGCTAGTTTAATATTTTTGTTATGTTACTTGGGTAGTTTCAATTTGTCCCAATATAAAAGTACCTTGTGTTACAACTACAACTACATTATAACTTGTACCTCCACGAGTTTCTTCCTTCCAATTCAGGAACCAGTTTTATTTCAAATTGCACAAAACTTAATGGAAGGTGTATCTGTTATTTCCCATAGAAAATCTTATATGCAACTAACTTAACTTGGAAACTCTTAAAACTAGTCTTTATACCAAACCAAGAAAAACTTACATAACTAAGGCCGAAAAGCAGTTGGTTTCAAGTTTCAGGAATCATATTGTTTAGCAACGTAGAGAGCACACACTAACACACAGAGAGAGAGAGAGAGAGATTTGCCTGAGTCTGGCCAGCAAGGACGACGGCCACGCCAATGATGGAAGCATCTTGAATGATCTCATTAAGTCCTGCCTCACCCCATTTACATTCCACATCAGGGAAATACTCTTTAGCAATCTCAACAGCACCTCTTGCTGATTCCTACACAAACAAACATCATCCTTTAAATACAAAAACCCAAAATAAAATAAATAAAATAGGCAAAAAGGTTTAGCAACTTATATTAAACAAATTCAGAGCTCCATCAATTCACATCCTATATCCCAATGGAAATCAGAAGAAACAACAGTGCTTTATAAGTATTAAATAGAGAGAGAGAGAGAGAGAGAGAGAGAGAGAGAGAGAGAAAAGTATGGAATTGATTTACCTCGGTGCGGCTCCAAATGGCTCTGAGAACAAATAAGTTGGAGATTTCAGCTAATCTGGGAATGTAAGTGGTTCGTACAAAGATGCCAGCCCCAAGAATAGCTATATGAGGTTGTTGTTCCGCCATTGATCACTCTTGATGGATCGGAGAACCTTTAATTCAACAAAATTCCATGGTAACAGAAAACAAGATCTAATTATAATTTCGGAAAGAGTGGACAATCCACGCCTCACTCACTTCTGAGCAGTGACGGAAATATCGCGATATCGCCGAAATATCGCCAAATTCAAGCTAACGACACAGATATCCACTGTCAAAAATATCCGTCAAAATATCGCCGATATTTCGGAAAATATCGCCAGAATTTCGATATCGGGAGAGTTGTACATAGATTTGTCATTTTATCGAGATTTATCGGAGATATATCGCCGATAAATCGCCAAAATATCGCCGAAAAATCGTGAAAAATACTGGT
The DNA here is from genome assembly GCA_946896805.1 of Scutellaria galericulata. Taxonomy (NCBI): domain Eukaryota; kingdom Viridiplantae; phylum Streptophyta; class Magnoliopsida; order Lamiales; family Lamiaceae; genus Scutellaria; species Scutellaria galericulata. Next base: position 11,156,113 of record OX335792.1, read on the forward strand.
CTTTCACCCAGTCAGGCTCAACCCTCTGTGTGGGCCTTTCACTCAACTGCTGCCCTTAGTAGAGAGGGGGGAAGAAGGAGAGTGGTGCGCAGGATAAGGAGGAGGGTGGTGCATAGGGTAAGGAGGGTAGCAGTCCATGGGGTGGAGGGGTTGGGGGTAGGGTTGGGTGGGGGCTCTTCTCCTGGGGTGGTGCTGAAAGAAATCCCCATTTTTGGTTGACAACAATTGGGGGAAAGCAGAGATGGAGATGGTGGGTTTCTCTCTCTTGCACAAAGTCCAACAAATGTAAATCAAATTTCATGTTTTTTCATTCGAAAATTTGTGTCTTTTTTAAAATAAATATCTTATTTTTGGAAATTAGTATAATATATATATATATATACACACACATAATATTACCTTTCGAATATATGAAATTATGAACACATATTATATATTAAGTGGTGTTGATACACAATATGAGAAAATATTATAGAATTTCATAAATTTAAGACTTAATCAAATATTTTATTTTATTATTATATACATTGGTACAACAATTCAATAAACATATCTTTTTTATTTGAAATTTAAGTTCAATATATGTATTAATGTTACTTATAATATTATATAAAGTACTAGATATTTTTTTCAATTTTTTTTACAAATTTTTAAAATTTTTTGCGTAAAAAACCAATATATCCACCGATATCGATATATCCGTCGATATATCCATAAAATCAAGATACCGATATTTCCACCGATACCGATATTTTTGTCCTTGCTTCTGAGGCATATGCAATTGCTGTTTTAGATGTTTTTTTAGATGATAAATTAATATTTTAATAATAAAATAATATATTTTGTTTTCTCACAGTATCAAGTTTTCTGCAAAAAGTTTCTAAGGAGAGAGAGAGGTTGAAAAGCATGTGCATGTAGGGCCAATACGATAGAAAACTTTTTTTTTTCTTTGCCTTTTCTTAATTTTTTTGTATTTTTTGAAGGGTCTGGTTATACATACCTCATAAAATTAGGGGTAAAAAAATAAAAATTCACACGTATACCTCATTTTGCATTTTATAGTATCATTTATAAATGTTTGCAGTTTATTATATCATATACACGAATTTTGCAAAATACAATAAATTCGGCTGCTACATCGTCAAATCTCACCGAAGACTTTTCAGGTGCATTTCAATTTACCACTTTGCAATATGAACTTTAAAAGTTTTCATTTCATTATATAAAGTACAAGGTTTTTGCAGGTTACAATATTTCCAACTACCACATCATAAAATGCTATCGAAAACAACTCATGTGCATCGATCTAATTTTTAGAGGGATAATTTTTTTTTCTTCTTCTCAAATTAGACCTTAGAATTGAATAATAATAATAATAATAATAAATAGATTAGGTAATAAAGATATTGTAAATAACACCTTCAAAACAAATTTACTCTAAAAATCATGTAAATGAGTGGTTTTCAATGAGATTTTACGACGTTACAGTTGAAAATATTGTAGCCTGCAAAATCTGTGAACTTTACATAGTAAAATTAAAACTTTTAAAGTTCATATAGTAAAATGCAAAATTTAGATACACTTGAACAAACTCCGGTGAGATTCGATGATGTGGCAGTCAGATTTATTGTATTTTGCAAAATTTGTGTACATGATATAGTAAACTGCAAACATTTATAAATTATAATGCAAAGTGTAAAATGGGATATACTTGAGATTGGTTTTTGTTTTTTACCCTAAAATTAAATATAAATGAAATTGTATAGACAAAGACAATTATACCATTACTATTAATTTAAAAAAACAAAAAAAAAATATAAAATATAAATTTCAAACACACCCATCTAATTTAATAACTAAACACACCTCATTTGACACACACTACACATATATACATTGCACACTTTCTTCTTCATCATTATCTTTTTCTACCTCTTCATTCAAACTCTTCAAACAAAACCTAAAAAATTTCATCACTTTAGTCAAAAATACATCATGGAATAAGAAAGAATATAATACCATAGTTAATTAAATAGGGTGTAATGTTTTATATATAATTGTTTATTAATTTGTTAAGCATGAGTGTTAGACAAAATTAAGTAAAGAGCTATGAAATAGCTAGTCATCACCACCCTCACACCACCTGCCCCCAACTCAACTCTCTCTCTCTCCTCACCACAACTAGACAACACACCTAGTCTAGTTTGTGACTCATCCTACAAGTGGAAAGAAAAGGGAAAGAAAGGTAAGCAAAGAAAGAAAGAGCAGCAAAAAAAAAAAAAAAAGCACACAGCCTCTCCATCTCTCTCTCACGGTCTCTCTCTCTCTGTCTCTCTCTGTCCTGCTATTGCTATGTTTTCTGCCGTGTGAAGTTTTGAGCACCGTCGAGACGGCGGCGAGTGCTGGGGCTGGCGCCGGGGGCATTTGGCCCTGTCTCTCTGCTGCTATGTGTGCGTGTATTTTTTGTTGCTACTGTGTGTATGATGTTGTGTGCGTGTGTGTATGTTGTCGTGTCTGTGTGTGCATCTGTGTGGGCGTGTCGGGAGTGCGCACCGTGTCTGTGTGTGTGCGTCTGTGTGGGCGTGCCATGACTGTGTGCAGCACCGGGAGAGCACTAGGTGCAGTGTTGGGAGGGCGTGCTGTGGTGTCGAGTTTAAGTCGCCGGCGACATGTCGTCACCGGCCACGACGAGATGATGATTAAGTAAAAATTAGGATTTTCCTTTGAGAATTAATTATGGTATGAGAATCTAAATGCAAACTCTAGTATTTACTAAGTTTAAAGTTTAATCCTCAACTCTGGGAAACGCGAAATCGACCTTTGACTTGTGAACAATAGCAATTGATACCCAAAATTTGAAGGAAATTATGATTCAAGTCATAAAAGGTTCGATTAGATTCTAAGACGAGATTTGTGTGTCTTGTAGGAGATGCTGAACGAGTACCCCATTAGTTCCTTGAACACGTAGAAGATTTCCTCTGAGATGAGGTGGGGGTAATTTTCTTGTATCACGTTTGAGTTCCAAGTGAGTTTGAAGTGAAATTATGTGCCTACGTAAAACGTATATGTTTATTCGATGAAGGTTGCATTATATGTTTTACTACGAGGTGCACACAAATATATGTTATTTGTAATGTGAATGAATGTGCTTATATTAAAGCACTACAAGAAAAATGGCCTTTAACAACCCCTCAAAGACAACTTTTTTAATGAATTTGTGTTGTTTTTTTGAATTAACAATCTTTTTCTCCGAAAAGCGTTGTCTTTTTTTAAAAAATTCGCTTAAAGACAACGTTTTTTTCAAGAAAAACAACGTTTTTTACATAGGGTTGTCGTATGGCGCATTTTTTTTTAAAAGACAATCCTATTCTACAATGCTTTTTACATAGAGTTGTCGTATAGCGTATTTTTTTTTTAAAAGACAACTTTTTTATGCAACGCTCTTTATGCGTTGTCTTTTAGTGGATTTTTTAAAAAAAAAAGACAACCCATTGTGCAACGCTTTTTTTATGTGTTGTGTTAATTATGTACCTTTTCATAATATTAATTGTTTTTTAATTAAATTAAATTTGAAAAGTTTAATTATTTTATGATGTTATCTTATATAATTATTTGCATTAATATTATCTTATATGAACAAACTCATAATTAAAAAAAATAATATTTTCATAAAATATATTAAAAATATGCACCAGTATATTTTATAATTATCTTAAAATGAAATTAGATTAAATATTACTAAACATATTAATTAGTCATTAATCTTCCAATTATATATATATATATATATTTATATTTATATATATTTAACCTTTTAAAATATATTAAAAATACAAATAATAAAAATTAACAAAAAAATATGTGATAATATTAATTATTTTTTAATTAAATTAAATTTGAAAAGTTTAATTATTTTATGATGTTATCTTATATTATTTGCATTAATATTATCTTATATGAACAAACTCATAATTTAAAAAAAATAATATTTTCATAAAATATATTAAAAATATGCACCAGTATATTTTATAATTGTCTTAAAATAAAATTAGATTAAATATTATTAAACATATTAATTAGTCATTAATCTTCCAATTATATATATATATATATTTAACCTTTTAAAATATATTAAAAATACAAATAATAAAAATTAACAAAAAAATATGTGATAATATTAATTGTTTTTTAATTAAATTAAATTTGAAAAGTTTAATTATTTTATGATGTTATTTTATATTATTTGCATTAATATTATCTTATATGAACAAACTCATAATTTTAAAAAAATTGTATTTTTATAAAATATATTAAAAATATGATGTTGTGATATTTCTGACTAGGTTTTAATGAGATAATGTAATAATAGATGATCTTTTAGACTACACATATTCCACGTTTTATAAGTGGAATTTAGTTTACTTATCTTATCCCTCTATGAGATATTTCTAAGATGTAACACATAACAGAAAGATAGAGAATATTGATAATAGCAGGATTCTGGACTTGAAGACCCAAAGACGAACTTTCTTAGTAAAAAGTCAGTAAGCTAGAGTTGAAGTCAGAATCAGGAAGCTAGATCAACAAGCGAAGAAAAGGAAGCTGATCAATATCAGTAAGCCAAAACAGAACAGAAAGAAGACGTAGGTTAGAAAGCTGACTGCAGGTTTCAGGAATAGGAAGTTGTTCTGAAACAGAATCCTAGCGTAAAAACAGAAGGAGGCTGCTACTTTCAAAGAAGCAAGAAGTAAGTCTCTCAAGACTATTCAATGCAGTACGAGAAATATACTGGTTAAAGTACGAGGATTGGCTCCTGATGATATTACCAGTAGATAAAAGTTGATGACGAGCCAATGAGGTGTTGCCACCTGGAAAGCGGCTCTGCAAAGTACTGTAGCGAAAAGTATGGCGCCATTAATGCGAATCAGAGTATACCATGCCCCTAAACTCTGATCTCCGGCGACGCATTAATTACGAAGATTTGAAGATCTATTTGAATTGCAACGGGACTATGTCTTCTCTTCAACGGGCATTATTCCACATCTATAAATAGAAGGTTGGACTGACCTTGAAGACTACTGAACAACTGAGCTCTCTTATCACTCTAAAGCTATCTTACTGAAGCTATCAAGTCTTCTCGTTCACTCACTCAACCTTCGAAGCCAGTCTACTAAGCAAGCGTTCGAGCTATCAAAGTTCAAGACTGACTTCAACAACACAGTTGAAGAAGAAAATATACTTTTAACCATTTGATGTGTACTAGGTTGTTTTAATTTTGGTGTACTTAGTTGATAGGATTTGATCCTTGCTAAGTTTTGTACTCGTGTGTAGGCTATTTGCCATGTGTGAGATTTGTACCTTGTGTGGGATTTGGCCTAGGAGTCGTGTGACTCTTGTAGGTGATAACTTGTTAGAAAGAAGTTTGTAAAGTTGAGACTTGTAAATCGAACTGACCTAACGAAGTTCCTCCTCAGTGAAGGAGTAGAGTGGACATAAAAGGATTACACTACCTTCGAACCACTATAAACCATAAGTGTTTATTTGTTTTTGTCTATCTGTATTGCATTGTTGCATATCTATCTTGTTGCATTTGTCATAAGCATACAAGTCAAAAGATTGTGATAAAATCATCTTTGAAAAGAAAACTTGTTTGCAAAACAGAAACTCTATCTTTGTTTATTCTGTTGCATATTATGATTACGAGACATGAACCTGATCAGCATTGTACCAGGTTACTGACTCGAGTCAGGTTACTGTTTCTCTATAGAGTCAGGAACATGTTCATAGAAAAGTTTTCAAAAAGTTTGTCAAATCGATAGAGGTTCATTCACTCCTCATTTGAACCTCTGACCACTTGGGACCAACATATGCACTAGTATATGTTATAATTTTCTTAAAATGAAATTAGATTAAACATTACTAAATATATTAATTAGCCATTAATCTTCCAATTATATATATATATTTAACCTTTTAAAATATATTAAAAATACAAATAATAAAAATTAACAAAAACTATGTGATAATAGAAAATTGAAAAATATCAAAAATTGAAATAAAAGAAATGCATGTAAAATATTGTTACATAAAACACTAGTGGTCTAGTGTTGGAGTACCACCTTGTCACTCGGGTTCGAATCCCAGACAACGCGCAATATTTGACATGATGATGTGTCTGCACTATGTTGACGTCAGCACTTTATGACGTGGTATGATGATGTGTTGTCAATTTGATGATGTGACGTCATGGCGTGTCAACGTTATGATGATGTCAGCATCTTATTTACTATTTAATTAAAAAAATATTTAAAAAAAGACAACACTTTCGTGCAACGGTTTTTTATGTGTTGTCGTATCTGAAGAAAACAACGCTTTTAGTGCGTTGTTAAATGGCGAATTTTTTTTTTGCAATGCTGGATACGACAACGCTAAAAAACTGGATACGACAATGTGTAAAAACCATTGTAAAAAGGCTTTTTCCTTGTAGTGACGAAATGTTTACAGACAACACTTTCGTGCAACCGTTTTTTATACATTGTCGTATCTGAAGAAGACAATGCTTTTAGTGCATTGTTAAATGGAATTTTTTTTTGCAATGCTGGATACGACAACGCTAAAAAACTGGATACGACAACGTGTAAAAACCGTTGTAAAAAGGCTTTTTCCTTATAGTGATGAAATGTTTACACGGTGGCTCAGAACCACAACAATATTTTCACGGTGGCTCAGAACCGCATTACAATGGCTCAGAACCACAATAATGTTTTCCAAGGCGGCTCAGACCCGCAACTATGCGCTTGATGAATTATATGTCTTTGTTTCCTTGTATATTTTAACTGCTCACAAGTCCCACCCTACTGAGTGTCCTTATACACTCACCTTCTTAAGTGATTTTATTTAACAAGTTGCAGCCGCTCGAAAGGAAGGTGAAAGAGGTGTCATATTATTTTGTTGTATAGAAGATGATATTTTGAAATCTTTTGGAAAGCATAGCTGCGAAACTATACAATTTTAATTATGTAACTACAAAGAAAAATATGTTTCTTCCGTTGTATATGATTTACGTTTTATAAAACAAAAATGTTTGAACAGACTTACTTTTATTTGTGAATTTAAGTTACCTTTGGAAATCCATATTTTAACGAGTTGCTAGATGCCCAAAAGAAAATTTATTAAACTCTGATATTCTACAATAATGTAAAAAGGGGCGTGACAAAGAACATATGAGATGGACAATGTAAGTTCTTAAGTTTCATTTTACTGATTTTTTTTTGTATACTGTGAAAGAAGACATCACGATTGGCCAATACAGGCCGAACAAATTGATGTGTGTTCGACCTCAACAAGCCAAATTGAACGTTATCAATACGATCTATTAGCAGATATATTTTTCAGAAGAATTTCGAACAAATGAAGTAATAGAAATCTTGAAGCGTTCAATTGGACAACTAGGGTTGCAATTTCTCTTAACATGGTCGTGTTAGTTAGACGATCGGATAGTAGAGATAGTGGTAGGCGAACTCAGGTATTTTTGGGTTGAGAGCGTGGTGGTAAGTATTGTCCGCCTAAAACAAAAGTTGCAGTAGACATTTCTATTGATATAAAAAAAAGGCCTCTAAGAGGACAGCTTACTAGCACTAAGAAATGTGAGTGTCCTTTTATGTTGAAAGAAGTGGAGATGAAAAAGACTGGACAATGTTGCTTAATGGTTGAACATATTATAAATATGAGAATAAGTATTGTTAGAAAATTATTATTTAGATTTTGATGAGACAAAACACTCATGTAATAGGAATTTAGAGTACCTCATGTTTCATAATGTTTAAATGAAAATACACTAGGTTTTGAGTCTAGTGTTTAGAATTGAAGAATTGAGGAGATCAAGATTCAATAACTAAATATTTAACACTACAAGAATTTCGCTGATAGACAACGCATGAAAGACAACACTTTTTGTTGTCTTTTAACATTTTACAACGCTCTTTGTGAAAAGCTTTGTCTTTTTGTGAAAAAAGCGTTGAAAGACAACGCTTTTAAGAGAAAAGACAACGTTTTTCACAGGGGTTATCTTTCAGTGTTTTTTTTCGCTAATAGACAACACTTTTATGCAACATTTTTTATGTGTTGTCTTTAAGCGCTTTTTTTGGCTAATAGACAACGGTTTTTTGTAACGCTTTTTTATGTGTTGTCTTTCAACTTTTTTTTCGCTAATAGACAACACTTTTATGCAACGCTTTTTTAAAAAGCGTTGTCTTTCAGCGGATTTTTTTAACTAAAAGACACCCTTTTATGTGTTGTCTTTCAAAAAGCGTTGTCTTTATTAAAAAAATTTAATTAAATTAATTGTTTTTTAATTAAATTATATTTGAAAATTTTAATTATTTTTTGATGTTATCTCATATTAGAATATTATTTAAAAAATCAGAATATTATTTAAATAATAATAATAGAAATTCTGAAAAACTATATTTTAAATTTTAAAATATTATATAATTAAATATAAAAATATATTAAAATTAGAAATTTTATTTACAAATAACATAAATCATATTAAATATCTAACAATCAACAAATAAAGACGTACAAATTTTTTTTTCTTGTTATTTAAGATTACAAATTCTAATTATAAATTTTTTTACTAATATTTCTATTTTCTTTTTAAGAATTTTAACGATTTAATTAATTATTTTACTTTTCACCATTTAATCGATATTTTTTTTTTGATATTTAGAGATAATTTTCCTACAAATATCTATCATGCTAAATTTTTTAATTGTTGGTTTATAAATATTTCAAAATACTATAAAAAAATTAATAACTATAACAAATAATTTATTTGTTATTATGAAAGTTGATGTTATTAATTAATACTGTAAACATAAGTTCCTATTATTATTATTATTATTATTAAACATAAGTTTTAGTACGTAATTGAAGATAAGTTATGATTTTCGAAATATTTATTTTGAACTTATTATATTTACTTAATAATCTGTACTGAAAGACAGCTTGGTCCCTAACTCCTTCTGTAGACTCTGCCAGAATCGGGAAGTGAACCGTGGATCCCTATCAGATGTGATAGTAACCGGTACACCGTGTAGTCGGACTATCTCTTCCAGGTATATCCGTGCCAATCTGTCTAGTCCAAAAGTCATCTTGATCGGCAAGAAATGGATGGATTTCGTCAATCTATCCACGATCACCCACACGGCGTGGTTTCCCCGTCGGGTTGTCGGCAGACCAACCACAAAGCCCATGGTTATATGTTCCCATTTCCATTCCGGTATCTCTAATGGAGTTAGCATCCCAGCCGTCGTTGATGTTATGCTTTCACTTGTTGGCAGATGAGACACTTTTTAACGAACAATCCTATGCCTCACTTCATGTTCCTCCACCAGAAATTCGCCCTCAAGTCTCGGTACATCTTTATACCTCCTGGGTGTGTAGCCATAGGTGTGTAATGCGCTTCTTTGAGTATTTCCTCTTTTAATTCCTCGTTCTTAGGCACACACAGCCTTCCTCTGAAGATTAGAGCTCCATCTGTAGCCAAAGAAAAGTCTTCAGTTCTTCCCCTATCCATCAGAGCTTTCATCTTCTTTAGAAACTTATCCTTCTTCTGAGCCTCCACAATTCGGTCCCGCAACGTGGGTATTACAAATAACGCTGCCATTCAGGATTTAATATTGATCGGTGGTGAGAGTATCTCCAAATTAAGTTTCGACATCTCCTCGACTAGTTGGTGTTGATTGGTGATCATCGATGTTACTACTCTTTTCCCTTTCCTGCTAAGGGCGTCAGCCACCATGTTCACCTTTTCGAGATGATAGTGGATTGTGATATCGTAATCTTTCACCAACTCTAGCCATTTCCTTTGTCTCATGTTGAGCTCCTTCTGTTCGAAGAAGTACTTCAGGCTTTTGTGGTCGGTGTAGATTGCACACTTCACGCCATAGAGATAATGTTTCTAGATCTTTAGGGCGTGTACCACTGCTGCTAGTTCCAGATCATGAGTCGGATAATTCTGTTCGTGGACCTTCAGCTGGCGTGATGCATATGCCACCACTTTTTTCCTGCATCAGTACACACCCCAAACCTTCTTTGGATGCGTCGCTGTAGATTACGAACTCCTTGGACATATCTGGAACTACTAGGACTGGTGCTTCTGTCAGTCTTTTCTTTAGTTCCTGGAAACTACGCTTGCACCGCTCATTCCACTGAAACTTCACATCTTTTCTCGTCAAGCGTGTCATCGGAGTGGCGATCCTCGAGAGTCCTTCTATGAATCTTCGGTAATATCCAACTAGGCCGATGAAACTCCGAACTTCCTTCACATTCGTTGGAGTCTCCCAATTGCTGACAGTTGCCACTTTTTCAGGATCTACCTCGACCCCTTGCGCAGAAACGATGTGGCCCAGAAAGCCAACTTTGTCCATCCAGAATTCACACTTCTTAAATTTGGCATAAAGCTTTTCCTTCCTTAGTACTTCCAGTGCGATTCTAAGATGTTGTTCATGGTGCGCTCTGTCGCACGAATAGATGAGAATATCATCAATGAACACTATGACAAAAAGGTCAAGATAAGGATGGAAAATGCGATTCATTAAATTCATGAAGATAGCCGGAGCATTACTCAACCTGAATGGCATTACTACAAACTCGTAGTGGCCATATCTCATTCTGAATGTTGTCTTGGATATATCAGCGTCTTTAACTTTCATCTGGTGATATCCGGATCTTAAGTCAATCTTCGAGAACACACTAGCACCTCTTTATTGATCGAAGAGATCTTCAATCCGAGGCAGTGGATACTTGTTCTTTATTGTTTTCTTGTTCAGCTCTCGGTAGTCAATACACATCCGGAGGCTACCATCCTTCTTCTTCAAGAACACTACCGGTGCTCCCCAGGGTGACACACTCGGTCCGATGAAGCCCTTATCCAACAGTTCCTGAAGCTGAACCTTCAATTCCTGCAACTCTTTCGGCGCCATCCGATAAGAGGCCTTTGACTCCGGTGCTGATCCGGGGATGAGATCTATCTAGAAGGTTACTTGTCGATCCGGTGGAGGACCTGGTAAGTCCTCTGGAAATACATCTATGAATTCTTTTATCACCGGTACCTCCTCGATAGCAATTGGCTTCTTCTTGGAGTTTACCATATTAACCAACCATGCTTCGCATTCTCATTTACTCAGCATCTGGGTTGCTTTCATGGCCGAGACAATCCTTGAGTCGACTTTAACTCGTGTCCCGTGGAAGGTAAACTCCGGCTCTCCCGGTGCTTGGAAGATTATCTCTTTTTCACGGCACTTGATTACCGCGTGGTTGGACTCTAACCAGTTCATTCCCAAAATCACATCGAAGTCTTTCATCTCCAGAGCGTGGAGATCTGCTTGAAGCGTCCTATCCTCGAAGGCAATCTTAAGACGACGGTACAAGTGTTTTGTCTTTACCGTCTTCCTCGAGGGGATACTAACTTCTAAAGTTTGAGTGACTATCCTATCGTCAACATGCTTCAACCGATCCATCGTCATATCAGTACTATAGATAAAGAAATTAAACACAAAATGCGAGGAGAGAAGAAAACGTAGATTCCATCGATTAGCAAAAGTCGAACTGGTATCTTGTACGCATGAGCAAAAGATGGGCCGCTCGTACATTATACAAAAGGTTTACAGGCACTACTCCAAGGTACGAGCTACTACCTAACTATTACATATATAAAACTAAGAGTCCATCATCCTTAGTCTATCTCTTGGTAGTCTCTGAGCTAGGGAGGGCGGGCGAATGTTCGTGCCTGGCCTGCTTCTGACCTTGGCCTTGGTGTTGCAGCTGTTGAGCTTTTGAACCTCTGATAATTAGCCGTAATATGTCCCGGTTCTCCACATCGGTAGCAATTTCGTGTATCTAGCGGTGAGTTTCGAGACCTCGGACAGTTAGTTGAGATGTGTCCTGGCTCTCTGCATCTGTAGCATCTCCGAATTCCCCTTGACCTTGGTCTCAATGTTGAAGCTGATGGATTTCTAAATTTTAGACAGTCTCTCACAACATGTCCAGGTTTTCCGCACCTGAAACATGAGTTCCCTAACTTGGGTGTAGAAAGAAGCGGAGCATTATTAGCCCATGGGACCTTGTGCTGATCGAAGTCTTGACTTAGACCGGTCAATTTTCTCTTTCCTATCACTATTTCCGCTTTCTTGGATGGAGCCATGTCTAAGTGGTGACGAGAAGCAATCTCTTTAGCTCTCTCAACCACTGCGGCATAAGACATGTCACCCTGACTAGCCAGGACAGAACTGATCTCCAAGTGAAGACCCTTTTCAAAGCATCTGACCCTTTTGGCATTCGTGTCTACCAGATGGGGCGCATACCTACTCAGTCGGTTAAATCTTTTCTCGTACTCTTCCACGGAAGCATTTCCCTGATGAATCTGTATAAACTCTGCTTCCTTTTGGTCACGGTATGACTGAGGTAGAAAATCTTGTCTAATCACTTCTTTAAAGACTCCCCAAGACATTGCACTCCTATGTTCTGGTGCCATAGTCCTTTCGTATAACTTCCACCAGTGGCTGGCTTCTCAAGTGAGTTGTAACACAGCACAGTAGATCTTCTGCTCTTCGGTGAATGCCAAAAGTCCAAAGAGTCGATCCAACGACTTTAGCCACTCGTCCGCTTTGATTGGTTCCCCTGTTCCATCGAAGGTCGGTGGATCGAAACGTCGGAACTGTACAAGGATTGGGCTCGCATCGTTTCCTAACAACGATGGAGATGCAGCTTGTGTGGTTTTGAAATATCGGGTCAAGCTTCTTAGTGCGGTCACCAAGTCTCCTCTCACGGCATCCATATCGTTCTAAAGACGTCATACGAAAATTAACTCTTATAATCTACCCCTCGCAACTCAACAATGTATATAACAACAGACAATAACAAAAGATAACCAAACAACAGGTAACATAGCACCGACAACTTTATTCCATAGATCTTTTATAATCTCAATAAATTCTCCGTCATTCGTTTATAAACACTCCATGATCTCATCATGTAGGATAGCGTATATCCAGCCTGTATACGCCATTCACATGAATACATCATGGAACATGTCATCAACTTTCCCACATGGTCTTCATAGACCTCGAGTATTGACAGCAGTGCTACATATCGTAACCACGAACTGAGAAAACCCACTCATTGGTACACCCCGTTATAAACAAGGGCCCATGGTAGATTCAACTGTCTGTCACACGACATCAACTCCTGCGAACGGCCATACTCGCACACTAGCTCACGCTGCTGCAGTCAGCGGCTTTGTGGCGGTGACTCAGTGCAGTGTGTCGAGTATAGTGACATCAAGAGGTTTTCAAAAGATCTTTTTATCGTGGAACAATATCACTAACACCCTGTCAAACTTATACAGTTTATATCGTATAAATGAGAAATGCAAATAGATAAACACTTCATCAAACCTTAACAGTTTATATCTTGCAAACCAAAGGACACATAACAAGTAGACGCTCTTATTCCGTAAGTCTTATGTTCAGGGAGAGTCACCTATAGAAGGAGACTAGTGCCTATCTTACACTTTTCTGAAAACCCGATCACATTTTGCAAACACACTTTCAAAATTACATTTTTCCCACTTTAAAACTCGCTCTAAAAACCTTTTCCTCATTTCCAAATCACACTTTCCAAATCACGTTTTTCTCATTTTAAAACCAGTTCGAGCAAGTTCTCATCATTAGAACCGCTCTGATACCACCTGTCACGCCCCAAAATCTTTCGTTAAAAATATCAGAGTTTTACCCGGGCGTGAAGATAGAAAAGTAAGGGACGCATAACACATACAGAAAGAGTTAAGCAAGGGACAACAGAAGAAAGAGATAAGGGACGATAATAAACCATCTCACAACAACCTTCGGCCTCGGCCGATAACATTCGGTCTCTCACCGATAATATACATCATATACAGCGGAAGCTAAACATCAGGATCTCCCATCCTCACAAGAACCCAAAGATATATACAGATCATAAACTGTTTGAAAACGTGTTCGGAAATGTTTTAACTAGACCATTTATCAGAAAAACCAACAGCTAGCACTATCTCCCTCCGTCTAGGGTTCACCAGCTTCCTCATCTCCTGTAGTGTGAGTACAGATTAAGGGGTGAGTGCGTTGAATACACTCAGTGGAGATAACATCCACCTCATAAGACTCCAGACAGAATTTAAATACCGAAAAACTAACTTACATTCACGTTGTCACAGCACAGATATATGCAAAGCAGATATTAGAAATGGCAAGGGACGAATAGGTGTGGGATTCCCCCGTCTTACCCTATATAACGGTATCTCACCGTTAGTGCATTTAAAGAGGCTCACGACACCTCCACAGAGTAGTAGAAAATAGCAGGGGACGAACAAAATGCATGATCGGAGGACCTCGGTCCTTTCACAGATATAATATGGCACAACAAGTATAAACACAGCACTTAGATTCCTAATCATACTTCATAAATAGGGAAAGCTGTAAACAGATCCAGAGTTAGAAATTACCCCCACCTCGTATAGTGTTTACCGCGTGAGTAGATATAACAGTACGTCCAACAACCCAAAACTTCCAAGACTAGTCCAACAAGTAGCCTACACATTTACGGTGTTTTCTTAGATTTTAAATACAGTATAATTAAAGCTGTAAAGGGTTCCGGCGGAAAAACGTTTGTTAATGATACGATGGATCGAAAAATACGGCATTACGTGCTCCGGGGCTCGCGAGCACCCGGCGTCGGGCGAAAGCGAACCCGACAGCTCGCGTATCACCCGGCAGCTGCCGAGTTTCCTCAGCCACCCGGTCCCCGTCGCCCGCGCACGCTGGACCCCCTGGGCTCGCACCCGCGCGCACCCGGCACCCGACGCACACCCGGCACGCACCCGAAGCACACTCGGCACCCAGCGCGCACCCGGCACGCACCCGACGCGCACCCGACGCCCGGCACACCACCACCAGCACCACTGCTGGCCGGCGGCGGCGGTGGCGGCGCTCCGGCGACGGCGCTCCGGCAGCAGCGGAAATTAAAAACGTAAAGGAAAAGAAAAGAAAGAGAACTTACGTGTTCGCGTCGCGAGCGTCGCTCGGGTCGTCGGCTTTGAAAACGTATAAGTTTTGAAAATTATGAGCCCCTATTTATAGATTTTGGAATTTACCTTTTTACCGTTGAAAAGTTACTATTTACCAAAAATATCTCAATTTACCTTTCATTAAAATATTATTTTTATTTTTACCTTTTATCAAAATTTTACCCTTTCCTTCGTTAGTTGAACTACGGGTCTCCGATTAACCGCTAGTTTGTTTCTGTTTTCTCGTATTTCTGATACGAATCTCTTGGTAAAATCATATTCTAGGTTCCATGTCACGAAAAATATACCCATCTAAAACTAAAACCGGTGTTAGCCAAGTATCTGAAACGCATGTACTGAATTAAACAGTCAAAACATACGCACATAATTATTAAGTCGGGGTTCAAATATTTAATTATTCAATTATGCTCATTTTGATCCGGGGTGCTACAGGTTCATCTCGTGGGAAGGGAAAGAGTCTGATGCCAATGTCGCCACCACAATCTTTCCACGATGATGATGATCTTGATTATATTAACTTGTATCAATGTAATCAAGATGATTTGGAGGTGACCTTGGGCCTTAACACTGTTGCCGCCTTTGTCAAAGAAGAAGAGGTGCAGAGAGAAACGCAAGAGAGTGGCGACACAACACGCACCACTACTCCTCAACAACCTTCTACCCTTCGGAGTGACATTTTCTCCTTTAATTTTAAGAAGGAGAAAGTGCCGAATAGCAACACCGACTATATTGTGACGTGAAACTATTGTTCGAAGATGTACAAATTCAAGCATGGAGGAGGCTACGGGATATTCAATAACCATGTGATGAAAAAGCATCTTGACAAGGTGGGCCTCGATCGAGGGTAAACGCAACTCCAGGGATTTACCGGTTCTTCTCAAGGTGGAGGTGTGATGCCCTGTTTTCCTTTTAATTAGAAATAGGTCGACACCCTTTACTTATTTAGGAACTAAAGAAATCATAATTACTTTTTAATATACAGCGGAAGTCTTATAATGAAGACACGATGACTATATATTTTTTAAGAACATAATGTACATATATATATATATATCAAACTATAAACTAAGTCTAGTCGTGTTTCACCCACATTTCTAGGTAAAATGTTCGAACTAAAAACCTATATGAATTAACACAACAAAACATACATATATATAACACGATATAAGTCTAGGCCCATTATTTATCATACTATACATATCTCAACATCATATTGTTCTCAAAAGGAAACATTATTCTAGTAAAACAACTTTATAGGGACAATGAGAAATCAGCCCAGACTACTATATGTCCACGTAATCGTCTGTCGAGCTTGAGAAAAATATAAAAACAACATCATGAGACACCTCCGGAGAGGGATCCTAGTAGGATAACTTTACTATCTAATACATTGAAACAATTAAATTATTAAGCAAGTACTACATGTCCTTCGAGTATGCTCACTCTGGACTATACTATAATATAAAGGAATGTGGGAGTCGCTCACCCACTAAACCTTGTTTTCATAGACCAGACACTCTCGCTCTTATGGTTGTCGCCCGATAGGGAAGCTACCTACCAGTTGTAACTACGGGGCTTCGGCCATAGATTTCATACATCACTTATTAATTCAATAATCAACACATAGTAGAGAGTAGAAGTTACTCTCTTGTAATCGAATTGATTTGACTTTACGAGGATATCTTCGGATCCACCGGTTGTCTCAAACTACGCTCGACATATATAATTGTTTAGTCTATTAATTCTTATATGGAAAAATAAATATGATCATATTATAGATAAATCATCCAACATATAAATCAAAACATGCTTATGATATGCTTTTTAGTCACTTAAATTAGCAATTTTGGACATAAAAAGACACATCTAGTTACAATAATTTTAATAATTCATAGGTAACTCTTAAAATTAGGAAATAATTTATATAATCACATATTATCTTAAACCATGACAGACTGAAAATACATAATTTTTAACAGTGTTTATAAATTATTAAAATACTTTAAAAAACTATCGTTCCACTTCAATTCTAGCTCCAAAACAGTCCGATTTTGAAAAATTAATCCAACCCTATAGAATTCATGAAATCCTTCCAAATTTTCTACAGACTATAGATAACTTACAGAAGTATGACATATAAAAATATCAACTGATAAGTGTCATTTTTCACATATATTTGCATATATTTATGTATTCATTCGGATATGTTTAGATATATTTTTATGGTGATTTCTAATGTTATTTTGTATAAGTTGCATTTGACGGGTTTGTGCTTAGTTTCATGATTTTGATGAGAAAAGTGCAAGTTTCAAGTGTAATTGATAATCAAGGAAGGAATCATGGAAAAATGAGGAAGAATAGGAGTTGAAATACGAGATCGCATGGAAGAATTGGTGGTGCACAGTCTGGTCATGCCATGCAGCACGACCGTGCGCCATTATACAGTGAGTGCCTAATGTGGGGCACGGTCGTGCCCCACAACACGGTCAACGTCGTGCAATCACCAGTGACCTCTAAGTAGGGCATGGTCGACCATGCCGTTAACACGACCGTGCCCGAGTGAACAGGAATACGTGAAGTTTTGGGTTTCTTGAAGTATTTTCATCTCTTACTTCATCTGAAAGACTCCCAAAGAAAAAGAAAAAGAAAAAGAGAGAGAGAGATAGGGAGAAAAACACGATAGTTTGAGAGGCATTGGGAAGATTTGAAGAAGAATTCAAGAGATCGAGGGATCGCGAGATCATCGTCAATAGAGTTTTTAATCTTTTCTTCCCTTGTTGAATATTAGTAGATATGATATTTCCAATCTTGTCTATGAGTTTGTTTATAATCATTTCTAGCTAATTTTTTAGGGTTTCTAGGGCTTGTTAGTAATTTAATTCGAATCTTAATGGATCTTTAATTTCAATTCAATGTTCATGATCGTCTATTCTATTTGTGTATTTATGATTTGATTGCTTGTTTGATTATGTGGCCAGTAATTGAAAATGTTTTGGTAATTAGATCAAAATTCGGGAGATGAGATTTAATTATGGAAGAATAAACACATGACACATAAAAAGACTTAGATCGGGAGATTAAGGAATTTATGTGATGAGAAATCAATCTTAGGTACTTTTGGGAGTTGTTATGTTTCAATCAGATTGAGTAGGGATACCTCTGGTTGCATAATATTAATCAACCGGTTAACTGACTCGGGAGAGCTGTTAATTCGATATATGTGATTGCTTATATAGGATGATTGATTAATGAACTTGAATTGGTTAAAGTGATATTTTGATGAGAATTAGATGAAAGCATGTCATAGAACCTGTCTTAGTTATCACCTGTCTTAGTTATCTATTATTCTTGACTGAATTTATCTGCTTATTTACTTTTCTATTGAATTAATATGAACTTGATGAGATTTGATTTTCCTAGATAAAATTAAGAACTGAATTTGAGTAGTTAGTTAGTGCCTAGATAGACAGTCTCTGTGGGATCGACCTTGCTCACCACTTCTACACCCTACACCGTACACTTACGTGAGTAGCTAAAAGAAATTAGTGAACAAGTTTTGGCGCCGTTGCCGGGGATTGAAGTTTAGAACAATTAATATTCGAAGTCTATTTTTGTCTTTAGTCTAGGATTTATTTTTAATTTTATTTTTTCTGATTTTTAGAGATTATCTGATACTTGTCTTTTAGGTTTTTTCAGATTGTGCATGAACACTCGCTCTAAAAAGGTGAATTTTATTACACTAGATTTGGAGATTGAAGCAACTTGCTGATATAGTAAAACACGAAGGTAACTATTTGCTCCAATTTAGATGGCTGAAGATAATCCAGAAGAGCAAGTACTAAACAATCAAGAAAGAGTGAACCAAGTACCACCAGTTGGTGCTAAGAGACCCATTAGAGACTACTTTCAACCACAACAAAATGGAAGGGGGGTTGTGCGACCACCTATTCAAGCGAATAATTTTGAGTTGAAGTTTGCTCCAATTTAGATGGCTGAAGATAATCCAGAAGAGCAAGTACTAAACAATCAAGAAAGAGTGAACTAAGTACCACCAGTTGGTGCTAAGAGACCCATTAGAGACTACTTTCAACCACAACAAAATGGAAGGGGGGTTGTGCGACCACCTATTCAAGCGAATAATTTTGAGTTGATTAGTATGGTTCAGCAGAATCAGTTTGGGGGAAGCCATTTAGATGACCCCAATGCGCATCTGGCGCAATTTCTTGAAGTGTGTGATACGATCAAGTTGAATGGTGTCTCTGATGATGCCATAAGACTTAGATTGTTTTCTTTCTCTTTCAGAGATAAAGCGAAACTGTGGTTCAACTCACTCCCTCCAGGCTCAATTACTACGTGGGATGGATTAAGTAGTAAGTTTCTATTTAAGTATTTCCCACCAAGTAAGACCTTGAAGTTGAAGAGTGAGATTACATAGTTCAAACAATTTGATGGGGAGTCCTTGGACGAAGCTTGGGAAAGATTCAGAGATATGTTAAGGAGATGTCCCCAGCATGGATTTCCTGAAGATCAACAGGTCTGTTTCTTCTACAATGGACCGTTTGGATCGACGAGAGCAATGATAGATGCAGCGGTAGGAGGAGCTTTGTTAGCAAAAAGTCCGGAGGATGTGATTTATATTTTGGAGGAAATGACAACAAACAGCTACTAATGGCCATTTGAAAGAAACACATATAGGAAAGTGGCAGAGATTCAAAGTCAAGATCAATTATCCGTTTTATCCTCATAAATAACAACTCTCACAAATCAAGTATCTGCGATGGCAAAGATTCAAACTCAAAACGTGGGAAGTGTAGAGAGTCGAGAATGTGATTTCACCCAACAAGATGAAGTAGAAGAAGTCAACTATATGAATGGGTAAAATTACAACAACCAAAAATTTCGAAACAGGGGTATGTATCAGTATAAATACAGAGGGGCGAATCATGAAATTTTTTCTTATGCAAACAATAAGAATGTTCTGCAACCCCCTCCGGGTTTTTCTGTTACAAATGGAGTTATCGATGAACCAAAGAAGCCGACACTAGAAGATTTGGTGGGTGCATTTGTGAATGAATCACAAGATATATTCGCAAGGATTGAAGAAAGATTTGATGCACGGATGAAAGCTTTGGAGTTACAAGTCAAGCAGATTTCCAAGTACATTGGGAATCAACATAAAAAGGGTTAATATCCAAGTACCACTGAAGTGAATCCAAGGGAGCAGCGTTTGACAATTCAATTGCGAAGTGGAATGGAATACGAGGGGCCAAGCATGTCGGTGGCGGAGGAAGATGAAAAGGAGATGAATAAGGAAGAATAAGTGGTGGAAAAAAAAGAAGATGAAGTCGAACAAAAAGGGACTGAGAAGCCAAAATCAAATTCTAAACCTTCACTTTCGTTTTCAATTTCTTCTCTTCATTTTCCTCAACGGTTTCAAAAGAAAAAGCTAGATGCTCAATTCGCTAAATTTGTGGAAATTTTTAAGAAAATTCACATTAACATTCCTTTTGCAGATGCTTTGGAACAAATGCTGAACTATGCGAAATTCTTGAAGGATGTAATGTCAAAGAAGAGGAAGATAGCGGATTTTGAAAGAGTGAATCTTACGGAGGAGTGCAACGCAATCTTACAACAAAAGCTGCCACAAAAGCTTAAGGATCCAGGGAGCTTCACAATTCCTTGCGCAATTGGAGGATCGAGTTTTGATAAGACTTTGTGTGACCCTGGAGCAAGTATAAATTTGATGTCGGTGTCCATATTCGAGAAGCTTGGTATTGGTGACATGAAGTCTTCCAACATCTCATTGCAATTAGCGGATATGACAGTAACTTATCCCTAGGGAATCATCGAGGACGTGCTAGTCAAAGTCGGTCGATTCATCTTCCCGGTGGATTTCGTGGTTCTCGACATGGAGGAAGATCATGATGTGCCCCTGATTTTAGGATGCCCATTCTTAGCCACGGGACGAGTGTTGATCGATGTACAAAAATGAGAGCTCACCTTACGAGTAAATGACAAACACATCGTGTTCAATATTTACAAGGACATGAGATTCCGTGATGAAATGGAGAATTGCAGTTTTGTTGATGTAGTAGGTACCTGTGGAGAGGATCGAGAAATACCGATGAAGATGTACCACCGAAAGACAAGGAAACGGCAAGATAGAAGACAAATCGAAGAGGAAAAGACCAGGCACGACCGTGCTGTGGCGCATGGTCTGACCGTGCCCGGCAATAAAAAGGTTCTAGACAATGGGGCACGACCGTGTCCAGCCGTCGGATGGAAATGGAAATGGAGATCAAGGAAAAATTCCCTCAATAACAGGTATGTTTTCATCTCGTCTGGCTGAAGACGTTAAACTTAGCGCTGTTTGGGAGGCAACCCAATTGCCATTTCTTTCCAAGTTTTGAGTCTTCTTTGGAATTGTCGACTTTAAGTTTGGGGGGATGGTTTGCATCACATGAGTAGTTGCATTATAGGTTTATTGTTTTAGCATATTTATTGTTTTGTTTTAGGATGACAGATGATCTTGTGATTAGGAGATATGAAGTAAATTCTTGAGTAATAAAAAACATGAATTGAGTAAAATGAACGTAGAGATATATTTCTTGATTGAAGTTGAAAGTTTATTCTAAATTTTTTGGTGAATATATTTGAGCATGCAATGATTATGTAGTTTTGAGGAGTATGAAAATAAGCTTGTGAGATTTGAGTCTTGACTTGATATTACACCAAGTCTTATTTTCTTTATTATGTGGTTATCGATTGTCTTGTATATACCTCTAGAACTTGCTTTGGTATCTCCTTCGAGACTACAAGTACATGTGAATTTTTGAAAATGTTATAAGGCCATTTTTGTTCTGATTAGTCACTTAGCCAAATAATTTCTCACCAAATGCGATACATTTCCTTAGTTAGCCCTGTTGAGCCTTTAAACCTTATTCTTTGATGAGCCAAATGATTGGGTAAATTACCAATGCCTTTATTTTGAGCCTACCTACATATGATTTTGAAGCTCAATTGGGAAGTATATGTGGAGTCGGAGAAAGAATTTGGTGGAGGATATCAAAAGGAAAAATGATATCAAGGAAAAATTGATGAAAGAAAAAAAAAAGAGACCAAGTGTGAAAATGAAAAAAAAGAAAATATACACTTGGGTTGAAGAGGTGATTGTTGAAAAGAAATTTTTTGCATGAGTTGTGCCTATTTTTGATATGTTTTAGATTTTTAGTTGAGTTGTGCCTTTTTTGGAACTCATGTTTTGGGAGAAGTGGTCATTTGAAGAGACCACATGAAGATAGAAAAATTCATGATTTGAGTTGGAATTTGTGGAAAAGCTTCAAATATTTATTTGAGTAGTCACTTTTATCCAAATTTTTCCTACCCTGTCCAAAGAGCCTCATTGCGTCCAAATAAAGTCCTTTTTGATTCTTAATATTCACATGTACAAATGTGGTAGAGAAGTGAGACGATTTGCAAGCTTATGGTAGGTTTTACTTGATTTATCGATTTGAACATATACACGACCTATATTTAAACACTTTTGAGCGTGAGTGATACACTTTTACCTTGTGAGGTTCACTACTCCTTGAAAGTACATGGTTATGAATTGTTTGAAGTATTCATTAGAAGTTTGGATGAATTTTTGATATCAATTAGGTATATATGATCGATAGTTTGATTTGCTTAAATTCATGGTTCGTGTTTCTCTAGTTGCGTGTATAGTTTCTTTATGAAGTGTTAGTTGAGTAGTTGATGTTACTCGAGGATGAGTAACAGTTCAAGTTTGGGGGATTTGATAAGTGTCGTTTTTCACATATTTTTGCGTATGTTTATGTATTCATTCGGATATGTTTAGATACATTTTTATGGTGATTTCTAATGTTATTTTGTATAAGTTGCATTTGACGGGTTTGTGCTTAGTTTCATGATTTTGATGAGAAAAGTGCAAGTTTCAAGTGTAATTGATAATCAAGGAAGGAATCGTGGAAAAACGAGGAATAATAGGAGTTGAAATACGAGATCGCGTGGAAGAATTGGTGGTGCACGGTCTGGTCATGCCATGCAGCACGACCGTGCGCCATTATACAGTAAGTGCCTAATGTGGGGCACGGTCGTGCCCCACAACACAGTCAACGTCGTGCAATCACTAGTGACCTCTAAGTAGGGCACGGTCGACCGTGCCGTTAACACGACCGTGCCTGAGTGAACAGGAATACGCGAAGTTTTGGGTTTCTTGAAGTATTTTCATCTCTTACTTCATCTGAAAGACTCCCAAAGAAAAAGAAAAAGAAAAAGAGAGAGAGAGATAGGGAGAAAAACACGATAGTTTGAGAGGCATCGGGAAGATTTGAAGAAGAATTCAAGAGATCGAGGGATCGCGAGATCATCGTCAATAGAGTTTTTAATCTTTTCTTCCCTTGTTGAATATTAGTAGATATGATATTTCCAATCTTGTCTATGAGTTTGTTTATAATCATTTCTAGCTAATTTTTTAGGGTTTCTAGGGCTTGTTAGTAATTTAATTCGAATCTTAATGGATCTTTAATTTCAATTCAATGTTCATGATCGTCTATTCTATTTGTGTATTTATGATTTGATTGCTTGTTTGATTATGTGGCCAGTAATTGAAAATGTTTTGGTAATTAGATCAAAATTCGGGAGATGAGATTTAATTATGGAAGAATAAACACATGACACATAAAAAGACTTAGATCGGGAGATTAAGGAATTTATGTGATGAGAAATCAATCTTAGGTACTTTTGGGAGTTGTTATGTTTCAATCAGATTGAGTAGGGATACCTCTTGTGGCATAATATCAATCAACCGGTTAACTGACTCGGGAGAGCTGTTAATTCGATATATGTGATTGCTTATATAGGATGATTGATTAATGAACTTGAATTGGTTAAAGTGATGTTTTGATGAGAATTAGATGAAAGCATGTCCTAGAACCTGTCTTAGTTATCTGTTATTCTTGACTGAATTTATCTGCTTATTTACTTTTCTATTGAATTAATCTGAAGTTGATGAGATTTGATTTTCCTAGATAAAATTAAGAACTGAATTTGAGTAGTTAGTTAGTGCCTAGATAGACAGTCTCTGTGGGATCTACCTTGCTCACCACTTTTACACCCTACACCGTACACTTGCGGGAGTAGCTAAAAGAAATTAGTGAACATCAACTAAAATTAAGTTTCAAATAATTAGTTATGAATTTTAGAAGTTGGTAGAAAACAGGGTATCATCTATACTGAAAATAGGCTATATTGTAAAATTAATTATAATTTGTACAAGACTCCAAAAATTTCATGGTAAATTTATATATGTCACTTAAAACCTGTTCTAAAACATAGTAGAAGATCATATATCATTTCGAAGGGTATAAACCAGGGGAAGGGTTTTCTTAAGCCTAAAAAATAGAGTGTTCCTGTCTCCTTACAACAACTAGTAAAGAAATTCATAGTAAATCAAGATTTAGTCAAAAATTTTAAAATTTTACAGACATACTCTTAACTTCATATATTTCAACTTGGTATAAGGTTTTAGTCTAAATCAATTTCTACATCATTCGAACAGTTCCAAAATAGAAGAATAGAGCACAACACTTAAGCATATCTTAGAAACAACTTCTTTCTCCATTCAAGCAACAGAAAATTCTCAATCTAATGCCAAAGAACATCTTTGGACTTTCTAATACTAGTTTCAACTCATAAAATATCAGAATTCTAAAGAGAAATTAAAAGAGATTAGCAAAATACCTTTAAAATTCAAAGGAAGAAGATGATATTGAGTTTGAGAGTTCTATCTTATTTTGCAAAAGTAAGAAGTGATATGTGTTTCATGGTATTTTGTGCAATATCAATTAGTGTGTAGGATGACAAGGTGGTTAGGTGTCAAGAGTAGAAGTGGCTTAGTCATTGCTTAACATGCATGATTTTGATTAAAATAATTAAATGGCCTTGTTAATATCATATGTACGCATATATGTATAGTTTGTCTCATTTCCCCCCTTTTTTTTTACTTTGGTGTCTTATATTATATATATATATACATTATGAAAGAGACTAACAATAATAGTATAAAATGTAATTCATGTAAATATGAAAATTATATAGCATAAAAGTAAATATCAAAAATCTATATACTTAGATTAATAAGTATTGTTGTTATTTTAATATTCACTATAATGCATGCTCGTTCGAGTAAAACGTTTTGTTTCATACAAACACATATAAAGATCATAAGTAAAATTTCATAAAAAGAAAGCAATCGAAAGTGGTAACGAATAAAATTAGCATATAAACTTAATATCATTTTATTCATTTAAATTTAACTAGTATCTTATCTTTTTACTTTCGTTCATATGTGTCGAGTGAGTGGAGATCGAGCTTGGTTTCCTCCGTGAGTTATCCTGCAAAAAAACCCTTACAATCTCGAAAGAGATATTAGATCATAAAATTTTTAAAATCATCAAGCATAACGTAATTCATAAATCATAACTTTAAGTAATATAAGAACTCACACTTAAATCATTTATACTTAGAACGATAAAAGAAAATTTATAAAATATGCAATGTAGGTTTTCTTGACAATGGGGTGTTACAAGAGATATGGATGATCTAACTTTTAAATTTAGTCAATTAAATGCTAGGAGAGGCGTAGTTGAATTAATCGCCAAAAAACACCTTCCATTTAATTTTCTTGTGATGATGCTTTCAAAAAATACACTAGCACTTATTTACAACTGGCGAGTAGAAAAATATCTAGAAACACCGTTACTAGGGATATAGAAAAAATGGTAGGAGAATATAAATTTAAATTAATTGAAGACTTTAAAATTTTAAAACAAAAAGTTTCCATATGTAGTGATATTTGGAAGGATTCTTATAAAATGTATGATTATACGGGTATTACTTGTCATTTGATAGATGATGCATAGAATATTTAAAAACGTTTAATTGCTTATATTAAATTTGATGAAACACATTCGGCTTTACACATTGCACAAAAAATGCGACATGTTTTAAATGATTATGGTATATTAAGAAAAATATTTTCCATAGGATTTGATAATGCTAGTGGTAATACGACGGCTTTACCTTACTTGATTGCCTTTTGTCGACCTCCTATTGGAGGAAATTTTTTTCATATTCATTGTATGTGTCATTGTCACGTCCCGTTTTCTTTCATAAAAATTATCAGAGTTTTCTTTTGGGCGTGAAGAAAGAAAGGGAAAAAAATGTACATGATATAAAACAGAAACCTTTGGAAGAGATAGGATACGATTTTATATATACAAATCCTCGGCGTCTAGCCGAAATAAAACATTTAAAACATAGCAGCGGAACATCATCAGGATCCATAAAGAAAAGAAGAAGAGTTTATCTTTTACAAACGTGAATTATTAAAACAACGTTTCAACGTTAAGTTTTAAACAAAGAAACAAAAGGAGAAGACTTGATATGGCACCATCCTCTCTACGCACCTTTAATCTCGTAATTTCCTATAGTGTGAGTACAGAATATGGGGTGAGTGCGTTGAATACACTCGTGGGGATACTTTCCATATCTTATCACATTCGACAGATATGTAAAACAAAAATACATAACAATCGGCATGTAGTCACAACACATAAAATGCATAACACGTATCTCGTAACTCATTCTTTAGGTGTGGGAATTTCCCGTCTTACCCCATAAAACACTCTTAAATACCGCTGGTGATTTTTTACGGACAACCAGTCCCTCCGAAGTTGGTGATTTTTACGGACAACCAGTCCCTTCGAAGTTGGTGATATACACACAATATTCACAACACGTAAGGTTCAATAATTCACATGCACACATCATTCACGGCACGTAAGATTCAACAATTCATATATCAAATAGGGAAAAACAGTAAACACATAGAGATTTGAAGTTACCCCCACCTTATTCGGTGGTATCCGCGTGAGTAGCTAGGACCAAAAATATCAAATATCATAAGGCTCAATCCAACAGGTAGCCTACAACAATTACAATATATCTTAGATTCTTAATAAAAATAATTAAAGCTATAAAAGATCCCAAAGGAAAAACGATCGTAAAAAGCCGCGACAGATTGAGAACTCTAAAGATTGAGGTCAAAGAAACAAGAGGGGATGATCAGTCTATAAGGCTGAGATGATAGGGAATGAAATTTGGGTCACGATGGAAAAAGAATGAGCTCGATCGGAGTTGAAACGAGCTCGAACGAAGCGTTTTAAAATTGAGGGGTATTTTGGTAATTTTGGTCAAGAGCTGACTTTGACCGGGACCCCCGACTCTTGACGACCCGATGAAAACATCCGAAACGGACCGACGATTGAAAAACGCTCACCGGTCCACACACGGCGCGCACGGTGGCTCCTGGCGCGCTCCTACGCGTACGCCCGTGCGCCAACATCCAGTGGCACTGCACGGCCTCGGCGCCCCGTGCACGACGCGCACGCCCGTGCCAGCGTCCGCGTGTTCACGCCCTCGACAGACTCGGCCAGGCTCGGCGGCTACTGAGTTTTCTCGGCAGCTTGGGCACGCGTCTTGGCAGCTGGCCGAGTTTTCTCGGCAGCTCGGCCAGGCTCGCGCCCAGGCTCCCGGCGTCGGCCCTGCTCGACCAGCCATATTCCCGACGCCACCGACCGCCGCAGCGCCCATCACTGTCGCCACCATGTCCGCCGGAAAGCTTGCACCACCGGCTACTACCTCCGGCCATCCCTTGCCGGATTCCGGTGATGAATAGTACTCGAAACTTCGCCGCAAAACCCTTTGACATCACATACGCAAAAACCAAACCCCACCCTTTTCAGCTTCGGCCGGCGACTCCCAGTCGTCGGTGACCCTTCCCAGACCCCCGACCGAAAACCTCCCATTACCGGCAACCATTTTCCGACCACCCCCTCGTCGGAAACCGGCGGTGAACAGTAACAGCACCCTAAAAAACACACACACACACACACCAAAAACACACTCCAACACCTCTCAAAACTACTTTGGCCGGCGACTTTTCGGCACCGATCACCACCCCAAAACTGACTCAAACTCTTCCTAACACCCCAACTTACCCCAGCAAAAGGAAAGAACCAAAACCACCAAGAAACGAGAAAGAAACGGGAGAGAGAAAAAGGGTTCAAGAACTAGGGTTTAGGGTTTGGAGACCGTATTTCGCCATTTTCCGGTGAACGGAAACTCAGAATTGAATTACGGAAGTTGTCCTAGACTCGTCTCAACGAGGCCTACGTTGTGTGTGAAAATCGGCCGAAACCGACAACATTGAAATTTTCCGGCGAACTCCGGCGGCGACGCGTATTTTGACGATGATGGAGATGACACATATGGATATGATTTAAACACGTCCTCCTCCGCTGGAACCAATGAATGAAGGTACGTTTAAGTGAGTTAGAGAACTACGTGAGCTTTGATTCCTTTGTTTTGACAAGGATACATAAGCAATTTCATTCTAAGTTTGGAAGTTACACTTTCAATCTTAGAATGAAACTCAAGTTCTTTCAATTTTTTTTGCTCTTCTTCAATTTATTTTATACAAAGATGAAAAAGTTGTAATATTTTAACTTCAAGTCTTCAATATTGTAGTATGATTCATCATTCATGATTGTAATATATTGAGTTGTAATATATGATTTTGAACATATGTTGTACTTGTATTTCTAAATTTCTAATGTTTTATTTTAATTTTTTAATTGATTGTATTTTATTAATTTTCACTCATTTTACTTTGTTAAAAGTCTTCAAAACTTTATATAAAAATCGAAAGACTAAAATTATGAAATATTAAACAATTCATACCAAAAAAAAATCAAAAAAAAATTAATACAAAAACGGAAACCGAACCGCCGGTTCCGATTTAACCGATGGTTCCGAACCGAAACCGAACCCGCACGGTTCAGTTCCAGTTCGCACTACGGCGGAATCGTGAACCGCCGATTCGGAACCGTGAGCACCTCTAAATGGAGGGATTTGAGGAAGGATTTAAAATTCGTAGTAATGATGTTTAGATAGAAACGAATTTGAAGTTCAACAAACATTCATTTTGTGTTAATTTTCGAGTAATATGAATAAATTTGATATCCATTTATTTCAAATCTTAATTTATATATATAATTATCCAAACACATCATATTCAAAATTGATGGTTTACAAAATGTTGTATCTTTTTTAAGTTGACAAAAAAAGTATTTTGAAGGAAATATAATGTTTTATTTTTAAAACTTTTATGAAACAGTTTCAAGATCTGAATTTGTAAGAAAAAATCTCTTATTGCATTAAATGTGTAAGTTAAAACTCGTCTACACAATGAGAGAGTCAACCAAAACTCTAGTTGAATTCCACATTTTTTCCTTTATTTGAAAAAATATTAATTTTGAATAAAAAAATTTATTATTTTCACTTCAAAAGTATTACTTGACTCAAAAATTATTATTTCCTCTTCCAAAAGTATTACTTTTTAACTTGAAAAATACAATTTTAAAGGGTTGATTGCTGATAAAATCACAACATTTTTTAAATTATAATTTTAACCAAATTTTTAATATTTACAAAAATAAAACAACCTTATGTATATTGCATTGAGACACTGCTCAACAACAGTTAGATAATTGGGGAATTTTTTTTTTTTTTCAATGTTTTTTCCTTTACGATTAAACAATTATACAATGTTCAAAGTACGTTTTCTTGTGTTAGGGGATACCCCTATAGACCGTGCGACAGTTAAATCATAAACAAAAAATAATTGAAAAACTTAAAAATGTCAACTATACACTTATATATTTATAAGAATATATTATTTTTACTAATATTGAAAAGTTTTGTCAAAATTGCAATTTAGAAAAATGTGATTTTATTGGCAATTAAATCATATATTTTTTGGTAAATTACAAATTTCAAGTAAAGTTACGACCCTTGTTACGTTTGACATACCTAAATTTTGAGTTGTTACTAAACAACTGTTCAACATTATTATTAGAACTAATAAACTGTCAAATGATGTATTATGATTTTTTAAAAGGAAATCTAAAACTTGAGTTAGAAAATTAATTATAAAAGCTAGTAGATGGAGAATAGAGATTATGATTGTACAAAATTTTAAAATCCTCACAATATTATGATATCATTCTTGTGCAATTTAAAGAAAGGTCAATGATATTCTCATTTAAAGAAAAATAAGGCAAATTTTAGCGTGCCTAAAACTACGGCGTAACTGCGATCTGATTTCAAATGAAACTAAAAAGACACTCCGAACAGCTACTGTAGTACAGTGTCCCATTTGACGACTCGACAGAAAATCACCTGCTGTATTTGGCGCACCCAAACTCACTCAGGTCCTTATCCTCTCTCTCTCTCTCTCTCCCTCCCCGACTTTCTCTCTGCGCCAGCAAGCACACGCGCACACTCGTCCATTTGCCTTTCTTGTTTGAGTGATTCATGTGAAAAAAATGGTGAACTGGTTACCTGTGTCTTTGTAGAACAAAAGGTTTTCTGGTTTTGCCCTACTTTGTGTTGTGTAAATGTTGACTTAAAGTATTTGGATACTCTGTTATTATAACTGTAGATATGTAGATAAGGTACTCCTCCTTTGTCGTAGTTGTTGCGCAGGTATTGCCTTATCAAGTGAATGTAAATTGAAATTACTGAAACACGTTTGAAACTGCACTGCTTTTGCTTATTGAATTAGGGTTTTATTTGTGCAACATTATTGTTAAAAAACAGACGAAATTATCTGTGTGTTTTATTTTTGCTGTCTTTTACAGCATATTAACGAAATGAAGTGAGGAAAACTTTTCGTTTTTGGAAATATTAGAACATAATGCACATTATTTGTACTAAATTTTTTAATCGAAATTTCTTTTCCCTTATGTGTATGAGTTTCGATGGATTGGTGGTGTTGGGTAAAAGTTTTTATACAATAGACTACTGAAGGATGTTCTTTTAGCTGACTTGAATGAAGAGAGTTTGACACAGTACAAGAGGATAATAGGTTAATTCAGTTAATATTATATATATTTTTTGCTTTCATGAAGTTTTAGATGATGATTTGTTTTGTGCAAAAAATTGATGTTCAGGAAAGTGTTTTGATGCAAATTGGGTATGGATCACATATTTCTTGCTTAAAATTTATATACATTGCCCAATTGTGCTTGATTTGGCTGCATTTCTTACTAAGCAAATGGTAGCTCAGCGTACTTCCTTTATATGGGAGTTATTGATTTGTTGATTTCGAAATATTATTTAAAGTCCCTTAGGAGGATTAGCTGCAACCTTCATCTCTTGTGCAGGTCACCGTTTTCTTTAATATAAAGTAGATTGAAGATGGCAGCGACTGCTGCTTCAAGCTTGCAGATCACAGCAGTGAAACCTGCTATTTTCTCAGCTAAAAGAATTTTGAGAGGAGGTGTGGAAATTGTTAGCATTAGTTCATTGGGGGCATCATGGTCGAAACTATCTAGTGCTTGCCATATATCATCTGGACAACATTTCAACCGTGGCTTCACATCATCACCTGTGAAATTGAACAAAGCAACAACAATGGCAATGTCTGAACCTGGTGAAAGCAAGCCTGCATCAGGACTACCCATTGATTTGAAAGGTTTATATTTCTTCTATTATCAAAGTGCAAGTAACTTTAGCTTTTGAAGATATCTAATAGCCATGCCTAATTCATTTTGGGATCTTCAAGCTCCTTTTGTTTTTATCATAACAATAAGAGGCGATTGTCTAGAAACTCTTTCATTTGTCTTCTGAGAATTAGTAAACCAACTCATCTGCCACAATATGGGTGCAATTTGACCTGCTTGTGAATAGCAACCAAGAAGAAGCTTAAGGGAGAGCACATCATGTCTTTTCTAATATAAAAGCTGGCCATCCAAGTAAAGAGCAAAAGAATGCAACTAAATTCATATATACCAAGTTTGATTATTTTGGAGATCTATTACTGTGTTAATGATTAGAATAGATTTTGGATATGTTATATGTGCTAGAACTCATTTTTGTTTGGAGAAATATCTTCTAGATAGGTAAAGTTGATACTTTTTGAGTGTTAATGTCCACTAAGTTTTGTTCAGGTAAGACGGCATTTATTGCTGGTGTAGCTGATGACAATGGATATGGTTGGGCTATTGCAAAATCTCTAGCTGCCGCAGGAGCTAAAATTCTCCTTGGCACGTGGGTACCTGTAAGTAATATAGCTTAAATCACAAAGCTGTGCTATCTCTCTTATTCAGTGCACCTGAGTGAACTGATTGTGGAATTACCATGCAGGCATTGAACATATTTGAAACTAGTCTACGGCGTGGGAAGTTTGATGAATCACGCCTGTATGATGTTTAAGATTGTATTCCTAAATTTATTTAATCTTCCCACGTCCACCAAAGTGACTTGGGAAAAGTAGCTTCTGCTTATTAAGATTTTGTTTTCAGACAACCTGATGGCTCTTTAATGGAGATCACTAAAGTTTATGCATTAGATGCAGTTTTTGACACTCTAGAGGATGTTCCTGAAGATGTAATTTACCTAATTCAACTCCACTTACATCTAAACATTTTTCCAAATGCCATAGAACTGTTCATTTTTTTTTTGTTTTCACACTATGCAGATAAAAACAAATAAACGTTATGCTGGAACCAGTAATTGGACCGTAGAGGTACATTGATATTCTACCCTCCTATTGATATTTTCCTTTTCTGTCACGTATGGAGATCTTATGTTAAATTGTTAGGTCCTACCACTCATACAATGCAATGCTAAAGAGGTGTAATATTGCAGTCATATATTTTAAAAAATAGGCCCACTGGTATTTAAACAGAATTAAGAAAAGGTTCACCTCATGCATATTACGAATTGAGAGACTGGTTGAGATTCAGGATTTGTTCTTGTGCCAATTCATGAACATCATGATCCAAAGGAATATCCTAGTTTATGATGTGGTAGTTGTGTACGTTTAGTTAATCAAGTATTTCAGATCTCCAAAGGTCTCATTGCAATAGCTTTGTAATGTGAATTATACAGTCTGTAGTCTACCCATCATTTATAGTTTCATTGTTAGCCTCAATAATTTGCGGACTTCTTAGAAGTTTGATCCCTTATTATAATTCCTGTTGGCACCTTGAGTTTTCACTTCAATGGAATGTTTCAGAATTTTGGCTGTCATTTTCACTCACTAAGAAAGACTTGTCATGATAGTGTTGGGGCATAAAAAGGCCTAGCGATTGAAATGAATGACCAAGTATTTTTCGGTTTTCTGATTACTAAGGTAGGATATTCACCTTTTGGGCTTTCTAGTTACTGAGATATTGGTGTTCTGTCGCACCCCAGGCGGACCAAGTGGGGGCCAAAAAGCTATACCTTGGCACCATAGACTCTGCTACTACTTCGCATTTGTTCTTTCCGAAAAATGATTAACCAAGTTATTGGAGGAGTCCATCGTACCCACTTATAAACCACTCAACATGGGTCCCACATCACATATTCAGATTGGAAGAAACTTCTCTGAATACTTTTGAAATATCCCACAGGAAGTAGCTGAATGTGTGAAACAAGATTTTGGCAGCATCGACATTCTTGTGCACTCACTTGCTAATGGCCCAGAGGTATATTGCCTTCATAATTGTTGTTTAATATGGCACTTTTGACATTTCTCACTGTTATGAAATCATGTATAACTAGGTTACCAAACCCCTGCTGGAAACTTCAAGAAAGGGATATCTTGCAGCAATATCAGCATCAAGTTATTCTTATGTGTCCTTACTGAGGCATTTTCTTCCAATAATGAATCCAGGCACGTCCTGCTTATCTTATCCTGTGTAATGTTTTATCTTTCCTTTCCAATTTACTTATCCGCAACACTAAATTCTCAATTTGCATCCTTATTTCAAAATAATTGCTATATGATGGCTTTTGCTTCAGGTGGTGCATCAATCTCTCTGACATATATTGCATCTGAGAGGATCATCCCAGGGTAATTCTGCTTTGGCGTATTCTTGCTGCTCCATATTTAATATTTTTTAAAAATTAAAGATTATTTTTAATTGTGCTAATGAAACAGTTATGGAGGTGGCATGAGCTCAGCAAAAGCAGCACTAGAGAGTGATACAAAGGTAATCTTTGTTATGATCACTAAAGTTTCTCTTTTTATTATTTTTTTTGTTTTAAGTTTTTGGAATGGTTGTGTTGTTTTGGTTTTCCCCTACCCCTGGTCTGTTAATTTGTTAATGCAATCTCAGGTGCTTGCATTTGAAGCAGGAAGGAAACATAAAGTCAGGGTGAACACTATATCTGCTGGTATGTTGTCTTTCATATCCTTGTACTTGATTTTAATTTCTCAAATATTGGCTTGAACATCAAATTTGCTATAGGTGAATGGAATTTTCTCTGCGACCTATATTCACTAACTATTTCCTTAAATGAAGCTGAGATTTAACATTTAAATTGCGAGCTATTATTCTTTAGACTATAGGTAAATATTTGAACTCATAGAGTTTTCACAGTTTTAACAATATACATTTTGAAGCTGTAGATGTACCAGGCTGGGAGATTAGTATTAGCTTATGGTTTTGACACTTGGGTTGCATTTCAATTGAAGGATTTAGAGGATAAATTTTGAATTTCACAATAGCAAATCCATTCAGGCTGTTTTGAAATCCACAAATTATTATTATTATTATTATTATTATTTTTTTTTTTGAGTGATTTGGTAGAATTGAAATCTATCAAATTTGGAGACACGGAAATCATCCCTTCAAAATACAATCCAAATGCAACCTTGTTTAAATTGCCTTGTACACAGCTTGCATACCATATGATTATTATTCCTGGTGCTTCAACTTTATGTGCACACCTAACCTGATATTATAGCAATCACATGAGTTTGTGATCTATGGCAGAGGCATAAAAATGCTAATTGTGAATATAAATTTTTACTCACTATTGCCAAAGCAAAATCTCAGTAATATCAGTGTTATTGCTTTTTATTGAAAAAATTTAGGCCCATTAAGAAGCCGTGCTGCGAAAGCTATTGGATTCATTGATATGATGATTGATTACTCCCTAGAAAATGCACCTCTTCAGAAAGAATTATCTGCAGGTAAATCACAAAGACTCCACCAAATCTTGAAGTTCCACAAGAATTGTTTCTGTCTACACTTCACATTTGTTTATTCTCACCTCTGACAACAAATTTGACAGATGAGGTAGGAAACACTGCAGCCTTCCTGGCATCACCATTGGCTTCTGCCATTACAGGTGCAGTGATATATGTCGACAATGGTCTGAACGCAATGGGCGTTGGAGTTGATAGTCCCATATTCAAGGACCTCAACATTCCTAAATCCAAATAATTGTAATCTTAACTAGTCTTATTGCTAGAAGATGGAATATAGAGTATTTTTTTGGTCATAACCAAGAATCGCTTGGCCACGGCGCTATTGTATCATAGGTCTATCATTTTTTGTTAGTGGTGTGTGGAATTTGAATGGAGACACCCATGTATAACTTGGTTGGGAATGTTCTGTAAACACTTTACATTTGCTTCAGTTGCAACAATTCTCTGATCATGTGATTGTTGAGCTACCTATAACCTAGCAAGCAAATTGTTGAGCCATTCAGTCTTTGATCTCTGTGGTTTTGTTTGGACGAGCACCAGCAAATCCGATTTTTGGATGTGTTTATTGAGTCTTGTATTTGGTTTGCGATGTTTTAATTCTAACCAAATCCCAATATATTTAAGCCCTAGGTGTGATCTTTCATTGATATATTGTAAACCAACAAATTTTAAATCATTTACACAAATCCCATTAAACAATACATAATTCAAATAACCTTTTACAATAAAATAACACAATTTTATCTATTTTATATTTACTATTTCAAATATAATATGATATTTCAAAAGTAATTATACTTTAAAAAATCTCAAAATAAACACAAGATTTTAAAAGTTCACAACCATTCAAAATCCTGATACTTACAAAGTTCATTTAAGCAAATTTATTTAAGCTCTAATCCAGACAATGTCTTCTCAATGAGATTTTTGTTGATACATGCGTCCTCTGTGTACGTATGACTTATATTTTTTCTTCTTTGGTCAATAATTGTAGGTTTTTTTTTTTTTTTTTTTTTGTTGTCAATTATTGTATCTAAATCCTTCAATAATGATCAATATAATTATTCGGCTGATTTACACGTGTATAATTCATTTAAAATACTCGTCTTTCAAATCAGTGTGTAGTGAATTACTGCTTGATTTTAACATTTAACTAATTGAGAAGATGCATTAAAAACAGTCGTAGCATTATTGTTTCTTATAAGTAATTTTGTTTCTCTGTTTGTTGAAATCGATATGGATTCTAAAACAATGTCGTAGCATTATTGTTTCTTATAAGTAATTTTATTTCTCTGTTTGTTGAAATCGATATAGATTCTAAAACAATCTTTATTGATTTTATAAGATTGACGTATGTTTAGTAATTGAATGTACATGTTTCTGTTAATACATTAATGAAGAGGATAAACTCAAATTAGTGTAGCTTTTAAATGGGGAAATTAATTTTTGGGGATTTTGGAGAAAGTGGAGTCAATTTTCCCTCTAAAGTATTAGGGTTCTGTAACACCCCAAATTAAACTTTGACTATGTAAAATGTTCACTAATTTCTTTTAGCTACTCCCGCAAGTGTACGGTGTAGGATGTAGAAGCAGTGAGCAAAGTCGATCCCATAGAGACTGTCTATCTAGACACTAACTAACTACTCAAATTCAGTTCTCAATTTTATCTAGGAAAATCAAATCTCATAAATTGCAAATTAACTAAATGGAAAAGTAATTACGTAGATAAATTCACCCAAGAATAACAAATATCTAAGACAGGTTCTAGGACATGCTTTCATCTAATTCTCATCAAAACATCACTTTAACCAATTCAAGTTCATTAATCAATCATCCTATATGAGCAATCACATATGTTAAATTAACAGCTCTCCCGAGTCAGTTAACCGGTTGATTATTATGCCACCAGAGGTATCCCTACTCAATCTGATTGAAACATAACAACTCCCAAAAGTACCTAAAATTGATTTCCCATCACATAAATTCCTTAATCTCCCGATCTAAGTCTTTTTATGTGTCATGTGTTTATTCTTCCATAATTAAATCCAATCTCCTGAATTTTGATCTAATTACTAAAACATGTTCAATTACTGGCCACATAACCAAACAAGCAATCAAATCATAAACACACAAATAGGATAAACGATCATGAACTTTGAATTGAAATTAAAGATCCATCTCGATTCGAATCAAATTACTAACAAGCCCTAGAAACCCTAGAAAATTAGCTAGACATGATTATAAACAAACTCATAGACAAGATTGGAAATATCATATCTACTAATATTCAACAAAGGAAGAAAAGATAAAAACTCTATTGACGACGATCTCTCGATCTCTTGAATTCTTCTTCAAATCCTCTCGATTCTTCTCAAACTATCGTGTTTTTCTCTATAAATCTCTCTCTAAATTTCTCTCATTCTTACTTCTCTTCATGTTGAGTATTTATATAGCTTTGGGAGTCTTTCAAGTGAAGTAACATGTGAAGATTATCCAAGAAAACCAAAACTCTACGAGTTCCTGTTCACCTGGGCACGGTCGTGCCCCACGGCACTGGCCGGTCGTGCCCCACAGCACGGTCGTGCTACACAATCCAGCACTCTCTACACAATGGCGCACGGTCGTGCTACATGGCACAGTTGTATCGTGCACCACCAATTCTTCCACGCGATCTCGTATTTCTATTCTTCCTTCCTTGATCATCAATTACACTTGAAACTTGCACTTTTCTCATCAAAATCATGAAACTAAACACAAACCCGTCAAATGCAACTTATACAATATAACATCATAAATCACCATAAAAACGTACGTATCTAAACATATTCAAATGAATACATAAACATACGCAAAAATATGTGAAAAACGACACTTATCATAAAATATAACGAGAATTTTTTTAATATTTAAAATAAGGCCTAAATGATAATAATATAAATTATTGATTAATGATGGTAGAAATTATGTATAAATCATAGATGGATAATGAGTTTTAAATTTAATATATATGTATAGATATATAAGCATACGTGTATGTGGATAACAATTAGCATCACTTTAACAAATAATACCATAATAATGAGTAATAAAAATAAAATTAAAATAAAAAAGAACAAAAGAAAGTGGAAGAATTCAATGGGATGATGACTCAAAATAATATTAAAGGGGAAGAGGACGTGTGCCCCCTTCCATGATGATGAGTCATTTTTTTTAAACTTATTAATTGTAGAACATTACAGAAAAAGCAAGAAAAGAAAAGAAAAGAAAAGAGGGGGGGGGGGGGGAGACAAGAACACGAGAGAGAAGAAAACGGAGGTATGAATTTTACAATTCCAAAGTGAAGAATTCAAGTTTTCCTTCATTTCTTTCGAGCTTAAATATTACATACATGCTTGTTAATTAATTTGATGGAATCGGATTTCTTAGTTAACATATAATTAAATTAACATATGGGTTAACATGTACTTGGATATAATAGTTTACTAATTCATAAATTACCTAAATTAGCTTTGCTAAAGTTTGAACGATATGATCAGATTAATGACTCTTTATATGTTTATATTGTTAGCTAAGATATTTAATATCAATTAATCATTTAACTTGTTTAATCAACAAATATGCATGCAAGTTAGGTTTTAGAACTATACAGAAGGATGTGAATTATTTATAAATAGCCAC
This sequence comes from Scutellaria galericulata, assembly GCA_946896805.1. NCBI lineage: Eukaryota > Viridiplantae > Streptophyta > Magnoliopsida > Lamiales > Lamiaceae > Scutellaria > Scutellaria galericulata. Next base: position 11,195,048 of record OX335792.1, read on the forward strand.
ATACATTTTCCCTTATATATTTATGTACTGAAGGATATTAACATTTATTAAATGATTAGGTTAATCATTATACATAAGTTTCATTATAGAAAAATATCGCTTAATTAATTTTAAGGTATTTGTCAACTAATTAAAGGCAAATAAATTAGAAACTTAATTAAACAAACATTAAAACCAATTCTTTTGATTCCAAATTTTGTAGTTAGAATTTTAAATAACATGAAATATAAGATTTGTAGGATTATTTTTATAGAGTGCCTAATAATAAAAATTTTATTAATTGAACTTTTAAGGCACATAAAATATGAAAAATATGATTTTCAAGAGATAAGTTTTAATATATATATATATATATATGTATATATACATATATATATATATATATATATGCTATTGTTGTAACGAAGTCAATAAGTTTTAGCTCATAATTTATTGGTCTTATATGGTGTAACTATATTAATTTACATGCATAATAAGTTTCATAAGATATAAAAGTAAATGATTAAATTGTCAAATAATTAAGAAATATGTAATGGAAGCATGAGATAGTAAATGAAATTGCTTATTCTTATCATGCACTGTATAGTATCATTGATTATGAATATTTGGAATAAGTTTCAAAGATATTATTTTATTTGTTATACAAGATTAATGGTAATGATATAATATACATCACACATCATTAGCCATTAAGATCTCAAGGGACAACACAAATGATTTAAGGGTGACAACGAGTAAAGATAAGTAGAAATTTATTATAACTATAAAGCATAAAACGGTATTTTGTGAATTATTTGTGTTAATTGATGATACATGCATACTACGTGTTCTACGAGTTTTGATTTGTCGTTCAGTGGCTATCGTAAAATAGATGAACCTGCGAGCTCAATGATTGTTATGAAATGAATTTGATAGTTGAATGATTATTGTGAAATGACATTGTGGGTCCTATTAAATGATGTGTTTCGACAAAAAAGTTGGCAAAATTGGCACTATGTGTGCAAGGTTGGTAACCTGTCACGCCCCGTTTTCTTTTGGTAAAATATCAGAGTTTTCACACGGGCGTGAAGATAGAAAAATAGTAAAGAACACATATTACAACGGAAAGAAATAGCAGGAGACAACAGAAGAAGGAGCGAAGGAGCAAAACATATATCATTCACACAGCAATCGGCTTCTGCCGATAGCAATCGGTCTCAGTACCGATATTTACAATATGCACAGCGGAATATTTCATCAGGATCCCACACTCATCATATGTTTCCAGACCTCACAAGTGTAAAATATTTAAAATATTGTTTGGAAAAGTTTGGACGACATCATCTCGAAATCACAAATTCCCCAAGACAACACCACCATCACTCTCACTAGGGTTCATCAGTTTCCTCATCTCTTGTAGTGTGAGTACAGATTAAGGGGTGAGTGTGTGGAATACACTCGTGTGAATAAAACCGCATCTTATGACACACGACAAACAACCGACAGAAAATAAAAACATGTACCAGCACGTTGCCACAACACGTAAAATGCACAACAGATATTAGAAACGGTGAGGAATAGGTGCGGGATTTCCCCGTCTTACCCAATAAAACGGTCTCAATACCGTTGGTGCATTTCAAGAGGACCACCAAACCTCAATAGAGTAGTAGAAGAGAAGCGGGGACGAATGCATGATCAGAGTCGGACCGCAACCCTCTTACAGTATAAAGGATGGCAAAACAACTAAATTTCACAGAACATAGTATTCCATAGTTCATGCTTTTACTAGGAAAACAATAAACAGATAAAGATTCAGAAGTTACCCCCACCTTGATGAGTAGCTAGTACTATGTATCACAAACACGGTCCAACTGATAACCTACACAAATTACAGTGTTTCTTAGATTCTTAATAAATATAATAAAAGCTACAGATAATTTTGAAGAAAGAACAATCGTTTAACGTGCGATAAAACGGGGGGTCTCAAAATTGAGGTTAAAGTAATAAGGGTGAAAGTTTAGTTTCTTAGGCTGAGGTGAAAGAGAATGAAATAAGGATCGCAACGCAAAAAGAATGAGCTCAATCGGAGTTAAAACGAGCTCGTACAGAGTATTTTAAGTTTAGGCGTATTTCGGTAATTTCGGTCAAAGAGTTGACTTTGACCGGGCCCACGACCCTCGGTCAACAACATCTTGTCAAAAACGACTCGATGTTAATGTACGGTGAAAAAGACGGGGTTCGGATCGAAAATACGGCATCGCGTGCGGCGGGGCACGCGAGCACCCGGCGTTGGGTGGAAAAAACCCGACGGCTCGCGTATCACCCGGCAACTGCCGAGTTTTCTCGGCAGTGAGCAACCTGGCACTCGGCAGCTGCCGAGATTTCTCGACAGCCACGTCTCCCGGCGCCCGCGTGCGCATCCGGCCCCGGCGCCCAGCCCCCGTGCGCACACCCGGCCCCCGGCGCCCACTCGACGCGCACGTTCCGTCCCGGACACACACACCGGCACCCGACGTCGGGTGCTCGCGTGTCCTGGCGCACGCGACGCCATATTTTCGATCCGAACCCCGTCTTTTTCACCGTACATCAACATCGAGTCGTTTTTGACGATATGTCGTTGACCGAGGGTCGTGGGCCCGGTCAAAGTCAACCTTTGACCGAAATTACCGAAATACCCTTAAACTTAAAATACTCTGTACGAGCTCGTTTTAACTCCGATTGAGCTCATTCTTTTTGCGTTGCGATCCTTATTTCATTCTCTTTCACCTCAGCCTAAGAAAATAAACTTTCACCCTTATTACTTTAACCTCAATTTTGAGACCCCTCGTTTCGTCGCATATTAAACAATCGTTCTTTCTTCAATATTATTTGTAGCTTTAATTATATTTATTAAGAATCTAAGAAACACTGTAATTTGTGTAGGTTATCAGTTGGACTGTGTTTGTGATACATAGTACTAGCTACTCATCAAGGTGGGGGTAACTTCTGAATCTTTATTTGTTTACTGCTTTCCTAGTAAAAGCATGAACTATGGAATACTATGTGCTGTGAAATTTAGTTGTTGTGCCATCCTTTATACTGTAAGAGGGCTGCGGTCCGACTCTGATCATGCATTCATCCTCGCTTCTCTTTTACTACTCTATTGAGGTTTGGTGGTCCTCTGGAAATGCACCAACGTTATTGAGACCGTCTTATAGGGTAAGACGGGGAAATCCCGCACCTATTCCTTACCATTTCTAATATCTACTGTGCATTTTACATGTTTTGGCAACGTGCTGGTACATGTTTTTATTTTCTGTCGGTTGTTTGTCGTGTGTCATAAAATGCGGTTTTATTCACACGAGTGTATTCCACGCACTCACCCCTTAATCTGTACTCACACTACAGGAGATGAGGAAACTGATGAACCCTAGTGGGAGAGATGGTGGTGCTGTCTTGGGGAATTTGTGATTTCGAGATCATGTCGTCCAAACTTTTCCAAACAATATTTTAATTATTTTACACTTGTGATGTCTGGAAACATATGATGAGTGTGGGATCCTGATGAAATATTCCGCTGTGCATATTTTAAATATCGGTACTGAGACCGATTGCTATCAGTAGAGGCCGATTGCTGTGTGAATGATATATGTTTTGCTCCTTCACTCATTCTTCTGTTGTCTCCTGTTATTTCTTTCTGTTGTGATATGTGTTCCTTATTATTTTTCTATCTTCACGCCCATGTGAAAACTCTGATATTTTACCAAAAAAAAACGGGGCGTGACAGGTGGTATCAGAGCGTGGTTCTACCGTTTGTAAGGCCTTACTCAAGCTTGATTATAAAACATGAGTTGATTTAAAAAAATAGATAGGCACCATCCTCTCTCCATAGGTGTCCTTCTCTGCTTATGATACTTGTGGAAAAGCATGTTTATTTGTTATGTGATACTGTATTGGCGTGATATAAATTGTTAAGATACAGAGGGGGTGATTATGGATATAGACTGATGATAGAAACTTGTGTAATTTCTACATGACAGATGAATATAATATATTTTAACGCTACGATGAGGGTGCCAGTGGTGGAGACACGAGAGGGGAGATTACGACATCGTTTTTTTTAGAGTCGAGAGACAGAGGATAGGTTGATTGGGGAGCATATTACTCGACTGTTGTATTGTTGGCAAGAGTTAGGAGGTCTTAAAGGTAGTATTAGTGGGGTTCAGACATCCTTACATTTGATCCACACCATGCACGGTGAGTGGGAGGTCAGGGCATGTTCAGCCTATAGGGATGAGTTGGTGCACTCATCGATAGACTTTGTACCTTTTGCCAACTTTGGAAACATAGCAAAGGAGATGGTAGATGTGTGGGGTCGGCATGGTCTTCCGATTCAGGATGAGCCGAGTCCCTATGACCCATCTAGTAGTAGTTCATAGTCTGAGGATGTGGATATCGAGGAGGACCCGGATGAGGATAAGGATGCTGAGGAGTATGATCCAGGGGTAGCACTAGGATCACCAAGACTGCCGTCTCCAGCCGTTGTATAGATTAGATGATCTTTTCTAATGTATATATGTACTATATGTGATATATCCCTCTATATGTACATGGTAGCCTTTATATCATGCAGATAGTGTACATAATCCTTTTGGCATAATGTAAGGGCTACCTCTATTTTGGTAGATATGTATATAGTATGTGCGTGTAATCCTTTTTTGTGATGGCATACACGTTTATATCTCTTCTTGCGTATTACATTTGTTTTTCTTTATTTATATTTTGTTATGGATAATAACGATATATGTATATATATGTATGTAACTTAACAGAGTCATGTGTAGAGTACGACCTCGAAAGGAACAACCACCGATGGCTAATCAGCCAGAGAGAGCCGATAACGCAAACCTAGGAGATTTAGCTGCGGCAATAAGGGGACTAACCCAAAATTTTGAGGTAAATCAAGCTAACCCACAGCCGGCAAGAACTGATCCTAACCTTATATATGAGAAGTTTAGGTGATTCAGCCCACCAATATTTGACGGGAAGGGTGAACCAACAAATGCGGAAGAGTGGCTACATTCACTCGACCGACTATTTGGATATAAGAACAGAAGGTCTCTTGTGCGATCTTCCAACTCACTGAGGAAGCGAGTCACTGGTGGGACTCGTACGAACGAACTTTATCAGCTGCCAAACGAAATGGGATAACATGGGAGGAATTTAAGGAAGTAGTTTCTAGCCACTTCATCCCTCAATCCTACCGGGATAAAAAGGAAACCGAGTTTCTACACATCCGTCAAGGAAATTCAACGGTAGGAGAATACGAGCAGAGATTCAATCAACTAAGTCGGTACGCCACACACTTGGTAGACACCGACATAAAAAAGGCTCAAAGGTTTGAAAAAGGCCTTCGTCTAGAGATTGGATCCATTCTAGTCGGGTAAGAGGAGACGACGTATGCAAGCGTCCTCAGGAGAGCGTAGGAGATTGCCTCTCGTTTGCATTTGGATGCTACGCCCTCTAAGAAAGTTTTCCCAGCTTTTGTGAAGAGGGTGTGGAATGGTCCGATCCAAGGTCTGGGCCAGAATAAATTTCCAAGGCCAAACAACGTTCCACTCCTTCCTATCCCCAAACTAGGGAACCCGTGCTCTAGATGTAAAAGGATACATGTGGGCTCGTGTCCACCAGAAACACGGACTTGTTTCAGATGTGGGGCACCAGGGCATATAGCGCCCAACTACCCAAAGGCGAGAACCTCGCCAGCCACAACCCCGAATTCGAGGCCAGTACCAGGCCGAGCACGAGCCTTTGCTCTCACCCGCCCAGAAGCTGCCGAAGAAGCTGAGGCAATAACAGATATGTTACCAGTATGTGATATACCTACCCTCATCTTATTTGATATTGGAGCGACACATTCTTTTATATCTATCAACTTCTGTAAATTGCTGAAGTAAGAGGACGATAGGATAGTCGCTCGAACCCTAGAAGTAAGTATTCCTTCAGGAAAGACAGTTAGAACAAAACATCTTTACCGTGACCTAAAGATCGCCTTCGAGGGTAAGATTCTTCTAGCCAATCTTCATGCTTTGGAGATGAAGGATTTTAACGTAATCCTAGGGATGGATTTGTTGGAATCCAATCACGTGATAATCAAGTGTCATATAAGAGAAATTGTCTTTCAAGCCCCAGGGGAACCGGAGTTCACCTTCTAGAGGACACGAGTTGGGATTGATTCAAGGATTGTTTTAGCCATGAAGATAACCCAGATGCTTAGCAAAGGAAATTGCGAAGCTTGGTTAGTCAACATAGTAAATCCTGAGCAGGAATCAATGTCTATCGAGGATGTACCAGTAATTTCCTGTCACACCTTGTTTTCTTTTGGTAAAATATCAGAGTTTTCACACAGGATTGAAGATAGAAAAATAGTAAGTGAAAGAGCAAAACATATATCATTCACACAGCAATCGGCCTCTACCGATAACAATCTGTCTCAGTACCGATATATACAATATGCACAGCGGAATATTTCATCAGGATCCCACACTCATCATATGTTTCCAGACATCACAAGTGTAAAATATTTAAAATATTGTTTGGAAAAGTTTGGACGACATGATCTCGAAATCACAAATTCCCCAAGACAACACCACCATCTCTCCCACTAGGGTTTATCAGTTTCCTCATCTCCTGTAGTGTGAGTACAGATTAAGGGGTGAGTGCATGGAATACACTCGTGGGAATAAAATCCGCATCTTATGACACACGACAGACAACCGACAGAAAATAAAAACATGTACCAGCACATTGCCACAACACGTACAATGCACAACAGATATTAGAAATGGTGAGGAATAGGTGCGGGATTTCCCCGTCTTACCCAATAAAACGGTCTCAATGTCGTTGGTGCATTTCAAGAGGACCACCAAACCTCAATAGAGTAGTAGAAGAGAGGCGAGGACGAATGCATGATCAGAGTCGGACCGCAGCCCTCTTACAGTATAAAGGATGGCACAATAACTAAATTTCACAGCAAATAGTATTCCATAGTTCATGCTTTTACTAGGAAAACAGTAAACAAATAAAGATTAAGAAGTTACCCCCACCTTGATGAGTAGCTAGTACTATGTATCACAAACACGGTCCAATTGATAACCTACACAAATTATAGTGTTTCTTAGATTCTTAATAAATATAATTAAAGCTACAGATAATTTTGAAGAAAGAACGATCGTTTAACGTGCGACGAAACGGGGGGTCTCAAAATTGAGGTTAAAGTTATAAGGGCGAAAGTTTAGTTTATTAGGCTTATGTGAAAGAGAATGAAATAAGGATCGAAATGCGAAAAGAATGACCTCAATCGGAGTTAAAACGAGCTCGTACGGAGTATTTTAAGTTTAGGGGTATTTCGGTAATTTCGGTCAAAGGGTTGACTTTGACCGGGCTCACGACCCTCGGTCAACAACATCTCGTAAAAAACAACTCAATGTTGATGTACGGTGAAAAAGACACGGTTCGGATCGAAAATATGGCGTCGCGTGCGCCGGGGCATGCGAGCACCCAGCGTCGGGTGAAAAAAACCCGACGGCTCGCGCATCATTCGGGAGCTGCCGAGTTTTCTCGACAGCGGGCAACCCGGCGCTTGGCTGCCGAATTTTCTCGGCAGCTACGTCTCCCGGCACCCGCACCCGCCTCCCGGCTGTCGAGTTTTCTCGGCCACCCAGCCTCCCGATGCCCGGCGCCCACATGCGCATCTGGCCCCCAACGCCCGCGCGCGCACCTGGCCTTCGGCACCCACCCGACGCGCACATTCCGTCCTCGACACACACACCGGCACCCGACGCTCGCCCACTATCGCAAACCCGACACCCGGTACACCACCACCAGCACAGCTTCGGCCGGCTTCGGCGCCGGCGCTCTGGTGACTTTTCCGGCGACTAAACTTAATGAAAGAGAGAAGAGAGAGAAACTTACTTGTTCGCGTTGCTTTCGTCGTCGACTTGAAATGAAAATTTTGAATTGACTGAGCCACTATTTATAGATTTTCAAAGTTACTATTTACCAAGTAAATTTTAATTATCATTCATTAAAATATTATTTTTCCGTTTTACCGTTCATCCGGATTCTACCTTCTCGTTTTACCTAGTCCTCGTATTTGGCTCTTTTCTTCGCCATTTGAGCTACAGGTCTCCGATTGCCCCTAGTTTGTTTTTATTTTCTTGTTTTTCCGTTGCGCATCGTATGGTATAAAAACATTCTATGTAACACATCTAGAATTTTAATCGGTCTAAGTCATACCTTAACGTATATCTAGAATGCACGTAGACGATTAAGAATTAATGCACATAAAATATTTTAATTAAGGATTTAATTATTTAATTAACCAATCATGCTTTGTTTTTGGTGCGGGGTACTACATCCCTTACCCCTTAAAAGAATTTCGTCCTCGAAATTAAACGCGTACCTAATAAGGGTAGGTCGGGATACTTCTTTAGAATCTCGTCCTCTAACTCCCAAGTCGCCTCCTCTCTTCCATGACGGCTCCATTGAACCTTCATAATAGCCATCTCCCGATTTCTTAATAGACGAGTCTTTCTATCTAATATGGCTATCGGAACCTCTTCGTAAGTTAGATCTTTCTCGAGTTCTATGTCTTCCTGTCTAATTATGTAGTTCGGGTCGAATACATACTTTCGGAGCATAGACACATGAAAAACATTGTGTACTCCGGCGAAGTCTGGCGGTAGAGCTAGACGATATGCAAACTCCCCAACTCGGTCTAAGATTTCAAATGGCCCTACGTACCTTGATTTTAGCTTCCTCTCTTCCCAAAACGGTAAATCCCTTTTGTGGGTGATACTTTGAGGAAAACCTTGTCTCCCACCTCAAATTTCAATTCTCCCTGTCTCTTGTCGGCATATGCTTTTTGTCGATCTTAGGCTACGCGCATTCTCTCTCGAATTTTCTTTATTACCTCCATCGTTTGGTCTACCAATTTAGGCCCCAAAAGTTTCTTTTCGCCCACTTCGTCCCAACAGATGGGTGAGCGGCATTTCCTTCCATAGAGAGCTTCACAAGGTGTCATACCAATTGTCGATTGGTAGCTATTGTTGTAAGCAAATTCGACCAAGCATATGTGGTCTTCCCAGTTTCCGGGAAAATCCAAAACGTATGCTCTCAACATGTCTTCCAAGATTTGTATGGTTCTTTCCGTTTGTCCGTCAATTTGTGGGTGGAAAGCTGTACTGAAAGATAACTTAGTTCCTAACTCTCTTTGTAGACTTTGCCAGAATCTAGAGTTGAATCGAGGATCTCTATCCGATACGATAGAAACCGGCACGCCATGTAGTCGGACAATTTCTTCGAGATAAATTCGTGCCAACCTATCCAGTCCAAAAGTCATCTTGATTGGCAAGTAGTGGGCAAACTTTGTTAGTCTATCAACTATTACCCATATAGCGTGGTTTCCTCGTTTGGTGTTCGGTAAACCAACCACGAAATCCATGGCTATATGTTCCCACTTCCACTCTGGTATTTCCAAAGGAGTTAGCATTCCAGCTGGTCGTTGATGCTCTACTTTCACTTGCTGACAAACAAGACACTTTTTTACGAATAGTGCTATGTCTCTCTTCATGCTCTTCCATAAAAAAATCACCCTAAAATCTCGGTACATCTTTGTACCTCCCGGGTGTGCTACCATTGGCGTGCAATGTGCCTCTTCGAGAATTTCTTTTCTTAACTTTTCATCTTTCGGCATGCAGATCCTTCCTTTGAAGATAAGAGCTCCGTCAGATGCTAAAGAAAAATCATCAGCTCGTTCATTATCCATATGAGATTTCATCTTCATTAGAAAGCTATCTTTCTTCTGAGCTTCAACAATTTGATCCCGCAAGGTGGGTCTCATGGATAATGCGGCTATCCTGACTTTGATAGTGTTTGGAGGTGTAACTACTTCCAAATTCAGCTTTGACATCTCTTCGACTAATTGGTGTTGTTTGGTGGTCATAGATGTCACCGTCCCCTTTCCCTTTCGGCTAAGAGCATCGGCTACTACGTTTGCTTTCCCAGGATGGTAGTGAATTGTGAGATCGTAATCCTTTACCAACTCTAGCCATCTTCGTTGTCTCATATTGAGCTCCTTTTGTTCGAAGAAATACTTCAGGCTCTTGTGGTCGGTGTAGATCTCACACCTCACGCCGTAGAGATAATGTCTCCATATTTTGAGAGCGTGTACTACCGCTGCTAGTTCCAGACCGTGCGTTGGGTAGTTTAGTTCATGAGCCTTCAATTGGCGTGATGCATATGCTACCACATTTCCTTGTTGCATCAAAACACATCCCAAACCTTGTTTGGATGCGTCGCTGTAAATCACGAACTCCTCAGTTGCGTCTGGAACTGTTAAGACTGGTGCCTCTGTCAGTCTCTTCTTTAGTTCCTGGAAGCTATGCTCACATTGCTCGCTCTATTGAAATTTTACATCTTTTCTTGTCAAGCGAGTTATAGGAGCAGCGATCTTCGAGAATCCTTCTATGAATCTTCGATAGTAGCCAGCCAAACCCATAAAACTCCGCACTTCCTTAACGTTTGTTGGGGTTTCCCACTTACTGACTACTTCCACCTTTTCAGGGTCTACTTCAATCCCCCGAGAAGAGATAATGTGGCCAAGGAAATTTACCTTGTCCATCCAGAATTCGCACTTCTTGTATTTTGCATAAAGCTTCTCTTTACACAAAACCTCCAATGTGATTCTGAGATGTTCATGGTGCATTCTATCGGATGAATAGATGAGAATGTCATCAATGAACACAATAATAAAGATATCGAGATACGGATGGAAAATGCGATTCATTAAGTCCATAAAGACAGTTGGAGCATTGCTAAGTCCAAATGACATTACTACAAATTCGTAGTGGCCATATCTCATTTGTGTCCTAATCTTTCATCTGGTGATATCTAGACCTTAAGTCAATTTTTGAGAACACGCTAGCACCTCTTAATTGATCGAAAAGATCTTCAATTCGAGGTAGCAGGTACTTGTTCGTTATAGTCCGCTTGTTCAGCTCTCGATAATCTATACACATCCGAAAACTGCCATCTTTCTTCTTTACAAACAGCACTGGAGCTCCCCAATGTGACACACTAGGTCGTATGAAACCTTTGTCTAAAAGTTCTTGTATTTGGACCTTTAATTCCTGTAATTCTCTTGGTGCCATCCGATACGGAGCTTTCGACACCGGTGTTGTTCCTGGGATAAGATCAATGTTAAAGGTCACTTGTCTATCTGGTGGAGGACCAGGTAAATCTTCTGGGAATATGTCCGAAAATTCCCTTATTACTGGCACATCCTCGATAGACATTGATTCCTGCTCAGGATTTACCATGTTAACTAACCAAGCTTTGCAATTTCCTTTGCTAAGCATCTGGGTTGCCTTCATGGTTGAAACAATCCTTGAATCAATCCCAACTCGTGTCCCCTGGAAGGTGAACTCCGATTCCCCTGGGGCTTGAAAGACAATTTTTCTTGTATGACACTTGATTATCACGTGATTGGATTCCAACCAATCCATCCCTAGGATTACGTCAAAATCCTTCATCTCCAAAGCATGAACATTGGATAGAAGAATCTTACCCTCGAAGGCGATCTTTAGGTCACAGTAAAGATGTTTTGTTCTAACTGTCTTTCCTGAAGGAATACTTACTTCTAGGGTTCGAGCGACTATCCTATCGTCCTCATACTTTAGCAATTTACAGAAGTTGATAGATATAAAGAAATGTGTCGCTCCAGTATCAAATAAGATGAGGGCAGGTATATCACATACTGGTAACATACCTGTTATTGCCTCAGCTTCCTCAGTAGCTTCTGGGCGGGTGAGAGCAAAGGCTCGTGCTCGGCCTACTACCGGCCTCGAATTCGGGGCTGTGGCTGGAGAGGTTCTCGCCTTTGGGCATTGGGCGCTATATGCCCTGGTGCCCCACATCTGAAACAAGTCCGTGTTTCTGGTGGACACGACCCCACATGTATCATTTTACATCTAGAGCACGAGTTCTCTAGTCTGGGGATAGGAAGAAGTGCAACGTTGTTTGGCCTTGGAAATTTATTCTGGCCCGGACCTTGGATCGGACCATTCCACATCCTCTTCACAGGAGTTGGAAAAACTTTCTTAGAGGACGTAGCATCCAAATGCAAACGAAAGGCAATCTCCTGCGCTCTCCTGAGGACGCTTGCATATGTCGTCTCCTCTTGCCCGGCTAGAATGGATTCAATCTCTGGACGAAGGCCTTTTTCAAACCTTTGAGCCTTTTTGATGTCGGTGTCTACCAAGTGTGTGGCGTACCGACTTAGTTGATTGAATCTCTGCTCGTATTCTCCTATCATTGAATTTCCTTGATGGAGGTGTAGAAACTCCGTTTTCTTTTTATCCCGGTAGGATTGAGGGATGAAGTGGCTAGAAACTACTTCCTTAAATTCCTCCCATGTTATCCCATTTCGTTTGGCAGCTGATAAAGTTCGTTCGTACGAGTCCCACCAGTGACTCGCTTCCTCAGTGAGTTGGAAGATCGCACAAGAGACCTTCTGTTCTTATGTCCAAATAGTCGGTCGAGTGAACGTAGCCACTCTTCCGCATTTGTTGGTTCACCCTTCCCGTCAAATATTGGCGGGCTGAATCGCCTAAACTGCTCATATATAAGGTTAGGATCAGTTCTTGTCGGCTGGGGGTTGGCTTGATTTATCTCAAAATGTTGGGTTAGTCCCCTTATTACCGCAGCTAAATCTCCTAGGTTTGCGTTATCGGCTCTCTCTGGCTGATTAGCCATCGGCGGTTGTTCTTTTCGAGGTCGTCCTCTACGCATGACTCTGTTAAGTTACATACATATATATACATATATTGTTATTATCCATTACAAAATATAAATAAAGAAAAGCAAACGTAATACGCAAGAAGAGATATAAATGTGTATCCCATCACAAAAAAAGGATTACACGGATATACTATATATATATATCTGCCAAAATAGGGGTAGCCCTTACATTATGCCAAAAGGATTATGTACATTATCTGCATGATATAAAGGCTACCATGTACATATAGAGGGATATATCACATATAGTGCATATATACATCAGAAGAGATCATCTAATCTATGCAACGGTTGGAGACGACAGTTCTGGTGATCCTGGTGCTACCCCTGGATCATACTCCTCAGCATCTTCATCCTCCTCCGGGTCCTCCTCGATATCCACATCCTCAGACTCTGAACTACTACTAGATGGGTCATAGGGACTCGGCTCATCCTGAATCGGAAGACCATGCCGACCCCACACGTCTAACATCTCCCTTGCTATGTTTCCCAAGTTGGTAAAAGGTACAAAGTCTATCGATGAGTGCACCAACTCATCCCTATAGGCTGAACGTGCCCTGGCCTCCCACTCACCGGGTATGGTATGGGTCAAATGTAAGGATGTCTGAACCCCAATAATACTACCCTTAAGACCTCCTAACTCCCGCCAACAATATAACAGTCGGGCAATATGCTCCCCAATCGACCTATTCTCTGTCACTCAACTCTAAAAAAAACGACACTGTAATCTCCCCTCCCGTGTCTCCACCACCACCACTGGCACCCTCATCCTAGCGTTAACATATATTCTATTCATCTGTCATGTAGAAATTACACAAGTTTCTATCATCAGTCTATATCCATAATCACCCCATCTATATCTTAACAATTTATATCACGCCAATACAGTATCACATAACAAATAAACATGCTTTTCCAAAAGTATCATAAGCAGGGAAGGACACCTATGGAGAGAGGATGATGTCTGTCTATTTTTTTAAATCAACTCACGTTTTAAAATCAAGGTTGAGCAAGGCCCTACAAAGGATAGAACCACGCTTTGATACCACCTGTCACGCCCCGTTTTCTTTTAGTAAAATATTAGAGTTTTCACACGGGCGTGAAAATAGAAAAATAGTAAGGAACACATATCATAACAGAAAGAAATAGCAGGAGACAACAAAAGAAGGAGTGAAGGAGCAAAACATATATCATTCACACAGCAATCAGCCTCTGCCGATAGCAATCGGTCTTAGTACCGACATTTACAATATGCACAACGGAATATTTCATCAGGATTCCACACCCATCATATGTTTTCAGACATCACAAGTGTAAAATATTTAAAATATTGTTTGGAAAAGTTTGGACGACATCATCTCAAAATCACAAATTCCCCAAGACAGCACCACCATATCTCCCACTAGGGTTCATCAGTTTCCTCATCTCTTGTAGTGTGAGTACAGATTAAAGGGTGAGTGCGTGGAATACACTCGTGGGAATAAAATCCGCATCTTATGACACACGCCAGACAACTGATAGAAAATAAAAACATGTACTAGCACGTTACCACAACACGTAAAATGCACAACAAATATTAGAAATGGTGAGGAATAGGTGCGGCATTTTCCCGTCTTACCCTATAAAACGGTCTCAATACCGTTGGTACATTTTAAGAGGACCACCAAACCTCAATAGAGTAGTAGAAGAGAAACGGGGATGAATGCATGATCAGAGTCGGACCGCAGCCCTCTTACAATATAAAGGATGACACAAGAACTAAATTTCATAGCACATAGTATTCCATAGTTCATGGTTTTACTAGGAAAGTAGTAAACAGATAAAGATTCAGAAGTTACCCCCACCTTGATGAGTAGCTAGTACTATGTATCACAAACACGGTCCAATTGATAACCTACACAAATTATAGTGTTTTTAAGATTCTTAATAAATATAATTAAAGCTACAGATAATTTTGAAGAAAGAACGATCGTTTAACGTGCGACGAAACGGGGGGTCTCAAAATTGAGGTTAAAGTAATAAGGGTGAAAGTTTAGTTTCTTAGGCTGAGGTGAAAGAGAATGAAATAAGGATCACAACGCAAAAAGAATGAGCTTAATCGGAGTAAAAATGAGCTCGTACGGAGTATTTTCAGTTTAGGGGTATTTCGGTAATTTCGGTCAAAGGGTTGACTTTGACCGGGCCCACGACCCTCGGTCAATGACATCTCGTAAAAAATGACTTGATGTTGATGTATGGTGATAAAGACGGGGTTCGGATCGAAAACACGGCGTCACGTGTGCCGAGGCACTTGAGCACCCGGCATCGGGTGAAAAATGATGCCGAAAAAAACCCGACGGCTCGCGCATCACCCGACAGCTGCTGAGTTTTCTTGGCAGTGGGTAACCCGGCGCTTGGCAGCCACGTCTCCCGGTGCCCGTGCCCGCCTCCCGGCTGTCGAGTTTTCTTGGCTACCCAACCTCCCGGCGCCCGCGCGCACATCCGGCCCTCGACGCCCAGCCCCCGCTCGCACACCCGGCCCCCGACGCCCACCTGACGCGTAAGTTCCGTCCCCAACACACACACTGGCACCCGACGCTCGCCCACTATTGCACACCCGACGCACCACCACCAGCATAGCTCCGGCCGACGGCGGCGGCGCAAAATTTACTGTGTGTGCATGGTTGGCATAATTTGGCATTGTATGTGCAAGGTTAGCAAAATTGACACTGTGTGTGCAACGTTAGTAAAATTGGCGCTGTGTGCGCAGGATTGGTGCTATGAGCACAAAATATTTTAGAAATGAAGTAGTTGAATGTTTGAGTGGGAAAATAGAAATGAAATGGGTGATTCGAGAAGTGGATTCCAGAGAAGGAATTGTAAAGAACTATACTATCATGCATAATTTTTGCTTATTGAGATTTATCTCACGTAATTTATACTTTGTAGGTAATCATGATGATGTGTAACGTTATGGACGTACCGGGCAAGCTATGGAGCTCCTGCAGGAATTTGAGCACTCATGTACATAGATGATGACCTGTTGGGCATGATTATGATTTATGTTGCTTTTGTTTTTGGATATTAAGTCTCGTTTTGAAAATATCATGTATTATATAACATGCTGTATACTAATGGATTAACATGAAACTTGTTTATGGATTTTGGCTGGTTGAAACTTCTTTTATATGAAAATATTATGTTGGAAATTTTTTTTTATAATAGTAGGCTTTTAGATTAGGTTATATTTAAATTCGTTCCATGTGCAGTTAAGTAAGTGTGGTCTTGACAGGTTCGGTACTTTCCGTCAACTATAGACGGGAAGTTAATGAAATGTATGAAATCTGCTAATGTTTGAAACATTAGATATTTACCTTGTAAGTAGTGGACAAAGAGGTACCAAAGTTGGAAAAGAGCAATAATTTGGGTTATCGAAATTGTAATTTAAAAACACTCCCCCCCACACACATATATATATGTATATATATAAAATTATTTTTTATTAGTATTTCTCAATTTGTTATTTTTCTATCTAAATCTAATTAGATAATAATAATAATTTGACAGAAGCATATAATACATTAACAACACTATTGTTGCTAAGAAGTTAAAAAATTATAAAATAAAAGCAACACAAATAAGTTATTTGGCACCTTGAACCACCAAGAGCCGAATGGCTCCACCTAGCCCGCCTACGACCGCCCAATGCTTAAGGTGACTGAGTAATAAAAATTCGGTATGGCTATGAGTCGCCTAACGACTAGATCGTTTTTTAGAACACCGATTGAAACCAACACACTTTTGATGTAGGTAAGAATTTTGCTCCAACTATTTTTGCTCTTTACCTTTTATTTATTTATTTATAGTCTGCTCTTCACCTTTTATTTTAATTTTTTTAATAATTCTAGAAGATCAATATCATGAATTAATTGATGATGATGATTTGGATTTGAGGTATGAAAAATCAACTTGTTATTGTCGAATTAACGTTGCTACGCTTTGAGTTACCTGTCACATTCACCATTATAAATTTATTGGGTTGATACAACCTACTTTTGCTGGAGAAGACATAATTGAAGAGATGAAAGCCAACTACAAGAATATAAGGAAAATCAAGGAATAATTAATACAGTTAGCATTGTTGTCTAGGTTCTATTGGTTATTGTAGTCCTAAAGTAGATTACTTTGTTTATGATTTTTATTTAAGAAAAGTTGGAGAAGAGATAATTGAAGAGATGAAAGCCAACTACAATGGATTATACGTCAGAATTGAAAAGTTTGAGAAAAATCAAGGAATAATTACAATAGCATTGTTGTCTAGGTTCTATTGGTTATTGTAGTGTTAGAGTATAATATCATATATATGGTAGGATAAAAAAGTTTGAAAAAATCAAGGAACAGTTTATACAAGCATTGTTGTTTAGATTCTGTTGGTTATGAACTTAATGTAGTCCTTAATTAAGTAGATAACCTTATTTATGATTTTTAATGTAATAAATGTTGTATTTTGGAACCTAATCTATTTATTAGTTTAAATTCTATGTGCTGGTATTTTTACGTGTTTGTTCAAAATTTGTGGGTCTTTTTTTTTTTTTTTCAAAATTACCGCAAATTTAGTCAATAAATTTTGTGTTAATTTTTTTTCGTCAAATTTACGTTGGTAAATTTTTTATTTTGATCAAATAGGACTTTGTTTTGACCAATTCAAAATGATATCATTTATTTATTAATTTCTTTTAGCTACTCCCGCAAGTGTACGGTGTAGGGTGTAGAAGTGGTGAGCAAAGTCGATCCCACAAAGACTGGTTATCTAGGAACTAACTAACTACCCAAATTCAGTTCTCAATTTTATCTAGGAAAATCAAATCTCATCAAATTCAGATTAATTCAATAGAAAAGTAAATAAACAGATAAATTCACTCAAGAATAACAGATATCTGGTTCTAGGACATGCTTTCATCTAATTCTCATCAAAACATCACTTTAACCAATTCAAGTTCATTAATCAATCATCCTATATGAGCAATCACATTTGTCGAATTAACAGCTCTTCCGAGTCAGTTAACCGGTTGATTATTATACCACCAGAGATATCCCTACTCAATTTGATTGAAACATAACAACTCCCAAAAGTACCTAAGATTGATTTCCCATCACATAAATTCCTTAATCTCCCGATCTAAGTCTTCTATGTGTCATGTGTTTATTCTTCTATAATTAAATCTCATCTCCCGAATTTTGATCTAATTACCAAAACATGTTCAATTACTGGCCACATAATCAAACAAGCAATCAAATCATAAACACACAAATAAGATAAACGATCATGAACATTGAATTGAAATTAAAGATCCATCTCGATTCGAATCAGATTACTAACAAGCCCTAGAAACCCTAAAAAATTAGCTAGACATGTTCATAAACAAACTCATAGACAAGATTGGAAATATCATATCTACTAATATTCAACAAAGGAAGAAAAGATTAAAAACTCTATTGACGACGATCTCGTGATCCCTCGATCTCTTGAATTCTTATTCAAATCTTCTCGATACTTCTCAAACTATCGTGTTTTTCTCTTATAAATCTCTCTTCTCTATATTTTTCTCCCTGAATCTCTCTCTCTATATTTTTCTCCTTCTTTCTTTCTTACTTCTCTTCATGTTGAGTATTTATATTGTTTTGGGAATCTTCCAAGTGAAGTAACAGGTTAAGATACTCCAAGAAAACCGAAATTCTGCGAGTTCCTGTTCACCCGAGCACGGTTGTGCTATACGGCATGGTCGACCGTGCCCTGCTTAGGGTCACTGGCGTTTTCACGGTGTTGACCGTGCTGTGGGGCACAGTCGTGCCCAGTCATCGTGCACTTCTCTGCATAATGGCGCACGGTCGTGCTACATGGCACGATCGTATTGTGCGCCACCAATTCTTCCACGTGATCTCGTATTTCTATTCTTCATTCCTTGGTCATCAATTACACTTGAAACTTGCACTTTTCTCATCAAAATCATGAAACTAAGCACAAACCCGTCAAATGAAACTTATACAATATAACATCATAAATCATCATAAATAACGTATCTAAATATATCCAAATGAATACATAAACATATGCAAAAATATGTGAAAAATGACACTTATCAAATCCCCCAAACTTGAATTGTTGCTTGTCCTCGAGTAACATCAACTACTCAACTGACACTCCTAAAGAGAACTAAGCAAGCACTTAGAAGAAACACAAACTATGAATTTAAGCAAATCAAACTATAGACCATATACACCTAATTGATATAAAAAAATTCATCCAAACTTCTAATGAATACTTCAAACAATTCATAACCATGTACTTCCAAGGAGTAATGAACCTCACAAGGTAAAAGTGTATCACTCACGCTCAAAAGTGTTTAAAGATAGAACGTGTATACGCTCAAAATGATAAATCAAGTAAAACCTACCATAAGCTTGCAAATCGTCTCACTTCTCCACCACGTTTTTACATGTGAATATTAAGAATAAAAAAGAACTTTATTTGGACGCAATGAGGCTCTTTGGACAGGGTAGGAAAAATTTGGATAACAGTGACTATTCAAATAAATATTTGAAGCTCCTCCACAAATTCCAACTCAAATCATGAATTTTTCTATCTTCATGAGGTCTCTTCAAATGACCATTTCTCCTAAAACATGAGTTCTAGTGATATGTCAAAAATAATAATTATTCAATTGAGTTCCAGAAAAGGCATAACTCAACTAAAAAATAATTATTCAATTGAATTCCAGAAAAGGCACAACTCAACTAAATATCTAAAACATATCAAAATTAGGCACAACTCATGCAAAAAAATTTCCTTCCTACAATCACCTCTTCAACCCAAGTATATATTTTCTCTTTTTTTAATTTCACACTTGGTTTCTCTCTTTTTCTTTTTTTTTTCTTTCATCATTTTTCCTTGATATCCTCCACCAAATTCTTTCTCCGACTCCACATATACTTCCCAATTGAGCTTCAAAATCATATGTAGGTAGACTCAAAATAAAAGGATTGGTAATTTACCTAATTATTTGGCTAATCAAAGAATAAGGTTTAAAGGCTCAACGAGGCTAACTAAGGAAATATATCAGATTTGATGAGAAATTATTTGGCTAAGTGACTAATCAAAACAAAGATGGCCTTATATCATTTTAAAAAATTCACACGTACTTGTAGTCTTGAAAGAGATACCAAAGCAAGTTCTAGAGGTATATACTAGACAATTGATAACCACACAGTCAAAAAAATAAGACTTGGTGTAATATCAAGTCAAGGCTCAAATCTCACAAGCTTATTTTCATACTCCTCAAAATTACACAATCATTACATGCTCAAATATATTCATCAAAAAATTCAGAATAAACTTTCAACTTCAATCAAGAAATATATTCCTACGTTCATTTTACTCAATTCATGTTTCTTATTACTCAAGAATTCACTTTATGTTTCCTAATCACAAGATCATCTGTCATCCTAAAAAATATATATGCTAAAGCAATAAACATATAATGCAACTACTCATGTGATGCAAACCATCCCCCAAACTTAAAGTTGACAATTCCAAAGAAGACTCAAAACTTGGAAAGAATGGCTAATTGGGTTGCCTCCCAAACAGCGCTAAGTCTAACATTTTTAGCCGGACGAGATGAAAACGTACCTTTTACGGAGGAAAATTTTCCTTGATCTCCACTTCCATGTCCATTAGCCAGCTGGGCACTGTCGACCGTGCTGTACAGCACGGTCGTACCCCATTGTCCAGAACCTCTTTATTACCGGGTACGGTCAGACCGTGCACCACAGCACAATCGTGCCCGGTCATTTCCTCTTCGATTCGTCTTTTGTCTTATCGTTTCCTCGTCTTTCAGTGATACATTTTCATTGGTATTTCTTGATCCTCTACACAGGCACCTAGTACATCAACAAAACTACAGTTCTCCTTCTCTTCATGGAATCTCATGTCCTTGTAAATATTGAACACTTTGTGTTCGTCATTAACTCTCAATGTGAGCTCTCATTTTTGTACGTCAATCAATGCTCGCCCCGTGACTAAGGATGGTCGTCCTAAAATTAGAGGCACATCATGATCTTCCTCTATGTCGAGAACCACGAAATCCACCGGGAAGATAAATTGACCGACTTTGACTAGCACGTCCTCGATGATTCCCTTGGGATAAGTTATTGTCCTATCCGCTAATTGCAATGAGATGTTGGAAGGCTTCACATCACCAATACCAAGCTTCTCGAAGATGGACAGCGACATCAAATTTATACTTGCTCCAAGGTCTCACAAAGCCTTATTAAAACTCGATCCTCCAATTGCGCAAGGAATTGTGAAACTCCCCGGGTCCTTAAGCTTTTATGGCAGCTTTTGTTGCAAGATTGCACTGCACTCCTCCGTAAGATTCACTCTTTCAAAATCCGTGTTGGGTCCCAAGTGGTGTCCGAGGTTCAGAGGGGGGTGAATGAACCTTGGTCGATTTTAAAAATCTGTTAAAACTTTACTGTTCTGCAAATTACTTGAACTTGCAGAGCCAGTCAGTTACTACTTACAGTACTGGGATGCAGTGCTGCACGCTGTAACCTAGAGTTTTATACGCAGCGGAAAAATAAAGGTTTTAAGACACAAGGCTGGTTTTCTCAAATATGATCCTTTTCAAAACTTTTTATGCTTATGACAAAGATAAATATAAACGATAAAGCGCAGATAAGAAAGCAATAAAACACTTATGGCTTATAGTGGTTCGAAGGTGGTGTAACCCTTCTACGTCCACTCTACAGCTACCTCGAGCAGGAACTTCATTATGCAAGATTGAGTTACAGGACACTCCTAACAATCTATCAACTTACAAAGTTAACCACCTACTAGAGTCCAGTGTCCACACAGCTCCTGCGAACTCTAAAGGCTAACCCACACAGGGTCTCACACTCCCACACAGGAAAGTTGTCTAACACTTAGACAACTATACAAACAACAAGGATTTCTCTTATCAACTGTTCGACACCTAAAACAACCTACGCACACAGCAAAAAGATTAAAAAGAAAATAAATCTTCAATTGGTGAGAAGCAGTCTTGATCGTGGGTAGCTCCTTTGTTGTTGTAGACTGCTCCTAGAAGGTTGAGTGGCTGAACATGTGAAAGCTTAAAAGCTTTGGATGATATGTGAGTTTCCCCTCAACTTTGTCCAACAAATTCTTCAATCAGCCACACCTTCTATTTATACATCTTGAGAGTATATCCGTTGGGGAAAGTATCCGTTGAAGGAAGACACTTCCCTATATTGAGTGTGAACTACGATTTCTCAAGATTTCCTCTGTGACCGCATTAAATGCTTCTTGACTTTTTTTTGTAGCATTTAATGCGATTGTTACGGCTTGCAGCTTTTCACAGCGCGTCAGTCCACGTGGCGTCTTGTCATTGGCTCCGTATCTGCAACTTTGATCTTCTCTGGAACGACTCTATTTATTCTTGCTTGGATACTTCTTCAGTTGACCGTTTGAGTAGAAAGCTTCGTGCTGTATCCTAGGTCTGCTTGCAGCTGTTTGTCCTTTACCGTGCTGCTGTAACTTAGACCTTCTTGCAGTGTCTTCGTATAGTACTGATGTATCTTTTTTTGCAGTATGCTGTAACTTTTTCTTGCAGTGATGCTGCATGCCGTTCTTTCTTACTTTGCTGTAATGCTGCAACTACTTTCTTGCAGCAGCCACTTGCCGCATTTTCATACGCAGCTTCCTCAGTAACCTTTGCTGCTGTAACTGGATAGGTTCTTCTAAGCTTGCAGCAGCAACAACATCAACCTTCTCATGAGGTGTCTCTAGCTGCTTAGTGGTTACCTCAGCTTCTCTTCGAGCATCGTCTAAGGGTACTGTCCCAACAGCCGCCCCTTCAGAGGTCTTCTATAACTCAGAGAGTGTTGTCTGAACAACAGCCTCGCCTGAGGTCTTCAGCAAGGACCCCGTCTCCTCGGCCGGTTCTGTAACCTCAACAGTCTTTGCTACAAGTATGGGTTCTTGCAGCTCCTGTTGGTTTCTTGCAGCAATAATTTGCTTTCTGAGTTCTTCTATCAGAACAGCTTTCTTGCAGCCTGTTGACTACTTCTTTCAGTATCCTGTCTCCTTCTTACTAAGGATAATTCTTCTAGCTTGTTGTTCCCTATAACATGTTGATACTTAGAAGTGTACTTACTTCTTCTAAGGTTGGTTTTTCTTGTATCTTGGAAAACCATTATGTAGCACCCCGGATCAAAATGAGCATAATTGAATAATTAAATATTTGAACCCCGACTTAATAATTATGTTCGTATGTTTTGACTGTTTAATTTAGTACGTGTGTTTTAGATACTTGGTTAACGCTGGTTTTAGTTTTAGATAGGTATATTTTTCGTGACGTGGAACCTAGAATACGATTTTACCAAGAGATTCGTATCGGAAATACGAGAAAACAGAAACAAACTAGAGGTCAATCGGAGACCCGTAGCTCAACTGACGAAGGAAAGGGTAAAATTTTGATAAAAGGTAAAAATAAAAATAATATTTTAATGAAAGGTAAATTAAGATATTTTTGGTAAATAGTAATTTTCCAACGGTAAAAAGGTAATTTCCAAAATCTATAAATAGGGGCTCATTAATTCAAAACTTATAGGTTTTCAAAGCCGACGACCCGAGCGACGCTCGCGACGCGAACACCTAAGTTCTCTTTCTTTACGTTTTTATTTTCTGCCGCCGCCGGAAACCGCCGCCGCCGTCGCCGGAAAAGTCACCGGAGCCGCCGCCGCTGGTGGTGGTTGCTGGTGGTGGTGGCTGGTGCTGCTGGGCGCGCCGGGTCCTGGGTGTGCGCGCCGGGTGTGCACGCCGGGAGGCGCCGGGCGACGGGAGCAGCAAGCGCGCGACGGGCGCGGGCGCCGGAGAATCAGTGCGCGCGCGGGCGCGGGCGACGGGGAATCAGTGCACGCGCGGGCGCGAGCGACGGGGATTCTGTGCGCGCGCCGGGTGCCGTCGTGCACGCCGAGCGCGCACCGTCGAGTATTTTCAAACGTTGAACCGAGTCTTTGTGTACGTCGGGTCGACCGGGAGTCGGGGCCCGGTCAAAGTCAACCATTTGACCGAAATTACCAAAATACCCTTCGATATTAAAACGCTCCGTTCGAGCTCGTTTCAACTCCGATCGAGCTCATTCTTTTTCCGTAGCGACCCTAATCCTTTCCTCTATCATATCAGTTGCTGAACTGATCTTTTCTCCCTTGTCTCATCGACCTCAATTTCTTGATCTATCGATCCGTCTCGTCTCTATCGAACGATTCTTCTCTACGACTATCTTTATACATTTTAAATACAAGTTTTAAGCGTATTAATGATGTAAGAAATATTGTAAATTTGTGTAGGCCATCCATTGGGTTGGTATCAGTTGGAGTGGGAATCAAGATACCAAGTCTTTGATACTAGCGACTCACGTGGTAACCACCGAACAAGGTGGGGGTAAACTCTAAACCCTAATAACTCTATGAAATGTGAAGTCATATGTTTAGAGATAAATGTGGAAATTATATGATGTGTGTGGGGGTAAACTCTAACCCTTATGTTTCCATTAATGAATGCTTGTGTGTTTGTTACATAAATGATGAACTTATGTGTTGAGATAAATGTTGTGATTATATGTTGAAAATGGGGGTACATTCTAAACCTTTATCTGTTTACAGTTTTCCCTATGTGATATATGAATTGTTGAACTTTACTTGCTGTGTTTATTTTACGATAGTGTGGTAGGTTTGGGCTCAGTGTCCATTGGGTTGCGTGTCCATTAGTGAGTCGTCGGGGCGTCCTTTGGGCTTAGTGTCCATTGGGCTGCGTGTCTAGTATTGAGTCGACGGAGTGTCCTTTGGGCTTAGTGTCCATTGGGCTGCGCGTCCATTAGTGAGTCGGCAGAGTGTCCTTTGGGCTTAGTGTCCATTGGGCTGCGAGTCCTTTTGGTGAGTCATGGGCTGTCTGTCCCTTAATGAACTGAGTTATGCGTTTTGTATAATATATGATATGTTAAATTGTTGATTTGTTATATCTGTTTAATACGTGATCGGCTTAATAACATTAAAACATGGAAAGTATCCTCACGAGTGTATTCAACGCACTCACCCCCCACCTGTACTCACACTACAAGAAAGAAGAGACTCAGGATGTGTAGAGAGAGAGGTGCCCTATCAGCTGTGTCCAGCTTCTGGTTTTGTCTTTTAAAGATACGTTGTTCGTTTGTAAAAGAAAATTGTATTTCTCCATCTTTGTAAAAGATCCTGATGTTTTTCCGCTGCTATGTAAAATGGTTTTATTTCGGCTAGACGCCGAGGATTTGTATACATAAAATCGTATGTTCTCTTTCCCAAAGATTTCTATTTTATTTCATGCACGTCTTTTTTCCCCTTCTTTCTTCACGCCCGCAAGTAAAACTCTAATATTTTTGACTAAAAGATTTTGGGGCGTGACTGATGGTATCAGAGCCTAGTTCTACCCTTTGTAGGACTTTGCTCAAGCTGGTTTTTATTTTCAAACGTGTTTCAAACGAGAAAAACGTGTTTTAAAACGAGAAGATATTTTCGGAAAGAAATGGATAAGCACCCTCTTCTCTCTACACGTGTCTCTCTCTAATCATGAGTGGTTATCTGTTACGTGTGATCTTGCTTATCTGATAAAGATCGGTAAAGGTATGAGAAAGTGTTACGGATATGGTGACATGATGGAAGGGTCTTTTAAAACCTTCTTGACGTCATTACAACCATGATAAAAAGATCATTTAAAAACCATCTTGACGTCACTACAATCGATGCACTACCTTCGGCCGCTGCCATAAAGGCCGTTGACTGCAGCTGCGTGAGTTCATGAGGGTAACCACAAGGGCCGTTTACTGCAGCAACGTGAGCTTGTGTCGTAAATGGTTGATTGCATTAGTAGAGATTATGTGACTGACAGTTGTGATTACCATTGGCCTTTGTTTACAACAGGGTGAGCTAGTTGGTGTGTTTCCGATTCGTGGTTGTGATACGTAAGGTTGGTTTTGAAACTTGAGGTCTATAGGAAACCATGTGTGGAGGTCGGTGATGTGGTTCATGATGGTCTGTTTATGTTGTGTTTTCTGGTTAATTTATGCAAGTTGGGTATGCGCTATCCAACATGTTCAGGTTATGTTATGATGATAAACGAGCTATGATGACAAATGAATGACAGAGAATCTATTGAGAATATTATATGATTTATGGAGTAACGTTTATCGGTACCATGATATCTGCTATTTGTTAATCTGTTGTGATATGTATTGTTGGGTTATATGGGGTAAAGTATAAGGGTTAGTTCTCTTGTTTGTCTTTAGAATTATGCCTCGAGGTCGACCACGAAAGGTCCAGCCGCCAACAGTAAATCCACCGGAACTGAATGTGGATGCTCCACCAACAGTAAATCCACCAGAACAAAATGTGGATGCTACAAGGATGGATTTAGTAGCCGTCCTTAGGGGACTGGCACAACACTTCGAGGTAACTCGAACCACACCCCCGCCAATAAGATCCGATCCGAATTTGATATACGAACAGTTTCAGCGTTACAATCCGCCGACGTTCAATGGAAAAGGTGAATCAGCTGATGCCGAAGAGTGGCTAAGATTACTCGACCGTTTATTTGGATACTTAACATGTACCCAGGAGCAGAAGGTCTCCTGTGCAATCTTCCAGCTCACCGAAGAAGCAAGTCATTGGTGGGACTCGTATGAGCGGACCCTAGTGCCAGCTCAAAGACAAGAGCTGACTTGGGAGGATTTTAAGGAGGTGGTGACTCAGCACTTCATACCTCAATTCGACCGAGACAAAAAGGAAACGGAGTTTCTACATCTCCGTCAAGAGAGCTGGAGCACACCTTTCATGGGGTATGAGTTAAAGTTGACTTAAGGATTATCTCGAACATGAAGATAACTCAGATGCTTAGCAAAGGAAATTGCGAAGCTTGGTTGGTCAACATGGTGAACCCCGAACAAGGATCGACTTATATCGGGAAACCATTGGTGATAAAGGAATACATGGATGTAATTCCAGAGGATATACCAGGTCCTCCACCGGATCGACAAGTGACCTTCGAGATTGACCTCGTTCTTAGGATCGACACCAGTGTCAAGAGCTCCATATCGGATGACACTGACGGAATTGCAAGAACTGAAGGTTCTATTACCAGAACTGTTGGATAAATGTTCCATCGGATCAAGCGTGTCGCCTTGGGGAGCTCTAGTACTTTTCGGAAAGGAGAAGAATGAGAAGCAGAAATGCGGATCGGTCAGAAAGGATTGAGAAAGAATTGGAGAGGCTCAGGATTGACAAAAGTTCAGAACATCAAGGAACTTGCAAGCCGAGTTATTTCCTTGACAAGAAATGGAAAGAAACGACAACTTAGGAATCGAGAGATAGCTATAATAAAGGTCCAGTGGAGCCGTCACAGAAAGGAAGAAGCAACCTGGGAATTAGAGGACGAGATTTTGAGAAAGTACCCCGACATACCGATCTTAGGTATACATTTGTTTATCTTCCTAAGTATGTGCTCAATATCGAGGACGAAATTATTTTAAAGGGTAAGGGATGTAGCACCCCGAATCAAAATGAGCATAATTGAATAATTAAATATTTGAACCCCGACTTAATAATTATGTGCGTATGTTTTGACTGTTTAATTTAGTACGTGTGTTTCAGATACTTGGTTAACGCTGGTTTTAGTTTTAGATGGGTATATTTTTCATGACGTGGAACCTAGAATACGATTTTACCAAGAGATTCGTATCGGAAATACGAGAAAACAGAAACAAACTAGAGGTCAATCGGAGACCCGTAGCTCAACTGACGAAGGAAAGGGTAAAATTTTGATAAAAGGTAAAAATAAAAATAATATTTTAATGAAAGGTAAATTAAGATATTTTTGGTAAATAGTAATTTTCCAACGGTAAAAAGGTAATTTCCAAAATCTATAAATAGGGGCTCATTAATTCAAAACTTATAGGTTTTCAAAGCTGACGACCCGAGCGACGCTCGCGACGCGAACACGTAAGTTCTCTTTCTTTTCTCTTTCTTTACGTTTTTATTTTCCACCGCCGCCGTCCCCGGAAAAGTCGCCGGAGCCGCCGCCGCTGATGGTGGTGGCTAGTGCTGCTGGGCGCGCCGAGTCCCGGGTGTGCGCACCGGGTGTGCACGCCGGGAGGCGCCGGGCGACGGGAGCAGCAAGCGCGCGACGGGCGTGGGCGCCGGAGAATCAGTGCGTGCGCGGGCGCGGGCGACGGGGAATCAATGCACGCGCGGGCGCGAGCGACGGGGATCCTGTGCGCGCGCCGGGTGCCGTCGTGCACGCCGAGCGCGCACCGTCGAGTATTTTCACACGTTGAATCGAGTCTTTGTGTACGTCGGGTCGACCGGGAGTCGGGGCCCGGTTAAAGTCAACCATTTGACCGAAATTACCAAAATACCCTTCGATATTAAAACGCTCCGTTCGAGCTCGTTTCAACTCCGATCGAGCTCATTCTTTTTCCGTAGCGACCCTAATCCTTTCCTCTATCATATCAGTTGCTGAACTGATCTTTTCTCCCTTGTCTCATCGACCTCAATCTCTTGATCTATCGATCCGTCTCGTCTCTATCGAACGATTCTTCTCTACGGCTATCTTTATACAATTTAAATATAAGTTTTAAGCGTATTAATGATGTAAGAAATATTGTAAATTTGTGTAGGCCATCCATTGGGTTGGTATCAGTTGGAGTGGGAATCAAGATACCAAGTCTTTGATACTAGCGACTCACGTGGTAACCACCGAACAAGGTGGGGGTAAACTCTAAACCCTAATAACTCTATGAAATGTGAAGTCATATGTTTTGAGATAAATGTGGAAATTATATGATGTGTGTGGGGGTAAACTCTAACCCTTATGTTTCCATTAATGAATGCTTGTGTGTTTGTTACATGAATGATGAACTTATGTGTTGAGATAAATGTTGTGATTATATGTTGAAAGTGGGGGTACATTCTAAACCTTTATCTGTTTACAGTTTTCCCTATGTGATATATGAATTGTTGAACTTTACTTGCTGTGTTTATATTCTGTGTTTATTTTACGATAGTGTGGTAGGTTTAGGCTCAGTGTCCAGTGGGCTTAGTGTCCATTGGGCTGCGTGTCCATTAGTGAGTCATCGGGGCGTCCTTTGGGCTTAGTGTCCATTGGGCTGCGTGTCTAGTATTGAGTCGACGGAGTGTCCTTTGGGCTTAGTGTCCATTGGGCTGCGCGTCCATTAGTGAGTCGGTGGAGTGTCCTTTGGGCTTAGTGTCCATTGGGCTACGAGTCCTTTTGGTGAGTCATGGGTTGTCTGTCCCTTAATGAACTGAGTTATGCGTTTTGTATAATATGTGATGTGTTAAATTGTTGATTTGTTATATCTGTTTAATACGTGATCAGCTTAATAACATTAAAACATGGAAAGTATCCTCACGAGTGTATTCAACGCACTCACCCCCACCTGTACTCACACTACAGGAAAGAAGAGACTCAGGATGTGTAGAGAGATAGGTGCCCTATCAACTGTGTCCAGCTTCTGGTTTTGTCTTTTAAAGATACGTTGTTCGTTTGTAAAAGAAAATTGTATTTCTCCATCTTTGTAAAAGATCCTGATGTTTTTCCGCTGCTATGTAAAATGGTTTTATTTCGGCTAGACGCCGAGGATTTGTATACATAAAATCGTATGTTCTCTTTCCCAAAGATTTCTATTTTATTTCATGCACGTCTTTTTTCCCCTTCTTTCTTCACGCCCGCAAGTAAAACTCTGATATTTTTGACTAAAAGATTTTGGGGCGTGACACATTACATGATCTTTCCTTCAATATCGTTAAGCTTGTGATCATGTAATGTGGAAACTAGGTATCAAAACCTTAAGCAAACTGTTCTTTTCTTATTGTGTTATTGTGTTTTGTCTTATCAAGATAACTACTGAAATATCCCAACAATCCACTATTTTCCTCTTCTTTGACATTACATCCTTCAAGAATTTAGCATAGTTTGGCATTTGTTCCAAAGCATCTGCAAAAGGAATGTTAATGTGAATTTTCTTGAAATTTTCCAGAAATTTAACGAATTGAGCATCTAGCCTTTTCTTTTGAAACCGTTGAGGAAAAAAAAGAGACGAAATTGAAAGTGTAAGTGAAGGTTTAGAATTCGATTTTGGCTTCTCAACCCCTTTTTGTTCGACTTCATCTTCCTTTCTCTGCACCACTTCTTCTTCATCTTCCTTTCTCTACACCACTTCTTCTTCATCTTTCCTCTCATTTTCATCTTCCTCCACCACCGGCATGCTTGACCCCTCATATTCCGTTCCACTTCTCAATTGAATTGCCAAACACTGCTCCCTTGGATTCACTTCAGTGGTACTTGGATATTGACCCTTTTTATGTTGATTCCCTATGTACTCGGAAATTTGTCCAACTTGTAACTCCAAGGCCTTCATCCGTGCATCAAATCTTTCTTCTATCCTTGCGAATCTATCTCGTGATTCATTCACAAATACACCCACCAAATCTTCTAATGTCGGTTTCTTTGGTTCATCGATAACTCCATTCGTAACAGAAAACTCGAAGGGGGTAGCAAAACATTCTTATTGTTTGTATAATAAAAATTTTCATGATTCACCCCTCCGTGTTTATACTGATACATACCCCTATTTCAGAAGTTTTGGTTGTTGTAATTTTACCCATTCACAT
Source organism: Scutellaria galericulata (assembly GCA_946896805.1). Classification (NCBI taxonomy): domain Eukaryota; kingdom Viridiplantae; phylum Streptophyta; class Magnoliopsida; order Lamiales; family Lamiaceae; genus Scutellaria; species Scutellaria galericulata. Next base: position 11,225,624 of record OX335792.1, read on the forward strand.
AGTTGACCTCTTCTACTTCCTCTTGTTGGGTGAAATCACATCCTCGACTCCCTACACTTCCTACGTTTTGAGTTTGAACCTTTGCCAGCGTAGATGCTTGATTTGTGAGAGTTGTTACTTGTGAGGATAAGGTGGACAATTGATCTTGACTTTGAATTTCCGCCATTTTCCTATATGTGTTTATTTCAGACGGCCATTGGTAGCTGTTTGTTGTCATTTCCTCCAAAATATAAATCGCATCCTCTGGGCTTTTGGCTAACAACACTCCTCATGTCGCTGTATCTATCATAGCTCTCGTTGATCCAAACAGTCCATTGTAGAAGAAACAGACCTATTGATATTCCGGAAATCCATGTTGGGGACATCTCCTTAACATATCTCTAAATCTTTCCCAAGCTTCGCCCAAGGACTCCCCATCAAATTGCTTGAACTGTGTAATCTCACTCTTCAACTTCAATGTCTTACTTGGTGGAAAGTACTTAAATAGAAACTTACTACTTAATCCATCCCATGTAGTAATTGAGCCTGGAGGGAGTGAGTTGAACCACAACCTCACTTTATCTCGTAAAGAGAAAGAAAATAATCGAAGTCTTATGGCATCATCAGAAACACCATTCAACTTGATCGTGTCACATACTTCAAGAAATTACGCCAGATGTGCATTGAGGTCATCTAAATGGCTTCCCCCAAACTGATTCTATTGAACCATACTGATCAGAGTCGGCTTCAACTCAAAATTATTTACTTGAATGGGTGGTCGCACAACCCCCATTCCATTTTTTTTTAGTTGGAAATAATCTATGATGGCTCTTTGAGCACTAACTGGTGGTACTTGGTTCACTCTTTCTCGATTGTTTAGTACTTGCTCTTCTGGATTATCTTCAGCCATCTGAGTTGGAGCAAATAGTTGCCTTCGTGTTTTACTACGTCTGCACGTTGCTTCAATCTCCAAATCTAGTGCAATCAAGTTCGTCTTTTTAAAGCGAGTGTTCATGCACAATCTAAAAACACCTAAAAGACAAGTATCAGTGACTTTTAAAATCAGAAAAATACAAAAAAATCCTAGACTAAAAACAAAAACCGAATTCGAATATTAATTATTCTTAAACTCCAGTCCCCGGCAACGGCGCCAAAAACTTGTTCACTAATTTCTTTTAGCTACTCCCGCAAGTGTACGGTGTAGGGTGTAGAAGTGGTGACTAAGGTCGATCCCACAGAGACTGGCTATCTAGGAACTAACTAACTACCCAAATTCAGTTCTCAACTTTATCTAGGAAAATTAAATCTCATCAACTTCAGATTAATTCAATAGAAAAGTAAATAAACAGATAAATTCACTCAAGAATAATAGATATCTAAGACAGGTTCTAGGACATGCTTTCATCTAATTCTCATCAAAACATCACTTTAACCGATTCAAGTTCATTAATCAATCATCCTATATGAGCAATCACATATGTCGAATTAACAGCTCTCCTGAGTCAGTTAATCGGTTCATTATTATGCCACCAGAGGTATCCCTACTCAATCTGATTGAAACATAACAACTTCCAAAAGTACCTAAGATTGATTTCCCATCACATAAATTCTTTAATCTCCCGATATAAGTCTTTTATGTGTCATGTGTTTATTCTTCTATAATTAAATTTCATCTCCTGAATTTTGATCTAATTACCAAAACATGTTCAATTACTGGCCACATAACCAAACAAGCAATCAAATTATAAACACACAAATAAGATAAACGATCATGAACATTGAATTGAAATTAAAGATCCATCTCGATTCGAATCAAATTACTAACAAGCCCTAGAAACCCTAGAAAATTAGATAGACATGATCATAAACAAACTCATAGACAAGATTGAAAATATCATATCTACTAATATTCAACAAAGGAAGAAAAGATTAAAACCTCTATTGACGACGTCTTGCGATCCCTCGATCTCTTAAATTCTTCTTCAAATCTTCTCGATGCTTCTCAAACTATCGTGTTTTTCTCTTATAAATCTCTTTTCTCTATATTTTTCTCCTTCTTTCTTTCTTACTTCTCTTCATGTTGAGTATTTATATTGTTGTGGGAATCTTCTAAGTGAAGTAACAGGTTAAGATACTCCAAGAAAACTGAAATTCTGCGAGTTCCTGTTTACCTGGGCACGGTCGTGCTATACGGCACGGTCGACCGTGCCCTGCTTAGGGTCACTGGTATTTTCACATCGTTGATCGTGCTGTGGGGCACGATCGTGCCCAGTCATCATGCATTTTTCTGCATAATGGCGCACAGTCGTGCTACATGGCACGATCGTATCGTGCGCCACCAATTCTTCTACGCGATCTCATATTTCTATTCTTCCTTTCTTGGTCATCAATTACACTTGAAACTTGCATTTTTCTCATCAAAATCATGAAACTAAGCACAAACCCGTCAAATGCAACTTATACAATATATCATCATAAATCATCATAAAAACATACCTAAACATATCCAAATGAATACATAAACATACGCAAAAATATGTGAAAAACGACATTTATCATCATTCAAGCCTAATTAATCCAAAAATTTGTCATATCGAATTGGGGATCTCTTATCCATCTCCCCCATTTTTCTCTCCCTCTCTCTTTCTCTGCTCTCACGACCCCGCCCCACCCACTACCTCAATTGTCGTTCACCTGCTGCGACGAAAGTCCACCTCACCCTCACCCCACCCAGCGTCGTCTCTCATTCTATCATTCCCGTCGGTTTTTTTAAATTTAATTTAGTTTAATTTGAATTTGAATGGTCCGTCCCACCTCATTAAGGGTATATTAGACTATTTGACTAAAAGAGATCTAGATTATAATTTTGGCTAGAAAAGAGGTTGTATTATCCTATTTGACAATTTACAAATTTAAATATATTTTTATCCATGGAAGTTGTTAATAGCACACTCTGAATTCGATCAAAAACTTGATCAAAATCAACCTGCAAAGCAACCTTGATTGACCTATAAACCCTAGCTTTGATGTATGAGAAAATAAGTAAATAATCAATGATAAAAACACTAAGATTTAACCAAGATTTAACGTGGTTCAGCCAAGAAAACTTGGCCTACGTCCACGGGAGAGTGAAAAGAATCAATCCACTAAGAATCAAGCAAGTACAGATCGGATCAATTAAAATTGCAGATTTAGGGTTTTATAGGTTTATAACCCTAATCTTAGATCTTACTCGATTCTAATCTATCTGAAGTGAATCTTGGCAATTTAGATGTGTCTCACACTCACAAAGAAAAGCCCTAAGATCTATTTAAGAATCAGATAAGATTTATGGCTCACTTTTCACGATTTCAACATAGAACCCTAACAGCAACCCTAGGCCGGTCCATGCCTAGAGATAGTTCATTTGTATTTGTTGTTAGAATTTCATGTAAGAGCAAAGAGTTATATTGTGGAGTGGAAATTGGTCAAATCGAGTTGTACCCTTACACGAAGAATTGCCATTTATGGAAGGAGGAAGTCAAGTAAGTTTCAAATTTGTTTATTAACTTACACAAAATTGCAGAGCATGAAATATGTTCGAATTTTTCGGATTTGTTAAGCATGAATTTTTTTATTTTCGTGCATGAATTTGTTTATTTTTCGAATTTATGGTTTTGTTCATGCTTACACGATTTTATGGATTTTGTGTTTTGTTCGAATTAGGGATGTTGTTCATGTTTATATCTTACACGAAATTGATATTGATTTGTTGTTGAGTTTTGTTTAATTTTGTTGAGTTTCGTTTAATTTGTGTGTTTACTTACACAAAATTTCTACCTAGTTCATAGATACACGAAAATTGAAGCTATGTATTGTTACACAAAAATATATATAGTTTAGGGCTTACAAAATTTTAGTCGTACACTGATTTAGCTTACACGGAAAATACAAGTTTTGAGGATTACACAAAAATTCTTATAAAAATAGGATTACACGAAAATTCCAATTGGTTTAGGTTTACACGAAATTTCTTGAGTTTGTTTTTAGGCATACAAGAAATTTCTTGATTTTTAGGTTTACACGTAATTTTTGGGTTTTAGGCTTACACGAAAATTCTTAGATTTTAGGGTTACACGAAAATTCCTGAATTTTTATGCTTACACGAAATATTCTGATAATTCTAAGGTTTAGGCTTACATGAAAATTCGAAGGATATATAATGTGTATAGTAGGCTTATAGGCTTATAAGAATAAATTAATTTTTAAGCTTAAACGAAAATATTAATTTTTTCAAAGGATATTCAATTTATTAATTAAAAATATTAATTTAGGCTTATTTTAATTTGTACATGAAAATTCAGGCTTACATTAATTTGTACACGAAAATTATTTAATTTATATTCAACTTAGACTTACATTAAAAATATGATGGATATATTCAATTTGTATTTAATTAAAAAAACATAGGGTATATTCGATTTATATTTAATTAAAAGAACATCGAGTATATGTCAAGTCTAAAGGTTTGTAATTGAATTTAATTATGTAAAGAATCTTTTATTTTATATATTTATAAATCTTAGCTAAAAAAATGTAAGCAGGATTAAATAATTTAGGTAGGTAATAAATAAATAATAAATATGTTAAATTATTATTTTTAATTATTTCTTATATATTTGTTGGTCCCAAGTGGTTCATAGGTTTGGGGGTTGAATAAACCTCTATCGATTTTTCTTTTGAAAAACTTTAAAAACTTTCTACACTGTATTCTATCAGAGAATACAGTACTGAGCACAATACAATAAGTTGGGCGAGTTTGCTGACCAGCTTTCTGTATCAGAGTTCTTGTATGTAACGAAAATAAAAAAAATAGAGTTTCCTTTGAAAAACGTTTTCTTAAAAATACTTTTTGCCAAACTTTGAATGCTTAATGATAAGCAATAAGATGCAACACAGATAAGGATGAGAACAGGAAATAAACACAGAGGGTTTATAGTGGATCGAATGTGGTGTAATTCTTCTACGTCCACTCTACTCCTACTGCGAGGAGGAACTTCGTTAGGCTAGATTGAATTTCAAGACTTGTCCTAACAATCTATCACTTAAACAAGTTTTTAACTACAAGGATTCTGCTTATATACAGATTGCACGAATCCTTTAGGCTGACCCACATAGGATCCTACTAACTCACACATAGTTAATGCCTTAACAACTTAAGGCAAACACTCAGCAATGATCTAAATTCTATCAACTGAGGACACCACTAAAACAACTTAAGCACACATCACAGAGGTTAAACATATATGAGTTTGTCTTCAACTGGTACTTGAAGCAGCCTTTGGTAACTCTGGAGCTTGAGTACTCGAAGGCTTGACTGCTTCACTAAGAGGTTGAGTGACTGAATCCTTAGAGAGTGAAATACTTGAGAACTTGCTCTTTGCGAAAGTGAGTTTGAGAATCAGTAATTCAGTAGTTTATTCAGTCAGCTCTTCCTCTATTTATAGATGTAAGAAATGTGCCCGTTGAAGAGAGACACACTTCGTTTGAATTTGAATTTCCTTTGATCATCCTTGATCTTACATTCAATGTCTCTGAAAAACTGAGGACGAACTCCTTGTCTTATTATGCAGCTCATTTATGTGGTTGTTCTCTGCTTTAGGGTTGTTGCAATTTGTCGACCCACGTGTCGGCAGGACACTAGTTTTTCGTACAGCTTGATCACTTGTCTCTACTAGCTATATTTGATAAGATGTATTCTCATATAACAGTGATCTTTCTCATAGCATTGTTGTGCATGTTGTCTCTTCCTGCTTCTTGTTCTAGAGTACTGCACCAGCTTTCTGTTTTGATGTACTGTGCTAGCTTTCTGTTCTGAGACTGTAGAACATTTTCTGTTCGTCTTACTGTTTTCTTACTTACTGCTTGCAGAATCTTCTAATTATTGTATGCAGTATCCAAATAGAGTTTCTTTGCTAAATCCGACTGTTACCAGAAACCTTCTTCTTACTGATTTCCGAGATACTTCATTCTTCAACTCAAATTTTTAATACTTCGAAAAATAGACTAAGTTTCCACTTAAACAACATGGAAAAAATGGGGTACTCTAATTTCCTATTACAGAGCTATTTTGTCTCATCAAAATCTAAACAGAAATATCCTAACAATATTTCTTATATATTAAAAATATTTTATTATTTCTTATAAAATATTGCTAATAAAATATTTTATATATTAAAAATTAATTAGATAAAATATTGCTAATAATTAATTAGATATTTCTTTATATTAAAATAAATATTTCTTATATATTGCTAATAAAATATTTTACACATTAAAAATTAATTAGATATTTCTTTTACAATATTATAGGATTGAGATTAGGTTTGTGAGGGTTGTTAGGGTCGATAAGTTTATATTAATGGGTATATACGGCTGAGTGTACTAGATGATATAAAGATGGAGCTCTCATCTATAGGTAGGGACTGCTTGCGCCATTTCATATCGACGTCATTCGGCTACTTCTTGTATTGGATGACTAATATAGTCATGCAACGCTTTTCTACACGTTCTCGTGTCTCATGAGATAAGACATAAGATCTATCTGAACAATCATGAGAGATGGTTCTGTATCGGACAGATGAGTCTATGTTAGTTCTCAAGGAGGGAGTTTGCTCTTGTCATAGTGTTACGATTTGGCGACTCAGATTTCTACCCCTTTGGACAACACCATCCACTGGAAGGTGAAATATACCATAGAGTCATAGCCAGTTTCTAGCACGTCAAGGTTTCAAACCTCCGACTTTGATTTGTTGAAGGTGAGTTTTGCCAAAGCCAAGAGGATGTTATGAAGATTGCGACAATACTCATAGTGTAATGCATTATATTTGGAGTGGACCTCGGAAAGACCAAAGTGGATCTGTGGGTTTGGGATTTAGTGGAGCAGGAGGAGCGATGAGAGAACTTTCCATGGGGGAAGTTCTCCTATCTCACATTGTTACGACACATGGATGGGCTCCCTCGAACTATTCCACCACAGGAAGAGAATTAGACATTCATATACCACTTCTATGGATTTTTGCTTGCTCTACTGGTGAGTTTACTTGACTTTTTTAGAATAATATGTACCAAATCTTAACTTAGTTCTAAAATCATTTACTAAAATTACAAGTATGATGTCTAGATTTGGGCTTACGAGGCAATTCCCATGACTCGCACATTTGCTAGTTGTCGACTTGACACACAACACCACATACCTCGATATTTGAAGTGGTCCACCATGAGGTCCACTGATGACATTACTGATAAACTAAATGAGGAGGTATTTTTTATGAGAATTTTATATTAGAAATGCATTTAAAATGTTTCTTTCAAACACCCTCTTATTTGAACTTTGTGATTTTTTTAGGTTGAGTGTTTCGAGACCCTTGTACCTACTTTTGAGAAGACGTGTAAGCCGTATTGGTAGTTCATGGATATGAACCTCTCGTTAGGTGTGCAACCTCCTAAGCAGCGACGTGGTCGTAGGCTTGCTGGAGATCGAGGTTCAGCCACACGTGGTGGTCGAATGAGTGATGCTGATATGGGTCCATCCATATGTGCGATAAGCCATGGATGAGCGGTTTGATCGACATGTGCGATGAATTCTACTCATGCGAAAACTCGTGTTAATATTTGAGCAACGAGCCGTGCTACCATTCAAGCGAGGTCGTCTACCCATTCTTCTGAAATTCCTGAAGTTGATACTGATAATATGGGTAGAGCAGATGATCTATCAACTGAGGCAAAACATCAGACGAACATACCAAATATTAGGGGTTGAGATGACACATTCTTGGGCTCACCCTTTCACATGCCGGATACTTAGGATACGTACCAACATTACTCACCGGTGCATGATAGTCCTATTCTGGAGGCGGCGATTCCTAATCAAAATCCAGGGTATAATGATTTGTTTGACCGATTCACCCGTGTGATAGATGATCGTTTTACACAGATGTAGACTTTTTTGGAAAGAAAATTTTCCCTTATGGAGGACGTTATCAGGGATGAGCATGAGCTCTTAGAGCGTTAGATCCCCTTGATGATTAATGAGCAGTTTGATCAGTTCTTCTCGTATTATTACGATTCTTCATCTAGGTATTTGGATAATCCTCCATCTAGATATTAGTACGATCATCCGTCCGGGTATCAAAAAGACCTCGATCCGGATATCAGTATGACCCTCCTTTTGGATATTAGTATGAATGTCCTTTTTTTATCAGGCATATCCTTCATTTGGGTATCAGTATGATCCTCCAAGTTCTAATGCATGGGTTGCTTGGCCAGAAGATGATCAGCATCGGGGCTCTAAAACACATACCCCTGATATAGATCCATCATCTGCCACTGTCCTATATCAGACTGGTCATTTTAACCCAACTATAGTTCATTTTGATCTTGGCACATCAGAGTATCTTCCGGGCTCAGCCTCATCATCAAGTCATCCAAACATTCTAGATACGAGTGTCGGCATTCATGAAGTTCGATTGAGGGCTCTCGTTTCCTAAAAATGTCGATTTGAACTGATATCCCCAAGAAGGAATGATCATTCTATAGAGGATTTCTCATTGTATATGGAGCTTGGGGAACTAGCTGATAAGTAATAATTTTTTTTATCATTTATTAATGTGTTAAATCATTAATACCATATATGTTTTATTTATCTGACAATTTCCTTTGTAATTTTCAAGCGTAACATTGGCTTGGGATATCCTGTGGAAGTTCCATTCTTCAGCTCGATTATCGATCTAAATGGTGAGCTGAATAGAAAGGTTAGTAGTATTACACTACTTTCATTATTGGATTCAATATCAATATTGTTAGTAGTAAGTTGTCTATAACTGAGATATTTTCTTTTTAGGTACTTGATGCGTATTTTGCTATACTCCGGAGCCATCCAAATGTCCTTGATGTTGATGTGTTTATTGAATTAAAGGGACAAATACAGATAATAGACAACAACTTCAATATAAGTACATATATCTATTGTTAAATCAATTGAGAAGTTGCATTCTAAACTACATATGTTTGTTTGTTTCCATACGCAGGAAACATGCAAGGAAATTTGGAGGACTAAGCACGCGAACTATCTGACTCACACTTGTTACATTGAAGGCGTATCTGAGCCATTCTCCCCCTCAGATCTACAACATCTGCATGCTTATGTCTGTGGTGACAAGCCCAGGTGGGGTTAGATCAAAAAAAGTACATTGTGCTTGTATTTGGTGTATATTATGATACTCACTGGTTATAACTCAATTGACGGATATATATTTTTTCATCAAACAATTTTTTTGTGCTAAATCTGGACGGACAATGGGTGGTGACCGAAATCGATATTCTCAAATTCTCACTCACATTATTCGACAGTCTACGATATACTTGGTCTAAGGATGTAAAGAATATCTGTCTCAGACAGACTCTTTTTATTTAGCCATTTTTTCAATGTCTATTGGAGCATTTGATCTATAATGAGAAGTTAGCAAATCCAGTCCCCCATCTGACTGAAACACTATAATTTTACAAGAAAACTGATTCTCAACCAAATTCTAAAATTTCTCAAACACAACATAAAAATCTGATTTCAATCACATAAGATAAAACCAATTGAATTGAGAATAATCATCAACAAAAACAACATAACAAGCATAACCAGTGGATGAACTAACTGGAGCCAGGGCCCACAAATCACAGTGTATTAAATCCAACACTAGTAGCACACTTGTTGTTAATACTGAAAGGTAAGTGTTTGCTCTTGGACAAGAACCATAATGTTGGTTTTAGGAAATAATGGAGTAACAAAAACAAATCCTAATATTTTTAATAAAGCAATGGTGCCAAAACCTACATCCCTTAATCGTGTATGCTAAGCTCAAACAAACCACAAACTTTCATACTTCTCAAAGTTGTAACAAGAGCACATGTCCTTGCTCCAAAAATATACTGGCTATGTTTATGCTGACCTTTTTCCGTAAGGATCTCTGTTGTTCAATGCTTAATATCAAAATAATTAGCAGTGAAAAACACATTAATAAACAACATATTCTTCGTAATATGCGGTACTACTAAAACTTCTAACAAAGATAAACCATGAGATAATACATAAGTACCAATATGACATATATCTACTTTAGAACCATTACCAACTAAGACTTTGTCAAATCCAATGTATGGAGATGTCATATCAAGATTAGAAGAGTCATTCTTCATATGAGTGGATGCCCCTATATCAATATACTAGTCAGATAAGAGAGATGAAGCACAAGACAAATCGATAGAGAAAAAGATGACATAGTGTCCAGTCTCATGACATATTTTATTAGTGGGATTGAAGAACCTAAGACCATGGCCACCATTGGAGTTACGACCACCCCATCCAAAATTGGAAGAATTAGAATTGTGTCTCTTGTCTAATGGGTTAATTTCATAAATATAGTTTGCAGTGAAATAATATTATCCATCCTTGTGTGAAACTAGTAAGAAACTATAACAATTAAAAGCAACAACATAATCACCAAAGTAAGACAAGCACACAAACGATTTTTAACCTGGAAAATCTCCTTAATGTGAGGAGTAAAAACCACGGGACTGTAGTCCACCCAAAAACTTCACTATAATCAACATAGTAGCAGTACATATGAGTTCCACAATTTGTCACAGAAAATTACAACCACAAATAACTCAAGATACAATCAATCATAAGAGTTGAAACAAACTCACACAACACCCAAATATCTAACTATTGTTCTCAATGCTCGAATTACCCAAAACTGATCTCCATCGTTCAAAACCTGTCTTTGTGTGTTCTGAACGTGCTACCCAAGTTGCAGCTTCATCCAATAGTTGATTTGTTTGAAACAACTCTTAAACTAAACTACATACTCAATCTTTCTTGATACAACACCCTATTGTCCATACTTGTTTCCCGATACTATAGTCAGCCAAACAAGATTTTCGTCATTCAGATTGTAGCTTCACAAGTCCTAAACGACTGTCCAAATTTCAGCTCGATCCAACAGTTGAAACTCCAGATATTGCATCTAGAAGATTTCTAGTCAAAGTAGTTTTTACAAACATGAGACAAAACCTTTTCTCGAGATTTTTCTTAAGTCTCAATTCTTGGAACTCACTTGCAATACTTTAATGACCACCTATTTATACTTAGGTCAAAATAGGTATTAACAAATTGGCTCTTCAACTTTTGGGTTATTCCATGCGGGGTTAAGGCACATGGACTTTAAGTTGGTATTGAGCTTCTCCACATTGTAGAAACCCAACCCAACAAATCTCCCACTTTCCAACTATGTGAAGGGATTGTCATCTCGACCACCATATGACAAACTTCAAGTTTCTCTCATGTCGGCACCATTGTCATATGTGTGAATCTTTTCAAGCTCAAGAAACTTATTATTGATGACATCTCTCATCCAATGATACCTCACGTCTATATGCTTTGACCTTGAACATAAAAAAATTATTGTCAAGATATATTACACTTTGATTGTCACAGAACACAATGTATCTCTCCTATTACAGTTCAATCTCTATAAATCTCTTAAACCATAACAACTTTTTACACGCCTCTGTTGCTACTATATACTTTGTTTTGGTGATAGAAAGTATAACACACCTTTGCAATCTTGATTGCCACGACACAGCACCACCTGAAATGTTATCAAGTAACCGGAGATGGATTTTCTGGTATCCACATCTAATGCCATATCTGAGTCTGTGTAATCAACTAACTTGACCTTCCCACCTCCTAAGGTGAGTCTCAAACTAGAGATACCTCATAGATATCTCAATATCCACATCACTGCATTATAATGCTCATTTCCCAGATTCGACATGTAACGACTAACAACACCAACTGCATGAGCTATGTCCAATCTCATGCACATCATTGCATACATCAAGCTTCTCACAGTTGAAGCATATGGAACTCTCTTCATAGCTTCATTTTCTTCATCATTTGATGGACTATGATGAACACCAAGCAAGTAGTGCATAGCAAGATGAGAGCTTACCACTTTAGCTTTACTTGTATTAAATCTCTCTAGCACCTTCAAAATGTATTGCTCCTGGGATAAGTGCAACTTCTTGTTTGCTCTGTCTCGACTGATTCTGATGCTGAGAATTTTCTTTATTGGCTCTAAATCTTTCATGGCAAAAGATTCAATCAATTACTTCTTCAACCTGTCAATTCTTGAAGCATTTCTACTAACAATCAACATATCATCAACATAGAATAATAATATAATGAAATCATCATAAAAAACCTTTGCTGTATACACAATGATCAGAGGTCCTATTTTGGTAGCCTTGCTCCCCCATAACCGATTCAAACTTTTGATACTATAATCTTGATGGTTGGTTCAACCCGTATAAACTTTTCTTCAATTTGCATATATGGTCCTCTTTGCCCTTTTACCCTGAAACCTTTAGGTTGCTCCATGTATATTTCTTTGTCCAACACATCATGAAGAAATGTGGTCATGACATCTATTTGCTTAACCTTTAAGTCAAGGCTAGGTACCAAACCAAGCACAAAACAAATAGAAGACATCTTAACAATATGAGAGAAAATTTCATTGAAGTTAAGGTATTTCTTCTGACTAAAACATTTAATCACCAATCTAGCTTTGAATCGTGGCTTCAAGGTGTGCTCATCTTGCTTTATCTTATACATTCATTTTTTCTTCAAAGCATGTTTGCCATTTGGTAGCTTCATCAACTCGAATATGTCATTCTTATTCAAAGACTTCATCCCATCTTGCATTGCATCTAACCACTCATTTCGGTGTGCATCTTCTAATGTTTCCTCAAAGCATTCAGGTTCTTCCTCGTCAATCACAAACACAAATTTTTTTGGAGGATACATCTTAGAAGGTATAATAATCCTACCATTCCTGGAATTCTTCTAAGTGGTTCATCGGCAACTAGTTCAGGAACCTCTGGTGTTGGCAATTGTTGACTTGCATCATTTGTCTCTGCTTATACTGGAGCATCATCATTATCACCATTAAGATAATCCTGATTATTCTCTTTAGCTTGTACTGAACCATGATCATGAGGAGCTATCGATAAATCAATCAAGTCAACACTGAATGCATGAGTTAGCCTATCTGTTTTCTTAATGTCTTTTATGGTTTAATCATCAACAAATACAACATCTAGACTTCTGATAAGTTTATTCTCCATTGGATCAAAAAAAAACCCATAACCAAACTCATCCTGACCATAGCAAAAAAATACACACTATCAAGATTTCAAGTCAAGTTTGGACGTTTTATCTTTGGTAATATGAATAAAAGTTGTACATCCAAAGATCCATAGGTGATTGTGGGAAACATCCTTCCCAGTCTAAACCCTGTCTGGAACATCAAATTCTAAAGAAACACATGGTGTAAGATTTAAAACATGTACAATAGTACTCAAGGCCACATCCTAAAATGATGCAGGAAAATCTGTTTTTGATAGCAAACATCTTACTCTTTCAACCAGTGTCCTATTCATCCTTTCTGCAAGCCCAATCAACTGAGGATTCTTAGGAGGTTTCTTTTGGTATCGAATGCACTATTGTCTGCAATACTCATCAAAAGGGCCACAATATTCTCCTCCATTATCTATTATGATATACCTTAATTTCTTCCTCGTTTGTCTTTCAACTAGAGCCTATAATTGCTTGAACACATCAACCACTTAATCTTTCATCTTCAATGTGTAAGCCCACATCTTTCTTGAGTGATCATCTATAAAAGTCACAAAATAAAAAACACTACCAAGAGTTCTTGTTTTCATAGGACCACAAACATCAGAATATATTAAGTCAATTGTACCTAGTTGTCTTGAAGGAGAAGATGTCTTGAAAGCAACTTTAGTTTGTTTCCCGGCCAAACAATGAACACACTTCTTCAGGGATACCTTCTTCATTTCTAGAATGAAGCTTCTCTTAGCAAGAATCGTCAGATCCTTCTCACTATTGTGACTGAGCTTGCTATGTCATAACTCCATCTACCCCTCATTCTCCAATGCATTTATAGAATGATCAAAGAATGTTCCATGCATCAAATACAATGGAGAATACTTTCTGTCTTTGGCCATAACCAAAGAGCCTTTTGTGAGCTTCCATTGACCAACGAAGAACAAACTGTAAAAACCCTCATCATCAAGTTTTCCAACAGATATCAAGTTCAAATGAAGATCAGATACATGCTTAACATCTTTAAAAAACAACACAACATCATCACTAGTTTGCAAACATATATCTCCAACACCAATGGCTTTAGCCAAACCATCATCACTCATCCTAACATTTCCAAAATCACCTAGTGAATAGGATGTGAACAAATCTCTCTGAGATGTAGCATGTATGGATGCACCACTATCAATCACATAATTAGTCTCATGGTATGAAAGATTTACCACTTCATCATAATCATGAAAGATAAAAAAGTCACATGTTGTAGCAGACACACGATCTGCACGTTTACCTTCTTCATTTTTCTTCTCACTTCTTTTATTTTTCGTACCATCTTTCTTGGGTTTCCTACAATTCTTCATTATATGTCTTGGAGAACCACAATTCCAGCACTCCACTTTAGAAAATTTATTGGACTTGTTTCGACCTCTGTTTTTTTTCCTTTCAAACCTCTATTTTTGCTTCTCAGCTATTTTCTATAACCATTACATCTGACTGTTGATATGAGCCCTGTGAATTTCTTCTCATCTCTTCATTCAGGATACTACCCTTGACTAGATCCATGGTGATGGTACCATCTGGGGTTGAATTCGATAGTGACGTTTTGAATATCTCCCATGAATCTTGCAATGTATCAAGAAGCCATAAGCCTTGTATTTCATCTTCAAATTTGATATCCATCCCTGGAAGTTGGTAATAATGCTTTGGAATGAATTCAAGTGATCAGTCATAGGAGTTCCATCTCTATACTTCAAATTCATCAACTGCTTGATTAGAAACAACTTGTTGTTCCCCGTTTTTCTTGTATACAAATGCTCAAGTTTTTCCCACAATGACTGTGCATTCGTTTCTCCACTGACATGGTTGAACACATTATCATCCACCCACTGCCTATTATAACCACACACTAGTCGATGCAAAATATTCCACTCCGCATCACTTTTTCTATCATGCTTCTTACTTTCAAACACGAGTAGATAAAAATCCTTCACATACAACAGGTCATCTATCTTTCCCTTCCATATATGATAGTTCAAACCATTCAAGTTCACCATTATATTTGTATTAGTCTTCATATTCACCACAAGACATAGAGCACGATGAATGTGGCTTCGATACCACTTTGATGGGATAATTTCACAAATATAGTTTGTAGCAGAATAATATTATCTGACTTTTGTGAATCTGGTAGGAAACTATAACATATAATAGCAACAACATAATCACCCAAGTAAGACAATCACACAAGTGATTTTTAACGTGGAAAACCTCCTCGGTGTGAGTAAAAACCATGGGACCATAGTCCACTCAAAAACTTCACTATAATCAAAAGAGTAGCAATACACATGAGTTCCATAATCTATCATAACAATTACAACCACAAACAACTCAAGATACAATCAATCACAAGAGTTGAAATAAACTCACCGAACACCTAAATGTCTAGCTATTGTTCTTGATGCTTGAATTACCCAAAAATGATCTTCATCGTTCAAAACATGTTTGTGTTCTGAATGTGTTGCCTAAGTTGCAGCTTGATCCAACGGTTGGTTTGTTTGAAACAACCTCTTGAACTAAACTGCACACAAATCTTCCTTAATACAACACCCTACTGTCTGTACCTGTTTCCCGATGCTATAGTCAACCAAACTAGATCTCCATTGTTCAGATTATAGCTCCACGAGTCCTAAATATATTGTCCAAATTTCAGCTCAATCCAACGATTGAAACTCTAAGTATTGCGTGGTCTGGGTAGCTTTTCACAAACATGAGATAAAACATTTTCTTCAGATTCTTCTTAAGTATCACTCCTTGGAACTCACTTGCAATGCTTTAATGACCACCTATTTATACCCAGGGCAAAATAGGTATTAACAAATGAGCTCTTCAACTTTTGGGCTACTCTATGTGGGCTCAAGGCATATGAACTTTAAGTTAATATTGGGCTTCTCCATATTGTTGGAAACTCAACCCAACATTGTCTACCGCATCCAGCAAAAGATCCACCATTACTTTGGTGGTTACCGCCACCATGATTGTCAAGATCTATGGTCGTGAACGGTACATACATCGGACCGTGAAAACAAACCAAAATATTTAAATTTGTTGAATAAATCATGAACCTCAGCTAAAGATAAGAGAGTCGTAAAGGTACACATCTGATTCATATAAATCTACGTGGATGAAAAACCATGGAACTTGGATCCCAACCCACACAAAACCATTTGGATTTATCAACTTAATCATGAGGATGACCCATAGAGCTAAGCTAATTGATTGTATAAATTTTTTAATATAAACCATATTCAATCATTCTAAATTTCATTTATTCATGAATTAAAGATCATATTTGAGTCGAAGTTCTCGAAGCTTGGACGGGCGATTGAACACCGTAGCGAGTATGCCCTAATCCTCTCTGGATGATGTGCAACTAATAACAACCATAAGTGCTTTGTCATTGAGAGTACATGAGAGGAACACACGAGCAATCTGATCATCATTTAACCATTGAATGTATTGTGCACTTGGAGCAGAAGAACCAAAAGAGGTCTTCAATCATGGAGAGGTGGTGCTATCAACGTATGTCATGAAACTTTTGAGATGAGAGAAGAGGAAAATTTTGGCTATGCCATAACAAGTAATTAGAGGATGAGAGTTTTATAGTGATCATGTGAGTCATTGCTTGAATGGTGGGAGAATAAATGAAGGGGGAGGTAGAAAAATGACCGGCCATTGACGAAGAAGATAACAAGAAAAAAAATCATTGTGCAAAAATTAGGGTTTTTAACGTGAGAAATTTTAGAATAGTATTTTGACTGATACCATATCAGAGAAAGTGATCTCTTTAATTGAGGAATACCATATATTATTCACATATATATCATGAACATTACAATGTGAATATACACAAATAAGGAAAAAATCAATTACAATATTTACAAAGATAATTACGTATCTTCTAGGTCCTTTTGAAATCCTTAACAAAAACAAACAAAGATAATGCTCAAGCTGATAGTAGATCAACAACTCAAAAATTTTAAGGGCCCGACTCTTTTCAAGAATAAATGATTAAACAGTTTATCACATATAAATCATGCAAATATACAAATTAAATGAGAGTGTTCTTATGATGTCAACTAGCAGAGAACAAATATGAGAAAACAGATAGCAGACTTTTAAGCAAGTAGAGAGGAGGTAACCGACAAGCAAATAAGTAAGTAAAGAACACAACAAACTTATAGAGGTTCGAAGATGGTGTAATCTTTCTACGTCCTCTTTTCCCAAACACATGTGGAATACACTAAACACAATGTATTGCAATACTATACAATGTCACTTAACAAGGGAAAATCCTCTCAAAACATGGGGAAACAACCTCATCTTAATTTTGCAATATTATTTTGTTTTAATATATATATATATATATATATATCACCTCAATAAATATATAAATCAAGTTACTTAGCATAAATAATTGAACAACATAAATTAACTATTTCTATTTACTATATTCGAAATAAGTATCGAAAAACTATAATAAAAATCACATATTTTTTATTTGACTAGTATGTCATTTATTATACTCAAGTCTAATATATCTCCCATGTAACTATACTAATCTAATTTCCACTTTCTAAAGTTGAAATACAAATATTTAAAATTTTGTAATTTATAAATTATAAATATTGGATTTTGCATAATTTATATATATATTCATGGTATGAAAATCATTTTGTATATACATGAAAATTGAGGAAAAAAAAACATGATCATATTTGATATGTGATAAATTTAGCATGATTTGTGTATATATGATAATAATGTCATGCTAAAAGTTCAAGAAAGTTGTGAATAACAATTTGTACCTTAATCTAAATCATTTTATATATCTACAAAAAATTTAGCAAATAACATATATCATTTTTTTAATGAAAAATAAATAATGTTTCCTCCATGATTAAAAAGAAAATATAAAACTGAAAATTTTCATTATTATGGTAGCATGAAGTTCATCATTATATGAACAATGATAAAATATTTTACTTTATGTTGTTATATAATTTCATGTTTTTAGATTTATCAGATTTTAAAATGTTTATCATCCAATATGATTTTTCTAAGGGAAATTTTTTTGATTTTAAGGTTCGTAGAAATAAATTATATACTTTTTTTAGTGGTATCTTAAATTTAGAAATTTTATTTTGGAGTAATATACAATAATATCATTGTTTTTACACTCAATATGAATAATTTATTGAATATATCTTTGCATAATATTTTTTCCAAGTCACAAAAAAATTAGTAAAGTAGTCAAATAAATGATGAAAATAAGAAATATTCAAAATTGATAAATTGTATGGGTAGTAGATTAAATTGAAATAACTTAAAAGAGTTTTATTGTGTTTTACGATCAACATTTTTATATCAAAAAATTATTAAGACTTGAAATTTATTTGCTACATCATATGGTACCAAATGAGGTTGAAATATTATTAAATCTTAATTATAAGATACAATAATATCATCATTTTACACTCATTACAATGAACAAGGTATGAGCATATATTTGCATAATTTTTTTCCATACTAATTGTGACAAAAAAATATTTTAAAGTAGTCAGATAATGAATGATGAAAATTCGTAAATTATATGGGTAGTAGATTAAATTGAAATAATTTTGAAAAACTATATTATTTATTTTTCATGATCAACATAAAAAAAACTACCGACACTTGAAATTTATTTGTCCATACATCACATTGGTACAAAATGAGATTAAAATATTATCAATAACTTGATTTTTTTTCGTAAATTAATATTTTCACATTAAACTCAAAATATTTAAATTTTATGATTGTGCATCACACGAATATAAATTAGATCGAAATTGTCCCTAAAAATATATTATTATTCGTGTTCAACATTTTCATATTAATGTATATAAATTGTAAAATTGATATGCTCGTGGATCGCACGGAACTTATACTAGTTGTATTAAAAAAGACAACGAAATTCATAAGTCTTAATAGAAGTGAAAATAAAAGAGATTTTAAGAAAACAATAATAATTTATTTATTTATTATTGTGTGCAGAGAAGGCGGGGCGGGCGGCAAGTTTGAATAAGCCCTCCATTTTGATGGCCTGCAAAGCCAATGAATGAAGTTAAATAAACTAACATTTGATTTCATAATCCCTTTTTATTATTATGTAATCTTTCTCAGCCTTTCACATTTGTCACTTTCTCATCTACTCTCCCATTTCTTGCATATTGTAACATTCTTTCACCATTCTTCATCACTATTGTTGTCCTTTCTCCATTTGTTTTTACTTTTATTCCTTCCATTTAATATCCATTTCTCCACCAATGCCTTCCATTTCTTCTATCAATATTCCTTTCATCTCCTCAACAAGATTTTATCCCCCTTTGTTTGCTTTCTTTGATTTCCAACATATTTTAATTACTTTTGTTATGATCTTGGAGGAAGAGGGCTGGCTTCGAAACACTTGGTTCGGTTCGGTTGTATGAGTCTTCATGAACACGTAACTGATAATAGGTATGCGTTTATGGCGATTAATTGTCTCTATGTTTCGATTTTGTAACTGCGTGTGATTAGGTGTGTCTAGTAATGACTTTCTTCAAGTGATGATCAGCTAAGTTATTGGATTTTGTAAGGGAAATTGCAGACAATTGTTGTTGATGTGAAAATCCCTTGTAGGCTTATGGAGTGTAAAAAAGGTTGTGTTGACCCCGTTGGGTCCCTAATTTGGATCCAAACGTCTAAACAGGCCCAAATCAATACGTTTACTATGATGTTGTCCGCTTTAGGGGAGCTCGTACGGATTTGATTTTGGAATTCACTAAGAGGCTCTGTATCGATAGAACATGTTTCTTTGACTAGATACTCAATCTTTGCCACAATTTTTGTGGACCTTGTTTGACATTTCTGATTGTATGGTTGAATGCAACTCTTTAAGCGTATAACTGCAAGTATAAATTTGAATGGTTGTTTATGTTTCTTGCATATATGTTGCCTTGCCATTGTTGATTATTACTATATCCATTTTTGGTTCAATGTTTGAGTTTATTGAAGTGTTTTATAAGTGTTGGAACAGGTGCAGGTGAGGTTTAAGATTGAATTAAAATGGCAATGTCATTGGAGGACCTTCTGGCCAAGGAAGGTTTTAAAAGAAGAAAGGAAAAACTAAAGACTAGAGCTTCCTTTGCTTCAGAAAGAAGTGTGCCCTTATACATGCAAAAGGGCAAACATGAAGCTGGTTCTTTGATGCCTACGAAAAGGACAGAAAGGACGAGATCTGATATACCTCGATACGACTCAAAAAGTGAATTTTCGACAAGTAGCAGCTTTACAGGGAGGAAACCAAGGGATAATACTCTTGAAAGAAGAGGTCATAGAGAGTCATGGGATGCTAAGAGATCCACCATTGGTGGTTCGTCTAAAGATTTACGTGGTTCTGAGATAACCGAGGTGGTTCAGAGCAACGAGGTTTACAAAGATATATACTCAAACAAAGCTTATAGTCATAATGGAAGTATAGGGATAGATAATAAGAAAGATAAGAGCAACTCCTTTAAGCATTCAAAAAATACTAATATTGAAGAGGCTCCTTGTCTTGATGAAGCTTCGATTAAAGCAGTCATTTCTATCTTAAGTGGGCACGCCAAGCGTTTCATTGATGATGAGGATTTCAGGACATCTCTTCATCACAATAGTTTCGCTTCCCTTAGCGTGGTTGGATTAGACGAAAGCAAAGTCATAGAAAATCTCGAACAAGCTATAGAGATAGTTGAAAGAGCGGTGGAGGATAACACAACATCAAAGGATTTGAAAAGAGCTTCATTACAGCTCAGCGTTATTACAGGAATAAACTCCGATGATTTTCCTAACGCCAGGCTGTCAGCCTGTGCTCATCTCTACCTCAGTGTGATATACGTGCTTCAGAAAAAGGACGGAATTGCAGCAAAGCATCTTCTTCAAGTGTTCTCTAATTCGCCCTTCCAAGCACGGACGACTCTGCTGCCTGATTTGTGGGACCGAGTGTTTCTTCCACATCTTTTGCATTTGAAAGTGTGGTATGATAAAGAAGCTCATTTGCTCTCTGAGTCGAGCTTAGAGCTTCTTGAGAAAGTGTATAATGAAAGTGTGGATTCAGGGACTTATCAACTTGCAGTGTATTATAAAGATTGGATAATGGATGGGGTGGAAGCACCATCACTTCCTTCAATTGAAATTCCTTCGTTCTCTATTGGGTTGAATCCGAGGGGAGGTTTGGTGGGCCGTACGAGTAGTCCTCAGACAATGGTGAGTAAAGAACTGTATGATCAAGTATTTCGGCATTCGCATAAGTCTGGGGTTGAAGTACAAGTTTATGAAGAAAAAAACTCTGATGTCAGTGCTTCTAGAAGCTCCAATAGTCCAGCTCCACAAGACAAACAGCTGATATTGTGCACTGATCATTCAGGGGAATTTCCCAATGTAAGTGTACAAATCTCAAACATGTATAAATTAAAGGATTTTATCATCTACAGAGTCTATTCACTTGTGATTTGGCCTTGTTTCTTTTGCTATATACTTCAGCTTTCTTGTGCTTAATTATGCAATATAAATTTTGCTGCATTTTCAAATTTGGTTGCTTCAAGCTTCAATCACTATTTCTTACTTCCCAAACACAAAATGAGGATTCAGTAAACCATATTGCATTGGTATGATGTATCTGTTGTTAGAAATTCAGATACACACACACAAAGAGAATTTTTTCGATTCTAATCAATTTGTACATCAACTTAGATGCAGGAAACGGAACCAGGACCCGTACAAGGTTAGTGATAACACAAATCAGATTAAACTATCAACTCTTCTAGGCATTGCTTTTCTTCAACCAGCTTATTCTGATGCAGAAACAAAGGAAAACCACGAAAGCCCAAGTGGAAAGCCATTTCTACATAGGATCCCTGAGGATTTCTTATGCCCATTGACACGGCTTCTTTTCAAAGATCCAGTGACTCTCGAGACTGGTCAAACCTTTGAGCGTGAAGCTATCACAGACTGGTTTGATAAAGGATGCCTAACTTGTCCAGTGACCAGAAAAGCACTGCACTGTAGTGCTGTGCCACCTACTAATCTCATTTTGAAGCGTGTTATTAATAAATGGAAGACTGATCACATTGATCAGCTCTTGGCTTTGCTCTCTGGTGAAAATAAAGAAGGAAATGATAACACAATCATTTGCATCTTAGGTGAACTTCTCCCTGTTTTAAGCGAAGACGAGAGAGTAACGAGTGCTAGACAAGTTATATCTTCAGGCGGCCTGCAGTTTGTGATGCGAAGGTTTCCATCTGCCAATGATGAGGAGAAGATGTTTATTGTGAGCCTGTTATTGTGTTGTATTGAGGTTGATGCAGTGTGTAGGAATGACATTGCTCGAAATATGCACCAATCGAGCCTGCTACAAATGCTGCATAACAAGGAAGGAGAGTCGAGAACAAATGCAGTGTTGCTGCTCACTGAACTAGTTTGCTTCAACAAGTACTTATTATTATTCCTTTGTCATAAAGAATGAGTTATACTTTGCCACATATATAGTATTAACTTACAAACTCACTTTTATGTGCATAATTGTTGAATATCAGGAGGAGCAGAGCAAAGTGTTTTGTGGAAGGGCTCCTTGATGAGGAGATAATAAATGCAATGGATGATTTGATGATGTATCTGCAGACATGCCCATTGGAACAGACACCTTTGGTTGCTGTTCTCATTCTGCATCTTGATCTTCTGGTACGTCCTGTCAATTGCCAATGATCCAACCATTGGGACTAGGGGTGTAAACAAGTCGAGCTCGACTCGAACTTGATCGAGCTTGTCTTTTTAATGCTTGAGCTCAACTCGACAGATAACTCGATAGACTTGAGTTCGACTCTATACCTAATAATATTTATAGAATAGCATAAATTCCTAAAAATATGCTTAAAAATGAAATTTTAATAAACTATCAAGGCAAAATAGTATATTAACATATGCTCGATTTTACTCGATTGAGCTTGCGAGCTTGTTGAGCTGAGTATTAATCAGCTTGACTAGATTATCTTCAAGTTGAACTTTTTATTTTTTTTAAGTCGATCCCGAGTAGCTCACAAACCGTTATCTCGTTTATATGCCTAATGTGGACCATGGTGACTAGAAACTTTGTTTTGATTCTGCATCTTTAGTTATCATGTTTTAAGATGTCAATCAACCACATGATTATGCAATTCTCTGTTATAACTGCCTTCTTAGGCAATTTTAACAAGATGAGTTTGTGGTGAACTTGCAGTCAGAAAGAGAGAGGAGCAAGGTATATAGACAAGAGGCTGTTGATGCTCTGACAGTGGGTCTAAGAGAAAGCTTGTCGGATAAAAATGTGGAGAACAAGTGTTGCAGAGCTCTCCTAATCCTTGGAGGATTCTTCTCCTCATCAGGGAAACTTATGACCGAGGATTGGATCTTAAAACTAGCTGGCTTTCTCAATGGTCCTGATGATGATTCCTTTGAAATAGGAGCACCTCATGGAACACTCAATAAGGTATGAAGTGTTTGAATAAATAAGACGGTGGAACTTATAAGCTGACAGTAATGATAGTTGAATGAGTTAATAAAAACAAGATTTTTGAAGGTGGATTCAATGAGCTCGGATGAAGAAGAAGAAGAAGAAAGTGCAAGGGAGAAATGGTTGGTGAGATTATCAGGTACATTGCTGGAGGATGGGAAGAAGTACTCATTTTTGGATGCAATATCCAAGTGTCTGAGTTTGGGAAACTGGGATTTAGTGAGGGTGTGTTTGACAACAGTGGCTTGGTTGAGCTTTTCACTTGCTTCATTACATGACAAGAAGCTTCAGCAACATGCCTTTCTGGCTCTCATACCTCCACTCAAACAACTCCTCGAATACGGGCACTTTGTCGAGCAAAAGGTCCTTGCTTCTTTGTCTCTGCTTCATTTCACCACCATTCCAGGTCACCCACTTTTTCTTCTAAGACACATTTTTGTTAATTAAGGAAATGGTGGGGATTTCATGGATGCTTGTGTTTAATATGTGCAGAATGTAGAATATTGGTGATCAAGATTGGTGAAGAGGTGGGACATTGTTTAGATAACCTGTCAGAGATCACATGGACAGCTAAAGAGTTACGTTCCATTATATCAGGGGATACCCCCACGTAGACAATCAAAACATATATTATCTAATTTTCATTCTATTTTTCAATATTAATATCTTCTTTTTAAGATAGTCTCTACTGCTTCTTCTTGTGTAATACACGTACAAATCTATTTTAAAATTTTTGTGGTTGATTACTTCCTCTTGTACCACCAATCTTCTGACTCATTCAACAAGTTATAAAAGCATTTACCATAACTTCTCTACCTATCCTCCACATCATCATCATTTGATTAACTATAAAACATATTTTTTAACTCTTCCAATCATTTCATTGATTATAACTCATTTTTAAGGACCCACCATCTAAACACTTTATGTATACTAACAATGCGCTGTGCGATGTACGGATTCAATGTAAATAAATTTATTATAATATCAATAAATGGAAAATGATTTAAACAGTGATTAAGTCACTCGTGTGTTGCAGGATACACTAAATCATCAAGTCACTCACGAGTTGTAATCTTATAGATTACATTAAAGGGCCCAGCTATCCGCACCCCAAGTTTTACTAAACACACCCCAATTTTATTTATTTTTATTTAAAAAATTCAAAAATTGGTAAAATGACAATTTTGCCCTTCTTAATTAAAAAAAATTGATATTGCTGGTTTCTCTCTCCTCCCTTCCCCTCTCCTGTCTGCGTCTCTTCTCTTCTTTTTTTTTTTTTTCTTTTTTCATTCCTCAAATCTTGAATCTCCTTAGAAAAATCATTTTATGAGTTAACAAAGTATATAATAATCGTGTGAAATCGTATAAAAAAACAAAAAAAATAACAACAAATCTGAGGGTCGTTCGATCCTGGTTCGTCGAACACAAAGAGGTGTGTTCAACCACCAGGATTTGAACACACTATAGCGTGTTCGACCACCAGGAATCAAACGGTCCTCAGATTTGTTGTTTTTTTTCGTTCTTTTTACATGATTTCACAAGATTATTATATATTTTGTTAACTCATAAAATGATTTTGTTAACAAATTCAAAGTTTGAGGAATGAAAGAATGAAAAAAAAAAAAAGAAGTGAGAAGGCTGAAGACTGGAGGAGAGGAGAGAGAGATTCAGTTTTATTTTTATTTTTATTAGGAAGGACAAAATTGTCATTTTGCCATTTTTTGAATTTTTTAAATAAAAAAAATTAGGTATATTTAGTAGAACTTGGGGTGCGGATAGCCACATCCTACATTAAATCATAGGCCAATTTTAGGGTGCACTGGTATGTCGGTACACCTGTTATTTCGACCTGCTATAGCAAGTTGTTAATTTTTTAGTGGGTCCCATTCATATTTTGTATTCTAGGCTTGTGGATGATTTATATGTGGGCTTTAATTTAATATAAAAGGATTTTATTTTGGGCTTTGCACATTCAAATCATGGAGAATAATTGGGCTGAAAATAATTTTTACTTTTATGTTATTTTCCTTTTTAGAAGCAGATTATATATTTATTTATGAGTAGTGTTTGTGTACACCAAGTGTATGAATCATAATCCATGCAATTGGGTGTGCGGGTCGGGTTCGATCCGGATCTGCATCTAGATTTTTTTTTATGATACAACGCTTATGTTAGATGAATATAATTTTATGTTATATTAGTATGACATTTATGTACATATATCATAACTTTTAAGTAAAATTACTTTGATTTTTTTCGATATAAAAAACATAATTAATAGTTATGTAACATTTATGTTAATCGAGTATAACATTTATATTATATTATTATAACCTTTACATACATATATCATAACCTTGTGATATTACTTAGACTATAAAAACTCATATAGTATGGTTTAACCTTTATGTTATAATAATTTAACCTTTATGTTATATTAGTATAACATTTATATACAAATATCATAACCTTTATGTACTTAAAGAATAACATAAGGTATATTATTATAATGAAAATGTTAAATTACTATGCATAAAAGTTATATTATTACAACATAAAGGTTTTGAAAGATATTATAGATCTATCATACATTGCTAAAGGTTATGTGAACATAACTAAAATGTTACATTTGGCAAACTAAAAAATTAGGTTTACCAAATTAAAAGGTTAGACCAACATAACTGCAAAACTAGGATTTGTGAAAGGGTTTGGGCGTGTGGGACGCGTGAAATGCATCCCCGGGTCGGGTCGATCCTATTGAACAGATTTAGGATCCGTGCACCTGGTGTACAAAAATATTTGTGTTTATTTATTTATTGTGTGTGTATATATGAAAATCATATATAAATAAAAAATATATAAGTAGGACTTTTTTCAATCTTATATATATACGAGTTTTAGATCACGTATGTTGTACGTGGAAATCAATTCAAATTAAGGAAAGAAATAATAATACAAATACCTTATATATAACACTTTTATATTAGATTCCTAATTACAATAGAATTCTATAAGATTTTGAATTAGCTAGGATTCTAATATAAATTTATTTAAATATGAAAACTTAAATTACTATTATAATCTTAAATAATAATCTTTGAAGGGGTATATTCGGCATTCTATATTTTGTAAAAAAAAAAATCATACTTATATATATATATATATATATATATATATATATATATATATATATATATATTTGTAAGCAAATGTCCATTTAATAAAGCCCATAATTTTGATATCAAAATCGTATAAGTAGAAAATTGTAGTTAAGAACTTAAAAAATTGTATTATATACATAATATATATAATATATGATGTTTGTAAACATACTTTCCAAACTATAACCCAAATATATTTTGTATGTAAACAAAATTTCTTTTTTTGACGAAATGTGAACAAAATTTCTGTACAATATATTAATTAAAAATTTAACATCAAAATAATATATAAATACAACAATATAATTAAAAACTTTAAATTTGATATCATATAATTAATATAATTTTTACTTTGTTTTGAAGTCTGACAATTGATCTTGGTTTATATATATTCAAAATTTTATCATAATTTTGATGGCTTCAAATATGAATTAAACTAAATTTTGTTCCTTAAAACTATACAATTTGTGTGTGTGTTAGAACATAATCAATTGGAAAAGGTTGGCTTAGAAAGAAAAAAAATTATGAAATTCGATTAGTAGTTTAATATTTCG
The DNA here is from genome assembly GCA_946896805.1 of Scutellaria galericulata. Taxonomy (NCBI): domain Eukaryota; kingdom Viridiplantae; phylum Streptophyta; class Magnoliopsida; order Lamiales; family Lamiaceae; genus Scutellaria; species Scutellaria galericulata. The sequence continues at coordinate 11,253,146 of OX335792.1, forward strand.
TTAAATTAATTCTGAATTCTTCTTCTATCTTGTTGGGGGTGAATCATTTCCTAACACTATTTCTTGACATTTAATTTATTGAAAAAGTATAACTTCAAAAGGAAGAATTGAATAAACATAAATTCGATTAGTCGTTAAATATTTTTAAAATTAATTTCAATTTCTTTTTATACCTTGTTGGGGAATTTTTTTTCCTAACATTATTTTTTAAAACTTAATCTATATTGGAAAAGTATAACCTGGTGATGTTTTTTTTTTCCCAACCTATAACAATAACTCAATAACCAACCTAAATTCAATTAATAAGAATAACAGTACCTTATCAATATATAGGAAGTAGTTTTGAGTTGGTGGTGACATATATTAAAACAAGAATCATTGCATCGAAGGTTTGTTTGTATTTTTTCTAAAATAATCTATTTTTTTATTTTAAAAATATTATTATTAGTAAAAAATACTCAATATTATTAAGAAATAAAATTCAATATTTAAATATTCAAAATTAAAATAAATGTGTGTTGATTTTAAAGATTATTGAAACTTCAAAACTTATTCATTAAATGTGTTCACGGTTTGGGTTGGTTCGAAAATTTGAAAAATTTCATAACCGAACCAAAATATAAAAATCTTCAAAACCAAACCAAACTTTGATTCACTTATGTTCGTTGATTCGGGTCTTTTTCAAATTTATTTTTTGCTCAATTTCGGTAATCTCTGAGATTACCCTGCACATTTGTACAATTCATCCATATAATTCCGTCATTTTGAATTTTGCAAAAAATCACTGCATTTTTTTGAAATTGCAATTTATCAAAATTAATAAGATGATATTAATAAATAATAAATAAATAATATTGTAACCTTAATAATAATTATTATTATTATACTACTACCACTTAAATTGTAATTTTATTGTTGACTTTTGGACAAAATAACTTTAATTTTTTAAACATGTTTATCATATATTTAGTTTATATTTTTATTAGTACAGTTTTTCAAAATTTATCTAAGATTTTAAAATATGTTATAGTTAAGTCTACTATGTTTTTGTATTTCTTATACTAGAAGACATTTAACAGTCTATCATTTCATAATCATCGTATTTTCTAAACTTTCTATATTAAATTTTTTTACATAAAAATAAATACAAAGAAAATAACATTAAATGCCAGACAACTGTGGGTTTGTCAAATGTCATTAGTGTTTATACTTTATATATATATACACACTAGCATAATGCCCGTGTATTACACGGGTTTAAATAAATTAAATTTAGTAAAATTAAAAAAATTAAATAATAGTTATATTGGAAAAAATATTCATGATTATGTATTATAACTATCATCTAAGTTAATACTAAATATAATGTAATTTTTATTATATTATTTAACTATTGAAATAAAATATTTCTAATTATATGTACGAATAAATAATATTTTATACATATTGAAATCTTTTTTTAAAATTTTATTTGTGGATTTTAAAATTTTAAATTTTAATATGTTAAAATTTAGAATAATACCAAATTTCTTTTCATTAAATGATTAAAAAATAAAAATCGAAATTTCTCAAATAAATTTCATAATTTATTTTAAAACACATATTCACAAAATCTATTTACTTTTATTAGTAATAAGTATTAATAATCATTTTTAATCAGCTCGCCTTTATCTTATTTTCTTCTTTAAAAAAATAGTTTTCTCTTAATATTTTAAATTAATCAAACTTAAAATAAATAAATTATTTCTATATTTGAAGTCTAGCAGGTGTTATTTTGATAATTTAATTAAAATTTCAAATATTATTTACTAATGTATATTATCAACATAATTAAATTGATTTCATTAAATAATTACATTAATTAGCTTTAAAATTATATTTATTATAGATTTGGTTTGTAAAATTGAAATCTTTATATATATATATAAGAAGGACCAAAGTGCCACATGTCAAACCTACAATGATTTCATATTAAATATGTTAATTAATTGCTACAAATTTAATGTTGATAGGAAATATTATTATTACTAAATAATAAATAATATAGGAATATTGATTAGATTTATCTAATTAACATATGCTAAAGTTCAATGATAGGAATTATTATATATTTGAAATTTTTTAAATTTAAAAATACAAATAAAAATATAAATAGATACAAAAGAAAAAAAAAACTAACATAAAAGTGGGCAGCTTGAAAATTATTATTCAAACTTAATAATTATTGAAATCAAATAATTTTTTGAATATATGCTTTAAAATATGTAGCGCCCCTAATCAAAATAAGCATAATTGATTAATTAAATATTTAAACCTATGATTTAATAATTATGTGTGTGTGCTTTGACTGTTTAGTTAATTTCGCGCGTTTCAGATATGTGTTTAACGCAGGTTTTAGATTGATAATTTTATTATTCACGAAAAATAGGATATTAATTTACCACGCGATGCGTATTGGAAATACGAGAAGATAGAAACGAATTAGAGGTCAATTGGAGACTCGTAGCTCAAGTAACGAAGAAAACAGTGAAAACGAAGAATACGACGTATACGAGATGTATACGAATAGTAGAATATACGAGATATTTCTGATGAATAGTAACTTGGACTTTTCAACCGATGAACAGTGTTTTGGATATTTTGATGAATAGTGACTTCCGGGAATTCTATAAATAGGGGCTTTCCCGATTCATTTTTCACGGTTTTCCCGAGCGAGCCGAACGAGCCGAGCGCGACAAAAACACATAAGTTCTCTCTCCTCCCTCCTCTCTCTCTCCTCTCTTTTCTGCCTCCGGCGCGCCGCCACCGGAGCCGGCACCGGCGGGGCGGTGCCAATAGTGGCCGGTGGCCGGAAAATCCAATGTTGTCGGTTTTGGCCGATTTTCGCACACGACGTTTGTCTCGACGAGACAAGTCTAGGACAGCTTCCAGAATTCAATTCCGAGTTTTCGTTCGCCGGAAAACGGCGAAAAACAGTCTTGAAACCCTAACCCTAACCCTTGATCACCCTTTCTCTCTCCTCTGAGTTTTCTCTCTCCACCGCGCCGGAGCTACTGCCAGAGGCCACCGGAGGTCGTGGCTCGTCGCTGGAGTGCCAGCGCCGCCGGAGAAGGACAGTATATATATATATATATATGTGTATACGTGCATGTATATGTATGTTTAGGTGTGTTAGTGTGTGGGTGTGTTGCATGCTGTTGTGGGCGGCGCCGGGTGGTGCCGCCGTGTGGGAAAGAATGGCCGGCGACAGGAGGTCGCCGGCGATAGGTCGGAGGAGGCAGCCGGTGGCTGGTGTTCGCCGGCCAAGCAACAACAGTGGGTGTGTGTGTGTGTGTTCCTGTGTATGTGTGTTTGCGGCGGTTGGTGGTGGCCGGCGATTGGGGGTCGTCGGCCAGGGTCAAGGTGGTGGTGGTGGTCGCTAGCGGCAGGTGGCCGCCGGCCAAGGTTGGGTGACAGTGTGTGTGTGTGTATATGAGTGTACGTGTGAGTGTGTGTTTGAGTGTGGGTGAGTTTGGTTGTTACTAGGGTTTGGGTTGCCTGGAAAAGGTTGTCGGCGACGAGGGGTCACCAGCGGAGGTGTTGGGAGTCGTCGCCGGCGACGGGAAACCGTCCCGTCGCCGGCCGGAGTTTTGAAGTTTGAGTGTAAGTTCGAAAAACTGAGCATCAAAGGATTTTGCGGCGAGATTCCGAGCACTATTCACCGCCGGAATCCGGCGAGGGATGGCCGGAGGAGGTAGCCGGCAGTGTGAGGTTTCCGGCGAACCTGGAGGCGGCGGCGGAGGGCAGCGCCACCGCTCCGGGTGGCGTCGGGAAGGTGACGTGTTGATCAGCCACGGCGCCGGCGACCTGGGAAGGGGCTGGCCGAGAAAACTCGGCCAGCTTGGTCGAGCCATGCATGGCTGCCGAGAAAACTCGGCAGCCGTCGAGATGCCGCCGAGACCTGCCGAGCCACGCTGCCGAGAACGCCGAGTGCTGCCGAGAAAACTCGGCAGCTGCCGAGACCGTCGGGTGCCGCGCGCCCGCGCGTGCCCGTTGGGTACCGATGTTAACCCGACGCCGTGTTTTCAATCCGAACCTCATTTTCTTTCCGTCTTTCATCTGTATCGAGTCGTCGATGACGAGACGTCGTTGATCGGGGTCCGTGGGCCCGGTCAAAGTCAACCATTTGACCAAAAATTACCATTTTACCCCCAAACTTGAAATGCTCCGTCCGAGCTCGTTTCAACTCCGATCGAGCGCATTCTTTTTCCGTCATGACCCAAATTCAATCCTCTATCATCTCAACCTTTTGGGTTTAACTTTCAACCTTGTCTCCAAAATTCGAATCTTTAGATCTCTCAACCCGCCGCGTAGTTAACGATCGTACTTTCTCTGGTATCGTTTATAGCTTTAATTATACTTTATTAAGGATCTAAGAAACGTTATAACTTATGTAGGCTACTTGTTGGATTGAGCGTTGATTTATCTGACTTTTGATATCAGCTACTGAGCTTTGAGTTATCAGACTTTCGGTTCTAGCTACTCACGTGGTAACCACTATACGAGGTGGGGGTAACTTCTAAACCCAAATCTTTATATTTCCATTAACGAACGTATGTATGTAAACTGGATATTATTGAAATGCTGTTTATTGTTATGAATTTGTTGAAACTTATGTGCCTTGGGCTATATGTTGTGATTATATGTTGTGTTCGGTAGGATCGGGCGATTCTCGTACCTGAGGTATGTAGGATCGGGTGATTCTCGTACCTGAGATAAGTAGGGTCGGGTGATTCCCGTACCTGAGATTCATAGGGGTAAGTCGGGAAATACCCGCACTTGAGTTTGGGTTACGAATTACGTGTTGTGCATTTTACGCGTTGTGACTAAGTGCTGATTTGGTATACTCTGTTTCATTTATCTGTCGAATGTTATAAAACATGGAATTTTCTCCCATGAGTGTATTCAACGCACTCACCCCCACCTGTACTCACACTATAGGAAATGAAGAAAGTGAAGACGCGTAGAGAGAGGGGTGCCTTATCAGCTGTGTCCATCTTCTGGTTTTGTCTTTTAAAGATATGTTGTTCGTTTGTAAAAGAAAACTGTATTTCTCCATCTTTGTAAAAGATCCTGATGTTTTTCCACTGCGTATAGTTTCAAACATTCTTTTATCGGTTGTATCCGATATTTTAAGTGTACCGCTTCTTATCCTCTCCTGTTTCTTTCTATTTTATATCATGTATGCCTCTTTCCCTTTTCTCTCTTAACGCCTAAGAATGAAAAACTCTGATATTTTGACCGAAAGATTTTGGGGCGTTACAAAATAAACTATGAAATTTATTTGTGAAATTTTGACTTTCATTTTGTCTCATTTAATTGAAAATAAAAGTTTAGGGTTGTTACAAATGTAAAGAATAAAAATCAAACTAAAAGATATGGTAGGGTGGGTTGAATACTATAATAGGTATAGCAATGTATATTTTTAAATTTCTTTTTAAAATGATCATCTACAAATGCAACACATATTTTGAAAATTAAATAATTATCTTTATATATATATATATATATATATATATATATATATAAGAAGGACCAAAGTGCCTCATGTCAAGCCTACAATGTTTTCAAATTAAATATGCTAATTAATTGCTACAAATTTAATGTTGATAAGAAATATTATTATTATTCAATAATAAATAATATAGAAATATTGATTAGATTTATATAATTAACATATGCTAAAGTTCAATGATAGGAATTATTATATATTTCAAATTTGTTAAATTTAAAAACATAAAGAAAAAATATAAATAGATACAAAAGAAAAAAAAACTAAAATAAAAGTGGGTAGCTTGAAAATTATTATTCAAATTTAATAATTATTGAAATCAAATAATTTTTTGAATATATGCTTTAAAATAAACTATGAAATTTATTTGTGAAATTTTGACTTTCATTTTGTATCATTTAATTGAAAATAAAAGTTTAGGGTTGTTACAAATGTAAACAATAAAAATCAAACTAAAAAATATGGTAGGGTGGGTTGAATACTATAATAGGTATAGCAATGTATTTATTTTTAAATAAAAAAAATTTAAATGATCATCTACAAATGCAACACATATTTTGAAAATTAAATAATTTTCTTTATATATATAAAAGTAAGACAAAGTGCCACATGGCAAGCCTACAAAATTTTCATATTAAATATGTTAATTAATTGCTACAAATTTAATGTTGATAAGAAATATTATTATTACTAGATAATACATAAAATAGAAATATTGATTAGATTTATCTAATTAACATATGCTAAAGTTCAATGATAGGAATTATTATATATTTCAAATTTGTTAAATTTAAAAACATAAAGAAAAAATATAAATAGATACAAAAGAAAAAAAAACTAAAATAAAAGTGGGTAGCTTGAAAATTATTATTCAAATTTAATAATTATTGAAATCAAATAATTTTTTGAATATATGCTTTAAAATAAACTATGAAATTTATTTGTGAAATTTTGACTTTCATTTTGTATCATTTAATTGAAAATAAAAGTTTAGGGTTGTTACAAATGTAAACAATAAAAATCAAACTAAAAAATATGGTAGGGTGGGTTGAATACTATAATAGGTATAGCAATGTATTTATTTTTAAATAAAAAAAATTTAAATGATCATCTACAAATGCAACACATATTTTGAAAATTAAATAATTTTCTTTATATATATAAAAGTAAGACAAAGTGCCACATGGCAAGCCTACAAAATTTTCATATTAAATATGTTAATTAATTGCTACAAATTTAATGTTGATAAGAAATATTATTATTACTAGATAATACATAAAATAGAAATATTGATTAGATTTATCTAATTAACATATGCTAAAGTTCAATGATAGGAATTATTATATATTTCAAATTTGTTAAATTTAAAAATATAAAGAAAAAATATAAATAGATTCAAAAGAAAAAAAAAACTCAAATAAAGTAGGTAGCTTAAAAATTATTATTCAAACTTATTAATTATTGAAATCAAATAATTTTTTGAATATATGCTTTAAAATAAATTATGGAATTTATTTGTGAAATTTTGACTTTCATTTGTATCATTTAATTGAAAATAAAAGTTGAGTGTTGTTACAAATGTAAACAATAAAGAGCAAACTAAAATAAAATGGTGGGTGGGTTGAATAATATAATAGGTGTAGCAATGTATATTTTTTTCAAAATAATAATAATTTTTTAAATGATCATCTACAAATGCAACTCATATTTTGACAATTAAATAATTAGTTATATATATATATATACATATTTATCTTTATATATATAAAAGTAAGACCAAAATGCCAAATGGCAAGCCTACAATATTTTCATATTAAATATGCTAATTAATTGCTACAAATTTAATGTTGATAAGAAATATTATTATTAAAAAATAATAAATAATATAAAAATATTGATTTGATTTATCTAATTAATATATGCTAAAGTTCAATGATACGAATTATTATATATTTGAAATTTTTTAAATTAAAAAAATATATATATAAATAGATTCAAAAGAAAAAAAACTCAAATAAAAGTGGGTAGTTTGAAAATTATTATTCAAACTTATTAATTATTGAAATCAAACAATTTTTTGAATATATGCTTTAAAATAAATTATGGAATTTATTTGTGATATTTTGACTTACATTTTGTATCATTTAATTGAAAATAAAAGTTGAGTGTTGTTAAAAATGTAAACAATAAAGAGCAAACTAAAAAAAATGGTGGGTGGAGATAATATAATAAGTATAGCAATGTATATTATTTTTCAAAATAATAATATTTTTTTAAATGATCATCTACAAATACAACACATATTTTGACAATTAAGTTATTATTTTTTCATATTTTTTATATTTAATGTTAAATTAGACGATATATATTGCACAAATTATAAATTTAATTTTGTTGTGTAAATGATATTTCAATATTTTTAATTTCACTAATTTTTTTTTTATTAAATCCCGTGTATTACACGGGCCCTATACTAGTTATATATATAAAAGTGTGGTTTGGTTCTCTCAAGTGATGACACTTGGAGCTCTACAATGTTGTCAAGTGTCTTCCCTAAAAAACAGTTTATTTATAAAATATCAAAAAAATTAATACCAATTAAATACATACCCCATTACTCTACACAAAATAAGTGCTTTGAAAAAACTAAATATGTAAGTTACAAATGCTTGGAAGAGATTGCTAATGTTGTATTGTTTTTTTCTATATGAAATATTTGGTTCCAAACTTTAATAATTGTTTTTGTCAAACATTTCAAATTGAAAAAAAAAAAAAGTAAACAACAATGCTCTTGCAAAAGTATGACATTAACAAAAAATAGGTGCTAAAAAATAGATGTTTGAAAGTATTGGGACGTAGATAGATTTGCAAGTTTGAAAGTGGATCATATCCGAAATTGTAGAAAAAATAGACGATGTTCTATTATTTTACAAATGATGTTTACAAATGAAATTATTATGTAAACCTAATATAAAGAGCACTCAAAGGCAAAATCGGAATAAAAATGGGATTTATTCTATACTTTTAAATAAAGATATGAAAATATCTAATCCAAGAGTTAAAACACCTATAAATAACTAGCTATTAACAATTTTTTGCTACAGATCAAATAAAAAAATAAAAAACTAAAAACAATGAAAAACATTATTTTAAGGATATAGAAAAATATATCATACATATAAATCAACAAACACATATGAAATAACAATACTTATAAAATAAAAATTAGATAAGTGTTAAATGAAGCTCGTGCATTACATGGGTTTAAATCTAGTACAATTAATATGAAAAATTGTATGGTTGACATGTGGCACATGTGGTCTTACTTTTATTAAGATATATAAACTAGTTTAAATTTGGTGTGATTCTGTAACGCCCGAAAATCTTTCGTTAAAAATATCAGAGTTTTTCTTCTTTGGGCGTTAAGAGAGAAAGGGGAAAGAGGCGTACATGATATAAAATAGAAAGAAACAAAAGAGGATAAGAAGCGGTACACTTAAAACATTAGTTACCAGCGATAAAAGAATGTTTGAAACCATATGCAGCGGAAAAATATCAGAATCTTTTACAAAGAAGGAGAAATACAGTTTTCTTTTACAATCGAGCAACATATCTTTAAAAATGGTAAAACCGGAAGATGGACTCAGCTGATAGGGCACCCCTCTCTCTACGCGTCAAGATTCTCTTCTTCTCCTGTAGTGTGAGTACAGGTGGGGGGTGAGTGCGTTGAATACACTCGTGGGGATACTTTCCATGTTTTAATATTTATTAAGCCGATCACGTATCAAACAGATATAACAAATCAGCAATTAAACACATCACATATTATACAAAACACATAACTTGATTTATAAACGGACACACAACCCATGACTCACAAAAAGACTCGCATCCCAATGGACACGAAGCCCAAAGGACACTTTGTCGACTCAAAACTAGACACGCAGCCCAATGGACACGAAGCCCAAAGGACACCCCGACGACTCACTAATGGACACGCAGCCCAATGGACACTGAGCCCACTGGACACTGAGCCCAACCCTACCACACTATCGTAAAATAAACACAGAATACAAACACAACACAAAGCCCAAGGCACATAAGCTTCAACCAATTCATAACGATCAATAGAATTCTAATAACATCCAGTTTACATGCATATGTTCGTTATCATCATCATGCGTTAAGTACAGAAAACATAGAGTCATTAAGGTTTAGAAGTTACCCCCACCTTGTTCGGTGGTTACCATGTGAGTCGCAAGTATCACAGACTTGATATCTTGATTCCCAATCCAACTAATATCAATCCAATGGATAGCCTACACAATTTTACCAGTTGGCTATCTCTTGTGAGTCGTTCTAAAGATCCATGTAGTGTGAGTACAGGTGGGGGCTAACATAGAATTGTCATGCCCCAAAATCTTTCGTTAAAAATATCAGAGTTTTACTCGGGCGTGAAGATAGAAAAGCAAGGGACGCATAACACTTACAGAAAGAATTAAGCAAGGGACAACAGAAGAAGGAGTTAAGGGACGATAATAAACCATCTCACAACAACCTTCGGCCTCGGCCGATAACATTCGGTCTCACACCGATAATATACATCATATGCAGCGGAAACTAAACATCAGGATCTCCCATCCTTACAAGCACCCAAAAATATATACAGATCATAAACTGTTAGAAAACATGTTTGGAAATGTTTTAACTACACCATTGTATCAGAAAAACCAACAGCTAGCACTAACTCCCTCCGTCTAGGGTTCACCAGCTTCCTCATCTCCTGTAGTGTGAGTACAGATTAAGGGGTGAGTGCGTTGAATACACTCAGTGGGGATAACATCCACCTCATAAGACTCCAGACATAATTTAAATACCGAAAAGCTAACTTACAGTCACGTTGTCACAGCACAGATATATGCAAAGCAGATATTAGAAATGGCAAGGGACGTATATGTGTGGGATTCCCCCGTCTTACCCTTTATAACGGTATCTCACCGTTAGTGCATTTAAAGAGGCTCACGACACCTCCACTGAGTAGTAGAAAATAGCAGGGGACGAACAGAATGCATGATCGGAGGACCTCGGTCCTTTCACAGATATAATATGGCACAACGAGTATAAACACAACACTTAGATTCCCAATCATACTTCACAAATAGGGAAAGCTGTAAACAGATCCAGAGTTAGAAATGACCCCCACCTCGTATAGTGGTTACCGCGTGAGTAGCTAGGACAGTACGTCTGACAACTCAACACCTCAAGCTTAGTCCACAGTAGCCTACAAATTTACGGTGTTTCTTAGATCTTAAATACAGTATAGTTAAAGCTGTAAAGGGTCCCGACGGAAAAACGTTTGTTAAAGACACGGCGGATCTAAAATACGGCATTACGTGCTCCGGGGCTCGCGCGTACCCGGCGTTGGGCGAAAGCCAACCCGACGGCTCGCGCATCGCCCGGCAGCTGCCGAGTTTCCTCAGCCACCCGGTCCCCGTCGCCCGCGCACGCTGGACCCCCGGCGCTCGCACCCGCGCGCACCCGGCACGCACCCGACGCACACCCGGCACCCGGTACCCGGCGCGCACCCGGCACCCAGCGCGCACCCGGCACGAACCCGACGCGCACCCGGCACGCACCCGACGCCCAACCCGACGCACATCCCGGCGCGCACCCGACGCACATCCCGGCGCGCACCCGACGCCCGACCTGACGCACAACCCGGCGCGCACCCGACGCCCGGCACACCACACCAGCACCACTGCTGGCCGGCGGCGGCGGCGGTGCTCCGGCGGCACTCCGGCGGGGCGGAAATTAAAAACGTAAAGGAAAAGAAAAGAAAGAGAACTTACGTGTTCACGTCGCGAGCGTCGCTTGGGTCGTCGGCTTTGAAAACGTATAAGTTTTGAAAATTATGAGCTCCTATTTATAGATTTTGGAATTTACCTTTTTACCGTTGAAAAGTTACTATTTACCAAAAATATCTCAATTTACCTTTCATTAAAATATTATTTTTATTTTTACCTTTTATCAAAATTTTACCCTTTCCTTCGTTAGTTGAACTACGGGTCTCCGATTAACCGCTAGTTTGTTTCTGTTTTCTCGTATTTCCGATACGAATCTCTTGGTAAAATCATATTCTAGGTTCCATGTCATGAAAATTATACTCATCTAAAACTAAAACCGATGTTAGCCAAGTATCTGAAACACATGTACTGAATTAAACAGTCAAAACTTACGCACATAATTATTAAGTCGGGGTTCAAATATTTAATTATTCAATTATGCTCATTTTGATCCGGGGTGCTACATCCCTTACCCCTTAAAATAATTTCGTCCTCGAAATTGAGCACATTCTCAGAAAGATAAACAAATGTATACCTAGGATCGGTATGTCGGGGTGCTTCCTCAAAATCTTGTCCTCCAACTCCCATGTTGCCTCTTCCTTTCCGTGACGGCTCCACTGGACCTTCACTATAGCCATCTCTCGGTTCCTAAGTTGTCGTTTCTTTCTGTCCAAGATGGCCATCGGGATTTCCTCATATGTCAAACCCTTTTCCAGTTCGATGTTTTCTCGATCGATTATATGATTTGGATCAAAAATATATTTCCGTAGCATAGACACATGGAAGACATTGTGCACCCCAGCAAAGTCCGGTGGTAGAGTTAGTCGGTACGTGACCTCCCCAATTTGATCCAGGATTTCAAACGGTCCCACGTACCCTGGGTTTCAGTTTTCCCTTCTTTCCAAAACGGTGAACTCCTTTAGTGGGAGATACTTTGAGGAAAACTTTGTTCCCAATTCCAAACCTCAGCTCTCTTCGTCTCTTATCTGCATATGATTTCTGTCGATCTTGGGCCACTCGTATCCGGTCCCGAATCTTCTTTATTACTTCTACTGTTTGCTCCACCAGAAATTCGCCCTCAAGTCTCGGTACATCTTTGTACCTCCTGGGTGTGCAGCTATAGGTGTGCAATGCGCTTCTTTGAGTATTTCCTCTTTTAATTCCTCGTTCTTAGGCACGCACAGCCTTCCTCTGAAGATTAGAGCTCCTTCCATCGCCAAAGAAAAGTCTTCTGCTCTTCCCTTATCCATCAGAGCTTTCATCTTCTTTAGAAACTTATCCTTCTTCTGAGCCTCCACAATTCGGTCCCGCAGCGTGGGTGTTACAAATAACGCTACCATTCTGGATTTAATATTGATCGGTGGCGAGAGTATCTCCAAATTAAGTTTCAACATCTCTTCGATTAGTTGGTGTTGATTCAGCAGCAGGTAAAAAAAACGTACAACAGTAACATACTTACGTACAGCAGTAGCAAAACACAGCAACAACAAGATAACTGGGCAGTAGCAGATTGGTGATCATCGATGTTACTACTCCTTTCCCTTTACTGCTAAGGGCGTCAGCCACCACGTTCACCTTTCCGAGATGATAGTGGATTGTGATATCGTAATCTTTCACCAACTCTAGCCATTTCCCTTGTCTCATGTTGAGCTCCTTCTGTTCGAAGAGGTACTTCAGGCTTTTGTGGTCGGTGTAGATTGCACACTTCACGCCATAGAGATAATGTCTCCAGATCTTTAGGGCGTGTACCACTGCTGCTAGTTCTAGATCATGAGTCGGATAATTCTGTTCGTGGACCTTCAGCTGGCGTGATGCATATGCCTCCACTTTTCCTTCCTGTATCTGTACACACCCCAAACCTTCTTTGGATGCGTCGCTATAGATTACGAACTCCTTGGACATATCTGGAACTACTAGGACTGGTGCTTCGGTCAGTCTTTTCTTTAGTTCCTGGAAACTACGCTTGCACCGCTCATTCCACTGAAACCTCACATCTTTTCTCGTCAAGCGTGTCATCAGAGTGGCAATCCTCGAGAACCCTTTTATGAATCTTCGGTAATATCCAGCTAGGCCGATGAAACTCCGAACTTCATTTACATTCGTTGGAGTCTCCCAATTGCTGACAGTTGCCACTTTTTTAGGATCTACCTCGACCCCTTTGCGCAGAAACGATGTGGCCCAGAAAGCCAACTTTGTCCATCCAGAATTCGCACTTCTTAAATTTGGCATAAAGCTTTTCCTTCCTTAGTACTTCCAGTGCGATTCTAAGATGTTGTTCATCGTGCGCTCTGTCGCACGAATAGATGAGAATATCATCAATGAACACTATGACAAAAAGGTCAAGATAAGGATGGAAAATGCGATTCATTAAATTCATGAAGATAGCCGGAGCATTACTCAACCTGAATGGCATTACTACAAACTCGTAGTGGCCATATCTCATTCTGAATGCTGTCTTAGATATATCGGCGTCTTTAACTTTCATCTGGTGATATCCCGATCTTAAGTCAATCTTCGAGAACATACTAGCACCTCTTTATTGATCGAAGAGATCTTCAATCCGAGGCAGTGGATACTTGTTCTTTATTGTTTTCTTGTTCAGCTCTCGGTAGTCAATACACATCCGGAGGCTACCATCCTTCTTCTTCACAAACAGTACCGGTGCTCCCCAGGGCAACACACTCGGTCCGATGAAGCCCTTATCCAACAGTTCCTGAAGTTGAACCTTCAATTCCTGCAACTCTTTCGGCGCCATCCGATAAGGGGCCTTTTGACTCCGGTGCTGATCCGAGGATGAAATCTATCTAGAAGGTCACTTGTCGATCCGGTGGAGGACCTGGTAAGTCCTCTGGAAATACATCTGTGAATTCTTTTATCACCGGTACCTCCTCGATAGCAATTGGCTTCTTCTTGGAGTTTACCATATTAACCAACCATGCTTCGCATTCTCCTTTACTCAGCATCTGGGTTGTTTTCATGGCCGAGACAATCCTTGAGTCGACTTTAACTCGTGTCCCGTGGAAGGTACACTCTGGCTCTCCCGGTGCTTGGAAGATTATCTCCCTTTCACGGCACTTGATTACCGCGTGGTTGGACTCTAACCAGTTCATTCCCAAAATCACATCGAAGTCTTTCATCTCCAGAGCGTGGAGATCTGCTTGAAGCGTCCTATCCTCGAAGGCAATCTTAAGACGACGGTACAAGTGTTTTGTCTTTACCGTTTTCCTCGAGGGGATACTAACTTCTAAAGTTTGAGTGACTATCCTATCGTCAACATGCTTCAACCGATCCATCGTCATATCAGTACTATAGATAAAGAAATTAAACACGAAATGCGAGGAGAGAAGAAAACGTAGATTCCATCGATTAGCAAAAGTCGAACTGGTATCTTGTACGCATGAGCAAAAGATGGGCCGCTCGTACATTATACAAAAGGTTTACGGGCGCTACTCCAAGGTACGAGCTACTATCTAACTATTACATATATAAACTAAAAGTCCATCATCCTTAGTCTATCTCTTGGTAGTCTCTGAGCTAGGGAGGGCGGGCGAATGTTCGTGCCTGGCCTGCTTCTGACCTTGGCCTTTGTGTTGCAGCTGTTGAGCTTTTGAACCTCTGACAATTAGCCATAATATGTCCCGGTTCTCCACACCGGTAGCAATTTCGTGTATCTAGCGGTGAGTTTCGAGACCTCGGACAGTTAGTTGAGATGTGTCCTGGCTCTCTGCATCTGTAGCATCTCCGAATTCCCCCTGACCTTGGTCTCAATGTCGAAGCTGATGGATTTCTAAATTTTAGACAGTCTCTCACAACATGTCCATGTTTTCCGCACCTGAAACATGAGTTCCCTAACTTGGGTGTAGAAAGAAGCGGAGCATTATTAGCCCGTGGGACCTTGTGCTGATCAAAGTCTTGACTTGGACCGGTCAATTTCCTCTTTCCTATCACTATTTCCGCTTTCTTGGATGGAGCCATGTCTAAGTGGTGACGAGAAGCAATCTCTTTAGCTCTCTCAACCACTGCGGCATAAGGCATGTCACCCTGACTAGTCAGGACAGAGCTGATCTCCAAGTGAAGACCCTTTTCAAAGCATCTGACCCTTTTGGCATTCGTGTCTACCAGATGGGGCGCATACCTACTCAGTCGGTTAAATCTTTTCTCGTACTCTTCCACGGAAGCATCTCCCTGATGAATCTGTATAAACTCTGCTTCCTTTTGGTCACAGTATGACTGAGGCAGAAAATCTTATCTAATCACTTCTTTAAAGACTCCCCAAGACATTGCACTCCTATGTTCTGGTGTCATAGTCCTTTCGTATAACTTCCACCAGTAGCTGGCTTCTCCAGTGAGTTGTAACACAGCACAGGAGATCTTCTGCTCTTCGGTGAATGCCAAAAGTCCAAAGAGTCGATCCAACGACTTTAGCCACTCGTCCGCTTTGATTGGTTCTCCTGTTCCATCGAAGGTCGGTGGATCGAAACTTCGGAACTGTACAAGGATTGGGCTCGCATCGTTTCCTAACAACGATGGAGATGCAGCTTGTGTGGTTTCGAAATATCGGGTCAAGCTTCTTAGTGCGGTCACCAAGTCTCCTCTCACAGCATCCATATCGTTCTAAAGACGTCATACGAAAATTAACTCTTATAATCTACCCCTCGCAACTCAACAATGTATATAACAACAGACAATAACAAAAGATAACCAAACAACAGGTAACATAGCACCGACAACTTTATTCCATAGATCTTTTATAATCTCAATAAATTCTCTGTCATTCGTTTATAAACACTCCATGATCTCATCATGTAGGATAGCGTATATCCAGCCTGTATATGCCATTCACATGAATACATCATGGAACATGTTATCAACTTCCCCACATGGTCTTCATAGACCTCGAGTATTGACAACGGTGCTACATATCGTAACCACGAACTGAGAAAACCCACTCATTGGTACACCCCGTTATAAACAAGGGCCCATGGTAGATTCAACTGTCTGTCACACGACATCAACTCTTGCGAACGGCCATACTCGCACACTAGCTCACGCTGCTGCAGTCAGCGGCTTTGTGGCGGTGACTCAGTGCAGTGTGTCGAATATAGTGACATCAAGAGGTTTTCAAAAGATCTTTTTATCGTGGAACAATATCAGTAACACCCTGTCAAACTTATACAGTTTATATCATATAAATGAGAAATGCAAACAGATAAACACTTCATCAAACCTTAACAGTTTATATCTTGCAAACCAAAGGACACATAACAAGTAAACGCTCTTATTCCGTAAGTCTTATGTTCAGGGAGAGTCACCTATAGAGGGAGACTAGTGCCTATCTTACACTTTTCTGAAAACCCGATCACATTTTGCACACACACTTTCAAAATAAAATTTTTCCCACTTTAAAACTCGCTCTAAAAACCTTTTCCTCATTTCCAAATCACACTTTCCAAATCACGTTTTTCTCATTTTAAAACCAGTTCGAGCAAGTTCTCATCATTAGAACCGCTCTGATACCACCTGTCATGCCCCAAAATCTTTCGTTAAAAATATCAGAGTTTTACCCAGGCGTGAAGATAGAAAAGCAAGGGACGCATAACACATACAGAAAGAGTTAAGCAAGGGACAACAGAAGAAAGAGATAAGGGACGATAATAAACCATCTCACAACAACCTTCGGCCTCGGCCGATAACATTCGGTCTCTCACCGATAATATACATCATATACATCGGAAGCTAAACATCAGGATCTCCCATCCTCACAAGAACCCAAAGATATATACAGATCATAAACTGTTTGAAAACGTGTTCGGAAATGTTTTAACTAGACCATTTATCAGAAAAACCAACAGCTAGCACTATCTCCCTCCGTCTAGGGTTCACCAGCTTCCTCATCTCCTGTAGTGTGAGTACAGATTAAAGGGTGAGTGCGTTGAATACACTCAGTGGGGATAACATCCACCTCATAAGACTCCTGACAGAATTTAAATACCGAAAAGCTAACTTACAGTCACGTTGTCACAGCACAGATATATGCAAATCAGATATTAGAAATGGCAAGGGACGTATAGGTGCGGGATTCCCCCGTCTTACCCTATATAACGGTATCTCACCGTTAGTGCATTTAAAGAGGCTCACGACACCTCCACTGAGTAGTAGAAAATAGCAGGGGACGAACAGAATGCATGATCGGAGGACCTCGGCCCTTTCACAGATATAATATGGCACAGCAAGTATAAACACAACACTTAGATTCCCAATCATGTTTCACAAATAGGGAAAGCTGTAAACAGATCCAGAGTTAGAAATGACCCCCACCTCGTATAGTGGTTACCGCGTGAGTAGCTAGAACAGTACGTCTGACAACTCAACACCTCAAGCTTAGTCCACAGTAGCTTACAAATTTACGGTGTTTCTTAGGTCTTAAATACAGTATAGTTAAAGCTGTAAAGGGTCCCGGCGGAAAAACGTTTGTTAAAGACACGGCGGATCGAAAATACGGCATTACGTGCTCCGGGGCTCGCGCGTACCCGGCGTCGGGCGAAAGCGAACCCGACGGCTCGCGCATCACCCGGCAGCTGCCGAGTTTCCTCAGCCACCCGGTCCCCGTCGCCCGCGCACGCTGGACCCCCGGCGCTCGCACCCGCGCGCACCCGGCATGCACCCGACGCACACCCGGCACCCGGTACCCGGCGCGCACCGGGCACCCGGTACGCACCCGACGCACACCCGGCACCCGGTACCCGGCGCGCACCGGGCACCCGGTGCGCACCCGACGCACAGCCGGCACCCGGTACCCGGCGCTCACCCGGCTCGCACCCGGCACCCGGCACCCGGCGCGCACCCGGCACGAACCCGATGCGCACCCGGCACGCACCCGATGCCCAACCCGACGCACATCCCGGCGCGCACCCGACGCACATCCCGGCGCGAACCCGACGCCCGACCCGACGCACAACCCGGCGCGCACCCGACGCCCGGCACACCACCACCAGCACCACTGCTGGCCAGCGGCGGCGGCGGCGGCGGTGCTCCGGCGGCACTCCGGCGGCGGCAGAAATTAAAAACGTAAAGGAAAAGAAAAGAAAGAGAACTTACGTGTTCGCGTCGCGAGCGTCGCTCGGGTCGTCGGCTTTGAAAACGTATAAGTTTTGAAAATTATGAGCTCCTATTTATAGATTTTGGAATTTACCTTTTTACCGTTGAAAAGTTACTATTTACCAAAAATATCTCAATTTACCTTTCATTAAAATATTATTTTTATTTTTACCTTTTATCAAAATTTTACCCTTTCCTTCGTTAGTTGAACTACGGGTCTCCGATTAACCGCTAGTTTGTTTCTGTTTTCTCGTATTTCCGATACGAATCTCTTGGTAAAATCATATTCTAGGTTCCATGTCACGAAAAATATACCCATCTAAAACTAAAACCGGTGTTAGCCAAGTATCTGAAACGCATGTACTGAATTAAACAGTCAAAACTTACGCACATAATTATTAAGTCGGGGTTCAAATATTTAATTATTCAATTATGCTCATTTTGATCCGGGGTGCTACAATAAACGGACACACAACCCATGACTCACAAAAAGACTCGCTGCCCAATGGACACGAAGCCCAAAGGACACTCTGTCGACTCAAAACTAGACACGCAGCCCAATGGACACGAAGCCCAAAGGACACCCCGACGACTCACTAATGGACACTGAGCCCACTGGACACTGAGCCCAACCCTACCACACTATCGTAAAATAAACACAGAATACAAACACAACACAAAACCCAAGGCACATAAGCTTCAACCAATTCATAACGATCAATAGAATTCTAATAACATCCAGTTTACATGCATATGTTCGTTATCATCATCATGCGTTAAGTACAGAAAACATAGAGTCATTAAGGTTTAGAAGTTACCCCCACCTTGTTCGGTGGTTACCATGTGAGTCGCAAGTATCACAGACTTGATATCTTGATTCCCAATCCAACTGATATCAATCCAATGGATAGCCTACACAATTTTACAATATTTCTTACATCATTAATACGCTTAAAACTTATATTTAAAATGTATAAAGATAGCCGTAGAGAAGAATTGTCCGATAGAGACAAGACGGATCGATAGATCGAAAGATTGAGGTTGAAGAGACAAGGGAGAAAAGATCAGTTCAGAAACTGATATGATAGAGGAAAGGATTAGGGTCGCTACGGAAAAAGAATGAGCTCGATCGGAGTTGAAACGAGCTCGAACGGAGCGTTTTAATATCGAAGGGTATTTTGGTAATTTTGGTCAAAGGGTTGACTTTGACAGGGCCCCGACTCCCGATCGACCCGACGTACACAAAGACTTGGTTCAACGTGTGAAAATACTCGACGGTGCGCGCTCGGTGTGCACGACGGCACCCGGCGCGCGCACAGGATCACCGTCGCTCGCGCCCGCGCGTGCACTGATTCCCCGTCGCCCGCGCGCGCACTGATTCCCCGGCGCCCGCGCGCCCGTCGCGCGCTTGCAGCCCCCGTCGCCCGTTGCCCGGCGCCTCCCGGCGTGCACACCCGGCGTCCGGCATGCGCACCCGGCGCGCACACCCGGGACCCGGCGCGCCAAGCAGCACCAGCCACCACCACCAGCAACCACCACCGGCGGCGGTGGCTCCGGCGACGGCGCTCCGACGACTTTTCCGACGACGGCGGCGGCGGTCCGGCGGCGGTTTCCGGCGGTGGCGGAAAATAAAGATGTAAAGAAAAAGAAAAGAAAGAGAACTTACGTGTTCGCGTCGCGAGCGTCGCTCGGGTCGTCGGCTTTGAAAACGTATAAGTTTTGAAAATTATGAGCACCTATTTATAGATTTTGGAAATTATCTTTTTACCGTTGAAAAGTTACCATTTATCAAAAATATCTTAATTTACCTTTCATTAAAATATTATTTTTATTTTTACCTTTTATCAAAATTTTACCCTTTCCTTCGTCTGTTGCTCCGATTGACCTTTAGTTTGTTTCTATTTTCTCGTATTTCCGATACGAATCTCTTGGTAAAATCATATTCTAGGTTCCATGTCACGAAAAATATACCCATCTAAAACCGGTGTTAACCATGTATCTGAAACGCACATACTAAATTAAACAGTCACAATATACGCACATAATTATTAAGTCAGGGTTCAAATATTTAATTATTCAATTATGCTCATTTTGATCCGGGGTGCTACAGATTCATGAAGTTTTATTAAAATAAATATTTTTAGAAAACTAATATAAAAATTTAATAAATTCTGAGTAAAAAATATAACAGTTTGAAAAATAATTTTGATTTATATTAAGGAAATGACTTTATGGTAATAAAAAATATCTTTTAGCAAATAATACCTTACCATTTTATTAAAGATTTTTAAGATTTTTTTAGCGGAGTTCGTAATACATATGTTTTTACGCTATGTTATATTAAAAATAAATTAAAATCTAAATCCATATAATAATAAGATATAAAACACAATATATTCAGAGCTTTTTTTATAAATATGTATTATTATAAACTAACATCACATTTTTTTAGTAGTATTTTCATTTATGTATTAATATTAGCAAGCAACAATTTTTTTTAGAATTTACTAATGTTTATTTTCCTTAAAAAAATCTTTTTATAATCACATGACGTTTTTATAATCAATTTATATACATTATTTTCTTGTTCATGATTTGGGTTGGAAATCAAACAAACCATTCGATACTCGATTAGAGATTATTTTTTAGAAGCTTTATTTGAACTCAATTCGATAAATATAATGATTTATTTAATTTTGTTGGTCCCAAGTGGTCAGAGATTTAGAGGGGGTGAATGAACCTCTATCGATTTTTGAACTTTTTAAAACTTTGGTAAACAGGTTACTGATTCAAGGAGGAATGCAGTAACCTGACTCGATTCAGAAACCTGGCAGAATACTGATTCAGGTTCCTGACTCGATATCACAGTATGCAGAGAAAAATACTCGATAGAGTTTCTGTTTTGGAAAATATTTTCTTTCGCAAGTATGTTGTTTGATAAATGGTTTTAGCAGTATGCTCGTGATGTATGCAGCAAGTATATTAATGCAAAGCACAAAGATAAAAACAAGTAAACACTTATGGCTTATAGTGGTTCGAAGGTGGTGTAATCCTTCTACATCCACTCTACTCCTTCCCAAAGGAGGAACTTCGTTAGGTCAGTTCGATTTACAAGTCTCAACTTTACACACCTCTTCCTAATAAGTTATACCTACAGAATCCCAGATTCCTAGGCCACAACCCACACATGATACATAATCCCAGGGCAAATAGCCTACACAAGACTATATACTTAGCAAGGATCTCAATCCTATCAACTAAGTTATACCAAACTAAAACAACCTAGCGCACACAACACAAATTGTTAAAAGTATAAAAAGTTTCTTCAACTGTTGCGGTGAAGCCAGTCTTGAACTTGAGAGCTCGAACACTTGAAAGATAGACTGCTTCGAAGGTTGAGTGACAGAATTTTGAAAGCTTGAGAAATATGAGAGCTTGAAAAATCTTGAGAATAATTGGTAGCTCAGTTGTTCAGTTATCCAGTAGTCTTCACAGTCACTCCACCCATCTATTTATATCAGTTGGAAAAATACCCGTTGAAGAAATGCTGTAACACCCAGAACGAAACGACACATAATTTGACGATTAAATAATTTAACCCCTAATTGTGTGCTTTAATTTCGTTCGTTTCAAATTATTCGAAATAATGCATAAATAATTAATCGTATGTTTGATTAAAAATTATTGAAAGTTTAATTGAATCAGAACTCTAGATGAATGTTGTAAGGGCGATCGTGATCAAAAAATGAAGAAAAAGAAATGAGAATCGGGTCAATTGGAGGCCCAAGGCACAAATGGGGCCCAAGCCCATGTCTCAAGTAAAGTGTTGAAGGATAAAATGTAAACACACAATGGATTTACCCCACTTTTGCTAAAATTCACTAAGGTAAAAATACACTCTCTCTCACCCTCTTCCTCCATCTGTTTTTCGGCTGCCGACGGCCGAAGTGCCGCCGCGTCGTTGCCGCTCCGTAGGTGGCACCGCCGCCGGAGCCAGCCACCTCCTCCCCTCTTTGTTCGAACCTTATGTCAAACGAAACTTTCACCGAGCCCATTCCGAATCCGGGCTTGGATTCCCCTTCCACTACCAGATCCGCCGTAGATCAGCCGGAGAAAGTCCGGCAAACCCTCTCTTTCCTCCTTTCTCTCTTCCTCTCCACCTCATTCCTTTCCATTTTTAGTCGATTTATATATCAAATTGAAGCTCTCACCGAGCCCGTCACGAATCCGGGCTCGGATTTCTGATCGGATATCTCCTCTGCTGGCAATCGCCGGTCAAAGTTCCAGCGAGACTCTTTCTCTCTCCTCTCCTTTCTCCTTTCTCTCTCTTCAACTCTCCCACTCTCCCTCGTTTCTCTCCTCTCTATCGCCTCGTCGAAGTTCTTCCTCTCTCTCCCTAGCTCGTCGCCATCGTGTGGTGTGTGTGGTGGTTAGAGGCGGCGCTAGGTGGTGCCGTTGTGGTGTGTGTGCGTGAGTGTGTGCTCGTGTGTGTTCGTGGGTGTGTGTGTGTTCATATGTGTGTGCTCGTGTGTGTTCGTGGGTGTGTATATGTGTGTTCGTGTACGTGGCCGGTGTTAGGTGCGCCGGTGTGTGTTGTGGTGGTTGCTGGCGACGGGTGTCGCCAGCGTGTGTGTTGGTCGTGGTGATAGGCGACGGGTTTGGGGGTTTGAATGTGGGGGGTTGATTTTGTGAATTAGATGAAGTCCAAGGACCTAGTTGCAAAGCCCCTATTTTAGTTTCATTACATTCTAGTCCCTGAATTCTTTGATATCTATTTTTCACCCCCAAAACTTTTGTATATCTCGTTTTAACCTCAGAAGTTTTGGGATATTTCACTTAGACCCCAAAACTTCTCTGTTTTTACAAAAACACCCCTAGTCAAAGTTAATCCTCCTGCAGAATTTACGAAACTGCCCCTGAACCCTAAAATGCTCTGTTTTATCTCGTTTCTCATCCAATTTAGCTCATTCTTTCGCCTATCGAACCGTAATCGAACCCTCTTCGTTATGTGATCAAGTTCTAAGTTTTTTAAATCATTTTTCCTTCCATCATCTTTTTTTTCCGAGATAGTTCTTTAAAAAAATTTAAGTAATGATCATAACATGAAACTAATAGATTACGTTTGCATGTGTAGGCTATCGTAATTAGGGCGTTCGTGTATTTATTTAAAGCTTGTATCACACGAAGAGAAACACCACCTATTTAGGTAGGGGTAACTTCTAAACTTAAACTTACATTTCTGTACTTAATATGTTTTGACATGTTGATGAAATGCTTATATGTGAATCAATGTTAATATATATTTGTATGCTATGTATTGATTGAACATTATGTGCCTTGGATTATGTGTTGTGTTTAAGATGATCATGCATACGATATTATATGTCATACGAGGATAGAAGTCCACGTTCATCACGGAGGGACTCATGGTCTGTAAAAAACTTCACGAAGGGACTCATGGTCTGCAAAAAACATCACGGAGGGATTGGTGATCCGTAAAAGGCACCAACGGTACTGAAACCGTTATTGGGTAAGATGAGGAATACCCTCGCCGAAGGAAGATATGTGCAATGCATTTTATGTATTGTGATTACTTGTTGTGCTGATTTATATGTTATAATTCACTTAGCTATTGATATAATTTGAATATAGAAATTACTTCCACGAGTGTATTTAAATGCACTCACCCCTATTTGTACTCACACTACAGGAAACGATGAAAATTAAGACATGCAGCGAGAGGGGTGTCGTATCCAGTGTCTCTTCTATTTTAAATTAAGATGGATTGTCGAACAATACTTTATAACTGTTTTGATTTGTAAAAACTGTTTGTTTCCTATGATGGATCCTGTTATGTTCCGTTGTCAAGTTAAAGTGTTTTCTTCAGACGATGTGCCGATGTTTTAGAAAAATGTAAAAGAATCGTATGCTTTAACTGAATTCCATTGTTTCTAATTTGTAGTTTAGGCCTTTATTATCTTGATTTGTATGACGTTCTTAAAAGATTTTCTGTTCACTCGCTTATCTTGTTTTAAAAATATGTCTCTTTCTTCATTTCTACCTGCACACCCACACGTAAACTCTGATATTTTAAAGTATGAAAATAGGGCGTGACAAAGGCATTGCTCATATCATATCAAAAAGTGATCTTCAAATCTTTGCAATTAATGCGTCTGAAAATTACGGCTACTGATCCTTGTCCTTTCTCTGACCCGCATTAATTGCGCCATACTTCCGTTACAGTGCTTGCAGAGCCGCGGATCTAGGTGGCATCTTCTTATTGGCTTGGCACAAACCTCTGTCTAATGGATCCTTGACAGGAGCCATTCCTCGTGTGATATCAATGTATTCCTCGTACTGCATTGAATATGTCTGGTATATTTACATCTTCATGCAAATGCTGTAGTGGCTGTTTACTGCTTTGTGCCAGCTTTTCTGATCTGCATCAGCTTCCTGTTCTAGAACAACTTTCTGTTCTCGAAACCTGCAGTCAGCTTCATGTCTTCTGTATTATCTGCTTACTGGTCCAGATTCCTTCTTCACCTTTCTGTCCTCCCTTCACAAGGGTAGTCTTCAAGTCTCTTTAAAAACCTCGAAACCTGCTAATGATCAGTTGTCTCTATCTTTTCTGATCTATATAACTTAGAAGGTATATCTAAGAATATTAAACTCATCAGACCTTAGTCCACTTAAAAAACGTGGAAAATTGGTACTCAAACGATTCATCTAATATTACATTATCTCATCAAAACCTAGTTAGAAATATCCTAACAAATTTAATATTAATGGATATAACATAAACTTAAAATTTAATTGAGGTTCTAGTTTGGGAAAGAAACCAAATCAATGAGAGAGACACATTTAAGATGATTATTCTCTTAGTATATATGAACGATTAAAAGAATACAATATTGGAATTGAAAATACATATTTAAAAAATAAAATTATACTTTAACAATTTATAAATACAAAAATCATGAATTGCAATAAATAATATTACAAATTAGCATATAAAAAAATTGTAAATAAAGGTTTTGGATTACTTGAGAATAAAATTTTAAAATGAACTTTTGGAAGCTTTAATTGTAGTGACAATATACTTCAAATATTAAATGTAATTACCACTATAATATTCAATTTTACATTTAAAAATCACTCTTAAATAAAAAAAAAAAACAGATGTTATTTTATTTTAAATTCTAAATTTATTAAAAAAAAGTGATATATTTGAAAATCATGATGGTGTGACTTTTTAGTTTTCCCATACATCATTTTGCAAATTAATTTTCCCTCTCATAACCTCTTTCACCCCTTCCTCTTCAAATTCGTTCTCTCTCATAACATCTCTCATCTCTTTCTTTGTAAATTCATTTTCACTCGTCTGCAAAGTCCTACCTAAATGGAAAAAGTCAATAGTTCAAGGACCTGAGGATTCTTTAACCTCTAAGGCGACTCTTTTTCATTCGAAACTTCAGATTTTTTGAGTTGAAACCATTATTATGTAATGGGTAATGGGTGATAAAAGATCTAAAAAAAATTCAGGAATCGAATGAAGACAAAAAATTGTTTCGTTTTGAGGTTTTTTTTTCTATTTTTATTGAATTGATGAAATTGGCTTCATTCAATGACATGGGTTTCAGTGAGAGACATTTGGGAATATAATTTCTGTATTTTGATTGATGTTTGAGGAAATGTAGGAATACCAAGATTGAAGAGAAAATCTTTGGGTGAAAATAATGGATGGAAATCATTTAAGATTGAGCTTCATTGGTTTATAACATCAAATTCAAGTAAGTCTTAACGGACAAATAAATTATAATGGAAAACAATTAAATAGTATATCAAAGATAAAATCAAGTGCTCTTATTAATGAAGGATGATATAAATTGTTGGAATACGTAACATAATAGCTTGGAGCTAGGGATGTAAACGAGCCGAGCCGAGCCAAACAGTATCGGGCTCGAGTTCGGCTCATTTGGTATCAGCTCGGGCTCGAGCTTGGCTCGGGCTCGGTTCGAGCTTAAAAAATCAGGCTCGAGCTCGGCTCGAAATCAAAAGATTGAGCTCGAGTTCGGTTCGAACAAAGCTCGATAACAAGCTAAACGAGCCCGGCTCGAGTTCGGCTCGATAAAGGCTCGTCTAAAGCTCGATAAAGGGGCTCGAATACAGGCTCGTCAAAAGTTCGAAATAGGGGCTCGAATACAGGCTCGATACAGGCTCGATAAACATATATGACAAATATATATGGTAAATTTCTTGAAATTTCTATATATATTATATGGTAATAATATATATATATATATTATATTATATATAATAGAAATTTCATCAAATTTTATATTTTATTTTTTTGTGATATTAATTGAGTTTATTGTAAATTTCTAAAACTATTACTTTTGTGTAACAAATATATATGGTATATAATAATCTAACTTTGTTAACAAATATTTTCAATAATATATGACAGAAATTAGTAATTGATATGCATATAATAAAAAATAAAGTATACGTATCAATTAAATATTATATCTTTTGAATTATTTTTTTCAAATACACATATAAGTTTTTTATGCTTTGTTTTTCAAATCAATTAGTTATTCAATAATCAAAATAAAATTTACAAGCTATCTTTTTCAAAATCAATATTATTGATCATAATATAATAGTTATATAATTAATATATATATACACACACATATAAATGTAGAGTATATCATATATAATATATTAATATATACCTATTTGAGTTTGCAAATATATGAATAGTTAAATGAATAAACTATATGAAATTATTGCAATACACGTTCACATTAAATTTTTTCTAATTATATTTCATATAAATACATGATATTTTGGTATATACATACATTATTCTTATATAAAGATTTTGAATTTTGATACATATGTAGATTTGCACATGTTTAAATTTTATACTCATTATGAATATATTATTAAGCATATATTTGTATACTTATAACTTATTTTCAAGACCAAAATGCTAAATTATTATGTTGATGATAGGATTATACTTGAAACATCAATATAATTATATGAAACATCAACATAATTATATCTTTTATATTAAGATAATATATCATTGGTAAATTGTATTATTAATATCAAAATTTTAAAAAATTTCAGATGGCATGACAAGCAATATATTAGAAATAAGTAAATCATATTTAATTTAGTTATTAATATGTTTATATTTTAAAATGAAATAGATAAAAGAATAGTTTAACAAATAAATTAACAAAAGTACAAATTGGTCTTGTGGTAGTATAACTTATTTATATGATGGGGGTTTTGTGTTCAAGTCATATCCATAACATTTTGGATTGGTTAAAGATTTTATTTTGATTACTAATTATTAATTATCTAAATTTCAAAAACTTATAAAATTCATAATCATATTTAAATAAAACATATAAATGAACAGACTCACGAACTATAAACGAGCCTATTCATGAACCCCTAAACGAACATGTTCGCGAGCCAGACTCATTTAGGGGTTCGCGAGCCAGGCTCGTGAACATGTTCGTTTAGGGGGCTCGCGAGCCAGGCTCATTTAGGGGCTCGCGAGCCAGGCTCACGAACCCAGGCTCGCGAACCCCTAAACGAACATGTTCGCGAGCTATCGAGCCAAACATGTCTAAGCTTGAGTTCGGCTCGTTAAGTTTAACGAGCTCGAAACTCGGGCTCGAGCTCGGTTCGTTAAGCAAACGAGCCGAGCTCGAACGAATATTTATCGAGCCAAGCCACGAACTGTTCGTGAACGGCTTGGTTCGTTTACGTCCCTACTTGGAGCACTAAAACACATGTTTATTTAGGCTTATTAATAGCAGGGATAGAGATGCATTCATCAGAACTTGTTATTGTACCAGAAAACGCCTTGGTTGGGACGAGCATCATCTTTCTCGACGTACACACATTCCCTTGCCTCCCTCCACAAGGCCTCAGTATCAACCGTCACCAGCTGTGCCTTTAGCCACTCCCACTCTGAAGAATCATAGCGCGGCACTAAAGGGTGTGTGTGTTGTAGGTAGGTCATAATAACTAGGAAACCATAGGTAATAAGTAAAGGCACTCCATACATGCATACAACCCAACTCAATCCCTTGGCCCACGTATGTGGTGGCAAGAACCCCGACATCAAA
This sequence comes from Scutellaria galericulata, assembly GCA_946896805.1. Lineage (NCBI taxonomy): Eukaryota > Viridiplantae > Streptophyta > Magnoliopsida > Lamiales > Lamiaceae > Scutellaria > Scutellaria galericulata. Next base: position 11,281,795 of record OX335792.1, read on the forward strand.
GACCACGATTTGAAGTCTCTGGCTTTTGTTGAAGATTGATGAGTAGGGGCTGTAGTGGCACGCAAATTCCTCGTAAGGCCGGCCCAAAAGATTGAAGGCCAACCAACTGTAAGCATTAAGGAAAGGAAAACAACCCGGCCCACTGGATTGCTCAACGATGTCCTGATGATCGATGGGAGTTGGGATTTAGTCTTGGGGACATAGCCTTCGTCGTAGTCAAGGGATGCATTGTTGGAGTGGTGGCGGCGGTGGCTGTATTTCCATGAGAAATAGGGAGTGAGTATGGCCGAGTGGAGGACGAAGCCAACTGTGTCGTTCACCCATTGGTAATCACTCAAGGTGTGGTGGCCGCATTCGTGGGTGATCACCCAAACTCCGTGAGAACGCAGCCTTGGAGGAGCCAGTAGAGGGGCCATGCCACATGGCGGTAGGGGGAAGGAATGAGAGGGATGAAATGATTTGCAATGTGGTAGAGAAGGGTAATAATGGAGAGATCATAAGCAAGGTAGGAGAATGATTGGAGGAGGGATCTGTGGAAGCAGTGAGGTGGGATGGCTTTCTTGATTTCACTAATTGTGAATGGTGGTTTTGAGTAGGCCCTTTTCTTTTCCTCTTCATTGCTCATCAGTCCTCCACTTCCCATTTTATCACTACCTGCACCACATTAATTTCTACTCTTAGCAATTCAATTCACATTTCTAATCCTCCACTTCCCATAATCCTCTTTTTCATTATTAATGGAATATTTCTAACTCTTTTATTTAAAATGGAATGAAATGATGATCTTGTTTATTTTTTTGGATATTGATGATGAAAGTTAATACAAACTTAAGTTTGGAAGGGAAATTGGTTATACTTCCGAAATAGATGGAACAACAAAATCTTGAAGAAGTCTTAAAGTGAGAGAACTTGGGATAGATGATTTTGAATGCGAAGACAATGGAGTGAATGCAAGAGAATGGATTTGAATTTGAATCTAATGGGAGCATGTATTAAAAATTATGTTTCATTTATAATAATTTTGTTATTTGATTTAAACATGTATCCTTTTTCCTGCACATACTTATAAAATCCTTTTCCTACACATTATATAAACTAACATACTTCACATCAAAGCAAAAAATAAAAAAATAAAATAAAAGTAGAACATAAAATGCTTCAACTATTGATAAGGTTGTATATTGGTTTAATGGTTACTTGCATAAATATTAATGATAATCTTGAGGTCATCTAATCAAAAATCATGATGTTAATATTCACTTTTTTTTCCAAACAAAAAGTGTTATAAAAAAGTTTTTATATAATATTTTTAAGGGTTAATTATCGGAAAAATCATAAACTTTATTTAATTTGCAATTTTAACCAACTTTTTGCATATTACTAAATATAACATGAATTTTCATATATTTTGTAATTTCATATATTACTAAATACAACTCTCATCATTTCATAATAGAATAATGACTTAACATATAAAATGATAGTTATTTTGAAAATATTGGAAGTTATTTCCAAAATAAACATACCTGAAATCTGCCAATTGGTACGTTAAAATTGTAAAATATATGAAAGTTCATATCATATTTGGTGATATTCAAAATATTGGTTAAAATTTCAAATTATGCAGAGTTCGCGATTTTTCCAAAAATTAATCCTATTTTTAAAGTGTTATCATAAAGTGTTATAATTGATGTCCCAATGTTACACTTTTTATACGTTACAATTGGTGTCCGAATGTAACAATTTTTATATGTGTCGCTAAAGTAACATAAGAATTTATGTACGACAACAAATGTAACACTGATCAAAGTATTATATATTGTCTATTTTACCACTTTTTAATAATTAAGTAATAATTTTTAGGTGTTACATATATAAAGTAAAATATATTATAGTGGGGAAAAACATGTTAATAAATTTAGGCAAAAAAAAGAAAGAAAAAAAAGCACCCCGTTATTATTTTTATTTTTATTAATGTGCTGCCCTTTATGTTATGTTAGTGTAACTTTTATGTTATATTAGTATCACATTTATGTACAAATATCCTAATTTTTATATAATATTTTAACTTAAAAAAATCAGCATTATTTGCACATATACTATTAAGTGATATTACTAATACTTTTATATCAACATAGTTATACATGTATGTAATATATAAATGTACAACTAGCATAAGTAAATGCATGACTAACATACTTAAAAAAGTATAACACATTTGATCAAGTTTAGCACGGAAATCAAGGCACATGGAGGCACGTGAATAATAATAATAATAAAAGGTGAAAATGAAAACACATAACCCCCAAATACATATTCTATTTCGAGAAAAGTACACACTGTTAGAGTTAAAGAGAACAATCCAATTAATCAAACACTCAATTCAATTAATTGACCCAAGCAACAATCAATCAAGGAGAATACGTCTCCTGCCCAAGCGCTCGGCGCCGATACTCAAGTCATAATTCTTCTGATGCCCTCCCTCTACGGAGGCAACACATTTTATTTAGACTACGTGTTTTCGAGCCCATGAACAAGGCCCGATGAACACTAAAATAAATAACATAATAGAAACTAAAACAATAATAAAATAAAGTCTTCAAAACCGGCCCAGAACTCCCACGGCACGGCTACGCTCGCATCGTATACTTCATTCGACTATAAATCTTATCCGTAACAACTCCCTCCTCCTTCTAAATAGCCTTGTCCTCAAGGCGGAACTCTGGAAATTGATGGCTTAGCTCCTCCTCAGACACCCAAGTTGCATCATCAGCATCCTTATTCTTCCACTGCACAAGGAGCTGGCGAACCCGCTCATCGCCCTGCTAAACCCAGCGATCACGCAGAATCCATGCAGGCTCATAGTCTGGGTCAGTCATCCACAATTCTTTCGGTAAGTCTGGCTCAACAACATGATCACCCACCGCTGCTTTAAGCTGAGAAACATGAAACACCGGATGCAAGCGAGCATTGGCTGGAAGACGCAACCGATAGGCGACCGCACCCACCCGATTCATCACTTCAAATGGCCCGAAGAACTTGGTAGCAAGCTTAACGCCACCACGGCGAAAAAGTGAGTGTTGGTGGTACGGCCGCAATTTCAAAAAGACCCGCTGCCTAACCTCAAAACAGACATCCCGACAGTGTTTATTCGCTGCATTGACTATGCGAGTTTGAGCACGAACCAGATGCTCCTTTAAGTGGCCCAACACCTCATCTTGTTCGCGTAACTTATCGGCGACCGCGCGAACATGAATTTCAGCCAGCAGGAAACCCCCCAACCTGGGTACCGAACGACCATATACTGCCTCGAAAGGAGTCATGCCCGCTGAGGAATGAAAACTCGTGTTGTAACAGTACTCAGCCCAAGCCAACCATTTACTCCACTATCGAGGTCGCTCGGATGCAAAGCAACGTAAGTATGTCTCCACCCCCACGATTCACTACCTCTGTTTGCCCGTTCATTTCCAGATGATAAGCCGAACTCATACGAAGTTTGATGCTCATGGCCTTAAACAGTGTTGTCCAGAAGCCGCTCACAAAAATCGGATCCCTATCGGAAACGATAGACAGTGGTATCCCGTGGAGGCGGACCACCTCTCGCACAAAAACCGTGGCCACGTTCTTTGCTGGGAGCCCAAAAAAATGTGCATATTTGGACAAGCGATCGACCACCACCAATATACAATCAAAGGCTCCCGACTGTGGAAGACCCTTAATAAAGTCCATGCTAATATCCTCCCAGATGCGCGTCGGAATGGGCAGAGGCTGTAGTAAACCCACGGTGGACCTTGATTCATACTTATTCCGTTGACATACCAAGCATTCGGACACAAAACGGGTCACCGCTTTCATCATTCCTGGCCAATAAACATTAGATGCCAGTCGTCGATACGTCAGAAACGCACCCGCATGACTGCCTTGAGCTGAGGAGTGAAATTCTACCAATAACCAAGGAATAACGGCTGACTGTGGAGATAACACTAGACGACCATTGAAATAGAGCACACCATTAACCAAGGAATAAGCTGGATAGTCCCCTGTTTCACGTTCGAGGGCTTGGCAAATTTCTGAAAATTTTGAATCATTCCGAACCTTTGTACATACTGATTTCCACCCCAGCCATATCGGTACTTATAAGGCCCTTAACACCGTCTCCTTATGACATCGAGATAGAGCATCTGCTGCCTTGTTCATCGCTTTTGCCTTATACTCAATTTCAAATTCATAGCCAAGCAACTTGGCGACCCAAAAATGCTAAGCTGGTGTCGAAACGGACTGCTGCAGTAGGAATCGCGGCTCCGCTGGTCGGTCCGGACTGTGAATTTGCAACCACAAGATACGGTCGCCAATGTTGAACAGCGAGAACTAAGGCCATCAATTCTATCTCATAGGTTGATTTAGAGAGACTTCGCTCACCTAAGGCCTTGCTGTAAAAGGTAATAGGACGCCCACCCTGCATCAAACCGCTCCGAGGCCCCTGCCCAACACATCACACTCAACAACAAAGGGTTGTAGAAAATCCGGCGTGGCCAACACAGGGGCAGAAGTGACTGCTTGTTGTAGTTTTTCAAACGCGAGTTGTGCCTTAGCTGACTATGCAAACTGGGCCACCCGATCCTTAGTAAGCAGTTCAGTAAGGGGACGAACAAGCTGCCCGTAATCCTTTATGAATCTGTGGTAATAGCCCGTCAACCCCAAAAATCCACGCACACTTTAACTGATGTAGGTGTCGGCCATCGAAGAATAACAGATATCTTTCCAAGATCCATCTGCACTCCACCATAGGATATTACATGTCCCAAATATTCGACTTTGGACTGTCCCTAGGCACATTTCTTCGGATTAACCACGTAAGAGTGAGCCTGCAATAAAGCCAGGACCGTGCGCAAATGTCGAACATGTTCCTGTGAATCACCATTGTACACCAAAATATCATCAAAAAAACTAAAACGAACTTACGGAAGTGAGGCTGAAAAAGATCGCTCATGGCCGACTGAAAGGTGGCTGGGGCATTGGTAAGGCCGAATGACATAACAAAAAATTCATAGTGGCCCGAGGTGTCCGGAAGGCTGTTTTCGCAATGTCCTCAAGAGCGATCTGAATATGGTGAAGCGTAAGTCCAGCTTGCTAAACCACCACGCCCCGTGTAACTCATCTAACATTTCTTGAATCACCGGAATCGGGTATTTATCCGGAATGGTGTATTTATTTAGTACCCAATAGTCCACGCAGAAACGCCAACTCCCATCTTTCTTGCGGACCAACAACACCGGGCTTGAATATGGACTCGAACTCGACTGTATAATGCCTGCCTCCAACATCTCTTGAACTAGTCTCTCTATTTCATCCTTAGCAGAGTGGCTATAACGTTACAGGCGAACTAATATCGGAGGAGCGTCAGAAACGAGCGGAATAAGGTGATCCACTCGTCGGGGTGGGGGCAAACCCGTTGGGGCTTGCATCACTTCTGAAAACTCCTTAAATATCTGTTGGCGAAATGAGTCGTCTGGAGTCTTGTCTACTGTCGTAACCATGGCAATTTCTGCCTCATTTTCAATGAGGCCGACCCAAATCACCCAACTGGCGTCGACTTCCCCAGTTTTCCACATGGCTATTGCTGATAATTCCCGTCGAACCAGGACGGAATCCCCTTGCAATGTAATCTGTTTACCCTCATATGTGAAGTCCATCGTCATTCGCCACCAATCTGCACGCACCTTCCCCAATGTAGCTAACCAGGACACCCCTAAAATCACATCCACTTCACCTAATTCGAACACAAAACAATCAATCACGAAGGTAGTGTCCGCAATTTGTACCTGCAACCCCACACACAATCCCTCAATCATCGATTTTCGTCCATCTCCCAATCGTATATTAGAGTTACATGAGAAGTCTATATCGAGCCCCAATCTCCTGGCCACAGTCCGTGAAATAAAATAGTGACTGGCACCGCTGTCCACCATCACTCGTATCTCTAACCCCAGAAGTTGGCCAGACAGTTTCATTGTCTAAGGCCCATCAAATCCGCGGGCTGCAACCTTGGATAATTCGAGAATCTGCAGCTACGTTTCCTCCCTTGTATTAGGCCCGTCTTTCGGTGGTTCGGAATCGTCCGGTGGATCCGTCCCTCATCATCCGATTCCGCCACAATGATCACTTTGACGGATTTTTCAATGCACCGATGTCCTGGGAAGTACTTCTCACTACAACAGAAACACTTACCCGCTGCTCGTTTCGCCAAATAATCTGTGTGGGACATTTGAAGTGGAGGCTTATTTCTGGTAGAGCTGAAGTTTGATCCCGTCACACTATGCGATCGCCCATTACCGTGATACTTGTTACCTCCTGAATTCTCTACATGGCTGAAATTTTTTTAGCTTCGGAGCACTCCACGAATTCTGAAAAATAGGTGGATTTACTAATGGTGGTGGCCCCCGATTAACAGTCCGAATTGGCTCTCTCCCGTAGCCTCAAATAACCCCTAATTCGCGCTCTATCTCACGCGCGAGATGAATTATTTCGAAAAGATCTGTGGCTTCCCGTAATCTAATTCTCAACCTTATATCAACATGTAAGCCATGAAGAAACATTCCTACACAGTGCTGATCCGTGAGTCCCGGTACATGAACCAATCTAGATATGAATTGGTTGACGTATTCGTTCACCATTCCTGCCTGATTCGTATATAACAAGGACTCAAAGGTGTTTACCATAGGGTCTTGGCCAAACATTCGTAGCATCTCTTGTTTCAATCGATCCCAGGATAAACTTGGAAACCTAGACTTTGTCCATTGGTACCAGTGTAGCGCATCTCCCTCCATTGCAATTAACGCTACCTCAACCTTGCAAGATTCAGAAGTGGCATGTAATTGGAAATATCGCTCCGCCCGTGATATCCACGACTTGGGGCTGCTTCCATCGAACATGGAAAGGTTGATTCGAACTGCTGCCGGAAAGGATTCGTGGTCGATGGATCGCTCATGTCGCGCATTGGGGGTATGTTCAAATTGGGAATTTTGTTCATCAGCATCACCAACCCCAGCGTGCTCGTTTTCTGTCCCTACGGGAGTATCGCCTTGCACGCGGTTTCTGTCCACGCCCCCTGACCCCTCGACGCTCGACAACCCTCTATCCCTTAATAGTAAGGACATCATCTGATTCATCTTAGCCATCGATGCTTGCAAGTCATCAATCTTTTCCAATCATGGTCTCCATTGATCTAATTCCATCCTTATTGTCTCGTTCCCCTTCTCTAACATGTCAACACGGTTCTCCATCTCCAACCAAATTCCGTTCCACGTTTTGGGAATCAACAGATCCGGCAGGTCGGACCAAATTATTAGAGTTAAAGAGAACAATCCAATTAATCAAACACTCAATTCAATTAATTGACCTAAGCAACAATCAATCAAGGAGAATACGTCTCCTACCCAAGCGCTCGGTGTCGATACTCATGTCTTAATTCTTCTGATGCCCTCCCTCTATAGAGGCAACACCTTTTATTTAGACTACGTGTTTTCGAGCCCATGAACAAGGCCCGATGAACACTAAAATAAATAACATAAGAGAAACTAAAACAATAATAAAATAAAGTTTTCAAAACCGGCCCAGAACTCCCACGGCACGGCTACGCTCGCGTCGTATACTTCCTTCGACTATAAATCTTATCCATAACACACACGTTTAGATTATGTCATATATGAATGAATTAACTGGGAATACAGCTCAAGAACAAGGATAAAATATCACTAATGTAAATCATCGATAACGATAAGGAAAGCAAGCAAAAGACTAGATAAACGGCATCATAAGAAAAAAGATGCTTCAATATTATATGCACATACAATTTAAGGTCATAAACAATAAAAGATTGCTTCTTCAGCAATCTTTAAAAGGTGGTACCTGCAATTCGATGCAGAGTGAAATTATGCCACTGTTCTCTCTCTAAGATTTCTGTTTTGTTTATTTCTTTTTTTGTGGTGAAAATGACACTAATATATATATATATAGAGCTCTTCAACGGTGCATGACACTCTCAAAGATCTCCATTAAATGAATGCAATGAGCTGAGAGCCTAGCTTGTTACATGTCAACAAATGATTTGAATATATGTCAAACTAAATAGGGAATGGAGAGTGAGTGAACTTCTCTACTTCGATCATTTGTACTAAAAATCTTTATTTCACTTGTATATCATATCAAAACTATGTTGTCTATGCGACTATGCATAGTATTGATGTACAAAAAAATAACAGTTAACTAATAGTTATATTGAAAAACTTTTATTTATACAAAAACTAGATAACAATTGTGATTGAAACTATCAGTTATATTGAAAACCTAATTTATTCATACAACAGTATGTGCTTTTGATATGATACACAAATTGAATAGAAATTTTGGTTACACAAGATCAAACTACCACACCACATTGAAATTAAAATGGTGAAAAAAGATATGGGACATGAAAGAAAAAATATAGGACATTAAGGAACTAGGGGGGGGAAGAGTAACAATTGTATGCACCGATTGTATGGTGTGATTGGGCACAGGTTGGATCCGACTGGATCTGCTCTAAAATTATATTTAATTTTTTAAATTCATGCGGTAACCTTTATGTTATACTAGTATAACTTTTATATTATATTAGTATAACATTTATGTACAAATATCATAACCTTTAAGTGATATTACTTATATTTTTCTTTCAGCATAATTCATGTAGTATAACTATATATTTATGTTATATTAGTATAACCTTTATGTTATATGAGTATAACATTTATGTACAAATATCATAATTTTTTAGCGATATTAATATAACTTTTATGTACAAATATCATAACATTTATGTTATATTAATATAATCTTTATGTACAAATATCATAACATTTAAGTGATATTACTTATACTTTTCTATCAACATAAAAATTCATGTAGTATAGTTATACATTTATGTTATAATAATTTAACCTTTATGTACAAATATCATAACTTTGATGTAGTACTTTAACTTAAAAAAAACGTAAAGATTATATTATTATAACATAAAAGTTTAAAAGGTATTGTATGTCTGTAATATAATGTAAAAGCTAAACTAACATAATATAAAGGTTACGCGAACATAACATAAAGGATAAGAGAACATAACATAAAGGTTACACGGGGGATAAAAGAGTGGGTGTGGACATGAGGCGCGTTAGAGCGCATGTGGGTGTGTGAGGCGCGTGAAACTCACCTTCTAATCAGATGACCGGTGCACCTAGTGATGGGAAATATTTGTGAGAAAGAAAACAGAAAGTAAAACTAACCTATATAGATTTGAGACATAAAGGAAGAGAGGGAAAAGAAAAAAAATTACCTACGTAGATATGGAACATAAATGAAAAGATATGGGACATAAAAATTAAAAACAAAACTAACCTCTATATAGACATGGGACATGAGAGTATTCAAGTAGGTAAATTCTTGTGAGAGATTCTCTCACCATGCCATGGGTCGAGGTTAAGTCCCACATAATGAACTGGGCATCGACTACACTATTGTTTTGTCAACCAATCTACCGAAATCACCACCTTCAATGTGGTTGCACATCTAATTGTCATCCAAATTAAATTTCTTTCTTAGTTTTCTAATGAAATATATGTTGAATTTCCTAAAATAAAATAGGGTCCATGCCGATATTAATTATGAAGCCAAGTCATTCAAGTAATCAGAAGAAAGTTTCAAATTGTTAGGTATTGGACGACACACGAGTTAATTTCCAATGAATATGTTCTTAACTCCAAACAAAATTAGATTAAAACCGGAAAATTTTAGAGTTTATGAAACTAATATTTATAGCTCCTTTTTTTTAACTTTAACTAGTAGTCTACATCGCACCGGCTACATGGTAATTGTATGTTGCCCGTGATATACTATAAAAGAGGAGAAAAACAGGATATGGGAATAAGCTACTACTTTTTTATTCACCCCAAACTTGAAACTCAATTTATCTTTATATAGACTTACATAAAATAAGGACCCACTAACCCTCATAATGGTCCACTACACCACTAACATAAAATTAAATGCCCACTAACATCTAACATTCTCTCCCTTAAACTAAAACTTTCAAGTTATAGTTTATGTAACTACATCTTCAATCAGATTTGCCATAGTGCAAACGCCCATCAACTTTCTCAGATTTTTTAAGGGAGACAACCTGAGAGGTTTAGTAAGAACGTCTGCGAGTTGCTCCTCGCTTTTGCAATTTAAATCAATTATTCCATTATTACAGAGATCTCGTAAAAAATAATACTTCACGTCGATGTGCTTGCTCCTTCCATGTAGAACAGGGTTCTTGGATAACTTTATGGCTGAGTTGTTATCACAAAAAAACTGTAGTAGCTTCTTCTTGCTTGAACTAAAGTTCTTCAAGAATTCTCCTCAACCAAACAACATGACAAGCACAACCTGTAGTTGCTACAAATCCAGCTTCGGTGCTCGAAAGAGTAATAATTGGCTGTTTTTTAGAAGACCACGAAACAGCCCCTGTGCCCAACATAAAAACATAACCCGAAGTGCTCCTTTGATCATCTTGATCTCCTGCATAATCGTTGTCCGTAAAAGCAATCAATTTCGACTTTTCACCCTTCTTGTAGAATAATCCAAATTCCTTAGTGCCTTGTAAATAACGAAGAATTCTCTTGGCAACTAACATGTGTATTTCAGTTGCATTCTCCATGTACCTGTTTATCAGGCTTACAGAATACATGATATCTGGTCGTGTAGCAGTTAAATACATTAAGCTACCAACAATTTGCTTGTAAAGTGTACTCTCCACTTTATTTCCTCCAAGATCCTTGTTGAGTTTCAAGCCAAACTCAACTGGAGTAGTAACAGAATTGCAATTCTTCATCTGAAACTTATCTAATATTTCTCGCACATACTTCTTTTGGCATATAAAAATTCCACTATCAAATTGCATCACCTCTATGCCAAGAAAATAATGCATCTTACAAAGATCGGACATTTCAAACTCATCCATCATAGATTTCTTGAATTCTTTAAACATGTCATCATAATTTCCAGTAAATATGAGATCATCGACATACAAGCAAACTATGAGCATTTCACCTTTATCTCCAATCTTAACAAATAATGTATGTTCATAAGGACATTTGTGAAAACCAACCTTAGGAAAGTAAGCCTCAATGTGACTATACCAAGCTCGTGGAGCTTGTTTTAGTTCATATCCTTTTTTAATCGATAAACTGTATGCTCATTATTCACTTTAACATAACCAGGAGGTTGATCAACAAATACCTTTTCCTCTAAGTTTTCATGCAAGAATGCTGATTTGACATCGAGCTGAAATATAGGCCACGAATTCTGTGCCGCTAATGCAATCACCATTTTGATCGTGTCATGTCTTGCTACTGGAGCAAACACCTCTGTATAATCAACTCCATATTCTTGTTTATATCCCTTTGCAACTAATTGCACCTTATGCTTGTCAACTTCACCATTTTCATTGAGCTTTGTCTTGAAAACCCATTTTACACTAATAGTTTTATACCCCTCTGGAAGATCAGTCAGCTTCCATGTGTCATTCTTTTCGATAGATTCAATCTCAGCATCCATTGCTCACTGCCATTTTGGTTATTTGATTGCATTTTCAAAGGTTGTAGGATCACAATCTGCAAATAATGCAAAATGGGTAACAACATCATCATTTGTATCAAGTCCAGTTATCTCATAATCTTCCATCCATGCTGGCCTTTTTCGAATTCGCCGACGAGCATCTACTGTGGCAACACTAGATTCTTCCATTGTTGGTGAACTTTCAGCAGCTATGAGAGTATCAACTAAAGTATCATTTGTTGAATTTTCAAGCATCGGAGGTATTTCTTCTACATCACCATCACATAGAACTCGAGTAGGTTGTTGTCGATCCCAATCCCAAGTCCTATTCTCATCAAATAGCACATCTCAGCTGATTACAATCTTCTTTGTCACTGGATTGTATAATTTGTGCGCCTTTGATGCTTTACTAATGCCAAGAAAGACACAATTTTCTCCTTTATCATCAAATTTCTTTCTCTTCTCATCTGGGACATGTGCATAATGCATTCAAAAATTTGAAAATAATCTACAGATGATTTTCTTCCACTCTAAGCCTCCTCTGGTGTCACATCTTGAACAACAAAAGTAGGACTTCTATTCAAGATGTGAACGCTCCAATTTACTGTTTCAGGCCAAAATTTCTTTGGAATACTTTCTCTTGCTAGCAAGCTTCGAACCATATTGAGGATAGTTCTATTTTTTCTCTCTGATACGCCATTTTGCTGTGGTGTGTAAGAAGTTGTGAGCTCTCTTCGAATGCCACAAGCTTCACAAAAAACATCAAATTCTATAGAGCGATATTCACCACCTCGATTAGTTCGAAGGGTTTTGATCGTCTTTCCTGCCTCATTTTCAACGCGAGCTTTAAAGCTTTTAAATGCACTAAAAGCCTCAGATTTCTCCTGTAAAAAACAAACCCAAGTTTTTCGAGAATAATCATCAATGAAAGTAATTAAGTATCTTTTACCTCCATTCGAAATTGGTGTTAACGGCCCACAAATATCGGAATGGACCAACTCCAAAACTTCTTTAGCTCTCCATGACTTCCCTTTAGGAAAATGGGAATGATGTTGTTTGCTAACAACACACTCTTCACATATTTGAGAAGGAGGTGATATTTTTGGAAGGCCGGTCACCATATTCTTTTGCTGAAGAATGTTCAATCCCCCAAAACTCAAGTGGCCATATCAAAAATGCCATAACCACGAAGGATCTTTCACTTCAACCATCAAGCAAGACTGAATACTCTCAATCTTCAAAGGGAATAGTCTATTTGAATTCATTTGAATAATAACAATAACACCTCTCTTTTGATCATAAATTTCGCAAATGCCATTCTGAATAGTTATAGCATAACTTTTTTCTTATAGTTGACCAACACTTAATAAATTATTCTTTAAGTCTGGAACATACAAGACATTAGAGATTGTTTCCACAAAACCATTCTTGGTTCATATTGTAATATCATATTTGCTCATCACATTCATAGTAGAACAATCTCCAAAACTAACCGTAGAACGAAAAACTTTATTTAAACGAGAGAAAGAAGACTTACTTCCACTCATGTGGTTGCTGTAGCTCGTATCCACATACCAAACACTTGTCTCTGGTTCTTTGTCACTCAAAACTACCATTAGCAAAGTTTCTCCTTCTTTGTTTTTAGTAAAATTTGACTTCTGATTGTTGTCATTAGGCAATTTAGTATAACATTCAGAATGATAATAGCCAAATCTATAACATCTAAAGCACTCTACTTTAGATCTATCACCATTTCTTCATCTTCTTATCCCTTGAAATTGGCCATCTCTATTGTCTCCTCCTCTACCACCATGATCTCATCTTCCGTGTCCTCCTCTACCTCCATGATCTCCTCTTCCTCGACCTCGATAATTTGAGAAATGAGTATTATTAGAGGCCTTAAGAGCTTGTTCCTCCACTTTTGAACCTCTATTCATCTTTTGCTTATGAACCGGCAATGAACTTTGTAGTTCATCAAGAGAGAGTGCATCTATGTCCTTTGATTCTTCAATTGAACATACAACGAAGTCAAATTTTGGTGTCAGAGAGCGCAAAATCTTCTCCACAATAGTGACATCTTTTATCTTCTCACCATGGAAAAACATCTTGTTGTTTATCTCTATAGTTCAGGCACAATAGCTAGTGACTGATTCTCCGTCCTTCATCTGTAGCATTTCAAAATCCCTTCTCAAGGCTTGAAGCTGTGCACGCTTCACTCTCGTCGAGCCTTGATATTTCTTCTTCATTGAATCCCAAATATCTTTGGAATTTTTTTTGCAAAGAATAGTTTCCAAGATGGGACAATCAATCGCCTGAAAGTGATAATTTTTTGCCTTTAAATCTTTCAGTCTTCGCCCGTCCAAATCTCTTCTTACAGTTTCTGTCAAAGTTTCAACGTTTTCTGATTCTCCAACTCCAATTTCTACGATTGGCCAATACTCTTTGGATCGTAGAAAATTCTCCATCAACATGCTCCAGTGGTCATAATGACCATCAAAACGTGGAATGGCTGTCAGCACGAAATTATTTTCTGAAGCCATGGATGATAAAGCTTCGAAAGAAGAAAAATTTGTTTCTCTCACACTTTTTTTCAGGACCTCACCCGATGATACCACTAATACACTATAAAAGAGGAGAAAAACAAGATATGAGAATAAGCTACTGTTTTTTTATTCACCCCAAACTTGAAACTCAATTTGCCTTTATATAGGCTTACACAAAATAAGGACCCACTGACCCTCATAATGATCAACTACACCACTAACTCCATAATGATCCACTACACCACTAACATAAAATTAAATACCCACTAACATCTAACCGCCCGAACATGTAATTAATTAATATAATATAAAAGGATAGTCATTTTAAGATAAATTCCAACTTATATTCATTTTACAAACTAACAAATTACAGCTATATAAATCAAGGTTAACGGTTTTAATCTTCAATATGTGAACATTTTTACACAAAAATACTAATTGATTAAATAGAACAACTTAGATAATAGACATTTTAGAAAATACGCAAACAAGATATTCAACAATAATTTAAATAAAACCACATCATTTGATGAAATTACAAATTTTAAAAATACTTGTTTATACACGACGTGCAGATAAATTACATTCATCAATATTTTTATTGCGTATGAAAATGATTATCTCAAGACTGGTAACTCTCAAATAGCAACATCTACCTATATAAGAATGATTAGATGAAATTTATATTAAATTGAGGATAACTACAAAGTTTATTATCTATTTTGTTGGTGTGGTATGCTTAATTTGTTTGAAAGACTTTGTTAGGAAATTAATATTTAGATTTTGATGAAACAAAATAAAAGTAGTGTACGTATAAGACTTAGAGACCACTATTTTTCACACTATCTATGCAAATAGATAAGACTTTCTCCATTACTTGTATAAATATATAAGACCTATATTATAGAGTATATAACTTTGAACATAAGGATCTTAGATCTGTTGGGATAGCTTATGTTAAAGACGAAGATAAGACAAGTTAAGAAATAGTAAGATAAAGACCTTGTGCATAATGTAGGACACAACTATTGCAAACTGCTACAAGAAGGTCTAAAGTTGAAAGAAGGTAGAAGATATAATAAGACCAAGCTTACTGCAAGTAATATATTGCAGCTCAGGAATCTTATAGTTGAATGCTGACAAGACCAAGTGTAGCGCCCCGGACCAAAAATGAAGCATAATTGAATAATTAAATATTAAACCCTTAATTGAAATATTTTGTGCGTTAATTCTTGATTGTTTAATTAATTACGTGTGTTTCACAAATATGCTTAATGCATGTTGTAGATGGAAGAATGATTTATTCACGAAACATAGAATATTATTTCACCATAAGATGCGTATTGGAAAAACGAGAAGATAGAAACAAACTAGAGGTCAATCGGAGATCCGTAGCTCAAATGGCGAAGAAAAGAGTAAAATCTTGAGGAACGGTAAAAAATATTTTAACGAACTGTAACTTAGATATTTTTGTTAAATAGTAATTTTCCAACAGTAAAAAGTAACTTTCCAAAATCTATAAATAGGGGACCATTCAATTCAAAACTTAACGTTTTTCCAAACGAAACGAAAGCGACGAAAACAAGTAAGTTTCTCTCTCTTTTCTCTTTCTTTAAGATTTTCCGGCGAGCCGCCGCCGCCGTCGGAGCTGTCGTCACTGTCACCGGAGCCGCCGCCGCCGCACCAGCAGGTGGCTGCTGGGTGCGCGGGTGGGCATGCGAATGCACGCAGGCGGGCGCAGGCGAGCGCGCGGGTACGTGCGTAGGCACGCGAGCGGACGCAGGCGTGCAGGTGCGCGGTGCTGGGCGCGTGCTGCCGAGGAACGCGCGTGGGCTGGCGCGGCAAGGCATGCTGATGCGTGCAGGGTGCGCGGTTGTACGTGCAATGCACGAGCCGGGCGAGCACCGTACGCGCCGGATGCGTGCTAACGAGCGTTTTCACCTGTCGTTCCGCTTCGGATGTTTTCATCGAGTCATCGGGAGTCGGGGGTCCCGGTCAAAGTCAACCCTTGACCAAAATTACCCAAAATATCCCTCAACCTTAAAATGCTCCGATCGAGCTCATTCTTGTTCTGTTGCAACCTAAATCTCACCCTCTTTAATCTTAGCCTTATAAACTGATCTTTCCCTCTTGTTTCTTCAACATCAACTTCTCGATTTATCGATCTGTCTCGTCTCTATCGAACGATTCTTCTCTGCGGCTGTTTTTATACATTTTAAATATAAGCTTGAAGCACATTAAGAATCTAAGAATCACCGTAATTTGTGTAGGCTATCAGTTGAATTGATATCAGTTGGACTGAGAATCAAGATATCAAGTTTGTGATACTTGCGACTCACGTGGTAACCACCGAACAAGGTGGGGGTAACTGCTAAACCCTAATAACTTTACGTTTCTGTATTTAACATACTATGATGATGAATGAATACATGCTTATGAACTTATATATGTTTGATCTGTGGGGGTAACCTTTTAATCTTTATTTGTTTACAGTTTTCCTTATTCTATAAAACTGTTGAACCTGGTGTGTCTTGGGTTATGTGTTGTGTTTTATTTAAAGCATGCATACGTTATGGGTATGATAAATGAGGACAGAAGTTGAAAACCATGGTAAGAATGGACTGGTGGCCCATAAAAAGCACCAATACGTTAGGATGGATTGGTGGCCCATAAAAGCACCAATACGTTGGGATGGACTAGTGGCCCATAAAAGCACCAATACGTTAGGATGGACTGGTGGCCCATAAAAAGCACCATACGTTAGTTGAGTACTCTTAGAGTTGTGTGTCCTTATTTTATGTGCAATGCATTATATGTGTTGTGTCTAATTGTTGCATTCGTAAGTGTTAAAACGACATAATTGTTTAATGAGCTTTATTATATGAAATTACTACCATGAGTGTATTCCACGCACTCACCCCCCACCTGTACTCACACTACAGGAAATGAAGGAAGTCGAGATACGTAAAGAGGGTGGTGCCATATCAAGTCTTCTCATTTGGTCTCTCTTTCAAAGCTTGTTGAAACGTTGTTTTAATAATTCACGTTTGTAAAAGATAAACTCTTCTCCTTTTCTTTATGGATCCTGATGATGTTTCACTGCTATGTTTTAAATGTTTTTATTTCGGCTAGACGTCGAGGATTTGTATATATAAAATCGTGTCCTATATTTTCCAAAGGTTTCTGTTTAATATCATGTACGTCTTTTTCCCTTTCTTTCTTCACGCCCACAAAGAAAACTCTGATATTTTGTATGAAAAAAAATGGGGCGTGATAGATGGTATCAGAGCCTAGTTCTACCCTTTGTAGGGCTCTGTTCAAACTCATTTTTCTTTTTTTAAATGTGTTTTAAATGTGAAAATCTTTTCAAAAAGAAATGGATAAGCATCATCCTCTCTCTATATATGTGTCTCTTCATAATCACAGAACTTGATAAAAAGAGTGTTTATCTGTTATGTGTTACCTTGTTTGCATGATATAAACTGTTTAGGTTTGAGGGGAGGCTAAAGATATAGATTCACGATTTAGGTTTGATGGGGTGTTAAGGATATTGTGCCACAATAAAAAGATCTTTTAAAAACCTTTTGATGTCACTATAATTGACACACTGCTCTGAGTCACCGCCACAAAGCCGCTGACTGCAGTAGCGTGAGCTCGTGTGTGAGTATGGCCGTTCGCAGGAGTCGATGTCATGTGACTGATAGTTGAAACTACCATGGGCCCTTGTTTATAATAGGGTGTGCTAATGAGTGGGTTTTCTCAATTCGTGGTTATGATATGTAAAACCCTTGTCAACACTGGAGGTCTGTGAAGACCATGTGAGGATGCTTGTGATAAGCTCCAAGATGTATTGCATATGACGTACTTTTCTGGTTGGTTTTTACGAGTTGAGTATATGCTATTGTACATGACAATATCATGCTAACTTGATAAATGAATAATAGAGAATCTATTGAGGTTATAAATGAAATATGGAATAAGGATGTTGGTACCATGTTACCTGTTGTTTGTTTATCCGTTTGAATTTTTATTTTTATTTTTGGACTACGTGGGGTAGATGATAAGGGTTAGTTTTCGTATGTCGTCTTATGAACGATATGTCACGAGGTCGATCATGTAAAGACCAATGGTCGATGGAGAATCTACTTGAACACGATGTAGACGACGTGAGAAGAGGTTCGATATCAATGTCCATCGAGAGGGATCGATATCTATCGAGGATGTGCCGGTACTAAGGGAATTCTTAGACGTTTTTCCAGAGGATTTACTTGGCCCTCCACCAGATAGGCAGGTGACCTTCGGGATTTATCTCATACCCGGATCAGCACCAGTATTGAAAGCTCCTAATCAGAATGGCGCAGCGGAAGCGTGGTGGGCCCATAACCCACAGGTTTTCGGACAAAGGTTTCATCAGACCAAGCGTGTGGCTATGGAGAGTTCCAGTGCTCTTTACGGAAGAGAAAGATGGAAGCTTTCGGATGTATATCGATTTCCGTGAGCTGAACAAGCAAACAATAAAGAACAAGTATCCCCTGCCTCGAATTGAAAGATCCCTTAAATCAATGAAGAGGTGTCAGGGTGTTCTTGAAGATTGACTTAGTGTCTGGCTAACACCAGATGAAAGTCAAAGACACAGATATATTTAAGACAACATTCAGGATGAGAGATGGCTACTACGAGTGGTAGTAATGCCATTAGGACTCAGCAATGCTTCAGTTATCTTTAGGAACTTGATAAAACGCATCATTCATCCCTATCCCGATTCTTTCGTCATCGTGTTACTGATGATATTCTCATCTTTTCGTGCGATAGAACGCGCCACGTATAGCATCTTAGGAACGCGTTAGAAATTCTGTGAAAGGAATTACGTATGCAGTAAATTTCTTCTGTTGAATGCGACAACTTTTCCCCTGTCTCTTCAACTCTCTTTCTCTCTCCCTCTCTTTTCTTTGTCTTTGTCGAAACCGTACTTACTTCTTTGGCTGAGAAATACAACTCTTCAACACCAACTGCTTCTCACTCTGCTCCGTAGGAAAAATGATGAAAACAAGTAGTAGATGAGATGAAGATCACATCAATCAGTGCTATGAGTTAAAGAAGGAGAAGAAAGAGAAGCAGAAGTATGATTCGGTTAGAAAGGTTCGAGAAAGAATTGGAGTAACTCAGGACTGACAAAATTTCTGAACACCGAGCTTAACCAAATAGTCAGGCTTAGTAACATGGGCTTATAACCTGAGTGGGGACGTTAAAGTGATTGAACGTTAGGCCGGCCCAGCTAACTGGGCCAAGTGGTTCGTATTGTCAGCTTGCCCGCTCCAAGCGTAGAGTTGGGGCACGCGGCCCGAGCAAAGGCATAGGCTACGTGTCTTCTAGAGTGGAGGGCACCGCTCCAAGCTGGCTTCACAGAGCAGCGATAACTTCCCTCTCTTCACAGTGGAAGGATAACGGGCTGCAGGCCTATAAGTTCCTTGAAGAGAAATGAAAAGAACGGAACGACACAGGAATAAGAGGATAAGATTCTGGCAAAATAGCCAATTGTGTCGTCTCTTAGTACGTGTTTAATTTCGAGGATGAAATTCTTTTAAGGGAAAGGGGATGTAGCGCCCCGGACCAAAAATGAAGCATAATTGAATAATTAAATATTAAACCCTTAATTGAAATATTTTATATGCATTAATTCTTGATTGTTTAATTAATTACGTACGTTTCAGAAATATGCTTAATGCATGTTGTAGATGGAAGAATGATTTATTTGCGAAACATAGAATATTATTTTACTATAAGATGTGTATCGGAAAAACGAGAAGATAAAAACAAACTAGAGGTCAATCGGAGACCCGTAGCTCAAATGGCAAAGAAAAGAGTAAAATCTTAAGGATTGGTAAAAAATATTTTAACGAACGGTAATTTAGATATTTTTGGTAAATATTAATTTTCCAACAGTAAAAAGTACCTTTCCAAAATCTATAAATAGGGGTCCATTCAATTCAAAACTTAACGTTTTTCCAAACGAAACGAAAGCGACGAAAACAAGTAAGTTTCTCTCTCTTTTCTCTTTCTTTAAGATTTTCTGGCGAGCCGCCGCCAGAAACCACCGTCGTCGCCGCCGGAACCGCCGCACCAGCAGGTGGCTGCTGGTGGTGACAGTAGGCCTGCTGGGCGCGCGCTGGGCACGGGTGGGCGCGCGCAGGCACGCGGGCGAACGCAAGCGCGTGGGTGCGCGGCGTTGGGCGCGTGCTACCAAGAAAACTCGGCAGCTGCCAAGGAACGTGCGTGGGCGGGCGCAGCGAGGCGCGCTGATGCGCACAAGGTGCGCACGCTGGGCGAGCGTCGTGCACGCCGGATGCGCGCCGACGGGCGTTTTCACCCGTCATTCCACTTCGAATGTTTTCATCAAGTCATCGGGAGTCGGGGGTCCCTGTCAAAGTCAACCCTTGACCAAAATTACCCAAAATACCCCTCAACCTTAAAACGCTCTGTTCGAGCTCGTTTCAACTCCGATCGAGTTTATTCTTTTTCCGTTGCAACCCAAATCTCGCCCTCTTTAATCTTAGCCTTATAAACTGATCTTTCCCTCTTATTTCTTCAACATCAACTTCTCGATTTATCGATCCGTCTCGTCTCTATCGATCGATTCTTCTCTGCGGCTGTCTTTATACATTTTAAATATAAGCTTTAAGCACATTAAGAATCTAAGAATCACCGTAATTTGTGTAGACTATCAGTTGAATTGATATCAGTTGGACTGAGAATCAAGATATCAAGTTTGTGATACTTGCGACTCACGTGATAACCACCGAACAAGGTGGGGGTAACTTCTAAACCCTAATAACTCTACGTTTCTGTATTTAACATACTATGATGATGAATGAATGCATGCTTATGAACTTATATATGTTTGATCTGTGGGGGTAACCTCTTAACCTCTATCTGTTTACAGTTTTCCTTATTCTATAAAACTGTTGAACCTGGTGTGCCTTGGGTTATGTGTTGTGTTTTATTTAAAGCATGCATACGTTATGGGTATGATAAATGAGGATAGAAGTTCACAACCATGTTAAGAATGGACTGGTGGCCCATAAAAGCACAAATACGTTAGGATGGACTGGTGGCCCATAAAAGCACCAATATGTTAGGATGGACTAGTGGCCCACAAAAAGCACCATACGTTAGTTGAGTACTCTTAGAGTTGTGTCCTTATTTTATATGCAATGCATTATATGTGTTGTTTTTAATTGTTGCATTCGTAAGTGTTAAAACGACATAATTGTTTAATGAGCTTTATTATATGAAATTACTACTACGAGTGTATTCCACGCACTCACCCCCACCTGTACTCACACTACAGGAAATGAAGGAAGTCGAGATATGTAGAGAGGGTGGTGCCATATCAAGTCTTCTCATTTGGTCTCTCTTTCAAAGCTTGTTGAAACGTTGTTTTAAGAATTCACGTTTGTAAAAGATAAACTCTTCTCCTTTTCTTTATGGATCCTGATGATGTTCCGCTGCTATGTTTTAAATGTTTTTATTTCAGCTATATGCCGAGGATTTGTATATATAAAATCGTGTCCTATCTTTTCCAAAGGTTTCTGTTTTATATCATGTACGTCTTTTTCCCTTTCTTTCTTCACGCCCATAAAGAAAACTCTGATATTTTGTATGAAAGAAAACGGCGCGTGACACCAAGACTGCAAGTTCAATTAATATGTTACGACACTACTAATGCACGAGGAATTTTAGAATCAAAATGAGGGAACGTCGAATTCCTGGAATTCAAATATGACCAATAGAGATAAAATTGTGCAGCAGCCTTCCTCCTGATTAATAGAAATGTTACAACTAGAACTTTCTGCAACCTCCTGCAGAAAAGTTACTGGTTCATATTGCTGCAAAACATGTACAATGCATTTAATGATATAGTATAGATCGGACCATAACCAAAAGCTTATTTGCTTCTTTTCCACAGTTAAATCCACAAGTTATAAATAGAGGAAGAGTGCAGTTGAAAAGACAACTGAAAATATGAATGAACTAGCAATTAACAAGCATATATGTAGTGCAAGTAATATTCTAAGT
This sequence comes from Scutellaria galericulata, assembly GCA_946896805.1. Taxonomy (NCBI): domain Eukaryota; kingdom Viridiplantae; phylum Streptophyta; class Magnoliopsida; order Lamiales; family Lamiaceae; genus Scutellaria; species Scutellaria galericulata. The sequence continues at coordinate 11,304,045 of OX335792.1, forward strand.
GTGTCTTCAAGTACATTAGTTCTTAGTCACTTTAACCTAAAGAATCTAAGCCTATGCGAGGAGTTGAACTTTCAAGTCCAGTGGCTACTTCATATTGAAGAAAAAAATATTTTTTATCTTAATCGTTGTGTGATTATTTTAGGAGTTCTTAGCTGGATAAACATGGTTTCTTGTTAAGTGTTCAACTTTGTATGAGTTGTGTAGCTTTGTGTGAGCAGAATTAAACTTTTTTGGATAATTTTTCTTTGATTCATTGTTGGATTAGAATTTGTGTATCAATCTAGTAAGAATTTTAGATAACTTCTATGATTTGGTGACTCAAGCAAGTTGAGAAAGGTGGAAGAAGATCTGCTAAGCTCAAAACAGGAATCGGTTTTTACAAAACTGGTCGAATTCTAGTCGAACCGGTCTCTGCATAGATGTTCTTTGCTCTTTTGTTTTTTATTGTACACGAAAAACCAAGGTTTGACCGACACATTCAATGTAGGGTTAGACTACCTTTATCAATAAGATCATACAACCAGTTTTGAGATAAAGACAGAGAAAAAAAAATCAGAAAATTTTCACAACCGGCGGCAAACCACCCCCATGTTGTGCACCCTTTCCAACAACATTTTTTATCAAATTATCCAAAATTCTGCCACTTGTCAACCTATGATTGGTTTATATGATTTTTTTTATATTTTTTTATACACTCAATTATCTATAAAAAGAAATTACCAAAATTCGTGATTTTTTTTCTCTACAAATAGAGACTAATATTGATACATTTTGAATCACAATCTCAAATCATCTCTTTTGTGTACTATCTTCTATAATCTCTCATAATTTATATCATATTCTATTATTTCTCCTAATTTCTATTATAGATCCAAGTAACCCAAATGTTTTTTCAAATAATTCAGATTATCCAAACTCCCAAAACTATCCAAATTTCCAATCTTTTTTTAACACCGAAGACTATCAAAACTTTCAATTTTCTCAAAATCCTCAATTTTCTTCAAATCTAAATTAAGTTCCTAGCTCTGAACAAGCTCAACCGTCGCAAAATATCTCTCGCAATTTGTTTCAGGATACAAATGAAAGGGTGGCCAAAAGTACTTGGAATGTGAAAGAAGATGTGGCCCTCATGTTTTTTTAGTTATCTATTTGTAGCTTTACTTATTTATTTATAATTTTGTATTTCAATTCTTGTAATTTTATTTTTGTTATTGGAATTGTCACTTATTTTAAGTGTATCAAATATTTTTTTATAATTACAAATTTGGAATATCATATAATTTAATATATTTCGTACACATTTCAAATAATAAAAAAATTGATTATAAAATAAATATAATTATTAAATCATAAAATAAATAATTATTATAGGTTGGGTTGAGTCATTGATAAAGTGTGAAAATTGTAGAGGTTGTATTGTGTTGTAGGTTATGTATGTGGAGGAAAGAGAAATGAATTTTTTATTAAGAGGTTGAGGTTGTGAAGGCTGTTAATAAACATAGTCTTAACGACGGCAGTTGGGGGCCATTATATCACCATCAATTCTGAATAAAGTGTGGGAAAGTGGGGGTAAAGGTGTAATTTCTCAAATTTTGTGGTATTTGGGGATATTTCCTTATATTGAGTGGTATTTTGGATTCAATTTAATTTGATTGTGGTGTTTTGGGCTGGGGACCCTTCATTTATTATCTGTAAATACCATGAACAAATGAAATTGACATTTTAATTACTATTTTTATTGATAAAATTTTTCATCTTAAACAAACAATTTTTATATATAATATCTTTTATATTTACTTAAATAATAATTCAAATTTTATTTTTTTTATTTCAAAAATTTAAGCATGTATACTTTTCATTATAATAGTTCTTCATCATCATCATCATTTCTTCTACTATAAACTATACTATTTTTAAATTTCTATATTGTTGTAGTATTTCAAATGTATAATATTATTGAATTTAATTATTTAGAATAACATATATTAAAATTTTAAAACAAATAAGTTTATATTAATATTAAATTATTGTATATTTCAAATTAAAATAATATCTTATATATTATGTTATCAAAACTTTATAATTATGAAATGTTATATGACATACCGTGCAACGTACGGAGCACTCCTAGTTTAATGAAAAAGAAAAAAATATATGTTAATTAGTTTTAATCCAATACTATCAAAATTCTCACTGGAGACATCATTTCGTAAAAATTTTAAGGTAAATTTTTCATATTTAAACTCAGCATTTCCTTTATTTTATTTTATTTTAGTTAATTTGATTATCTATTAGTAGAGAGTATATAATTTATTCATTCTTTTGGCTTAATGTAGTATAAAGTGACATTAAAAAATTGTAATTTTAGTTCTTCGTTGTATCATCGATTATAATTTAAGTACTATTATGTGGATTGTTTGATTTGAGTAACATGTTTTTGATAATTTAAATATTGATTTATAGATTTGTATACTAGGTAATTTAATTTTATGTTATTTTATAATTCAGATTTTTGTCTAATCTTCATGGATAATAGAAAAGTATTATGGATAAATACACTTATAGTAGAAAGAGCTTCACACAACAATTTAACGATCAATTCACTATTGAATTATTATTTAATAATGTGCATTAAAAATGATGTATTTAAAAATGTTAGTGATGAAGCTATTATATATGCAATTGTTTCAACATAATATATGAAAAATAGAATAAAATGGTGTGATAATGTTTAAACTATTTACTTTTTAACAATATATTGTCTTTAACAAAATTGTTACTAATTTGTGATGCTATTTTTAAAATTTTTGTACTATTTTTTATTAGGTGGGCCACCCTGAGTAAAAATCTTGAGTTGGTTACTATATACATATATTGATATCCATATTGGATATTATAAAAAAAATAACTACGTACATTATGAAGAGTTATTCATATATTGATATACATATTGGATATTATAAAAAAAATAACTACGTACATTATGAAGATTTATTCATATATTGATATAGATATTGGATATTATAAAAAAATAACTACGTACATTATGAAGATTTATTGATATTGATATCATTAAGTATAATGATATATCACATTTACCAAAAAATCTATACATATATTGACATCCATATTGGCTATTAATATCAATAAGTTACAATATTTGTATATCAGTGTCAATACGATATCGTAACTTATTGATATCGATATTATTAAGGATGAAAATAAACTTGATCAACAAAAATATCTATACATATATTGATATTCATATATGCAATTGATATAATAAGTTGATATTCATACTGGATATAGTTGATATTCATACTGGATATAGATATCAATAAGTTGCAATTATTTATATATTGGTGTTGATATAATATCGTATCTTATTAATATCGATATTATTAAGTATGAAAATATATCACAATCTTAATCTATTGAAATATATCCATATTAGATATTGATATCAATAAATTACAATAGTAGATATCAATATCAATAAATTACAGTATTTGTATATTCATAGGTAGGATCTATTTATATATTCATGGACATGATCTATTTGTCTGTTCGTGTCACAACCACTTTTCAAATATAACTTGGTAATAGATTTTCATATTAAAAGACCTGTAAGTGAGTGTGTGACTTTTTTTTCTTTTTAAACGTTATAAACTTTTCTTGCACTTGAAACTAGATAAGAAAATATATAGCATGTTCCGTAGTGTGTACCATAAAATCAAGTCACACCCACTTCTATATTTTACATACTTATTCTCAACAGAAAGTGAACATAGAACAAAAATCCATATTCTTTATCAAAACATTGTTTAAAGCAAAATAAGCTCATAGCGTAGCCCAACAGGTCGTCATCTATGTACATAAATACTCAGAAACCTGTAGGAGCTCCACAACTTGTCCAACACATCCACAGAGTCAGCCGTCTATCTAGATCTTCCGTGCATACCGAGATTACAGATACCCATCACTTCTTCTGTAGAGAGCATGTTGATATCATGTGTAGCTCTCTCTTCTGTGATAGAACTTCCCTTCTATATCCTCTACAGGAATTGTCTCAACAACATCCTTACCCGAGGTCTTCGCTTGATATACCACTTGTTGATGTTGGTCCCTCTTAGGTAGTCGGAAACCTATACTGTTGTGATACTGCTTGGATATTCTCTTTCCTGCAGTATCCTCCTTTTCGATGATTCCTCGGTTTCTGTTACCTCTTGGCGATCCTTTCAGTTTTCTGATATCACTTGTTGTACTTCCTCTTGTGATATCTTCCTTTTGACACTTCTTCAGATATCTGGTAATATTTGAGTTAATATTACTTGATGGATTCTTGTAAAAACCTGTCATCAGGTTGTTGTTTTTCCTATGTCCTGAAATCGAATATTGTTAAAGAGAAAACTATTCTTTTATAAATGTAGTATCCTATTATAGAAACTTGAATATTTGAGTAAAAAGGTTAAAGCTTCTTTTAAACTTGTATAAGTTTCCCCTTACTTAAGGACCTTTAACTCCTTACTCAATGGTCCAGGTTCTTGAACTGTTTGAATCCCGAGTGTGTCCTGTTTGAGTCAGTTAGTATGTGTTTTTCATAATTCCTTTGAAGAAGCTTGCTTTCGCATGTGTATTGATTATTCTTCTTAGAAGTCTGATTTGCCTTAGTAGCTTCAGCAACCAGTTTAAACGCCATGGCATCTTCCTTTGATCTCTCAACAATAATTTTCACTAGTTGCTTTGATATTGATCTCAGCTACTATAAAAGGTGTAGCTGTAATCATCTCAACAACTTTCTTAGTTGTTTCCTTAGTAATTTCAGCTATTATAAAAGGTGTAGCTTTCAGTTACTTCAGCAATCTTCTTTGTTTTCTTTGGTTGAGGTGGTGTCTGCTTGACGGTTGACTCCTTTGAGAGATGGTATTCCTCCTTAACTCGTGCGTTCTACATACCACTTGTTGATCCAAGGCAGAGTAATCTTAGAAGCTTGAGGCCAGCTTACTGCTTTCTTTGCTTTTAGAATCGAGAGTTCAACTTTCATTTAGAAAAGCATATTCAGAATAGCATGAGAGACTAGGATTATATGAAGTGTATGCTTATGTTAAAACAATGATTTTGGTCTCATGAAAAAGAAATCTGGTGTTTTATCCAAATGCAAAATGAGTGGATGTGGGTAGGTAGCCAGAAAAGTTGGCGGTTAACCCAACTTGCTCTGATACCACTTGTTGGTCCCAAGTGGTCAAAGGTTCAGAGGGGGGGTGAATGAACATCTATCAATTTTCTAACTTTTCAAAACTTTTTCTATTAACAGGTTCCTGATTCTAAAGAGAAACGGCAACCTGACTTGAGTCAGTAACATGGCACAATGCTGATCAGGTTCTTGTCTCGGAATCACAGTATGCAGCGGAATAAACAAAGATAGAGTTTCTGTTTTGCAAACATGTTTTCTTTTCAAAGATGATTTTAACACAATCTTTTGACCAGTATGCTTATGACAAGTTCAATAAGATAGATGTGCGATAAATAAAGCACAGTATGCAGTCAAAGCAAATAAACACTTATGGCTTATAGTGGTTCGAAGGTGGTGTAATCCTTCTACGTCCACTCTACTCCTTCACTGAGGAGGAACTTCGTTAGGTCAGTTCGATTTACAAGTCTCGACTTTACAAACCTCTTCCTAACAAGTTGTTACCTACAGAATCCCAGATTCCTAGGTCAAATCTCACACAGGGTACAAATCCCACACAGGGAAAATAGCCCACACAAGACTATAAACTTAGCAAGGATATAATCCTATCAAGTAAGCTACACCAAACTTAAAATAAACCTAGCGCACACAACACAAATGGTTAAAGAAAATAAAAGGTTCTTCAACTGGTGCGGAACAGTCTTGATCTTTGAAGTTCTAACACAATTGCAGACTGCTCCTAGAAGGTTGAGTGGCTAGAACAGGGGTAAGCTCATTGAAGCTCTGGAGTATATTTGATTTTCCCTACGACACTGTTCCGCTCATTCTTCAGTCAGCCATTCTATATATAGATCTTGAGAATATATCCGTTGGGAAAGTATCCGTTGAAGAGGAACACTCCTCCATTTTGAATTGAAGCTTTTGATCTCCAAGATCTTTGTGTTCGCATTAAATGCTTCTGAGTTGTTTCTGACATGTGCATTTAATGCGCCCATTATCTTTGACTTCCATGCAACGGTTAGCTAATCTAGTTGCCAGATAGCTTTGTTCCCGTTTGAGTTGCATGGTCTTCTTCGTACTGCATGGATAGGAGTAACACTTGTCTTTCTGCAAGAGATCTGTTGGCTACTTCCTACTTCCTCTGTAGATTGTTGTAGCTCTTCCTTGCTTGCTTTGCTCAGGATGCGGTTCTATGCTGCTTTCTGTACCGTGCCAGGATTCTGTTTCGAAACAACTTCCTGCCCCTGAAACCTTCAGTCAGCTTCCTGTCCTGCGTCTACTTTCTAATTTGCGCCAGCTTCCTATTCCTTGGCAACCTCCTATTCCAGCATCATATTCTTTACTTCATACAATTTTTCTGCTACAACAGCTTGTTGCTTCTTCCATGTTGCTTCCTGTTTCAGAACAGCTTCCGGTTCCTGAAACCTTTAATCAGTTTCCTGACTTACTGGCTCATCCAGCTTGCTGCTCTTAGAAGATAACTTCCTGTTTCTTCTAAGGTTGGTTTTCCTTGAAAATTGGAAAACCATTATATGATCTCATCTTTTCTTCTGATCATGTAATACGTGGGAACTTACTTCAGCAAACTATATTTTCTTATTATGCATCTTGTTCTGTCTTATCAAAATAACTCTAGAAATATCCCAACACTATGTTCATACATTGTAGTTGCAAATGAATTTCCGAAATGATTATTCCGAAATGAACTCTAGAAGTACCTAGTCTTTCGAAATGATTATTCTGAAACCCCATTATCTCTTATGCCAACACAACTAATCTAAAATTATAAGTAAAATGTTATTATTCAAATAGTTATAATAATATTCTTATTAAATAACTTTAGGAATCTAAGAACTTCTCATTTTAAAATTAGACAATTCATACAAGTTGATTAATCAAGTATATAAATTAATTCAAGGCACAACTAATTAATCATTTTTCATGCAACAGTGAACCTAAATTAATTAAGCGGCATTTCTCAAATTATAAAATCATTAGATTAAAGAGTAGATCCAAATATTCATTTAATATTGGTATGTAATGAACTTTATAAATAAACCTAATCTTAAGTACAATTTGAATCTCATTAATATATGAAAGGAAAATTTGTACGTAATATGTAAAATTAAGAATAGAATAATCATAAACCCCATTTTTTCTTTATCCCCATGATTAACACTTATTAACAGTGATAAAGATTAATAAATAACTTTTCATTATTACTATTATTAAACTTAATAACCCTTAATTCATTTATCATCTTATATATTCATCATCTTATATACAACAACTAATTTCCCTAATTCAATTGAATATATATATATATATATATATATTAACTTAGCATGTGTTTATCATTCTGATTAGGCATATTTATTAACAATTACATATATTTAATTAATAAACTAAATTCTCGGATTAACTATATCCTCTGCAAATTAAGATTCTAATGTTATAATTACATACATATGCGTAACTATATCAAATATAATTCTTGTAAACTCTTTGTGATCAATATTAAATTATTATATCTATAGAATCCATTAATTATTTTATACCCCACTATTACACCCTCTTAATTCAATAATTTAAAACTATCCATAAAAAGCAAGAAGATGTTGAATTTGTTCTACTTTAATGAAATAATACTATAGAAGAAATAGTTACCTTCCTTCGTCTCTTTCCACTTTATTTCCCCTTTTTTTCTCTTCTTGTCACCTCCTTTAATTGAGAAAATGGACACACGTCCAATTGTCCTTTTTTTCTAAACATGACTCATCCTTTTATAGATTATCACATTATTAATTTACTTTATTTTCCTTATTAGTATGGTATATAGTTCTCTTAGTTTAGTTACATAAATTAATATATAAACCTTATACACTCACGTATTCACACAAATATATATATATATATATATATATATATATATCTCTTAGCACATATTAGAATTTACATGTCTATAAATATATATATTGAATATAAGAAGCATTGACATATAATTTCTCATTCCTAATATATTTCGTTAGCACATAAGTTAAAGACGTTCAATTGCTAATAATAATAAAAACAAGTATCATATAACCAACATGTGCAATAATTCATAAAATGCATGGATGCGTGCATTATATTAGTCAATGAGTCACGAGGGGCTCGGGTCTCACAGTTCATAACCAATGTTATACTATAAAATTTCTAACATTACTTTCTAGTAAATATGCGCGGGAGCTATTAACATGTACCCTGTTTGAAAAGAAGGTTTTATTATTAAATTTTTAACATTACTATTTTTAACATCACTTTTTTGTAGATATGTATGTAAATTTATTGTTAAAATGTAAGATAATTTATCACATGTACAATTCATGTATTTCAATTTATTTATTTGTATGTTGTCTAACATTATCTAAAATAAAATTTCACATGTTTGCGCTTGTATCAACCAATTCACCAATGAAGATATTACTTTTATGATCAAAATTATTGATAAAATATCTTGATATATCCTCGATATCTTTATGTTCATTAATATCAATTTTTAACAAAATCAATAGATTAGATAAAAAAAATGATGAATACTATTGTTATCCAATGTTCAAAATTATCGATAAATATATCCTCGATAGTTTTTATATTCATAAATATCAATTGTTATTGATATAAATAAATAGCTTAAGGGTGGGACTAAAAGCACCCCATGAAGTTCCCAAGACACCCCATCTATCTATCTATATATAAAAATAAAGAAATTGGTGATAATTTCAGATTTGACATTTCCCCCCAAACTATCAACAAATAGAAAAAAAGAAAAAAAAACTAAATAACTTTTAAGTGTTTTATAGAATAAGCTTCACATATATCTTATACAATAAGTTATCTTATAATTTATATATAGCAATAGAGATAAAATAAAAGAATCTATCTTAAATGATATGATTATATTTTAATGATATAATTAAAATTTGAAAATAATGAAATTTAAATATTGTAAAAAATTAAAAATTTTGAAAATTAGTTTATAATTTTAATATATAAATGTGGAAAATAGTTTTAAAATCTAAATTTATTTTATGAAGGGTTGTAAAATGTTTAAAAGTTTGAAACTATTTTTAAAATATTAAAATAATAATAAATCTGAAGTTAATAATAATAATAATTATTATTATTATTATTATTATTATAAGGTTGTGAGAATAAGTCTAACAATCTTAAATCAGCAAATAAAATTTAAAAATTAATTCAAATATATATGTAATATTAATTGTGTAAGATATAAAAATCAATAAATTGAATAAAACATTTTAATTAAAAATAATAAAAATATTTGATAAAATTTATTCAAAATTATTTCAAATAAATAAAAATAACATTGTTCATAACATAAAAGAATCTGATACATTATCAGAAATGAACTTTACAATTTAATTTATTATAATGTTATCAACACGATCTTTTTCTTCATCTTTCCTAGAGGATTGAGATCTTATATCTTCTCTATAATAAGAAGTAGAGGCTCTAGAAATTTGTGGATTATCAATATTATAATCAATAGGAGATATGAACGAATGGCTGGAATTGGATCTATATAAAGAAGGAAAATTCTTCTTTTGTTGATTTTCGAACTGTATATGTCCAGATCCTTCATTAGTTTGAATAATATTTTGAAATCTATCATTTATGATGGGATTTCTTGGAACTGCATGTTTATCCAAATCTTTCTTTATCTCTCTCTGATGTTAACATTCTTGATGCCTTAACTTTGAATGTTAAAACACATGGTTATAATTATATAACAGGAACAGAAGTTATATGTATCTGTTATAGAATTTATTATAAACCCCTATTTACTCTTAACCCTATGTGTAAAAGAGTTAATAAAAAGTCTAATGAAACTATTCTTATAGAAACAAATTTTAATAAATCTAAAATTACAACTAGGAGAGCTATTAAATGGGAAGAAATTGTTTTTCCTGAAAATTGGATAATTGAACATGCAGTTCCAAGAAATCCCATCATAAATGATAGATTTCAAAATATTATTCAAACTAATGAAGGATCTGTACATATATAGTTCGAAAATCAACAAAAGAAGAATTTCCCTTCTTTATATAGATCCAATTCCAGCCATTCGTTCATATCTCCTATTGATTATAATATTGATAATCCACAAATTTCTAGAGCCTCTACTTCTTATTATAGATAAGATATAAGATCTCAATCCTCTAGGAAAGATGAAGAAAAAGATCGTGTTGATAACATTATAATAAATAAAAATAACATTGTTCATAACATAAAAGAATCTGATACATTATCAGAAATGAACTTTACAATTTAATTTATGGATATAAAACCTAAAATAGATTTTTCTAAAGGATCTAGTGCTAGAGCACAAATAAACAAAGAATTTTATGATTCCAAATGGGATATGTTTAGAGATTGGTATTTTAAAACCTTTTCTAAAGAAGAATTTGACTTCTTTGTCAAAAGTTTTTATGAATTTTGTGAAAATCATAACAAAATTATATTTTTTGTTCTTTGGTTCTTTAATACTTTTGTTAAAGAAAATTTCTCTGTCATAGAAAGAGATTATAAACTTTCTACAGGACAAATAGAGAAATTTGTATTTCCTCCTCAAACAGCTTTTCAAATTGAAAAGAATGATAAACAAATAAATTTTACTGCTTTTTCAAAAATATTTGAAAATGATATGCTTCAAGTTACCACTAAACATATTAACCAACTTCTTGAAAAACAGAATTATACAAACCTTTATTTAACTATCCTTGGAGAAGAGATTATATCTCTTAAAGATAGAGTCGAGAAAATCATTTCTCATATTAAGCAAATAAAACCTAATGTACATATACAACTTGAAAAAGAAATAGATATTGTTTCTATTGCTTCCTCTTCCATTCAACCTCCTCCTGATATAAAAAATTTTAAATTTAAAAATTCTATCTCTCAATTAGAAAATTTGATTGAAGAAAAATTTAAAGCTTTTAATATATCTGCTCTTGATAATGAAGAATATGAAGAAATTATCAATAAAATGAAATGGGCTGATAAACCTACTCTTAATAAATATTATTATAGTAGACCAACTCCTATGGATGTTCTTAATGAAGAACAAGAACACACTATTTCAAATAGTTATAATGGAAAAGAAATTTATGAATGGAATCTTAATGGAAATACTAATACACATATTTATACGCTTGTACATAGAATTCTGATGTATAGCACTATATGTAAAAGTATTGGTAATACTAATAAAGAGATTGCTAAGTTAATTGTTGTCGGTTTTACTTGTCAACTAAAAGGTTGGTGGGATAATTATCTCAAACCAAACCAAAGAAATGAAATTCTTGGATCAGTAAAAAGTTAGAATGGTAGCCTTGTTGAAAATGTTGTTTATTCTCTTGTTACTACCTTAATTGAACATTTCAAAGGTAGATATACTGATAATAGTGATACTATTAGAACTCTTCTTAGTAACCTAAGATGTGAAACCTTAACTGAATTTAGATGGTATAAAGATACCTGCTTATCCAGAATTTTTGAATTACCAGAATGCAATTCTGCTCACTGGAAAGCTAAATTTATTAATGGTCTTCCAAGTCTTTTTGCTAAAAAAATCAAAAAGATTCTCAGAAAAGATAATATTTCTATTCTTTACGATGATTATACTTATGGTAACCTTATTAGTATATGTATCCAGGAATGATTATCTCTTTGTAATGATTTAAAATTAAATCAACAAATAAAGAAACAAAATCGTCTTGAAAGAAGACAACTTGGTCAATTTTGTAACCAATTTGGTATGGATATACCAAAAGATAAGAAACACTATTCTAAAAAAGATAAGAATAATTATGATAAACAGAAATCTTATTATAGAAAAAGAAAAAGGTATAAAGAAAAAGATAAACCTAAAGAAAAAGAAAGACATTCTTTCAAAAAGAATAAATATAAAAAGAGAGATTCTCCTATTATCTGCAGAAAATGTGGATAACCTGGACATTATGCTAACCAATGTTGGGCAAAAGAAAAGATTAAAAATCTTGATATTAATGATGATATAAAAGAAATTATTTATAATATCATCTTTAATAATAATTCAGAAACAGATAATTCTGATGTTGAATATAATAGTACTAATATTAGAGATGATGATTCTATTCTATCAGATGATGATGAATGTACAAATTGTAAACAGGGAAAACCTTGTATTAATCATATAAGTAATACTTATGAAGATATTAATGAAAATATCTATGAAAAAGATGAAGAATTTTATAAACTTATGTCTCAATTTAAAGATTTAAACATCAACACTCTCACTGACAATAATATTCTTGAATTTCTTAAAAGAATAAAAGATCCTAATTTAAGAGCTCAAATTATTTATCAGATAGAAGATATTCCTTCTATCCCTAAAAAAGAAGAAAAAATTACTTCTTCTAATAATAATTACTCTATGGTTGAAGTAAATAGAATTCTTAAAAACAAATCTAGTAATCAAAATCCTGTTACTATACAAGATTTACTCTATGAGGTTAATAATCTCAAAAATGATATAAAAATTCTTAAAGATGATAATTATGATCTTCATCATCGTATTTCTAAAATAGAAAAAGGAAAATCCATATCCGTTGAAGAACAGTTTGAGGAAATATCCCTCGAGAAAAATCATCTCTCTACTATTACTATGATTATATCTCAAAAATGGTATACTAAGATCACTCTTCTTATAGAGAACTCTTATAAAAAAGAATTTATAGCCATGATTGATAGGGTGTTGATTTAAATGTTATACAAGAAGGTCTTATACCAACCAGGTACTTCCATAAGACTTCTCATTCTCTTTCACATGCTGGAGGAAAACCTCTTAATATAAATTATAAACTTCCTAAAGTTTATATTTGTAAAGATAAAAAATGTATCTCTACTAGTTTCCTTTTGGCTAAAGATATATCTAGCCAACTTATTCTTGGTCTTCCCTTTCTACACCAAATTTATCATTTGGCTTCTATCAATACCAAAGGCCTTATAGGCACTTTTGAAGGAAAACCTATACAATTTGAATTTATTACAAAACCTATTCATAGAGTTCTAAATGAATTACAAGAACAAATTGATAGGAAAACTTTTCATATTAATTCTCTAAAAGAAGAAATCAACTTCTTATCCATTGATGAAAAACTCAAAAATCCTAAATTACAGGATAAAATTAAAATTCTTCATAATAATTTCTCTATAGAAATTTGTAATGATTTTCCTAATGTCTTTTGGGAAAGAAAGAAACATATTGTTTCTCTTCCTTATGAAGATGAGTTTAAAGAAGAAAATATTCCTACTAAGGCAAGACCTTGTCAAATGAATTCTGAATACTTAGAATTATGCAAAAAAGAGATTAAATCACTTCTTGATAAGAAGCTTATCTCTCATTCTCAGTCTTCATGGTCATGTACAGCCTTTTATGTTAATAAACATTCTGAACAAGAACGAGGTATACCCAAACTTGTTATCAATTACAAACCTCTTAATAAGGTTCTAAAATGGATTAGGCATCCTATTCCAAATAAGAAAGATCTTCTTGATAGATTAATACATGCTTTAGTCTTTTCAAAGTTTCATTTAAAGTCAGGTTTTTGGCAAATCCAAATAAATAAATCTGATAGATATAAGATTGCTTTTAATGTCCCTATTGGACATTATGAATGGAATGTTATGCCTTTTGGCTTAAAAAATGCTCCCTCTGAATTTCAACAAATTATGAATGATATTTTCACTCCATATAGTGATTTCATTATTGTTTATATTGATGATATTCTTGTGTTTTCTAAAGATATTGAAAGTCATTTTAAGCATTTAGATCTTTTTAAGAAAATTGTTATACAAAATGGTCTTGTTATTTCTAAGCCAAAAATGATCCTTTTCCAAACAAATATTAGATTTCTTGGACATAATATTGAAAAAGGAAACATTATTCCTATACAAAGAAGCATTGAGTTCGGATCAAAATTTCCTGATATCATTACTGATAAAACCCAACTCCAAAGATTTTTAGGAAGCTTAAATTATATATCTCCATATATTGAAAATCTTAATAAAGAATCTGCTATTCTTTATGATAGACTTGACCGCGCGTCGTTACACGATAAAATTATTTGAATTCCTTTCCTATCCTAACCAATGAGTAGCTAAGGCAAGCAAGAGTCGATCCCACGAGGTATGACGATTAATTATGTCACCTAGATTCAATTCAAATGAAATAACAAATTGGGGGGGGGGGTTGGATTAGATATTATCACTAAATTAATTAAATAAACTAGAAAGCAAATTAAACAAGTAATCAATGGATGCAAATATTCCAGTTAACAGTTCAGTTATCCCCCGATATTAATTATCTTCCAATTACTGTATCACCCCTCTCTCAGTTATCATGGAATTATCATCCCTAGTCTAACAACAAGCTCTGTTAAACCGAGTCGTCTCTTAAGATTAGTTAATCAGGATCCGCTCTCTAATTAACCCTATTCAATTAAACAACCTAGAATAAGCTCTCTAGATTTAATTCATTAAATGCATTAATCACCAAGACAACAGGATGAACTAGACTCCGAATACACAAGCTCGATTCGATAATTCTAGGATTATGTTACCCTAGAGATGCACGACCTTTAGTTTACCACTTATGAAAATTAAACCACAACAATTAGGATTCATGATTTAAGATTCTAGCCATCAATTATAAACACTTAACCTAGGTGATCAGGTTAAATCAAGCATCAACAATTAAAAACATTCTGCACAGATAACATAATCAATTCCATTCAAACATCGAGAAGGTAATACGAAATTAATTAGAACATAATAAATAATCGGGTTCAAACATCCCTGCTAACCGGAGTAGAAAGATTAGCCGAGCATCGTTGATAAAAGATCCACAATAGTTGTTGATGAATTCATAATCAAAATTAATCTAAGAAAAATAAAAATAGTGTTTCTCTCTCTAAAACCAACTCTCTAATCTCATGTCCAAAAGCTAAATCTCTCTCCCCAAAACTCTCCTCTACGTGAATAATGCTCAAAGATAAGAAAGATTTTGAAAATCTTTCCTTCTTTAATCCCCTTATGTGAACAACGCCCCTTTTTCCCTGGCTTGGAGAACAAGTTTTCGTCCTTTTCTTTCTCTTGATTTGGGCCCAACAATTCGGCCTTTTTTCCTCACAATAGAAGGTCATGGGCTTTTCTTCTTTTTCTTTTGGAACTAAGACTTGGGTCTTCCTTCTTAATCAAATTAATGGCCCATCTCCTTAATTGTCAAACCCACTCATCATCTCCAACGCCCACACTTGTCTCATATCGTCTCCAAAATACTCCATTATCCCTAAAATAATTAAGAAAATATTTTGTGAAGTACTTGGAGACACAAAACACACATATGTAAGGAAATCATGTGTATAAACAAATAATCGATTGTAAAATCTCATTTTAAATACCACAAATACGCATGTATTTTCCACATGTCAAGACTTAAGAAAAATCCTTTACCTTGGTCTGATAAACATACTGAAGAAAAGGTTAAAAATCTTCCTTGTCTTATGCTTGCAAACCCTCAATGGGAAAAAATTATTGAAACAGATGCTTCTGATATTGGTTTTGGAGGAACTCTTAAACAAATAAATCCTCAAACTAAACAAGAATATCTTGTTAGATTCTACACTGGAAAATGGAATAATGCACAGAAAAATTATTCTACTGTTGCTAAAGAAATTTTAGCTATCGTTAGATGCGTTCTTAAATTCCAAGATGATTTATATAATCAAAAGTTTATCATAAAAACTGATTGTCAATTTGCAAAATTTATGTTTACAAAAGATTTTAAACATGATGTTTCAAAGCAAATGTTTGCGAGATGGCAGGCTCATTTAGCTCCTTTTGATTTTAATATAATAAAAATATTTGATAAAATTTATTCAAAATTATTTCAAATAAATAGATATAATTAATCTAAATTTTTATTTTACAAAACTATAATATGTTCCCAAAAAATCTGAAAATGGTTTAAAAAATCTAAGAAATATTGTTTTAAAATTTAAAATTAATTTGAAACCTAAATTTATAAATATAAACTAAATTTTTTTGGAATAAATATAATGCTTTTTGAACAAATCCATCTAAAAAAGAATGCAGAAAATTATTTATAAATTCTGAAAATAATTATAAGATATAAATGAACGAAAATATGAACAAAACATATAGTAAGTATAATTATTAATCACTTCTTAATTATTCATAAATTAAAACTCACAAATACAAAACTATTATTATATTATGTTCAATTTTATTTTCATATTTAATTGTTGAATATTGATGTTATCAATAAAAAAATACGGATGTTTATAAATTTCGAAATAATAAGATGTCATGAATAACCTTTTAATATAACAACTTCATTTTATTATTGCAAATCGTATATATTGTCATAATACATAATAAATCGCGCGGGTATACTACTAGTAATTTTTAATACAATTTAAATAGATGTTAAAAGGCTAAAATGCCCTCCATGCATATATTATATGAAAAAAAACTCCAACCCATCATCTACATTTTGCTCTTTCTCTTCCTAAGGTACGTCTTACCTGGACTACAAACAAAAATAATTATAACGACCACAAAAATTAATGAATTGGAGAAAAAAATGTTACTATTCAACCACACAAATTAACGAATTGGAGAAAAAAAATGTTACTGTTCAACCTGTCACGCCCCAAAATCTTTCGGTCAAAATATCAGAGTTTTCTCTTTGGGCGTGAAGAAAGAAGGGGAAGAAGACGTACATGAAATAAAATAGAAACATTTGAAAATAGAAAGGAGACGGTTTTACAAAATACAAATCCCCGACGTTATGCCGAAATAAAACATTTAACATACCAGCGGAAGATACATCAGAATCCATCATCCCAAAATCAACACAAGATTGTACTTTATATAACGAGTTTTACCAAATCATTATTTAACTGTTGTGAACTAACAAACTTTAATTACAACAGTCTAGATAGAGCACCATCATCCATCTCTATAAGGATCACCCTGCTCGCCATCACCTGTAACGTGAGTTACAGAATAGGGGGTGAGTGCGTGGAATACACTCGTGGGGATGAAATCCACCTCTTATAACATTTGACGGATAAATAAAACAGAATATACCAAATCGGCATTTAGACACAACACGTAAAATGGACAACACGTAATTCATAACCCAAACTCAGGTGCGGGTATTCCCCGACTTACCCCTACTGTAGCACCCCGGATCAAAATGAGCATAATTGAATAATTAAATATTTGAACCCCGACTTAATAATTATGTGCGTATGTTTTGACTGTTTAGTTCAGTACATGCGTTTCAGATACTTGGCTAACGCCGGTTTTAGTTTTACATGGGTATATTTTTCGTGACATGGAACCTAGAATATGATTTTACCAAGAGATTCGTATCGGAAATACGAGAAAACAGAAACAAACTAGCGGTTAATCGGAGACCCGTAGTTCAACTAACGAAGGAAATGGTAAAATTTTGATAAAAGGTAAAAATAAAAATAATATTTTAATGAAAGGTAAATTGAGATATTTTTGGTAAATAGTAACTTTTCAACGGTAAAAAGGTAAATTCCAAAATCTATAAATAGGGGCTCATAATTTTCAAAACTTATACGTTTTCAAAGCCGACGACCCGAGCGACGCTCGCGACGTGAACACGTAAGTTCTCTTTCTTTTCTTTTCCTTTACGTTTTTATTTTCCGCCGCTGCCGGAGCGCCGCCGGAGCGCCGCCGCCGTCGCCGTCGCCGGCCAGCAGTGGTGCTGGTGGTGGTGTGCCGGGCGTCGGGTGCGCGCCGGACGCCGGGATGTGCGTCGGGTCGGGCGTCAGGTGCGTGCCGGGATGTGCGTCGGGTCGGGCGTCGGGTGCGTGCCGAGTGCGCGTCGGGTGCGTGCCGGATGCGCGCCGGGTGACAGGTGTGCGCTGGGTGCCGGGTGTGCGCTGGGTGCCGGGTGTCGGGTGCGTGCCGGGTGCCGGGTGTGCGCCAGGTGCTGCGTGCACGCGGGTGCGAGCGCCGGGGGTCCAGCGTGCGCGGCGACGGGGACCGGGTGGCTGAGGAAACTCGGCAGCTGCCGGGTGATGCGCGAGCTGTCGGGTTCGCTTTCGCCCGACGCCGGGTACCCGCGAGCCCCGGAGCACGTAATGCCGTATTTTTCGATCCGTCGTATCATTAACAAACGTTTTTCCGCCGGAACCCTTTACAGCTTTTATTATACTGTATTTAAAATCTAAGAAAAACACCGTAAATGTGTAGGCTACTTGTGGGACTAGTCTTGGAAGTTTTGGGTTGTTGGACGTACTGTTATATCTACTCACGCGGTAACCACTATACGAGGTGGGGGTAATTTCTAACTCTGGATTTGTTTACAGCTTTCCCTATTTGTGAAATATGATTGGGAATCTAAGTGCTATGTTTATACTTGCTGTGCCATATTATATCTGTGAAATGGTCGAGGTCCTCCGATCATGCATTCTGTTCGTCCCCTGCTATTTTCTACTACTCAGTGGAGGTGTCGTGAGCCTCTTTAAATGCACTAACGGTGAGATACCGTTATATAGGGTAAGACGGGGGAATCCCGCACCTATACGTCCCTTGCCATTTCTAATATTTGTTTTGCATATATCTGTGTTGTGACAACGTGACTGTAAGTTAGCTTTTCGGTATTTAAATTTTGTCAGGAGTCTTATAAGGTGGATGTTATCCCCACTGAGTGTATTCAACGCACTCACCCCTTAATCTGTACTCACACTACAGGAGATGAGGAAGCTGGTGAACCCTAGACGGAGGGAGATAGTGCTAGCTGTTGGTTTTTCTGATAAATGGTCTAGTTAAAACATTTCCGAACACGTTTTCAAACAGTTTATGATCTGTATATATCTTTGGGTTCTTGTGAGGATGGGAGATCCTGATGTTTAGCTTCCGCTGTATATGATGTATATTATCGGTGTGAGACCGAATGTTATCGGCCGAGGCCGAAGGTTGTTGTGAGATGGTTTATTATCGTCCCTTATCTCTTTCTTCTGTTGTCCCTTGCTAACTCTTTCTGTATGTGTTATGCATCCCTTGCTTTTCTATCTTCACGCCCGGGTAAAACTCTGATATTTTTAATGAAAGATTTTGGGGCGTGATAGGTGGTATCAGAGCGGTTCTAATGATGAGAACTTGCTCGAACTGGTTTTAAAATGAGAAAAACGTGATTTGGAAAGTGTGATTTGGAAATGAGGAAAAGGTTTTTAGAGCGAGTTTTAAAGTGGGAAAAATGTGATTTTGAAAGTGTGTTTACGAAATGTGATCGGGTTTTCAGAAAAGTGTAAGATAGGCACTAGTCTCCCTCTATAGGTGACTCTCCCTGAACATAATACTTACGGAATAAGAGCGTATACTTGTTATGTGTCCTTTGGTTTACAAGATATAAACTGTTAAGGTTTGATGAAGTGTTCATATATTTGCATTTCTCATTTATACGATATAAACTGTATAAGTTTGACAGGGTGTTACTGATATTGTTCCACGATAAAAAGATCTTTTGAAAACCTCTTGATGTCCTATACTCGACACACTGCACTGAGTCACCGCCACACTGCGAGTATGGCCGTTCGCAGGAGTTGATGTCGTGTGACAGACAGTTGAATCTACCATGGGCCCTTGTTTATAACGGGGTGTACCAATGAGTGGGTTTTCTCAGTTCGTGGTTACGATATGTAGCACCGCTGTCAATACTCGAGGTCTATGAAGACCATGTGGGGAAGTTGATGACATGTTCCATGATGTATTCATGTGAATGGCGTATACAGGCTGGATATACGCTATCCTACATGATGAGATCATGGAGTGTTTATAAACGAATGACAGAGAATTTATTGAGATTATAAAAGATCTATGGAATAAAGTTGTCGGTGCTATGTTACCTGTTGTTTGGTTATCTTTTGTTATTGTCTGTTGTTATATACATTGTTGAGTTGCGAGGGGTAGATTATAAGAGTTAATTTTCGTATGACGTCTTTAGAACGATATGGATGCCGTGAGAGGAGACTTGGTGACCGCACTAAGAAGCTTGATCCGATATTTCGAAACCACACAAGCTGCATCTCCATCGTTGTTAGGAAACGATGCGAGCCCAATCCTTGTACAGTTCCGACGTTTTGATCCACCGACCTTCGATGGAACAGGGGAACCAATCAAAGCGGACGAGTGGCTAAAGTCGTTGGATCGACTCTTTGGACTTTTGGCATTCACCGAAGAGCAGAAGATCTTCTGTGCTGTGTTACAACTCACTGGAGAAGCCAGCCACTTGTGGAAGTTATACGAAAGGACTATGGCACCAGAAAATAGGAGTGCAATGTCTTGGGGAGTCTTTAAAGAAGTGATTAGACAAGATTTTCTGCCTCAGTCATACCGTGACCAAAAGGAAGCAGAGTTTATACAGATTCATCAGGGAAATGCTTCCGTGGAAGAGTACGAGAAAAGATTTAACCGACTGAGTAGGTATGCGCCCCATCTGGTAGACACGAATGCCAAAAGGGTCAGATGCTTTGAAAAGGGTCTTCACTTGGAGATCAGCTCTGTCCTGGCTAGTCAGGGTGACATGCCTTATGCCGCAGTAATTGAGAGAGCTAAAGAGATTGCTTCTCGTCACCACTTAGACATGGCTCCATCCAAGAGAACGGAAATAGTGATAGGAAAGAGGAAATTGACCGGTCTAAGTCAAGACTTCGATCAGCACAAGGTCCCACGGGCTAATAATGCTCCGCTTCTTTCTACACCCAAGTTAGGGAACTCATGTTTCAGGTGCGGAAAACCTGGACATGTTGTGAGAGACTGTCTGAAATTTAGAAATCCATCAGCTTCGACATTGAGACCAAGGTCAGGGGGAATTCGGAGATGCTACAGATGCAGAGAGCTAGGACACATCTCAACTAACTGTCCGAGGTCTCGAAACTCACCGCTAGATACACGAAATTGCTACCGGTGTGGAGAACCGGGACATATTATGGCTAATTGTCAGAGGTTCAAAAGCTCAACAGCTGCAACACCAAGGCCAAGGTCAGAAGCAGGCCAGGCACGAACATTCGCCCGCCCTCCCTAGCTCAGAGACTACCAAGAGATAGACTAAGGATGATGGACTCTTAGTTTTATATATGTAATAGTTAGGTAGTAGCTCGTACCTTGGAGTAGCGCCTGTAAACCTTTTGTATAATGTACGAGCGGCCCATCTTTTGCTCATGCGTACAAGATACCAGTTCGACTTTTGCTAATCGATGGAATCTACGTTTTCTTCTCTCCTCGCATTTTGTGTTTAATTTCTTTATCTATAGTACTGATATGACGATGGATCGGTTGAAGCATGTTGACGATAGGATAGTCACTCAAACTTTAGAAGTTAGTATCCCCTCGAGGAAGACGGTAAAGACAAAACACTTGTACCGTCGTCTTAAGATTGCCTTCGAGGATAGGACGCTTCAAGCAAATCTCCACGCTCTGGAGATGAAAGACTTCGATGTGATTTTGGGAATGAACTGGTTAGAGTCCAACCACGCGGTAATCAAGTGCCGTGAAAAGGAGATAATCTTCCAAGCACCGGGAGAGCCGGAGTTTACCTTCCACGGGACATGAGTTAAAGTCAACTTAAGGATTGTCTCGGCCATGAAAGCAACCCAGATGCTGAGTAAATGAGAATGCGAAGCATGGTTGGTTAATATGGTAAACTCCAAGAAAAAGCCAATTGCTATCGAGGAGGTACCGGTGATAAAAGAATTCACAGATGTATTTCCAGAGGACTTACCAGGTCCTCCACCGGATCGACAAGTAACCTTCTAGATAGATCTCATCCTCGGATCAGCACCGGAGTCAAAGGCCCCTTATCGGATGGCGCCGAAAGAGTTGCAGGAATTGAAGGTTCAGCTTCAAGAACTGTTGGATAAGGGCTTCATCGGACCGAGTGTGTCGCCCTGGGGAGCACCGGTACTGTTCGTGAAGAAGAAGGATGGTAGCCTCCGGATGTGTATTGACTACCGAGAGCTGAACAAGAAAACAATAAAGAACAAGTATCCACTGCCTCGGATTGAAGATCTCTTCGATCAATAAAGAGGTGCTAATGTGTTCTCGAAGATTGACTTATCGGGATATCACCAGATGAAAGTTAAAGACGCTGATATATCCAAGACAGCATTCAGAATGAGATATGGCCACTACGAGTTTGTAGTAATGCGATTCAGGTTGAGTAATGCTCCGGCTATCTTCATGAATTTAATGGATCGCATTTTCCATCCTTATCTTGGCCTTTTTGTCATAGTGTTCATTGATGATATTCTCATCTATTCGTGCGACAGAGCGCACCATGAACAACATCTTAGAATCGCACTGGAAGTACTAAGGAAGGAAAAGCTTTATGCCAAATTTAAAAAGTACGAATTCTGGATGGACAAAGTTGGCTTTCTGGGCCACATCGTTTCTGCGCAAGGGGTCGAGGTAGATCCTGAAAAAGTGGCAACTGTCAGCAATTGGGAGACTCCAACGAATGTGAAGGAAGTTCGGAGTTTCATCGGCCTAGCTGGATATTACCGAAGATTCATAGAAGGGTTCTCGAGGATCGCCACTCCGTTGACATGCTTGACGAGAAAAGATGTGAAGTTTCAGTGGAATGAGCGGTGCAAGCGTAGTTTCCAGGAACTAAAGAAAAGACTGACAGAAGCACCAGTCCTAGTAGTTCCAGATATGTCCAAGGAGTTCGTAATCTACAGCGACGCATCCAAAGAAGGTTTGGGGTGTGTACTGATGCAGGAAGGAAAAGTGGTGGCATATGCATCACGCCAGCTGAAGGTCCACGAACAGAATTATCCGACTCATGATCTGGAACTAGCAGCAGTGGTACACGCCCTAAAGATCTGGAGACATTATCTCTATGGCGTGAAGTGTGCAATCTACACCGACCACAAAAGCCTGAAGTACTTCTTCGAACAGAAGGAGCTCAACATGAGACAAAGGAAATGGCTAGAGTTGGTGAAAGATTACGATATCACAATCCACTATCATCTCGGAAAGGTGAACGTGGTGGCTGACGCCCTTAGCAGGAAAGGAAAAGGAGTAGTAACATCGATGATCACCAATCAACACCAACTAGTTGAGGAGATGTCGAAACTTAATTTGGAGATACTCTCGCCACCGATCAATATTAAATCCTGAATGGCAGCGTTATTTGTAACACCCACGCTGCGGGACCGAATTGTGGAGGCTTAGAAGAAGGATAAGTTTCTAAAGAAGATGAAAGCTCTGATGGATAGGGGAAGAACTGAAGACTTTTCTTTAGCTACGGATGGAGCTCTAATCTTCAGAGGAAAGCTGTGCGTGCCTAAGAACGAGGAATTAAAAGAGGAAATACTCAAAGAAGCGCATTGCACACCTATGGCTGCACACCCAGGAGGTATAAAGATGTACCGAGACTTGAGGGTGAATTTCTGGTGGAGGAACATGAAGCGAGGCATAGGATTGTTCGTTAAGAAGTGTCTCATCTGCCAACAAGTGAAAGCAGAACATCAACGACGGCTGGGATGCTAACTCCATTAGAGATACCGGAATGGAAATGGGAACATATAACCATGGGCTTTGTGGTTGGTCTGCCGACAACCCGACGGGGAAACCACGCCGTGTGGGTGATCGTGGACAGATTGACGAAATCCACCCATTTCTTGCCGATCAAGATGACTTTTGGACTAGACAAATTGGCACGGATATACCTGGAAGAGATAGTCCGACTACACGGTGTATCGGTTTCTATCACATCTGATAGGGATCCACGGTTCACTTCCCGATTCTGGCAGAGTCTACAGAAGGAGTTAGGGACCAAGTTGTCTTTCAGTACAGCTTTTCACCCTCAAACCGACGGACAATCAGAAAGAACCATACAGATCTTAGAGGATATGTTGCGGGCCTGTGTTCTAGATTTTCCCGGAAACTGGGAAGATCATCTGTGCTTAGTAGAGTTCGCCTACAACAATAGCTATCAATCAACCATTGGTATGGCACCTTATGAGTTCCTCTACGGAAGGAAGTGTCGATCACCAATATGTTGGGACGAAGTTGGTGAAAAGAAAATTTTGGGACCCGAATTGGTGGAGCAAACAGTAGAAGTAATAAAGAAGATTCGGGACCGGATACGAGTGGCCCAAGATCGACAGAAATCGTATGCAGATAAGAGACGAAGAGAGCTGAGGTTTGAAATTGGGGACAAAGTTTTCCTCAAAGTGTCTCCCACTAAAAGAGTTCACCGTTTTGGAAAGAAGAGAAAACTGAAACCCAGGGTACGTGGGACCGTTTGAAATCCTGGATCAAGTTGGGGAGGTCGCGTACCGACTAACTCTACCACCGGACCTTGCTGGAGTACACAATGTCTTCCATGTGTCTATGCTACAGAAATATATTTTTGATCCAAATCATATAATCGATCGAGAAAGCATCGAACTGGAAAAGGATCTGACATATGAGGAAATCCCGATAGCCATCTTGGACAAAAAAAGAAACGATGACTTAGGAACCGAGAGATGGCTATAGTGAAGGTCCAGTGGAGCCGTTACGAAAAGGAAGAAGCAACCTGGGAGTTGAAGGATGAGATTTTGAGAAAATACCCCGACATACCGATCCTAGGTATACGTTTGTTTATCTTTCTAAGAATGTGCTCAATTTCGAGGATGAAATTATTTTAAGGGGTAAGGGATGTAGCACCCCGGATCAAAATGAGTATAATTGAATAATTAAATATTTGAACCCCGACTTAATAATTATGTGCGTATGTTTTGACTGTTTAGTTCAGTAAATGCGTTTCAGATACTTGGCTAACGCCGGTTTTAGTTTTACATGGGTATATTTTTCGTGACATGGAACCTAGAATATGATTTTACCAAGAGATTCGTATCGGAAATACGAGAAAACAGAAACAAACTAGCGGTTAATCGGAGACCCGTAGTTCAACTAACGAAGGAAAGGGTAAAATTTTGATAAAAGGTAAAAATAAAAATAATATTTTAATGAAAGGTAAATTGAGATATTTTTGGTAAATAGTAACTTTTCAACGGTAAAAAGGTAAATTCCAAAATCTATAAATAGGGGCTCATAATTTTCAAAACTTATACGTTTTCAAAGCCGACGACCTGAGAGACGCTCGCGACGTGAACACGTAAGTTCTCTTTCTTTTCTTTTACTTTACGTTTTTATTTTCCGCCGCTGCCGGAGCGCCGCCGCCGTCGCCGTCGCCGCCGGCCAGCAGTGGTGCTAGTGGTGGTGTGCCGGGCGTCGGGTGCGCGCCGGGTTGTGCGTCGGGTCGGGCGTCGGGTACGCGCTGGGATGTGCGTCGGGTCAGGCGTCGGGTGCGTGCCGGGTGCGCGTCGGGTGCGTGCCGGATGCGCGCCGGGTGCCGGGTGCGCGCTGGATGCCGGGTGCCGGATGTGCGTCGGGTGCGCGCCGGGTGCCGGGTGCGCGGTGGGTGCCGGTGCCGGGTGTGCGTCGGGTGCGTGCCGGGTGCCGGGTGCGCGCGGGTGCGAGCGCCGGGGGTCCAGCGTGCGCGGGCGACGGGGACCGGGTGGCTGAGGAAACTCGGCAGCTGCCGGGTGATGCGCGAGCTATCGGGTTCGCTTTCGCCCGACGCCGGGTACCCGCGAGCCCCGGAGCACGTAATGCCATATTTTTCGATCCGTCGTATCATTAACAAACGTTTTTCCGCCGGAACCCTTTACAACTTTTATTATACTGTATTTAAAATCTAAGAAAAACACCGTAAATGTGTAAGCTACTTGTGGGACTAGTCTTGGAAGTTTTGGGTTGTTGGACGTACTGTTATATCTACTCACGCGGTAACCACTATACGAGGTGGGGGTAATTTCTAACTCTGGATCTGTTTACAGCTTTCCCTATTTGTGAAATATGATTGAGAATCTAAGTGTTGTGTTTATACTTGTTGTGCCATATTATATCTGTGAAATGGCCGAGGTCCTCCGATCATGCATTCTGTTCGTCCTCTGCTATTTTCTACTACTCAGTGGAGGTGTCGTGAGCCTCTTTAAATGCACTAACAGTGAGATACCGTTATATAGGGTAAGACGGGGGAATCCCGCACCTATACGTCCCTTGCCATTTCTAATATTTGCTTTGCATATATCTGTGCTGTGACAACGTGACTGTAAGTTAGCTTTTCGGTATTTAAATTCTGTCAGGAGTCTTATGAGGTGGATGTTATCCCCACTGAGTGTATTCAACTCACTCACCCCTTAATCTGTACTCACACTACAGGAGATGAGGAAGCTGGTGAACCCTAGACGGAGGGAGATAGTGCTAGCTGTTGGTTTTTCTGATAAATGGTCTAGTTAAAACATTTCCGAACACGTTTTCAAACAGTTTATGATCTGTATATATCTTTGGGTTCTTGTGAGGATGGGAGATCTTGATGTTTAGCTTCCGCTGTATATGATGTATATTATCGGTGTGAGACCGAATGTTATCGGCCGAGGCCGAAGGTTGTTGTCAGATGGTTTATTATCGTCCCTTATCTCTTTCTTCTGTTGTCCCTTGCTAACTCTTTCTATATGTGTTATGCGTCCCTTGCTTTTCTATCTTCACGCCCGGGTAAAACTCTGATATTTTTAACAAAAGATTTTGGGGAGTGACACCTACGAATCTCAGGTACGGGAATTTCCCGACCCTACAAATCTCAGGTACGGGAATCACCCGACCCTACATATCTCAGATTCTCGTACCCTACTTATCTTAGGTACGGGAATCACCCGACCCTACTCATCTCAGGTACGGGAATCACCCGATCCTACATAAGAATGTATGTGGACCCACATCCTTTCACAGTATAACATGACACATAAACATAGCATATAATCGCAGCATTTAGTATTCCGCCAATCATGCATTAAGTAGGGAAAGCTGAAAACAAATAAAAAGATAGAAATTAGCCCCACCTCGTATAGTGGTTACCGCGTGAGTAGATAGAACAGTACGTCCAACAACCCAACACTTCCAAGCTTAGTCCAACAAGTAGCCTACACATTTACGGTGTTTCTTAGGTCTTAAATACAGTATAATTAAAGTTGTAAAGGGTCCCGACGGAAAAACGTTTGTTAATGATACGACGGATCGAAAATACGGCATCACGTGCGTTAGGGCATGCAAGCACCCGGCGTCGGGCGAAAAAGAATCCCGACGGCCCGCGCATCACCCGGCAGCTGCCGAGTTTTCTCGGCCACCCGGTCCCCATCGCCCGCGCGCGCTAGATTCCTGGCGCGCACACCCGGCACCGACGTACAACCCGGCACCCGACCCGACGCACACCCCGACGCACACCCGGCACCCGACCCGACGCACACCACGACACCCGACCCGACGCCCGGCACACCACCACCAGCTCCACTGCTAGCCAGCGGCGGCAACGACAGCAGCGATGGCGGCGGTGACGACGGCGGCGACGGTGACGGCAACGGCGGCGCTCCGGCGACGGCGGAAAATAAAGACGTAAAGAAAAAGAAAAGAAAGAGAAACTTACGTGTTCGCGTCGCTCGCGTCACTCGCGTCGTTGACTTTGAAAACGTATAAGTTTTGAAAATTATGAGCCCCTATTTATAGATTTTGGAAATTACCTATTTACCGTTGAAAAGTTACCATTTACCAAAAATATCTTAATTTACCTTTCATTAAAATATTATTTTTATGTTTACCTTTTATCAAAATTTTACCCTTTCCTTCGTCAGTTGAACTACGGGTCTCCGATTGACCCCTAGTTTGTTTCTATTTTCTCATATTTCCGATACGAATCTCTTGGTAAAATCATATTCTAGGTTCCATGTCACGAAAAATATACCCATCTAAAACCGGCATTAACCAAGTATCTAAAACGCACGTACTAAATTAAACAGTCAAAACACACGCACATAATTATTAAGTCATGGTTCAAATATTTAATTATTCCATTATGCTTATTTTGATCCGGGGTGCTACACAACCAACACAGCCAAACGTCGAGGGCAACTGTTCGGCCGAGATAGCCGAACGTGCACACTACTGTTTGGTCGAGGCAGCCAAATGTGCGCTAACTATTCGGCCGAGGCAGTTGAGCGCGCGCAGACCTGTTCGGTCAGGTCGGTCGAACAGCAGATACTACTTTCGGCCAACCAGTCCCGCGCCGAGTACAGATTTTCAAGGTTGTATCTTTCGATTTTTCAGTAATTCGCTCAAAAACATACATTTTTACATACAATTTTATCAAATTAAACTACTAATTCACTTACCCATAACAAACCCTAAAGCTAAGTAAAGAAATTTCTACAAAAATAAAGTAATCAATTGCAAAACCGAAACTAAACCTTCAAAATTAATTTACCCGATAAATTTAGCTTTCTAAAAATCTGTTTAAAGTGACGTTCCATTATAGCCATCAACCGAAAAAGATTTTGTAGCCACCAACCGAAGAAGATTGAAGGTGGTGAAGATTTGAAGATGGTGACAAACCGAAGATGTGAAGAAGAACCGAAGAAGATTGAAGGTGGTGAAGATTTGAAGATGGTGACAAACCGAAGAAGTGAAGAAGAACCGAACAAGTGAAGAAATATAGAAGAAGGTTGAAGGTGAGAAATTTTTGTGTTTCTCTTTTTTTTTTATGGTAAGGATCGGGTGGGAAATAAATGGGGTGCCTTTAGTCCCACCCTAGCTTAATTGTTTTCAATAATATATATACAATATTGAAAAATATTTAATAATTATAATTAATGAATATTAACATTTATTATGTTTAAAATTATTGATAAAATATTTCGACATATCATTGATAGTTTTTATATTCATCAATATGTTATTCATATATATACATATTGTAAAATATTTAATAATATCTATACATCAATATGTTATTCATATATATACATATTGTAAAAAAATTTAATAATATCTATACATCAATATCGAAAAATATTGATAATACATGATTAAATATGTGGAGTTGTTAGAATTCTATAATCTCACTTAGGTATTGTGTTTAAAATTCAAATATTGTTAATCAAAGTTTTTATAAATATTGGATAGGATTGATTAAGATGATGAATATTATATGTCTAGAGATTCAAAATGTATTCATCAATATCAATATTATTGAAATCAATAAATAGGATAAATATTTTTAATAATGTATATTATTGTTTATATGTTAAAAATTATTGATAAAATATCTCGATATATCCTTGATAGTTTTTATGTTTATCGATATCAATTGTTATTGATAATAAAAAATAGATTAATTTTTTTCAATAATATCAATGCAATATTGAAAAATATTTAATAATTATGATGATGAATATTATCATTTACTATGTTCAAAATTCTTGATGAAATATCTTAATATATATTCAATAGTTTTTATATTCATCAATATATTATTGATATAAATAAATATAACACAAAAAAAAAATCAATAATATTTATCCAATGTCAAAAAAATATTGATATTACATGATTACATATAAGGAGTTGTTTGAATTCTATAATTTCACTTAGTTTTGTGTTCGAAATTCAAATATTGTTAATAAAAAACAAGCTTGGTTTATCTGCACGTCGAAAGGTAATTGTTGCATTTTGAATAGGGGTGAGCACGGTCCGGAGAAGTTAGGGTGAGCATGGTCCGGAGAAGTTCAGGATAAGAGAATCTCCGTAATCATTGGAGATTTTCGGAGGACCGATCCTATTTTTCAATTCAAATCATCACTTAATAATATCATACTTAATAATGAAGATAGACGTAGTGTTGATACTTAATATTTCATAATTGGTTGATCTCTCTGATTGTTGTAGTCTTTGTTAGTGATATTGTGTTATTATTTATTTTCTCCTCTTTTATCTTCAGAGGTTTTACCATATATAAGATTTGACAATACTTGTCGAAAATCTCCACAAAAAACTATAACTTTGCCACCAAAATCTTTATCACTTCTTGTACCATCTTCAGTAGTTTATCTAGATTCTCAATTGCCTATTGTTTCGTCATTGGTGTTTCATACCATAAAATCAATTATGTTGTGCGCAACAAATTTGCAATTCTACTTTGTTTGAAATAGAACACTCACTTGTTTCATCAGAATTTATTGATATTTTGAAACGTGAATGTGTAATTCTTTCTCCTGACATTATTATTATAGCTACTTATAATAACTACTTTAGACGTTGCAGTTGCAAGTGCTTTCTGTTTTTAAAACCTGATTTGGGCTAATAATGCACGGTATAGGTATGTTTTTCCTATCCTACCCAGCCCATCAATGAAGAAAATTCTTCTTCCTTCATTATATACAATCTACGATCGTTGAAAAAGTTTTATATTATTCAATATTGAGGTTGTCTATAACTTCTTGATCTTCTTTTGATTTCTTTTGATATCTCAATTGATATTTCATCTATTACCTCTCAGTTAGATTATTCTCTATAATCTCAGTATCATCATCATCAGAAATATCTGGAAGATCATATGGACTTATCTCTTTTCTCATGTTCAGGAAAAAATTCAAACTTTTCAAAGTTCTTGAAATTTGTAGTTTTTTTAGAGGTATGAGGTTCTCTTTTGAAATATTCAGAATATGCTTCAAAGAATGTATCCCATAAAACTCTCACATGTGTTGTGCACAATACACCAAAACTATTGCAAACAAACTTCACAATTTGTATGACATTCAAAAAGTGATAACTTCATTCAAACACTTAGTAATACTTCGATCAACTTCCAACAAACCTCTTTTCTGAGCAAAGTAATACATTATCTATCATTCAATGTCAACAAAAGTTCAAACGATGTTGGTCCTTTTACATGACTCTTGAGTAACCTCAGATAGTACATCTCTCCTTCTACTGGATTTGTGGTACTTATACGTCCATTCACATCGGTACTTATACGTCCATTCACATCCCATTCTTGGCTTCTAACATTTTCTTTATTTATCCCATACGTAATATTCAAGAAATTGTCTACAAAAATATTTTCATGCTTATTCACTTATACTACACATTGCAATATTCAGTGAATATTGTTTTAGAGGCATGATCCCATGTCAAAACATTTTCTAAATATTGATCTGCCCAATAAGTTACAATTTGTTGGTTGGGTAGATGTAATTGCAAGTTGATAACTGGTGGAGATATTTCATATAAATTGAATTCAAAAATTTTCCACATTGCTATGTTTTTTGGTCTTGTTAATTGCCACTCGATCATGATCTTTTGTAGATATATTTGTACAAATACTTTATGGTACTTTGGAACATATCTCAACATTCATATGATAATTATATCTAGATAAAAGATATGAATAGCATGGTACTACTCATTGATAGTTGAGTTGTGCATTACGTACATTAACAACAATGCCTATTTTTCTTCTTTTGTAAATGAGATATATATCTTTATCGTGAATGGTGATTTCACAATATGTTTGTAGGGAGTGATATTTATATTTTCATTTGGACATGCATGAATTTTTATCACCATACGACCATGAATCATATGTCTTCTTACTAATTTCTAGAAAGTTTTCTATATTTGTAAGAAGTTTGGTGTAGATAGTTTTCGCATATATCAATACAAAGTATAAATGACTCATATTCAAATCTTAAAGCACCATGATAAATGCAATTAGACACTTCTTTTAATTAGTGTATTTTAGAAATGGATTCATGAATTGAAGAATGTAAGATAATGTAAGAATAATACAATCAAGACATCAATGCTCAACATAAAACAACACATACATTAACATAAACTTCACATTTTAAGAATTCGTCCACCAAACTTTAAAGTATAATTATCAACCAATACACAAAAGAGAAGTCTAATACCCTTTCATAAATAAAAGAGAAACCTAATTAAGATGAAAAAAATTGTTAAATGAAAAACTAAAAACAAATTTCCATGCGATATCACTTAATGAAGGCCTAATTGTGAATTTAAAAACTAATTAAGATATGGAATGAAATGTAAATCCAGATGAATTATTCTATATCGCCACATTAAACAATTGAAATCAAACAAGTAAATCCATAATTCACTAACATTAAACCATTGAAATCAAACATGTAATCCATAAAACTCATTGTTCCTTTGGGATGTTGACTTGAATTTCTTCTTTTTTTATCAATATATTCCTGTTTTTTTAATAGTATTCAAATCAGAATATTTTCTTTTGATGCCATATTTCTCCTTTACCAATATACTACCAACTCAGTAAGCATAATTATGTAATTATTAAAAATATAAAAACCACAATAAAGAAGATCAATAAAAAATTGTTGGTCCCAAGTGGTGTCCGAGGTTCAGAGGGGGGTGAATGAACCTTAGTCGATTTTTGAAAATCTGTTTAAAACTTACTATTCTACAAGTTACTTGAGCTTGCAGTGCCAGTCAGTTACTGCTTACAGCACTAGGATGCAGTGCTACACGCTGTAACTTAGAGTTTTATACGCAGCGGAAAACAAAGATTTTAAGACACGAGGCTGGTTTTCTCAAATATGATCCTTTTCAAAACGTTTTATGCTTTATGACAAAGATAGATATAAAAAGATAAAACGCAGATAAGAAAACAATAAAACACTTATGGCTTATAGTGGTTCGAAGGTGGTGTAATCCTTCTACGTCCACTCTACTGCTACCTCGAGCAGGAACTTTGTTAAGCAAGATTGATTTACAGGACACTCCTAACAATCAATCAACTTACAAAGCTAAACACCTATTAGAGTCCAACGTACACACAACAACTGCAAACTCTAAAGGCAAACCCACACAGGGTTTCAAACTCCCACACAAGGAAGCTGCGTAAAACTTAGACAACTATACAAACAACAAGGATCTCTCCTATCAACTGTTCGACACCAAAAACAACCTAAGCACACAGCAACAAAGTTAAAAGTATATAGATTTGTTCTTCAACTGGTGCAGTGAAGTGAGCTTCTGAATCATTCAAAGGATCTTTTGGCTTTGAGCTTGCTTCACTTCAAAGAGGTTGAGTGACTGAAACTGAGAGTGGACTTGAAAAAGTATAGCTTGAATGCTTGAGAGTTTTTGCGCAAATGTTTCAGTCCTTAGCTTCAGGGTTGCTCATCGTTTATTTATACTTGTAGAGAAAATATCCATTGAATGAGATGTCTCCCATTTTGAATTTAAGTGTACTTGATCAAAAACATGACTTGCATTTAATGTGTCTTGACTTTTTGTCACGCCCCAAAATCTTTCGTTAAAAATATCAGAGTTTTACCCGGGCGTGAAGATAGAAAAGCAAGGGACGCATAACACATACAGAAAGAGTTAAGCAAGGGACAACAGAAGAAAGAGATAAGGGACGATAATAAACCATCTCACAACCTTCGGCCTCGGCCGATAACATTCGGTCTCACACCGATAATGTACATCATATACAGCGGAAGCTAAACATCAGGATCTCCCATCCTCACAAGAACCCAAAAATATATACAGATCATAAACTGTTTGGAAACGTGTTTGGAAATGTTTTAACTAGACCATATATCAGAAAAACCAACAGCTAGCACTATCTCCCTCCGTCTAGGGTTCACCAGCTTCCTCATCTCCTGTAGTGTGAGTACAGATTAAGGGGTGAGTGCGTTGAATACACTCAGTGGAGGTAACATCCACCTCATAAGACTCCAGACAGAATATAAATACCGAAAAGCTAACTTACAGTCACGTTGTCACAGCACAGATATATGCAAAGCAGATATTAGAAATGGCAAGGGACGTATAGGTGCGGGATTCCCCCGTCTTACCCTATATAACGGTATCTCACCGTTAGTGCATTTAAAGAGGCTCACGACACCTCCACTGAGTAGTAGAAAATAGCAGGGGACGAACAGAATGCATGATCGGAGGACCTCGGCCCTTTCACAGATATAATATGGCACAGCAAGTATAAACACAGCACTTAGACTCCCAATCATATTTCACAAATAGGGAAAGCTGTAAACAGATCCAGAGTTAGAAATTACCCCCACCTCGTATAGTGGTTACCGCGTGAGTAGCTAGGACAGTACGTCTGACAACTCAACACCTCAAGCTTAGTCCACAGTAGCCTACAAATTTACGGTGTTTCTTAGGTCTTAAATACAATATAATTAAAGCTGTAAAAGGTTCCGGCGGAAGAACGCTCGTTAAAGACACGACGGATCGAAAGTACGGCATTACGTGCTCCGGGGCTCGCGGGTACCCGGCGTCGGGCGAAAGCCAACCCGACAGCTCGCGCATCACCCGGCAGCTGCCGAGTTTCCTCAGCCACCCGGTCCCCATCGCCCGCGCACGCTGGACCCCCGGCGCTCGCACCCGCGCGCACTCGGCACCCGGCGCACACCCGGCACCCGGCGAACACCCGGCACCCGGCGCACACCCGGCACTCGGCGCGCACTCGACGCCCGACCCGACGCACATCCCGGCGCGCACCCGACGCCCGACCCGACGCACAACCCGGCGCGCACCCGACGCCCGACCCGACGCACAACCCGGCGTGCACCCGTCACCCGACACACCACCACCAGCACCACTGCTGGCCGGCGGCGGCGACGGCGGCGGCGGCGCTCCGGCGGCACTCCGGCGGCGGCGGAAAATAAAAACGTAAAGGAAAAGAAAAGAAAGAGAACTTACGTGTTCGCGTCGCGAGCGTCGCTCGGGTCGTCGGCTTTGAAAACGTATAAGTTTTGAAAGTTATGAGCCCCTATTTATAGATTTTGGAATTTACCTTTTCACCGTTGAAAAGTTATTATTTACCAAAAATATCTCAATTTACCTTTCATTAAAATATTATTTTTATTTTTACCTTTTATCAAAATTTTACCCTTTCCTTCGTTAGTTGAACTACGGGTCTCCGATTAACCGCTAGTTTGTTTCTGTTTTCTCGTATTTCCGATACGAATCTCTTGGTAAAATCATATTCTAGGTTCCATGTCACGAAAAATATACCCATCTAAAACTAAAACCGACGTAAGCCAAGTATCTGTAACGCATGTACTGAATTAAACAGTCAAAACATACGCACATAATTATTAAGTCGGGGTTCAAATATTTAATTATTCAATTATGCTCATTTTGATCCGGGGTGCTACACTTTTCTTTCTGGAGCATTTAATGCGGTGGTTGCGGCTCGCAACTTTCTGCAGCGCGTCAGTCCATGTGTCGTCTAGGCATTGGCTCCGTGTCTGCAACTTTGATCTTCTCTGGAACGACTCTATTTATTCTTGCTCGAATCTTCATTTCTCGTACTGCATTTATCCTTCCTCGGATTGCAGGATACTTATTCTGTTTGTCATTGGCGTTGTTGACTGTTTGAGTAGTAAGCTTCACGATGTATCCTAGGTCTGTTTGCAGCTGATTGTCCTTTACAGTGCTGATGTAACTTAGACCTTCTTGCAGTATCTTCGTATAGTACTGTTGTATCTTTTTTCTTGCAGTATTCCTGTAACGGTTTCTTGCAGCGATGCTGCATGTCGTTCTTACTTACTTTCCTGCAATGCTGTAACTACCTTCTTGCAGTATTGTTGTATCTGCTTTCTTGCAGCAGCTTCGTTCTGAAATCTTTGATGCAGCATTGTATGCATGTGTATCTCCATCTTTCAGCTTCTATAACTAGACTCAATCTTGGTCTATGTTTTCACTTAAACATTGTGAAAAAAGGGGTACTCAAACTTCCTATAACATTCTTGGTTTGTCTCATCAAAATCTAAACACTGAAATCCCAACAAAAATTTATGAATAAACTATTATAATTTGGTGAAGGTGGAAAATAGAACAATCAAGTATTTATGAATAAACTAATATAATTTGGTGAAGTTGGAAAATAGAACAATCGAAGTATCTATAAACAAACTAATATAATTTGATGAAGGATAATAAAAAAATTAATATTCCTTGTCCTTTGAGGAATGTTATTGTATGTACGTATACATATGTTTATAAATTCATTTAATTTATTAAAATTAGTTGAAACTTATTTCCTAATTTTATGTGTTTTTTTATAAAGGATAAGATACACATTAATATTGTTCCTCATACATATATTTAATTTATCAAAATTAGTTGAAACTTATTTGATAATTTTATATGTTTTTTATGAAAAATGAATTAATACTATTCCTCGTACGTAGGCATATATTTTTATAAGCTCATTTAATTTATTATAATTAGTTGAAACTTATTTGCTAATTTTATATAATATAAAATCAAATAAAATATAAATTTTTAAGTGATAAAATATGAAGGATAAAAAATGAATTAATATTCACAAAAACTTATATACACCTGTTGCACGGATCTGGAATCGTGCACTCGGATCAACCCGACCCACCACGTGTCGTCATGCACTCTCGCACACGCCACCAGGTCGTACACTAATTCGCTTTCAAGTGTTGTACCTTTAGTAATATCACATAAAGGTAAACATGTACAACTTGTACCAAAATTAGGGTTTTTTTAGTTAAAGTATTACATATAGGTATGATATTTGTACATAAAGGTATGCCTAATATAACATAAATGTATAACTAATATAACATAAAAGTATGACTAACAAATTAATGTTAGCGATTTTTTTTAAGTTAAAGTGTTGCACTAAAGTTATGAAATTTGGATATAAATGTATGACTAATATGACATATATGTATGACAAATATAACATAAATATATGACTAACATAACATAAATGTTAGGGCAAAAAAAGAAAAATGCATAGATCCGCCCAACCCTACCTGAGTGCATGGATTTAAGATCCACGCACTAGTTGCACATGATACCTTCTCATTAATATTGTTCCTCATACGTACGCATATGTTTATAAACTCATTTAATTTATTAAAATTAGTTGAAACTTATTTGCTAATTTTGTGTGATATAAAATCAGATAAAATATAATATTGTAAGTGATGCCAATTCAAACATAACAATAATTTGAAAGTCAAATTTTTTATTCAAATCACAAATTGTGGAATGTAGAAAAGAAAGACCTCAAGTCAACTGCTAAGCCTTTCAATCCTCTTCGTAATGCAAAATTATTTACCTAAACAATTCTTCTAACTTCATGTCTATGAATTAATTGTGCTATGCATGAGTTAATACTAAAATTAATCCGCCACTTGTTATTATCGTAAAATCCAAAATTTCTCATTTTATTGAAGTTAATTTAAAATTTAACTGTACTTTCCTAAAGAAAAGAAAAATGATGCATCGATTATTTTTTTACTTAATATTATTTTATATGTAACACAAAAACTTATATACGTCTATTGCACAAATCAAGAACCGTGCACTCGACCTACCGCACACCCGCATGCTCCCGCACGCACCATCAGGTAGTGCACAAATTTGCCCAAATTCGTTCCCAAGTACTGTACCTTTATGTTATGTTAGACATATTTATATTATGTTAGTTATATCTTTTAGGGTTTTAACTGTACATTAACATATTATTAGACAACTATTAATATCTTTCATATATTTTAGTTATATTAGTCATATTAGGTATATTAGTTGTACCTTTATATATTACATAAATGTATGATTATGTTAATATAAATGTATAAATGATATCACATAAAGATAAACATGACAACTTGTGCCGAAATTAGGATCTTTTTTGGAGTTAAAGTATACATAAATGTATGATATTTGTACGTAAATGTATGACTAATATAACATAAATGTATGACTAACATAATATAAAAGTCAACAATTTTTTTTTAAGTTAAAGTATTGCACTAGTGTTATGAAATCTGGATATAAAGGTATTATTAATATAACATACAAGTATGACTAATATAACATACACGTATAACTAACATAACATAAATGTTAGGACAAAAAAATGTGGATCTGTGTCGAATCAGGCCCGACCTGAATTTGCACTGGAGACCTTCTCTATATGTAATTGTTTTACTATAAAAGACACTAAATATGTATCCTATCCCTAATAAATATAAAAAAGACGTACTCCAAGCTTAAAATTATGAAATAACAACATAGTATTTTTTGGTAATCTAATTATCATAACTTTACAAAAAAAGTTATTATTAATTTTCATATTTCACTAATTAAAAATACACTTTATTATTAACATATTACGTGCACACAACTTTAATAATAATGATGAATTTCTTATTAGTATTATTGGATGAATCAATTAAGTTTTCAAATATCAATAATTAAGTTGATTGATTTGCTCCTAAATGGTTTTTGTTGATGAATTAAGAGTCTTTGTTGTGCAAGATTTTAATTAGATTAGGATTATTTGGTGTAAATGGATTTGGAAGAGTCCATACAATACAAAAGTATTAAATCATAATTTACTAAAACTACATGTATTTAAAATTATTAATTACTAAACTACTAATACGACCTTCAGTAAGAATATTTAATAAGCATATATTAGACAATTCAAAATTTGTAAGAAACATCCACATTTTTATAAATAAGAGATAAGATTTATACTTCGTCTGTCCAACGAAGATGGTTCAATATTCCTTTTTTGTCCGTCCCAAACAATAGTCAATTTCCTTAAAGGTTATATTCGGTAAACATAAATGTTATATCATAAATTTAAAAAAAAACCTGGACGTGGATTTGGACCGGACTAGACCCGACTCACATGCCAGTTGCATGAATCAAGATCCATGCATTTGGTGCATATAAACATTAGGTAATTCTACTATACACCGTTGTATTAATACACCGGTATTTTTTACTGCGGTAACTTCTATGTAAGGTAACTTTTTTAAGTTGGGCTAGGCTGTAATGGTTTGGACCTTCCAACACTCATTTGACATCCATAGGCCCTATTTTGCTTGCATTTGATGTAGCACACCGGATCAAAATGAGCATAATTGATTAATTAAATATTTGAACCCCAACTTAATAATTATGTGCGTATGTTTTGACTGTTTAAATTAGTACGTGTATTTCAGATACTTGGTTAACACCGGTTTTGGTTTTAGATAGGTATATTTTTCGTGACATGGAACCTAGAATAAGATTTTACCAAGAGATTCGTATCAGAAATACGACAAAATAGAAACAAACTAGAGGTTAATCGGAGACCCGTAGTTCAACTGACGAAGGAAAGGGTAAAATTTTGATAAAAGGTAAAAATAAAAATAATATTTTAATGAAAGGTAAATTAAGATATTTTTGGTAAATGGTAATTTTTCAACGGTAAAAAGGTAATTCCAAAAATCTATAAATAGGAGCTCATAATTTTCAAAACTTATACGTTTTCAAAGCCGACGACCCGAGCGACGCTCGCGATGCAAACACGTAAGTTCTCTTTCTTTACGTTTTTATTTTCCGCCGCCGTCGGAGCGCCGCCGGACCGTCGTCGCCGTCGCCGGACCGCCGCCGTCGCCATCACCGGAAAAGTCGCCGGAGCCGCCGCCGCCGGTGGTGGTGGCTGGTGCTGCTGGGCGCGCCGGGTCCCGGGTGTGCGCGCCGGGTGTGCATGCCGGACGCCGGGTGTGCACGCCGGGAGGCGCCGGGCAACGGGCGCGGGCGCCGGGGATCCAGCGCACACGGGCGACGGGAGCAGCGCGCATGCGGGGGCGCGGGGGCGCGGGTGCGCGCAGCCGCCGAGTCCGCCAAGGGGTGCCGCGCGCGGGGTGCGCGCCGGGAGACGCCGCGCGCGCGGGCGCGTGCGACGGGGAATCAGTGCACGCGCGGGCGCGGGCGACGGGGATCATGTACGCGCGCCGGGTGCCGTCGTGCACGCCGAGCGCGCACCGTCGAGTATTTTCACACGTCGAACCGAGTCTTTGTGTACGTTGGGTCGACCGGGAGTCGGGGCCCGGTCAAAGTCAACCCTTTGACCAAAATTACCAAAATACCTTTCGATATTAAAACGCTCCGTTCGAGCTCGTTTCAACTCCGATCGAGCTCATTCTTTTTCCGTAGCGACCCTAATCCTTTCCTCTATCATATCAGTTGCTGAACTGATCTTTTCTCTCTTGTCTCTTCAACCTCAATCTCTCGATCTATTAATCCGTCTCGTCCCTATCGAACGATTCTTCTCTACGGCTATCTTTATACATTTTTAATATAAGTTTTAAGCGTATTAATGATGTAAGAAATATTGTAAAATTGTGTAGGCTATCCATTGGATTGATATCAGTTGGATTGGGAATCAAGATATCAAGTCTGTGATACTTGCGACTCACGTGGTAACCACCGAACAAGGTGAGGGTAAACTCTAAACCCTAATAACTCTATGAAATGTGAACTCATATGTTTTGAGATAAATGTGGAAATTATATGATGTGTGTGGGGGTAAACTCTAAACCCTAATAACTCTATGAAATGTGAACTCATATGTTTTGAGATAAATGTGGAAATTATATGATGTGTGTGGGGGTAAACTCTAAACCCTAATCTTTGTGCTTCCATTAATGAATACATGAATGACGATATATGAACTTATATATGTTTGATCTGTGGGGGTAAAATCTAAACCCTAATCTTTGTGCTTCCATTAACGAATGCATGAATGACGATATATGAACTTATATATGTTTGATCTGTGGGGGTAACCTCTTAACCTTTATCTGTTTACAGTTTTCCCTATGTGATATATAAATTGTTGAAATCTGCGTGCTGTGTTTATATTCTGTGTTTGTTTTACGATAGTGTGGTAGGTTTGGGCTGAGTGTCCTTTGGGCTTAGTGTCCATTGGGCTGCGCGTCCAGTAGTGAGTCGACGGAGTGTCCTTTGGGCTTAGTGTCCATTGGGCTGCGCGTCCAGTAGTGAGTCGACGGAGTGTCCTTTGGGCTTAGTGTCCAATGGGCTGCGAGTTCTTTTGGTGAGTCATGGGTTGTTTGTCCATTTATGAATCGAGTTATGTGTGTTGTATAATATGTGACGTGTTTAATTGCTGATTTGTTATATCTGTTTAATACGTGATCGGCTTAATTTTAAAACTTGGAAAGTATCCCTACGAGTGTATTCAACGCACTCACCCCCCACCTATACTCACACTACAGGAAATGAAGAAAGTGAAGACGCGTAGAGAGATGGGTGCCCTATCAGCTGTGTCCATCTTCTGGTTTTGTCTTTTAAAGATATGTTGTTCGTTTGTAAAAGAAAATTGTATTTCTCCATCTTTGTAAAAGATCCTGTTGTTTTTCCGCTGCGTATGGTTTCAAACATTCCTCTATCGGTTGTATCCGATGTTTTTAATTGTATATCTTCTTATCCTCTCCTGTTTCTTTCTATTTTATATCATGTACGCCTCTTTCCCCTTTCTCTCTTAACGCCCAAAAAGGAAAAACTCTGATATTTTAACCAAAAGATTTTTGGGGCGTTACAGATGGTATTAGAGCCTAGTTCTACCCTTTGTAGGGCTCTGCTCCAACTCGTTTTCTATTTCAAACGTGTTTTAAACGTGAAAATCTCTTCGAAAAGAAATGGATAAGCACCACCTCTCTCTATACGCTTCTCTCCCAGGTCATGAAATTTAATAAGATGATGTTGATCTGTACCGTGTATCTGCTTATTGTTTATCTATTGTTATTTGTATTGTTTGGCTATGTGGGGTAGATTATAAGGGTTAGTTTCGTATGTCGTCTATAGAACAATACGAACGAAAAACCTTTGCCAAGGTTTAAGGATCGTGCTTGGGAGTAGAATTATTTAGCCGATCTATATGCGTTAGAGATGAAAGACTTGAGGTGATTATGGAAATGGGTTGGCTTACTGTAAAATCACGCAGTGAACAAGTGTTGTGCGTGAGAGGTTGTCTTACCAATACCTGGGGAACCGGAGTTCACCTTCCATGGATGTGAATTGAGTACCGAGAGCTGAACAAGAGGATAATAAAGAACAAGTATCCACTACCTCGGATTGAAAATCTCTTCGATCAATTAAGAGGTGCTAGTGTGTTCTCGAAGATTGACTTAAGGTCTGGATCTTACCAGATGAAAGTCAAAGTTACGGATTCATCCAAGACGGCATTCAGGACGAGAAAGGATCGACTTCTACTGAGAAGGCACCGGTGATAAAGGAATTCATGGACTTGATGATTATTACCACAATCGGAACTATGAGTTGAAGAATGAGAAGAATGAGAAGCAGAAATGCGGATCGGTCAGGAAGGATCGAGAAAGGATTGGAAAAGCTCAAAACTGGCGAAGGTTCTGAACATTGAGCTTAGCCAAATAATCAAGGAACTTGCGAGCCGAGTTATTTCCTTGACGAGAAATGGAAAGAACGACGCGACACGGGAATAGGAGGACGAGATTTTGAGAAAGTACCCCGACATACCGTTCCTAGGTATACGTTTGTTTATCTTTCTTAAGTACGCGCTCAATTTCGAGGACGAAATTATTTTAAGGGGTAAGGGATGTAGCACCCCGGATCAAAATGAGCATAATTGATTAATTAAATATTTGAACCCCAACTTAATAATTATGTGCGTATGTTTTGACTGTTTAAATTAGTACGTGTGTTTCAGATACTTGGTTAACGCCGGTTTTGGTTTTAGATGGGTATATTTTTCGTGACATGGAACCTAGAATAAGATTTTACCAAGAGATTCGTATCGGAAATACGACAAAATAGAAACAAACTAGAGGTTAATCGGAGACCCGTAGTTCAACTGACGAAGGAAAGGGTAAAATTTTGATAAAAGGTAAAAATAAAAATAATATTTTAATGAAAGGTAAATTAAGATATTTTTGGTAAATGGTAACTTTTCAATGGTAAAAAGGTAATTCCAAAAATCTATAAATAGGAGCTCATAATTTTCAAAACTTATATGTTTTCAAAGCCGACGACCCGAGCGACGCTCGCGACGCAAAAACGTAAGTTCTCTTTCTTTTCTTTTTCTTTACGTTTTTATTTTCCGCCGCCGTCGGAGCGCCGCCGTCGCCGGAAAAGTCACCGGAGCCGCCGCCGCCGGTGGTGGTTGCTAGTGGTGGTGGCTGGTGCTGCTGGGCGCACCGGGTCCCGGGTGTGCGCGCCGGGTGCGCATGCCGGACGCCGGGTGTGCACACCGGGAGGCACCGGGCAACGGGCGACGGGAGCTGCAAGCGGGCGACGGGCGTGCGGGCGCTGGCGCCGGGGATCCAGCGCGCACGGGCGACGGGAGCAGCGCGCGCGCGGGGGGCGCGGGTGCGCGCAGCCGTCGAGTCCGCCGAGGGGTGCCGTGCGCGGGGGTGCGCGGCGGGAGACGCCGCGCGCGCGGGCGACGGGGAATCAGTGCACGCGCGGGCGCGGGCGACGGGGATCTTGTGCGCGCACCGGGTGCCATCGTGCACGCCGAGCGCGCACCGTCGAGTATTTTCACATGTCGAACCGAGTCTTTGTGTACGTCGGGTCGACCGTGAGTCGGGGCCCGGTCAAAGTCAACCCTTTGACCAAAATTACCAAAATACCCTTCGATATTAAAACGCTCCGTTCGAGCTCGTTTCAACTCCGATCGAGCTCATTCTTTTTCCGTAGCGACCCTAATCCTTTCCTCTATCATATCAGTTGCTGAACTGATCTTTTCTCTCTTGTCTCTTCAACCTCAATCTCTCGATCTATCAATCCGTCTCGTCCCTATCGAACGATTCTTCTCTACGGCTATCTTTATACATTTTTAATATAAGTTTTAAGTGTATTAATGATGGAAGAAATATTGTAAAATTGTGTAGGCTATCCATTGGATTGATATCAGTTGGATTGGGAATCAAGATATCAAGTCTGTGATACTTGTGACTCACGTGGTAACCACTGAACAAGGTGGTGGTAAACTCTAAACCCTAATAACTCTATGAAATGTGATCTCATATGTTTTGAGATAAATGTGGAAATTATATGATGTGTGTGGGGGTAAACTCTAAACCCTAATAACTCTATGAAATGTGAACTCATATGTTTTTAGATAAATGTAGAAATTATATGATGTGTGTGGGGGTAAACTCTAAACCCTAATCTTTGTGCTTCCATTAACGAATGCATGAATGACGATATATGAACTTATATATGTTTGATCTGTAGGGGTAACCTCTTAACCTTTATCTGTTTACAGTTTTCCCTATGTGATATATGAATTGTTGAAATCTGCGTGCTGTGTTTATATTTTGTGTTTGTTTTACGATAGTGTGGTAGGTTTGGGCTGAGTGTCCTTTGGGCTT
Organism: Scutellaria galericulata; assembly: GCA_946896805.1. Taxonomy (NCBI): domain Eukaryota; kingdom Viridiplantae; phylum Streptophyta; class Magnoliopsida; order Lamiales; family Lamiaceae; genus Scutellaria; species Scutellaria galericulata. Next base: position 11,348,508 of record OX335792.1, read on the forward strand.
AGTGTCCATTGGGCTGCGCGTCCAGTAGTGAGTCGACGGAGTGTCCTTTGGGCTTAGTGTCCATTGGGCTGCGCGTCCAGTAGTGAGTCGACGGAGTGTCCTTTGGGCTTAGTGTCCATTGGGCTGCGAGTTCTTTTGGTGAGTCATGGGTTGTTTGTCCATTTATGAATCGAGTTATGTGTGTTGTATAATATGTGACGTGTTTAATTGCTGATTTGTTATATCTGTTTAATACATGATCGGCTTAATTTTAAAACTTGGAAAGTATCCCTACGAGTGTATTCAACGCACTCACCCCCCCACCTATACTCACACTACAGGAAATGAAGAAAGTGAAGACACGTAGAGAGAGGGGTGCCCTATCAGCTGTGTTCATCTTCTGGTTTTGTCTTTTAAAGATATGTTGTTCGTTTGTAAAAGAAAATTGTATTTCTCCATCTTTGTAAAAGATCCTGATGTTTTTCCACTGCGTATGGTTTCAAACATTCATCTATCGGTTGTATCCGATGTTTTTAGTGTATATCTTCTTATCCTCTCCTGTTTCTTTCTATTGTATATCATGTACGCCTCTTTCCCCTTTCTCTCTTAACGCCCAAAATGGAAAAACTCTGATATTTTGACCGAAAGATTTTTGGGGCGTTACATTTGATCATTGTAAATCAATCATGTTGTATGTATGTATAAATCGAAATCAATGTAAATGAAGTATTTCAATAATATTTGTTAATCTTGAATTTATTAATACATAATATTACATGCATTTGCATCCAAATCTAAGCCATATATTGTTGCATCAAAATCTAAGCTATATATTGTTGGGATACAACTAAATCCATTGAAATAAATATTCAAAATCTTAATTATGATTTAACAGATTGAATAGATTGAATTAATTCACGTTGCATACTATATTTAATGTAAGTCATACTATATTTGCATCAATTGCATCATATTTCATCAGATATTGGTTACATGCTAATTCATCTAATTCATTGAAAATAGGAATTCATCGAATTCAATGCATCATTCCTTGCATTTCATTTTGCTTGCATTTATTTAATGTAAGCCATACTATATTTGCATCAATTGCATCTTATTTCATCAGATATTGGTTGCATGCTAATTAATCTAATTCATTGAAAATAGGAATTCATCTAATTCAATGCATCATTCCTTGCATTTGATTTTGCTTGCATTTGATCATTGTAAATCAATCATGTTGTATGTGTGTATAAATCGAAATCAATGTAAATGAAGTATCACAATAATATTTGTTAATCTTGAATTTATTAATACATAATATTACATGCATATGCATCCAAATCTAAGCCATATATTGTTGGGATACAACTAAATCCATTGAAATAAATATTCAAAATCTTAATTATGATTTAACAGATTGAATAGATTGAATTAATTCACGTTGCATACTATATTTAATGTAAGCCATACTATATTTGCATCCTATTTCATCGGATATTGGTTGCATGCTAATTCATCTAATTCATTAAAAATAGGAATTCATCTAATTCAATGCATCATTCCTTGCATTTGATTTTGATTGCATTTACCTATTTTGCTTGCATTTGATCATTGTAAATCAATCATGTTATATGTATGTATAAATCGAAATCAATGTAAATGAAGTATCACAATAATATTTGTTAATCTTGAATTTATTAATACATAATATTGCATGCATTTGCATCCAAATCTAAGCCATATATTGTTGCATCCAAATCTAAACCATATATTATTGGGATACAACCAAATCCATTGAAATCAATATTCAAAATCTTAATTATGATTTAATAGATTGAATTAATTCACGTTGCATACTATATTTAATGTAAGTCATACTATATTTGCATCAATTGCATCCTATTTCATCAGATATTGGTTGCATGCTAATTAATCTAATTCATTGAAAATAGGAATTCATCTAATTCAATGCATCATTCCTTGCATTTGATTTTGCTTGCATTTGATCATTGTAAATCAATCATGTTGTATGTATGTATAAATCGAAATCAATGTAAATGAAGTATCACAATAATATTTGTTAATCTTGAATTTATTAATACATAATATTACATGCATTTGCATCCAAATCTAAGTCATATATTGTTGCATCCAAATCTAAGCCATATATTGTTGGGATACAACTAAATCCATTGAAATCAATATTCAAAATCTTAATTATGATTTAACAGATTGAATAGATTGAATTAATTCACGTTGCATACTATATTTAATGTAAGCCATACTATATTTGCATCAATTGCATCCTATTTCATCGGATATTGGTTGCATGCTAATTCATCTAATTCATTAAAAATAGGAATTCATCTAATTCAATGCGTCATTCCTTGCATTTGATTTTGATTGCATTTACCTATTTTGCTTGCATTTGATCATTGTAAATCAATCATGTTATATGTATGTATAAATCGAAATCAATGTAAATGAAGTATCACAATAATATTTGTTAATCTTGAATTTATTAATACATAATATTACATGCATTTGCATCCAAATCTAAGCCATATATTGTTGCATCCAAATCTAAACCATATATTGTTGGGATACAACCAAATCCATTGAAATCAATATTCAAAATCTTAATTATGATTTAATAGATTGAATTAATTCACGTTGCATACTATATTTAATGTAAGTCATACTATATTTGCATCAATTGCATCCTATTTCATCAGATATTGGTTGCATGCTAATTAATCTAATTCATTGAAAATAGGAATTTATCTAATTCAATGCATCATTCCTTGCATTTGATTTTGCTTGCATTTGATCATTGTAAATCAATCATGTTGTATGTATGTATAAATCGAAATCAATGTAAATGAAGTATCACAATAATATTTGTTAATCTTGAATTTATTAGTACATAATATTACATGCATTTGCATCCAAATCTAAGTCATATATTGTTGCATCCAAATCTAAGCCATAAATTGTTGGGATACAACTAAATCCATTGAAATCAATATTCAAAATTTTAATTATATTACATAGATTGAATTAATTCACGTTGCATACTATATTTAATGTAAGCCATAGTATATTTGCATCAATTGCATCTTATTTCATCGGATATTAGTTGCATGCTAATTCATATAATTCATTGAAAATAGGAATTCATCTAATTCAATGCATCATTCCTTGCATTTGATTTTGCCTGCATTTACCTATTTTGCTTGCATTTGATTTTACTTGAATTTGATCATTGTAAATCAATCATGTTTTATGTATGTATAAATCGAAATAATTGTAAATGAATTATCACAAAAATTTTGGTTCATTTTGAATTTTTTAATACGTAATATTACATGCATTTCATTTGTTGAGATATATTGTTGCATCCAAATCTAAGCCATATATTGTTGAGATACAAATATCCATTGAAATCAAATCCAAATCTGAAAAGCCATATAATCTTTACATATATTCTCGAGTTATGTAAATCCATTCTAATCAAATCCGGATCTAAACATGACGTTGACATACCAAATTGAATACATATATTCTCGAGATATGAAAATCCATTGTAATCAAATTCGAATCTAAACACACGATTGTGTAGATCATAAATCATATGCAATCTGATAAAATATGAGATGAAATAATATGCAACCAATATGAGATGCAATAGTATGCAACCAATATGAGATGCAATAGTATGCAGGTATGCAATGCTATGCATACTATCCAATGAAATAGGATGCAATCTAAATGGATGCAAAAAGCGGTGAACTTTAATGCATGTACCCATGAATTAATCACAATACATTAACCCATTAACAACAGAACGTCTAAGTGAATGCAATGTAAATAGATGCAAATATGATTTTCAACGGTGAACTTAAATGCATATATCAAGGAATTAATGACAGTACATTACCAAATTAACCACACAACACCACCTCAATGATTTTCAACTTTGATGGGATGCATGTCTCAATGAATTAATAATAATACATTTAAATGCATTAAAAATTATTCTTAAATGGATGCAATACTGGATTTGATAGATGTAACAATGATTTTTTACTGTGACAACTAACACGAAATAAGATTCATGTATGAAATTCATTAATTTTGATTGGAATAACTAAAAACTTAATAGGTGATCTTAGAACCATGATTGAACTAGAAAAAACCATCTTCAGGACATCGAACCAATTTCTATAACTTTGCTTTCCGAACCGGATCTTGGCAGTTACATTAGTTTACTGCTAAGATGCAGTTTAGGGCTACACGCTCAACAGATTTGAAACAGTAATTCATCATGATCTAATAACCATTTCTTGAAATTTATTTAGGGCTTTTGATGTATAAATACCTAACTATAACCAGTTGTACTTTTCGAATTTATCATTATGCTTTAGTTGAGATTTTTTAAATAAGGGTTTACGACTGCACGATCGAAAACCCTTATTTTGGTGGGAATTTTATAAGTTGATTTAAGCTTTCTTTCTTGTTGGATTGTTATGATTCTTTCACAGTGGAAGTCGGCCGATGTTGGCTTGCAGAAACATTCTAATTCTTGGGCTATTGATAGTTCGAAAATCTAAATTTCTTGGAAATCTTGCAAGCTAATTTCAGGCTTCTTTGTTGTTGGAAGTAGGTCGATGTTGTAGCACCGAACCACTATAATTCAGGGGCTATTGATTTTGTTTTATTTTGTTTGTCGATTGATTTTGTGTACAAGTAACATATGCTTATTAAGCTTGTTCGTTGGTGTCAATTTGGAGTTATTTTTAGATCAATCCTTAATAAGAATGCATCTTGAAAATGGATGCAATGATTAGTAAACCATTTTAACAATGAATTTAAATGAATGTAACAACGGATTTCAAACTCTCACATCAGCCGATGGTATGATGTTAGCTCGTTATTTTGGATATAAATATTGTTGAGTTGTACAAACTATTTCGTTATGTCAATAAGATTTAAATCATATTCGAAGAAAGGTTGAGAAATTAAAGTTATGCAAGGTATTTGAATTCGAATTAAATGAATAAATAGAACATAACAATGTTATGGCCGTTACATATTCAATGGTACAATTGTGTTTGGATGGTGAGCAAAACCATTACAACACTGACATTGAAAACATTCAATACTAATGTAGTATGTTATTTATAATTTGAGCTTGGAATTCAAATCCAAAATCCATATCCGTATCTTCCCAAAATTATTGCAACGGTAATTCCTTATTATCTTGATACGTATCAATGCGGATATGAGTCCTTTGATATCGCTCCAATTACTTTATTATCTTACATACATATGTATCAATGCGGATAGTCCTTTGATATCGCTCCAATTATAACTCAATCTTTATAACTCAACCAATCGAACAAGCATTTTCTCCATTTTGTCGTCCGTGGATTTCGACTCCGCACTGCATCTGCTTTCCCAATCATCTCTACCTTCGTCTGAATGCACTCTTGATCCACATTCATCGCTCCTAGAGTGATGGATATTTGTGTGTTCAGGAAGTGTATTTCCAAATTTCATGTCCTCCATCTCAACTGTTAATTTCCAACACAATGACTATTACCATGCACCTGTAAATTGGGACACAACTCATTTATTTACGTAGAAAACTTGCACAAACATACGCCACAAAGAAGCTGATCATTTTCCCACCTATGACATAGTGGTTTGTTACACTTAATCGATAGTTTTAAATACATGATTTTAGAATTTCATTAGGGCTGCAATATATTAACATATGATGTATTTGAAATTTTACACATGATAGTTGGATGATCAACAGATGAAAATGAGATTTAATCGAACGATTTAATCCAACACATGTAATTTTACATATATGTCATCTGACAAGTCCAAAACCCAACATCATATATGCCCATTGCAAGATCAACAACATAAGTTGTATCGAACCATTTCTGATTAATGTGTTGTTTTGCTTACAATAAAAACTCACCTTTCAGTTCGAGAAGAAATGTAGTTGAGACCACTGATTAGTTCACATCAGGCGATCCTAATGTTTGTAGGTAGGCATCTGGGCTTCGTTTCCTTCATTATGTCTTTTGTTTTGGTTGTCTGGATACTCTTCTATGGAAGAGATATGAAGGGCTAGCGTGATTGATAAATTTGAACTAGTCATCTCAATATTACACTCAGTCAACTGTTACAGTATCCCTTGCTTAGTCATATTGTAATTTGAGCCGGCATGCAGATTGCGTATCATTACACTATTGTCAAATCCTCCAGTTAATTTGTTTTATTAAAAAATAAAGTAAATCATTTATTATTTTGTATTGTTGTTTTTAATGTACGTACCAGTTACATTACATAATAGGTACTGATGCGTATGAAATGATTAATACGACCAACTTATTAGTTGATATGAACAAAAAAGTGAAAATTACAGACTAATTAAATAATAATATTAATTTCATTGATAATACATCAAAAAAAGACATTAACTAAGAGACAATAGATGACAAATATTTTCAAACATCTGAGCATCATATTCCTAACAGACAAGCTTCGTACTCTTTTATGGCCTTCTCAGCTATGCACCTTTCCTGCAAGAGCTCCTCATTGCAATTGTTTTCCGAATCGTCATGATTGCTCTGGAGCTCGAGAAGACTAGTTTGTAGCCTTACGCATGACATGAGCATCTCAATCCTCCATTCAGCTATGTGAACATTTCGAAGGGCAAACAATTATTTGTACTGTAGTAGACGGATCGCGTAATACCAGTCGGTCGTATATCCTTCATCGTACTGCGCGAGCATACGTTATTATTCTTGCATCAACTCAACCTCATCTCGCTGTGAAGAATGATTGAAAATATCATGTGAATAGAAGTATTATAGTATGAAAACTAATCAATGTTGCAAGTATTAATCATTTAATATACCATGTGTTTGTCGCCCATAGATATTAAAACTACTTTGTTTGAGAGGATGATGTAGCGGATGTTATCCTACATAAAACAATGGAAACATATTTAGTTTTCATTCATATTACTAATAAATCTTCAAATCAAAGTACTTTGCACTGACTGACCATTGTGTAGTGATGAAGCGGTTGGATTCTTTTTCAATCACTAGGGCTGGAGATTGAATTGAGATTTTGACGTATGTCGTCGACAACTGACAATCATTTATATAGGCATTGTGAGCGTAACTTGAGTATGAACGAATTCCAAGACAATTAACCGCGTCAAATATCATCATTCTCGTAGTCGTATTAAATGTTGTTGGTTGTCGTATGCCTCTACATTCAATAAGTTTTATTGAAAATGCTTATCATATAATTGAAATTGAAATTTACGCATAAGAGAACAACAACAAGAATGATTTCAAATGTTTTAGGTGACTTTTCAAAAAAATAAAAAAAATAAAAGTTTATGAGGTTATATGTTGAATTATAGGTTGGATTCATATGAAATTTCAAATTGAAAGCCATTTAATAAATTTTGCAGCTTTAGATGCATCAAGTTAATTTCAAAGAATACATGTTTAAGCTTGGAGTCATCAATTAATTATTCAACTAGGCTTAACTATTTTAGTGTTTACTTATTTACAATAAATTAAAGACATTAAGTGAATTAACTAAGAAGAAAATTATTTTTAATTTCACCATCAATTGTTATAATAATTTTTTTAATTTTTAATTTATATTTTTCTCTTAATTTATATAAAATGGTTTTCATATATGTATATTGTAAGGGTGTGTTCTTTTCTACAATTAATTGGATATGTTTTGCAGAATACTTAGTAATTTTTATTAGCAACGTTAACTTTAGTATAATAAATTAGCTTTTTTAGTGAGCTTCAAATATATACTCTCATGTTAAAAAACAAGATTGTATTATTATAAAAAAATAATTTGGGTAGTTGCAAATGTGGTCATTCATATATTTGACTAGTATAAGTCCCGTGTGATGCACTGACATATAAATTGACTTTGACTTATACATTTTGATATGAAAATAGGGAACCCTAAAAATAATTATTTTTAAACTAGAATTTAAATCTTATTTTTTACCCTTTTCACTCATGACCATGAAATTTAAATATATAAATGTTTAGAGTTATTTCAATTTAATTTAGTACCCATATAATTTACGAATTTAAATATTTTTATTTTCATCATACATTTTTTGTCTACTTCACTAATTGTTGTTGTCACAATTGACCTAAGAAACACTTATACAAATTTATGTTCAATGGTAATGAGTATAAAATGGTGATATTATATTATATTTTATGAACAAATGTTCATTGTATTTCAACCTCATTTGGTATCTGTGTTTTAGTGTTGGTAATTTTTTCATATGAAAATGATGATTACGAAAAAACATACACAACGAATAGTTATTTCAATCTAATCTACTACCCATATAATTCATCAATTTTACATATTTATTATTTTCATCATTTGTGTTTCACTATCTTACTTTTTTTTTTGTGGTCACAATTGTTTGACTATTTAATATATGTTCAATAATTTATTCATAATGAATTTAAAATATAGATATTATTGTATATTATACCAAAATAAAATTTCAAAATATTACATATGGTCCAAAAATCTATAAAACATGTATTTTTAGTGCAGAGGCCTTAAAATCAAAATTTATCTACGCCAAAAATCATATCAAAAAATAAACATTTCAACACTTGATAAATTTAAAACCATGAAACTATATTATAACAGAAACTAAAGAAATTTGATCTTTGTTCATAAAATTGTGAACTTCACGCTACCATGATAATGAAACTTCATATTTGTAATCATTTTTTCATCATGGAGGAAACATCATTTATTATTGAAGTAAATGAATGATATATTTTTGTTATAATAATTTGTTCGTGGATATATAAAATTGATTTAGATTAAGATACGATTTCTTATTCACAACTTTTGATGTCATTTTTATTATTGTCCATTCATATATTAGATTTTGTTATGGTAGTCAATGTACGTGACAAAGTTATCTGAATTTCTAACATGGTTGTATGTTGTGTGGTTCATGTACACTTAAATTAAATTTTATGCATGAACTTGTATTTATTTGTTGAAGTTTGTTCACTTGTATTTTTTCGTTCAAGTTTGTTACCGTATTTTTTATGATTTGTTTACTTAATATCCTTATGAATAGTAATAATATTTTTTATATTACATAATTGCAATCATGATATAGTTTTTGAAGTATTTTGACCCTAATTGTAATTCATGATATGGTATTATTATTATACTGCGGGGTGTGATTTGTTCATTTAAGTTTCGACATGAACCAAGTTCATATTTTTAATTTGTATATTAACATTGACAACACTGTTTTTTTGGTCTTATAATATAGTTTGTTATTTGAAACTTTGATTTCCTGAAATGACTGCTTGGTTTTATTTCAAGTTTAACAATGTATGTCCTATATTGATAAAATTGTAATTGTAAAATAATAGATGCTTATTGCATTCATGCTAGGTTAAATCCTAAATTAATAATAACAATGAAAAATTGAAATTCCTTGTGGATTCTATGTATAATTTAGAAAGTTTTGTAGACCCATTACAAAAATTGAAACCTCAAATTTATAATAATTATATTTTTTTTATAATCAACCGTTTGACTACGAAAAAATAGTGTCCATGAAATGATTAGTTAAGCAATGAGATACACTAAGTAAATAATTACTGAATGTTGTCTCTTTCTTTATTCGTATTCAATGATAGACTAATTAGAAATTTATAATTTTACAAATAGTATACTACATTTGCACATTGCTTTATTTAAAAATATTTTTTTTTCATAAATCAAGTGTGATACACATGATTTATAATAGTATATATATATGTATTTAAACTATTTCAATTCATGATTGAATGTATGAATTTCATAAACTACAATTTTCATTACTAGATTACATAGTCCAACAGGTTGGGCATACTTTGTTGTGGATGGACTAATATAATACTAATCATTATGCTACAAAATGGTTCATTGTATAAAGTGTTAAGGACATTAAATGTTTGTGTTTTCTGATTCATTAATTGAGTTTTTCTGAAAGTATACATTAATGAGAGGGTTATATGCCCCGTTTAAGTAGCTGGATTCCCTAAGAAAACAAAATGTAAAATTAGAATATTAATATTTTTTAATAATATGTTGCACTTCACTTTCTCATCTATGCAATAGATAGTACAACAGTTTGTAAAACATGCCTCATTCAGAGGAGAGGCACAGTTTCGTAGGAATTTTAGCCAATCAAATGACATGTAGATACATGCTCAATACTGCATAATGATTATGAACCTGTGCAGAGTCACTCACACGGGCAATCATATATATATATATATATATATATATATATATATATATATATATACATCGTATCAATGCATTGGAATAAGACAGTGATATTTGAGAGGGCTGTTTATATTTATTGGGAATCATTGAGGAACACGTGTATTGGCTTGTGATATCTATGTTGAGGTAGACGTTTGCTTGTTCTATCTATATGAGTATATTGTAATTAAATATACTCTTTCATTACAAAATAGATGCAAAATGGATGACTTTCATTACAAAATATTCTAATATTGATTGTTCACTGCATCACAACAAAATATATTCATTGGTCACACCATGAAATAAATCTGATACATCATTTGAATAATTTAAGTGAAAGGTAATGATCAAAAGTTGAAGCGCACAACACTGACCATATTCAAATGCATTTACAATTACGATTTTAATGAAAGAGAAATGAAGAAATTTTAGATTTATGTATTTTTTGTTCGCTTTGTTGCACTTTCATATACGTATGGAGTAGGTGATTGGTAACAAAATTGAATGGTGACGTCTCTATACGAACCGCGATTCCTATACGATGCAACAAGTATTAAGGCTGAGCAATTAATGATTTCAAGTTGAGTAGGATCTCAATATTGCAATTTGGCGAATATATTAATTTGGTTACTGATCAGTCATGAAGACATAAATAACAAGTTTCCCATCTCGTATCTTCCCAATGTTAAATAAAACTGTGCAACCCAAAAAAAAAGTATTACAAATTGAAAAATTTGTTATATTTTTCACATGAATGTTGTAAATGAAAATAAATTTTTTTAATCACTTTAATAAATACTACTAATATTTGTCCTTAAAGTATAAGACTTGGCAAACAAATGTGTAGTCTCAGTTACTAACCCTTAATTTGATTTATTCGTAATGGTTGTAGCCAAAACTAACATGAAATCGATTAAAATGTATATAGAATTAATGAAATAAAATCTATGTTATGTTATAGATTTCAAACAATATTACTATGTGAAAAAAACATATTTGAAAACAAATCAATATCTACGAATTGACTTGATACACTATTTTCTTAAGGTGCGTTTGGTTTGAAGGTTGGGTTTGTTTAAATGTGTGATAAATCACTGTTCATCAAAGACAAAAAGGAGGAAATTTTAGGTGTTTGGTTTGTTGGTTTAGGTTAGGCTATTTATAATTTTTTTGTTTGGTATGAATGGTTAGATATTTGTTATTGTTGGGTTAGCCTACAATCCTTCGTTTGGTTCGGAGGACAATTAACTTTACAATATGAAATACCGAAAATGCCCCTCTTCAAGTTTTATTATGCAAACACATATTTTTTATGTAATATGACTTTGTGGAATATAGGTTCGAAAGCTACAGTGAAAATAATCAAATTCCAAAATCTAAATGCGAGAACCCTTCTTCGAAACTTTGCAAGTTGGAGGGGTGAAGACATACACTGTTCTGGAGAAGAAATTCGATGGAAATCAACTTGCATACAAAGAGTGCACCTGAAATAATACGAGTGGCGAGATCCGAAGCTGTGTCATACCCTTTTTCTCGATTGAAGGTTAATATCCACCAATTACGGGGGAAATCTCTGTCCATCAGAACACCATTGAAAGAAGGGATCCATAGTTCGTCTTTGTAAATATCATGTCCAACAGGTATTATGTTTCTTCAATCAATACGTGCTGAATTAATTAAACAAATAGCTGGTTGTTGTATGTATATTTGATTTACACCCGATTTTATACAAAAATGCATGTTTTTAGTGGTTTGGTTTCTCTTGTTTACTGTGTGTCTAATAGTCTCCAGTCTTATTGATGCAAGTGATGGTGGGTTTGAGTTTCTTAGCATTCGTCGCATTTATGAAAAAGAGAATAATGAACTTTGGGTGGAGATGAGTCTGATGGCTGAAGAATTTCTTTTTATTTGTTCTGATTTGTATTTCGTTGTAGAAATTCATGTTTTAATTTGCTATTTTTTACGAGATGCGATGATAATAATGTGTTTTGTAGTACGTTCTCGTATAAAAGTGGAATGTCTAGATGTGAAATTAGGCCTAATGAAATTGTCTGTTGCCAACATGCGATGCCGATGCATATCCAAACATCTAAGACAAAAAAAATCTGTGGCGGCGTTTCATGACTTGTCCTCTTCGAGGGGTTAGTTATCTCACATACCATTTCCATTTGAATACGATCGTTGGGCTTGTTTAAAGACTAAATGTTATCAGTTTTCTTATAGCTAATGTAGGCTTTGTTGTTCAATTCAGAAATAAGCTTGCGGGGTTTTCATTTAGATTGAGCCGCAGCTTGATGGTCGGGCTAGAGATGTGGCACTTGAATGTATCGATAAGATTGATCGATTGAAGTGCGATCTTGCCATCGCAAAAGCAAGGGAAGCAAAGTACAAGAAACTTATAAGATCCATGTGCGTTGTGTTTGATAGTAATTTTGGTGCATATGTGGTTGTCGCAAAACTCAACATCATATCGAAATGAGATTGGAAATTGTAGTGTATCATGATGAAGTTCGACTAGAATTGAGCACCCCTTGTGTTGTGAATTTATCATTAGTAGGAATCGTGGAAACAATCTGAGTAGGTAGTCAAACTTCTATTGCAGCGACTTACAATTTGATGGATTAACCACATGAGGTTGTTGTATAAGTTTTGTCATATTTTGTGCAAGTTGGATTCATTTGCCAAGAAATGTGATTCATGTCTTTATTAGTTTGTGCGTCCTTATAGTGCACATTACATCTGACAATATAATGTGGTCTATTTTGATCCACCTTGCATGTACTGAATAAGTGATGAAATAACTACATCCATTCACTACTAAAGGTTAAGGGTTATATGCAAGTAGGTTGAGGTAACACAATTGTTTGTCATGCGGTCCATCGGTTAGTGTTGATTTTAATCACAAGTTAGTTAGGATGTGCAAGATGAATATCATGAGCTAGGCGACTACTACCACTCTGTTTAATACTTGGGTGGACTTGATTGAAAGAAACATGGTTAATACTACAGCAAAACATGTATGGTTCCATAAATAGCATACTGTACGATGGGTTTGTTACCTTAAATAACAAAACATTAGAACTTTGAGAATTTTCTGGAGACCTACGAATTATGTATCCGAAACTTCATATGCAAAATAGAAGGTCCATGCTTAACCACTAACAAGCATGTAACTGATAGTATGCTTCATATGCAAAATAGAGGGATGCTAATTGGTTCTAGAGGGTTGTTAATTTGTCTGGGTTGATGGGCTGCAACCTCGCCATGATCAAATGTCGATCCCAATCATCCACCGCCTCCAGATCGAATGGGTCATCCTTAATGACAATCGGCAAACTTGACGATGCCCCTGCATCTCCAAACATGACCTGTCCTGGTCGGTGCGCTTCAACGATGGTAGACCACGAGTCAAAATTTGGGAATCCACATTCCCTGAACAGCCTCATAAGCCCGGTCTCCTGCATGTCAAAACTCCATGTGACTAAAGCATTTATAATATTTGACTATTATAAGTCTGGCCATGATATAGGCCAGTGGTATATTTAATCTTTGATTGCTTTTACAGGGGAAATCTGTGCGAGGTCTCCGATCGAAAATTGTTAATGAGTGTTATAAAAGGGGTTCGTAGAAATCATGTGATACCTTGCGATTTGCCATCCAATACTCGACAAAGACTACGATCCGGTTCTTCTTCAAGTTATACTTAACCCCCATCGTCGAGTTCACATAATTGAGGAACTCTTTGTACAACCTAATGTTGTTTGCAACAAATGCCTTTACCATGTGGACTTTTAAGCGTTCATCCACTGACTCAAGGTTCAAACCACGCGCTAGAGATGTAAGCACGGTTGTGAAGGTCTTGGAGTCTGATACATTGTTGTAGATGCATGTATCCTTCAAACGGGAAACGATCTCCGCCGCCTCATCGTAAGTGAAGTCTTGGAAGAAGCAAGACGTGTTGGGGTTCCGCTTAGGCATCTTCCTGCAAAAAATATTTGCACGAATAAATGTCAGCTGAGTGGTTGTTGCAAGTGCATTTATCAATCAGACTTCATACATATCACACATAGATGACGGCAGTACGAGTAACTAATTCAATGATGTCAAATAATAAAATAATAACTGAAAATCTTCTAGTGCATATAAAGATGTTTGGTTGCAAGGTGTGCATGAGTCGGATACGAATACAATTGTGTAGATCGATTACGTTTGATTATATCCAGGAAAATGCAATTAAACAAATACGTTACCTAACCTCCATCGCATGCTTACAAGCTTCTCAATTACTGATAACAAAGTGGTTGTTAAATCAAATTTTAATGCCACTTTAGATGAGTGATCTTTGTAGGGATGATGAACATGACATTCAATTTTGTAAAATTGAAAGTATACTGGCCATAGCCATGTGGAAATTAAATAATGATTAGTGGAGAGACACACAAGGTTTAAGACATTTATGAAAATGAGTGTTTACACCTAGTTGTGAGAATTCTTGTGATTGGAATTCATTTTTACATTGAAAATATATAACTTCAATTTTTTTTAGTGTAGACATTGTTTTTTACTGCATCATCGACTAAATACACTTTAGAAAGTCAAATGTTGTTTCCAAAGCAATTTGGCCTCAAAGTGTAAGCCAAATCTTTCTTGGTGGATTCTTGTGTCAATATTGTGATTGATATCTCTGTGTTTAGAGACCATAGCCATATAGGTTCCACTTAAATATTTTAAATAATGGTCATCCAATGCACTCAAGTACAAAATGTCATTTAATTTGCATTACTCCGAGCATTAAATATTGAGGTCAAAGTGCTCTACATTTGAGTTGGACCCACCCATCGAAAGACTTTGGTGTCCCTTCTCATGAATGCAAGTCAAATACTTCATCTACTCAATATGGCTTTGAATGGTGTTGTTGAAATATATTCAATTCTAATGTCATAATTATCTTTTAACATTTATCAGTATAAATTCACGGAAGTCTGAAGCTTGAGATCAAAAGGTTAAAAAAAACAGACGAGGGCGTATATTGATAAGAAACCATGCTGGGGAAAGAATTAGCACTAAGACAGGAGGACTACCTGTACGGAGATGAATGGGATGTTAATGTTGTGAGTCTTTTCATTGAAGTGTTAGCCGACCAGGCTAGAATGGGAAAGTTCAACCCCAATGGTAACAACCGTCATGCAATATATACCGCTCAATACTTCGTGAACAAGTTCTTCAACAAAAACCTAGAGTTGAAGGATTGTGTGAAGCAAGTCCGGTTGCTTCGTCAGCGGCATGCAATGTTTTCTACCATCATGATGCGTGATGACGTCGGCTGGTCCCTTGAGGAAAACTCAATCGACTGTATGCCCGAGACGTGGGATGAGATAGTGAGGGTATGTATACTTCAGGTTCTATTGTGTTTCACGTGTTGGCCTCTTTTTATATACAATTTTAGACCCTATCTTTAGGCACTATAATCATTTCTTACAACCTGGATTTTTTTGTTTTTACGAAATCAAGGCAAATCCCTTTGCATGTGCGTACGTGAAGTGTGGTGACCCAAACTGGGATGACCTCAAAGTTATCTTCGGGGATCCCGTTGTGCAGCCACCGCCCATCCTTTGTGCCGCAGCCGTTCCGAGTGTGATTGTGATCTCAGACGACGACCCCCCGACATACTTGAATACGAAGTTCACCCCTTTGGATGAGGTTATTCAGATCTCCAGTGATAAGTCTGGAACTCTTTCGACCCACTTTTGGAACGAGTTGGGTCCCATTGGGAATTCGTCAGATGACGACGATTCATTTCGCTCACCCTCTCTCAAGACCGAGATGAGCACCTCCAATCCTCCAAAAAAGGTGACAGGGAAAGGAAAGCACATTGTTGATGGAATTTGTATGAATCTGTACGGGGCCTCGTACCTCTCTTCTTCGGTTCCCACCACGCCAAATTCAAAGAAGTGAGGTCAAGTTGGAAGTGGGGGGAGTGGTGTTGGAATGATCTAATGTTGTTATGACTGATGCATTTATTATTATGTTTTTCACTTGTATTTGTGTTATGTTGTTTGTTGTTGAACCTGTTAACCATTGGGCACATCTTGCTTCATGCTTGTCTTACCCTTCACATTGCTGTACTAAAGCCATGTGAACATTTTACCATTTTGAATTTTGAACCACTATGTATTTGGCAAGTCAATTTGTGAACCTTCAATATATTATAGCAATCTATTTATCTGCATTTTGTCTCTGTTAATTGGGTGTGGAAGTTGGGAGGGTTGACTTTTATCAATAATGTTGCACAATTCACATGCATTATCCTACTAATATTTTGGATTCATATGGCTTTAAAAACCCACTGTTCAATACAAAATAAAGAGTCCCAATGTGCATTGTACAACACTAGTACGGTCCTACCCCGAGATTGCAACATGGAAATCTAGATGCAAGGTGGCAACATGGAAATCTAGATAAGTTTGGCAGTCAAAAGGACATCGTACAACACTTAATTACCATGCATACTTAAATCTTATCCATAATATCTTTGACCAAGACATTTCTAGCCTCATTTGGTATGCTAAGGAAGAAATCGAGGTCACCATCGTTGTTGCATAAGTACCGGGCAACATGCACTCTAGCTTCCAGGCACGGGAACTCGAAGCCTTCAAGCATGTTGTAAACCTTGCCTCGTTTCTCACTTGGGTCGAAGCTGGAATTTTTTTTCTTTGCGATATCACCTATACTGGTTGCTATCTCTCCCATGTGGTCGTCATTTTATTCACAAAACTCACTCCTCTTGACCATGAAAGGGTCTACAGCAGCCTCATTTTCCATCCTCCTACACTTCGACTTGCCACTTCGTTTGGATGTGTTAGAGCTTTCAGCATGTCCCTTTGACATGAACGCCGTAGATGACTCGTCATTAAGGGTGTGTGGAGTAGCATTGGTTGCCGATTTTTGTGGATCTGTGTTCCCGGTCATGAGGTAATCCTGCAACGCATCTGCAAACCCTTGAGCTTGTTCCCCGGTTGCCGGTCCTTCCCAAAAATCTCCACCCAATCAGCAAAAAAGGGCCAAGTCTTAAAACGCATTAGACGAACAGTTGGATCCACCTTCAATGGAATTAATGAATTCATGGTAAGAACTTGAGGGAATTGACAAAG
Source organism: Scutellaria galericulata (assembly GCA_946896805.1). NCBI lineage: Eukaryota > Viridiplantae > Streptophyta > Magnoliopsida > Lamiales > Lamiaceae > Scutellaria > Scutellaria galericulata. The sequence goes on from OX335792.1 coordinate 11,366,021, forward strand.
GAAAGAATTAAGTGTATTGTGTAAAGTAGGTTGATAAAATTATTTAGGACCAAGACATATAGTTCTTCCGTATCCACTAACCTTCAAGTACGCCTCCCACACTTCATCGTTCGCATCAATCATGAAGTTGCAATCGAGTCCAATACCACTTTTGCCAAACATTTGGGATAAGGCATTGTAACTTTTCTTCCAAGTATGAATTTTACTAGAGATGTGTGGTTCCGCCTTTATGTCAGTCCCGGGAAAATGGGTGGCCAATGATTGCTCCAATAAGTTAAGATAGCCTGTCCTGAAACCATTATCGGATTTCTATCCTCGCACAACCAACTCTTTCAACGACTCTATGAGATGTTGCTACTCAAAACAATTCCAAGTCCTCCTTGTTTGAGTCGTCCCTTTATTGTTTACCTTCTGACTCTTGTTGCTCATGTCTAAAACAGATATGAGAGTTCAGGATATGTCATCTTACTCAAAAAAATATTGTCATCTTCAAAAGCACATTGTTGTTCTAGTTAAAGAAATTATTAAAAAATGATGACAATGGGGCACATATTTGATAACCTGCATAGTTATGAATGAAAAAGCTCACCATGTAAACCACAACATATTATCCATGTGCATACACGATCCGGTTCATTTAATGGTATTGAACCGTAAGAGAGTTCTAAAATACTACATTTTAAAATACAATTTGTACATGAATAAAGGCATCAAAGCAAAGTAAATCGTAGGTTTAATCCCTGTTGTTCCACATTTCGAGGGCAATATTATCTTTCCAGAGGGTCCATGCCTCGGATGTCTGAACCTGGTCGACGTAGTCTACATCCGGATCACCCACAAAATTGGGATCACTAAAGAGGTCGGGCACCTCACCCTCTATTGGGTCAATGGTGGCGTTGGTACGGATGAAATTGTGGAGTAAACAACATGCCAGGATGATGTGATTTTGCGTCTAGATTGGATAGTACGAGTAACTCCTAAGAATGCCCCAACGGGCTTTGAGAACACCGAATGAACGCTCAATCATGTTACGGGCTCTAGCATGCATCAGGTTAAAATATTCCTGGGGTGTTTGGGGTCCTTGGGATGCATGATTCCATTCTTGTAAGTGATATCGTGTCCCCCTATACGGAGCCAAAAACCCATTACCATTTGTGTATCCTCCGTCACATAAATAGTAATTGCATGCGTAATCAAAGATAAACACCCATGAAATGAGAAAAAGGGCCATTTGGATTCAATCTACTATTGTGAATTATTTAGAAGCTTGGATCGAAAAGTCGGAAAAATAAATTGAGTTCACATTAAGGTAAAGTTATTAGGACTCTACCAATTGGGACTTTTAATCCATTCGGGCGGGATATGGCATCACGTAACACTCGCCCATCGGCTGCAGATCCTTCCCATCCCACCAAGACGTATGTGAAATTCATGTTACGGTCACATACACCCAACACATTCACAGAAACAAAACCCTTCATGTTTCTGTATCGAGGTTTGTCCTTCACACTTACCTTGCACGGGATGTACGTGCCGTCTAGGGCACCTAGACAACCCTATATTGCAAAGAAACGGTGGCATAGTAACTATATGCTCCAATAATGAAATAACAAGCTTGTTTAACGTAAATTAAAACAGTCGACAAATGAGAACAATCGATGGTTTGTTACCTTAAATATTTTCCAACGATCTTGTTGTTCATCGGTTTCGATAGGTTTGGGTTGAACCAGAAGCACGGTGTGTACATTTAACAAACACTTCAGAACACCGTTGAAGTGCTTGCTTATCGTGTATCCACTTCTGGTGAAATCATGTTTGACAACAACATTTTTTTTGTGATGGGAAAGAATAGAAAGAAAGATAGCAACTTGTTCCGGAATTGGGAGATGTCTTGTTGGTTGTAGCCCTCCTAAGTGCTCCAACAGATAACACAGACGACCAAATGTGTCACGGCTCATTCGCAAGTGATTGATGCATGTTTCATCTGATAGAAGTGTAAGGGCTGCAATGTGGTCTAATTGACGACTTATGTTTTGCTTCAGGTTATATTTTCTAGCTCTATTTGGGAGGTTTGGTCTAAAGCCCATTTCTTCGGTAGTACCTCATGTATGCGAAAGTCATGAGCATGAGAAAGAACTTGATAGATGCATTGATAGCCTCTACACCACAACCTATTATCTCCAAATCAGACTCGTCATCCATGTTCGTAGACTACCGATACATAGAGAAGGGGTCAACACATAAATACGTCTCAATATTAGTGTAGACGATATCATTATTGAATGGGTTCAATTAATCATATATTTGAAAAATTAAGAAGGATTTTCTACCTATTAGTTGATGGGATATATTTATGTTATTTGCACAGATTGGGCCTCGGCTAAATTCATATACCTCGGATATCTTGTGGTTTATTTATAAAAACAGACCCAATTTGGGTGTGTTATTATTTCGGGTGGCATTTTCTATCATTTGGTTAAGAAGGGGCACTTGTTATCCAGGCATCAAGGGGATGACCATGGTGGGGACATGAGTTGTCGTAACTGATAGTTTGCAAGAATAGGGTTGGGCAAGGGCTAATTGTTAACATGCTTCTATACGGTGTAATATAGGCTCAATCTCCCTATTAGTGGCAGTTCTAACATCAAAGATTGTACAATGCATCAAACTACGTAATAGGGAATGCATGTAATCAACTCAAAAGCAAAACGACACTCAGCAGTCAAATTATTGAGAATAACTAATAAACCAATCAAGACACCAAGCGATGGTAAACAAATCCATTGACCCATAGGTGTACATATGAATTCTAACAATGCAATTATATTTCACATCCAGTTAGGATCTCCTAGGCTAAGTGTTCATTGATGCATCTATCCATTATCAAAACAGAGAATCCTTAGATTTTTAGTTATCCTGTATTGTGCAAAATTTGGGAATTACACCATATAACGTGTGGCTAGTATGGGAAGCAAGTATAATGTAATGCACGATATCCATATATTCCTAAAACTATAGCAACAAAACCCAAGCCTAAGCATTGATATGCTACGAAATCACAATCAGCTCGATATAAAAAAACATATGAACTTGCTGTAATGTAGGACTAAAGTTATACCACACTAACCTATCTTTTGCAAACTGTAGCTTGATGTTTAGGTAATTGTCAACTACGACTAGCTCCTTGCAAGCACACTCCAATCTGCACGTGGCACGAGAATAACCCTGCTTACTCAACATATTTGCTCAATATATTGATAATTTGTCAATCATATGCCATTCAATATAGATGTGAACCAAGCACATAACATGTTTATGAGTACACATATAGTAATCTGGAAAATGGTATTGCAAAATAGATTTAATAGTTTGCAAGTTGATTTCTTTAACTTTGGCTGCAATTAAAATCCATTTGACCAATACCCCATTCAATTTTCAAAATGTGGTTAGACGACATGGACTATTAGTGGGATTATGTGGTTGAGATGGGTGGATGGGATTGGAGGGCAATCCATAATATCTTTGTAGTGTTCTTCTTATACATCAAAAAAATACCCAAAGGTGAAAATTAGCAAGCACTAAGTTATCACCAGAATAAGACAATTATGCAATAATGCGTTAAATTCATAAGTTACATTCTAGAGTGTTGTTAAAAAAACTACAAACTCAAACCTCCTCATTCTGCAATAATGTCCACACACTACAGTCATTACAAGGCACCCTATCTTTAATGTATGCATATGATTACTGCACCAATCCTTTGAGGAAGTAATCATCAAAGGTCTGAAAAGAACTGGGCTCATTTTTGGAGAGATATGATTATGCAAGATCAATTATGTTTCAAATATTGTGAATTGAAAGGAAAGTTATGAGTCTTAAGTATAGTTCAGGATATGTCCACAATTTACACCTAGGATTTTGCATGACAAGCATTGCACAAGTGATATAATAAACTGCCTAAGCATCTAGGATTTCAACAAAACAATAAAATGTGATTTCATCCAAGCATAGTGAGGGTATGGACCTTGTCTGCTTTATTGAATCAATGTAATCTGTATTTAATAAAACAATCAAATTTAATTACCATGCATACTCCCTTGCCTAACAGTTTGGACATTTTACAACTATGTGTTGATGTCAAAAAAGATTTATTACAATTTACAAGCATCGTACAATATAATAGTAATTTTTTGGATATTATATTAGAAAGCAAAAATATTTGATAAACTAATATAGATGACATTTGGATCTTTATTTCCTTGCACGTCAATGTTGTAATGACTAATGTGTGATTTGATCGAAAGGGTTTTCTCTTCCTCACACACAGGCATATAAATGAGTGTTTTACACACTTCAAATCTGGAGACAATCAGCCTAATTAACCAATCTACACTATGTTGATTCAGTCTAGAGTTCTTGTACTTTTTAAATGAAGATGTTCTAAACAATATTTTTACGATATCAACATGTACATTAACCATCATATAAATATGGATTAAGGTAAACCAATCCACAATGTAATTCGACTACGACAAAACGATGCAGTATCCCTTGTATAGGTTGAGCAAAAACAGAGGCATTCCATTATAGAAATGGACCAGATTCTAAAAATATCTTTACATAATCTAGTTAATTAAACAATGAAACGTTGTTAATATGAGAGTGCACGCTCACGTTGAATGTATGGCAGAAATGTTGTAGAGAAACCCCTAAATTTGCATAAATCATGGGACCATTATACAACCCAGATTCAGAAACTCATTGGCAAAAAAAATTTCGAACCATAGCACAGTCTTATGCATCACATTTGGGTATCTGAGTAGACTATGTAAGAAGCTTCAAATCACACATATTGAGAATACATATCTGAGGAAACAAGTAAACGCCGATTCATACCTGATAAGTAGGGTTCGATGTGATGCAACCTTTCCCCTGGAATTTGGCTACTTCTTTCAACGAGTGCTTGTCACCCCGTGCACAGAATCCACCTGGATCGAACCTTGCTTCTCGCAATCGAATGTGGAAACCTTAAACGCCGAACTCAGGATGCATCTTGGATGTACACATTGTTGTTTTTTTCGATTGAATTAGTAGAATCTAGGGTTTGATTCAACGAATTTGGGGATCCATGGGTATAAGAAAAGACGATGGCACTGAAATGTAATTATTATGAACAGTAGGGGCACATGTATCATTTTAATGACAAAAGTGAGGACTAAGTGTATTTTCACAGACATACACTGTTGTGATTGGGGCTGGGTTTACAAACCCACCACATTTGGTGGGATTAGAAAACATGGAATTAATCCGGGATTATCCTGTGGATTGTACCGGGCCCAGATTATAATCCAGGTTTTAAACCCCCAATCCAAATGGGGGTTTAGGTTGGATAGTAATCCGAAACCAACCTAAACCCCCAATCCAAACGAGCCCTTATTATACCGGTTGTATATTATATCAATGTATGTACATGTAAATTTTAATTTCCAATTACCATCATTACTAATGTATTGGTGAATGAGACGAAGTGGAATGGAAATTCTAGTTTTCATAGGTCATGTATATGTATATATGAATGATATACATGTGTATATAGATTTATGTAAATGAAGATATTTACATATGTATATATATAAATGTACTAGTTTAGGGCTCCTGTTATACACGAGATTTTATAAGAATTTAAATTAGACTTCAAAAATTGGAAAATTCGATAATTTTTTTGTGAATTGGAAATTACATTTATGATTTTGTACTTGAGGTAGTTAACTTTACATATAACATATTATGACAGTATGACTAAATAATTATAACGTGACATTATTTAACAAATTATTCGATTTGACTAATTGATGAGTTTGAGGAATTCCAAAAATAATTTTCTGTTATGACCATGTTTATTTAATTTTTTTCTTTTGTATGTATTTACATTTATTATTATACATTATTTAAATTTAACAAATTTATGATATATAATAATAGTATCTATTGTAAGACCACGATTTCCATTGGATGGACTTGCGGTACCAGGGATCGCTTCATCATTGCAAAATCCAGCTTCCAATTTTCATATGGTTCGATTGGCCAAGCTGGTTTGTATTTGACCTGAATCCCACTTAAATAACATGTTCCCAAAGTAATGGTAACATATTATTATTTTTTCTTTGCATTATTTGGGTTACGTTGAAACCACAAGCCACACGAATTTGCTTACGCTTCTCAAGACATAAAACCATCTGGGGTTTAATTGTGTGTCCACTATTAATATTAATAGTACTTTGGAAATATTTTTCTTTAATTGTACCTAAGATTAGGAATTGTGTAAAAGTTTTATATACTTGTAGATTTTGATGAGTAATCTCAACCATCTATTTTTTGAAATTGTAGATAAGTTTAGAACTTGTCTAAAAATTATTTAAAAGTTCTTAAAAGAATTTTTATGGAGTAATCTCAACCATCTATTTTTTAATTCTACATAATATTCACAATGTATAAGAAGGTGACCAGTAGATTTTGATGAGTAATCTCAATGATCAATTTTTTTAAATTGTAGATAACTATCACATACATGAAACTTATCTACAATTAAAAAAATAGATAATAAAATAAAAAAATAAATATTGCGCCCACAATTAAAAATTAGATTAAAGAATAGGTGATTGAGATTACTCAATAAATATCACGATACATGAAACTTATCTAAAATTAAAAAATAGATGGTTGAGATTACTCATAAAGATGTAAAAGTACATGAAACTTTTAGACAAATTTTAAATTTACGTACAATTAATGAAAAATATGTCTTAACAAATATTTTTTCAAGTATGGTTGATATTAATGACAACTAAAAGAGAAGAAAAGAAATTGACAATTTACTGACATATAATGAGATGAGTTTGAAGTACTATTAATATTAATGACAACTAAAAGAGAAGAAAAGAAATTGACAATTTATTAAGACAGAATGAAATGAGTTTGAAAAAAAAAATATTTAAAGAATGAAATAGAATAAGAAAATTTACTAAGACAAAATGAGATAATTTGAAAAAAAAATTAAAGAATGATATAGAATAAGAAAAAAATTTGACATGAATAAAAAAAATCTAAAAATGGGATAAAATAAGAAAGAATGATATAGAATAAGAAAGAAATTGAGATGAATAAGAAAGAAAGAATGATAGGCAAAATTAAGTTATGTAAAAAAAAGAAAAAGAAATTACGTACGTAAAAAACAAAAAAATAAAAAATTACATGCGATAAAAAAAGAAAAAGAAATACAAGCATAAAAAAAAGAACAAAAAAAATTACATGCGTAAAAAAAGAAAAAAAGAAATATAAGCGTATAAAAAAGAATAATAAATTACGTAGAAAAGAATATCACGCTAAGTAGAATATCACAGAACTTAAGATATACGTGTGTTGTCACATAAGCCAGATTCACTCCATAAGAAACCCAACGATGGGTTCCTTATCATTACTATATGTATATATATATACACTTTAAAATTGATTTTTTTTATTATTTAAAAAATTTATGTTTCACAAAATAAAACCATGCATCATTTATTCGTTACAATATATTTCAGTCAATTTAATGATAGTTAAATTTGCTGATAGGTATTGTGCAGAACCTTAGAAAATTTTTATTTTTACTGTACATGAATTTTTAAAATATTGAAATTTCGCAGCAATTCATTACATATGGTGTTCATTGTAAATGGATTTTTTGAAAATGAAAAGAAATGATAAAAAAATCAAAATGCAACAATCTTACATCAACGAACAGTGGGATCAATCAGATTACACAAAATAGACCATCAATTGTGTGGTAATTGTATACACAATTGGTCAGTCAACGGGTTTGAAAATAATCATCTCTGCTAGCCACAGTGTTTTAAAAAAACATTTGGGCTTCTTCGGGTAATTAGCATCTTTGACTGACAAAGATCGAAAATACTTGTGCGGTATTGGTTGTTGGACACCCCTTAGGATTATTATCTCGAGTACATATGAATAACAAAGGATTACGTGCAACCCTAGAACACGTACTGCAACAAGGGAAATGATTAGGTATAGCTCGATATATACATCATCTCTGCAGTCTATAAAACAAAACATCTTAAGACATCTTCATACTAAGTAATATACAATCAATCGACATTAATCAGGTCATGGATACAAATGAAGAAGAGTATTTCTTCCCTAGCATAAACAATACTATGAATACAAATGATGAGTATGAACGATGAATTGTACATCACCATGAACTCAGAAGCACACACGATTGATAGACTCAACTGTAAGTTATCGAATATTCATTCATTAAGCATTACGAGTATTCATGTAACAGGTAATAAATCAATTACCATCTAAATATAACCTTACTCTTGTTTCAATGGTGTAGGGGATGAAGAGCTTGTAAGAAGAAAGAACCAATCTACAAACAAACTTGGATGCATGTGCACGAATGTTTGAAGACTTCCAGGACGGCATGTGCAGCACAGACGGAATCTTTGTAAATGAAGAGGATCAGATGCATCAGTACACCACACATCAATCGGGGCATGTGCAACACAAACAGAATCTTTGTAAATGAAGAGGATCAGATGCATCAGTACACCACATATCAATCACGTAATTGCACACGATATATCTCCCAGATGCATCACCACTCCACTCCGCCAATGGATGGTAGAAGAGTTTATCTCTCTCCCAAATTTATTATCTTATAATTTTAGTGAATTATTAATTTAGCACCCTATCCCCGAGTCGAGATTGGGCAAAAATATTATCTTAGAGAGTTTATTAAATAATTGAGTATCTACTGAAAAGATTGGTAGCTGATGATTGGTGGCTGATGAACCACAATTTTTTTTTACATTGTGATTTAATAATATTATAAAATCGATTCTTTAAATTATATATATTGAAAATATTGAATAATTTTCTATATGGTGTTTTAACAAATCGAACAATAATTCTTATATTATTTAGTAATGTTTCGTATAAACAGTAACTCCAACAATGAGTACTTATCCACAATAAAAATAATAAAATTTAAATTTCAATGGATAAATATTTTTTTCCACATTATTATTTTTCATACTTAAATTGTGGGTATCATTCTTATATATATATATATATATGGAGCAATATATCATAATTAAGTGCAATCAATTAATAGTTTGTCAATATTAGAAGATTGTCAATATTAGAAGATTGTCTATGTCCTACACGAGTACATGGATCAAAGTTTTGTTGTCCTGTGTTTGGTAACGGGAATGTTTCCAATTTATGATGTGCATATTAGTATTTTCAACACAAGAGGTTGAGGTTGTATATATGTGATGTATACGGTGCCAGGTTAATTTATAAAAATGAAGGCATTCATATAAGTTAAGAATAGGGAAATCGATCTTCCTTGTTGATTGTGTTGTACTGTATTTTGTATTCAAGTGCTAATTTAATGTATATAAAAACAAGTATAAAACATTAAATTAGAATTTTGATATAACACATGTATCAAAAATCATTGTTCAACTTGTGTTGAATCGTATTGGTATCAAAATCATTGTTGCGGTTTTGAATCGCGTGGAAACTGGTATGAAAATCGTTGGTGCAAGGGTTCCAAACAAAATAAATAAATGATATGAATTAATGTTTCTATTGGTTCCAATGTATAAAAAACTTTTTTAGCATAGTTTTGAATCATATGGTACCAAAGCAAGAGATTGGGATCTTACTGCAACACTGTATTGATTTTGAATACATGTTTAGCAATGATATGCAATAATGTTTGTTAACTAAGATTAGAATACAAAAACATTGTTGCAATTGTTTTAGATCCTATATATGAAAGATATAAAACCATGGTTGCAGTGTTTTTGATCGTATGAAGCATCAAAACCATTGTTGCAATGATTTTGGATAGATATACATCAGTCCTATGCAACAATGATTGCAATGTTTTTGGATCCTATACAAACATCAAAACCATTGTTGCAATTGGTTTGTAATACATAGGCATCAATCTTATGCAGAGAGAGACCAAGGGAGAGAGAAGGCTGGAGAGAGAGTATCCGAGAGAGATGGAAGAAGTTGCTATATTTCTCTCATGCCATCTATATATATAGTCTATAGATGAATTAAATTGTTGGTGTTCAGTTGAATAGCAACCACGAAGTATTATTCCTTATCACATTATTATTATAATTATTATTTAATATAAATATATTCTAGAAGTAATATATTTGAAGACACATATAAATAATGTGATAAGTAGTATATTATTCCTTATTACATTATTTAAATTTTTTTTCACGGTGTAAATCCATTATATTTGAAGACACAAAATACAAGTAATTAAAGAGACTTGGGGGATTTTGAGAATTGATTGAAGACTTCTTGAAAATTGATGATTAAGTTGAAGGATATGATTTGTTGATTTTGAGGATTTGTTGAGTTTGAGATATGATTTGTCGATTTTAAAGTTTTGTTGAGAATTTATTCTCTTTGTTACTTAATTCATATTTCAATTTTTATTATTCATTTTGAGGATTTCATTCAATTTTTATTATTCATTTTGAGGATTTCTTGAACATTGATTAAGATTTTTCTTTATAATTGGCTAATTAAATATTTTTCGTTCTTTTCTTTAATTGTTGGCTACAATAGGATTGATCTTGAGGATTTGTTGAAGATTTATCATATTTGTTAACTAATTCATATTTTGTAATTTTTAATAAATGACTTTTTGATGATAACCAAATTTTCATGGTGTAGTATCTGTGAGATGAGAATTGGGAAGAAGATCTATGTTGATATGTGGGATACAAATTGTATATGTTGATGATAGAATTGGGAAGAAGATCTATATTGATATGTGGGATGCAAATTGTATATATTGATGATAGGTTAGGTCCATGTATGAGATGAAAATTTTGTATGTGGACTAATAGCATGAGAAAAGAAATAATATGATATATTAAAAATTAAAAAGAATTTTTTTTAAGAAGTGAGCACGGTGTGCATTATTTAGGTGCGTGTTTGATCAACACTCTCTATATATATAGTAATGATAAGGAACTCATGCTTAATCAACACTCTATATATATGTAGTAATGATAAGGAACCCATCGTTGGGTTTCTTATGGAGCAAATCTGGATTATGTGGCAACACACGTATATCTTAAGTTTCGCGATATTCTACTGATATTCTTTTCTGCGTAATTTTTTTTTCTTCTTTATACACTTATATTTCTTTTTTTCTTTTTTAAGCACGTAATTTTTTTTTGTTTTTTTACGCTTATATATATTTTTTCTTTTTCTATGCACGTAATTTTTTATTTTTGCTTTTTTATTTTTGTTTTTTTACATACGTAATTTCTTATTCTTTTTCTTTTTTTTACATAAATTAATTTTGCCTATCATTCTTTCTTATCTTATTCCATTTTTAAATAAACTTTTTTTCTTATTCATCCCAATTTCTTTCTTATTCTATATCATTATTTCTTATTATATCCCCTTTTTAGATAAAAAAATTTATTCATGTCAATTTTTTTCTTATTCTATATCATTCTTTAATTATTATTTTTGCAAATTCATCTCATTTTGTCTAGTAAATTTTCTTATTCTATATCATTCTTTAAATATATTTTTTTTCAAACTCATTTCATTCTTTCTTAGTAAATTGTCAATTTCTTTTCTTCTCTTTTAGTTGTCATTAATATTAATAATACTTCAAACTCATCTCATTATATCTCAGTAAATTGTCAATTTCTTTTCTTCTCTTTTAGTTGCCAATAATACCAATAATACTTGAAAAAATATTTGTTAAGACATATTTTTCATTAATTGTACATAAATTTAGAATTTGTCTAAAAGTTTATGTACTTCTACATCTTTATGAGTAATCTCAACCATCTATTTTTTTAATTGTAGATACATCTCAACCATCTATTTTTTAATTGTAGATAAGTTTCATGTATCGTGATATTTATCGACTAATCTCAACCACCTATTTTTTAATCTATTTTTTAATTGTAGGCGTGATATTATATAGTGGATTGATCTAAAAATAACTCACAATTCAAACCAACGACCAAACTTAATAAGCATATGTTAATTGTACACAAAATCAATCAACAAACAAACTAAAATAAAATCCAACAGCCCCAGAATTATAGTGGTTCGGCGCTACAACATCGACCTTTCAGTTATATATCATTATAACTGCCAAGATTTCCAAGAAATTATAGTTTTTGAACTATTAGTAGCCTAAGAATTATAATGTATCAGCGGGACAACATCGGCCGACTTCCACTGTGAATGAATCATAACAATCCGATAAGAAAAAAAGGCCGACTTCCACTGTGAATGAATCATAACAATCCGATAAGAAAAAAAGGCTTAGATCAGCTTACAAACTTTCCACCAAAATAAGGGTTTTGGCTCATGCACTCGTAAACCCTAGTTTAAAAAATCTCACTGAACGTGTAGTGATAAATTTGAAAAGTACAACTGGTTACAGTTAGGTATTGATACATCAAAATCCCAAATTAAATTTCAAGAAACGGTATTAATTCCTTGAGGAATTACTTGTTTCAAATCTATTATAAATTAGAACAGATTTCCATATCTCCACAATATATGTATTCGATTTGGGAGATCCTGAATTGATTAGAATGGATTTTCCTATTTTTATCTATGCCAACGTCATGTTAATTATTTAGATCTGGATTTGATTACAATGGATTTTCATATCTACAGAATATATGACTTCGATTAGGATGGATTTTGGCATAAGTTATATTTAGATTTCGATTGGATATGCATGTTCGACCTTATATTTACAAAAATATAGATATACAAAAAACACCAATATTATTTAATAATTGGATACAAAAATAAAGTAAATACATTTCCAAAGGAGTTTTATAATTTTTTTTTAAATTTCGTTACCTAAAAATAAGCAAATTAATTTATATCTATTCGAAAAGATTGGTCGTTGATGAACCACAAGTATTTTTTTTACATTGTGATTTAATAATATTATAAAATCTTTTCTTCAAATTATATTTATTTCACAAGATATAGAGGTTTGTGTCAAGGCCGACTTTTAAATATAATTAATTAAATAATATGAATACATGTACAAGATATAAAACCATGGTTGCAGTGTTTTTGGATCGTATGAAACATCAAAACGACAATGATTTTGGATACATATGCATCAATCTTAAGCAACAAGGGTTGCAATGTTTTTGGATCCTATGCAACATCGAAACCATTGTGGCAATCGTTTTGGATACCCATGAATCAGTCTTATGCAACAATGGTTGCAATCTATTTCGATCCTATGCAACATCAAAACCATTGTTGCATTCATTTTTTGTACATAGACATCAAGCTTATGCAACAATGTTTCTTTAAAGGCATCATTGGATACAACCTTTGTTGCATCGCAAAACATTACGGCAATGAGTTTGGATGCATCTACATCGATGACATTGGTTTGTTGCATCGCAAAACATTACGACAATGAGTTTGGATGCATCTACATCGATGAGATTGGTTTGTTGCATCGCAAAACATTACGACAATGAGTTTGGATGCATCTACATCGATGAGATTGGTTTGTTGCATCGCAAAACATTACGACAATGAGTTTGGATGCATCTACATTGAATACGTTGGTTTTTGTGGTACATAGATAGATGCATCGATGACATTGGATACATAGGCATCTACATCGATGACATTGGATACATAAGCATCTACATCGATGACATTGGATACATAGATGCATCTACATCTATGTAGTATTGCTTACAAAATATTTTTGTTGCAATGGTTGTCGATCATATACAACACTGCGGTCAAAATAAGTGCATACATTGCTTCTTGCAACAATGTTTTCCAAGTGGTATAGTGCATATATGGGATGACTTTGTTTCATTACAAATGTACTATTACACCACTCGTATTCAGCCATTCTTACAACATATTCATATTAGACTTAGGATTATAGGAAACCACAGTACACAATTAATTCGGTGAATGATTCGTACACAAAACAAACAATCAAATGGGTTGATTACTTTGTGGTATTTCAAATAATCATAGACAATAGAGATACTATCATGGTATGAAGTGGATGCAGCAGTGGTTATGTGAAATTTTAATGACGAGATTTCATAACAAATATCCAAACATATTGAATATGGATCTCAAATGATTCGTAATAACGAGATGCATAATACAAACATGGATCTCAAATGATTCGTAATAATGAGATGCATAATACAAACATATTTGATTGCGTTTTTATGGTTGCAGATTAATGCTATATACGATTAATGAAGAAAGTAGATTTAGACTACATTGCCCAGACTCTTTTGGTTGTTGGGGGGAATTTTTAGTTTTTACTGCAGTAATTTCTCAAGGCAGGTAAAAAAGGTAAAAAATGAATGAAGGGTCATGATGAAATCAAATAAGATCTGATGACTGATAACACTGGTGTATTAATACAACAATGTACTATAGAAGGAACCATAAACATTACTCCCCAAACAATAGTCAATTTCCTTATTAGAAGAGTTTAATTTTTTTAAAGTACCCTTACTTAAAAATCCATGAAATTCGTAAGGGTAACTTTTGAAAAATACAACTATTTATCATTAATGTTTTTTTGAGAAAATAAATAAGGGTATAAAAGTAAATTTATGTGTAAAATCTGTTTTCTCTGAAAATTAAAAGTTAGACTAGTTTTGTGAGACAAATGTAGATTAGACATTTTTGAAATTGGGTCAAATAAAGCTGATTTTCTATGGTGAAACATTGGAAATTACTAAAATATAGTGTTGAAAATGAAAGAAAAAGGAAGAAGGTTACATCAATTTCAGCCTTTACTGAGTAGGCCATAGCTAAAGTGGTGGTGTCTTGGAAATAAAAGTGAAAAGCAGGGGCAGAAATAGCACGAATATCCATAGCACAGAGCCCCACCCACCACTCCATAATACTCCAAACTTTCAATTAACTTTCCGTTGGCTCCTCCATCTCCACCCCCTCTTTCTCTCTCTTAACTTTGTTGCTGCTGAAAGCCACTGCTCTCCCACAAACCCATCTCATCTCTCTCTCTCTCTCTCTCTCTCTCTCTCTCTCTCCTAGGGTTGCTGCATTGTTATTTACAGCATAGTTGGTGCTCTGCTGAGCCCTCTAACTCTAGATTCATAGCAAGTAATGCAGGGAGAGCGAAGTATTTAACTTGGATTATTTTCTTTTCGTCTGTTTGTGTATCTATTTTTCGTTCCTGTGGGCGAAACCACTGCCATTGCTGGTGCATTGTTGATCTGTTTTTTCTGAGCAGGGAGGGCTATGAATTTCTCGCTTAAAGTTGGATCCTTTCCTCTTTGCTGGTAATTTTTCCACAAACACTTTAACTTGCTTTTTGAAATACTTGCGTTTCTTTATCCTTTTTCTTAGTTTTCTCTGTTCACAAGGAATTAAGTCTCACGATTTCGCAAATGTTTCACTTTTCGGTAGCTGAATATGAGAATGCACACCAGTGTTGCGTTTTATTCAGTAAACTAGCACATCATTGGTGTATGTAAACTAGCACATTATTGGTGTCATGGTGTGTGTGTACCTGCTATCCCATGCGATTTTTTTGTGCTTCGACTGTTTCAGTGAGGATAATGATCGCAACGTCTTACCATAGATTTAGTGCGTTCTTTTCTTCTGTCACAGTTAGAATGTTTAGGGACTTGGATGAAGGCTGTAATAAGTTTTTTCTTTTTTGTATTTCTTCCTTCTCTCTAGAGGTATCTCTTTGGTGTCATACTTGGCTGAGGAAGGACTATACAAAGTAATATGGCATCACGAGGAGGACCCTCACAGCAGAATCCACAGCTGCAACGGAGGATCACTCGCACCCAGACGGTGGGAAATCTTGGAGAATCTATTTTTGATAGTGAAGTAGTTCCTTCATCTCTTGTGGAAATTGCCCCTATTCTACGTGTTGCCAATGAAGTTGAGCCTAGCAACCCGCGTGTTGCATACCTATGTAAGCCTTGACTGATTATGTATTTCATACATATGCATGTGGGTGGTGGTGTACGTGGTTTCTGCATATATATTCAGTGTGCTTTTTAAGAGATTTCTTTATGATTGCCCAATTTCATTGTTAAGGTCAATATTAGGTGTCAGAGAAATAGTTTGTTGATAACTGAATAGGATTGTCTATTTGGCTTTCTTTCGAGCATCTGTTTTTGTCACTGAAGGAAAGAAAAAAAAAAGCACTGCATCGTGATTATGCATTTGTTTGTGTTTATGCTGGTAATTTGATATTAACTGGTAGGAAAGAAAAAAAAAGCACTGCACCACGATTATGCATTTGTTTGTGTTTATGCTGGTAATTGGATATTAACTGGTAGTAAAGTCTGCCTCAAGGTCCTTACATTTACTGGAAACAGGAAAAATTGGTGTTTATTCAGTGGATTCTGTTGAAGTCTGACTTCTGTTAGTAATCATGTTTTTTCTACAACAGAACCCTGTGAGTTTAACCCTGTGACGGTATCAGCATGTGCTAGTTATCAACATTTGTAGAATTCTCCTTTTCCTAATTTACCCTTCTTTGAATACGTAGAGCATACAGTTATATTTGCATATATATTTCTTGTTTTCTCTGTTTGAGTGCAATCTTTGGAAACTACTATGTTTCCTCTGTTTATTATTTGTGTGCTTTTTAATAGTAAAGTGCTCAAAGAATCTAATGTAAAATTGCTTTGTAGATTGTCAAATGCATGCGTATTAAATTTCTCACTTTTTGTATTTTAGCTCCTGGTTCTGTTAAATTAGCCAATCCAAGTTTAAGATTTTATGAAGTTTTGTCATTTAACATTTGCTATCTGCTTGAAGTATTCTGAAACATCAAAACTGTAATCATGCAGGTAGGTTTTATGCTTTTGAGAAAGCTCATAGATTGGATCCCACTTCAAGTGGACGTGGTGTTCGTCAATTTAAAACAGCTCTTTTGCAACGTCTTGAAAGGGTAAGAACGAGAACAAATGAATTGCTTGACACATCTATAATAGTCACCATGATTAACCTTGTAGGGTATGCTTCCAAACCTGTAAAAGTAACAAAATTTTATGCTATGAAAAACATATTAGTTAGAACTTCTGGCTAGTTTGGCCCATTAGCAAGAAACATCTTAATTGTTAGGCTACCTTGTAATTGATTTTCTTATGCTTGTAAGCAGTTATGCACATCTTAACATTTTCACGTAGTGTGCCACTTACTGAAGTAAAATTCTCCTTAGAAAGCTATAGTACTCAAAATCTGGCTACATTGCTTGCTCATTTCTCTAATTTTTGTAATTAATCGGTGCGGCAGTAGTTACACCTGAATACAGTGTTTCCAAAGTCTGATGGAGATTCACCTTCTCTATAAGATTTTGACCCACAAGAACAAACATCAGAAACAATCTCCCTTATTTTTCTGATTTTTGTTGCTTAAATTGTACTTATTTTCTTAACTCACTTATCATTTTATTGGTGAATGGTTCTTCTTCTCAGGAAAATGATCCCACCTTGATGGGAAGAGTGAAAAAAAGTGATGCACGTGAAATGCAGAGCTTTTATCAGCATTATTACAAAAAGTATATTCAAGCTTTGCAAAATGCTGCCGACAAAGCTGATCGGTGAGATTTTATCAATATTTCATTTTCATTCTTTTTTCGTGCAATATTGTTAAGATTTCTTGTTTCTCTAGAGGGTAACATTTGTTAATTTTTTTGGCACTTCTCAAAATGTTCAGTGCCCAACTCACAAAAGCATACCAAACGGCTAACGTTCTCTTTGAAGTTTTGAAAGCAGTTAATCAAACACAGTCTGTGGAAGTTGATCGTGAGGTAAATGGATTTTGTTTAATACTTCATTTGCATTTATTTACTCAAATTTTTGTCCCCTATACATGCTTTCATGAACAGCCATGAGTATAACAATATATATTGCCTTGCTCTTTCTTGTTGAATCTGAATATTCCATTGACTTCTAGTCTTCTATATACGCAGATATTGGAAACTCATGACAAAGTTGCAGAGAAGACAGAAATCTATGTCCCTTATAACATCCTACCTCTAGATCCTGATAGTGCAAATCAGGCAATTATGAAGTATCCAGAGGTTTTTAATTTAACTTGTCTCTAAAATTTATGGATTTCCTGTTCCTGGTTATGTGCTTTTGATGGATTCACATATATTGCCTGGCAAAATAATCTGCAGATCCAAGCTGCTGTACATGCACTTCGGAATACCAGAGGTCTTCCTTGGCCAAAGGATTACAAGAAGAAAAAAGATGAAGATATCCTTGATTGGCTTCAAGCTATGTTTGGTTTTCAGGTGAAATAGCAAACTCCTGCATGCATCTAATCCACTCTTGAAATGATAATGCTGCTTATTCCATTCATCACATGTGAAGTAGCGATTTTAGCATTTTGAAGATACTGACCCTTAATCTATTGCATCCCATTGCTGTTGACTGTTGATAATTTGCAGAAAGATAGTGTGGCAAATCAAAGGGAACATTTGATCTTGCTTCTTGCAAATGTTCACATACGACAATTTCCAAAGCCAGATCAGCAACCCAAGGTTTATCTTCTGCAACTTTATGTCCTTGATATTAGGCTTAATGAATCACTTTCACTTGCTCTTGCATGAACTCAAATGTTGTATGCAGTATTTTAAATTTTTGATATGTTCTTGCTTCATGCATATGCATATAACAGTATCTGCTGTAATGCATATGCGTGATGAATCATATGAAACTTTACATTTTTCTGCTTATGTATTTTGTTTCTGCACGCTGATGGGGAATTATTATAGTCTGATCCAGATGATTTAGAAAGTTAGCCTATGATATCTCAGTTTGTCCTTTCATCTTGTATTCTGATTTGGAAGAGGTGTCTAGTAAATGAATGATTTCTGTTTCTGATCTGTTATATTCTCATGGATTGTTGCCCTTGTCAATGTTATTGAACACCTTCCCAAAGAGGGTTGGTTATACCCAGAATAACTGGTAGGATTACTGCTCAATTTTATAGACCATTGGTTGATACCAGCAATCATGGAGGCTATCTCAATTCCATCGTGCGAAGAGGGTTATACCCAGAATAACTGGTAGGATTACTGCTAAATCTTATAATAGACCATTGGTTGATGTCAGCAATCATGGAGGCTATCTCATCTCACTCAATACATGTTCATGCCTCAAGTCCATGTTTTAATCAATGAGTAAAAGGAGACACGAAAATTTCACTACTCTAAGCATAGCTACTATAGGGCAGACATAAACAGGATCTTGATAGGATTATCTGTCTTTGTCTTTGCTGATATGTTTGGAAGTGTAATGATGAAGTATCGCCTTTGATTGATGAACATCAGTTGTGGTTCTAGAAAAATTTATTTCATTTAAAATGAAAAACATGTCTAACTAATCTGTTTTTTTGTTATTATTTTCTTTGTTTGGAGGGAGGGGGAGGTTGCAATTGACTTTATCTTGTATTATTGTGGTAAAAGATAACTGTAATAACAATTTTTATGTTTTTTAGTTGGATGAGCGTGCTCTAGATGAAGTGATGAAAAAGCTATTCAAGAATTACAAGAAATGGTGCAAGTATTTGGATCGCAAAAGTAGCCTCTGGTATGTTGTTTCTTATTCGAAGACTGTCATACAAACATTTCTATACTACCATATACCAGAATATTGTAATCCTAGACTCAGTTAGGCAGGTCTGGTTATATCGACTTCTATTTCCTTGGGGTCAAACATTATGAGATGTAGTTTGCCAATAGATAGTTTTAACTTTCCGTCTCATGAAAAATAGAGTAAATACATGTGGTGCTACTACCTATACGAAATTCACATGAAATGACATCGCATAAGCCCGTCATCAAGAAATTTTCCCAATATACGTGTTCTGACTTGTAATTGAGAAATAATGGTTTAACTTTGAATAGTAGTGAAAGCATAAGAATAGTCACGAAAGCTATGTTCAGCTCTCCAAATTTATAAACCAAGACTCATCAACAGAAGAACTCAAATAGAATGTCTTGACAAAATCATAGAGTAATTAGCATAAACATAATTATAACCTGCATCCATGACCTTGCACCATATAGTTGAGCTCCTCAATCTGTAAAACATAGTAATAATAACATGAGATGAGCATATAACTCACTTAATGGGGACATCATGTGTAATCTTGCTACCATGGCATAGCATATAGCATTGTGTCTTTCCCCAAAGATTGTATGTTTGTCTGTGTAGCTTGCAAGGAATAAGAGAATAAGATTCTGAAGTACCTGTTTTGGATGTTTGGGATAGAGTTTAAGGTGCCTTTATGTATCCAAAGGCATAGAGATTCCAAGACTATTTTCTTTTTGATATGTTAGAGATATGAGTTTAGCATTGTAAGTATTCCTTTTTTTTTTGTGTTTTTGGGATGGATCATCTTTTAATTATTGCATTACTAATGTACCAAGTTTTTGTTTCTTATCAAAATAAAAAAAATAAAGAAAAAACGTAAAGGAAAGAAAAAGAGGGGTAGAGATGGAAAGATGGTGGTGATTTAAGGTGGCACAGCTGTGGTGGCAGGATTGCGTGAGGCAGAGGGTCGTATGAGAGTGCCTGTATTTTCTAAACATAGAATAAAGTATTTAGCTTCATTTATCTGACAATTAATCTAACCATATCATTCAGATTAGCCAACAGAATTGAGTAGAGGAGTGGAGTATATATTTCTAATCTTTGGTTTTGAGGAGAGCTTTGTTTTGATCTATTATTTATTGTCTATGGATGAAGATAATAATTCAACTACCTATTCGTTGTTCTACATAGTTTGGTAGCTGATTAGTGTTACCTATATTTATGCAGGTTACCCACCATACAACAGGAAGTGCAACAGCGTAAATTATTATATATGGGGCTCTATCTTCTAATATGGGGAGAAGCTGCCAATTTAAGATTTATGCCGGAGTGCCTCTGCTACATATATCATCATGTATGCTTTTCAGATGTTTATTTCCCTTAAACCTACTGGACTAGAGTAAAGCTGACATGAATAATTTCTTTGAGTTTGTGTTGTGCTTTTGGCTAACATGATAATTGTATCCTGTGTCACTTTTGGGGTACACTTTTGTTTCTAAGTTGGGGACAGAGATGAAAATGCTTGTGTTTTGATAATTAAAGATGCTGAAAAGGAAATATTTAGTGATGAATATTTCCAAAGATTAGGAGTTTACTTACAATGATTATTTCATATAAATAGAACATGAGTCAAAGCTGTATATTAGGAAATCCATTAGGCAGCAATTAGTTTCCAGATTTCGTGCTTGTATTCTTCTCTCCTATACAGAAAAGTTATTTTCTCCCACATCTTCCAAATCTGGATTGTTTCTATAAGTTCTATAGCTTCAAATATTGCATATATGAAGTACTTATAGTTTCTGCTCATTTTTTGTCAGCTTTAGATGAATGAACAGAGATAACCATATAATAATTGAAGAACACTAAATTGATACCTTTGGTTGCTTTGTAAGATTCACCATGGATTTCTGTTATTGTATGTCAGTCTAACACGGTAAATTTTGGCTTTCATGGTGCATTCCTAATATATTATAATGTTCCAATAGAATGATTTTTGTGCTTCGGAATATAATTAACTGTTTTGTTCTTCAAGCGTCTTAATGTTTTGACTTTATTATGTACTCTCCAAGATATATTTATTAATTGAACCTTCCATGTCAATTGACCAGGCTCTATGAACTGGTCTTGGATTAATGTCACTCCATCATATTGTCATTGCCATTCGGAGCTGTTTTTTGCTCCATACATTTTAATTTAGATAAAAATACTATGTATAGTTGGTGACTAGTTGGTGCCCAGTATCAATGTCGGTAAACCGACATTATGACAAGCCAGTAGGTTAACTACTAAGCCTGAGCATACTAAGCCAAGCCAAATAGGTTGACCACTGTGATCCAGTTATACTCCCACAGGAAACATATTGGTGGGGAAAAAGAAAGTAGGATGGAAATTAGAAGAAAGTATAATGCTGTGTTTGGTTGTGTTATTGGAAAAAAAGGGAGGTCTATGTTCTTTGGAAACTTTTTTCACTTTTAGATTTCTTGTCAATATTGTTTTGTGGTTTTTGGAGAACATTCTCAACTCAAGATGTGATGTCAATAATTTTTTTATTGTAGTTTGTGATAAATAATAGGGTGTAGAGTCATTTAAAAAGTCATAAATAATTGATATATTGGGAAATGAATCTTACAATCTTGAAAGATAAAACAAGAAAATGTGTTGATGTGCAAAACTAAATGTAAAAACCCTGCATCCTGATTGTTTTATAGGATCCATTTTTTTTTTTTTTCAGGAGAGTTGAGTAGGTTTTTGAATGTCATATTAAATTTTAAATCTGAATTTGTAGATTGATCTTACTATGGGAAGATAAATCATTTCTGAATTAGAGACCATCATTTGTGATTTTATCTTTGCAGATGGCCTTTGAACTTTATGGTATGCTTGCTGGAAATGTTAGTCCAATGACTGGTGAAAATGTCAAACCAGCCTATGGAGGAGAGGAAGAGGCTTTCCTTAAAAAAGTTGTCACTCCAATTTATGAAGTGATTGCTCGGGTATAGCCCAAATTGGATTATTTTCATACTATTTTTTTTAACTAATATAAAATGATGATTTTCTATTCATATGTTTATAAAACTCCAATTAACCTTTGTTGGTTTCCAGGAAGCTGCAAGAAGCAAAATAGCAAAATCTAAACATTCGCATTGGAGGAATTATGATGATCTGAATGAGTACTTTTGGTAATATGTTATCCATTAATTTGAGGAATGATGTACACTTATCTTTCAAAAGTTTAACTTATTTGTTATAAATTTGTAGGTCTGTGGATTGTTTCCGCTTAGGATGGCCCATGCGTGCTGATGCTGATTTTTTCTGTAAGCCTGTCGATCAACTTCGGGATGAAAAGAATGGGGTAATCAATACATTGCCAGGCTTACTTTCAACTCTTTAAAGAAAAATGATTTATGAATTCATCTGTTTGTTATAATTTATTTCTCTTCTTAGGATTTTTATCTGTGAAAATAAAGGACTGAAGGATCTTGTTACTAGTAGTATGATATCTGAAGCCATGTTAGACAAGACTTCTTTTCTCAGATAGACAAGTTCTTTCCAGTTTTAATTTGCTCCTATGCTTCTTGTGAACTGATTTTTAGTTGATATATGTCCAGTTGTCCACAACTAACTGAGATATGTCTTCTAGTTCCCTGTGTCAGACTGTTGAAATGTGCCCCCTGACTCTAAAATCATTATAATTAGCTTTTGTAAATAAGTTATCTCAAGACACGAGTTACCAATAGAAATAACGAACCAAAAATCATTAAATATAAATTCTGTGGAAGTGTGAAAAAGGTGGACATAATAACCAATTAATCAACCGAAACATTTTCTAGAAGTGAAATTCCTCAAACACCAACTATAAAACAAAAACTAAATCAACTTCCCAAATTATAGTTTTAATTACGATAGAGTTTTTAACTTTATTATGTGAAATAATATTTTCTTTTTATTTTTTATTTTTTGCGTTTCACTTCCAAAAGCCGAGCCTTCTGGCTTTGGGGCCTTGAAATTCATATTTTCTTTCATGTTTTCACATCCAGGAACATAAGATAGGCGTAGTGCTAATAACATTAGTAGTTTAACATATATATGGTAGGATAGCATGACAAAGTGACTTAACCATAACAAAGCTAACAAAATCAAAATAGGCTAGGGGAGTTGTACATGGCAATCACATATTAACAAATAGCCACTCTTTCTGGAGACTTGGTTCAACCTCTGAACTAATGAATCCCCACTTGCATCACATGAGTTCAACAAACTAAAAGCTGACTAGACTGAAATTATTTGATACAATTATCATCAGTTTTTAAATGTATTGTTTAATTCAATATTTTCCCCAATTTTTTCTTTGAGTGATATTGATACATATTGATAGTGACAGTGTGCGTTTTTCCGGATACCTATTTTATCCAGACCTATTTTCTATAATCGACCAATGCAGGTTCCTGATAGTGGTGCTTTAACATCAATATTAACCTTATTCTGCCTCATGTATTCTGGCTTTTCATGCATGGGTTTTTTGAACTTTAATCATTTTCTGCTTTTGTTTGGTTGATCAGTCCCATCATCTGCTCTCCATGTCTACTTAACCATCAATCAATATTCAAGTACCTTACTTCCATTCTCTAAACTTTTTTTACTAATAGTATCATGCACTATGAATTATGACTACTTCATGTCGTATTTCATAGCCAAACAATTATATTTTAGATTATTGTGGCATTATTTCAACTTGCTGAAGTTTAATTTGTTTGGTGGGATGATTAATCTCTTTGGACGATAGGATATGCTATAACGATTAACATAATCTAGCCTTATATTTTTAAGTCGATCATTATTTTCTTTCTTTCTTTCTGTCTTTTTTTTTTTTTGTGTGTGTTTTGTTTTGTTTTTGAAAATGAATAGTTTTATTAATTAAAAGTGAGAGATGTACAGAGGGACTAAAGATCCCCATGAAAACAAAACTACATTGTCTAGAAAACTACAAAATTATATTTCAATCTCTAGAATATCAGACAGCATGAAGCTTTTCAAATCTTTATGACTGAAATCCCAAGAAAAAAATGCTAAAACTTGTTTCAAACAGTGAACACAACTATTGCAACAAGTAACATAATAGTGAGTAAAGTAATATTCTTGTGAAGACCTATTTATTGAGTACCAAAATAGTGTTGATTTCAAATTTATTTGACACGATTCATTGTATGGAGACAAATATTGCTGAATTACTTAACTTCAAGTAATCCTAGATGCGTACTAAAACAATTGATGCATGTTCAGATGTACCTGGAACACTTAATGTTCATGCTATCATACTATTTTTTATGCAGCTGATTGGTAACTCATACTAGATAAATGCATATTTGTTATAAAATACTGTTACTGTTATTGGCTAGGTATGAATTAACATTACAAGATGGTAACAAGTTATCATCTGGACAGGCCGATTCACTAATTCGATACACATTTCAAATAGATATATTGAGTTTCTATGTATTTTTCATTCACTCTAATCTGATCTTGCTTCCAATCGTATTTTGATTTTCTCGCTCACATCGTGCTTCGACACCCCGACCTGTATTTGTTTCTAGACTATGTGACTTAGGGCTTAGGTTCTAAGCTTTGTTAGATACTTGGACCACTATAATGTCCTCACAATTGTTAGCCATTGTTCTAGTTAAATTCCTATATTTAGCACAAAAACTGTACAATATTCTTTTCTACCATCCTCCTGATTCATTTACTAAGAGACCATCTTCTAATGTTTGTCATTATCACTTGATTAATACAGCAATGTTGATGTATATAAATGTAGATATTGTGTATTTGTTTGTTGCATGCTTCCAGTATCTTCTGAGATCCTCCTGTATATTGTCTTGGTAACATAACTGAATGAAAATCTCTGTGAACTAGGAAGGTAGGCCTACAAAAGATCGATGGATGGGGAAAGTTGATTTTGTTGAGATCCGGTCTTTTTGGCATATCTATAGAAGCTTCGACAGAATGTGGGGTTTCTTCATATTGTGCTTACAGGTGTGCTTCTTCTGAACTTCTTGCCTTCTCATTCATTCCCTTACATTGTTATCATCTCTGATGTTGACACACGAACACTGTCAATTATGGAAGGCTATGATCATCATTGCTTGGAATGGTACTGGTCAGCCAAGTTCAGTTTTCGATTCCGATGTTTTCAAGAAAGCACTAAGCGTATTTATATCTGCTGCAATATTGAAACTTGGGCAAGGTATCTTTTCTCTCCCATTGATAACTAAAAGACGCCGACTAAAAAAAATGTTAAGAGAATTGAGTACTCATCAAACTGTTCAATGGGTGAGATGTATTGGGTTTCCTAAGTGTATTTTTAATTTTTTTTTTTTAATTTTTAAGTTTGGCTTGTGCTAGCATGCCCTTAACATTTTCATCATAAAGGTTATCAGGTTCATAAACTGCTGCTTAAAAAAAAATCGATTTGATCAGGATTCACTCAAGATTTTGACCATGTTCTTAAATGTTTCAATGCATCTGTGGTTATGCTATTAATTTTCTAGTGATAAATCTCAATCTACCAAAAATCTTGTGCTTGTTCTTGTAATATGCATATGAATGTTAACTGCAGCCATCCTTGATATAATTCTGAGTTGGAAAGCGAGAAGGAGCATGTCCTTCCATGTCAAGCTACGCTACATTCTAAAGTTTGTGTCTGCTGCTGCATGGGTGGTTATTCTCCCTGTTACTTATGCTTATACATGGGAGAATCCTCCTGGCTTTGCTCAAACCATCAAGGGCTGGTTCGGGAATAGCTCAAGTTCTCCGTCATTATTTATCTTGGCTGTTGTTATCTATTTGTCACCAAATATGCTTGCTCTATTGCTCTTTCTATTTCCCTTCATTCGTCGATTCCTTGAAAGCTCTAATTACAAGATTGTGATGCTAATGATGTGGTGGTCACAGGTATGCAATAGATTTTTGTGTTACCTGTTTTTTGGTCAATTAAAGTTCAGATCGTAATTCTCTGTTTCCATTTGTAAACCTTACAGCCTCGGCTTTATGTTGGAAGGGGAATGCATGAAAGCACCTTTTCTCTCTTCAAGTAAGGTGTCAAAGAAAGAATAATTTAGTTGTACAAAATCACCTTATGTGGTACTTAATCATTATCCTAATTATTCTCAGGTACACATTGTTCTGGGTGCTCCTTATCATTACGAAGCTAGCTTTCAGTTTCTATGTTGAGGTGCCTTGTCCATTTCTTTAGTTTTTGCTATTTCTATGTACCAATATGGCAATATCACAGTATTAATGCTAGAATATTTACTTATAGGTTTTTAGTGCATTTGTAACTTCAAGCATATCTCATTATTGACCTGTAGGTTTTTCATTTATAAAGCACTCAAGGGAGGAAAATCTCTATTTGTTAGATAAACTTTGTGGTCTCTGTTAATTTTTTTCTCGAAATAAGTGTTGTGATGCCACTTGTTTCGCTGACTAAATCTTCCCATTCCAGATAAGGCCTCTAGTGAGTCCAACAAAAGCTATCATGGAAGTTCATATATTAACTTACCAATGGCATGAGTTTTTCCCCCAAGGTAAATCATCAGGACTCTGATCTGGAGTTGGATTATCGCATTAACACATATAAGTATAAATTGAGAAAATAGCCAACTCTAAAATATTGGCTCTGATGTTCTTACTAATTATTGAATCCATGTCATGTTTTGCAGCAAAGAACAACATAGGTGTCGTAATTGCACTCTGGGCACCAGTTATTCTTGTATGAATCCTGTGTTTTACCATTCAATAATGTACCTCGAAGTTGTGTAGTATTACTGTTTTTTTTTAAAAATATTTATGGAGATGATAACTTGCAGACTTCCTTTCCAGGTTTATTTCATGGACACTCAGATATGGTATGCTATATTCTCTACACTGTTTGGAGGTATATATGGTGCATTCCGTCGCCTTGGAGAGGTTAGGGGAACTTCCCTTTGGTGATATATATTTATAAACTATGATTAGCCTGGAGCAGTGCTGAGTTGGTGTATGTACAATCTTATGGCATTAGCTTTGTTATTCAGTCAAAATATGATCAACTACAAAAGTGAAAGCATTATCAACTGTAGGAAGCTTTCACTTTCTGAACAAAATGGGCAATATGCTTGAGGGGAAAAACAGTGATTAAAAAAGCATGCCTAGGCGCGAGGCGATGCAATTAGGTAGTTTAGCGCCTTGGTACACTGAGGTGAAGTGGGTGTGAGAAAAGCGGCGCTTACGCCCTCATGCCTTTGTCTAGGCGCTAAAAAGCGGCGCTTTTTTGAAATTGCTTCTCTTTTCCTTTTTTTTTTTGTTTAATAATTAAAATACATAAAAAGCTCAAAAAATTTCTAAACCCTAGTTACAAAACTGCAGCCTCCCTTCTCCTCTCCCTCCCTCCACTATCTTTCTTCTCTCCCTCCTTCTAAGTTTCACCACCGGCGACCGGCGACAATCACCGGCGACCGGCAGCAGCGTCCAGCACCAACAGTTTATTATTATGTTTGAAGTTTGGATATTAGACCTTTTGGATATTTTTATATTTTCATGCTATTATTATGTTTGGAGTTTGGGGCATTAATATTGTTATGTTTTTGTATTATGAAATGTAATATAGTATATATGTGTATTTTTTTAGTTTGGGCGCCTCGCTTCTGTGAGGCGGGCGCCTCGCGCCTAGGCAGTACAACAGGTTTGGTGCCTCGGGGCGCTTTTCGCTATTTTAATCACTGGGGAAAAAAATAAATATATCTATGTATATACACACACACACATGTACATATATATGTATACAAATATATATATCTCAACAAATATATGGTTTGAAGTTGGACAATATGTGTATTGTGGGAAAACTGTTAACACAGCCACTAGGATTTTGAACTTTTAGTGGTTATTGGTTTTCATGGAAAGTGAATATTTTAACCATTGGTTTATTATAGTGATGAATGTTTAACATGGCTTGGTCATTATATGCAGAGGATTGTTATTTTCCTCAGTGTGCTTGACCTTTGTCATTTCTTTCTTTTTATTTATGATATTTTTGTTTCAGATTCGAACACTGGGTATGCTGAGATCCCGATTTCAGTCATTACCTGCTGCTTTCAATGCCTGTTTAATTCCAGAGGAGAAAACTGAGTCAACAAAAAAGAAAGGACTGATGAAGGCCACCTTTTCCCGAAAGTTTGAAGTGGTAATGTATTTTTTAGTTCCATTCATTTCATTTTACTAGTATATTGACTTGTGCAAGAAATATGACATGAATTGGCTTTTATTTGTCTGAATATCATTCTCTCAGATTCCTTCCAGTAAGGAAAAAGAAGCTGCAAGGTTTGCTCAGTTGTGGAACAAAATAATAACAAGTTTCAGAGAGGAGGATCTTATAAGTAATAGGTATCTTCAGTGTGAATGCTAAAGAAATAGTCATATTGTTTTTGGTCTTTGTTTCTCAGTACTGTTGTACAAACAGAAAAACAAATGAGACATTTATTTGTAGATAATTGTTTAACATGCTTATGTTGCTAGGGAAATGGATCTGTTGCTTGTTCCATATTGGGCTGATCGTGAGTTGGAGCTGATGCAGTGGCCTCCATTTTTGCTTGCTAGCAAGGTTTCTGTTGACTCTTTGTTTCTTTTGTTAGAGTATATTTCCCCTCTATGTTGGAATTCTAATTGTCCATCTAATCTTTTTGGATCCCTTAAACATCATCCTGCTCTTTCTCACCTCCACCTTCAGACTGTCTTGTACAAATGCTAAACCATAAAATACCATTGCAAAAGGGAGATTTTTTTGGGCAAATTACAAAAACTACCCTGAAGATTGACCTATTTATAAAAGCATCTAATGATGTTTGTGCACTACATTTGTTTTTACTTTACAAATTGTGTTTATTGAGAAGAACATTTATAAGATGTACAAACCTCAAGGGCATATTTGTAGTACTCAAAGGGTAGTTGAAAATTCAAAACATATTAGGGTTTTTAGTAAATTAGCCAAACCTTTACGTGTATTTAATTATTATAATTTGATAATAAACCCTAATTTTTCTCTCTGGTTCTCAAAATCAATCAATAAGCAATAAGAGTAGGGAAGATCATCCTTGCCGACAATATTACTGTGGATGTTTAAAATTATTGGCACACCTTGCTATTGAGTATTGTTGAATTTTGAATTATAAGAACAGAAGAGAGAAGGATCAGAAAGACGTAAACATGATTTGGCCTTTGAGGCCTACATACCATTGTGCCCAATGTGTGGCTATAAGATTTCCATTCCCAAAACTAAAATATCACCTATACATAGGTATGTGAGAAACACATTAATAAAACCAATTATCAATTAACTATTAAGATAAAACAAATGATCCGGTATTCGAAAGGTATTGTTTTGTTCATTACCAAATCCCTTTGCACAGGGCATCTACACTATGAGATTTATCCAAATGCAAATTCTAGCAATTCAGTTTGATTCCATTTTAGCCTCTGTTCAAGTTTGCGGTTCAAGGTATATTGTTTATATTAAACTTGAATATCTAGCTTGTGATTTGCTTGGAAAGTCTTGGAAAACATTGGGTATATAATTGCAAAAATTATAATAAATGGCTCTTTTCTCTAAGAATTTTCATGCAAATCTCAAATGAAAATACACTTAGTGCGTGCTTTGCAAGAAATAGGAAAAAAACAAAAACTTGTGTAGTTTATGATTATGGGTGTGGCTTTTATATGTTAAATTACTGGCTCAGTTATTTATGAGCAGGCCATATTTTTCATGCATGTATCCACGAACATGAAGGCAACCTAGACATCCTCTTTGTGTTCACGTTTTAACTATAAGCTTTGTAGGATTTGCATTAATACATGTGTAGACCCTGGTTTTATGTACATTTACAAATGCACACTTAGTACTGTCTCATAAATGGATGATTATTGAAGTCTTGTGGAAGATTCTCCTTTTGAGCTATATGAGCATGATTAGGATGTTTAGATCTCAGATTTTAACTAACATGTTTCAAACTCAACCCGTTATCATTTTTAGAGCTGTCCTTGTTTTTTTTCCTTGTTTATCATCAAAATTACAATGTGATCTACACATTAGGTGTAATAGGCATGTGAGAAAACCAACAAAGAAATCACACATGATTGAAGGTAAAAAAAGCATGGTGTATAATTCCATCTTCATTTCATTTTGATTCTGTTACTTTATTGTTTTAAGGTGTGAAAATTTCCAACATTTTTCTAAGATTACCTGAGTCTGATATTGTTTGGCTGTAAATATATGAGATGTTTATTTGATTAAGTGTACGGTGTACCATTTTCAGATGGGAAGTTTGCAGTGAAATAGGATGGTTTTTTTGTTTTCTTATACAACACTGACTAATAGAGGTCATCAGTTGATATATTTGAAAAACATTTTTTTCCCTGTGTAACTGGTTTTGTTGGATCAAATAGATCCCAATAGCAGTGGATATGGCTAAAGATAGCAATGGCAAGGATACCGAACTGAAAAAGCGGATCAAGTCTGATGATTACATGTATTCTGCTGTCCGTGAGTGCTATGCATCATTTCGGAACATTATTAAAATTCTAGTTCGTGGCAATCGTGAGAAAGAGTAAGCTTTTGTTGATATGTGCTTTGAGCTTCTCCACCTTTGCTTCACCTGATGATCCCCTATCATTTTTTCAGGGTTATTGACTTCATATTTTCTGAGGTTGACAAGCATATAGAGGAGGATGATCTGTTAACTGAATACAAGCTGAATGCTCTTCCAAGTCTGTATGATCTTTTTGTTAGGCTTGTAAAATACTTGGTAAGGGTTTCCCCCTTTCTTTATTATAATTCCCTGTTCATATTGATTTGGTGATGCGTAAACATGTTGCTTGAATCGGCCATTTGCAGCTAGACAATAATCCGGAGGACAGGGATCAAGTTGTCATCCTTTTCCAGGACATGCTTGAAGTGGTGACCCGAGATATAATGATGGAAGATCATGTATCCAAGTAATGTTCCTTGACCATCCAAATTTAAGATTTTTGTGGCCAAGTTGGGTTTTTCTTATTTCATTTCATTTGCGTTGAGTAGCTTGTTAGATTCAATTCATGGTGGATCCGGACATGAAGGAATGGTTCCGCTTGATCAACAATATCAGTTATTTGCGTCAGCCGGTGCCATTAAATTTCCAGCTCCTGAATCTGAAGCTTGGAAAGAGAAGGTATATAAAGTTGAATTGTATCTACTAGTATAACTTTTTTTACTATTTATACTTGTTTGACATTTTCATATTTCCCTTCACACAGATCAAGAGGTTGTACTTGTTGCTGACAGTGAAGGAATCTGCAATGGATGTGCCATCAAATTTAGAAGCCAGAAGGCGCATGTCCTTCTTCTCTAATTCCTTGTTTATGGATATGCCTTCAGCTCCTAAAGTCCGCAATATGCTTTCTTTCTCGTAAGTTTTCATGAATTTGCCTTTACATTCCTTTCTCTATGTGCTACAATTTTGGTTAGAAGATTGTGTATCTATGGAACTTCTGTGTCATCCTGGAATCATCTGTAAGGTGCATCCTTTATTCAATTTGTGGTGGACTATGTATATGAGATTTGCTCTGTAAGTGCATCATGGAGTTCTGAACGAAGGTGCAATTAATGGCTTCAAAATGAACTGAATAGCTATGGTTAAATAGATATATTTCAATCAATAAATCCATATGTATACTTCAGCTATGGCAGGTGAAGAGTGATATTTTGATTGCATTTAAGCAATGGACTGGACCTTTAAAACAAAGATTGGTTCGACCTTAGTCTCACGGTGCAATGTTGGGGAAACCCCAGAGTGTCCTGCCTCACTTGATGATGAGCGCTTGCATTGTGTTTGATAGTCATCAAAGTATAAATAATTATGTCACATTTGGAGATTAAAGATAATACTGGAAACCTTTAATGCTTTACCAAACATTTTTATTTGTTTGATCTCTCTGCCTATGGAATGACCCTACCAACTTTGTCAGACTTTAGCTGCTCCTGTGTTTCTACAGTGCTCATGAGCCATATCAATATTTTTATGATTTTGGTTAGACTTTGAGGTCAATAATACAGCCTACTCATTATTAGTTAACTCATGAGTTGATTGTCTGCTGATTGCCTGATCTGAACCACTACACCTGCTGTATTTATTTATTTAATTTTCTTTTAATTAATATTTGCAACATATAGTGTTTTGACTCCGTATTACACGGAGGAGGTTCTTTTCTCATTGCCTGAGCTAGAAGAGCCAAATGAAGATGGTGTTTCCATTCTCTTTTACTTGCAGAAAATTTTCCCAGGTTTGTGCTTTGGATTCAATGAACTATTTCATATTACTCCTCTTATCAACATTATTCTCATATCTTTCAGATGAATGGAACAATTCATCTGTATATGTGTATTGAGGATTTCTCATCCCTTGTACTCTGTTTCAATTCAGTAATAAATTTATGTTTCTTATAAAAAAAAAAAAAATTATTCTCATATATTTCAGATGAATGGAACAATTTTTTGGAGCGTATCAATTGTTTCAGTGAAGAAGAACTTAGGGGCTCAGATGAATTAGAAGAGCAATTACGTCTTTGGGCATCATACAGGGGCCAAACATTGACCAAAACTGGTATGCACAATCAAATCTCAGCATTCTATCATCATTCCATGTATTTTCTCTTTATGGTCTGTGTATTCCTTTTCTTTTGGTGGGGGGGGGGGGGGGCGCAATGGTTTGGTGCAAGTGGTACTCATTTAAGGTTTGTATAGTTATATGTTCTGTTTTGTGTAGATACCACACCTTTGTCAAATGAGATTTAAATAACTTAAACACCTGATGCTGCTGAGTTTCAATAATATTAACAGAAATCTTTTAAGCAATGGGTCATTACGGCATAGTATGAGTTGTAAATCTCTATTCATTCTAACGGCTTATTGACTACTTATATAATGTTTAAATATGAGCAAAATTAGATCATACTAGTGGGTTATGGTACCTCTTGATTTTCTAAAATATATATTTTTGTGAACTGATGCATTTTCTTAATTGTGACAGTTAGAGGAATGATGTATTACCGCAAAGCTCTGGAACTTCAGGCATTCCTTGATATGGCCAAGGATGATGGTACTGTTTCTTATTCATTGACTTTATTTTAATGAGCACAAGTGTCCGATTTCTTGCACTTCAGCACCTTTATGTTTTAGTACAAACTTCAGGAGTGTAAGGTGTTTTATTTCTCAATTTAACAGATTTAATGGAAGGCTATAAGGCCATTGAGTTGAATGAGGATCAGATGAAGGGGGAGAGGTCATTGTGGACACAATGTCAAGCTGTGGCAGATATGAAGTTTACATATGTTGTCTCCTGCCAATTATATGGTATTCAAAAACGATCTGGAGATCCTCGAGCGCAAGATATTCTGAGACTTATGACCACGTACGAGTCGTAGAGCTGTATAGGCTGTTGAGTGTTCTCTTGTGAATGCAATCACTTAATCTCACATTTCTGTGGACAGGTATCCATCTCTTCGAGTTGCATATATTGATGAAGTTGAAGAACCTAATAAAGACAGAATCAAGAAGGTTAATGATAAAGTATACTACTCCACTCTAGTGAAGGCGGCTTTGCCAAAGTCAAATTCTTCAGAGCCAGGACAGAATCTGGATCAGGTAAAGTGCGACTATACATAAATCACCAAAATGAAAATAGGCAGCCAAAACTTGAGAAATATTAAATAGAAGTTATAAAATGAATTGTAGGTCGCTTTTGAGTTTCCACAGAAATTTCTTTTTAATATTAGTCCAAACAAAATCCTAGGACTTGCAAAATCCATCTGTGCTCTATCTACAACATACCCAATTTTTTAGCCATTACAATAACCTTATAGCTGCAAGTCGACAATTTTATTCGTGGGGTGTCACTAGAAACAGATTTTCAATTTGGTTTTTGGATTTAGTTCTGCTTGAAGCTACTTGGGGGGAAGATATCCCCTTCAGTCTTGCCGCTCTGCATCTAGCTATACAACATTCTCAATTTTTAGCTATTGCATTAATATCATGGGTTTGCTAGTAGACAAATTCCATCCGTGTAGTGGTGAGTCACTTGGAACAGATTTCAATTTGGTTTGACTTGGTGGCTTTGTTATTTTAGCATGTTGTAATATTTCTTGCAGCAGTAGGTTGTTAATTAAACATATTTTCTGACCATTTTTTTTTTTAAATTTGTGGATTTCTGTTTGTAGATTATCTACCGAATAAAACTACCAGGCCCTTCTATCCTGGGTGAAGGAAAGCCTGAAAACCAGAATCATGCCATCATATTCACACGTGGAGAAGGCTTACAAACAATTGATATGAATCAGGTAAGCTATTTTTGTTCATTTTATCTCTGAATTCTCACTTTTGAGGCTTGACATGATTATTATCCCAACTTAGGATAACTACATGGAAGAAGCTTTTAAAATGAGAAACTTGCTTCAAGAATTTCTCAAAAGGCATGATCTGAGACACCCATCAATTCTTGGCCTGAGGGAACATATCTTCACTGGAAGGTGGGCTACTCTTTCATAATTAGCATGCCTAAAATATTCTTACCTTAATGTAACTCATTTGTATTTCTTTTACTACATGATGCAGTGTTTCTTCTCTTGCTTGGTTTATGTCTAATCAAGAGACAAGTTTCGTTACTATTGGTCAGAGACTGCTGGCTAACCCTCTTAAGTAAGTTTTATTGTCTGCATCATCTTAATCTTTCCACCTGGTAAATGGTTATCTCAAATAGGTTGATCAGTATGGGTGCCCAGGGAATAATTTTTTTTAATGTTGTACCTTTAATTAAATTCCCATGTGTTTCTTGCGAGTTTCTTTTACATATACAAAATCTTGGCCCCTGCATAGATAGAAGTTAATTTATTAAATGATGCTGCATCTTGGTTCAATGTAATGAAGCCCAATGCCTGAACCAACTGCTAGTGAGGTTAACAGGCAAGAATGTAGCCTTTCTGAAAGGCTATTCTTTTTTAAATGAGATTCTTAAAATTATGCTTGGTCAATTACTACTTCCGTTTCTTAGAAAATTGTGAAATAATATATATTTGTGTAAAGAAAGAGATATTCCACAATCTCTCTAGGGTTATATACAAGAGATTCTAATGAGAGAAAAGGAAACTATCTCTCTCAATCACATTAAACTTCAGGAAACATTTATTCATAGATTACCTGCTCCAATCATGTAACAAATCAAGGAGAAACCAATGAGGAATATCTGTATTCTTCCATTCTCCCCCTCATACTGGGTTATGCACATCCATACCTAGTTGCTAATAATCTCTTCAAGTTCAGTTCTATGAGTAAATCCACTTTCTAAATTTTCCTTGGTTAAATTACAATTTTATCGTGTTGCACTAGGTTATGTGCTATGTTGATGGCTGACTTTCACACTAGTTTCTCATTTGCGCACTTCGTGAGATCTTCAGATCTTCTAGTATAATTTTCAACCACAAAAGTTCACAGTTTCTCTGTGTCATTACTTAGATTCAGCTTCTGCACTTGACTGGGCTACACTGTTTTCTTTCTAAAATGCCATGTTATTAGATTAATTAACCTGTAGGCTGGATAAGTCGTTCACAAATTCTCTGCTGTGTTGAGATTAATTATGTCTCCTTGTGAACATTTTCCTTTTCCAGGATAAGTTTTCAAATAATAAAGCAACTCTGTAGGCAGTTTGAAAATCAGGTTCATGCATAAATGACATGGTATACTATATAATCGACTTAGTATGCTATATGAACTTGGTTAAGATCATGCATAAATTGACCTGTCTACTTCTCAATCTCCATCTTCTTCTCCCAGTCTATGATTATGGTCAATAAGTGTTGTTAATAGTTTACAAGCTAACACTGAATGAATATTTCTTGTTTGGAATTAGCTACTTCAGTCCTAAGAAATATTTCACACTTCCCTAATCTTTTATCTCAAACTCCTCGATCAAATACTGTACTGAGGTTTTGTTTCTCATCATTTGCGGTCATAATTTTATCCAAAAAATAAATTTTAAAAAAAATCATTTCCAGTCACAATTATGGCATCCACATAAGCTATCATAGTTGTGACTTCCCTGAGGTTATTTGCTTGATGATAATTGTTTGGATCTCCCGGCTTTGCCTATAACTTCTAGCTAGCATTACTTCTGTAAATTTTCCAAACCAAGCATGTGGAGATTGTTTTAAGCTGTGTAAAGCTTTATTTAACTGGGATACATTAATTCCCCTGAACTCCTTAAAATTCTGGTGGGATGCTCATGTATGTTTCTCCCTTCAATATCATAATGGTAAAAGGCATTTTTATCATATTGTTGTAAACCTCAATAAACACTTGCAGCTAGTGACTGTATCTCACAGTTCACCAAAGCAAAGGTTTCTTTGGTTTATGTCCAGCTTTAAACTTTAGGGAGAAAACCATCTTACATCCCACTGCCATTTTTCCTTGTAATAAATCAACTAACCCCCAAGTCTCGTATTTTTCCAATGCCATCATTTCAACCCTCATAGCTCCCCTCCATTGTACTTTAGATAATAATGACTGAGATAA
The DNA here is from genome assembly GCA_946896805.1 of Scutellaria galericulata. NCBI lineage: Eukaryota > Viridiplantae > Streptophyta > Magnoliopsida > Lamiales > Lamiaceae > Scutellaria > Scutellaria galericulata. The sequence continues at coordinate 11,403,353 of OX335792.1, forward strand.
AGTGTTCTGGTTAGTAATTTCGTTTAAAAGTTCTCATGGGTGGTGGCTGATAATTTTCGAAGGATGCAGTGTGAAAATGAGCATGGTGGTCATTTTGTGCACCCTGGAGGCCCTTTCCTCATGTTTATGGGCTATGGCTAGATCGATGATTAGCAATCATTAAGTAGGATCAATTTCAAATATTGTTTCCATGAGACTTGTTGTTGGCTTGGGCTTGCATTAGATCTGGATTTGTACATTCATGTATGTACCCATGCTCAAACCGAAAATGATGAAAGGTAGTATTATCCGCATTGAAGAAATTATAGATATATGTATGAATGATACTTATCATTGCAATTTATGCTTTTAGATGGGGTGGGTAGTCATTAGCATGGAATCAGAGACCAGGCTAGTGAAAGTTCCAGTATTCGAATCTCACTGTCACCCATTTTATACATGAGGCATTTTAGTGGCTTTATTTGGCTCACCTACAAATAAACACAAGTTCATGTGAGACATTAGATGACTTTATGGGGGTGTGTTGAAGAAATTATAGATATATGTATTAATGATATTTCTTAACAGCTGAAGCTTTTAGACAATCCCTTAATGGGAATTGGGGAGTGATTGAAGCATCATAGGCAGGTACTAGAGATTTGAGTGTACTATCGTAGGCAGGTTCCTTAGATGGAACATTAGACTTGAAGGATGAAGTTGCAATGTGGGTCATCGTGTCAAGTGAGATTGTAACCTATATCAAGATAAAGATGGAAGTTAATTGGGTGGGACAAACCCTTAATCTTCCATTGTAGATGTCGTCATCCCTGAAGATGAGGTATATTTGGATTCATATTTTCTTCCAGAAAATATGGATTTTGCTTCAACAAATGTGATATTAGATGAGACATAGCTTTCTGGATAGTGGATAAAAGCATTTTAGTATATTTTTGAGTGGACATTTTAAATTAAGCTTAGTGGGCCTTGGATTTAACTTCCAAGTTTTCGTGATTGTTATTGTGGATATACAAACTAGTTTGTATGAAATGTTTTGGTAGAATATTGCAGGAACTAGGAAGTGACAGTGATGATGCACACCACAAAAAGGGAAAGAATAATGCAGGCCAAAAAACAGAGCTACTCTTTCCATAAATCCTATGCCGGCTGAAACCAGGAAAATATGTACTTAGAGTTGAAGGAGTGCTTATTTCTGTATACTAACACAAGTCTCTAGATATATATACATGAGGTTCTTATGAGGAAGAAAAGGGTATTAACTAATTTAGGAAAGCTTGAGCAAGTCATCTTGATTCTCGTGCGATCACATCCCTAAACTTTAAGAAACAATTACTCACAAATTCATAACACTGATCTGACCATAAATCAAGGAGACATCAATGAGAAAACCTGCATTCTTCTACAAATTGAATTGTGTCGTTAAGATATGCTTTGAAGGAAGAATTCATGAGTTGATCTATAGGGTATAAGATCATTCACCTTGTCAGGATATTTTATTTTCTTAATTAGGCTTGAGATCATAAAAGACAAGACACATGGCTTGAATGTAATTATGGAGGTTGCAAGTGTTATTAGATTTTCTACGTTCTCAGTCTTTGAAATGGGGAAGCACAGATTATTGTTAGTAGCATTAAGTCGTCCGGCCTGAATATTTAGGCACTACACTATATCAGGTTTGAAAAATTCTTGGAGCCAATTCTGCATATCAAGACTTGTCTACTTCTGATTCATTTCGAACTTATCTATGGATTTCTTATGTTCACCACTGTTATGCAAATTTTTTTATGATTTTAACCAGCTATCCTTTTTGTATTTATAATCTTGTGTCATGCTTCGTTCTTGTTTCTGCAGGGTCCGGTTTCACTATGGCCATCCTGATGTTTTTGATAGGCTGTTCCACCTTACAAGAGGTGGGGTAAGCAAAGCATCCAAGATTATCAACCTGAGTGAGGACATATTTGCAGGTATGCTCAATTATTGTTCAACTCTTAGAATTTTTTTCATTATGGATAAAGTTGCTCGACTATTTACTTGCTCGACTATTTACCTATGCAGGCTTCAATTCTACACTCCGCGAAGGCAATGTAACTCATCATGAGTACATACAAGTTGGTAAAGGGAGGGATGTCGGCCTTAACCAAATTTCCCTTTTTGAGGCAAAAATTGCCAATGGAAATGGAGAACAGACACTGAGTCGTGATTTATATAGGCTGGGGCATCGCTTTGATTTCTTTCGAATGTTATCATGCTATTTCACCACAATTGGTTTCTACTTCAGTACTTTGGTATGCCTAAGAGACAGATGAACTGTATTCATCTAACTGTTATGTTGTTATCTGAACTTTCTAACCCTATTGTGTTTTTTCTGACAGATTACTGTGCTCACTGTGTATGTATTTCTTTATGGTCGCCTTTATCTTATTCTTAGTGGTCTCGAAAATGGATTAATCACGCAGCCAGGTATTCGAGATAATAAGTCTCTTGAAATTGCTCTGGCCTCTCAGTCCTTTGTTCAAATTGGATTTCTGATGGCTCTTCCCATGATGATGGAAATTGGATTAGAAAAGGGTTTTCGAACAGCATTAAGTGAATTCATATTGATGCAGCTACAACTAGCACCAGTGTTTTTCACTTTTTCACTTGGAACTAAAACTCATTATTATGGGAGGACATTACTTCATGGAGGTGCAAAATATAGGCCCACAGGTCGTGGATTTGTAGTGTTCCATGCCAAATTTGCTGATAACTATCGGCTGTATTCGCGAAGTCACTTTGTTAAGGGTCTTGAGCTAATGATATTGCTTCTTGTTTATCAAATATTTGGTCAGTCCTATAGAGGTGCTGTTGCATATATCTTAATCACTGTATCGATGTGGTTTATGGTGGGCACCTGGCTTTTTGCTCCCTTCCTCTTCAATCCTTCTGGTTTTGAGTGGCAAAAGATAGTTGATGATTGGACTGATTGGAACAAGTGGATCAGTAACAGAGGAGGCATTGGTGTTCCTCCTGAGAAAAGTTGGGAATCATGGTGGGAAGAAGAGCAAGATCATCTTCGTCATTCTGGGAAACGTGGTATCATAGCTGAGATAGTATTGTCACTAAGGTTCTTCATTTATCAGTATGGCCTTGTATATCACTTGAACATCACAAAGCATACCAAAAGTGTTCTGGTATGTTGTCTACTCTGTCCTAAAAATCTTTTCCATTTGGATTTGATTAAGAAAACAAACTTAAGTTTTTAATAAATACTTAAATGGATTACAGGTATATGGCATATCATGGCTGGTGATCTTTCTGATACTTTTTGTCATGAAGGTGAGAATGGTTATTTTAGCATATGGATTTTTTTTTCTCAGATACATTATTGAATTTTTAAAATTTTGAAATTGACAGAAGTTCACTTTGTATACCTATCTGCACAACCTTAACTGGGGTTTTGTAGAGAGGTGACAATGAGTGTTATTGACCTCTCACAAATTTTAGAAACAATTTTTTTGTCAAATATTAAATGATGCTGGTACTTGCAAATGAGATCCCATCCCCCTTCTATTAGGAAAAAAATGGATAAATGAAAAGATGGAGAGATTATACAAATACTTACATACATCTAATTGTCTCAGTAGACCTTTCAATAGTTTTGTAACACTTGAAAAGCCGTAGTTTTTAACAGAAAAGCAGAACTACATGAAATTATATTTTTATATTTTTGTACAATGTATACTAAGCTTTAAATGGTGTCATTTGGAGCAGATAGCATTTATTTAGCAACTAGTGACTGATTCAATGTACTTAATTTTCCTGCTTCAGGCCTTTGTATTTGCCTGGAATCTTTGTTAGTTTCTGTTTGAAATATTTTGTTCATTTTAAATGTGTCAAGTTACACTCCAATTTTAGTTTCAGTGTATCGGAACAATATTAAATTTGTTTAGAATTTATTTATTAAAAGCCGATGACACTGAATTTGCTGTGTTTGAATTTGATGAATTTTCTACTGTCTTCTCCAGACAATTTCCGTTGGACGGAGGAAATTCAGTGCAAATTTTCAACTTGTGTTCCGGCTTATCAAGGGTTTGATCTTTGTGACGTTCATTGCTATCCTGGTTATTTTGATTGCCCTTCCTCACATGACACCAAAAGATATATTGGTTTGCATACTTGCCTTCATGCCTACTGGTTGGGGCATGCTTCTGGTTAGCAATCTTTCTCAAGACTCCATCATTATCTTGTTTTTCATTACATAACAAGTTGAATTAATTTTTGGTTCCAGATTGCACAAGCATGTAAGCCGGTCGTTCAAAAAGCTGGATTCTGGGGGTCAGTGAGAACGTTGGCACGTGGCTACGAAATTTTGATGGGTTTGCTTCTCTTTACACCTGTGGCTTTTCTTGCATGGTTCCCATTCGTCTCTGAGTTCCAAACGCGAATGTTGTTCAACCAAGCATTCAGTAGAGGTCTTCAGATTTCTCGTATTCTTGGTGGACATCGCAAAGACAAATCCTCCAGAAACAAAGAGTAGCACCACAACTTACCTATTCTGCTGGTAACTCTTTTCTTGCCTATTACTTTTATCATATACTTTTTCTATACTGTTGTGTATTATAATTTATTATCATTAATTATTATTGAGACTACTGCATTATTTAATACTTTGGGTTTCCACAAAGGTCTTTATATTGATTTCTATCTTGGTTTTTTGAAGGCTATGTAGTAGTAATATTATTGATTGGCTGCGCGCGGAGATGTGATATCTAATTTTGGGGGCATCAAAGAGTTGTACTTTAAGCTTAGATTTTATTTAAGAGAAATTGATGACTATAATTAGTATGTTTTACTGGTTTGATTTATGGATGGATGGACCATTTGTAAATATACGATCAAATTCGTTTAAATTAATTGATATTGTAAAAGCACTTTATGTTGACTCTTGCTTATATAATATTTTATTTTCGATGAACAAGCGCTGCATTAAATTATTGGAATGATGAGAAGAAACAGTAAAGAACAACTTAAAGCAATGGTTGTATCAATGCCACAGATCTGATCCGTACTGCCGACCCGCTCCGACCTGGATCTATATATATATATATGTAATTCTCCTTTTTTTCTTTTTGCCCTAGTCTTCTCTTCTCCATTCTTCATGGCGTTCTTTCTTCTCTCTGCTTCTTCTCTTTCCTTTTCTTTTCTTTCTCCATTCTCTATTCATCTCTCCCTTCTTTTCTTCTTTACACAATTTGATTATCATTCTATTAGTGTTGAGGAGAAGTTGAATTTTGTCTTGAACAATTAAAATATAATATGTTTTTTTTTTTTTTTTTCATTTCTTGTGATTGTGTTTTTTAAGAATGTGTTTGTGTGTTGATTATTTATGAAAATCTGTTTCTTTTTACCTTGAAAACATGGTGAAGGTGGGTTCTTTAAGATTATTTGCAGAAAATTCGAGGGAAGAAGATGATTGCAGAAACTTTGAGGAAAGATGATGAAAATCGTACATTTGAGATTTTATGATTTTAAATTTATACTCTACAATTTAATACACTAATACATTTTTAATATATGAGTAAATACATTTAAGTTACACGGATTCAAGTCTCGTTTTACCCCTTTCTATAAGGCAAAATACTTTTATACCATATTTTTATGAAAAACTTTTTCTTTTTACCAATATTAGTGCTAATTCACCGTTTACCCCTTGTGTCCTTGGACAAAGTTTGATGCACTTTCAATTATGCATAGCATGTACGTACAAATGATAGAATCACATGGTTTACATGTATATTGTGTACATGTACATAATATGACTCTATCGTGTATACGAATTTGACTTTGTTTTTAACACTTGACTTTCATTATGTACCAAGGGCGATTTAAACATTTGACATAAAAATTATATAACAAAATTATTTATTATATGGGTAAAAAAGTCCACCCCTTATGAAAAGGGGTATTGGGAGATATTTACACTAATTCTTGTATAAATAACAAGTAATAACTTAAGTAATATATTTCATTAAAACAACGTAAACAAAATAACTAATACTTTATGAGTATATAACTCATACCTTTCACTAAACAAGTAAAATGTAAACATATATTTCAATTATTCAACTAATACTTTATGACTAATACATTTCATTAAACAAGTAAAATGTAAACATATATCTCATTTATACAAGTAATACCTTATTAGTAAGCAATTAATATCTTATGAGTATATAACTTATACCTTTCACCAAATAAGTAAAATGTAAACATATATTTCATTTATGTAATTAAGGTATAACTTTTCTAAGCCAGTTGACCTCTTCCGAGATGAGGGGATTTCTATCCGACCTCTTCACATCTTCAGTCTAGCTTTCGATACTATTAACCAGATCCAATTATCTCTTGGTCAACTCACCTTGTCTCTGGTTAGTCGAGTGTCAAACCAGCCCTTATGAAATCCATCTTGGTTGGTTCGATTTGGTCGATTAGCCTTTTCGGCTAGGTATCCGAGCTAGCCGGGCTCAAATTGAGGGTACAACATAAATAATACCTTATGATTAAACAACTTATACCATATGAAACTAATATCTTATGAGTATGCAACTATTACCTTATGAGTGAGTAACTAATATCTTATGAGTATACAATAAATACTTTTCATTAAACAAGTAAAATGTAAACATATATTTCAGTTATACAAGTAATACTTTATATGTATGCAAGTAATATCTTATAAGTATACAACTAATACCTTCGCTGAATGATTTATGCGGATCGGGTGGCGAGTGGGTGCATACCAACTAAGGTGTGGTCAGTGGAGATGGTCCATGCGTCAGTTCGGGTTGGGTGTACGGATCCAAAGATCCGTACAGTCGGGGTATACATATTTTTGTGTTATATGCTTGGAGAGGGTTTGGATTCGGAATTCCACGTCACATAAAATGTTTGTTATTTCAAAATTGAATTACAAAATTCAGACATAATTCTCTCATATCATTATTATTTAAATCTATAAAATATATATTGTACTTTATGTAATGCTACATGTCCTAATACATATTAGTCATCTCATATTTGAATTTGAAGTGACGTGCTATTTGACTCAATCCATTTTCCAAAACATGCAAACTCAACCAATTTTTCAATGCACACGCGATCAAACATATATATGTATATGTATATAAGTATTTTGTAGGACCGTCTCATGAATCTACTTATGTGATATGAGTTAGCACACAATCAATATCTCACAATAACTATATTCCGTAAGATTGTCTAATATGAGTTACATACGCGTGCGCACACTCATATATATATATATATATATAATTATCACATGGATGCATGTTCAATTGAATAAATAAATACGGGCGAAACGAAGAAATCCACCCAATGAGTGAAAACCTGTAAATATAAATGTAAGTTTATAACTTACCAAACAATGCCAAACTACTAGAAATCACAAAATATAAAAGTTTACAAATGTCGTCAAAAATGTTAACAACAAAACAAAAAATAAAATCATCTTCAAACTTCAAACTTAAGAATGATCTTCGATTTTTGTCTATGAACAAGACCCTTGGATGCAACATTAACAAAAAAACATGGAAAGTCGAGTAAAGAAGATATTTTTCTTAAAAAACGAACACAACACTATTAGTGTTGATGGAATGATGTGATGTTTTCAAAGATAAAAGACGTACGTCTTTTAATTAGTAACACCGAATTATTAGAAGTTCCGACAAACTTGAATGACAGAATATTTAGAATACACTACTATACGTCGGAAAATGCAATTTTGCTTTTGTAGAAAAATGCTATGGAAATTTAAATTTAGGAATGTCATCATAAAATGTTATTGAAATGTTGCCCAATTTATAGAAGCATCTCATCCATGTTAAGGGACATCATCATCAAACATTAATTGAGGTGCCAGGAGGCAAACAACGACAAGTCAATTGAAGCACTAAATTGGGATTCCCGATGGGCTTCACTGTGTTGAGCTTTCGCCAAACCATTAGAGCCACGTCAAGACAATGGGCTGCTAACTCAAGTGTGAGTCAAACCTATTTTCAAGTAGTAAAATAAATATCATTATTAGGGCATCCACAACAACGTTTTTAGGTGAGAAATAATATTTTAATAATGAATTAGTGTAAGTTGTTTTGGGCCATCTCTTAATTGAGTGTTAAGTTGAAGCCCGAAGGAAGCCCAGACCCAGCTTACCCCTCTTAAGCTGACTCTTAATTTGAGCCCTCTATTCCTGATCCTTGATCCTGATCGTTGGCTCCCCCATATATAACCCTTCCCCCTTGTCTTAGCTCTCAAACCCTAACCCTCCATCTCTCTCTAAACCGCGGCGCCCCCTCCCTCTCTCTCTCTCCAGTACAGTGCTAGTACTCTGTCAAGCGATGGTCGCGCACCACCTCCGACGTTGTCCTTGCCTCTATGCTGGCTATCCTTGGTCGATGTTTGTTCCTTATATAAGGGTGTTTTGCAGAGAGAGAGAGATAGAGGGTGAGATAGAGAGTAAGGGATTCTCTGAGTGATTGTTTAGCTGGGTTTGTGAGTTCCTTTGAACCTCTCCAAGTCAGTCATTCATGTGTTGAAAACTGACTTGTTTCTTCTTGTGAAACAGTGGGTTATTTTGAGGCTTGGTGAGCTTAGATCTGAGGTCTTCTTTAGGCTCCTTGGAGCTACCGCTGGTTGTGGTGTTTTGTGTATCGAGGACTGAAGAAAGAAGGGGACTGAACCGAGGTCTAGAGAGTTTGATCTAAACTCTCTCCCTAATCCATGTGTTGGATGAACTGGTGCTATCTTTCTCTTCTTACTCTCTGCTTTTCATGGTTTTTTTAGATTAGTTCTTCAAAACATGTATTCTTGCTATATCTTATGTAATACTTTGTTTAGTAAGATGTATCTGGACGGATGCCCAACAGTGGCATCAGAGCATTGTTGTTGATAAAATCGGTCCAATGGTGCTGAGGTGCTGTGGTGGTCAGGTATCACGGCTATATCTCTACCTTTTTACCTTTCTGTTTTTTTCCTGTGTGATCTGTGAGTGTGTTGGGTTCTATGTGCTGGTATAGGTCTAGGTCTTGCTTTGTGCTTTGACCAGCTTCTTTTTGCTCCTATCTGCCTCTTTTCGCTGTGTATCCTCTACTACCTGGTTCCCCGGTATACCCACCTTGTCCAGACCAACAGTGTCCCTGGAATCTAGGTTTGGGAGGGGTTTTGACCAGGCTCTGTGTTTTTCCCTCTATGTGATATCCTAGTGCTTTGTCTATCTGTGTTCTCCTTCTTCTTGTTGTCTTGCTGTGTGTTTTGTTCTCTTTATGATCATGAATACTTATACTGTTGCATCATTTAATGGAAATAGGGACTTCTCTATTTGGCAACAGAAGATGAAAGGTGTGCTTGTACAACAAACATGTTTTAAAGCTATCACTTTGAGTTATGATGATAAAGTCACAGATGAAGTTAAGCATGAACTGGATGAACTGGCTTACTCCTTAATTATTCTTAATTTATCTGATTCTGTGATAAGGAAATTAGGAAAGCATGATTCAGCTAAATCTCTATGGGATAAACTGGAGGAATTCTATACTGAAACATCTCTACCATCTAAAATGTTTTTGCTTGAAAAATTCTTCAGATTTAAATTGGATTTGAGTAAAGACATTGATGCTAATCTTGATGTGTTCACTAAACTGGTAAGAGGATAAAAACTTTAAGAACTGATAATGGAACTGAGTTTTGCAATCATGAATTCAATGTTTTGTGTGTTGAATATGAAATTAAGAGACATAGAACTATAACCTACACACCACAACAAAATGACATTGCTAAGAGAATGAATAGAATTCTCCTGGAAAGGGTAAGATCTATGTTATGTGCTTCTGGTTTACCTAAACTATTTTGTGGTGAAGCTGTTTTAACTGCTGTCTATATGATTAATAGATCTCCATCTGTTCCTTTATGTGGTGAATTGCCTGAATCTGTGTGGTCTAGGAAACCTGTGAATCTGTCTAACTTAAGAGTATTTGGTTGTTTTGTCTCTATGCATCAGAAAACTGATAAGTTAGAACCTAGATCCATAAAATGTGTTTTCCTTGGTTATCCTGAAGGTGTTAAAGGTTATAGGTGCTGGTTAAAAGGTGAGTATGGTTTCAAAACCATAATTAGCAGAGATGTCTTATTTAATGAATCTGAGTTCCTATGTTTGCCTGTTCCTGTTATTCCCCTGCTGCTCCAAATGAGGTGGAACAATCTACCACTATATCTGATACTGATGAATGTACTAATATGCCTATTTCTGATCAAAGTGTTGATGATTCCCAAGGTATTGATGAATCTGTTGAACCTATGTTTGATGATTTGAGTGATTATCAATTGGCTAGGGATAGGACTAGAAGACAGATTAAAAGGCCACAACACTCTGATGATAACCAACTTGCTTCCTTTGTGTATAATGTGTTTGAATCCTTGGATGACAATGAACCTAAATCTGTTAATGAGGCACTGAAATCTAGAGAATCTACTGCTTGGTTAAATGCTATGAATGATGAGATTAAATCCTTGCATGATAACCAAACGTGGACCCTTGTTTCTAAACCTGATGCTTGCTCTATTGTTGATTGTAAGTGGTTGTTTAAGGTTTAAAATGAGAGTGATTCTGTTAGATATAAAGCTAGACTTGTTGCAAAAAGATTTACACAAAATGAAGGAATTGATTATACATAAATCTTTGCACCTATTGTTAAATTCACAACTGTTAGATTGATGCTTGCATTAGTTGCACATTATGATTGGGAATTAAAACAAATGGATGTGAAGACTGCTTTTCTGCATGGTGATCTGAATGAGCATATCTATATGAAACAACCTGAAGCTTTTGTTGATAAGAAACACCTTAATCATGTTTGCTTGCTAAGGAAATCTCTCTATGACTTGAAACAGTCTCCTAGGCAATGGAACAAAAAGTTTGATGCTTGCATGCTATCTTTGAATTTTAAAAGGAGTTCCTATGATCCATGCTTGTATTTCAAAAATTCTGCACAAACTCCTGTGTTCCTTCTCCTATATGTTGATGATATGCTTTTTGTTAGTTCTTGCATCCAAACTGTCAATGATGTTATCAAATGCCTAAGTGATGAGTTTGACATGAAGTTGCTTGGTGATGCTAAGAAAATCCTTGGTATGAATATTGTTAGGGATAGGTTTGAGTGCACCTTGTTTCTTAATCAATCTGCTTATATTAAAAAGATCCTTGAGAAGTTCTTTATGACATCTGCCAAACCTGTTTCTGTGCCTCTTGCTGCTCATTTTGTACTAAGTAAGGATCAGTCCCCCAAGACTGATTTTGAAATCTCTATGATAAAAAATGTTCCATATGCTAATGCCATAGGATCTGTGATGTACTTGATGGTCAGTACCAGGCCATATTGCTTGGTCAGATATATGTCAAATCCTGGTGCTCCACATTATGAAGCACTTAAATGGTTGTTGAGATATCTTAAAGGTTCTATCAACACCAGTTTATTGTTTGCTAAGTGCTCTAAAGGTGTTGAACTATGTGGTTATGTTGATTCTAATTTTGCTAATAACAGGGATAATAGGAAATCCTCAACCTTTTATGTGTTTACTTTGAATGGTTCTTGTGTGAGCTGGAAATCCCAACTTCAGCATATTGTTGCCTTATCTACCACTGAATCTGAATATGTTGCTACTACTGAAGCTATCTAAGATTTGGTTGAAAGACATGCTGTCTGAAATTGGTTTTCTTAAAAAGAAAGTGACTGTGTTTTCAGATAGTCAATCTGACATTCAATTGTGCAAAAACCCTGTGTTTCATGATAAAACTAAACACATTGATGTTAAGTTTCATTTCATAAGAGATGTTGTTGAAAAAGACATTATTGATCTTGATAAACTACCCTCTGAGTTTAATCCTTCTGATATGGGCACCAAGTGCCTACCTTGTGAAAATTTTCAATCTTGTTTGAGAATCTTGAACATTGTTTCAACATGTTGATCTTGCTTTGTGCTTGAGTCTTTGTGACTCTTTGTTTTGTTGCTCTCTTTGTGATTGCTTTGTGTTATGTGATATTCTACCTGCACTAACTTAGTGTTTTGATTCTCTGTGTTTGCAGGTGAGTGAAAATCGGTGATGATGACCCCTGTTCTTTTAGAAAAGACCACAAGACACCATGATCTGGCCCAAGGTGGAGGATGTAAGTTGTTTTGGGCCATCTCTTAATTGAGTGTTAATTGGGCCTTAGCTTTAATCCTTGGCGGCCCAAGTTGAAGCCCGAAAGAAGCCCATGCCCAGCTCACCCCTCTTAAGCTGACTCTTAATCTGAGCCCTCTATTCCTGATCCTTGATCGTGATCATTGGCTCCCCCATATATAACACTTCCCCTTATCTCAGCTCTCATACCCTAACCCTCCCCCTCTCTCTAAACCGCGGCGCCCCCTCTCTCTCTCTGTCCAGTACAGTGCTAGTACTCTGTCAAGCGATGGCCGCGCACCACCACCGACGCTGTCATTGCCTCTATGCTGGCTGTCCTTGGTCGAGGTTTGTTCCTTATATAAGGGTGTTTTGTAGAGAGAGATAGAGGGTGAGATAGAGAGTAAGGGATTCTCTGAGTGATTTTTTAGCTGGGTTTGTGAGTTCATTTGAACCTCTCCAAGTCAGTCATTCATGTGTTGAAAACTAACTTGTTTCTTCTTGTGAGACAATGGGTTATTTTGAGGCTTGGTGAGCGTAGATCTGAGGTCTTCTTTGGGCTCCTTGGAGCCACCGCTGGTTGTGGAGTTTTGTGTGTCGAGGACTAAAGAAAGAAGGGGACTGAACCGAGGTCTGGAGAGTTTGATCTAAACTCTCTCCCTGATCCATGTGTTGGATGAACTGGTAATATCTTTCTCTTCTTACTCTCTGCTTTTCATGTTTTTTTTTAGATTAGTTCTTCAAAACATGTATTCTTGTTATATCTTATGTAATAGTTTGTTTAGTAAGATGTATCTGGACCGATGCCCAACAATTAGTGTATCTATGTTTTAGCAGAGGATAACAATGTTCTCTTGCTAAAACAATGTTTTACAGGTGAGAGAGTGTGAAATGTTAGGAGAGTGTGAAATAGTGTTTGCAAAAGCCATGCACTTAAAAGTAAGAAAGAAAGTTTTAGAGCATCCACAACCCACACCCTCAAAATACAATCCATTTAATCAAAAGTGCATTCCCTCTCCTCCACATCAACAATTCATCAATTTAAATCTACACCCACAATCCATTAAATCCAATTTCACTATTTGATGGGTCTCATCTCCACTCAATCTTCTCTCTCCTAATTTATATATTTGATTTATGTTATAATTTTTTATTTTTGATACCACAAATTAATATAAATATATTTTAAGTAAATAAAATTATAATATTAAAATAAATTATTTAAACAAATTTATTTCAGTTTCATAAATACTGAAATGAAGTACATAAAATTAAAAGTAGGATAATCGAATGGATACAAATTATGCATTTTAATTCTACATCAAGACATCAAAGTGTTCCCAAATATGCTCAACTAAGTCCACACGAAGTTGGTTATGCACTTGAGTATCACGTATCTCCGTATTAATTCGGAGAAATTCTTGAAATTCTCGAGTTGGGCCTCGATTGTGTTCTGCGGGATTATCACCTTCGTCATTGTACCAATTTGTAACCATATTTCCCTCGTCTTCAACAATCATGTTATGTAAAATAACACAAGTCAACATGATTTCTTTTAATTTTTTTCTATACCAAAATCGTGTTGGACCTCTCACAATTGCCCATCGAGCTTGAAGCACCGCAAATGCTCGTTCAATATCTTTTCTTGCAGCCTCTTGTTTTTCTTTAAACAATCTTCTCTTAGGATCCTGTGGGCATGGAAATGCTTTAACGAAAGTAGCCCATTCTGGATAGATTCCATCTGTTAAATAATACCACTTCGTATAAGTTGTGTTATTCACCGTAAAATTAACCTCCGGTGCATTTCCTTGCATCACATTGTTGAACAAAGGTGATTCATAGAATACATTAATATCATTGTGTGAGCCTGCAACACCAAAAAATGCATGCCATATCCATAGATCAGAGATGCGATTGCTTCAAGGATAATTGTAGGAGACTCGTGTCCTCTTGAAAATTGGCCTTTCCAAGCAACTGGACAATTTTTCCACTCCCAATGCATACAATCAAGACTTCCCAACATACATGGGAAGCCATGTCTCTCCTCATGCATTTGGAGAAGATGATGTGTATCGTCAACAGTTGACCTCCTCGAGTATTGATCACCAAAAATTTGATTAACAACCTGACAGAAACTGAAAAGACACTTGATAGAGGTTGACTCACCCATTCGTAAGTACTCATCGAGGTAGTCCGCTGGAACTCCATACGCCAATTGACGAATAACAGCTGTGCATTTCTGTAATGGTAATAAACTGGCTCTTCCCACAACATCAGTTATTGATTGAAAAAATGTTGAGTGATTTTCTAGTGCATTCACGATGCGAATGAATAATTCTCTTCGCATTCGGAATTGTCTACGAAACAGATTTTCATGATACACAGGGACCTCAGAGAAATAATCATTGACTAACCTTTCATGTCCGGCTTCACGATCCCGTCTAATATACCTTCTTCTTTGTCGCATCTCATTTTCTTGTACACATATTTGAAGGATTTCGTTGCTTCGTCGAACTATCCTTGAAATCAATTCCATCTCTCGATCATTAGCTCGTGAATCAGCTTCCACATCACTTGAATCGCTAGAATTTGAGTTGTTAGAATATGTGGACATTTTTTTCAGTTGTGTTGTGTTGTATTGCGAATGTGAAAGTGTGAATAGAGTCTCTTGTATTTATTGTTGCATGTGAAAGTGATAATTGGCCTCTTGTATTTATTGTTGCATGCGAAAGTGTGAATATAGTCTCTTGTATTTATTGTTACATATGACTCCCTCATAAAGTGTGAATACTGTGTGCATGTGACTCCCTCATAATTGATTGTTACATTATTTTGATATTGTGTGCATGTGACTCATGTAATAATGGTGTGATCAGTTTTTACAGAGTGCATGTGAGAGACAACCTTTACAAAGTGCATGTGAGAGACAACTTTTACAGAGTGCATTTGAGGATTTTTATGAAGTTCTTATAATATCCATTGACTTGAAATGAATTAATAATAAATCAATAATATTAAGAAACATATTACATTTTCCTCACACTGAAACTAATTGAAAATGCATAATAGAAAATACAAATTGAAACAAACCAATTGAAAATGCATAATACGTGATACAAATTGGAGAAAACTAATTGAAAATGCATAGTAGAAAATACAAATTGAAACAAACCAATTGAAAATGCATAATAGAAAATACAAATTGACAAAATCTATTTGATTAAACATATTTAGCCACGCCACTTGGCTTTGATTTCCTCACAAATTTGTTGATGGTAGAGAAGTTGTTCGGGGGTGTAATGACTTGTGTCTTTAACAAGAATCTTACCCTCTCTCATGTGAATTTTCTTACTTTAATTTTCCACGTCTTGTTTTCTTACAGTGTTAAATGACGATAATTCATCCACCATCTTGGTGTACTCCATTTTTAATTTATGGATGACAGATGTTGTTGCATGGCTCTTCCCATTTCCTTTTTGTTTTGCTGCCTTCTGACCGATTGGACGGAGCTCATCTTCATTTGATCCCAAATCAATATGGGTGACTTGATTGGACGAAGTCTTGCTTGCTCCGGAAGAGTCAGTTCTCACTTTCTTTGTACCAACATAATGACCAGAGGATTGTGGAGTAAATTGTGGTCGATCCTTCATGATCCTCCATACGTGCTCCAAATTAAACGCAACACCATTATTTTCATCACGATACTTTTGATAGGCGAGACGTAAAATATCTTCGTCACTGTGACCACTTCGATGCGAACTATACATTTGATTATAGTCGGCATTGAAGCGATTCACTTTAAGACGAATCGTATTATGCCAATGTGATCTTAACACATTGTGTGCTCGATAGATAAATTCATTGGGCTTATTTTCATTATAATATTGAGCAATACGTACCCAATATGCCGTCGCCTTTTGATCATTACCGGTGATTGGATCATCGCTGACTGTCACCAAAGATTTCGCTAGGAGCACATCCTCGTCCCTACTCCAATTTGGACGCTTTCAACGACCTTCAACATCGGTCTTTGATTTATCAATAGTATCCTCGTTGTGTGTTGAATCCCGATCAGAAAATTAAGTTTCCGGGACATAACATGGTGTGATCGGTTATGTCTCCATTTCAGGCCTTAAAGGCTGACTTGTTGCACCTGGATTAAAATATCCATGTCTCCTCCAAAACTTCGGTATAAATGGCACTTGGGGAGAATTGTTTGTATAATTCATCATACTTCCAACACCCGACAAATTTTGAGAATAATGCTGAGGGAATGAAAAATTTTGGGGTAAACTGGAAAAATTGAATTGAGAATATGGAAGATTATGTGGGGTTTGAGAATTTTGGGGAGTATCATTTGCAGCTTCCACATTTTGAGAATCTAAGAAATCTTGTAACATTTTCCTAGTATTTGCATTCATTTCTGCAAAAATTTCAATAAGATAAGTACTACAAATTGAAAAGGAAAGTGTACAAGACAAAGTAGAGAAGGGATGGAGAAGTATATTTTCTTGTAAAAGCCATGGTTTATTTATAGAAGTAAAAACGTGGGATCATTACAATTTTGAATACAAAAATGTTGGTCAACATATTCAAATTCAATTAAACTTTTGCAGAGAATTACAACACTATTTGATTAAATGTTAGAAAATATTGAATTGACAACACAATGCTACTATAAGTTAAAAGTATAATTGAACCTTTCTTAAAGATGGAATCCAATGTGTAATATAATCTTGCTTTTGGGATATACTCAAAATTTATGTTATAATTTGAGTTTCAATTTTTTTGAAATCCTATTTTTATATTGTGGTTAAAAATATTTTTAAAATGTACAAATTTTATAGGTTGAATAAAATTCATACAAAGTTGAATAAAATAAAAGAAAAAAATGTAAATTATCGGCAATCTTAATAATTAATGGAAAGAGAATAAAAAAATAATAAAAGTTATGATTTGCTTTTATTACCTTAATTAAAAAAAATATTAGGATTAATTGACAAATTTATATTAAATAAAGAATGAACAAAAAAATTAATACAAAATAACTTTCATAATCTCGATAGGATAATTAGTGGATTGGAGGATAATTAGTGGATAAGGATAATATTAGTGGATATAATTGGTTTCAAAATATGAAAGAGCCACGCTGCTGTACACCTTGTGCACGGATCGGTGGATCCGTGCACAACAATTCAAACCACAGCCCCACACTCGCAGTAAGGACGCGCTCTAAATAGATGGTGCGTGATAAGACGCGCCATCAATTAAATTTTTTTTTATTGAAATTCACTGTTCATCGTCTTCTCGCGCCAGTTTGGGGAAAAACTACAACAACCATTGATCAAACCACGAAGTAAGCTCTTCTTTGAATTCGATCCATAGACATAACGTCCAATATTGATCAAATTTCGACCATAAACACATAAATACTGTTTCTGAAAAAATAAAATTCTGTCATTGATGAAGGTTTGAAGATGAGACAATGATTGATGAAGGTTTAAAGTTGATACAGTGTTCAAATACCCATTGATTGTGTCACGCCCCAAAATCTTTTCGTATTTTATCAGAGTTTTACTTGCGGGCGTGAAGAAAGAAGGGGAAAAAGACGTGCATGAAATAAAATAGAAATCTTTGGGAAAAAGAACATACGATTTTATGTATACAAATCCTCGGCGTCTAGCCGAAATAAAACCATTTTACATAACAGCGGAAAAACATCAGGATCCTTTACAAAGAAGAAGAAATATAGTTTTCTTTTACAAACGAACAACATATCCTTAAAAAGGTAAAACCGGAAGATGGACTCGGCTGATAGGGCACCCCTCTCTCTACGTGTCAAGATTCTCTTCTTCTCCTGTAGTGTGAGTACAGGTGGGGGGTGAGTGCGTTGAATACACTCGTGGAATTAATCACCAAGTTTTTAACATTATTAAGCGGATACACAGATCCAACATATATAATAGTTCAGCAATGAGACACAGCACATATAATGCATTGCACATATAATACGGACACATAACTCTAAGAGTACTCATCTAACATATGGTGCTTTTATGGGCCACCAGTCCATTGGTGCTTTTTACGGGCCACCAGTCCATCCAGAACGAGATCATAGACCTCCATTCCGTTGGTGCTTTTTACGGGCCACCAGTCCATCCCAGAACGAGATCATGGACCTCCGTTCTGCTAGTGCTTTTTACGGGCCACCAGTCCATCCCTAACGTATGGTGCTTTTATGGGCCACCAGTCCATCTTAACATATGGTGCTTTTATGGGCCACCAGTCCATCTTAACATGACTTTAGACTTCCGTCCACATATAGCATATTCATAATGTATGCACGTACATAGTAATCATAGCAACTAATCACAGCACGTAGAGTTCAACAGTTCATATATCAAATATGGAAAACATTAAACAAATAGAGTTATTAGGGTTCAGAAGTTACCCCCACCTTGTTCGGTGGTTACCACGTGAGTCGCTAGTATCAAAGACTTGGTATCTTGATTCCCACTCCAACTGATACCAACCCAATGGATAGCCTACACAATTTTACAATATTTCTTACATCATTAGTACGCTTAAAACTTATATTTAAAATGTATAAAGATAGCCGTAGAGAAGAATCGTTCGATAGAGACGAGACGGATCGAAAATACGGCGTAACGTGCTCCGGGGCTCGCGGGTACCCGGCGTCGGGCGAAAGCCAACCCGACAGCTCGCGCATCACCCGGCAGCTGCCGAGTTTCCTCAGCCACCCGGTCCCCGTCGCCCGCGCACGCTGGATCCCCGGCGCTCACACCCGCGCGCACTCGGCACCCGGCGCACTCGGCACCCGGCGCACACCCGGCACCCGGCGCACACCTGGCACCCGGCGCACGGCGCACACCCGGCACCCGGCGCGCACCCGACGCGCACCCGACGCACATCCCGGCGCGCACCCGACGCACATCCCGGCGCGCACCCGACGCCTGACCCGACGCACCACCCGGCGCGCACCCGACGCCCGACCCGACGCACATCCCGGCGCACACCCGACGCCCGACCCGACGCATAACCCGGCGCGCACCCGACGCCCGACCCGACGCACGACCCGGCGCGCACCCGTCACCCGACACACCACCACCAGCACCACTGCTGGCCGGCGGCGGCGGCGGCGACGGCGGCGGCGGCGGCGACGGCGGCGGCGGCGGCGGCGGCGACGGCGGCGGCGGCGACGACGGCGGCGGCGGCGACGGCGGCGGCGGCGGCGACGGCGGCGGCGCTCCGGCGGCACTCCGGCGGCGGCGCTCCGGCGGCACTCCGGCGTCGGCGGAAAATAAAAACGTAAAGGAAAAGAAAAGAAAGAGAACTTACGTGTTCGCGTCGCGAGCGTCGCTCGGGTCGTCGGCTTTGAAAACGTATAAGTTTTGAAAGTTATGAGCCCCTATTTATAGATTTTGGAATTTACCTTTTTACCGTTGAAAAGTTACTATTTACCAAAAATATCTTAATTTACCTTTCATTAAAATATTATTTTTATTTTTACCTTTTATCAAAATTTTACCCTTTCCTTCGTTAGTTGAACTACGGGTCTCCGATTAATCGCTAGTTTGTTTCTGTTTTCTCGTATTTCCGATACGAATCTCTTGGTAAAATCATATTCTAGGTTCCATGTCACGAAAAATATATCCATCTAAATCTAAAACTGGCGTTAGCCAAGTATCTGAAACGCATGTACTAAATTAAACAGTCAAAACATACGCACATAATTATTAAGTCGGGGTTCAAATACTTAATTATTCAATTATGCTCATTTTGATCCGGGGTGCTACATCCCTTACCCCTTAAAATAATTTCGTCCTCGAAATTGAGCACACACTTAGAAAGACAAACAAACGTATACCTAGGATCGGTATGTCGGGGTACTTCCTCAAAATCTCATCCTCCAACTCCCAGGTTGCCTCTTCCCTTCCGTGGCGGCTCCACTGGACCTTCACTATAGTCATCTCTCGATTCCTAAGTTGTCGTTTCTTTCTGTCCAAGATGGCTATCGGGACTTCCTCATATGTCAGATCTTTCTCCAGTTCGATGCCTTCTCGATTGATTATATGATTTGGATCAAAAATATATTTCCGTAGCATAGACACATGGAAGACATTGTGCACCCCAACAAAGTCCGGTGGTAGAGCTAGTCGGTACGCGACCTCCCCAACTTGATCCAAGATTTCGAACGGTCCCACGTACCTTGGTTTCAGTTTTCCCTTCTTTCCAAAACGGTGAACTCCTTTAGAAACATGTTCAGGTATTTCTTGATCACCTACACTTCCTCGATAGTAGTCGGTTCTCTCTCGAAGTTCTCCATGTTGACCAACCAAGCTTCGCAATTCCTTTTGATAAGCATCTCGGTTGTCTTCATGGCCGGTATAATCCTTGAGTTGCCTTTAACTCATGTTCCATGGACCTTGAACTCCGGTTCTCCCGATGCTTGCAAGACGATCTCTCTCGCACGACACTTGATTATTGCGTGATTGGGCTCTAGCTAGTCCATCCTTGAGATTATGTCAAAATCTTTTATCTCCAATGCGTGGAGATCAGCTAGAAGGATCTTATCCTCAAAAGCAATCTTCAGGTGACGGTATAAGTGTTTTGTTTTCACCGTCTTCCCTGACGGAATGCTAACCTCTAGGGTTTTAGCGACTATCCTACCGTCTTCATATTTCAACAGATCCACCGTCATATCAGCACTATAGGTAAAGAAATTAAACACGAAATGCGAGGACAGAAGAAAACGTAGATTCTATTGATTAGCAAAAGTCGAACTGGTATCTTATACGCATGAGCAAAAGATGGGTCGCTCGTACATTATACAAAAGGATTATGTACACTACTACAAGGTGGTAAAGCCTCTACATATCCTTGTACATATATAGTACTAAAGGTTCATTGTTCGTAACCTATCTCTTAATATCCTCTGTATGGGTGAGAGCAAAAGCCCAAGCCTAGCCTGCCCCTGGCCTTAGCCTCTATGCTGCAGCTACTTGATTCTCGAACTTCTGGCAGTCGCGCGCTATATGTCCCGGTTCCCCACACTTATAGCAATTTCGGGTTCCATGGAGGCAGGGCCCCGCATGCGACTTCCCACACTTGGGACATGTGATTGTTGGCCTAGCAGTAGGTAGAAGCGGTGTATCGTTATTCCTTGGGAATTTGTTTTTATTAAAGCTCTGGCTTGGTTCGGTCCACTTTCTCTTCCCGATTATCTCATCAACCTCCTTGGGTGGTAAAACGTCCGAGTGCAGACAAGAGGAGATCTCTTGGGCTCTCTCCATGACGTTAGCATAGGTCATTGTCCCCTGCCCAGCCAAGATGGATCCAATCTCTGGACAAAGCCCCTTTCTAAATCGTCGGGCCTTTTTGTCATCAGTGTCAACCAGGTGAGTGGCATATCTGCTCAGATGGTTAAACCTTCGCTCGTACTCTCCTACCGTCGCGGTTCCTTGACGGAGATGTAGAAACTCTGTTTCCTTTCTATCTTGGTAAGATTGAGGGATGTAGTGATGAGAAACCACTTCCTTAAACTTCTCCCAAGTCATTCCCTGTCTTTGAGCTGGCAGCAGAGTTCTTTCATATGAATCCCACCAGTGACTCGCTTCGTCTGTGAGCTGGAAAATTGAACAGGAGACCTTCTGTTCCTGGGTACACGTCAGATGTCCAAACAACCGGTCGAGTGACCTTAGCCACTCTTCCGCGTCTGTCGGTTCCCCTTTCCCGTCAAAAGTCGGCGGGTTAAATCGCCGGAACTGTTCATAGATGAGATTCGGATCGGTTCTTACCGGTGGGGGTATGGCTCGAGTTACCTCAAAGTGTTGTGTCAGTCCCCGTAGAACAGATACTAAATCTCCCATGCTTGCATCTACTTCCCGTTCTGGTTGATTGACCGTTGGTGTTTGCTTTCTTCGGGGCCGTCCTTTAGGCATAACTCTTAAAGCAACAAACGAAAACTAACTTTTTATCATCTACCCCACATAACTCATCAATACATATCACAACAGATTAACAAATAGCAGATATCATGGTACCGATAAACGTTACTCCATAAATCATATAATATTCTCAATAGATTCTCTATCATTCATTTATAAACCCTTCATAATCTTGTCATGTAGGATAGCGTATATCCAACTTGCATATACCAACCAGAACAGTACATCATAGCAATACATCTCGAAACATATCACTGACATCCTCACATGGTCCCCCTAGACCTCATACATCTAAAGCGATTTTACATATCGTAACCACGAACTGTGAAAACCCACTCATTAGCACACTTGTTGTGAACAAGGGCCCATGGTAGTTTCAACTATCAGTCACACAACATCAACTCCCGCGAACGGCCATACTCGCACACTAGCTCACGCTGCTGCAGTCAGCGGCTTTGTGGCGGTGACTCAGAGCAGTGTGTCGATTGTAGTGACATCTAGAGGTTTTTAAAAGATCTTTTTATCGTGGCACAATATCCTTAACACCCCATCAAACCTAAACCGTATATCCTTAACACTTCATCAAACCCTAACCGTATATCCTTAACGCTTCATCAAACCTAAACCGTATGTATCATGCAAACAAGATAACATATAACAGATGAACACTCTTTATATCCAGTCCATTTTCAGAGAGAGATACTCATAGAGAGAGGATGGTGCTTATCCATTTCTTTTAGAAAAGATTTTCTCATTTTCAAAACACATTTTTTCTCATTTTCACTTTATCAAACAAGTTCGAGCAAAGTCCTACAAAGGGTAGAACTAGGCTCTGATACCATCTGTCACGCCCCAAAATCTTTTCGTATTTTATCAGAGTTTTACTTGCGGGCGTGAAGAAAGAAGGGGAAAAAGACGTGCATGAAATAAAATAGAAATCTTTGGGAAAAAGAACATACGATTTTATGTATACAAATCCTCGGCGTCTAGCCGAAATAAAACCATTTTACATAACAGCGGAAAAACATCAGGATCCTTTACAAAGAAGAAGAAATATAGTTTTCTTTTACAAACGAACAACATATCCTTAAAAAGGTAAAACCGGAAGATGGACTCGGCTGATAGGGCACCCCTCTCTCTACGTGTCAAGATTCTCTTCTTCTCCTGTAGTGTGAGTACAGGTGGGGGGTGAGTGCGTTGAATACACTCGTGGAATTAATCACCAAGTTTTTAACATTATTAAGCGGATACACAGATCCAACATATATAATAGTTCAGCAATGAGACACAGCACATATAATGCATTGCACATATAATACGGACACATAACTCTAAGAGTACTCATCTAACATATGGTGCTTTTATGGGCCACCAGTCCATTGGTGCTTTTTACGGGCCACCAGTCCATCCAGAACGAGATCATAGACCTCCATTCCGTTGGTGCTTTTTACGGGCCACCAGTCCATCCCAGAACGAGATCATGGACCTCCGTTCTGCTAGTGCTTTTTACGGGCCACCAGTCCATCCCTAACGTATGGTGCTTTTATGGGCCACCAGTCCATCTTAACATATGGTGCTTTTATGGGCCACCAGTCCATCTTAACATGACTTTAGACTTCCGTCCACATATAGCATATTCATAATGTATGCACGTACATAGTAATCATAGCAACTAATCACAGCACGTAGAGTTCAACAGTTCATATATCAAATATGGAAAACATTAAACAAATAGAGTTATTAGGGTTCAGAAGTTACCCCCACCTTGTTCGGTGGTTACCACGTGAGTCGCTAGTATCAAAGACTTGGTATCTTGATTCCCACTCCAACTGATACCAACCCAATGGATAGCCTACACAATTTTACAATATTTCTTACATCATTAGTACGCTTAAAACTTATATTTAAAATGTATAAAGATAGCCGTAGAGAAGAATCGTTCGATAGAGACGAGACGGATCGAAAATACGGCGTAACGTGCTCCGGGGCTCGCGGGTACCCGGCGTCGGGCGAAAGCCAACCCGACAGCTCGCGCATCACCCGGCAGCTGCCGAGTTTCCTCAGCCACCCGGTCCCCGTCGCCCGCGCACGCTGGATCCCCGGCGCTCACACCCGCGCGCACTCGGCACCCGGCGCACTCGGCACCCGGCGCACACCCGGCACCCGGCGCACACCTGGCACCCGGCGCACGGCGCACACCCGGCACCCGGCGCGCACCCGACGCGCACCCGACGCACATCCCGGCGCGCACCCGACGCACATCCCGGCGCGCACCCGACGCCTGACCCGACGCACCACCCGGCGCGCACCCGACGCCCGACCCGACGCACATCCCGGCGCACACCCGACGCCCGACCCGACGCACAACCCGGCGCGCACCCGACGCCCGACCCGACGCACGACCCGGCGCGCACCCGTCACCCGACACACCACCACCAGCACCACTGCTGGCCGGCGGCGGCGGCGGCGACGGCGGCGGCGGCGGCGGCGACGGCGGCGGCGGCGGCGACGGCGGCGGCGCTCCGGCGGCACTCCGGCGGCGGTGCTCCGGCGGCACTCCGGCGTCGGCGGAAAATAAAAACGTAAAGGAAAAGAAAAGAAAGAGAACTTACGTGTTCGCGTCGCGAGCGTCGCTCGGGTCGTCGGCTTTGAAAACGTATAAGTTTTGAAAGTTATGAGCCCCTATTTATAGATTTTGGAATTTACCTTTTTACCGTTGAAAAGTTACTATTTACCAAAAATATCTTAATTTACCTTTCATTAAAATATTATTTTTATTTTTACCTTTTATCAAAATTTTACCCTTTCCTTCGTTAGTTGAACTACGGGTCTCCGATTAATCGCTAGTTTGTTTCTGTTTTCTCGTATTTCCGATACGAATCTCTTGGTAAAATCATATTCTAGGTTCCATGTCACGAAAAATATATCCATCTAAATCTAAAACTGGCGTTAGCCAAGTATCTGAAACGCATGTACTAAATTAAACAGTCAAAACATACGCACATAATTATTAAGTCGGGGTTCAAATACTTAATTATTCAATTATGCTCATTTTGATCCGGGGTGCTACAGATTGAAGGTTTTAGTGTTTGAATTGAAGGACGAATCTAAAAAAAAATTGGGAGAACTACGACATCGATTAACAAAATCACGAAGGAAAAATTTCCGCCATTGATACAGTGTTATGTATAAATTTATGTAGTACTATTGTGTTATTTTAGTCATACGGTTGTGTTTATTGAGTGGTACTGTTATGTATAAGTTAGTAATACTGTTATGTATAAATTATATAGAACTGTTATAT
Source organism: Scutellaria galericulata (assembly GCA_946896805.1). Taxonomy (NCBI): domain Eukaryota; kingdom Viridiplantae; phylum Streptophyta; class Magnoliopsida; order Lamiales; family Lamiaceae; genus Scutellaria; species Scutellaria galericulata. The sequence continues at coordinate 11,428,833 of OX335792.1, forward strand.
TAATTTATGTAATACTGTTGTGTTAATTTAGTGATACGACTGTGTTTATTGAGTAGTATTGTTATGTATAAGTTAGTAGTACTGTTATGTATAAATTATATAGAACTGTTATATTAATTTATGTAATACTGTTGTGTTATTTTAGTGATACGACTGTGTTTATTGAGTAGTACTGTTATGTATAAGTTAGTAGTACTGTTATGTATAAATTATATAGAACTGTTATATTAATTTATGTAATATTGTTGTGTTATTTTAGTCATATGGTTGTGTTTATTGAGTGGTACTGTTATGTATAAATTATATAGAACTGTTATATTAATTTATGTAATACTGTTGTGTTATTTTAGTGATACGGTTGTGTTTATTGAGTGGTACTTAGTAGTACTGTTATGTATAAATTATATAGAACTGTTATATTAATTTATGCATTCAACAGAGGTGCGAAATTTGTAAAAAATCAGAAAAAAAAAACACAGAACACGAAATTGAAAAATAAGTTAGTTTTGAGAATTTGAGTTTTTCTTCTGATAGAGAAGAAGACGCTGAAGAAGGAGAGAGAAGAATACGCTGAAGAAGGAGAGAGAAGAAGACGTAGACAGTTTCACGCGTCTTCAGCGTCTCATTTCTCCCAGAAAATTAATATTATTGGGCCGAAAATTTAATAAAAATAGGTTGTATATCAATTGGGCTTGAATATGAGATGAATATCAAATTGTGGTGCACGGATCTAGGATCCGTGCATCTCGTGCACAAAAGTTTTTGCCAATATGAAATAGAAAAAAAGAAAAAACAAAATAAAATTAAATCCACCGCTTGCAAACTGGGACCCAGTTGTCGGGTCCCTTCATTCTCCTGCGGAGCGCGTGTGAATCACGCGCCAATCACAATCTGGCGTGTGATTCACGCGCTGGCTCCGAATCTTTTTTTTTTTTTTTTTTTTGCCTTTTTGGATCCAAAACCTTCTCTCTCCTCCACAATGGATTCGATCCTACACACATAATGCACCAAATCCATTTAAGTGGGATCCAAATCAAAAAAGTGGCATGCATTGTGGCTGCTCTTAGTATTAATTACCCTATTTTCTTTTTTCCTTTTTTTCTATTTTTTTAACTAATATTTTAATATAATATTAACATCCTTAAAACTATTGATGTTGCTTTTAGTGGTGTGGTGATCTAAGGTCTAGACCATCTAAATTCAACCCAAAGTTCAAGAGTTGAGACCAACAACACCCAAACAGAGCCAGGTCGGCTGGACAACCCACGCACGTGTGTTTGCCCATGGTTAGGGCTGGCAATTCGGGCCATCCAGCCCGGTCCAACCGATCTCGTCGAGTTAGACTATAAAGTCGGACTAGATTGGGCCGGCCTATCCTCTGGTCGGGCCTATCAAATTGGAGCCCAGTCTAATCACGTTCGGGCCATCGGGCCAAATTGGCCCAAATTCCTATTTTTTTAAAATTAAAAAATATTAAAAAATTAAATTCTTAAACCAGTTTGCATGTAAAATAACTTCATATAAGATAATTTAACACGTACAATTTAAATTATAGTATTCTATTTATCTAACTGAAAATAAATTATTTAATATAATCAAATTATTAGTGGGGGCAAAGTCTAATATTGTTTTACTTTGTTCTTGTTCATTCATAAACATTTCAATTAGATTCATTACTTCATAGAGAATTCTAATTATTTAAAATCCTAATTTAAGTTAGTTAATGAGGGATGAAAAAGAGAATAAATAAGGAAAAAAAAAAGATAAATGAAAACATGAAAACGAGAATAGAATCACATCGAATTTACAAGTTGCGCATAAAAAATATAATAAAAAAAACTAATTTAAGGGGCCATTGGGACGGCCCGAGCCCGATGGGCCAATTTGACCCAAAATAATTTCGGTACTTTTCGGGCTACTATTTTTAAAGCCCAATCCAACCATATTTTCAGCCGATCAGACCAGCCCATCGGGCCGAGCCCAAATTGCCGGCCCTATCCACAGCCGAAGCCTTGGTCCACGTAAGTTTCCAAACACACAAAATTATTGGTCATTGTGAATCGCTGGTCATGAAGTAGAGCCACACCCACACAACAAAAACTTGATTTAAAAAAAAGAAAAGAAAAGGGAGAAAATATGGTATCCAATTGAGAAATAGTGTAATAATAAAATAAAGAAAAGAAATCCAGAGAGGCCATGAAGGAGAGCCACACAAGAACATCCAAAAGAATCAGCACTCATCAGTAGAAGTTTTGTGTTTGTATATGCAAATGGCAGCAGCTATTCCGGGCCTCGGATTCGGGCCACCATTAATTCCGAAGCAAATATTCCGATGTGGGGCATCAGTCAAGTGTTCAGTTGTCCAACGAACAAATACTAAAGCTTTATTTACAACGGAAGAAAAAGCACTCATCAACGCCTTCATTGGCGTCCAAGGCCGTGGCCGGAACACCTCTCCCTCCCAACTCAACGTACACTATTTTTACACTTTTCAATCTATCTATACTAAATAAATTTCATTTTAGATTTTTTTTTCCACATCGATTAAGGAATCTGATAAAATAATAGCCTACCCTTCTTTAGCTACAGTTATTATAAATAAATTTTCAATAGCTGGGTTTATCTCATTTAATTTGAGAATAGTAAATGAGGGTATTACGTATTGACAGAATATGGATAATGTTTTTTGAAATCTTGTAATAACATTCATTTGGTAACAAAAAATATGGTTCAAAACGATATTTATTTTAAGATTAATAGAGTAATTTTAATTTGGACATACCAGTAAATTATATTTTAAATGGATTCATAAATGAAATTGCAAATCTCAATGCAGGTATGATTAAAAGTGGAAATTTAATTATACATAGGTTAAAATATGATATAGTTACAAGAGGGATTTTACAAAGTTAGGAGAGTATAATGATATTACAGAAAATGAGGATTAATGGAATTATGCAAAATGTATTTCTTGGGTTTTTTAAATTTCCTTATAAAGTAGTGAGTTGAATGGAGTAGAATTGTGAAATATATGCAGGAAGTAGAGAGAGCAGTGCAAAAGTTGGAAGATTCAGGGGGCGTGCCCGATCCAGTAAGTCACCATTTACCTTACATTAATATATTGCCCCTTCTAATATACAAAATTAGTATAGGGTCGGTGTAATATCCGGATTAAAAAAAAATAAAAATTTAAAAATGACACATAGCTTAATTTAGCATTAAATCTTAATAATGTCATATTAATATATTATGTAATTGTTTAAATATATATTGTATTTATAAAGAAATATGATTAATTTTTATTTATTATTATGAAAAATATGTAGTGTTATGTGCATTATATTATTCAACATTTCCACCAATATTTTAGTTTGATTTTAGTTGTTAAGGTTAGAATAACCCTAGATTTTCATTTTGAATTAAATGATAAAAAAATGAAAATCAAAATTTTCCAAAAAAAAATAAAAATTATCTATTTTAAAACACATACTTACAAAAAATTATTCAATTACATTAATTAATTAGTTTCAAAAGGTTGAATAGTTTGAATAGTCTTTTTTAATCAACCCACCTTTATTTTAGTTTTTCCTTGTTTATATATTTATATTTTTCTCTAAAACTTTTAAACTAACAAATTTCAAATATATAATTGATTTTTGTATTTGAAGTCTAGCATGTGCTATTTTAACCATTTTAGTAAAAGCTTTTATATTATTTAGTTATGTTTAGTATCAATAATAAATTTTAATATATTAATTAGTCATATTAATTAGCACTAAAATTCTATTTATTTTAAATTTAATTTAAAAAAGAAATTAATGTGAAAAAAATGTAGACTTGACATGTGGTACATGTGGCCATACTTTATATATATATATATATATATATATTAGTATATGGCCCATGTAATACACAGGTGTAAAAAACTAAATTAACTTACTAAAATTAAAACAATGTAGTTATTGTTTATAGTAGAAAAAATATAAATAAAACACATATTAATAAAAAATATTTAATTTCATTTATAATAAGTGAATAATCATTCTTAATCAGCTCACCTTTATTTTAATTTTTAATTTTTTATATTTTTCTCTAAAAATTTAAATTAAACAATGGTGATATCTATAAATAATTTCTATAATTGAATCTAACATTTTTTATTTTTAGAAATTTAATTAAAATTCATATATTATTTACTAATTTCTATTATCAACATAATTAAATCAACATCATTAAATAGCCACATTAATTAACTTTAAAATTCTAGTTATTATAGATTTAATTTGTAAAATTAAAATAAAATTTATCTAAAAAAAAGAAAAAAAAACTTAATGTGAGAATTTAATGTGCAAGCATTGTATGAATGTCATGTGGCATTTTGGTCTTACTTTTATATATATAAAGATAAAGATATATTTCATTCTGAATATTATTATTCAATTATATATTTTTTAATTTCATAATAATTACAAAATATTGAGGACTAATCTCATTGCGACAACTATAATATCTACAGCCTTTATTGAATATTTTAAAGAAGTTAGAGAATTATTTCTTGATTTGAAGGAGAATAACTACTATATATTTCTCTTTTTTCTTGTAGTGTGGAACATAATTTCAAGAAGACATTATAGTTTATTGTCAACTTAGTTGCAAATGAAAAATTCTAATTTTAACACGACTTTTCAAATTTAGCAATATGAATCACGAGCTTAATATAATTATTTAATTCGAATCACGATTCATTTTTGCATAAAAATTAGCTGAAAACATTCGCAATTTTTCTTGGAAAATAGATCATCTTGTTCAAAATTGCAAAATATGTTAAATTCACAATTTATTTTGTTTCAAAAAACATTTGGGAACATTGCGATTTTACGAAAGTCAACGATTTTTTTTCCTTTTGAATTAAGCTTTATTGTATTTAATTATCCTATTTCTACCCATTACTAGAGAAGTAAAATAATGAACAGACAGGTTCGAGCCTAATCGAAGGACGTTGGCAGTTAATGTTCACAACAAGACCTGCTACAGCTTCTCCAATTCAGGTAATTAACTAAATAACACATGACTTTTATGTAATAAAATACTCCTCGATCCCAAATTAATTGTCATTTTATTATTTAAAATTTGTCCCAAAATATTTGTCATTATATGAATTTAAGAAACATTTTCCTCAATTCTTCCAAAATTGCCCACATTTATTCTTCCTTATTAAATACTTTATTATCTAATAGTGAGTATTGAAAATATAGAAAGGAAGAAAAAAAAAAGTTATGAGTAGATCGATCATTTTGTAGGTCTCTTAGTTTGTGTGAAAATTGTTAAAATGCCAATCAATTTGGGAGGGAGGGAGTATGATCTACTTCTCTATCTTCATATATAATTTTGATTTTAATTAATTATGTGTTATATATGGTGATGGATGGATGGATGCAGAGAAGTTTTGTTGGGGTTGATTCCTTTAGTGTATTTCAAGAGGTATATCTTCGAACTGATGATCCACGTGTCTCCAACATTGTCAGCTTCTCTGATGCCATTGGCGACTTGAAAGTAGAGGTACCACTTCTATTTCTATCAATTTCTTTAATAAATAACAGGGTTAATATCATTTTTCACCATATATTTACGTGTTTTTTTATTTTAGAATTCCAACAACAAATTTCTCCAAAAAACTGCACATGTAATTTGCATATACACGACTAAAGAATTTTTTTTTTTTCATTTTCTCTTTTAAGACATGAAAAAATTTGATGTTGCAGCTAGTTTTCGATGATTAAGAAACACATAGATATTTTGGATTTGTGGCTTATTTTAAGGTTAAAGTCGTTTTTTATTTAAAAAGGTTGGTGTTGTTATGTGTTACTAATATATTTGGAAGGTGAATGATTATATAATGAGGTGTTCTCTTATGTGACAGCATCCCATGAGATGATTAACATGATAACGCAATTTGTGTAAGTCAATATAGGTCAGTATAGTTAGTTTAAAATCAAATTTAATATATATTTAGAAGGTATACTCTTTTACATTAAAAAATATCCAACTTAGAAATACTGCTTGATATAGAGCTAAAGATTGAAGTTTAAGTTTTAGAACAAAATAAATTTGGAATTGGGTGAAAAGTTTTAATCTCCCAATCCAGAATAAATTGGTTAATAAAAAAAAAAGAAGGAAATACTCAGGTTAATCAAATATTAGTAAGAATAACATGGTATTATAATCCGATAAAAAAGTTATTTTGATACTCAATCTGACTTATAATTTATATTGGTTTGCAATTTGGCATTGCTAATTTTGACATGAATTTGTTGCATGATAGTATTTAATTTGGTTAAATAGGCGATAGCATCAGTCAAGGATGGAAAACGGATAGTGTTCCAATTTGACAGAGCAGCATTTTCCTTAAAAAAGGTTCCGTTTAAGGTACCGTATCCAGTACCTTTTCGACTTCTTGGAGATGAAGCCAAGGGTTGGTTGGATACTACCTATTTGTCCCCATCTGGAAATATCCGTATTTCCCGAGGAAATAAGGTAACACTTCAAAACAAACCCTATTTTGTGATATGTCATCCCATATTTTACTCTTATAAATTTTGAAGGTTGAATGCAAAAATCAATATAAAAGTTTATTATTTTTTAATTTGCAATCTAAATTTTTATTATTTGATTGTAATTTGATGTTTAGATGTTTTTCAAAGTACAACTTAAACTGTTTTTCGAGCAATTTTTCTGGCAAATTAATGCACAATACGTGCAAGTCATGTTACTTTTGTAAGACTATATATGTTATTAAAAAAAAATTTAGGTCGCAAATTGAAAAATGGTCAAATTTTGGGTTTTTTTTTTTGAATTTTATTTTAATCCCCTTATGATAAAATGGTAAAATGCAAATTATGGTTACCATATATGGCATCTTTATAAAGTCATGATGGAAACTGGGAAATTGGTATCATAAAAATTGTCTCCTACTTTGTTTAATACGGTAAAATGCATCGAATTTGAAGTTCATATAATAAATTTAGAAATGGAGGAATAAGGTGATTTACGGTGGAATGTAAAGTTGGTGCTCGGTTAAATTTATCTCTTTCTGTAACTTTTCTTACAATAAATGAGTTTTGGATCCTATGAGAATTTTAGATTGTTAAAGTTTGTTGAGTTTGTATTCTGAATGTAACATTTTATACTCATCTCTTTGCTTTTGGGTACACCTTGTACCCAAGAGCTTTTTTCCTTTGGAATAAAACTTTTTTTCCGATTAAAAAATAATAATAATAATAAAGTGGAACATTTCAAAGTTTATACAAAAAAATGTCAAATTATGTATTGTTTGAATAAGAAATATTTTTAACCTAGAATGTGGTAAAACTTATCCAACCCATTTAAAAATTGGTAAGTTATCCACATATTTTAAGGTTGTGTTTTGATGAATGCATTTGTGGAGAGATTTTGAAATTTATAATAATAATTGGATTTTAAATCTATCATTTTCAGTTTGAAATAATTTTTTAGTAATATGAATGGATGTTAAATCTACTCTAATTTATGTGGATTCGAAATCTCAAGCATAACACAACTTTAGTTTTCTTAAAATTAGTCCTCAACCCACTTTGAAATTGCCATGTGCTGCAACAATTTTGGATTTTATGAATTTCATTACAATTTTGGGCAAGAAAACTTACAATCCCAAGTTGAAATCAAATGAAAATCACAAAATTTGAAAATTAGCACAATCACATGCTTTGCACATGAAAATATGTGGGAAAATTGGGCGATTTGAGACTAAATTCACTAAAACTAAAAGATGTGAGATTAAGTTCCAATTTCCAAATAATTAATTAGGTATAATTTTAATCCATCCAATAATCATGAGACCAATTTCACAGTTTCCATCGTGACTATATAAATACCAATAGTAATTTAGCAAATTGTACATTGAAAATTCTTTACAACCTATTGTGTGCCAATGCTATAGTGCAGGGAACAACGTTTGTGCTGCAAAAAGAGATTGAAGAAAGACAAAACTTGTTATTAACCATTTCAAAGGGTGGAGATGTGAGAAAGGTTAACAAATTAATTTTTATTTGTATTTCAGCTTTATATATATATATATATATTTATTTATTTATTTATTTATTTATATATATGGTAGGTTTATCTGATCTTCTTTTTCTTGGCAGGCTGTTGATAAGTTTATTGCTTTAAATCAAAGTACAGCTAAAGATGAATTGGAACTTGTTGAAGGAGAGTGGCTAATGATTTGGAGTACACAGGTTGTAGTGTTCCCATAACCCCATGCTTTTCTAAAAATAAAAAAATAAAAAATTATGATCAGTTTCCATTATATATAACACCAAACTGAAATAGAGGATCTAATATGTTAATTTTTTTGGTCAAAATTAAAATTTAGCTAATTTATTGGCATGACATAAATTTTTACAATATTAACGCCTATTAATCTCTATATCAACGTGCAAACAAAACATTACATGAAACTATAGCAAGCAATATGAACAAGAAAAGTCAACCCCAGATACAAGGTTTACATTGTAAATTTTAATTCGTATGTGAATAAATTGGAGTTATAAGACCGATTTTGCAATTTACCATTCATATTGACAATAAAATGTGATTGGTCATTGTTTTCTTCTTAAAACAAAATTTGAGTTGCCAATGTTTATCATCTATTTATGGCAGGAAGTAACGGAGAGTTGGATAGAGAATGCTTCAAAAGGTTTAATGGGAAAACAGGTACCCTAGCTAGCTTAACTAATTTCTCTTCCACTTTATTTCAAAATTCAATTTGAAGTATAATTGTTTTTCAATTTACAATATATGTTTTTTTTTTCTTTTTCTGATTGCATTTCAAATTAGCGATTTTTCAAAATCCCAAATATCACAAATTTTCAAATTGCAACCTAATGTAATAGTTAGACTAATTTTCTGGTTGAAGTCAAAAATTTCAATCAATTTTTACTCAAATTGAGATTGAATCAAATGGAAATCAGAAAGTTGATTTGGGGCTTGATTGAAATGTGGTTTGTTTGGGCATATATTTCATGTTTTTTTTGGTTTCAAAATCAGGACATCAATTTTGACTCCAGCAGAAAAAAAAAAAAAAAAAAAAAAAGACTTACATTAGATTACAATTTGAAAAAGTCTTGCAAATTGAAAAAGGATAAATAATTCACATTGTCTTTGGAATTTTGATATTAAATCTTTCTCTTCTCCCTTTTCCTTTTTTTTGCATCGCATGAATACTATGCCATCTAAATATTTAATCAATCTTATGATGATACTTATGTAGATTATCAGGACAAATGGCGGAATGAAATTTGTCGTTGATATTTTGTTTGGTATCAAATTCTCCATGACTGGGAAATATGAGTAAGCTTTCTATAAATATAATTTTTCTTTGAAATTTTATGACATTATATTATCACTGTTGTTATTATGGGCTGAAGGAAATCTGGGCTGAATAAATATGACGTCACAATGGATGATGCAGCAATAGTAGCTGGTCCATATGGGATCCCAGCAGAAATGGAAACTAAGTTCACACTAGAGCTCCTGTAAGTATTCTCATCAAAATACAATGTGTTTTAAATTTGAAAATAGGTTAAATATATTTTAGGTCCATTAAATATTAGATTTCTACTATAGAATAATGTGAAATATGTGATTCATTCTTCACGTATAATGCACAATACAATATACAGTATAGGATTTATAGAGGGATATACACAAGGAAAACAAATCACACAATCCCTAAAATATCGAAACAAAATATTTACTTGACTAAAATAAATATTATCTAGAATATTCCTTTATATCTTAAAATACTCCCTTCGATCAACCATATTAATTAGATTAAGGAACATAAATTTTTTTTGTTAGAATATTCTAAAACTACTCCCTTCATTTTAAATTTTTTATTATAGATTAAGGACCATAAAAATTGACAAATATATCCTTAATTAATTAAGAAATTTATGATCCAAAATTGAAATGAGAATCAAATTAATTTCAAAATAAAGGTATTATCAAATCCCTAAATTTTATCTAATGATAGGGAAAATCTTGAAATCAAATTGTATAATAATCTAAAAAGACAAATAATTGAAAATAAAATTTGACATTTAAACAACACAAGAGTTAATTGGGATGAGAGAGAATATTATTTAATTTCAAGAGGTCCTTAAAATATCGAAAAAATGTCATGTTTGGACTCCTTAGTAACGGATATATCACTACAAGAAAATTCACCGACTGTGACGGATTTTAGTGACGGAAATTTTCCGTCACAAATTTGTTACTGAATAGTGACAGAAAAGATTTTGTGACGGATTTTGTGATGGAAAAATCCGTCACTACATGAATTCTGTCAAAACAATGTTTAGTGACGGATTTTTCCGTCACAAAATTGTGACGGATTTCAATCCGTCACAAAATTCAAAATTAAAATAAAAGAAATGTCAAAAATACATGTTAGTGACGGATTTTTCTGTCGCAAAATTGTGACGGATTTAAATCCGTCACAAAATTCAAAATTAAAATAAAAGAAATGTCAAAAATACATGTTAGTGACGGATTTTTCCGTCACAAAATTATGACGGATTTAAATCCGTCACTATTTTGTACATGAATTCAAAATTGAAATAAAAGAAAAGAATGCAATATATTATTACATAAGCACCATTGGCCTAGTGGTTAGAGTACCACATCGGCACCCGGGTTCGATTCCCATATATCGCACCATATTTGCACTGCTGACTGACGTGGTGACACGTCGATGACTTGTGCTAATGTGGCGGTGATGTGTCACGATGACGTGTCACCTCCATGATGATGTCAAAATAATGACTAAATGTTAGTGACGAAATTTTTCATAGTGACGGAAAATTCTGTCAGAAATGTAGTGACGGAATATAATCCGTCACTAAAATTTAGTGACAAAGTTTTTTTTGACAGAATTTTTCCGTCACAAATCCGTCACTAATACAAGTTAGTGACAGAATTTTTTGTTTTAGTGACGGAAAGACGTGTCACCTCCATGATGATGTCAAAATAATGATTAAATGTTAGTGACGAAATTTTTCATCTAGTGACGGAAAATTCTGTCAGAAATGTAGTGACGGAATATAATCCGTCACTAAAATTTAGTGACAAAGCTTTTTTTGACAGAATTTTTCCATCACAAATCTGTAACTAATACAAGTTAGTGACATAATTTTTTGTTTTAGTGACGGATTTTTCCGTTACAGTCGGTGAATTTTCTTGTAGTGGGAAGTTAACAAAATATGTTACCTTGATACGTAAATATAACTTGTTTTGATACTTTAATGACCTAAAAAATTAAAATAAATTGATATTTTAAGAACCTGTCTAAGATAAACGTTAATAGTTTCTACTGGTCCTTGAACTAACAGAAATGTATGTTTAGGTCCCTTTATAACTGAAGTTGATAGAACTGTTATCAAGGAATATGAACATAACATGTTTCAATTCTTTAGAGAACTTTAATTTGGAAACAAAGTGATATTTTATGAGATTTTTAGATCAAAAGTTAATACTTTTAGATATAAAGATGTATTTTGCCTTCAAAATACTAGAGCCAATTTTTCATATATGTGGTGCAGATATGCTGATGAAAAGATTAGAATCAGTCGCGGTTATGACAACATTCTTTTCGTACACGTTCGTGTGGATGGAGTCTTTCAGAAATGAGAATGCTAATGTTGCTTCTATCAGACATGATTTGAATCTTTTCAAACTTAATAAATTGGACAATTTACGAGAATCTAAATAGATTTGGTGTTATATATAGATCATTCTACTTCATTTTATGTTTCATCTTATATTCTAAAATAATTATCACACGATTATGTGTATCAAATAACATTATTAATTAATATGTAACAAGTATTAGATGTAATGAAATACGAAATAAAATGATGTTTTAAACTAGGGTTAATTTCATTTTCCAACCTGTACTATGCACGTTTTTTAATTTTGCATCCTAAACTTTTTTTTTTTTCCGATCACAACCCATATACTACATGTTTTGTTTACTTTTACAACCTCCAACCAATATTTTCCGGCGAGAAAATGTCCACATGATTTTTATGTGCCAATTGAGGGTTATTTTCATCATTTTCTAGATCGCTAACTAACTCCCCCTCCAAAAGTGAATTTTGCCATAATTTTTCCCACATTTTTTTTTGCAAATTGTTTGAGCCAATGAAGATTAACGGTGAAGTTCAAACAAAAAATTAGATCTCTTTATGATTGAAAATAGTTGATGAATCGAATTTACTAATGTCTTAGAAGTGCAAATGACAAAAATATCCCTCAATTAGCACGTGAAAATCACGTGGGCACTTTCTCGCCGGAAAATATTGATCAGAGGTTGTAAAAGTAAACAAAACGTATAGTATAGTATGTATTCGAAGAAAAAAAAAAGTTTAAGATGCAAAATTAAAAAACATGCATAGTACAAGTTGAGAAATGTAATTAACCCTTTAACACAAACTAGCCAATTTTATTTTTGTATAAGTCAAATTTTTTGCATTTATAGTTATAACACATCTATTTGTTGCAAAAAATAATTATACCATTACCATTGAGAATTATATTTTATTGCAAAAATAGTTTTGCAGTTGATAAAATTAGAGTGATACATTCATGGTTTAGAGAACTTATATTGATGGATGTTATTAACTGTTCAATACATGTGAATCAAGGGACCTACTTCTAAAACAGTGTCTCTCTCTCTAATGTGTTACAAGAACCGAGATGTATCATAATGTCTAGTAAACATGTAGAGGAGAAGATCAAGTAATTACATGCATCATAGAGTTTATAATTTTTTTTACCTAATAACTTATCACGTCTGGCCATTTTGATTATTAATTTTTCAAGCTGACAATTTTATTCTTTAATTTTTGAAAATTCGAAAATTTAGGCTTATTACAACACGAAAAGTCAAATTGGGCTCAAACTAATTTCGGATTATTCGGTCCAATTTAATGATTTATACTAAATAACTTTAAAAGTAATACAAAAGTATTAAAAAATTAAAAGAAAAATGAAATAGAATAAAAATTAAAGGATAAAATTGTCAGACAAAATCAGCAAATTGGGCTTAATAGCCCGAAATTAGGGTTTGATTGCCCAATTTGGTATTTCAGGTTGAAATTGGCTTGAATTTTCAAAATTTCAAAGTTAAAAGATAAAATTGTCAGTCCAATAATTAATGGTTGGAATTGTAAGACATGATAAGTTATTGGGTAAAAAATATAATAAACTCTGCATCATATAATCAATCTGGAATTCTCGATTGAAAACTATCATCCGATAACTGAAAACTGAAGCTAGCAGAACAACTCCCTTCATAACTAAAATGGTTAATTTCAATTTTTGGACAAAAATGAAAACTGTAAGACCTTTTCATTTTTGGACAACCAATTATACATTTTCCAATTTTAATCCTATATGTTTCTATTTTTTACAATTTTTGGTTCTATATGTTTCAATTTTTTTCCAATTTCGATCAAGTTTTTAAAATTTGGTCTTGTATGTTTTATTTTTTTTTTTCAATTTCAGTCAAATTTTTGTTGGAATTCCCAAAATCGCCTATGTCAAGTGAGATTTCTAGGTACGGAACCAAAATTAGAAAATGTATGCTTAGTTGTCAAAAAATGAAAAGAACCTCATGAACATTACCAAAATTGAAATTAAACCCTAACTGAAATAACTGTCATCTCCTTCAGCAACTGAGAAACACGCTTCTGCAAGTGAAAACGTGACTCTTCCTTAGAAAATAAAAATTGAATTTTCAGCTACACTTCATAATTCTCCACATTAGGCGCAGTTCCCTTTGATAAACATACTCACCATCCCCTCATCCTCATTCACAATTTACCCCTGCAACCCCTTAATCTCATTGCAAAGTTCAATGAGATCAAGACACAAATTAAATTTATCAGAAGGTAAGGCTTTAGTGAAGCCATAATCTGGATTTACCTCCGTTGTTATCTTAATGACCTTAACAATTTCTTCTCAACAATGTCTCTTATAAAATGTAACTTCACATCAATGTGTTTCAATGTGTTTAGTTCTTTCATGGTATCCCTGATATTTGGTAAGATGAATAACAGATTGACTATCACAAAAGATTGTTACCTGTTTCTAGAAAATTCCAAATTCCCTTAGAATACCCTTGAGCCAAAGTGCTTACTTGAATGCTTTTGTGAGTGCCACATACTTAAACTCAACTATTGATAAATGTCACCACAGATTAGTTTGTCGATCTTTAACTAATGGTTTTTCAATATATTGTAAGCACATAGCCTGTTAGTGATTTCCTTATAATCTAAGTTTGTACTAAAATCAGCATCCAAAAAACCAAATATAGGTGAGCCAGTTTCTTCTGTTTTCTAGAACCTCAAACCATGCTCCACTAAACCTTTTAAATATCTCAATATCTACTTGACCCCTTTTTCATTGATACTTCCACAGATCACTCATGACCTACTGTTGGGATATTTCAGTAGTTATCTTAATAAGACAGAACAGGTTGCATAATAAGACAATATAGTTTGTTGTAAGTAAGTTTCCACGTATTACATGATCAGAAGAAAAGATAAGATCATGTAATGATTTTCCAAATTATAAGGAAAACCAACCTTAGAAGAAACAGGAAGTTATCTTTTAAGAGCAGCAAGCTGGAGGAGCTAGCAAGTCAGGAAGCTGACTAAAGGTTTCAGGAAGCTGTTATGAAACAGGAAACAACATGGAAGTAGCGGCAAACTGTTGTAGCAGAAAGCTGAATAAAACAACAAACAAGATGGTGGAACAGGAAGCTGCCAAGTATCAGGAAGCTGTCACAGATCAGAAAGCAGACGCAGGACAGGAAGCTGACTGTAGGTTTCGAGAACAGGAAGCTGTTCTGAAACAGGATCCTGACGTGGAACAGAAAACAACATATTTTGGTCGGTGAAAATATCGGTACCTTAATTTTATAGAAAATCGGTACCTTGATTTTATAGAAAATCGGTGAAAATATCAGTTTTGGTAGAAATATCAATAAAATTTAGAAAAATGATGGAAACTTTATAAAAAATGGGAAAACAGACTTGGTATTTTACAAAATATTATAGCTAACCTTAATACATGTATTCAACTTAACATTTCAAACAAAATGATATATTTACAACAAATATAGAGATAATCTACTATGTGAACATTGTATGTTATGATAACATGTGAAATCCAAAATATCCGAACACATTAATGTAATCATAAATATGTCATATGTTCCTTTATCTCTTCCAACTACAATTTAATGGATTGAATAATATGGATTGACCCAAGATTATTCACATGATTGATATATGTTTGAACCTTCATGTGATATATATTTTGGCTACTAGACATTTTTTTAATTTTTTGGATGAGAAATAAAATAGAATTGAAGAATTAAAAGAGTAGAAGTGTAGAAAAATAGAAATTTTATTTACAATAGTACAAGTGCACAACAATTGAGAGAGAGAGAGAGAGAGTTATGATAATTGACAAGAATTGGTGTGGTAAAATCACAAGGGGAATGAATGGGGTATTTAAAGATTTAAAAAAAATTAAAAAAAAAACAATATGTTCTGGTTTAACCGCCTGTTCTAGTTCGGTTAAACTTATGGTTCGCATCATCACATTCGTTCTCCAACGTTCGACTCATATACACCGTTCACTTGACCACTTCAAATTTGAATAAAATGGACCACAAATCGTCGGTTCGTTCAGTTTTATGGCAATGACTAGAAAATCTCGTCTATTCGATTGATTTTGACAATGAATCTCAATCAAACAGTGGTATATCATTTAAAAAAAAAAAAAAAAAAAAATATATATATATATATATATATATATATATATATATATATATATATGGAAACTAGTAATTGGAACCATCGGATCCCAAATTAAACCACTAGTTAAACTACTAGTTCCACAGTTTGAATATCGTCGAATCAAAATCGAACTGTTGAACCACGGTTCATGATTTGGTTTTCAAACCGCAATAAGGTTAATAATTTTTCAATTCGGTTTTAGTTTTCCGAACCGGATTGGTAAAGTCTAGTTAAGGGTAAAAAACCAAAATTTTGTACTCATTGCAAGTAGTGGTACATGAAGTTGATTTAAGGGTTTGCTTAACTTTTTAGAAATTTTATGATATTAGTTCATATGTTTCGATATTTATTATCTTGTCATTTCCTTTGTCGCATATGCTTGAGATTATTATGTGTATGGTATGCATAATTAGAGCTACTATTTTACATGTATGTGGAAATTAACCATGTTTATCTTTGAATCAAAGATATATGTTGAAAAAGTTTGTTGTTGTTGTTGATGTTGTTATTTATTTATTTGGAATATCTCCTTTAAACTTTAAGGTTATGTTTGGTCTAGACTTAAGGTAGCTTTGACACGTTTCAATTTGAGATTTAAGTGGATTTAAATAGTCTTGATTTTGAAAATCTTTGTTTGTATTGAGATTTTGTAGTGTAAGATTATAGTTAGGGAAAAACTCAATTTTCATCCTGTAACTTTGACCTTGTTCAATTTTGGTCCGGTATCTTTTCACTTTCCAATTTTAGTCCTCTAACTCCTTAATTTGTCCAATTTAGGTCCGATTTTAGGTACGTCAGCAAATTCGGTGGCCACATAGGTATAGTGTTATTTTCACCTAAAAAATTATGAAAAAAGTAGATGTTGAATTTTTTTATTTTGAAAATTTGTATGAATAATATATTGATTAATCACAAATTCTCCCAAGAACCTGGTGCATGGATCATTGGATCCGTGCAATCACCGACCCGACCCACCTGGTCCGACCCAGTTGAAAAATATAAACAGTGTTTTTTTTCCTTTCATTTGTAGTTTGGCGGTTCATCTTCTCTTCCTCTCTACACTCTCTCATCCTCTGCAATCTCTCCTTCCATTCTTCACTTCAAATTTTTCGATTTTTGTTGTTACTTTCTTCACATCTCAGTGGAGTTGTAGTGTTACTTTCATTTTCTCAATATTTCTCTATTCTCAAAACCCTATTTGTTGCTTAAGGTACTTTTTAATTTTTTACTTAAGGTCAATTTTAGCTTTCATGGCCTTTGTTTGGTTTCAGTTTTTGGTTGTAATATAGACAACATGTTGGGAATATGTCCCAAAATGATTTATTATTTGTAGGTGAAGTTTGAGATCTCAATTTGTAATGAATGTTTACTTTCGTCAATCTAGAAAATTAGTGCTTAAACTCATAGAGTAAATAAAACTCCAATCAATATGTTATTTGATTCTTTCATTTCATCTTAACAACCCTCAATGTGTGCGTATGTCTTATTGTTTCTCTATTTCTCTGAGTGCTCTTATTTCAGTTTTTTGTTTCTGAAGTTCAGTTTATACATGAGAGTGACTTGACTCAAGCTGTATCATTAGATTGAGGATGAGATAAGAAAAATAATGGAATGAAGTGATAATTATGTATTTCTTTGTTTATGTTTTTTTTTTTGTTTTTCCATGTGTGTGTTCCCTCTCTTGTGATCCTAACATTCGTTGGGGTATATAGTTGTTATTGGAAGTATGGTTAGTCACAATGTTGGAGAGGTACATTATATGGTAAAGCTTAATTATCTTTTATTTGCTATGCTCTGTGCAATATGTTTTGACTTATCTCATTTGAAGAGATACACTTTTAAAATCTCTTGATTTACATGCTCAAGTTGTGAGCCTCCATCCCCCAAGGGAGAGGGTCTATACAAAAAAAAAAGGTTATGATAAAATTATGAAACATATCGAGAAAATTAAATCAAAATAAGTAAAAAACAGATAAACATTTATGTTGGTTTTCACATGTCATAGAATTTTGGAATCTCCATATAAATTTAAGGAACATGGAGTACTGTTTGTTACGCATGCGCGCACATGCATATATATTATTGAGGATGTATTGGTAATTCATGTCATGGCTCTGAACTAAATACTTAGTATGGTTTTCATACTTTTCATAATAAATCAATGCAAGAGAGAAGGTTTTCTGCAAAGAATCAAAGATGAAGAGGGTAAATGATGCAACATTTATGGATTCTTGGATGTCAATAGGGTAGCTGGTAATTTTCATTTTGCACCTAAGAAGAATTTCCAACAGTCAAATGTGAATGTTCGTGATTTGCTTGCCTTCCAGAAGGATAATTTTAATGTAAGAGGTCCTTTTGCTTTGCATTTGCTGTTCTTTATGATGATGAATAATTGGATTTCTTTCTTCATTTCATGAAATAGTTCATATACTACTGAAGTTAATAAAGTATAGGATTTCTATCACAACCGATTTATAAGATCAACAGACTAGCATATGGAGACTAGTACCCTGGTGTTGAAAATCCTCTTGATGGGTATTTATCTTTACCTATCATGCGGCCATTGAACTGGCGCGCTTTTACAGTCCTTTGTGGATGGTTCACCGATACATTTTATGTGAAATTTATTTGCATTTGTTTCCCAATACAGTGCAGAATGGACAAAACACATGCCAAATGCAATGTATCAATATTTCCTCAAGGTTGGTTAGTGGATAGTATAAATTACTTGGTGTTGTGGTTGATTTTTACTTAATATTATAGCTATTTAGTTCACTTTGTATTTCTTGGTTTTCAACAAACTTGTCTTGCTTGTTGAGTTCATCCAGATTTTGTATTGATATTTTTGTCCTTATGATTTCATGATTCCCATGTGTCTGTCTGGGCATTTGCTTTCAAGTAGTAGCCTGAATTTCTTAGATCGGACATTAAGCAATCGTATAGTGGTGCTATTTTAAATTTATACATCAATTTTTTACTCTCTCTCTCTCTCCCTTGATTCTTCAATGCATATCCACTAAGCTATAACAAATGTACTGATTTTCTCATTTGAAGTATCATGGGTATTTCACTACTGTTTTATGTTGAAGGTGGTGCCAATTGTATTCACAGATGTCGATGGACATGCTATCCAGTCAAATCAGGCTCTATTAAAACTACAAACTTCCAATTATCTTTGTTTTATATTGTACATTTGTTGTCTGGTATGTTTTTCGAATAGGACACAAAATTCATGATGTTGTCTCGTCACAGTTCTCTATAACTGAACATGTTGTAGGAGCTAATTTGGGTCAACTTCAGACTCTTCTAGGAGTGTTTTGCTTTTATTATCATTCGCCAATTAAGGTTGGTATACTGTTTCTAAACAAGTCAAGACTTTGAGTTTCAATACAATGTACTTTTGGAGGTCTCTCTCTTTATCTGAACCATATGCTATTATTATAAGTTACACTATATCTGAATGCATTTATTTTTTATTTGTGGAAGGTTACTTTTATAGAGACACATGTTTCATTCTTGCACTTCCTGACCAATGTGTGTGCCATTTTTGGTACAATATCTGGTGATTTGCAATTGTAGTCAACTTGCTAGAGAAAATCATCCTTCAAAACGAAAACAATACACAATACTCGACATTTTGGTGTTGTCAGATTAATTCAACCATGGCTACAGTGTTAGTGATGTTTATTAATGAATATATTAACCCTGGTTGAAGTTCTTTTGTCTCTCTACTTAGTTTCGCCTTCGTATATTTCATCACAGCTATTGTGAAAGTGTATGTTATAATGTTAGATCAATTTTGATATTAAATTTTAACTCAATTTGATAAAATCCGTCTAAATTTGAAATGTGGTCCCGAAGTTTGGGGAATTTTAACTCATTTTGATAATGTGAGTACATATCTTTAAAAAAATGTGACCGCCATTTTGTATACTTGGAAAATTAATTTCGATTTTTCTTCTTTTACAAAATTTCACATTAAAATCAGTTAACAATACAATCATCATTTCTAAGTGGCTGAAAATTGCCAACATTTCTAAATCATGTGTGAGTCACGTGTTAGTAAATTTCAATATTTGGAAATTAGGATTTCAAATCCTCAACTTTTGTAACAAAACAATGTGATGATCACAAATGACTTGGGTAATCATTTGGTTGGAACATTTATTAGTTTATATTTGGTTCAATTGTGAGGTAGTTTGCAATGTTTATTATAATTTGGATATCTAAATTTAAATTGTTGGATAAATCACAAACAATTTCTTTTCATAGATTTGTAGTTTCAAAATCCGAGTCAATTTTAAAGACTGACAAATTGAATATCATAGTGAATATTATTTGGAATTTATGTTAAAATATGTTCGATTATGGTGTTGGATCATGTACATGCGTTTCGAAGATGACAGGTTGATGATGAATGATGTTGGTGAAGAAGTGTTTTTGTTAAGTTTCAGTGTTGCGTTTCTTGTATTTGAGTTTGTGAAATAATCATGCTTCACTTGTAAATCCGCTATTAGTCTTTTATGTTTTTTTATATAGGCTATCTCTTAGTCCACCTAGCAATCTCTAATTGGTATTCACTAGTCATCTGCATAATACTCCTATGTATCCTCTTTTCGATGACGATGAGGATGAATAGGAAAATATGATCTCTTCACTTCATTCATCATATTTTCGTATCCAATGCTTTTAGTTTTTTTTACACAAAGTATAAATGATAATTTCAAAATTGAAAGATTCGATTAAACATCTGAATTTTATTTTTAATAGAATTATTATTTATATTTTTAAAATTTCTTCATATTGCTTAATGGTACTTATGGTTTTAACATTTTTTCAGAATTTTAAATAATTTTTTACTTTTATTTAAAAATATAAACAATATTTTAAAACCGCAAAATTATATGAACATCTTATTATTGTTTTCATTACGATTATTATTCATATTTGTCTTCATTTTGTTATTGATTTATTCAATTACATTGGAAAAAAAAGAAAAAAAAATCAATACTAATTTATTAACTGTAACAAAAGAAAGTTAGAAAACTATAAAGAACAAATCAAATTTAATCTCAAGAAATGTTTGAATAAGCTATTTTCATTTTTTTTCGAATTTTTCCTTACTAACCAATAGTTTTCCAGGTTTGCCCTCCAATAAGGTAAAAAAATGGTTTATGAATTCATTTAAACAAATAAAAAACAACAAATGAAATTATATGGTTTTTTCCTTTCTAAAATATAGTTTTCCAATTAATTAAGTTCTAACTCAAAATATTAACTAAAGTCTTGAGGTACAAATTCAAAATGGGTTAACAAAAGACCAATTGTTAACTCAAAAAAGAATACATTTTATGTATATTATATGATATCAAATTATATTTCATTTTCAATTTATATATATATATATATAATAAAATATATAAATTTTATTTTACTTTTAATTTTTTTTATTTACACGAATTTCACATAAAATACAATAAATACATAAATTTTAGTTTATTGTTAATTTTTATAATTTACAAAAATTTCACATAAAAATTGAGGGATTTATTATATGGGCATTTCTAACAAATATAATATATAGATATGTAAAACACAAAAATAAAAGTGAAATTTACTAAAAATTTTATATTTTTATATATACACATAAATAAATCAAGGAAAAAAATCATTACAAAAAAACTAATAATAATAAC
This sequence comes from Scutellaria galericulata, assembly GCA_946896805.1. NCBI lineage: Eukaryota > Viridiplantae > Streptophyta > Magnoliopsida > Lamiales > Lamiaceae > Scutellaria > Scutellaria galericulata. Next base: position 11,450,437 of record OX335792.1, read on the forward strand.
AAGCAAACAACCAAAGTATTAAATATGCAAAGTCCAAAAATCATTAATACAATAAAACTCATATCAATAATATCCAAAAACTAATAAGGTCCAAATCTCAAAATCCACAATAAAATAAGGCCCAAACAATAAATATACATGGGTCCCACTAGAAGGTAAGTAACCTACTATAGCAGGTCAAAATCTCTGGTGCACCCTAGAATTGGCCACATTTATATGTGTTTTACAATTATAGGTATGCATGTTTATTTTTAATAGTTATTTTGTTATAGTAAATTAATTTATTATAAATATGATATTTAATGGCTTTACAATTTACATCGATTTATATAAGTGTGTGTTTTTTGATAGGAGAACAATTCACGTGGATTTCCATGGGTTTGGACTTAGAATTAGGTGGATGTGGCCATGTGGGTTTCTAATATTTGGGCTCAGAAATTATGTTGCTAGATTGGGCTTTTGGTTGTGGATTTGGACTGTGGGTAGGGATGGGAATAGGTTAAGTCAAGTTGGGTTTCTTGTTGGTGGGTGTAAGCATGATGTGTAAATATTAGGCCTAAGTTTGGCCTATTATATATTAAAAGCTTATTTTCTAGTTTGAGCCTGACGGGTTTTTTAGATAAGACTGGTCTAAAGCCTATTAAAAGCCTACAAAATTATACAATATAAATTTTTTTTTATTTCCACTTAAACTTAGAGAATTACACCAACAAATATGAAAACAATATAAAATAAAAAATAGAAAACACAAAGTAGACAACATATATATACAACTATAAACGATATTGAATATATCATATATTTTATATAAATACTATAAATAGGTCAGCCAAGCCTTTATTCATAAATAAACTTGATAAAAAGTTTTAGTCTGTCCCATTTATTAATGAGGTTGGACCAAACTAGGTCAATAATAGGTTGAACCATAAACCCCGGTCGAGTAGTCTGGACTATTCTCATCCCTAAATGCGGGTCAAAAAGATTTATCTCACGTAGGAGCTTGCATGAGATGGTGCCACAAGAGACTAACTCAAAATACTAGCAAAAACTTATAACCCTTGATGTACGTACCCCAAAAGGTAATATTAGTTTGGTATTAGTTGTATACTTATAAGATATTAGTTGTATACTCATTGGTATTAGTTGTATATTCAAAAGGTATTACCTTTAGAACTGAAATATATGTTTTAGTGAAACATATTAGTTATATATTCATAAGGTATTAGTTGTTTACTCATAAGTTATTGAAGAAATGTATGAACGTGAAGATGTTTTAACTAAGATAGAAATGAGAAGAGAAAATCTCATATTATTCAATCTGGAAAAATCAGTTTTAATTACAAAGTTAATATCCTTTTATACTACAAACTAGAAGGAAAACTACAACTAATAAGGAGATGACATGTGTATACAAGCTAGGTGGTTACAACAAACTAAAAGAGCTAGGTTGATGAGCTGAGCTGTGTGTAGGAATGAGTTGGCATGAATAAGCTAATGTTCATTCCTTCATCCCCTCAAGCTTGGCTATGGTGTGAAACCATTCCAAACTTGGCCAAAAGCGAGATAAATTAACAGGCTCCCAAGGATCTGGTGAATAAATTTACCACCTGACACTTTGAGCTAACATGATGAAGCTTGAGAAAATCGGTCTTGTACTTGTTCCTAACAATGTGGCAATCTATATCCAAATATTTTGTTCTTTCACGAAATACAGGATTCTCAGTGATATGTATAGCTGCTTGATTGTCACATAATAGAGAGAAAGGCTTAGGTAATGCAATACCAAGATCTGAAGCAATATAATCTATCCACACTAACTCACAAGTGGTGCTTACCAAAGCTCTATATTCAACCTCTGCAAAGCTTTTAGAAATTGTGGCCTGTCTTTTGGTTTTCCATATGATATCAAACAACCCCCTAAGAATATGGAATAACCAGTCAATGATTTTCTTGTATCAAGACAAGAACCCAAGTTAACATCACTGTAACTAGTCAAGATAAAATCATCACCCTTAGGCTAGAACAAGCCTGAAGTTGGTATACCTTGTAGATATTTAAGCAAGTGTATAACAGCAGTCCAATGGTTGGCACAAGGGGTATGGACAAACTCACTTAACTGTTGAATAACATAAGTAACATCAGACCTTGAAATATTTAAGTAGAGCAGTCTGTCAATTAATCTTTTGTACTGCTCAGAATTTGTTAACATGACACTATCATTAGCAGCAAGTTTTATTCCTTGTAGTAGTGGTGTTGATGTATTCTTGCAATTGGTAATACCATCATCTGTTAGTATATCCAAAATGTATTTCCTTTGATTCAAGTAAGTATCTTTACGAGTTCTAGTAATTTCAACACCAAAGAAATACATTGCTTCTACAAGTTCCTAAATTGTAAATTGATGGTGCAAAAACTTCTTCAGCTGTGAGATTAAACATATAGAACTCCCAGTTATCAACAAATCATCAATATAAGCAACTAGTGCTAAGAAATCATTTCCTTTCTTGAGAGTGAAAAGACAGTGATGATGAATGGATTGTGTAAAACCAAATTGCACCAACTTAACACAAAACTCATTATTCCATTGCCTAGAAGCATGCTTTAGGCCATATAAACTTCTTGTTAGCTTGCATACCTGATTGGGAGAGACAAGTTCATAACCAGGTGGTAGAAGCATGTATACCTGCTTATACAAAAAACTATGTAGAAAGACATTGTTAATGTCCAACTAAGCTAGAGGCCAATCTCTAATAGAAGCAAGGGCAATGAGCATCCTTACTGTCACAGGTTTAGCCGCATGTGCAAAGCTATCAAGATAGTCTCCCATTACACTTGATCATACCCTTTTTCCACTAACCAAGCCTTGAACCTTTCAACAGACCCATCCGGATTAAGCTTGGCCTTGTAAACTCATTTACAACCAATTGATTTTTTATTTGGAAGCAAAGAAGTAAATATCCAAGTGTGATTTTCTTCTAAAGTCTATATTTCTTTGTTCATAGCTTCCACCTGGTGAGGTTAAGTCTTGACTTGATTGTATGATTTTGGTTCCTGAACTGTTGTAGCATTCAACATTATCTCTGTATCAAAATCTTTTTTAGACTGTGAAGGATTAACCAAGTTTGTGACAAAATCTTAAAGATAAGTAGGTTTTTGAGTTGTCCTTGAACTTCTCCTGAGTAAAGGTGTATTATGATTTGTTGATGTAGACTTAGAAGAGTAGTTATCATCTGACTCTTCAGTTAAAATATTATAAGTAGAAGAATAAGGTGGGACAATGGTATAAGAAGGTAAAGTATCTTCTTATGGTATAGGCTATGGAACTGTGGGGTCAGTAGCATGAGAAGAACCATTGATATAAATGAATACCGATTCAAGAAAGACAACATCCCTGGAGACCATAATATAATGCCTATCCAATTCAAACAATTTATAAGCTTTATGCTTGGTGTATAGCCAATCATGATACATTTTGCAGCTCTATCAGTAAACTTGTCCTCATATGGGGAAAATTGTGTAGCATAAGTTAAGTAACCAAAAGTCTTCAAAAAATCATAATGAGGTGACTCATCAAACATAATTGCATAAAGAGACTTTCAGTGTAACAAAGAAGTAGACAACCTGTTGATTATATAAGCGTTGCTATGAGAATAGAATAGGGCCATAGAAAGGATGGAACCATTGATTCTTTCATGATAGCCTGACTACCTCAAGAAGATGTCTATATTTCCTCTCCACTACCCCATTTTGTTAGGGTGTGTTTACAAGTCTTCGATGTTGAATACTAAATTCTGAAAAGAAACTTTGACATTCACCTTCTAAAAACTCAGATCCATTATCTGTCCTTATGCATTTGATTGATAAATCCAATTGAGTAGAAATCATTTTCATAAAAGTCTTAAGAGATAAAACAACATATTTCTTAGTAGATAGTACACAAATCCAAATGGCTCGACTGAAACCATCCACTATGGTGAGGAAATAAGGTGTGTATGTGTGTGTTATACTTGGTTTACTATGGTCCGTTTGTTGAGGTTGATAATATATCATATCAACAAGATTAACTGGTTTGCTTGAAAAATGTGAGCTCGTGATATAAAAATGGCCCGTTATTATATCACTTAACCTTGTGATATGGCTACCTGTGGGAATAGGTGGATAGTTTATCTTATATATTCAAACCAACTCATTATCCCATGGATATAATCAATAATTGAAGCAAACACACTCTATAAGTACCCCATATGTCAATATAAAGCAAATTCCAAAGACATTATAAAGTGTATAAAACTTAATGGAAAACGAACTCTTGTTTATTTTGAAAGATGACAAATATCACATGATCAATGTACCTCAGTCATTGATGGAGAACATAGATTCTTCAGGAAATCCAAATGATGAAGAGTAGATTGAGAAGCATGTCCAAGCTTCATATGCCAAGTATCAAACTCTGTTTGATAATGATCAGTTGTCAAAGATAAATCTGTAAAACTGTGAGCATGATGGTGCATTTGTAAAAATAATCTTCCTGACATCATACTAGTTGCTAACACTGCATTAGTATCCCAAACTTGTAACTCATAGTGTGTATAAAGAAAAACAGCTTTAACTTTCATGCTCAAGGCTAGTTGTGAAACAGACATCAAGTTATATTTAGAACTAGGCACTAGGAAAATATCACTAAGGACTAGTGTTTCTGAAATTATCACCTGTCCAAAATGTGTAATTTTCTTGTGTGTTCCATCAAGAAGACAGACATCAAGTTATATTTAGAACTAGGCACCAGGAAAATATCACTAAGGACTAGTGTTTCTGAAATTATCACCTGTCCAAAATGTGTAATTTTCTTGTGTGTTCCATCAAGAAGACAGACATCAAGTTATATTTAGAACTAGGCACCAGGAAAATATCACTAAGGACTAGTGTTTCTGAAATTATCACCTGTCCAAAATGTGTAATTTTCTTGTGTGTTCCATCAAAAAGACAGACATCAAGTTATATTTAGAACTAGGCACCAGGAAAATATCACTAAGGACTAGTGTTTCTGAAATTATCACCTGTCCAAAATGTGTAATTTTCTTGTGTGTTCCATCAAGAAGACAGACAGAGATAGGGGTATTCTTTCTTTACAAGTATGTCATGAGATTAGGATCATTACACATGTTTATTATCCCTTGTGTCAATAATTCATAAGCTAATTGATAAATTCTCGAACATGGTAAAGGCAAAATGAGAATTTGGCAAAATAAAAAAAAATCTGCTAAATGAGCAAATGATGGACCATCATCAGCCACTGAAGAAGAAGTGTTTGATTTTGCAGTCAATATCTTTGCAACCTCCTGTTGTACTAAAGCTGATAAAGAATTGTTATCATATTGACATATAAAAGAAGTTGAAGCAGTACTTGTCTCCACTATATTGGCAACTAACTTGTTATTTTTTTATTTATAATACCAATCCGGATACCCTTTCAACTTGAAACAATCTGTAATGGCATGTCCAAATGCTCCACAGTGATCGCAAACCAGTTTTGCTTTCTCTTCTTTTGTCATGTACCTCTTTAAAGTACATCTACCTCTGATATTAAGTGAAGTACCTCATCTACCATTATGTGTATAAGCAGTTCCTCTACTAGAATAAGACCTTTAAGAGTCTGACTTTGAAAATAAACAGAAGAATCAAGTGCATCATGATAAATAGACTGAACATTTCGTTGTTTTTCAATCTATAATACCATTAAATAAGCTTTGTCCACATGTGTCAAGGGATCCATTATTAAGATCTGACTCTTAATTGAATCATAAGATTCGTTCAGTCCTATAAGAAATTGTATTAGCTTGTCATTCATATCAAACACATCTCATTCAGTAGAAGCATTATATGAACTGATCTGAAATTCCCTTTAATTTTTTGTGTCTTTCTCATTCACCATAATATATAAGTACACATACAGAGTTAAGGTAAGTGTGTCCTTGTGCATAGCCAGGAATCACGTCCACAATCCTCTCCACAATATTATCCAAAACTCACCCAAATTATCTCATATAATAAGGTACATAATATATCACAACATCTCCTAATTATGGTAAAACATATATCTCGTAACACCCCCTCAAGTTGGAGTGTGTGAATCCCGAACGCCTAACTTGTCCAAGAAAAACTCGAACTGTGATTTTCCCAATGCCTTTGTAAATATGTCTGCCAACTGAACATTCGTAAACACATACGATGGATCAATCAAACCCTCTACAATTGCATCTCTAACAAAATAACAACCGACTTCGATATGTTTAGTTCGCTCATGAAAAATAAGATTTTGTGCAATATACAAAGCCGATTGACTGTCGCAATAGAGTCTTATTCCTTTCTTGTGTTGAACTCCTAAATCCCCGAGCAATTGTTTTAACCACTTCAACTCATAAGTAATAGACGCCATTGAACGATATTTTTCTTCCGCCGACGATCGACACTGTTTGTTACTTCTTGGTTTTCTAGGAGATAGGGAAATAACCAAGTAGTACAAACCATCCACTTAACGATCTTCGTGTCAATAGACAACTAGCCCAATCCGAGTCACACCATCCTTCCAAACTCAACTCACTATCTGTTCTCAACAATATACCTTGTCCCGGGCTCTTCTTCAAATAACGAACAACTCGTAATGCAGCTTCCCAATGTTATTCTCGTGGATTTTGCATAAAATAAGACAAAATGTGAACCAAATACACCAAATCTGGCCTAGTCACACCAAGATAGATAAGACGACCCACTAACCGTCTGTAACTTTCTGCATTCTCGAGCAATTTTCCACTAGCCAATGCCAATTTGTGATTTTGCTCCATGGGATATTCCACCGGCTTCGATCCCAATAATCCTATCTCAGATATTATATCCAATGCATACTTCTGTTCACACATAAAAATTCCCTCCTTACACCGCGCCATCTCCAGCCTAAGAAAATACCTTAGCACTCCTAGGTCCTTCATCTTAAAGCATTTTATAGATAATCCTTGAATATTGCCAACGCCACTTTATCATTTCCGGCAATAATCATATCATCCACATAAATAAGAACATTAATTTGGATTTTACCCTTCGACAATGTAAACAAATAATAGTCTGAATATAACTGTTTAAAGCCATAACTCTTTAGTGTCGTCGTTAGTTTAACAAACCAACACCTAGGAGCTTGTTTCAAGCCGTACAACAACTTTTTTATTTTGTACACCATATTTATGTTGTTACTTTTCTCAAACCCCGGAGATATCCTCATATAAACTTCCTCTTCCAGATTGCTGTGCAAAAATGCATTATGAACATCCATCTGATGTACTTCTCAATTCTTGATTGCTACAACTGCCAGGAATGTTCGAACTGTCACCATCTTAGCCATTGAAGCAAAAGTTTCATTATAGTCAATACCTTCTACCTGATGATTTCCAAATATCACAAGTCTCACCTTTAATCTCTTTAAATTCCCTTTTCTCATCACGTTTCTCTGTATATATCCACTGGCTACCTAGAGCTTTCTTCCCGGGAGGCAACTCTTGCAGTACCCATGTTCCTTGATCTTCTAAAGCTTGAATTTCCTCTGTCATGGCTTTTCTCCAGCCTTCATGTTTCACTGTTTCTCTAAAAGTTTTAGATGGATTGCCTACACTAACAGCTGCTACATATTTTTTGTAATAATTTGAAAACCGTTCATAAGAAATAAAATGTGAAACAGGATAAGGAGTACCTGAGGTAGCCGATGAAGAGGGCGAATTTTCAAATGAACTTTTCTTTTTCACAATCGTATGCATAATAAAATCACAATAGCGAGAGTTTGGGAATTTAGCTTTTTTCTCTTTTCTCATTTCTGTCTCCTCATTACTTGTATCTACTTGTACAACCACCTCCTCCACAACCTGTTCACTACCCAATGCTGCCCCGTCAAGGCCTGTATCTTTGCTGTCAAAATCAAGCACTACACCAGCTTTCCCTTCGTCTCCTTGTTGCACTCTCATCTCAAGCCCCCTACTGTCCACACCTCCTTATTTTCAGCGACAACAGGTACATTAGGCTCACCAACATCCACATGGTCACTATTATTCATTACTTAATCAGACACCACAATATAAATCCTTATTACATGCTACTATATTAAAGTCATGGTCCATATTTCTTCCATCTATAGGAAAAACATGTTCATAAAAGTCGACATCACGTGAAACAAGTAATTCCTTTTTCTCTATATCATACATCATTTGTCCCTTTTTTATTTTTGGTTATGAGCATAACGTAAACATCCCATCACTCGTAATTCTCATAAATCAGGTTCCATGCCAAACAAACATTCATATGGTGTTTTATAATCAAACACACTAGAACGCGTACGATTAATTAAATAACATGTCGTCATCATACATTTCCCCCAAAATTTCATTGACAAGTATCCCTGAAAACGTAAAGCACGTGCTACATTTAAGATATGTTTATGTTTACGCTCTACCCGACCATTTTATTGCGGTGTACCCACACACGATGTCTAAAAAACAATGCCATTTTTCACAAAATAATTATTTAAGCACTTGAACTTAGTTCCATTATCACTACGAACTCGCTTTATCTTTTGATCAAATTGTCATTCCACTCAAACCACAAAATTCATAAAGGAACATTCGACTTCCAATTTATTAAACAACAAATAATCCCAAACTTCTCTTGAGTAGTCATCAACAATAGTCAAAAAATAATACGCCCACAAGATGAACGAGTTCTATGAGGACCCCACAAATCACAATGAATGAGTTTAAAAATTCTACTAGCTCTACTTCTACTAGCACGATAGCACACATCACAACCATCTTTATTCAAACCACTAGAAGCATTTACATTAGGAACCTTCCTAAGTACTTTCTTCGACAGATGTCCCAACCGCTTGTGCCAAAACTCCATTGATTTCCCACCACCAATAGCTAGAACCTGAGCTTGAGGTACACATCGAAAAAAGAAAAGTTCATCTTTGCATTCACCCACTCCAATCAACTGTCTTGTCATTCGGTCCTATATCACACACAATGTATTAGTTATTTGAACGGTACAATTATTTTCATCCAGCAACTTTGTCACAGAAATTAGATTGCAATCCAATTTGGGAACAAAAAACACATTATTAATTTTCAGGTTCCCTAGTAACAACACACTGCCTTCACAAGTGGCTTGTGAACTACTCCCATCCAGCAAACTCACTGGATAGTTGTGAATTTGCTTCACGTCAATCATCAAATCCAAAGTTCCTGTTACATGATACGTTGCTCTAGTATCTATAATCCATAAACACTCACCAGAGGATCGATCTTTCAGTGTTGGAAGGTTTAGCAGATCAAGAATATGTTGCCACTGTTCTGGAATTATGTTTGACAATCCTGCTTGCTCGGTGGTGTGACGTTGCTGCCCTTAGACTATCTCCATCGGTTTCGGTTGGCGACCCCCAAACAGAAAATGACAAAAAAAAGGAAAACACATTACAGCGTGGCAATCGTTTGCACACTTGGTTGAGATTTCAACCCAATCTCCAACCCCCTCAATTTTAGGTTATCCAATTAGCATTTGACACTTGTCATTTTCTTATTTGTTCAATTAAATTTTATATGGATAAAATGTATATTGTAAATATTGTGGATAATATGTATTTAAAATATACATATATATATATATCAAAATTCATATTTTTTAATTCTCTATAAATAGACACCAATATTGACATATTTTGGAACACCATCTAAAATTCTCTATTTTCTCCTCTATTTCTTTATCATTCATCTCTCAATTTCAATCATGGATCCAAACCATCCTAATTATTTTCCAAACTCCCAAAATTATCCAAACTCTCAAAATTATCCAAGCTTTGAATCAATTCTAAACTCTCAATCTTTTCCTCTCTCAGAAGATTATCCAAGTTATTATCAAAACTCTCAATTTTCTCTGAATCTAAATCAAGATCCTACCTCTGAGCATGTCCAACCACCACAAAATATCTCCCGAAATTTGTTCCAAAATGTTCAACAACGAAACACAAATCAAAAGGGGGCAAAAAGTGTAGGTTGGACAGTGAAAGAAGATGTAGCTTTAATGTCGTCTTGGTGTTTTGTTAGTGAAGATAGCAAACGTGGCAAAAATCAAAAGTCTATCTCTTTGTGGGCACGAGTACATAAAATGTACACAAATCATCGAGATGAAAATCCGGAGGAGATAAGCGAAAGAAATGTGGACTCTCTAAAAGGTCGTTGGAAACGACTTAATGAGAGTGCAAATAAATGGATTGCTGCTTATACTGAAGCACATTCTCGGAAAAGAAGCGGAATGAGCCAGATGGATGTTGAGGGAGAAGCTCATGCAATATTTGGAAAAGAACCAGGGGGTGGTAACAAGTTTCAGGACTTGTTTGTATTCAATGTGGTTATGAGGAAAAATGAAAAATGGGCTTTAAAAGTAGATCATGGTTCAAGACATGAAGAAAATATAGAGGGTGATGGAAATAGAGAGAGTAATGAAGAAAGCGGTGGCAGCTCAAAGAGAGCAAAAACCAGTGAAAGTGGGGATTATTCCACCCCATCCAATACTGAAACTCCAACCAGTGGATACTCAACTAATCCTTGTCCTATAGGCCGAGATATGGCGAAAAGAAAGGGAAAAGGTAAGAATTCACACTATGCAGGTTCTACTGAAATTGCTGCAGAAATTTGTGCAATGAGGCTCACTAGAGAAAGTGAAGCTGAAAGATGAGCCAACTAGGAAGAGACAGACTCGAATTTGAGAAAAAAAAGGAGCAAAGGAAGATTATGAAGATAAATTCTGGTATTTTGAGAACACTGTTGGCTAAAGATAACTTATCCCCAGAAGAGGAAGAGATGAAACGTCATCTAATGGAAGTTGTGTCCAAACAGTCAATGTAGTCTGTTTTCATGTTATTTTAATTTTGTCATTTAATTAATGTACTTTTAATTAATGTAATTTTGATTAATGTAATTTTAATTAATGTAATTTGGATTAATGTAATTTTTATTGTTGTAATTAATGCACTTGTGTTGTCACCTTTTGGCATCTATGTACATATTTTGCATTTTTTGCAAAACACGTGACTCTTTATTTCTACTGGTGCAACACGATGCAGTTTTGTCGAGAACTCAGAATGCTTTGAAATTCGCACACTACTTGCGAAACGGTCGGAGAAATCAAACTTAGTACTCCAATATAGGAGTGCTGATGGACGATGGATTTTGGCCATCCGAGGCCGTTTGAGGGGCGAAAACGACATTTTACTGTTTTTCCAATTTTTATTTATTTTTTTCGAATTTTCCTAATTTGAGTTTTAAGTCGTTTAGGGTTTTTGGGAAGTTTTGAGACCATATAAGTACTGTGAAAGTCGTTTTTTGTTCGGTTTTTGACTTGAAGAATAAATTGTGATTCGAGAAATTAGGATTTCTTCGAACTTTCGTTCCGTTTTCTCTTGGTTCGGTCATTCTCGTAGGGCTTTGGTATCACAACATCTATCTACACATTTATTGACATGCACTTGTCACCTTTATTGACATGCATTTGTCTTGTCACTTTTTGGCATGCACTTGTCACCTTTATTGGCATGCATTTATCTTGGCATCACATGCATTTGTCTTGACACTTTTTTACATGCACTTGTCAATTTCGTACCAGTTTTCACATTTCATCACATGCATTTGTCTTGTCAATTTTTAACTTTCATCACATGCATATATCTTAACACTTGTCTATATATACAAATCCTTAGATCTTACTCTCATTCACAATCCACTTAGATCTTACTCTCATTCACAATCCACTTCACAAATGTCTCTCAATGAAAATTCATCCGCATATTCAGATTCAAGCTCCAGTTCTGAAAATAATTTTGCAGAAATTGATGAATGGGAGGAACGAGTTGCTCAACAAAATCATCAATATGATCATATCATAGAAGATATGATTATAAACAATCCCAATCTCATCATAGGAGATCACACTCCTAAAGCTAGAAAAAGATATTGTGAAAGAGAACGGGAGATTGGTGAGAAACGTTTGATGAACGACTACTTTGTCGACAGACCGACGTATACTCCTGAGGTCTTTCGATGTAGATTTCACATGAGAAAATCAGTATTCCTTCGTATAGTGGAAGCTGTAGCAGCCAATGACGTATATTTTCAACAAAGGCGTGATGCAACTGGTAGACAAGGTCTTTCACCTATTCAGAAATGCACTGGAGCTATGAGGGTGTTGGCGTATGGGACATCTTCTGATGCCGTTGATGAATACTTACGAATGAGTGCAACTGTGACAAGGCAAGCTCTCATAAAATTTGTAGAAGGGGTCATATCCTGCTTCAGTAACGAGTATCTCAGAAAACCCAATGAACATGATTTGGCAAGACTGCTCTATGTTGGGGAACAACGTGGATTCCCAGACATGATAGGTAGTATTGACTGCATGCATTGGGAATGGAAAAATTGTCCTAATGCATGGGCTGGACAATATGTAGGGAGAAGTGGAAAACCAACAATCATTTTGGAAGCTGTTGCATCTTATGATTTATGGATATGGCATGCTTTCTTTGGAACACCAGGTTCGTGCAATGATATTAATGTACTCCACCGATCTCTAGTTTTCAGTGATATTTTGGAAGGTCGAGCACCAACGGTTAGATATGTTGTGAATGGTCGGGAAAATGATAGAGCATATTATCTCACTGATGGCATATATCCTTCATGGGCTGCATTTGTCAAGTCAATTACTTCTCCACAGCTCCAAAAGCACAAGTTGTTCGCTCAACACCAAGAGGCTGTGCGAAAAGATGTTGAACGAGCATTTGGCGTTTTACAAGCTCGTTTCGCATTTCTTCGACGTCCATGTCTTGTTTGGGATAAACTGTTGATGGGAAAAATTATGATGGCGTGTATCATCATGCACAATATGATAGTAGAGGATGAACGAGACACTTACCAAAATTATTTTGATCCCACTGAATTTTTAGTGGATGATCCTACAAATGATGATCAACGTTTTCAATACTCTACTGAACGCATTGCGAACTTGTCCACTTATATGATTAATAGGGAAAAACTTCGCAACAGAGAAGCTCACAACGCTCTAAGAAACGACTTGATTGAGCATATATGGCAAAAATTTGGAACTAGCTAGGAATTAATATGTAATTTGCATCTTCTGTATTTGTAATTTTTTTTATTTCATGCATCTACTTGTAGTTTGATTTATTGCTTTTTCAATTTCGTCTTTCAACTCTTGTAATTGTAATTTCGTTATTGTATCTTATTCTAAATGTGTTTTAAATTATTTTTGTATTATAATTATAGATTTAGAATATTAAATTATTTAATGTAATTTTTATACATTTTAAATATAATAAATATTGATTATAAAATATATGTAATTAATATATAATAAAATAATTATTATTATTTTAGGTTGGGTTGGGTTGTGGATGTGGGTAAAAAAAGATAATTGGGTTGTGGGTTGTGGGTTGAATAGGTGGATGAGAGAGAAATTAATATTTTATTTTAGGTTGGGTTGAGAGGGGTTGTGAGTGTGGGTAGTCTTAGGTTTGCTGTGTCGAGGCACTTGTAGAGGCTTTGTTTGCTCTCACTGTCATGTCTCCTGTCGTTGCACCTCCACGTCCTCTCCTAGACATAGCACCACCACGTCCCCCTCTGTCTCCACGTCCAGGTCCACGACCACCATGAGGTCGATCCCCCCATCACTCCGGGAAGCCATGAATTTGGAAACATGTGCTTTCATCATGACCTTCACGATTGCAATGAGCACAAAACTTGTCAGAGTTATCATTAGATTTTGATCTACCTCGTGTATCAGATTGGACCTTAAATGCCATCATCATCTCTTGGTCTTCCTTCTGACCACCACGTAACCGTTCTTCTTAGGCAATATTCTGGTATGCACGGTCCAACGAAGGCAGGAGATCTTGGTTCAAGATCTAGGACCGCACCGAAGCATATACACCATCCAAACCAACAAGAAACCATTGCAGTCTGTCTTCTTGCAAAAGGGTTTGGTATTAAGTTGCCAGACTGCATTTGCAGCCTCCACAAGTACACCCAGTGCAAGTACATTTAGGAACGTCACATACGTCGACAACTTGTCAAATATCTTACTAAGCCGCCCAAAATACGAAGCTACAAACTCCGTCTTCCCTTGCTTACACTCTACCAGAGATGTCTTCAATTGGCAGATTCTTGTACCATTGACCACACAAAATCTCCCCTTCAGGACCACCCATAATTCATGAGCATCTTCGTAGAACATGAGAGTTGAGGGAATCGAAGGCTCAATCGTATTCATAAGCCAAGCCACAAACATTGAATGAATGGTATACCAATCATCCAACTGTGCATCATTCTCGGGTTTCTCGACGCTACCATCCAAAAACTCAAATTTCCTCTTTGCTCGTAGGGCAGTCCGAATTGCCCTACCCCATTCATTATAATTTTCTCCCTTTAATTGAATTGGCGTGATGAGACTATCCGGGTTGTCATTGGACCCTAGGTAAAACACATCTATCTTCTTGTCACCGCTAACACCATTGCTGGAATTAGGTTTCTCGTCGTCCCCTGCCATATCCCCACACAGAAGATGAAAAAATGTGTTTTGTGTGTTTTACTACTGACCTCTCTGCTTTGATGTCATGATATGAAATTCCCTTTAATTTTCTGTGTCTTTCTCATTCACTATAACAACCTATATATATACAAGTACACATACAGAGTTAAGGAAAATGTGTCCTTGTACATAGCCAAGAATCACGTCCACAATCCTCTCCACAATATTCTCCTAAAATCACCCTAATTATCTTCTTTAATAAGGTACATAATATATCATAACATCTCTTAATTATGGTAAAACATATATCTCGTAACATGAACATATAGGTTTAGACAAAACCAATGAGTATTCATCCCACAATTTATTTAAATTGGTGTAATATACTGCAATTGAAAGATTCCCCTGAGTAATACTACTGATCTCTCTTTGTAATTGATATAGTTGAGGTCATTGCACTCCCCAAACCTTCAAATGAGGATTTCCCATAGGCTATAAGCAGATTTAGTGTAAATGAAGACATCAACTATGTCTTTTGATAATGAGTTTATGATCCATGAACGAACCATACCATTTTTCCATATAGGATCAAGAGGCCCAACAATCAAACCATTAATGAATCTAATTTTATTCTTAATAAGGAGAGTAATTTATAACGATCTACTCTACGACAAAAAAAATATGACTATCAAGCTTGGTGGAGACTAAACTCATACCTGGAAAGTCAGATGAGTTTAGAGTAAGAAGATCATGCTCCTTGTGTACAAAGTACGGAAGAGATTGATTGCCAGCACTGAAGGAGCCGGAATTGAGCGGCGGAACGGTATGAGGATTAGTCGATGTGAGAGTGTGCCATGCAACACCAAATGGAGCAGGATTACGAGGTGCCATGAAATTCAGTAAAGAAATAAACCAGATCGTGGAGGAACGAACATAATGCGCAGAGTAATCGAAAGAAAATTGAAGAAATCACAACTTCAAATCGCAAAATTAGGTTTCACTGATACCATGAAGAAATGTATGAGTATGAACATGCTTTAGCTAAGATAGAAATGAGAAGAGAAAATATCTCATATTATTCAATCTAGAAAAATCAGTTTTGATTACAAAATTAATCTCTTTTTATACTACAAACTAGAAGATAAACTACAACCAATAAGGAGATATGTGTATACAAGCTAGGTGGTTACAACAAACTAAAAGAACTAGGTTGATGAGTTGAGCTGTGTGCAGGAATAAGCTGGCATGAATGAACTGATGCTCATTCCTTCACTATTTAATGTATAAATAAAATATATGGTTTAATGAAAAATATTACTATTAAGATATTACATGTAAATAAATTAGTTGTATGATTTAAAAGTATTAAAGTTGGGGGCACACCATACACCAAAAACACACAAAACCCTATTCCAAAATATTATATTGCATTTATTTCATTTACTGATGTTAATCATAGACGAAGTCGTCGATTGGATTAAATCTTCCATCTCACGTAATGAAATACTCTCTCTGTCCCGACTTAACTTGCCTACGTTGATCAGACACGGAGGTTAAGAAAATGCAGTTGACTCAAGTGGATATGCACTTTTGGATGACATTTTTGTAATAATATGTATATCAAATCAAATCCTATGCACTTTTGGATTATACTTTTGTAATAATATTGAAATATAAGGATATTAATGTAAAAATCTTTTTGTCACTTATAGACTGATAAGTTCAATTGAAATAAACCGAAATGACAATTAAACAAATTAAGTTGGGACGGAGGAAATACGTGCGACGATATTACACGACTTTGACGCATTCATTATACCGCACGAGTCGTATACTTATTTTTGTTTAATAATAATTAGTTTGGTCCATACAAAATTAAATAAGAAACGTGGGCGGTCAACCAACTATTCCAACTTATGTGGCGGAATATAATTGGATAGAAGATTCTCGAAAATGTAGGAGTCCGAATACTCCAGGACGTCCCGACGAATCTTCCTTTGCTCACTATAAAAGCCCCTTCCCAACTATTGGTAAAGCAACAAAATTCTACGAACACCACTTTTCTGGACATTCCTCTCTCTTCAGGTATGCAACATTGTTCTATCCTCCTCATCCTTTACTATTATGTATCCTTGAACGTCCTCCAATTTACTATAAATTTTTCGCCCTGAATTTTGAATTAATCCGTGGGATTTTCTCAATTTTTTGATTTTTGATTCATGTGATCGCTGGTCAAAATATTTTGATTAGGGTTAGATCTGAGTTACCCGGAAGTATTTCCCCATTTTATTAGACCAAAAATAAATCCTAGTCGGTTGAGGATTTCTCAATGACGAGTCAATTGGGAGTTGATAGGTGAGTTGAGGATTTTTGTGGAATTTGGTTGGGAGTTGAGAGAGATTTTGTTCTCAAGAGGTTGTTGCTGTATTTTTTTAGGGAAAGATTGTTGCTTGGCTGAATTATGTGCTTTGATTCGATGCCATATTTGCAATGTGGGAGGAGACAATTGTACGATCTGTATGTCAGTTGGCGTTTGTTATAGATTTATGGTTATAAGTAGGGTGATGGTTTCTGTTTATGCACTTGTAATTTAGGATTAGGGTATGGTTTGATTTGTATTGTCATTTTAAACTAATGATTCTGTCAATAATGATAAACTGAACATTGTGTAAGATCTGGGATTAGACTCATTCTGATACCCTATTGTTTTTTTTTTGGATTCAAAATTGATTTGTGACTGAACAATGCAAGGTGTCGTCGTCTTACATTATGTTCTCTGGCTGGGTATTCTGTCATTCGCATTTTTTGCATAGCTACTGGTGAATGGACACCATTGCATGTAAAACAGGATAGATTTGGCTGAATCCTTGTAATGTCATTAAACCTCTTTTCTTTGTTCCTTTTTGTATGTTTCAATGTCAGCACATGATAAATTGATGTCATTGTGCTGAATATTTCTGGTTGATACTATGCATTATCATTGTGCCACAAGTGATATACTGATGATATGCATCTGCATTCATACACTGGTTGAAGGAACTCTATATAGAGGTAATTATCATGGGTTTAATTGTTAGACCAGAATCAATCAATAACAAGGTATTATACGTGAAATTTACTTGAGAATGAGTTGTTGAGGTTAATTAACATGTGTTCCTGATACCAGTCCTTGCTTTTTTTGTTTGTAATAGTATGTCTGGCATAGGTCTGATGTTTAAAATTCTTGTTCTGTTTGGTTACATATTAGATTGAAAGTTGTTTTCCTTCGTTGTTTGTTACACTTCACCCTCTATGATAAATTTTTTATTTTATTGGTGTGCTTTTGCTATCTTCTGAATGTGGCCTCAATGTTCTTTATTATGCAGGTCAGCCTTTCATCTCTTATAAATACAGAGTCTTGCTGAACTCTCTGTCATTGTTTTTCTGATTGGACTGGTGAAGATGGCTGAGGTAAATCTCACTGTTTTAAATATTGCCCATCAGAAGATTTACTTATAAGTGGAGTAAAATGATGGAATTTATGAGATGATTTGCATATTAATCCATACCTTGTGTGTTACAGGAAGGTTCCAAGGTCTCCTTGAATGTGTATGACTTAAGCCAGGGCCTAGCAAGGCAGCTGTCTACAACATTTTTGGGGAAGGCTATTGAAGGCATATGGTAAGAACTGTTATTCTTTACTGTTTAGATGTATTAGAATTAGAATACCAAAATGGTCTTGTTACTTAAATTTTATTTTTAAATTTTCAGGCACACTGGAGTGGTGGTATATGGTAATGAATACTATTTTGGAGGTGGAATACAGAATGCTCCAGCTGGAACAACTCCATACGGGACTCCAATTCGAGTTGTAGATCTTGGTGTTACACATGTGCCTAAGGATGTTTTTGAGTTGTACTTACAAGAGATTAGCCCGCGCTACACAGCTGAAACTTACAGTCTGTTGACTCATAATTGCAACAATTTTAGTAATGAGGTTGCTCAGTTCCTGGTTGGTGCTACAATACCAGAATACATTTTAAATCTCCCAAATGAAGTTATGGGTAGCCCCATGGGTGCTCTCATTTGTAAGTCACTCCTCTCCTTTTGATGATACTATAGTTCTAATTATGTTCTGTTTCCATTTTTATGATCTCCCTTCCCCTGCGGTGTTTTTTAAAATGTGGATATCAGTGATGAAATATTTCAAGAACTAAAGATGTTTGATATAAACCGAATAGAAGAAAAATTGTGGTTGATCTATTATTATCATAACTACATGTGGCTGGGTTTTAGCTGATTCTCTCGAGCAACTTTAAAAAAAAAAAAAATTGTTGGTATTTAAAAGGGATTTCATGAGAATGATTTTGGCTTTGGATTCTAATAGCTGTTTCTTGTGCAGTGCCTATGATACAACAATTAGAGAGTACATTAAGAGCTGGTGCAGTTCCCCAGGCACCTCAGTTACGGCCTTCGGGCGTTACTAACTCGAATGGTTATGCGCAATCCGCGAAGACAAAGGATGGTGTTGTTGATAGAAAAGCAGTCACAGGATCAACAGCAGGAAATGTAAATCAACAGAGTGAGGAGAAAAGTGTTCCCTCTTCACAAGAGAAGGCATCAGGTAATGTTTCTGATCCACTTGGAGATGCTCGAACCAAAGTGCAAGAGGAGATTAGTAGGGAGTTTGCTGCAATCATGGCAACTGGTACGTTGCGTGCTAGTGAGGCTGCAGCTCTAGCAACTCGGAGAGTCATGCAAAAACACGGACACATGAGTACAGCACACACCTAGAATTTTACCAACATTACTTCTCTCATTGTAATCATTCTTACAATGGGATTTCCTAGAATTAGATGCAGCCAATTGTGCCATCTGCCTCATCTGTGCTAGTGTATTGTGGTTTCTGTGCCTTGCAAGTATGGATTACTGACATTATTCATTATTCATTGCTATACTGTTAATTATACTTGAACAATATGACTACATTTGTTAGACTGCTTCCAAGGAAAATGTCGAGGATTGCTTTAGTTGTTGTGACAATTTGCCAACTCTAGTTTTTTGGACTGGATTCAAAATGAATTATCTTATCTATTTTGTTTTGTTTGAATATTGCAATGAGTAAAGTGAGTAAAAATTGATTCATACATGTTCTCCTGTTTTTGTCTATTTATTTTCTGGAAAATGGATTTACGCTCTGGAAGTGTAAAGGATTCATATATGCCGATTCGCGATCTTAGCTTATTAAACCCTCTGGCTGAGCTGAGGAACTGAATCTGCCTTTTGGAATATTCAATTTAATGTCTCAGCATATTTTATTTTTTTTAAATGAATTTATTATTTGTATTTTTATTATTTGTTTTTTATATGTAATATTATGTACTAGTTATTTATTTTCTTATTAATGTTTAAGTGTTGTCTTAGAATTCAAGTTTTTGTTTTCAAGTGTTATCTTAATTTTATACTTTTATGTGACTGTACTTGGTATGATCTTTTTTAAGGTTATATATATCAAATTTTTGTGTCTTAATCTGTGAAAGAAAGTTTAGGACTGACATTTAACTGGGACTCAATGAAGTATTATAAAGTTCAAATCATTTTTTCATATCATAGTTATGGTATATTTCGATTTTTGTTCTACAATTGTTACGATTTTTAATGTAATCACACAGTACAAAAATCTATCCAATTCTAGTCCAATTTCTCAGAATTGAGACTTTTCGATAACCTAAACATGATGTGGCCACATGTATCAAATTCTTATTGATTGACATTGGATATATGTAGCCACGTCACTTCTAAACACCGGAAAATCATTTTTCAAAAAAATTCGAATATTTTGACAAAAATTAAACTGAAATCGGATAGATTCTTAAATTGTAAGATTAAATTAAAAATCATGATATTTAAAGTAGGGGTGAGCATGGATCTTGGAGATAACCGAACTGTGGAGAAACCCGAACCGAAACAATCCGAACCGATAAAGAACCATTGATTATTTGACTTTATCCGAATTGAACTGCTCTGATTAATTTTTGTGTCAAACCCGAATTGTACCAAACCGAAAAACCGATTCAGAACAGAATAGAACTGATTTCAAAGAAGTAACTATATGCAAATTTGTATGTATCATTGAATTCATTTTTTTATATTGTTATATTGGATTAGGTATAAATTTGATTGAAGTGTATTATTATTATTATTATTATTATTATTATTATTATTATTATTATTATTATTATTATTATTATTATTATTATTATTATTATTATTATTATTAATTTTTTAATACTATTATAATTTTAAGACTTCATAGATTAAAATAATAATTAAATAATTAAATAAAATAATTTTAATGAATAATTTTGGGAGCACTTAAAATCTATTAACTACAATAGGAATTAATCAAATAATTGGTTTATAACTTATATAGAGTAATGCATAAGATATTTTGAAAGATAAGCTTTTTGATTACTAGTTATGAGGTGTAGAACAAGAAGATTTAGAAGAATAAAATTTAAAGAAAATTTTGAATGTAATATTTGTTTTCGAGAAGAGACCTACTCCAGACTCCAATAATTTATCAAATCTAATTTATTAGATTATGACTTGTTTTAAGATAAATTAAATAATGTTGTACGATATGTTTGTTTATTTATTTTTTACATTTTGTTTCAATGAAAATTTATTTTAAATTATAAAAATCTAAATATCCGAAACCCGAATTGATCCTCTCCGTTTTTCCTGAATCCCCGAAGGAACCGAACCGAAGTGACGGAGCAATTCAGGAGATTTTTTTTTCAAATTCTCCGAAAATCTCCGAACTTTGGAGCAATTCCGGAGATTCCCTTATCCCCGAATTGCTCCGAACCGTGCTCACCCCTGATTTAAAGAACCAAAATCAAAAACACATATTATGGTGTGAAAAATGATTTTTATTTATTTAACATATCAAAAAAAACGCTGTTTAAAGAGAATTAATATCAATTGTTGAGTTTAAAATGGTTGAACCTTAGCAACAGGAAAATGGATTTGAACAGCGATGGAGTTGTAGAATTGTGTCCAAGTGTAAAAGAGGTACAACGTGTACAATTTTGAAATTACAAGCATCTTGTCAATAAACCCGCAACGGGATTTCATACACCAATTTCCCAAAATTTATCCTTCTCATACGGTAAATATTACACGCGTTCACAAATCATCCCACTCGCAACTGGTAAGCTGCTTTGTGTTGTTGACTTTCCATCGTTTCTTTTTCTTCTCCAACCAGTTTTTCCGCAACGGATTGTTCTGATTCAGATTTATGGATTTTGTTCTGTTTTTAGGTTTTCTATCTCCCCTAAACCTTGATGCCTATGGTTTTCATTCTTCTCAGATGAATTTTGAGTTCCTTTTCCTCGATTGCTTTTTTCAGATTCCCGCGAGAAAAGAGTCTTCGTTGGATTGGAGAGAAAATCTTCATACTGAGAACAAAATTTTGATAAATCAGTAGTATATCGTTGGCTAATGAGAAGTCAAATGTGGAAATGGGTTTTAGGGTTAGTGTATATATTCGCAGTCGCAACAATATGGATTGCAGCTAGTTTTGTTGTGCAATCCGTTGTAGATGAAGGAGTTTCGCCGTTTCTGGTAACCTACATTTGCAATTCAATGTTTTTGGTGTATATACCTTTAGTTGAAATTGGGCGTTATTTGGAGGATAAGCATGGTAGGGTGTTGTTTTGGCTAAATAATAGTAAGGATTCTACTACTTTGCAAGATTCTAGGGTTTCTGAGCAATCGATTCTTCTAAACGAAAACGAGCCTAATGCTGAAACTAATGAATTGACTCTGGATGCGATTGCTCAACAAGAGAATGTTGATGATTGCAATACAGGATTGGACGCAAGAGGCCGTTGGACGCGTATGAGAGTTGCTAAAGTTAGCCTATTGATATGCCCTCTTTGGTTTTTTGCACAGCTCTCTTTCAATCTTTCTCTCAAGTACACTACAGTTACATCCAATACCATCCTATGCAGTGCCTCCAGTTTGTTCACGTTTTTAGTTGCACTTGTGTTTTTGGGAGAGAAGTTCACTTGGTTGAAGCTGATCAGCGTTTTGTTTTGCATGGGAGGAACGGTTGTTGTGAGCCTAGGTGACTCAGGAACGGCATCAAGTGTAGTTGCCTCAAATCCTGCTCTGGGGGATCTCTTGGCTCTTCTCTCGTCAGCTTTTTATGCTGCGTATATAACACTGATCCGCCAAAAAATACCTGATGAAGATGATCAAGTACGAGGCCATGTTAGTATGGCACAATTTCTTGGATTCTTGGGTTTGTTCAACTTCCTGATATTTCTTCCTCTTGCTCTCATACTAGAATTCTTCAAGATTGAATCTGTCAGCTCTCTTACTGGGAAGCAATTGGGTCTAATTGTTGGTAAAGGTATGATATCAAAGATTCAGCTTGTGGTTAACTTCTTGATTTGTGATAGTTGTGGAGCTTTCATATGGTCATGTATAGTGCAATTTTAGCCCTTGAGATGAAATTAAACAATCATGTATTTAATGGATAAAACTGCCTTACAGGATAACTAGCAGAAATCCTATACATTAATGAGTCTATCTATGCTTTATTTTCTTGTAGTATATTTATCTCCCATAACCTTTCTCTGTTTGCATGTATCTTGCATCTACATTTCTCATGAGGTTGTGTCTCAACGGTTCTCTCTTTTTAATGGTTTGTAACTCAGCTATGACATTAATAACTTTTTTTCTTTAAATTGTATTCAACCTTGAGAAATTCTATGACTAGATTTTGTTTTAGTGCTGCTGTGCTGTCAGTACACTTTTATGCTTAAAACCATGGAAGTCCTCATATAATCGTTGCCTATTTACTGTCCAATTAGTAGTCTCTCAAATCCATGTTGTAGCATATGCTCATCTTCACCTTTTTTTGGCCTTCCAATTAGTTATTTTTTCATAACCCTCAATGCCCAGAAGTTTTGTTTCTTAGCTAAAGAAATCTTACATGTTTATATGAATTTGAATTTTTGAGATTTGATTCCTAATATGCATAGCTTCCTTCTTATTTAGGATAATTTTAGTGTCTAGGTCTACAGTTCACTTGCTTTTTATGCTGATCAGTTGGTTTAATAGTTTCGAGGTGCTTAACTGCTGCTAGATGTTGATTATGGGTTAGAAGTTAAAGTATTTGATACTGGTCTGTGGTTTAGAGTAGTAGTTTAGTGATAAGGCCCACTTGGAGAAGACTCATGGGCTCAATCTGTTGTTTCTTTTGCTCTTAGAATAACTGATCTTATGGAGTTTAACTTCTTATCTAATATGCCATGGATCACGAGCACTATGAATTGTTAGTCTGCTATCTTATTTTTAATGGAAAGTTTACTCTTCTTTTAGTTAACTGTTAATCTCTGTTTCTGTATTGCAATTATATCCTTTGAGCTTCACTGATGATTGGAAGAATTGGCCAATCAACATTTCAGGTTTACTGGATAATGTACTGAGTGACTATCTATGGGCAAAGGCAGTGCTTCTCACAACCACCACAGTGGCAACAGCAGGGCTTTCGATTCAGGTACCATTAGCAGCTATTGTGGATTCATTGACGGGGAATGCACCTCATCTCTTGGATTATATTGGAGCTGCTGCTGTTATGATTGGTTTTACGGGGATTAACATCCCTTCGGATGCTCTTTTCAGAAGTAAAGAAGCCATTCTTGAACTGGAGGAAAGTGGAAATATCAAACCAAATGATCGCATTGACCTTTGATACAATATGTGCACCAGATTACTTCTTTTTTTTCTTTTGGCTTTTCACATTATACCAGATCATAGCTGTTGTATATTTGTTCAGCTATTTGGTCAAGAATAACAGGAAAATATATTGAAAGTTGATCATAGTTGATTATTTGTTCAGTTTTTCAGTTACTTATAATCTCTCTCTCTCTCTCTCTCTCTCTCTCTCTCTCTCTCTCTATATATATATATATATATATATATATCTATCTATCTATCTATTAGATCGATCTATCTATCTATTCTTGTAGTTGCCTGATATCTGCAAATGCATAGGTTGTAACATGAAGTATAAACTGTATCTATCTATTCTTGTAGTTGCCTGATATCTGCAAATGCATAGGTTGTAACATGAACCATAAACTGTGGAATCCTAGGACCAGACATAAAAAATATCAATTATATGCAAAAGCAATGGCTAGACCAATCGAATATAGTGGGAATTAAAATGATGACAGTAAATATACGTCTCCAAAATTTGGCTAGGCAAAGATGGTGTTTTTATCATTTATCGAATTTCATTATATTTAAAAGATTTAAAATATAAGATTTGAAATGAATGAATTTTAAACACTTGAATTGGAATGAATTCAAAATCCATTGCTCAAAATTAAAAGAAAATGAAAGTGATGGATTTCAAATTCATATCTATCCAAACACGATTGATGGATTTACTATTAGGAATTTCAAATATCTTCTCAAATCCGTCCATCCAAATGGTATTGAAATATAATATGCGGAAGTTATCTTCTCATTTATCTTGCTGTCAGATTATATACAAAGGTGTTTCCAAAAATATTATGGAAACATAATCAATCTAATGTCAATCAAAGAATATATGGTGATCTTCAATAGCCATCTCAACCATAATACTTCACTTACGGTAATTACCATAGCACGATATTCAGCTTCAGCCGATGATCTTGAAATAACTATTTGCTTCTTTGTCCTCCAAGATATTGGTGCTCCTCTAAGAGAAATGAAGTAGCCCGTGCATGAATGACGAGTAAAGCTACAACCAGCCCAGTCCGCGTCACAGAAGGCTTCGAGCTGCAAACCTCCTTGTCGAGGTAGAAAAATACCTTGCCCAACTGTAGTCTTTAGATAACTTAATTGACGAACGGCTGCATCCATATGTTCCTTTCTCGGATCAGCAAGAAACTGGCTAAGGATATTGACAACATAGGTGATGTCAGGTCTCGTCACTGTCAAGTAAAGGAGCTGTCTCACAAGTCTTCGATAAGTGCCTAAATCAGTGCGTGGACTACTACTGCTTTGTTTTCAAAACTGCAAATTTTGTTCCATGGGGAAGGCACTAGGACGACAACCTTGGATGTCTGCTTCCTCCAATATATCGAGTGTGTACTTCCTTTGACTTAGGATGAGGCCATCCGAAGTTTTAGAAACCTCAATCCCAAGTACTTCAACGGTCCTAAATCTTTAATGCCAAAAGTATTGTGCAAGAAATATTTTGTTGCATGAATATGGCTAGTATCAGTCCTAGCAATAATCACATCATCCACATAAATTAAGGCGAGAGTTTAGACATCCCCAATTTGAAATATAAATAGAGAGTGATCCGCTCGAGATTGGCGAAAACCCCTATCAAGGAGAGCACGAGTGAATTTATGGTACCAATTCCTAGAAGCTTAACGTAGACCATAGAGTGATTTTTGCAATTTGCACACCCTTGTCTCTCCTTTCTTTACGAAGCCCTGAGGAATACACATGTACACATTCTCGTTTAAATCACCATGTAAGAAGGCATTATTCACGTCAACTGGTGAATGCTCCATCCTTGCTTAACTGCAACAACAATAAGACATCTGATTGTTACCAATTTGGCCACGGGAGCAAAAGTCTCATGGTAGTTTATCCCTTCGACTTGTGTGAATCCTTTAGCCACCAAACGCGCTTTGTAACGCTCAATTTCACCATTAGGTTTGAACTTGATTTTATACACCCATTTGAGATCTACCACTTTCTTGTCAGGAGGTAAAGGTTCAAGTGTCCATGTCCCATTCTTCTTAAGAGCATCAATTTCATTTTGCATGACCTCTCTCCACTTTGGATCTTTCACAGCCTGACTGAAGTATTTTGGCTTATCATACGAGGTGATGACCGCTAAAAAGGTTTTGTGAGCATCAGTGAATTTATCATATGCAACATAATTGGATAAGGGATATACTTGTGAGGTCACTGAATGAGCAGTAGACTGTGTGTGCTGCAACGGAGGCAAGTTAATTTCGAATCCCGAGAAACGTTTGGGTTGCTGGCGTTGTCTAGTTCCCATCCTTATTTCTCCTCGACTCGCTTTCATATTAGAAACTAATTGTTCAGGACCTTGCACTTCAAGTGACTCATCTCCCATTTCATTTGTCAATGTGGCTGGAGTGTTCAAGAGATCAGACCCCTCATTTGATGATGGAACAACAAGGGGTATGTTCTCTAATGATGGACCAATTCCATCACTCTCAAATTCTAATTGCCAATTTTTCTCTCTCAAGGATAAAACTGTATCTTCATCAACCATGTTATCATCAATCCTCCAAGGAAAAATGTGTTCAAAAAATGTGACATCTCGAGACGTCAATTTTTTATAGATTGAGTATCGTATACACGGCATCCCTTTTGGTGATCACTTGGATCTCCAACAAAAATTCCCAGTCTCCCCCTTTCGCCAAATTTATCTCCTTTCCCACCATTATCTGAGTATATGCCAAACAACCAAAAACTCTCATATGATCATATGTAGGTTGTTTATTGAATAAAATGTCAAAAGGGATTCGGTTTTTTTATAGCTTTTGAAGGGACATGATTGATAATGTAAGTAGCAGTCAAGATGCATTCCCCCATAAACGAATAGGCAGGTTAGCATGAAATATCAATGATCGTGCTACCTCTAATATATGCCTATGTTTTCGCTCGACCACACCATTTTGTTGTGGGGTGTCAGTACAAAAGTCTCAAGCAAAATTCCATGACTAGCATAAAAATCCAACATGAAATTTGACTTAAATTCACACCCATTGTCTGCTCTTATTCTCTTTACCTTTATGTTAAATTGTGTGTGCACCATATTACAAAAGGTGGTGAGATAATGTTGAGCCTCCGACTTAAACTTCATGAGAAAAAGCCAAACACCCTTACTATAGTCATCAACAATAGTAAGAAAATAGTGAGCACCCGAAACTGAAGGTGTCATATATCCTCCCTACATATCACAATTAATGAGTTCAAAACAACAATGAGTCTTTATTGAAATATTGGGAAAAGACAAACGAGTTTGTTTTGCTTACAAGGCTCACAATGTCTTAACCGTGCACTACTAACTTTATTCGAAAATTGACTGATAAAAGAAATTTTCTCACTCGAGGCATGTCCAAGCCTTTGATGCCAAACTTCAGAGCTCACACTTGCTGCCACCGACATTGCTGCCCCTCTATTTTGCATCGGCTCAAGACAATACAACCCATCACACAGTCTACCCGCACCAATCAGCTTTCTCGAGTGTAAGTCCTGTACCACACAAAAATCAGCAAAGAAAGTCATTGCACGGTTTAAATCCTTCGTAAGCTTGCTCACTGATAGCAAATTGCATTTAAAATCTGATATATTCAAGACATTGTCAATTTTAAACCCATCAGGAATAATGGTTTTCCCAACACTTTTCATAGGAATTTTATCCCCATTTGGGATTTGGAAAGGAGGTCCGATTACTTCCCTTTGCGAAGTAAAATTTTTGGAATCGCAAGTTATGTGTTCCGTTGCCTCCGAATCAATGATCCAGGCCCTGTTAAAAGATATCTTACCAGCCATGTTTACCGAAGGACCTGAAGTGTTTTCATTGGGCGACTCATTGCCATGAGAAAAGAATTTCATCATCTGGTTAAACTGATCTCTTGTCACACCTGGTATAGGACATATATCAACATTAACGGTTGCTGCCCGTGGTTATTTGGAGCTCACAACTAATTGTTTCTGTTGATTGACTTCTTGTGCTGTCTTGGGAAACCACTCCGGATATCCAATCAACTCAAAAGACATCTCTTTGGTATGCTTTGGTTTCGCACAATGACTGCATTTTAAGTTTGTTGAGTGTGTAAAATACACTCAATATACATGGTCGTAAGCACGATTATTGTGTTGTTTTAGTCAAAAAATGAATTGTAACTGCAAAATATTGGTTGTTGTAGGTACAAGAGGATAAAACGGGATGACGGAGACAAAGAGTGAAAAAAGGAAGAAAATGGAAGAAAATAGGTCAATACCGCGGTACCAAATTTGGATACCATGGTATCCGACGTTGAAAACCATAATCTGAAATATGTATCTCAGTACCCCGGTATCCAAATTGGATACCGCGGTATCGGCTTCCAGAAGTTTCAAACACGTTGTCTCAGTACCGCAGTATCGGTTTGGATACAGGGTACTCGTATCGCAGGTAGTTAAAAAGATGTGATTTTTGGGCTTCCAATGAAAATAGGACTCCTCTTCCTCATGGTATCTATATAAAACATTGCCAAGACCTAGAAAACACAACTTTTACCCCACAAGAGAAAGCAAGACGATCGAGTGAAGAAAAGAAGATCGACAACAATTCAAACAGAGTTTATTTTTCTTCGTTTCTTTATGAACTTCTTCTGTGTTTTTATGACAATGAGTATGTAGCTAGAGTTTTTCTTTCTAGGGTTTTATTCAAACCCTATGTGTTGAATTACGAACCCCTTATTTTGATTCTAATGCAAGTTTAATATACGATTCTTTTTTCTACTTCTTGTTGATTAAGTGCATGAATCTAGCCAATTTGTGTATCTTTGTATAATTGTCAAATTTATATCGGAAGATTGGTTTGATGATTAGAATTGTGGTAGAAGATCCTTCGAGTTAATTGAACAGGATATTGTTTAATTGCATGTGAAATCGTAGGAATATAGATTTCACCTTAGGAAGCCATATTTGGGATTTATGCTTAATGTTTTGTTATGAATTTAATTGTGTAGGAATACAATAAATTGTTCATAGCATTAGATTCATGCATCACGTGGAAATGGGGTATATTATATTAGCATCTCAGGTTAAGAATTGAGAATAGAATCTTGCATGAGAAAAGAGTGAGGGGGAGTTGAAACACATAGGGGAGATAAAATCCTAGGTTTGCTTATCTTGATAAATCTTCGTTTAATTCTTCTTTGTATAATTGCGTTCACTATTTTCTTGTTTTTCATAGTTTAAACAAACAACTTTCAAAATTAGATTCACTGGATAGGATCATAAGTTGTAGGAATCTTGTTGGGTATCGATTCGTGGTCTCCCGGAGGCTCAGATAACCTAAACCCGTTCCAACGATCACAAGGACAATGTGTATTGGTGGTGGGATCACTCAAAAAAGCAGAATCACAGAGATCAGCCCAGACAACCCAGAATCAACCCAAAACCCGATAACACCCTTTTACAGACTCTCACACACACCCTTCTCACAAAGAGGGTCTCACTAAGAGAAGCACTCACCACAAAGGAGAGAAGAAGAGACAGAGGAGAAGTAGATAATCTGGAACCTCTACTAACACTTACCACTGAGAACCCCATAAGAAGAGGAAAAAGCGGAGAGGAGCCGACACAACCGTTACCTGGGAAAATGGAGAAGAACTAGGGTAGGTGGAACGATGGAAAGTAATAGAGAGTAAAGGGGCTGCCAAGGGTTTAGGGTTGGGACATGGGCTTGGGCTTGGGAGATAAAGGAATGGGCCAACACTTCCACATTCTCCACCTTTGGCCCACAAACACCAATATTGTTAGATCGTATGTATGGAACGAAGGAATCATCATCGCCATTAAACACCTGCATACACAAACATAAAGTTAGAGCATCACACTATTATGCACAAAGTAAGGAACATCACAATGATCGGCACAAAGCCACTTTCATGACACAAAGTCAGGAAACACGAGAATACATGTGAGTTTGACAACTTAAACAGGCAGTACAAAGTTCAGATTCTTCATGTATGACTGAAATTTCTCTAAAGACAAGCACTTTGTACCCATATCGGCAGGATTAAATTGTGAAGCAATTTTCTCCAAGTGTACAATCCCTTTTTCAACAATATCCCTTATGAAATGGAACCTTACTATTAAGGATCCTATTAAGGATAATTGATTTAGTCCATTGATTAAGGATCTTGATCCCGATTATTTAGGATCTTGATTGATACATTCCTTGTATATATTATTTCTTATATCTTTATATTGTTGTACTCTTTATTGTAATAGTATGAAAAATATTACACGATTAATACACCTTCTATATGGTATCACAAGTCTCTCTCTAACGAGATATCGGTCCATACCTACTCTTCTTCCTCGCGCACGCCTCCTCTGTCCACATGGCCGTCGGTGCAGACCACACTGATTCCTCATCCACTTCCACAACACCCACGCTCGTCACCACACCCACCACTCCTTCCCAAATCATCACCATATTCTTGTGAAACTGACGTCGTCTACTTACTCACCTTGGCGTGAGGCAAACTCTCATTTCCATCGATGCCTTGCATCTTCATTGGTTACCCCCTATCGCAGAGTGCCTACCGCTGTCTTGATCCCTCCACTGGCTGTATTTATGCTTCTCGTCATATCAAGTTTGATGAGTCTCGTTTTTGGGCATCACTCCCAAGGCAACCAGATCCATCTCCCTCGTTGAGTCGGCTTTCTATTCTGCCTCCTGCTCCACCCCAGGAGTCTCCACATCCTTCACGGACTCCACCTGCTCCAGCATCCCCACCTGCCCCTCTGGCTAATAGTTCTCCGTCGGTATTGCCGATTGCTGATCCTCCGCCTGGCCCTCCTACTGCTCCGCCTCGCACTCATGGCATGACCACAAGGAGTCAGAATAATATTTTTCGCCCGAAGAGGCTCTTCTCCACCACCAAACATCCTTTGCCGCCTGATATAGAACCCTCCACTGTATCGGCAGCTCTCTCTGATCCTCGTTGGCGTGCTGCCATGGCCGACGAATTCACTGCCCTACAGAAGCACGACACTTGGGATCTTGTGCCTCCACCTGTACATGCAAACATCATTGGTTGTAAGTGGGTTTTCCGTATCAAGTGACTCCCTGATGGCTCTATCGACAAGTTCAAGGCCCGTCTAGTTGCTAAGGGCTTTCACCAGCGCCCTGGTATTGATTATCACGAGACGTTCAGCCCAGTTATCAAGCCTGTCACTATCCACACTGTCCTCTCGCTTGCTGTTACGCGTTCCTGGCCTTTGCGTCAACTAGACATCAGTAATGTTTTTCTCCATGGAAGCCTGTCCACTTCTGTCTACATGAAGCAGCCTCCGGGGTTCACTGATCCCCACTCTCCTTCGCACGTCCGTCTCCTCAGAAAGTCTCTTTATGGACTTCGCCAGGCCCCTCTGACTTGGTATCAGGCTCTCAGCACGACTCTGCTACAGTTTGGTTTTCTGAGATCTCGTGTTGATCACTCATTATTTACATATCTGAAGGGTGATGTTCAACTGATTGTTCTGGTCTACGTCGATGATCTTATCACCGGCTCCAGTACGTCCCTTATTCAGTCTCTCACTTCTCATCTTGAATCATCCTTTGCTGTCAAGGATCTTGGCGAGCTCTCTTACTTCCTTGGTATAGAGGTCGCCCGTTGCAAAGAAGGTTTATTTGTCTCTCAGCACAAGTATATTGTGGACCTACTCACCCGTCATAAAATGGATGGTGTCAAGCCTATCATGACTCTCTCTGCCACTAAACCTGGCACGACGACTGGATCCGTGGACCCTACAGAGTATCGTAGTGCTCTTGGCAGCCTACAATATCTCGCATTCACTCGTCCTGACATTTCCTTCACTGTTAACCGTCTTGCACAGGCCATGTCTTCTCCTACACCTGCTGATTGGGCCGTTGTCAAACGGTTGTTGCGCTACTTGAAG
Source organism: Scutellaria galericulata (assembly GCA_946896805.1). Classification (NCBI taxonomy): domain Eukaryota; kingdom Viridiplantae; phylum Streptophyta; class Magnoliopsida; order Lamiales; family Lamiaceae; genus Scutellaria; species Scutellaria galericulata. The sequence goes on from OX335792.1 coordinate 11,482,789, forward strand.
AGCACCTTACATTTTGGTCTTCTCCTCCGGCCTATCCACGACTTCTCCCTGTTGGCTTACACTGATTCTGACTTTGGTGGGGATTCTCGTGATGGTAAGTCAACCTCTGCGTATTTAGTTTTTCTTGGTCCCAACCCCATCTCGTGGAGGTCTCGAAAGCAAACTGGTGTTGCTCGTTCGTCCACCGAGGCTGAGTACCGTGCTCTAGCCTCTGCTGCTTCTGAAGTCTGCTGGGTTGTGCAGCTCTTCAAAGACCTTCACATCTCTGTCTCTAAGCGGCCTCGCCTCTTATGTGATAATATGGGTGCCACTCGCCTTGCTCTCCATCATATCCATCATTCCCGAATGAAGCACATTGCCATTGATATTCACTTTGTTCGGGATTTAACGTCTAAAGGTCTTCTATCCGTTTCCTATGTCAACACGATTGATCAGTTAGCCGACTTGCTTATGAAATCTCTCCCTCGTAAGCGCTTTGACGTCCTCAGATCCAAAATCTCCGTCGCCGATGGGACGTCCATTTTGCGGGGGCGTATTAAGGATCCTATTAAGGATAATTGATTTAGTCCATTGATTAAGGATCTTGATCCCGATTATTTAGGATCTTGATTGATACATTCCTTGTATATATTATTTCTTGTATCTTTATATTGTTGTACTCTTTATTGTAATAGTATGAAAAATATTACACGATTAATACACCTTCTATACTTACATCTATATGTTTGGTTCTATCATGAAAAACAAGATTCTTACACAATTGAATTCTAGATTGGCTATCAGAATACACAGTCACATCACCATTTAAATAACCAATTTCAGAAAGTAAGCCCTTTAACCAAATAGCTTCTTTTAAAGCCTCAGGTATAGCAATATACTCAGATTCAGTGGTTGATAAAACAACAATGTGTTGAAGCTGCGACTTCCAACTAATGCAAGAACCACACAAAGTAAACACATATGAGGTGGTGGATTTTCTGTTATCTCTATCATTTGCATAGTTATAATCAACATAACCAACCAAATTAACACCTTGAGCAGAATATAAAAAATTCAAATTCACATTCAGAGAATGTTTAAGATATCTAAGCAACCATTTCACAGCTTCCCAATGAGATAAACCAGGATTAGCCATATACCTACTTAGACAGCTCATAGTGTATGCAATATCAGGTATGGTGCTAATCATAAGATACATCACAGAACGAACAACATTAGAGTAGGGCATTTTTGCCATTTCAGCAATTTCAGAATCTGTCTTTGGGGACAGATCCTTACTTAGCACAAAGTGAGCAGCAAGGGGCACAGACACAGGTTTAGAACCAGACATAGAGAACTTACTCAGAATCTTTTCCACATAGGAGCATTGATTTAAGAGCAAAGTTTTGTTCTTTCTATCCCTAACAATGTTCATTCCTAAGATCCTCTTAGCATCACCAAGATACTTCATATCAAAGTTATCAATTAGGCATTTTTGAACATGTTCAATTGATTTCAAGCATGGACTCACCAAGAACATATCATCAACATATATGAGCAAGAAAATAGGAACATAAGCATTCTCTTTGAAGTACAAACAATGATCATATGCACTTCTTTTAAAATCTAAGGATTGCATGCACATATCAAATTTCTTATTCCATTGTCTAGGTGATTGTTTCAAACCATATAAGGACTTCTTTAACAAGCATACATGGTTAGGATTTTTAGAATCAACAAAACCATCAGGTTGCTTTATATATATTTCCTTATCAAGGTCACCATGCAAGAAAGCAGTTTTCACATCTAATTGCTTTAGTTCGCAATCAAAGTGTGCAACTATGCAAGCATGATTCTCACAGTGACAAATTTGATAACAGGGGCAAAAATTTTAGTATAATCAATACCTTCTTTTGTGTAAACCCTTTTGCTACAAGTCTGGCCTTAAACCTAACATTTTCACCTTCATCTTTAACCTTATACAGCCACTTATAGTCAACAACAGAACAGTGATGAGGCTTAGGCACAAGAATCCAGGTTTTATTAACATGCAAAGAGTTCATTTCATCATTCATTGCATTCAACCACTCATTTGCATTATCAGATCTTAAGGCATCTTTATAAGACTTAAGTTCGTAATCATTTAGAGATTCAAAGGTATTAAAAGCATGAGAATCAATATGAAAATCTTCAAATCTAGCAGGCTGCCTAATGTTTCTTCTAGACCTATCCCTAGCAAGTTGATAATTTTCAAGCTCATTTTCAGCATCATTCACATTATCATGTTCATCATGCAAGCCATTTTCAGGTTCAAAATTAGGTGTATCTGACATAGGCAAAACAGAAGGCTCCACCTTAATGGGAGTTGTATCAGAAGCAGGCAAAGACATAGAAGCAGATAAACATGGAAAAACAAATTCATTAAAAATGACATCTCTGCTTAATACAACTTTAAAACCAGATTCATCTCTTAGCCAAAGCCTATAACCCTTCACACCATCAGGGTAGCCTAAGAAGATACACGTTTTAGATCTTGAATCAAGCTTATCAATTTTCTGATGACCATATGCAGCACAACCAAATATTCTCAAATTTGACAGGTTAATTGGTTTGCCAGACCAAACAGATTCAGGACACTTACCATTCAAAGGCACATAGGGTAACCTATTGATTAGATAGGCAGCAGTATAAACTACTTCCCTCAGAACTTCTTTGAAAGACCTGAGAAGGCCAACATGTTTCTCACTCTTTCTAATAAAGTTATATTCATCCTCTCAGCCACACCATTTTGCTGAGGTGTGTAAGGAACAGTTTTGTGTCTTTGAATGCCAAAGTCTGCACATAACTTATCCAATAAGTTGTTGCAGAACTCAAGGCCATTATCAGTCCTCAAATTTTTTATTTTCTTTCCTGTCAGGTTTTCAATTAATATTTTCCAGTTTTTAAAATTTTCAAACACATCAGACTTATGTTTTAACAGCATAACCCACACTTTTCTGGAAAAGTCATCAATCACAGATAAAAAATACAACTTTCCACCATGTGTAGGGACACTGGCAGGTCCCCACACATCTGCATGCAAATACTCAAGAATATCAGAGCACTTAGACAGATTAGGGGAATGGGAAACAGGAAAACTGACTTTGTGTTGTTTGCTTTTCACACATAATTCACAAAAGGACATGCAATACTGTTTATCATTTCCTAAAAAACCAGCCTTATGCAACAATTCCAACCCTTTACTACTCATGTGACCTAGCCTACAATGTCATAATTCAGTTTTATCTTCCTTTATAGTATTCACAGAAACACCAGGAGACTTGGCAAAACACATATACAAATTATTTCTTTTCTCAGCTTTGAAGATCACAAGAGACCCTTTCATGATTTTCATTACACCATTACCCCATCTCCCTTCTAGCCCATCATCTTCTAATGCGGCACAAGAGATCAAATTATTACATAGATCAGACACATGTCTAACATTTTTTAATGTAAACTCATAGCCAAAATCACATATCAAAGAAATGTCACCAATTCCCATAATTTTGCATTTCTTTTCATTAGCTAGGGAAACATAGCCATTGCCAACATCCCTATATGAATTAAACAGTGTTTTAAATGGTGTCATGTGAAAAGTACAACCAGAATCAACAAGTCATTCACTCTCACATAGAGATGAAGAAAAAACAGAGTTCACATAAGAAGCATCACATGATTCTGTTACCATGAACACATCACCATTACTATTATCCTCATTTCCAGAAGCCTTATTAGCTTGTTCTTTTTGTCTCTTAGGACATGCCTTTATGTAATGATTAGGATCACCACAATGATAACATCTTCTGTTTTTAGGTCTAGATTGAGACGTAGGTGGATTATCAGACTTCTTCTTTTTAGATTCTTGGTTAGTTTGGTTGTTGGAAGGCTTTTGACCCTGAGATTTAGGTCTTCCTCTAACAAACATCACCTCACCCTTATTATTAGGATTGGTTTTTAAATCCATTTCTTTGCTCTTTAAACCATTTATTACAGTTTCAAGTGTAACATGATCTCTACCATATTTTATAGCAGATTTCACATCATTATAAGAATCAGGTATAACATTCAAGAGCACAATAAGGGTGTAATCATCAATGTTCTTATCTCCAGTTTTCTTTATATCTTGAACAAGTTTAGTGAACACATCAAGATTCTCTTCAATATCCTTATTCAAATCAAGTTTAAACCTGAAGAATTTTTCAAGTAAGAACATTTTATTTGGCAAAGAAGTTTCCACATACAATTCTTGCAATTTATCCCACAAGCTTTTGCATTTTTCTGATCCCCAACCTTTCTTAACACACAATCAAAAAGGTTCAGAATGATATAAGAGTATGCAAACTCATCCATATCTACTATTTTTTCAGCAGTGTCTGAATCAGAAAAAACTTGACTTATGCACATAAACACACGACGTTGAATTAGGATTCCTTTCATTTTCTGTTGCCAAATACCAAAATCAGATCGACCATCAAATGGTGCCAAGATATAACCAACAAAGAAGCCATCACACAAAGTGAACAAACAGAGTATCACACAGATATATGAAGGACTTAGAATACCAAGGATTTCCCAGTTCTCAGCACTGATTTATTAGTGGAGCAGGGGTTCACTTGGCTGTCTTCTTTTACAAAAAAAATCACAAAGATTAAACAGATTCATAAGAAATATCAGAAGAATCACAACGGAAGCAGAATACAGGCAATCACACAGAGAGCCTAGAACTACTAACACATAAGCTCTAAACCTACCCGTTTCAAACGGTATCTACAGATAATCAAGGGTTTTCAGTGGAGTACCTGAGCGGATCCCAAAGTATGGAATTAACCCATCTTACCATTTTTTATCCTCAATCAGCTCACGTCGAGCAAAGGCGCGACGGGAGGGCTGCCAAGGGGGTAGAGAACTAGCACTTTTCAGCACCGAGCACAGGGGAAGATCAAAAAACAACACAGAGTTAGAGACAGAAAACCTTAGATCTGCCACGGGTTAGGAGAGACCACGGTTACTCGAACCGTGGCTCTGATACCACTGTTTGGTATCGATTTGTGGTCTCCCGGAGGCTCAGATAACCTGAACCCATTCCAACGATCACAAGGACAGTGTGTATTGGTGGTAGGATCACTCAAAAAAGTAGAATCACAGAGATCAGCCCAGACAACCCAGAATCAACCCAAAACCCGGTAACACCCTTCTACAGACTCTCACACACACCCTTCTCACAAAGAGAGTCTCACTAAGAGAAGCACTCACCATAAAGGAGAGAAGAAGAGACAGAGGAGAAGTAGATTATCTGGAACCTCTACTAACACTTACCACTGAGAACCCCATATGAAGAGGAAAAAAGGGAGATGAGCCGACGCAACCGTTACCTGGGAAAAGGGAGAAGAACCAGGGTAGGTGGAACGATGGAGAGTGATAGAGAGTAAAGGGGCTGCCAATGGTTTAGGGTTGGGACATGGGCTTGGGCTTGGAGATAAAGGAATGGGCCACCAAGTTTGAGCCAACACTTCCACAAATCTAGTACTTAAGAATAGATAGTTGTTATTTTCCCTGTGGGTTCGATATCCGGATTTTTCAGTCTACTATATTACATGTCACGATACGTGCACTTGCGTGGTGTTAGTTTTCACTCAACAGTTGCTCAGCGCTCAGCTTTTCGATCATTGTTCCAACCCCAGTATTAGCATTAAGATTCTCTCCACAAATTTGAGTGGAGAATGCAGCGGCCTTTGTGGGGTGTTTTCTTGCTACTACATTCTTCACTACTAGTCCTAAAAAACGAGATGAAACTTGGAATTGGATTGGTGCTTAAAATCTGAATCTTGATTGTTCCAAACTCCTCGTCTAGACCTATGAGAAACTCATAAAGTCATTCTTTCTCTCTTATAGCCAGGTTTTATTTCTCAATATTGCAATCACACTTACCAAAAGTGTATTTAGGAACAGGGTCATTGACTGGATCTCTTCCCAAAGGCTTTTCAATTTTGTGTAATAAGCCGACACTAAGGCCTTATTATGTTGAGTAGTGGTGACAGACTGTCGCAATTCATACGCACGTGGAGCACTTTCTTTTCTCAATCTTTCCTTCAGATCTAGCCATATCTCGTGCATGGTTTTGGTGTATTTCATGCTGGCATGAACCTCCTTGTCCATGGAACTATGAAACCACCCTTTCACCATGGTGTTGCATCTCGTCCAGTGTGCATATTCGGGTGTTTCTTCTTTTGGTTACATCCACAAATCCGAACTTGTTTTTGGCATAAAGAGCGTTGCTCATTTCATTTACCCAATCCCCATAGTTTCCATCGCGTAACAAATCACTAACAAAAACTTGTCCTGGATTATCTGAGACATGGGTGTAAAGGGGGATAGATGGTCGATCGTTTCTTTTCCGATCGACATCTGTATTGTTTAGAAGTGATATAGTTTATTGATTCCCAGGTTTCAGCTCTGATGCCATATTGAAATATAATATGCGGAAGTTATCTTCTCATTCATCTTGCTGTCAGATTATATACAAAGGTGTTTCTAAAAAAATTATTGAAACATAATCAATCTAATGTCAATCAAAGAATATATGGTAATCTTCAATCAAGACAAAAAAATATGTGCTAATCTCCTAATTATGGTAACAACAAATTCAGTTAAGAGTCTCCAATAAATGGAGCCTTAGAGTAATTGTCTAAAATATCTCTAAATCATTATCACCAAATTTATGTGATGAACTAGCAGAGTATCCATGTGTTTCACAACTTGTCATATAAGATCGATTTATTTCAATTTTTTATTGGAAAAATATATGATTTGGTTCTCTGAAATAGATATTTTTTCAAGTTTAGTACCAAAAAGTTGTACCTAATTAGAAATAGTCCTATATCGGTCATGATAGTTAAGAAACCGTCTAACTTGTCTCACCAATTGAGAAGTTGTATCTTGTTGGTGTTCATGTGTAATTGTGGTGGATTAGTAGTTGTTCCCAATCGATCAAGAGTGTGTCCCTTTATGATTTTTCATCGTTAAAAATAGATAAGGCTTCGATCAACTCGACTCTGAATCGGTGGTTCTAGTCTTCCACGCATACTAACCTCAATATGTGAATCTACCTCTTGTTTTTCCTCATTGACTGGAGCATGCATGGATCTGCTTTGTAGCCTCCAGTTGTTGCCTGCATATGAAAGTTTATATCTCCCAAAGCTCAAGTGCTTGGTGAGGTGTTTGATCACGATGCTAGCTAGAACTTGATTGGTTTGTGTTTGGTTCATATTTTGGTCATGGTCGTCTTGAATTTGGGTGTATGTTGAGTGTGCTGAATTTGAGTGTATGTTGGTCGATATTATTATTTACAAGGGCCCTCCTTCTAGCACTACTTGTTCATGTTGAAAATCAACTCTCCATTAACTTGGTAATTTTTTATGACAATAGATGGACAAAAATGGATGAGTAGTAATGTTATTCAGTGTAGAGTGACCGAATAAGAGTAATTATACTACGACTTTAAGAAAACAAGAGAAGTAAATATAGATTTTATTACTGAATGTTAGTTTGTGTTGTACAACTTGTTTATTTATTTTTTGCACTGTATACCCTTTCATATATATTTGGTTTTTTCTTCAAAAAATTGTAAGATTATATTTACAGCTACTATAGTAGCTTGTACTCTATTATTTTCAAAGGTAGTGTTGCATATCGCACTAGCTAGTTTTGAGCTGTAGCTATGTTGTTGTACGTTCTACACTTGTCTTTTAAACGTACAAGTGTTACACCTTAATATTATTCAGTTCATATTCATCATCCATCAGATGTTGTATTGATCAGTAGTGTTTTATATCATTCGCCAACAAGATTAATCGATGATATTGATGATGATCAAGCTTATTGCTTGTTCTTATTGCAACCATTAATAGTCAGCAAGTTAATCGCAGTCAGTAGACTTATCAATAGACAAAGGGCATAATTATTGTGGTGTCTTGTCGGTCTTTTATCATCATCAAATAGAAATAGTACAACTTATTCATAATCCTATCTCTTTTGTAATATTACATGAATTTAAATAAGCTGGCAAGGGTATTAACTCATTCTCTATAAAGAAAATATTATAATTAAAACATATAGATTTCAAAAACCCTGATGATTATTACCCCAAATATTTCCGTTACCCAAAAATAGAAAGATACAAAATTTTAGGTATAAAGAAAGAAAGCAAGTCCATTTATGTTTCAGCCATTTTTAAAATTTGAATACCTATTTCAGTTTATCCTATACTCCTCTGTGTAAATAGAAGTTTTAAATCTCTCAGTAAGATTGGTGCATGGTGAAATATTCACGAACCATGATTGATATGTTATTTTATTTTATCTTATTGACAAGCGGACGATTTTCTAGGACTTCCCCTCATACTTGTACTTTGTTTATTTGATGTATTAACTTATATTAAAAATACATTGTTGAAGTATTTGATAAATAAAATGATGGAGTTTAATAAAATATTAATAATGATAATTGTACAATTTAAATGATAAAATCTAAATAGGTTTATCAAAATATGAACTTATTACATATAAGTTAGTATTTTCCTTTGGTTACAATTAATAAACTCCTAACATCTTATTTGAGATGAAATACCATTTTATTTTCAAAACTTTATTAAAGACTTTTGAGGGAGTTATAATCTTGTAAGCACCCTCTAAATAAATAGATTAGTACAAATAAATGGTACACATATCCAATCCAATCTATGGTTTTGAAAAGGACAAATTACGAGTTGAATTTAATTTCATATCGAAATATCATAGAAGTTAACGAGTTTTACATTGAGTAAGCAAAATATATATGTTGTAAACTTGAGTACGGGTTGTATACCGTACCGAAAATCTCATACTGTATACTGTATCGAAAATTTTGATATCCAAGAATTCATATTGTTACCATACCTAAAATTTCAGTATCATAAGTAGTCATACCGTTTCATACTGAAAATTTCGGTATACCAAAATTTATCGGAATACCGAAAATACTGTTATACCGAAATGAAAAATATATACCAAAATTTTTGTATATCGAAAATACCATTTTACCAAAATAAAAATTACATACCGAAACTTGGATATACCAAAAATACCGTTTACCGAAATAAAAAATATTATATTTTTTAATTTATTAATCTGAAATTAATATATTTTTTTATTAATATTAATATTTTCGGTATTTTGGTACATAGCGAAATATCGAAATTTTGAAAATGTCATACTGATAATTTTCGATATATCGAAAATTCGATATTTTCAATACAATAAGCCCGATATTTCGATAATTCCGTATTTTTCCACCCGGTCACTTAAATTGGTTTGGACGTGCGTGAATAGAAAATAGATAATGGTCCATGGAGGAGGACTGTAAAGCAGTGGAAGTCTAAAGTGAGGTTAGTGAAGTCTATATAAATTAATATATAGGGTACCGGAATTTCAGACAATTTGTCAAGTAGTGATATAATTAAGGCACACCTTTTAAGCAACTTAAGATAATGTAAACTTACCTTAGACCATTACCTTTTTGTCTTTAGATTTAAAAATTGAAACAGAATAACCAATAAAGCAATACGTACAGGTCCACTACAGCTAACTAGCTAGGTATCCACCATCCCCACTCCCATCTACATGTACTCTCTTCTATTTTATGCTTTTTCTTTTTTCAATCCACGTCATCTTTCTAATACATACTTTTTTTTTTTTTTTTTTTTTTTGAAACCGTATGATTTGCAATGCATTTCAATACATATACATATGGAGTATTTTTTGCATCTTGGAGTAACAAGGACTAATAAATATTCCTCTTGCTTGGTCCTATTCACTAATAGATTATTAGATTGAGGATTAATTTTTCTTGTCTTCCTAAATACTGTTTCAAAATTCACATAGAGACTCTCTTCTGTGAAATTGATGTATGGATTTAAAATTCATAGATCCACCCCATTCCGATAAAGATTCAACACTATATATAGTATTTTTTTTCTTTTTTTTTTTTTGTTGACCTAAGCGCGCTCTTCTCAAATTAGTGCTTTTCTTCTCAGATCAATCGTCACATTCAAATTAACACCCTTCTTCTCAGATCTAGTCATTGTGTTCTTCTTCTCAAATCCGTTTATGATATTATCTTCTCCTTCGTCTTTTTTTTTTCCTTCAACTGAATATGAACGTCTTCTTCTTCAACTCCTTTTCTTCTTTCTTTCTTTGAGGTTGTCCTTCTACTTTTCCTCTTCTTCAACGTCGGAATGTTTATTGTGGTGGAGTTGGGCTTTGGCAAATGGATTTAAAATATTTTTCTTCTCTAATATAAATTAATCAATGTAAAATGAAGATTACGAGTAGCAGAAAAAAAATTATAAAAGGTGATTGAAATATATTATATAAAAGACAAAAACTTATATGCACTAAGATTCGTGCCCCAACCCAACTCGGCACGTGGGCCGCTCCCAGGCACGTCCACGCACCGCGCACAAACCTGATTGTATATAGTAAAAGTATTACACATTTACTTTTAAGGTATCGCACATTTACTCTTCAGGAATCACACATTTACCCTTAAGGTATTATGCAGAAATAGTGTTTTTTTCCCTTTTTTCTCCTTCTTCTTCTTAATCTTTTTTTTTTTATCGATTTGTTATTCTTCGTATTTGTTTTGTACATTCTTCTTCTTATTCTTCTTGTCCATCTTCTTGTTCTTATTTTTCTTTAAATTGTTATGAAGTCATTTATGAGAATTTTCCCCTTCTTATTTATGAGTAATTTTAAAAAAATTGAAAATAAATTATTTCAAATAATATGAAATCATGATTTGCAGAAAATTTGACAAAAAATATGATGAAATCATGATTTGCATAAAGTTTGAGGAAGAAGATGATGAAACATTTGAAATTTTAAGATTTTTAGTGAATGTGTTAATTGTATGCTCTTAAGGTATCCGTTGTTTACTCTTAAGGTATTTGTTGTATACTCTTAAGATATTACATATTTACCTTTAAGGTATTAATACTTATAGTATAAGGTATTACATATGGACCTTTAAGGTATCATTTTTTTTTACTTTTACTAATGCTTATAGTATAAAGTATTACATATGCGCACATTTAAGGTATTACATATTTACCTTTAAGGTATTAATGCTTATAGTATAAAGTATTACATATGCACATTTAAGGTATTACATATTTACCTTTAAAGTATTAATGTTTATAGTATAAGGTATTACATATGCACAATTAAGGTATTACATATTTACCTTTAAGGTATTAATATTTGTAGTATAAGGTATTACATATTTACTCTTAAGGTATTAGTTGTTCATTTAATGAAAGATATCACTTATATACTCTTTAGATATCACTTGTAATACCTTTAAGGTATTACATATTTACCTTTAAGGTATTAATACTTATAGTATAAGGTATTACATATGTACTTTTAAGATATAGCATATTTACCTTTAAGGTATTAATGTTTATAATATAATGTATTACATATTAACTCTTAAGGTATTAGTTGATCATTCAATGAAAGATATCACTTAAATACTCTTTAGGTATCACTTGTATGCTCTTTAGGTATCAGTGTATTGTAAAGTGTAATTTAAAATTTGAAAACTTCAGATACACGATTTTCATCATCTTCTTCCCAAAATTTCTACAAATATCAAATTATTACAATAATTGATTTTCAATATTTTAAAATTATTATCAGATGAAATCATGAGTCAAATAAGGAGTAGTGTAAACTGGGATATGGATCCTCTATTGAGGAAAAACCAGCAACATCATCCATAAATACCAATCATCCATGAATGGATATAGTATAAACTGAATTTTCCATGAACACCAATCGTCATCATCCATCAGTAACCAAAACAAAAAATCAAATTATATCTTAGTTGTTGAATGATGAAATTCAACTTCTTAACAACAATAGATAATTATATTGGATAAAAAAGAAAAGATGAGAAGAAGAACAAAAAATGGAGGAAAAAAAGAAGAGAAGAAGAAGTGGAGAAACAGAAAAAAAAAAAAAAAAAAGAGAAGAGAAGAAGCAGCAGAGAAGGAAGAGCAAGGATGGAGGAAGAAAAAAAAAGAGAGAGAAGAAGTTGAGAAGAGCAGAGAAGGAGCAACAATGCAGAAAGAAAAAAGAAAGAAGAGAAGAAGAACCGGAGATGAAGGAGACGATGGAGATGGAGAAATTAGGGCAAAAAAGGAAAAAAAATATATATATATATATATATATATATATATATGTGTGTGTGTGTGTGTGTGTGGGGTTAATGGAGCGGATCGGGGGCACGATCCTAGGATCCGTGTCCTAGGTGCACAAGAGAGTTTCTCTATATAAAAATATCAATATTATTATATAAATGTATCACTAATATTACATTAGCTCATTTTAGTAAAATATAACATAAAAGTATTATTAATTGTACAATGCGAGCACGTGGGATAAAATATGAATGCAAACATCTTGAAGTGTGTGAATATGTACAAAACCTAAAAATGATCCCAAATCGGGTCGATCCAATTACATGGATCTATGATCCATAGAACAGGTATATGGAAATATTTGTGAAGTATATATGTAATATATTGAACCCAAATACTCGATTCCCAAGTTAAGAATTTATTACTGACGAAGCAAATGAAATCATAATGTTCAAATAAAATAAAATTAGTTGCTTGTAAGTGTAAGTAAATAAATACAGAGTTTTGTTTTTTTCGGATAAAGAAATAAATAATGACTTGAAGAAACAAACTGCAAAACTCAGGAAAGAGAGAATTTAGAGAATTTGTGACAAAGAAAAGATGTTTATTCCCACGATTAGAACAACTTGGTTGAGGCGTATACCAATTCAATTATGATTAGCTTAAAACTAATTACAACACCATCTAATTCTAACAACTAACACCTACTCTTGATTAACGCCCATTTTCAAGGCCAACTCCTTATTTTATTTACAGTTTTTAATGAAATAAAAAGAAACCCTTTACACGTGTGTCGCCTCAGTCTTAGAACTCTGTAAATGACACGTCATCATCTCCACATTCATCCCTTGACGGCGACCATAACGGCGACGGCGGAAGCTTCTGCTTCCGAAAATACTCCCTTATCGCAAAACCACCTTCCGCCGTCTCCTCCTCCCTTGACGGCAGAAACGGCGGCCGCATAACGTCCGTCAGCAATTCCCACCTCAGTCCCCGAAAGAAATCGTGCTCCTTAATCTCGGCGGCGCCCCTCCGGTACCCGAGGCGGCGCGTGGGATCCTTTTCCAACAGCTTTCCGATCAAATCCGTCAAGGCGTTGGGTTTTCCGATGAACTGCGGCTCCGCCATCAGTATTTTCCGGAACGTCTCCTTGCGATTTCTGCCCTTGAATGGCGTGAATCCGTACAGCATTTCGAAGGAGAGAACGCCTAGGGCCCACCAATCCACGGCGAATTCATGGCCATCGCCTCTTATCACCTCCGGCGCCACGTACTCCTCCGTTCCGACAAACGAATTCGAACGCTCGTTGGTTGAAAGATCGTTGGAGTTTCTCCGACTGACCGGAGAAACACGCGCGCTTTTCGCTTTCTTCTTATTGAGAAGGGCGTTGCCTCTCTTCTTATCCTTCTCAGGCTCCACATCGGAGGAGTGGATGAAATTACCAGATTGCCCCCGGGGGACAAGGTCACGTGACAGGTCGAAGTCCGTGAGCGTCACGTGACCGGACTGTTGGACGAGGATGTTTTCAGGCTTGAGGTCTCTATAGACGATGCCCTGGCGGTGGAGGTGCTGGAGAGTGCAGACGATCTCGGCCAGGTAGAAGCGGATGACGGCGGGGGAGAAAACGTCGTCGTTTTGGCGGTAGCGGAGGACGTTGAGGTCGCCGCCGGGGCAGAAGGGGATGGCCCAGCAAATGAAGTCTTCTTCCTCCGATGAGGCGATGAGGTGGGGGAGGAAGGGGTGGGCGCGGCCAAGGCGGCGGAGGACGGAGATTTCGTGGCGGGCGCGGCGGTCGGCGTGGTGGCCGGAGGATTTGTCGACCACCTTGAGAGCGAAGAGGGGCGGGTTGTGGGAGTGGGAGTTGGAGTGGACGAGGAAGACAGTGCCGGTGGCGCCTTTGCCTAAGACCTTAACGGCTCGAAGCTTGTCTAAGTCGATGATCTCAGACTCAGAGATGCTTCTATCCATATTGAAGAATGGTTGATATGAAATGTGGGATAGAAAGAAGAGAGCAGTATATAAGTGTATTCCAACACACCAACATACTCAAACACATACACACAAAGTGGGCCTTTTCTGTGGGAGGGATGATGATGCTGTATCTCTTCCTTGCCTCTACACATGTGCATAGTTTTGTGTAATAATTAAGTTGGGTTATACACAGAAATGGCCGGTTCGGTTCGGTTCTAGAATCATCGGTTCTGATTCAGGATGGAGAGGAACCATAACCGAATTATGTAATATACGGTTACGGTTATTATTTTTTTTCCTTATGTTCCGTTCGGAATTGGCAGTCCAACAATCGAGTTATCTAAGTTGTTGATTGACAAAATCTCAAAATTGTTTGTTCTGACCGAATCGTGAGACCCCTAATCATAACTGAATGATATGATCAAAATCGATTTTGATTTGGTTTCAAAATTGTATCCAAATTGAATCAAACTGTTGGACCATCATTTGGAACCGAAATCATGCTCACGTCCAGTTATACACAAATTATCTTTTATTTAAGGGTTAATTGCCGTAAAAATCACAATTTATTCAATTTGTGATTTTAACTAAATTTTGTATATTAACAAATATAGTATGAACTTTAATATCTCGTGCAAATTGAACCAACTGACAAATTTTGAGTTTGAAGACGATGACATGTTTGGGCAGCTTGACAAGTCACCTACCAACATGTAATTATAAAACATAAAATAATTTTATACTTGCAGATTAAATCATCATCTTTACGTTATTTGCAATTTTAATCAAACTTGTGGATATTAAACATTTCATTTCCAAACTTCATAAATCGAGTAGAAATTCATCAACTATTTCATTTTCATTTTTAAGAGAAACCACAGGCAAAATACCACCAAAACATTAGAACCGCACCCACTTAATTGTCCGAAAACTCAAAGGACACGTCGTCATTACCTTATTTTATGTAAAATAATGTAAGAGTAATATTATTGACATAGTATAAATGTATCATTAATATAACTAAAATATATTATAATATAATTAAAAGGTATTACATGCATGTTGTTAGAACACGAATTATGAATATAATATAAGAGTACTACTGACATAATATAAAAGTATCATTAATATGACTAAAATATATCACTATCATAACTAAAATGTATAACATATTTGTCAGAACATAAATATGAGTAAAAAATTGTGACATGGACAACTAAGCATTGAGGCACGTGTGAACGTGTAAAAGCTTGTGAGATCACTTAAATGGGTATGAGTCCGATCATTTAAGATATATGCACTAGATGTGTGTATATATATATTATGATTTTTCATATGTATCCAAATTGATGGATATCATAGAATCACTCCAAATTATAATGCAAATTCCTTATATTTCGCACAAATCAATCTATATACGTTTGCCAATGTTAATATCATCACCTTCTCGGTAGTAGTTAGTTATAAATTTTCTAATAACTAATTTAATTTCTGCAGAAATATTATGTGCATATAATATTGACAAAGTTTTTTACACCTCTAGAGTATGAATATTAGATTTGTATTCTTAACCCAACCCGATATGTGGATCATTTCCATGCATTCTCATGTACTCCTATAGTTAATTGGTGTGCGCTTCACCCACTAGAACCCGTCACTGAAATTGAATTAGTTGTATACTCAAAAGATATTACATATATAACTGAAATATATATTTTTACAGGGACAAATCCATGTGTATTGGGAGGGTGGCCTTGCCCCCCAACTTTTCAAAAAAATAAAATTATCCCTTACAATTTTTTTATTTTTATTTTTTAATATATTTTTTCAACCCCTTCAAAACATTTTATTATAATTGGCCCTCCTCAATTTTTATTTCTGGTTCCGCCACTATATTTATCTAATATATATTTCTTGTTCCATGAAATGAAGAAGATTGAGAAGAAGAAGAAAAAGAAAGGTGCAACCATGATGAAAAGAAGGACAAGGGCGAATAGTAGTTAAGAAGAGAAGTAGGGTTGTGCAGAGAGAGAGGATCGGTTCGGGTTGAGGATACAAATCCTAGAATCCGTGTCTCAAGGATACAACAACCTAATTCTAAATACTCATTCTTTTTTTTTTTTAAAAATTTATTATCAATTTTGTCTAAAGTATTTATATTGTCATAAATTAATCTTTCTGTAACTTTTCATACAGTATGTTCATGCTACATTTTAGAAATTTATTTCATCAATTTTCTTTTACTAGATCATAATTTTGGTTACTTTGTTTATTCTACAATAAATTTTAGAAAAAAAATCAGTTTTTTTGTCTTCTTAATTTTTGCCATAGATTTTTAATTATCAATCTTTAATCTTTTGGTTCATAATAATTGATGTTTGAAAACATGCATTTTTTGGTCAACTTATCTGCTATAACATCTAAATGTCTTTTATTTTTATTTTGTTATTACAAATTGTCCCTTCAATGATCAAATTTTCAAGATATGACTCCCTCAAACTGAAAGTATGATAATCTAGTATGATATCGATAAAAATGAGCAAGTTTGAATCAATTGCTCATGATGAAAATCAGTCAAAATATTGCTTAAGTTTTTTCATAGTTAAAGAGTTTAGTTCTAATTTTCACAAGCCTAGCTAATTGAGTATATTTGGTAACTTGACCAAACTTCAAGATGATAGATGTAATTCATCCAAAAAATGAAAGATATTTATTTTTTGGATCAAAAATGGGATTTTGTTTAATATAAATAAGTGAAGAAAAAAAAAGATAAAAGATGAAAAATTACATGACCAAAAAGACTTTCTTTTTCCCATATAATTAAGTTTATGCATTTGTTTGTACCTTCCATGCTTTTTAGGAACTTTATAGTTGTTGCGGGATTTTTTGCAAGTTGTTTATTTTAATTATCCATAATATATATATATATATATATATTTATTTATTTATTTATTTATATAATTTTTCTATTCTTTGGTTTGGCCTTTAAATGTAAAATTGTTGGGTACATTAATTTTCTAACAAAGAATCAATTTTGATCAAATATTACAATCAAACAGATCGTACTCTTTAGAAAAACTGAAATCAAATGTCCTCATTATTATAGGATCAAGAAAGAGTGATGTTTGAATTATTTTCAGTACCCTAAAAAAAATACTACCTCCGTCTCGCTCAAATTTGCACGTAGGGACGAACACGGAGGTTTGTTGGGAAAATAATCCCCAAGGGGTAGATAAACAAGAAATAAAAAGGAAGAAAAACAACAATCCACAACACAAGAATTAACGTGGAAACTCTAAAACCGGAGAAAAACCACGACCCACCAAAGTGATACTACTATGTGAAAAATTCTTACAATCACACAATATTCCACCCTTCGACTCCCAACATTCTCTACACTCTTTCAAACCTAGAATGATTCACACCTTTCTTAGAACACTCTTTACAAGAGAAAACAAGAAATGAATTTAACTAGAATCAAACACTAGGTTAAAGTGTATTGATTGGCACTTGTGACAAAGACACCTAGTCCCTTAAATAGCCTTAAGGGCCCCTCCCACTTTGTTCACAAATCCAATGTGGGACAAACAATTCTTTTATTTTAACAAACTCCAACAAGGTTAAGAAAAAACTGTTTTTGTAGTGTTAATGTTGAATAGTAAAGGACAATTTTGTAAATTTTATTTGCCATTTTTAGAGTGTGCAAATCTGAATGGACGGACGAAAACGAAAAGTGTGCAAATCTAAGCGGGACGGAGGGAGTATTACCTTTTCTCCCTACTATGGATAATCTTGCGCGTTGGAGTGTGTAAGGAGTATCTTTCTGTCCATGATGCAGCCTTTTTCCAGAAACAACGGAGCACATTTTTATCCACGTACTGTGCATGGGCGAAACATATGTTATTCTTGACGGGTTTTAAATCTTTTTGTTCGCTGTCTTGGGGGGAGGGGAGTTTCACTGGCTGACCGGATTATGTGAGTTAAAAATTATTTGGGAATGGAGAGTGTTGTAAAGTTAAACTATTTACTTTAGGAGATGTGGAATGATAGAAATGGCCTGGTACGTATTTGGAAAACCATGCAAAAATCCAACTTTTCTTGTTCGTTTTGCTGCAGATCGTTGCTTTAAAGCGTATGAGTTGATGGGCTCGGGATTAGCTAGCAAGGAGGAGAATTGAGGTCGTGGAAGATGGAAAGTTGTGGTTGGTGATGTGTTAAAATTTAATAATGATGCATCTTATGTTGAAAGAAAAAAGATGGCTGGTTTAGGTGGAGAGTAATTCAAGATTTTGAGGGTCGTGTGGTGGTCTCAATGGGGAGATGTTTGTGTTATATTGACTCGGTGGATCGAGCAGAATGTGAGGCTATTCTCTGGGGTCTTCATCTAGTCAGTTCTCGTGATCTTTATAAGCTTGTCGTTGAGTCAGACTCTTTGGTGGTTATTATAACTCCATTTTAAGATTATCGCAACCATATTTGAATTCTTGTAGATGACATTAAGTTTCTTGCTCTCCATTTTGGTTCAATTTTTTTGTGTTCTCTTTTAGGATTTCGAATAAGGTTGCTCATGGTTTAGATCAGTGAACTTTTCTCTTGATGATGTTTTTGTGTTTGATTGTTCTGTTAGTTGTGTAATCCATCTAATGAAAAACAATGTTCCAGATTTATATATTATAATAGTGTTCTTTCAAAAAATAAAAAATAACAACCAATTATAAATCTTCAAATTAAGATTAATTATTATCTATAACGGAATTAAAGTTGTTTGAATCCAGCTTCGTTTTGGAATACTGCAATAATAATTTGAATATTTTCAATGAATCTTTGTAAGATTTTGAAACATGATTATTCTCCGTGACATAAAATGAGATTAGTAAACAAAAATATCATTCATTTCGATTGTACCCCATAACAAAGTGAAACAAAGAAAACTATTATAATTTAACTTATACTTCAAGTTATTATTATTTTTTCCCTGTATGTGTATTGATATGTGTACTATATAAGATTGAGAATCCTAAAATATCAGAAGAAATATTAACTATAACTAAATTAAATATCTTAAGAACTGCATGCATTAATATATAACTAAATTATTGAAACAAGTTTTGGCTTACTATAACTTTTGAAATAAATTATCATGAATAAAAATATACTAGGCTAGATTATAATTTTGGCTTATTCGAACTTTATCTTTAGAACCATAAATTTCTTTATTGAAAGCTACCTTCAAATCTTTAAAACTTCCATTTATGTATACGTGTATTAGTGGTCTTATGAGTTGGCTTAGTTAATAAATGGAGCGCATGTTTTCGAAAATACGGAAAAGTTGAGGGGCTCACATGCAAAGATATTCTTCGAGCCTTTGGTTGTAGGAGGGGACAACGGAACGGACAGAAGGTGGGTTATCAATTAATCACATGGCCATCCTCATATTCCAACGGAAATTGCAAATCTAATTCTCAAAATTATTTCCAATTTTCAGTTTTGTTTTTTATGATTAATGGAATGATACATTTATACATTATCTATGAATTTAAAGTAACTATAATGTGGAATGTACTTATGCTCAAAACTTGCTTGAGAATAAACAACTTATAATGGATCTACGAGTCTAATATATCTAATCAAATGAAATTTGGACTATGAGATAAATATGAGTAGATTCATTTTTAGGGCTGAACAATCAGTTTTGGGTTACGGTTACCCGACCCGATTGGTTTTTTTTTTTTTTTTTTTGGTATAATTACCTAATTAGGTATTAACACTTTTATTTGGTTTTAAGAAAAATGTAATCCATATACATATAATTATGAGTTTGTATATTCTACTTTGAATTATTAATTAATTATATATTGGTTCCTTTGTTAATGTGGATTGCAGTTGTGAATTCGTGATAATTGTACTCTTTATATTCTTTGCATTTTTCACAATAAATCATTTGGAGGTAATTGATATATATATATATATATATATATATATATATATATATATATATATATATATATCATGGGTACTATAATCACCTTGGTTGAAGAGCTTAATGTGGACGAGAATGTATAGTGACTCGAGTGGAGACTTGCTAACATGTGATGAATTGCATGATTAGATAATTAATTGGGTTTTTTTGTTTTTTTGTTTTGGTTGATTTATTGTATGATAGAGATGTTTGATAAAATGTTTCATAATTTAAATAAATAATTTATAAGAAAACATGGTTTTATCTGGGACCTGCTTCTGCTTGGTATATTGTTTTTGTAAATATTTTATTTAGATAATTGAGGGTGATGAAAATGTAGTTTTTATGATTGCAATTTGATTATACGTACCTTAGTGGCAACTCAACTAGTTGTTGGTCGAGAGTTAAATCTATACTCATAAATTGTTACCCATCATTCGCCAAATGATAAATATGTAACTAATAATACACTCTAGTGTTCTGCACACGTGTGCTTGCGTGTGTCAATTATCATCAGATGGAATGAAGTGGGTTTCATCTTTTTCTGGACTATATATTTATTAGATTAGTAATTAATTGTTACTAGCTATTCTCTCTTTTCTTTTATCATTTTTTATTAATAGTTTTCCATGGAGATAATTTATATATTGTATTTACATATTAATAAGAGTTTCACATTGAAGTTTATATGCTTTCTTTCATTTATTTATATTTATCTCAAAATTGATTATTTAATACATGACATATGTCAGAGTATGTTTGGTAAGTTGTAAACAATCTCACTTCGATTATCTTATTTTAATGAAGAACCAAATAAAGCTTCTACTATAGCATTTAATATTTATATATTGGGTGACACTTATGTATCCCGCTCTGTCCGCTCATGACCCACTCCACTCCTTTTTTTTTTCTTTTTTTTCCTTTTTTTTCTCTCTTGTGCGCCGTATCCTTCATTCTTCTTCTTCTTCTTCTTTTTTTTTTCTTTTTCTTCTCTCTTTCTTCTCCATGTGCGATGTTCCTTCCTTTTTTTCCCCTCTTCCTTCTCAATTTCTTCACATGATCGACACCTAAAGTTTTAATTTTTCTAATATTTCAACTATTTATTTTCTTCCTATAAAGATCTAGGGTTCTATTTTTTCTAAGATTTGAAGTTCCTGTTGTCATAAACATTGAGCAAATATAAGCGGTTATGATACTGATGTCATCTGATCGGACGATGATTTGGTTGAGTGGAAGAAAATCGAAGTATCCCACCCTTTTTTTAAATGGTGTGGCTGCTACGGTACTTGCATATAATACCTTCAAGGTATTATGAAAATACTTTTAAGGTATTAGACATATAATCTAAAGGTATCATGTTTAGTTTTGATGGTATCATGTTTTTTTATGTGTTATCTCAGCAAGGTTTTTTGATATGTTGATTGAGTTTAAGTGTCATTCTTCCAATTGGAATATGTTTGGCCAGAGTTTTGATCAATTACAATAATATTTGAGTTGTGCTGCAAACATTGATATATGACTGTTTATGCTTTAATAACTTAATATGATATCATGTAAGGTGTTATTGATATTCTCTAAAGGTATTATACATATGATTTAAAGACTTGAATGATATGTAAGTAATCCCTTCAAAGTATTATGAAAATACTTTACTTTGATATGCTCTAAAGGTTTTAGACATATTCTCTAAAGGTATTACAAAATTATATGCTTGATTGATATGTAAGTAATACCTTCAAGGTATTAATGATATGATCTAAAGGTATTACACATATGTTCTAAATGTATCATATTTAGTTTTGATGGTATCATGTTTTTTTGTTATGTATTATCCCAACAAAGTTTTTTTGATGTGGTGATATCAGTTACAAAAGGACGACAACAAAGGATTAAAGGTCATTTTCAAAAGAATAAGAAGACCAAAGAATCTAGTTCAAATTCAACAGCACCAAAGGAGTTTGGTTCTGAAACACCGAGTGTTAGATTATTTTGGTTGAATTCTAAAATTGTATTTCCTGAATATTATTAAGTTATGAAATCGATGTTCTTATATTTTATATTTTCTGACTATGTATCTTTATATTCTTATTCAGTTTTAATACATTTATATTTCTAAGTATCTAATACAACAAATATAAATATGTTAAAGGTAAATATGTAATACCTGAAAATTAAGTGTTCAATACCTTAAAATGTAAGTATGTAATATCATATATGTAAATATGTAATACCTTAAACGTATTAGTGTAGTACCTTAAAGACGCATAATGATTAATACTTATATTTTTAACCAAGTTTAATACATTTATATTTAATTTGAAAGTATCTGATACCACAAAGATAAATACATAAAAGGGACTTATGTTATACTTTTATCGTAAATTATAGTGTAATCATTAATACCTCAAAAAATTAATATGTTTAACTTTTATGTATATATGTAATACCTTAAATGTATGTATATAATACCTGAAAGGTATTTATGTGATACCGTAAAAGTACATGCACAATACCTTTTAATATTATCTCTGATTACATTCAATTAATACCTTCATGTATCACCTATAACAAAAACACCTTTGCATATTTAATTATCTATTGACCATTTCAATTATAATACCTTTATAGTAAGTATATAATATCTTGTAGCATAATCAACACAATGCTAATACCTTAAAGGTATCTATGTAATACCTTGAAGGTAAGTATGTAATACCTTATATTATATCCATAATTACATATACATGCTTGCATTCAAGTACTAACTTCCTGTAATAACTTGCATAAAAAACAATAATATTTGATTTGTATAATTAATTATTTATTTAATTTAATACTATTAAGAGACAGAACAAATACCTTAAACAATTTCATCTAATAGTTTTCATTACTGAATAACACCTGTAAAAGAAATAATTTTATACTGTTTTCAGCTCAATTACCAAACATTGAACTTAAAATTATTATTTGTAACCAAATTCCTAAACACTATAACACAGAAAAAATATTGTTTCAAATTTCATCACTTCCCTGGTCTTTTCGTCCGTGGCCTGTATGAGTTTTGAAATCTGCAGTCTTATCTGTTGCTTCATTTTTCTTGGCTTCTACTATCTTCTCTTTAACCTCAAGATTGCTTTGATAAAAATTGAATTTTTTTTGCAGCACAATTTTCCTCATCACATTCTTTTTTGACAACACAATTATTGCACAAATTTCAACCCTGAGCACTCGTTTTATTGCAGTCTGACAAAAGTAAAATCATTGTAAACCACAACATGATGTTGAAAAATTAATTAAACCATAACAGATATATTTACGATATACATGTGATACCTAAAAGATACTCAATTGATACTTGAAAGATATTCAACAGATACCTTTAGGATATATATGTGGTACCTGAAAAATACACAACTAATACCTGAAAGGTATTCAAAAGATATTTTTAAGGTATATCTTTAACAAATAACTTTTAATACATTTAAGATAACACATATGATATCTTAAGGGTATTCACCTTATATCTTAGAGTAACACCCTATACACACATATGTAGTACTTTTCAAACAAGCATATGATATCTTAAATGAACACATGTAATACCTTAAAACTATTCATGTGACACCTAAACAGTACAAGACAACATCTATTAATTTCAACAACCACCTTTCCTTTTTCCAACTTCTTCACAACAAGTTCTTTTTACAAATTTACCAGAATTTCGTCCTTAAATCTTTTATACACAGTCTTTGCATTATCCCCTTTCAGCAACATTCCTTATTACTTGACTTTTCACTGCAAAAAAAAAAAACACAAAAATTAAATATTCAAATAATAACAAAGACATGTGATACCTTTAAAATATACATGTAATATCTTCAGGATATTCATGCGATATCTTAAAGGATATTCACACAAAAGCATACCTAAACAATATAAGAGCATAACACCTTTAACATATAAAAATATATATTCAGAGTATAATAACATCAACAATATAAGAAAAACACCTATCAATAGTAACACCCATTTTTTCCTTTTGCTGAAGAAAATCACAACAAATAACTTTTAAAGCATATAACTAAAATCCTTATATAAATACACGTGATACCTTAAAGTAAAACGTGATACTTTAAAGGTCTTCATCTGATACCTATATATAGAAACTCAGAAACACATAAACATTTATACAAAAATTAATTTGTTCATCAACATCATCACTGACTTCTCTTGACAAATGTGAAAGAAAAACTCTAACAATGCATCTACTGCAAAAAAACACATAACTATTCCAACTCTAAACACAACTACAAACATTTAATAAATTCCAGTTTAATATATCTATCACCAAAAAATAACAAGCAAAACCCTAGAATTCGACTAAACCCTAATAAACTCAAATAAACCCTAGAAATTCAATTACACACATACAACCACAAAAAACAAGTACACAAGGAACAAAATAAAATAAAAACCAATTAGATTATAAGAACTAAATCACTATGTATGAAAAAAATGAAAAATACATTAAACATTTACCATTAACAAATTGATGTAGAAATCTTCAAAAAGCCTTCGAAAACACCAATTATCTTTCACACTATAACATATAAATCAAAACTCTCTGAAGAAACAAACGAAAAATTGAAAAAAAAGATAGTGAAGAAATCGCAGAAATTGTAAAGAAAGAGAAACAGAGAAGAGAAATAGAGGAGAAACAGAGAAGAAACACGCCGAAGAGAAGAATGAGAGGAAAAAAAATAAAAATCAATTTAAAAATATATATACTAACCCATTTCCTAAACAAATCGGGTCTGTACCCCCCAAGGTACATAAGTTTTTACATTATATATTATATATAATATAAGAAATGCATTTTTTCAATCTTGTGCATTGTGTTTTCATGTCCTCTAGCTAGCAAACCTGGAATTGTAACTTTCAAAATTTCAGTGGTATATATTTTCTATACTGGAATTAATAAAGGTCCCGACTATCCGCACCCCATAAGTTTCTAACCACACCCCAATATATTTTAAAATCTCAATCTTTTCCAAATTTACTTTTGGAACTACTTTTCCAATCATTTAGACTACATCCAAGCACCTTTTTACTAATTCCAATCCTTGTTCTTTTTTCACATTTTATTTCATATTCCAACTCCAAATTTTTTTTGGGATCCGAACCTTTAAAGATTGATTTTTCTTCCAAAATAATTATATAGGCTGGAATACTTTCCTCGTGCCAATACTGTCTAAAAAAATAGTGGTCTGAAATGATTAATAATGTCACGTACAAAATTCCTTCGGAAAATTTAATCCAAACAAGATTAAAACTGATCGTCCTGAAATGGTATCAGAGCCTAGGTTTATTAAGAAATTTTAAGTTATATTTATTATATTTATGTAATTAACCATTGGTGAGAAGAATTTCTCGCGAAATATGGATCTGGACAAATGTCCAAGATGTATACCCTATAAGAGATATCATTAAATTTTAATGATGTATGAACGAGAACACCAAGACAAGGTAACATATTGGAATAACCAATATGTTGAACAAGAAAACGCAGGAGCCGATAGGGAGACCTTGAGGCAATGTGACTGACAATCGGCCTATCATCTAGGCTTCCTTACGGTTAACTAGATGCTATATACCGAATTGATAAAATTTCAGGAAATAGTTCATCAAAATCATTGATGACAAAAGGAGAACCTGAATGGAGCGAGATACTTCCAGATACATTTAAGATCTCTCAAGATCTTAGAGAAATCCAGAAGACGGTGCAGAATTATGGCAACCACCATAATCATCTACCAATATAAGTTCATCAAATCCAGAACCAAATGGATATGATGGTAAAATATCAAAATGAGACTCTTGTAATCCTTCATGATATCTAAAGAAGAGTCAAGAATCTGAAGGACAAACCAAATCCTTCCAGAGGAAGAAGGCATATAGATTTCGGGACAGTTCCCTATTTACACCAAAAAGGGAAACCAACTGAAGTCATATGACAAATGACTCGGGATGAAAAGCTCATTGCTATCATCAAAGAAAAATCCGTCACAAATTAAAAGGTGATGGATATGGAAAAAATGAATCTTGAAGATCTACATGAACTTGCCGATTAGGAATTAGGAATTGAAAAAATGAAAAAAATGAATCGCAGGATTAGGAATTATATATCTAAAGATGAATGCATGAGATGGTTCAGTTTTAGTTACTCGTGACCAACAACAAAGACCATCTCCACAACCACCAGTGGATCCCAATGTTGCAGAAAGTTTAGGTTCATATCATATAGATAAACCAATGCCGTACGCTGGAGATTTTACTACAATAGGAGATCCTATCATTTCAGAAACTCGACAATGATCCAGAAGGCCAAATCTCTTTAACACGCCTTATGGAAAATCGTAGCTTAATCCGATACATCCGTATGGATTAATGCTGAATCTGGATATTCCAGATTTCAAAAATAGAGAAGTCCTTATCGATGATTGGGCATCAGCGATGAGGATTGCAGCAGATACCCTCGATCTTATAAAAGAATGATTCATTTTACTCCCAGAAATGAGTCTTGAAGGATCTGTGAAGATCGCGTGGGATATGACCGCATTGGAGATAAAGAACAACGTTACATCTGGTGAGTCGTTGAAAAGAATTGTCGATAACATGGCCAAATTATTCAAAATCCATTTTATCGGCATAGGCTATTTTGGGGGATTGGAAGAAGAAAAAAGAAAAAAGATACAAACAAGCCCTCTACTGCCTCGAGTTACATGATATTTGTCATATTAACGAATCCATCAAGTTATTCACCGAATACCGATGAAAGTCCAATGTGGATGATAAAGAAGCTTCACAACTTTTTTTTGTGAAGATACTAAGTCCTTGAAGAGAAATGCTTATCAGGGAATATAAGAGTGCAGATGATTTAGATACAGTGGCCAGAAGAATGTCTTTCTTAAAGACCAAATTATCTGAATGGTGCCACCAGACATCACTTTACAAGAACTACAAGAGACTATGAGGAATCAATAAAATAGTTCCCTTGTGTTGTGAAGAAAATGACATCCCAACAGTCGTGGGAGGTCAACCACAGAGGCATAAAAGGAGAAAACAAAGAAGCCATCCATACCACCGTGGAAACAACAACAACAGAAGTAGTCGAGGGTCTTCATGGAGACCTAAAAGAGTGTGGTCAAAACAGAAAGCCCGAAGTTATAAATCTGGGCAAAAATCAGCACCAAGCAGGAGTAGAGCCTCTTCATTAGGCTCAAACCAAGGAGGTACCAGCAGAACCACAAGAAGAAGAACTTTCAGACGAGCTCACACCCGAGTTAATTAAAGTTTTAAAGGCTGTAATTGCTGGACATGCGAAGCGAGAGGGCATATATCAACAGATTGCTTGGAGAACCAAAAAAGAGGTCTAAGGCAGTTCGAAGCAACACCAGAATTCGAAGAAGCTGTCTATTATCAAGACCTTATACAGGTGTATCGATTTGAGGATTTACCCTCAGATGAAAGCATCTATGAAGAAGAGATCTATTCTGATGATGAATGAATCCACTTCAGAATCAGAGTGAAGAAGAAATTCTTCAAACGACAAGAGAGGATATGTCAAGATTCTTCTCTCACACTACGATTTCTCATAAAACTCTCAGGAGGATTATGAAGGAAGATTTAAAGCTCCAGATATACGATGACTTTACTATTTGAGCTATGGAAAAGGCTTTGGATAATTTTGGGCTTCGTAATAAAAAAACACCAAATTATTCATAGAGTTACTAATGGAGAATTTGTTATCCCAATGGAATTCACTAGTAACTTGATTGAGATGCAGTTGATCCCTTACCGAGAATTTCAGGAGATCAAAAACAAAGTCAAAAGAGAAGTTGCAAATACACTCTCATGGATTCACATCGGAGCCATAAGAGTTGTTATTAAAGCAATGTTCAAAGAAGGAATTGATTCGTCACTCAATCTTGCGATATTTGACAAGCGAATCTCAAATCTCAAGGATTCATGCCTTGGAGCGGTCATAGGGAATTTGTATGCAGGAAAATTGGCATTCAAAATTGGAAAATTGGTCACAAGCAGCAGTCGTTGGGAAGAAAGGTGGCCTAGTACAGTTCAGCGAATTCCAGGTGTGTTCAAAACACAAGGAGAACTGAAATGTCCAGAAGGTTGGAGAGAAGTTGAAGTAATATTCGACATCACCCAAAAGGATAATATATTTCCTTGTGATGTTCTATATTATCTCCAACAACCAATAGTCGGAAAATATCAAGGAAGCTTAAAGATGGGTGAAATTGAACTGACTATTACAGGAGTTGCAGGAAAAATCCCAGAACAATTAATACTGGGTATCGATTTTCTTGAGGATCATAAGCCATGGGAAAGATTACAAGATGGAATGGAATTTATAGTGAGTGATAAAAGATACACAATCAGATGACCACTGGCCCATTCTTTATATACATTTCTATCGGAATGATATATGATGAATACAAGGCAGAGTATTTTGCTGCCTATGTTGATTCAGGAGCTGGAATATGTACTGCAAAGCAATGAGTTTTTCCTAAAGAATTTGGGGAAGATCTACCAGCTATTGCAGGACGAGATTTTTAAAAAAAAGGATTCTTATCCTTAATCGAAGAATCAAACAAGCAGAAATTATGATCGGAGGTGCAGACGGTACCCATGGTACAAAGTTAAGACGCCACCAATCTATTTCCATGATACATGAGCAGATGTTTTGCTAGGAAATAATTTCCTGTAAACATTTAAGTGATTTACACAAGAAAATGAGACAAGAAGGCTTATTTTCACAACATTATGTGATCATAAGATTATTGTCCAGAGACTGCGGGAAGCATTTTATAGAAAAATACCCATTAATTTTCACAGCAAGCGTGGTGATGAAGCCAAACTTCGGCATCCAAAGATGACGGATAAAAGAAGATTTGGTGATGCATTATTATCCTTTCGACGATATGGATCAAAACAAAAGGATCTAAAAAATGGGATAATAATCTGTATTCATTCATAATACAAGGGGAAGAACGAGTTCCTCCAAAGGCTACCACAGAATTGTTGATGGGGCCTAAAGGAGATTACACAAAGTGATGTTACCTACGAGGAACAAATATCACTAGAGAAGTTCAAGAAAAGGATAAAAAAAATTACAACGAAGATCTTTTAGCATGAGTTCAGGGTGTTCTTAAAGGTTAAACCTGGAAAGGAACATGAGTTCTTGAGACTCAAACCAATCCTTATGAATCAGAATGATCGTGAGGATATACAAAAGATACTTAAAGAACATCTGGACCTTAAGCTGATCACACCAGGAGTTTCTCCATACAACAGTCTGGGATTCCTAGTAAGGAATCATTGAGAAATTAAAAGAGGTAAACCTAGACTTGTTATTAATTACAAAAGGATTAATAACATTTTGGAGTTTGATGGATATTACATCCCGAGCAGAGAACACTTGGTTAACTGTATTAAAGGTGCCAAGATATTCTCAAAGTTTGATTGCAAGTCTGGATTCTACCAGATTAAGATGGAGGAAGAAAGTAAGAAATTCACAGCTTTCTCCACACCACAATGACACTATGTCTGGAACGTAATGCCTATGGGATTGGTAAACGCACCCCAGATATATCAAAGAAAGATGGATAATCTTTTTAAAGATTATTTCAACTTTATATTCGTATACATCGATGATATTCTCATCGCATCAAAGAATATGAAGGAACATCTCAAATATTTGGAGATATTTTCAGATGTTTGCCATAAAGAAGGATTAGTGCTTTCAGAAAAAAAAGCAGTAATCGTTACGAGACAGATTGAATTCATCGGAATTAAAATTGATGAATCTAGGATCATCCTACAAAGCCACATTGTGGAAAAGATACAAGGATTTCCAAATGATCTCAAAGACAAGAAACAACTTCAAAGTTTTCTTGGAGTTGTTAATTTTGCTGGAATGTTCATCAACAATCTGGCATACCACAGAAAGGTGTTCAGCCCATTACTAAAAAATGATGTAACATTTAAATGAGAAGATGAACATCGAGAAGGGATAAAGCAACTCAAGGAGGTTTGCAAAAAGCTTCCGAAACTTGCTATACCTCAGGACTAGGATGAATTGGTTTTGTATACAGATGCCAGTGACTTTTGGTGGCCAGCGGTTCTTATGAAAACCACACTAAATGAAGAAGTGACATGCAGATATTGTAGCGGTCTATTTATAGACAAAGAAGCAAATTGATGGCATATCAATGAGAAAGAATTCTTCGTAGTCAGAAAGACTTTTAAGAAATGGCCTCTATTCCTTCTGGCTAAGAAGTTTACTTTAAAAATTGATAATTCTAGTGTCAAGGCTTTTCTAAAAAAAATTGAATCTAAACCAGAAAACGCTAGATTACTTAGATGGCAGACTGAATGTCAATATTATGATTATGATATTGTCATTGTAAAATCTCATGAAAATATTCTTGCAGATTTCTTGACACGAGATGGAAGGACTCGTTGCTAACGAGGTCCTTAAACGAGTTAAACATCTTAGGGAAAACTTGGAGAGTCTTGAACGAGAA
The DNA here is from genome assembly GCA_946896805.1 of Scutellaria galericulata. Taxonomy (NCBI): domain Eukaryota; kingdom Viridiplantae; phylum Streptophyta; class Magnoliopsida; order Lamiales; family Lamiaceae; genus Scutellaria; species Scutellaria galericulata. The sequence continues at coordinate 11,513,582 of OX335792.1, forward strand.
TTTGAGACGTTATGTCTCAATGCCGAAGTCGCTAGACGACTTCAACGAGAGGATCATAAATTCGTTTCTGGTCTAATACAAGCATGCCATTACGCTCAGGGACAATTGTTCTAAGCGTTACACAAGCCTCTCCTCCAGGCTACATCTCCCACAGTGCAAAAAAGAGCGATTCGAGAACGGGACTCTAACCCGGAGGTTATGGATCCTCGAGGATGTACATACTGTAACGAAAGTTGAAGCTCTGGTGTCACAACTCGAGTCTTCAAGTCAACCCAGCACCTCTGGGGTAAAAGAGGGGGAGTTGAATCTTAGGCCACAAACAGACAAAACTAAGGTTCAAACTAACGAGATTAAAGTTTTTCCTAAGCAGGTTTATTAGCGGCAATGGGAGAAGTTGGTAACAAGAAAGAGAATCAACCTAGAAAAAACAGTGGTTGATATCTCAGGAAAGTACCCAAGAATTTGGATGAGACCAGGAAGTCATCTAAACGAAGTTCAAGAATGGTATACTTTTGGAGCGTTAGCTTCAATCCATACCGTATCACCCGGATTCCCAGAAATCTTAAAGCTACCAAAATGGATTGGGAAAGCCGTCCACGAGACTTGGGCAAATAATCCACATTTGTCCAGATGCGATATTCTGGAGCTCTATTTTATCAGTACAGCCCCAGAACCAGCGAAGAAAGGTTTCAATGAAGCTTTTCATTTTATCAATCTTAGACGACCGGATGGAAATGCCTTAAAAATGTAAAGACAGCTTCACCAAAAGAAATTCCATTATTGGTAGGAGCAATTTCAGAAGATGAAGCTTCTACAAGATGAGCATGGGGACTTTGGGTTTGTCTAATAGAAATGGACAAAGTCAAATATCCATTCAAGTTTTTCCAGAATTCAGCAATTGTATCTTTCCTACTAAATTCTATGACTGGATCAACAACAGGATTTGCAGAGGAACTCTTCGAGACAAAAAGAAGAAACCTCTGGGAAAACAAGGTTCCGGTAAGTAAAGAAACTTACTAGAAATTCTGTAACATGACGCATGTCGGCTGATGGATCGATCGGATTTGTCAAACATGCCCTGATCAGAAAGAGCCCGAGTTTGGGAAATGATTCTGACCCAAACCCAACCGACAGAAACAAGGGTTTGAAAGAGATAGGGGTCCAACACAAAAGAAACGTTATCCTTGGGGACCACGCAGACCTAATTTATAAGAGAAAGATACCCCGACAAACAAACATGGGGTGGGTCACAAGAAAAGATAAAGGATTCCCCGACAACCATCACATGTGCTGAGTCATGGGGAATAAAGATGAAGCACACTAACTAGCTGAAAGGGACTCCCTAACAACTTTCACATGAGAGCACTAAAAGAATAAGCCAGCTGGTGCTAAACAAGATTTGGAATCCGCATTTCAAGTCCGGATTCATGCCTATAAATATCGAGAGTTGAAGGAAGTTGAGGATATCGAACATTTCCCTTAGTTTTCTTAAAAATAAAATCCTTGTAATATTTTGAGTGTTTTTAGTTTATACGTGGAGTAAATGCCTCATCTCATATGAGAGGCTAAACAGATATTTTCCTCCCAAAAGGAGATTACTGATGTAATAAATATTTCTTTCAAGTTCTTAATAAAAGAAATATTTTTGCTTTCAATATGTGTTCTTAGTATTGTTAATTTCATCCCTTAGAAAAATTATATTTTACACTTGGAGTAGGAAACGAACCAAGGTTGTGTTGAGCAGTTGTTGAAGGAGTTGGATAACTTGCAGATCATCTTCCCTGAGGGTTTACGTTGAACAGTGAGGAGCTGTTCGTAAAACGATCCGGGGGCAGTGATTTTCCAACTGGTGGTGTTGCGAACCATCTCACCTGGTGCTGTTTCGGTCAAAGAAAGATATGAATTCTAAAAGATTTAATTAATTTTACGGAAGCATGTTGAACTTGATTTTGATCAGTTTTCATTTTAATCGGATATATTTGCTATTTGGAGTGGAAGAAAGAATAGAATGGGCAAAAAAAATCTTTGAAATTTAGGAAAAGGACAAAATTAGTAATTGGAGTGTTGTTAAGGGGTATTCTTGGGATTTAGAATTTAATGGGGCGTGTTTAGTATTTAATGGGGTATAGATAGTCGTGCCCATAATAAATTGAATATGTACATGAAAGAAAAAATATTAATGTGCCTAACACACAATTTCATTACAATTGGAGATGAATCGATAAAATGGAATATTGTTCTTTCACACACATATATATATAGAGTGTGTCTCTTGTGTCCCCGGGACACGGATCCAATTCGTGTCCCCATCCCAATCCGCGGGTCCCACATAATTTTTTTTTTCGCTCAGTTTTTTTTTTCATATATACAAAAATGGTATCACATGTATACCTTCAAGGTATCCCATGGATATCTTGAAGGTATCCATGGAATGCCCTGAAGGTATCACACCTATTACAGAAAAAAGGCGCGCGACTTGTGAGGTGCGCGCCCGATGTGGGCGCATGAACGCGCGCAGATATACATGGCGTGGGCGCATGGTATCCACATGGATGCCTTCAAGGTATTCCATGTATACCTTGAAGATATCCATGGAATATCTTCAAGGTATCCATGGCGTGGGCGCGCGTAGCTTGGGCGCATGGTGTGCGGGGTGCGCATGTGGCTTGGGCGCATAGGTGCGCGATGTGGTGAGATGCGTAGGTATCCATGACATATGTTCAAGGTATCCAACGTATACCTTGAAGGTATCCATGAAATATCTTCAAGGTATACATGACGTGGTGCGCGCGGCGTGGGCGTATGGACGCGCGATGTGCGTGTGCGGCGTGGTGAGATGCATGTGAATACCTTTAAGATATTTTATGGATACTTTCAAGGTATACATGTGATACCTTGTCCATGAATACCTTCAAGATATACATGGGATACCTGCTAGGCATCCATGAGATAACTATCATGTGAGCGTGCAGCAAAGTGCCCACGCGCGCGCGTCCAAGGCGCGTGCGTGGGCACAAAAGTTTTTGCGATATATATATATATATATATATATATATATATATATATATATATATATATATATATAACAAGGCAAAGGTTAATAATTTCACTAGTACAAATTAGGTGTCCATTTAACTGTTTTCAAGTATTATACAGTCGTTTAAGGGAATTAATAATAAATTAATAATCGCAGTTTTTGCAAATGCGTGTGAAAAGAAATAGAAACACAGAGATGAAAAAAGGCCCTTTAGGAAGAGAGAGATCCTCGGTTGCTTGGTCGTACTTTATAAAAAAAAAAACCATAATTTCCTCACTTTAGGTAGCAAGAAATCTTGAAAAATAATTTATTTTATGGGAAATTAATTTAGAGGACATAAGTTGGCCCACTTGACAAATTATAAACATTTCAAAGCTCCAAATTCGTGTTGTTGTCTGCCGTCATCATTAAGCTGGAGAAAAATGGCCCAAGTTAAAAGTGAAAGCCAAGGAAAAGAAATTGGTTTTTCGTAGAAGAATAAATGTAATAAAAATTGATCCACTTTTGTCCTACTTTTTGGATTAAAAAGTTTTAGTATTATCAACTACACTTTGATGATGCTTGTCGGCCATATCATTCTACGCCCACTCAAATCCACTCTCACCCATTATCTTAATCTATTTGGTATCCATATTCTTCTATTAGTTTTATGCTATCTTTTACCAATTGAAACATATATATGTGTCTAACATAACATACTAGTCAAATATTGACAAATAATGCGGTATGTGGGAAAATACGTGTAAAAGTTAATTCCGTATTTCATAATTATATGACAAGATTATATCTTTAATTTCATAAGCTTCGGCATTTTGTGATTAAATTAAGTATCGTAGCTTTAAGATAGTATGATATTCGAGAAGTGTTTGAGACCTATAAAAATTCGATTTTCTTATAGGGAAAATAAATTGTTGTTTTGTCAAAGGTGTTTGCATCCAACCTAAATTGTAGGGCCTCCAAAAGAAAAGTCTTGATGGAGCCTAACCAATCTCACCTCTTTCAGCCTGGGTGAATGGTGAATGATAAGATTGAGGGAAGTTTTCAAATGTGGATAAAAGATTGATTCGTGTGAATGTTAGACTAAGTCTCAAGTAGTTAGGATCTTTTTCTATTTCTTAGGCATTTAACTCATTTTCATTTGTTAAGTTACTAGCAAGTCATTAGCACACGTAGTAGTAGTAGTGGAGTCATTGCATATTTTTTGCTAAAGTTGTTATTTTTTTAGATTAGTGATATCTTATTTTTCATTTGTATTTAAACCATGTATTATTAATGAAGAAAGGAGATTTTTAGTTTGGCCAAAATATTGGTATCTCTTCTTCTATTTTCTTGGAGTCCTGTTCCTCCTCGAATTGGAATAATTGTTACTGTTCATTGAGAGATGCTGCCAAAACCAACCCAAACCAAATCAACCATGGAAGATCAAGTTGCTGCATTGGTGACTTGTACAAAGTCTGCAAATTCAATCTGAACATACCCAAGCCCAATTAGCCCTTCTTCCTGCCATGCAATCACAAATTTCAATGATTTCATCCTTACAGGAATCCATAAACAACCTAACCTCTATAGTCACCACTCTTCAAGTGAACCTCACTAGCCAAAACAATCAAACAGAGTCTCCCCAAAAGAATTCATCCTCCTCCCACACGTATCCTACTAGACCCTCAACCCACCCTACCATACACCTCCAACACCATAACCCCATAGCTACATTAAAAACACCTAAAATCCACCTCATTCCGTTTGATGGGTCTAATCCCTTGGATTGGATTTTCCAAGCGGAGCAATATTTTCAATATTACCAAGTGCCTGCAAAGCAAAGGTTAGGAATGATTACCTTTTACATGCAAGGGCAAGCATTAAATTGGTATATGTGGATGTCTTCAAACCAACAATTGACGACTTGGGCATCTTTTGTTCGAGCTCTTGAGCTTCGTTTTGGACCTTCGTCGTACAAAAATCATAGAGCAGCACTTTTTAAGCTTAGGCAAACTGGGACGGTATCGGATTATCAATCCACATTCGAGCAACTATGTAATCGAGTTGATGGATTACCTCCAGATGTCATCTTAGATTGTTTCCTTTCAGAACTAAAGACTGAAAATCAAACTGAGCTGACATTGTGGAAACCTCCTACTATTTCGTTGGCAATTGAACAAGTCAAGTTGATTGAAGCTAAACTCAATAAGGATCGCGTACCTCCTTGGTCAAGTCCATCAAGTTTTTCTGCTCTAAACACACCTTCCACATCACCCATACCCCCACTCAAATTAAATTCACCACCCACTGCAAGTCCACTACTCCCTACACCTCCCAATCCAACTACTACACCTCAATTTCGAAGATTAAGCGCCGCTGAAGCCAAGGAAAAAAGGGCTAAGGGTGTCTACTACAGTTGTGATGAGAAATGGGTCCATGGACATCACTGCAAAAACGCACAATTTTGATTGATTTTGCCAGATGGAAGAGTTGATGAGGATGTGGCCGACCTCGAGTGTTTAAAAGACTATCGGGCATCCTTGGGCCTTGAGGACAAGACCCATTTTGAAGGGGAGAGAAATGATAAGACTGAGGGAAGTTTTCAAATGTGGACAAAAGATTGATTTGAGTGAATGTTAGACTAAGTCTCAAGTAGTTATGATCTTTTCCTATTTTTTAGGCATTTAACTCATTTTCATTTGTTAAGTCACTAGCAAATCATTATCACACGTAATAATAGTGGAGTCATTGCATATTTTTTACTAAAGTTGTTATTTTTTAGATTAGTGATATCTTAATTTTTATTTGTATTTAAACTATGTATTATTAATGAAGAAAATATAGTTTTAGTTTGGGAAAAATATTGGTATCTCTTCTTTTTCTATTTTCTTGGAGTCCCGTTCCTTCTCGAATTGGAACAATTGTTACTGATAATCATATCAGTGAATCGAGCAGAAAGATGCAGAGAGGTCCGTGTTCTGGCAGGACCAATTTGAAAGTGCCGATTTGGATCTGTCAAACTGAAGTGTCGATTTGGATCTGTCAAGCTGAGAAATATTCACAAGGATTGACGGAGACGAGATCGAGGCCGATTGGAGGGCCAATTGTTTCAAAGGGGAAGAGAACGAGATCGTGATAGCTATCTTGAACAAATATGACTCGATTGGAGAATCAAGATTTATAGGAAATTAGTATCTTAATTATATTAATTGGTTTATTTAGATTATTTCCATATATTCGTACTTATTTGTTATTTCGGTTTTTACTCTCATTTAAGAGATCATTTGTAAACGTTTTGAGGAGTAGAATATGAATTAAAAATATTAAGTTATCACTTTGGTCGTGTTTTATTCCAATATTTGTTTAGAATCAACGGTTATTCACGTCTTTATCGATGCTTCCACCTGCATCAAGGAAGTTATTAAAGTTCTCACCAACAAATATTCTAAAAATCAAGGATAACGAAACAAATTCGAATAGAATCAAATTTAATTTGGATGAATATATATTCTTGGAATCATGCAAATGGATTTTGTTTGCAAGATCTTATAATCTCTAGCATAAACTATAATATGAACTCGTTTTACAGAAATAAAAGTTTGATATTCATTGTATTCAAACACTAATTAAAAGAGCAATAAAACATCTTCAGTGTAAACTGACTTCATGTAACACCTAGGATAAACCGATGAATAATTGAATTAATTAAATAGTTTAACCCCTAATTTTTTGTTTTTATTATGTGCGTTTAAAAAAATGCATTCTTCATTAATCGAGCTATAATTTATAATCGAATAATGTTATATGTCAAAGCCCAAGACGTTTCGTTTAAAGGATAGCCCATTAGGGGCCCTGGCCCAAAACGGAGCACATAAATGTAAAGTTGGAACACACAAGAGTTTATTTTTGGATCATTTGGAAAAAAAAAGTGATCTTTCTCTCTCTCTCCCCCATCTCTTCTGTTTTTTCCGGCCGCCGCCGTTGGTGCCGCCTCCACCACATTCGTTTTGGCCGAACCTACCTCATTTTAAACCCCTCGTCGAGCCCGTTCTAGATCCGGGCTCGGAATCGTGAAACAACGCCGCCTCCATCGTGAATCGACCGGTGAAGTTCCGGCATTCTTCCTTTCTCTATCCGCTTTCTATCCCTTTTCTCTATGTTTTTCCTCCCTCATTTTCTCTCTCTCTCTCTCTCTCTCTCTCTCTGGTTCTTGCTCGGGTTTGCTCCGCCGCCGTCGATCTATCATGCTGTGGGTGTGTTTGGTTGGGGGCGGCACCGTGTGTGACGGCACTGTGTGGGTGTTGGGCGCGTCTTGTTGGTGTGTGTGTGTATAGGCACCACCGTGTGTGGTGGCGCCGTGTCGAGAGGGGTGTTTGGGGGTGTGCGTGGGTGTGGTGGTGTTGTAAGGACGTCGTCGGCGACGTGGGTGCTGTTAGGCAGCGGGTAGCGATGGGTGGAGAGTTGGAGGAAGGGAGGGGTCATTCCGTAAATTCGAAGAGTCCAGAGACTTGGGTGCAAACCCTAGGATTTATGATGATTTATGAGTTAGTCCCTGAACCTTCTAAAATCTCGTTTTAGCCCTCAAGATTTCTGAAAATTCCTTATTAACCCCCAAAATTTTCTGAACTTTATATTTTAACCCCAAACCTTCTGAATATTATATTTTGGTCCCACAGGTATCCAAAATATCATAAGGACCCCAAATCTTTTCTGTTTTTGTAGAATGACCCCTTGGTCAAATTCAACGTTTCCAAATTTTACAAAAATGTTCCTATGTTTCTAAAAACTCTGTTTAAGCTAGTTTTTCCTCTGTTTAAGCTTTAATCGATCCCTTTCAATCCTACGATCAAGATTTAAGCTTCCGTTTCGTTTTCTTTCCTCTAACACTCATTTTTCGAGAGAGTTTCTATATTAATCTATGTATAAGTAATGTAATAAGGAATCTAAGAATCCTTGCTTGCATGTGTAGGCTTTCAAGTGAAAGAAAGGTCTTAGGGCTTAGGATTCAGAGTATCACGAGGGATCACCACCGAACGAGGTGGGGGTAACTTCTAAACCTGATGTTTAATCTTTCTGCTTCCTTTGTATGCTTAAGTTTTAAATGATGTTACGAATACCAAATGAATGAATGCATGAACAAGAATGCATGCTTAATGAGATGAGTCTTAATTGCTAAGCTACGTGAATCTATGAGTAATGAAAAGATTCTTTAATGATATGAATTTTGTGAAACTTATGTGTCATGCTTACGTGTCGTGACTTTATGAATGTGCATGCATATCACAGTTATGTTATGAAGGGACTTATGTCCTAAGTCATGCTACGGAGGGACTAATGGTCCGTAAAAAATGCTACGGAGGGACTGGTGGTCCGTAAAAAGAATCAATGGGATAAAAACTGTTTTGTAGGGTAAGACGAGGAGTACCCACACCTATCTACATTTATGTGTTGTGTTTAACTGTTGTATTCATGACTGTTTAATTATTTCTGTTGATAAATGAACGTTAAATTCAGAAAGTATCCCCACGAGTGTATTCCAAGCACTCACCCCCGCGTGTATTCATGCCACAGGAAATGATGGAAATAGGGAAGTGTAGAGAGAGAGATGTCGTATCAAGAAGTGTTGTTATTTCTTTCCATTATTAGTCTTCTAAACAATGTCTGTTATCTGTTTTGTAAAGTTAAACCACTTTCCTTTTAATGGAGCTTGTATAAAGTTTTCCGCTGCTTAGATTTCAAACATTTCTCACAACTTGTGCCGATGGTTTTGATTATGTAATATTGAAAGTTTAAAATTTGCAAAGTTTCTTGTTATGGATGATATTTAAACTCTTTTATCGCTCGTTTATTTCCAAGCTTTCTTTTTAAAATGTATGTTCTTTTCTCTCCTATTGCACGCCCGATATGTAAACTCTGATATTTATAAGCTTTCTAAAGGGGATGTGACACTTCATATGTAGGGCCGTACCTAACAATGTTTAGGCCTGAATCGAATTTTAAAAAAACCCTTCAAATCATTTTTTTCTCAATTGTACAATCACAAATACAAATATATAAATTTAAAATATATTTTATCAAATTGACAATCGATGAATTATTTTATCAATGAAATTTTATAAAGACATGATATACATAAATAATTAAATATCCTAAGTTGGGTTAAAACATTAAATTATCATTCCAATAAACTAATAATCAATAATCAAACCATTTTCTCGAAACACTATTAACAAGCCAATGAAAATTACATATTTTTCTACTCCTCAAAGTTATATGACATTGCAATATTCCTTTGAATTTATGATAAGTAGGAAGGTTGCGTCTTCTTATGTGTTTAGGCGTTTGGTTTTAGTTGCATATTCGTGCTATTTTGTTATATTTTTCCACTTATTAATTCTTCTTGGTAGATTTCTTCGATTCCTTATTTTTTTATGTATTTTAGGGGCTTAATGTAGCTATTCCAAGGATGAATCCTAAGTGCACGTGTTGGAGTGAGGCATAGGAGAGCAAGGAATAAAGTTGCTGGGTCTTGGAGCTGAAAACGTTGAAAAATACATTGACACAGGCGCAGATTGACACGCCCGTGTTGGGCCATTTCGCTAAACTGTTTAGAATTTCTTGGAGGCTAAGTTTCGGCCCAATCTTAATTATTTCGGCCCAAGACTGTAGGTCATGGCCAGGACATATTGAGACCGATTTTAGACATTTTTTGGGAGAGATTGGTGGGGGATTGAGGAGGGTCTGGACGTTAGAACAAGGTTTTCCATCTTTTCTTTTGGGAGTTTTTGAAGCCGATATGCAAGGCTAGACTACTTTCGCTTGGTTCGAAGGGATGTTGAAACCTAAAACCTCTTTTATGCTTTGATTGATTTCAGTAACATATTCTCTAATTTATACTTGTGAATTGATTGTGTTATTCTGTGATGAAAGTTTATAATTTGTGTATATTTGATTTAGCCTGATCAACTTTATTGAATTTACACATGTTTATTGCTAGAATTGAGATTGTAATCCGTAATTTGTGTATATTTGATTTAGCCTGATCAACTCTAGGGATAACACGATGTGAGTTAAACGAATTGTCGTATGTATTTGTTGCTTAGACTAATCTATTTTCCTTGATTCTAAAGTTGTTGCATTAAATCTAGTTTATTAGGTTATCCAACAATTAGGTCTAATTAACGATCGTTTCTTAATTAGATATACTTAAGGAAAAATCTGAATAACTCATCGTACTTGTTATTTAGGGTTAGTAATTCATGAGGAAAGAAGAGAATATTGTTACAATCAATTTTACATAGTTGAGTGAAGGTGGAAACAAAACTAAGAACCGAGTGCTTTCTTAATTAATTAAATTCCATTTAATTGCTCGTTTTATTCTTGAAGTTTTCTCTAGAATATTAAATCCAAAAAAAACCCCATGTTTTCTTGATTGAACTCTAAATACAAGATAATTAGTTTTGTCCGCTCTTCGTGGGATCGACCTTTGCTTATTACTTCTACGTCTTTGTAGTGGTTTGAGTAGAGAAATAAATTTAATTTTATCGTGCCGGCGACAACACAGTCAATTTAATTCAGTGATACTTGGGTATTGCCCCTTTTGATGTTAATTCCCCAGTTTCAAGGTAATTTGTCCATTTCGATTGTGCACCTATATTTGCATTCATCTTGTTAAACTAAATCTCCATCTTATATCCATCATTTCATCGTTCTTTGTGAATGAAGCTAGAATATCCTCTCGAGAGTGGGCTTTGTCCTATCATTTATCACCCTGTTTGTGACTGATAATCTTGGAGATGGTTGCAACACATTTCTATAATTGGAATATGAAAAAATTTCTTGATTTCTTCCTCCGTGATTGTATTGATATATATTGCCATCTATTGTTTTGGGAGTTGTTGTAATTCTGTCAATTCACGTAATTCAAGTCTTCTATTCCCTCTTGTTGAGCAAAATCACCTCTATGTCCCCTAAACTTTCCATAGCTTAGGCATGTGCTTGAGGCAATGCAGTTAATTGACCTGAGATGGTAGCCATTTAAGCTGATAAAGTTGAAATTAGATCATTATCAGAAATTTCAACTACTTTCTGACATGTATTCCTTTCAGATTGCTTTTGATAACTATTTGTTGTCATTTCCTCAAGAATAAAGATGACACCTTTAGGAATTTTTGCTAATAGATCTTCTAACGTTGTTGCATCAATCATCGATCTTGTGTTCCCATTAAGTCAATTATATAAGAAACAAATTTGTTGATCCTCTAGGAATTAATCCATGTTGAGGACATGAATCGTTCCCAAGCTTCTACCAAAGATTCCCCTCAAATTGCCTAAACTGAGTAATCTTACTCTTCAGTTTCAATGTCTTTTTAAGAGGAAAATACTTGAAGAGAAAAATTCTAGACAATTCTTCTCATGTAGTAATAAATCCTTGTGGAAGTGAACGAAGTTATTAAACCATACTTTGACTTATCTCATAGCGAGAAATGAGAATAAACAAAGTTAGATTGCATCATCGGACATCCCATTAGTTTGATGGTATCACATCCCTCCGAAAATTGCGCCAGATGTGCATTGGAATCATCTGAATGACCTCCACTGAATTGGTTTCGTTGAATCATGTTAATTAGAACTGACTTTAGTTCGAAATTATTACTCTGGAAGCATGATACTCGATCTTCATCGACAAAATCAAATTCTTTATTAAAGAGTTATGTCCAATAATAATATCCTTTGTGAGTGGCTAACAAATTAAAATGTTGAGCCTAATCATGGAGGCTCAAATGTTGGGCATAGAGTAGTACATCGTGATCGAGAAACCGCAGCTCATAATCTTTTTAATTGTTAGGGTAATCGATTTGGAAACCAATCAGAATAGCAATTCAACACCAAAAACACCAGTTCGAACACCTCGAACTTGTATGAATGAATAAAGAAACAATAGAAAATGATAAACAACCAAGAACACAACAATTAACGTGGTTCGGCTTGAATATGCCTACATCCACGGAGAAATCAATCACACTAATCAATGAAAAAAGATCAATCGTTTACAACACACTTGAGAAAGAAAACCAAGAATAGCAAACCCTAGCTAAACTCTCAATACAGATATCTCTCTCTCTACAACGATTGCTCTCTCAACACTTTGTGATAATAATGAATAGATGTGAAGATATCTCTCTCTCTCTCTCTCTCTCTCTATAATACTCTAAGTTGTAAAACTCCCGCCCAAATCAGTTATGAGCTGATTCCGTTAGTTCGCTTGCAACTCCTGACTCAACGAACTGCCTCATGCAAAACAGAATCATAATAGAAAAATGGATAAAAACCGTCAAATAAAACACGCTTTTATTAGTTAAACACAACTTCCTTTATATACCGAACTCTGACGAACTCTTGTAAATACCGACGAACTTAAGCGAACTACATCTTATAGTTCCCTACTTATTCAGTTTGCCTGCTTCCTTGTTCTGTTCGCTCTATTTGATCCATGCTTACATATCATCATTAATGATTATTTTGCTAAAAATCCAACATACAATGAATCAATGTTTCGTCATCGGTTCCGCATGTCTCGAAGTTTATTTCTTTGAATTGTTGATGCTGTTAAAAACCATGATCATTATTTTGTGCAGAGAAGAGATGCGGTTGATGCTGTTAAAAACCATGATCATTATTTGGTTTGTCTACACTTCAAAAGGTAACAACAACATTTTTAGTTCTAACATATGCAGTTATAGCAGATGCAACTGATGAATACATAAAAATTGGAGAGTCTACTGCAATTGAATATGTAAAATGATTTTGTCGTGCTATTGTGGAGATTTTCTCGGAGAAATATTTAAGATCACCGACCGTCGATGATGTTGCAAGACTCCTTATTGGTGAGCAACGTGGATTTCCGGGAAGGTTAGATAGCCTTGATTGTATGCATTTGGTGTGGAAAAATTATCCTACAACATGGACTGGACAATATGCAGGCCGTAGTGGTTCTCCAACCATCATTCTTAAAGTTGTTGATTATGATTTTTGGATATGGAATGCATATTTTGGTATGCCATGATCTAATAATGATATCAATGTGTCGGAGAGAGGTCTCATCTTTTTTCTAATCTTACTAGAGGTATCGCTCCGTCTACACATTATGTTTTCCAAGAAAAAGAACACAACATGGGGTATTATTTAGCAGATGGTATATACCCTAAATGGTCAACTCTTGTGCAAACTATTCGCGATCCACATGGTAAAAAAAAAGGTATTTTGCAACCATACAAGAAGCTTGCAAAAAAGATGTGGAACGTGTATTTGTAATTCTCTAGAGTCAATTTGTAATTGTAGCGAATCCTGCTCGCTTTTGGATGACAAGTGATTTGCAAGACATAATAACCGCATGCATTATAATGCATCATATGATAATCGAGGATGAACGAGATCTCAGTGCTCCGATTGTAGAAGTGAGTGAAGTGACAACTCCAGAGGTAGAAATGACAAATAATGAAAATTCTTGATTTCAATATTTTCTTCATTGACATAAATAAATCAGAGATACAAATGCTCATTACGAACTTCGAAATGCATTGATCGAACATCTTTGGGAAAAATATGCTAATTCGGAAGGTTAATGACAATCATTATGTAATTTATATTTCTCTATCATTATGTAATTTTTATTTTATGTAATTTTTTTCTATCATTATATAATTTCTTTTCTAAGCATTGCATTATGTTATATGACTATTTAATTTTCTTTAGTATTAATATATATTTGTGATGAATTTTATAATATAATTTTGGTATTTTATATCAATTTTTTTTATAAGATTTTTTAATTTCATTGAAACATTATATATTAAATTTATCTATTAACTTAAGTAAACAAACATTTGATAAGATAGAAAATATAAAAGAAAAAATGAAGAATATTCTAAAAGAATAATCCAATTGAGTTAAAATTTAAGTTTAATGATTGAAGATAATTTTGATATTTGTAGCAAATTTGGTGGCAAATCCAAGTTTTGAGTCCAAATTTGCCACCAAACCTTGGAGATGCTCTAACAATCCTAGAAACCTTAGAAAATTAGTCAAACATTATTAAAAAAATTCGTGTATTCTCATTGTCCCATCCATTAAGCATAGTTTGTTCAACTTCAGGGATTGAATCTTTCAAGTCACATTTATCTCATAACAAAAAAAGTCTCATGATTAATTATATGTAGATTGATAATTTAATTTATCTCAAAAGGAGAAAAAAAACTAAATTATAAAATAAAAATTCTAATACCTGCGTCTTTGAATACATATCCATTACTATAGATGAGATTGTTGTTTTTTCATACATATAAATATCGATATTATATAATCTCAATTCACGTTCGATCTCAATCTACTCCTGTATAGTAGTGGTGATAGTGATACCACTAAGCAAATACGACTTGTGGTAAACATGTGCATATATAAATAATAATATTATTAAGAAAATCACATGTTCTCAGATCTTCAACTGCTCTCCTACCTTCCAAAACAACTGTACTATATAATTAATTATGAAACTCACAATCCAAAATATACCGATATAAGGTGAGATGATTCCGGTAATATGTATAGTGTACCGCGACGAGGTTATCTGAATGTATAATGTTCTGTGGAAACATAAAAAACGTTGTTAAGCACAAGTAAGCTAGAGAAAAATACATAGTGTTAGGAAATTTATATTTAGATTTTGATGAGACAAAATAACATTGTAATAGGAGTTTAGAGTACCCCATTTTTCACACTATTTAAGTGAAACTTAGATTAGTCTTGAGTCAAGAAGATATGTTGAAGAATGAAGGATTTTGCAATTCAGTAGTTGATTGACCAAGAAGAAAATACAGTGATTGACCAATAAGAAAATACATCAAGCAGCAAGGAAGGCCACGACTGAATGTAGCAGAAGTAAATAATATTTGGATACTGTAAACAGGATAATATGACAACACAGTGAGGAGTGTCGAATGCAGCAAGCCAACATAATGCTGCATTACTACAATAGTTGCAGAATTTACAGATATTGCGCCAGAATAAAAAAAGACAGAAAGAATGAAATGGACAATCATACACAATAATGCAGTACGAGGAAGATCAGTGTTGTCCGAGAAAATGTCTTTTCAAAACTAGCCAGTAGAGACAAATTGATCAACGCAATATCGAGAACCAGTAACCAGCCGACATGTGGATTAACAGACTACAACAAACCTGTAACCTAGTACAGCCGCATTAAATAACTTGAAGTGCAAGACAAGAAAAATTGAATACAACCCTTCAGAAGCAATTAATGCGAGCTCAAGAATATTTGAAGAGGATTCAAATTCAAAGAAATGTGTCGTCTTTAAATGGACATATTTCTATACCTATAAATAGAGGAAGACTTGACTGAAGCTAGTACTGAACAACTGAAAAACTGATCATACACTCTAGCAAGAACAAGCTATCAAGCTCTGCACATTAAAGTTTTCACTCACTCAACCTCTAAGAGAACTAGTCAAACCTTAGAAACACTTGAGTTCAATATTCATCAAGGCTGCTTCAAGCACCAGTTGAAGAAGCCTATATACTTTTAACCTCTGACCTTGTTTTAGTGGTGTCCTTAGTTGATAGGATTTAGATCCTTGATGAGTGTTTAGCCTTAGGAGTTAAGACTAGAACTCTGTGTGAGTTTAGGATCCTATGTGGGTCACCCTATTTGATTCGAGCAACCTGTGTGGAAGCTGAATTTTAGTAGGTGAAACTTGTTAAGTTGATAGTTTGTAAGGTTGAATCATGTAAAATATGTAAAATAAACTTGCTTAACGAAGTTCCTCCTTAGAGAAGGAGTAACTTAAAATCTGATAGTACTCACCGACAAACTCCAACAAACAAATAGAGAAGAAAATAGATATAAAAAAATAAAGAATCAATATGATAGAGAAAGAAATTTGAGAGAGAGATAGATTGCTGTTGAAACATATGTGACTGCAACTGGAAATCTGATAGTACACACAAAAGGAAAATTCTTCAAGATTAAAAAATAATAAATAATTAGTGTGATCAAGAGAGAGATTGTCGTCGTAATGGATGTGACTTTTCTAAATCTTTAAGAGAAGTTAGAAATTTGTGGAAGAAAATGAGTTGGAATTGATAATTGAAAATTAGAGAGATTTAGAGAGAGAGTTCCGTATAATGAAAACTACATTTAAGCGGGGACAAATTTTTCTATAAAATACATTAAAAATGATGATGATGATGATGATGATGATGATGATGATGATGATAATAATAATAATAATAATAATGATAATAATAATAATAATAATAATAATAATAATAATAATTCTAACTAAATCCTGGTTAAGACTTGAATTAAGGGTTATATCAATTGTGTATACTTCTTAATTGTGTTTATCAATGCATATTTGTACACCTTTCAGGCTTTCACCACTATTTGGATCTTGCATCTAAACATAAAAATTCTTAATATATATCTTATGTGGTTAAATTTAATTTGGGGTGTTATAATGTGCATATTTTATATGAAATAAGAATATATGTGGAATAAGAATATTAAATTATATTATTAAGAATATAACTTTCTTACACAAATCTCTAGAAAGACAGTAAATTGAAATATTAATTATGTGCTAAATATTTATCTTATAAAAATAATTCTTCCAATAAAATATTAATAATGTTTATTTCATCAAATCTATATATATATATATATATATATATATATACTTATATATATATATATATGTGATGATCAGGCACGCACCTGAAGAATGCGCACCGTGCGCATTCCTTTAAGATTTTTTTTTTAAATTTTTAATATTTCATATTATTTCTTTTCCCTCGCTACCACTTCACATACAAAATTTTCATCTCACATGTAGACCTAACTTATCATCAACATATACAATTTGCATCCCACATATCAATATAGATCTTCTTCCCAATTCTCATCTCATATCAATATAAATCTTCTTCTCAATTCTCATCTCACAGATGCTACATCATGAAAATTATTTTTAAATGAAATCCTCAAAATGAATAATAAAAATCGAAATATGAATTAAGTAAAAAAGAATAAATTCTCAACAAATCATATCATCACACCCAATCAAACTTAACAAATCCTCAAAATCAACAAATCATATCCTCCAACTCAATCATCAATTTCAAGAAGTGTTCAAACAATCCTCAAAATCCCCGTCTCTTTAATTACTTGTATTTTGTGTCTTCAAATATAATCCAACTTAATCATCAATTTTCAAGAAATCTTCAATCAATCCTCAAAATCCCTAAGTCTCTTTAATTACTTGTATTTTGTGTCTTCAAATATAATGGATCTAACATGTAAATTTTTTTTAAAACAAATTAGTACCATAATTTTTTAAATGTAAAAACTTTCATAGAAAATATAAGAAAATGATGTGATGCAGGTACAATTTCTTAATCACAAAACCACAAACTCTTACTTTTGAAATTGTTGTGATTTTTCCTTTGATGATTTTACAAGAAAGTAAAGTAATGGATCTAACATGTAAATTTTTTTTAAAACAAATCAGTACCATAATTTTTTAAATGTAAAAACTTTCATAGAAAATATAAGAAAATGATGTGATACGGGTACAATTTCTTAATCACATAAACAATTTTTTTGAAATTGTTGTGATTTTTGCTTTGATGATTTTACAAGAAAATAAAGTATGTGAAGATATTGATGAGGGGTTATGTCGATGTGTGAGATGAGAATTCCGTATATGAAGTTGTAGGATGAGAAAAAATTATGTGTATAATAATATAAAATATTAAAAATTACATTGATTATGATTTAGAAAATTATGTGTATAATAATATAAAATATTTAAAATTTCATTGATTATGATTTAGAATTTCTTGAGAATTGATTACTTAAATATTATTCATTGTTTCCTTTAATTGATTAATTGGATATTTATATTTTTTTTCTTTCGGATGGGAATTGAGAAGTGGTAGGGTGGGAAAAAATTATGTGTATAATAATATAAAATATTAAAAATTATATTGATTATGATTTAGGAAATTATGTATAATAATATAAAATATTAAAAAGTACATTGATTATGAGAATTGAGAAGAAAATTTATGCTGATATGTGGGATGAAAATTTTGTATGTGAAGTGGTAGCGTGTGAAAAGAAATAATATGAAATATTAAAAATTAAAAAAAGAAATCTTAAAGGAGTGTGCACGGTGCGCATTCTTCAGGTGCGTACCTGATCATCACTCTATATATATATATATATATAATAATAATAATAATAACAACAACAACAGAAGTCAGTCAGGCAAAATAGTAATTCTATAAAGAATTTAAGGACAATTCATAATTTATAACTTCTAAGGTTAATATAAAGGAAAGAATTCATTTACCACAAGTTTTAAAATTCACAAACAGAAAATCGTATTATTTTCAAAATATCTTTTGAAATATTTTTTTAATTCAATTATAAACAAAACTATAAAGTTTTACAAGTCACGATCAGAAAACCATTATCTTTTCAAAAAATCTTTTCCAATTTTTTTAAATTTAATTATAAATAAACTGTTTTTTTTTTCAGCAAATCAGATATCAAAATTTTTTTTTCTTAAAACACTATTTATTTTTTAACAAATCAGATATCAAAAAACCACTTAAAAATTTGTTAAGATTCATTCATATATTTAATTACATTTATCTACATACATTTTATATTTAATAATTACATTTGTCTACGTACATTTTTAAAATATAATATTTGAATATTCACATTGAAAAAAAAAATTCAGAAACAAATAACATGCTTGAAAAAAATTTCTCTCTCTCTATATTAAAAAAAAATTACAACTTCTATCAAAATATATAATATTTCATATCTGGATTTAAAAAAAATATTACAATTTCTATCAAAATATATAATATTTCATATCTGGATTTCAAAATTCCACATTACGTGGAATAACTGTTTTTACTTTTTTTTTCTTTTTTATTTTCCGAGGTGGTTTCATCTGATCAAATTTACACGTTCACATATAATTTAAATATTGGGTTAATTACATAAAAATACATGAACTTAGATTCTAGTTTCAATTACAACATGAATTTTTGACTGTAACATAAAAAACGTTCAATTTAACACTTGTTTCAATTTGAGACATGTTTTGAGATTTTCGGGCTTCAATTGATGATGTGGTACCCGAAATGTTAAATTGAAGTCATGTCATCAACAAATGTGGCGGTGCCGTCGTCGAACCACCGTCGGACTACTATCACCGGAAAATTAAAGAAAAATCTCATCTATTACTAAATTCTACAAAATGAAACTCAATCATTTTTCTTTGAAAATTTCAGAAAACAACCTTTAAATCTATCTATAAACTCCCTATCTACCACCACGTCTCACCGGAAAACTCCATTGATGATCTCCAAACTTTCAAAATTCAATTTCTTTCATTTCTCAACCAAATTACACCAAATTTGTATCAAAACGATCATCTACTTAAGACCAAACACATAATCATATCAATTTACATAAACCATTCAACTTTTAGTAATTTTCGAAAGAAATGTTTTTTTGAAATTTCATTTGTTTTAACTCTTGTGATTTTCATCTTTATTTTTTAAATTCGATTTTGAGATTGGGAGGGGAAGGTGGTGACAGTGGCGAGAGGAGAAGGAAGATGGCTAGAAGGAAGAGACCGGAAGGTTGTGGCGGTGGCGAGGGGATTGAGAAGGCAGAAGAGTAGGGAACAAGGTTGGGGAAATATACGCAGTATTTCTTCTTTTTTTTTACTTTTAATTTTCTTTTTTCTTTTTTCCACTTGTTTTTTTTTCCTTTCTAAATTCTACATTTGTTGATGACATGACTTCAATTTAATATTTTGGGCTCCACATCATCAATTGGAGCCCGAAAATCTCAAAACATGTATCAAATTGAAACAAGCGTTAAATTGAACATTTTTTATGTTACAACCAAAAGTTCATGTTGTAATTGAAACTAGACTCTAAGTTCATGTATTTTTATGTAATTAACTCTTAAATATTTGATAATTGTTCCCATTTTTTTCCACGTTGTTTTAACTTATGAAATTTACACGTTCACATACAATTCATATATAATTTCTCAAATAAATCCTACATATAATTTCTGAAATAATCTCACATATTTTTAGATCCCACACATAATTTCTGAGTTCTTCATTTGATTGAGCAAATCTTAATAAAATATCCCAATGACTTCTATTTGGAATATGATTCGAGATATTGATACTACCAGAAGACTTTGGAGCCTTCGTGTGTGATGTTTTAGGGCTTACGATGTTCCTGCATTCGGAAGTACCACGGAGCTATACAATTTTGATTGTGTTTTCAGAGATAAAATGGTTATTTATTTAAAATAATCTATTAATTATGTATACCATAGTGGAATGTAATCTCTAATATCATTTTGTTTCACATAAATTTTAGGGTGATACAATCCATGGAGTTGCTCGAAAACCTCACCTTGAAAAGATTCGTGATAAGGTTGTAGAAAGAAAAACGTACGTACTTTCTAACTTTATTGTTTCAAAGTACGACTCAGCCTTGAGAACATCTAAATCAAAGTTGAAGTTCCAATTTTATGGAGTATCAAGACGATAACTTTCCTAATAATCCGTACATTTTTAAATCATTAGACGAGATTATTACCATGAAAGCTAATGAACAAACTGTTCTATTTGGTAAGAATTACATAATTTTTTATGAAATTATTTTATTTTTAAATTTATTGTCGTTAATGATTATTATTTAATAATATTTTTTACCAACATTAATGCAAATTTAGTGGGAAAAATTGTTGCATTTGATCCACCAAGAAAGACTAAAAGTGGCAAGAGATTGATGGAAATAATAATTGAGGATTTGCAGTATGTTTCTTTAATTTAGATGTAATTGTATTTTATATTAATTGTTTTTTAATAGTCATTTGATATATGTCAGGAAACTACAACTCACCGTTACTTTGTAGGAGGATTGCATTGATACAATATTTCTAGATATAGCATTCGAAAACAGAAAGCGTAAAATCCTAACTCTTCAATTTGGTAGGGTGGTCAATTTTGAAAGTAAGTATACGTTGTTATACTGTTATATTGTGTAATCTGATCCGTATAAAATTGTTTAAAATCTTACTTAGAAATATAAGATTAATTACTTTGATCTGTTTTATGCAATAATTAATGATATATATATATATATATATATCTTACTTAGAAATATTAGATTAATTACTGTGATCTGTTTTATGCACTTATTAATGATATATATATATTGTGTAATCTGATCCGTATAACATTATTTAAAATCTTACTTAGAAATATCAGAATTATTGCGATTTGTTTTACGTACTTATTAATGATATATAGATATATTATTTAATTTGATACACATAAAAATATTTAAAATCTTACCGATAAATATCAAATTAATTACTCTGATCTATTTTACGCATTTATTAATGATATATAGATATATTGTTTAAATTGATATGCATAATGTAGTGCCCCGGATCAAAACGAGAATAATTGAATAATTAAATAATTGAACCCTGACTTAATAATTATGTGCATATATTTTGACTGTTTAATTAATTTCGTGCGTTTCAGATATGTGTATAATGCACGATTTAGATCGATAATTTTCCTAGACGTGGAACATAGGATTTTATTTTACCACGCGATGCGTATTTGAAAAACAAGAAGATAGAAACGAACTAGAGGTCAATCGGAGACCCGTAGCTCAACTGACGAAGAAAATGGTAAAATTTTGATAAAAGGTAAAAATAAAAAGAATATTTTAATGAAAGGTAAATTAAGATATTTTTGGTAACTGGCCAGCAGTGGAGCTGGTGGTGGTGCGCCGGGCGCGGGGTGTGCGAGGGTGAGCGAGCGTCGGGTGCCGGGTTGTGCGTCGGGGACGGGATGTGCGCGTCGCGGGCCGGGTGTGCGCATGCTGTGCGGGCGCGCGCGCGGGCGACAGGGACCAGGTGGCCGAGGAAACTCGGCAGCTGCCGGGTGATGCGTGAGCCGTCGGGTTCTTTTTCGCCCGACGCCGGGTGCTCGCGTGCCCCGACGCACGTGACGCCGTATTTTCAATCCGAACCCTGTCTTTTTCACCGTACAGCAACATCGAGTCGTTTTTGGCGAAATTTCGTTGACCGAGGGTCGTGGGCCCGGTCAAAGTCAACCCTTTGACCAAAATTACCATTTTACCCCTAAACCTAAAATACTCCGTTTGAGCTCGTTTTAACTCCGATCGAGCTCATTCTTTTTGCGTTACGATCCTAATTTCATTGCCTATCATCTCAGCCTTTTGGGTTGAACTTTCAGCCTTGTCTCCAAAATTCCAATCTTTAGATCGTTCGATCTGTCGTATCGTTAACGAACGTTTTTTCGTCGGAACCCTTTACAGCTTTAATTATACTGTATTTAAGACCTAAGAAACACCGTAAATGTGTAGGCTACTTGTTGGACTAAGCTTTGAGGTGTTGGGTCGTCGAACGTACTGTTCTATCTACTCACGCGGTAACCACTATACGAGGTGGGGGTAATTTCTATCTCTTTATCTGTTTACAGCTTTCCCTACTTAATGCATGATTGGTGGAATACTAAATGTTGTGATTATATGCTATGTTTATGTGTCATGTTATATTGTGAAAGGACGTGGGTCCACATACATTCTTTAGTAGGGTCGGGTGATATCCGTACCTGAGATGAGTAGGGTCGGGTGATTCCTGTACCTGAGATATGTAGGGTCGGGTGATTCCCGTACCTGAGATTTGTAGGGTCGGGAGATTCACGTACCTGAGATTCGTAGGGGTAAGTCGGGGAATATCTGCACCTGAGTTTGGGTTATGAATTACGTGCTGTGCATTTTACGTGTTGTGACTAAGTGCCGATTTGGTATATTCTATTTCATTTATACGTCAAATGTTATAAGAGGTGGATTTCATCCCCACGAGTGTATTCCACGCACTCACCCCCTATTCTGTAACTCACGTTACAGGTGATGGCGAGCAGGGTGATCCTTAGAGAGAGGGATGATGGTGCTCTATCTAGGCTGTTGCATTTTAAGTTTGTTGGTTCACAACAGTTAAATAATGATTTTGTAAAACTCGTTTTGTAATGTACAATCTTGTGTTGATTTTGGGATGATGGATCCTGATGTATCTTCCGCTGGTATGTTAAATGTTTTATTTCGGCTTAACGTCGGATTTGTATTTTGTAAAATCGTCTCCTTTCTATTTTCAAATGTTTCTATTTTATTTCATGTACGTCTTTTTCTCCTTCTTTCTTCACGCCCAAAGAGAAAACTCTGATATTTTGACCGAAAGATTTTGGGGTCGTGACACATAAAATATTTAAAATCTTATTGATAAATATCAAATTACTTACTCTAATCTGTTTTACGCACTTATATTTTTTAATCTGATCCGTATACATTTTTTTTCAAATATTACTGATTAATATCAGATTAATTATTGTGATCTGTTTTATGTACTTATTAATGATATATTTATATTTTTTAATTTGATTCACATAAAATTATTTCAAATCTTACTGATAAATATCAGATTAATTACTATAAGCTTTTGTAACTGATAAATATCAAATTAATTATAGTGATCTATTTTACGTACTTATTAATGATATATTTATATTGTTTAATCTTTTCTGCATAAAATTATTTCAAATCTTACTGATAAATGTAAGATTAATTACTATGACATTTTGTATATGGTTTGTTTAAATTTTTTACCTATTGATCTATACATTGTAAAAATAATCAAGTTAGCAACGCATTTCATGCTACCAAGTGTGTTGTCAATTCCGTTGATCCTCAAACAAAAGAATTTAGAAAAAGGTAAGTTATTTTCTAAAATTATTTACAATAAAATGTTTAATGTATCTTTTCTTAATAGTTTAAATGTCATTATAGTTTGAATATAGTAACATAATTTATTTATTTAGTTTGGAGAAACTCCCTTTAGCTACAACTTCAGTAAGTGGTTTGTGTGAAGCACCTGAAAGTTCTATTACAAATGAGTTTTTTTACTGGAAGTGACGTCGTGAAATCAATCAATGACATTGAGAATTTATTCAAGTATCAAGACTGAGCTAATTATTGGTTACGTGATATTAAGAAAACAAGTTTTAATTAGAAATAAGGGTTTTTTTTTAATATGAATTGCACAAATCAATAGTTCTATTTTCTTGCATAAAACCTTCCATTTCTTCTTTCTTTGTTACTTTAATGCCAATAATTTTGGAAAACCACTAAACTTGTTTTATGGGACATGGCAAATTTTAGGAAAGACGCTCATTAAATTTAATGGTTTCTCCTCAAATTACTATTTTGCTACTATAAATATCAATGCACAAATTTGCATCACAACTCAAATATTTTGCTATATAAATTCGGAAAGTTCCAAATGATAATTACAAAGAAAACTTAAACAATTTGCTTTAAGAGAAAAATAGTCCTAAATCGATCATCGATCAATAAGCTAGAAGCAAGCATGGCGAAGATGCTAGTGATGACCTTGGTCGTGATGCTTGTGGTTAGTACATTTAATTCATCATCCGCAGATGATGGCAAAGTTATTGGGTATGGAGCATTGGGAAGAAATGGTGTTCCAAAGCAAGAGTCGCCCCCAAGCGCTGCAAACCCTTACCATAGGGGTTGCGAACCGAGCCAGCAATGTCGTAATGGTCGAAGACTGTTGAGCGTTGGGGTGCAAAACCTTATTGAGTGATGGATCTAAGACTGAACTTGCATTGCATTAAATCATAATGTTTTTGTTCCAAGTTCTAATATTTTTCTCTTAACATTGTTTTCTCATGTAATTGATCATGTGATGTAATATTCCTATCAATTATGATCAATGATCAAATAAAATGTTTTGGTTACCCGAAAGGTTTCAATGTCGATGTATAATATGGAAAATGGAAAAGGGAAAAGGTGTGACGATCTTAGTAAAACACAATAAATTTAAAACTCACCTCAAAAGTGTAAAAATGTTGTGAAAATCTTAATTTAATTATTGTATGATTTTAAAATTTTGAATTTATTAAAATTATTCGAAAATGGATGCTAAAAGGCTTGTGATAAAATGCATACATAAGACATAACTAAATTAGAATTTAGTTCGTTTAATTCTAATAGTCATGATCAATTTTTCAGTTAATGTATTCATTTTAATGTTTCTAAGAAAGGGTTAATTAATTTCATTTTCTCAACCTATACTACGAGTGTTTTTAAATTTCACATCTTAATTTTTTTTCTGATCATAACACATTCTTCATGTTTTGTTTATTTTTGCAACCCCCGACAGCATTTTCTGGCAAGAAAGGGGCCTCATGATTTTCTCGTGCCAACTAAAGGTTATTTTCGTCATTTGCACTTAAAAAACATGGTAAAATCAGTTCTTCAACTATTTTCAACAGTAAATAAAATTTTATTTTTGTTTGAACCATGACCACTATTCTTTATTTACTCAAATTTAAACAATTTGCAAAAGAAATGAGGTGGAAATTAGGGCAAAATTCAATTTTGGAGGGGAATTAGTTAATGGCCTAAAAAATGACGAAAATACACTCAGTTGACACGCGAGAATCATGTGGGCCTTTTCTCAACGGAAAATGTTACTGGAGGTTACAAAAATAAACAAAACGTGTGTATAAATTGTAATTAGAAAAAAAAAATAGTTTAGGATGCAAAATTAAAAAAACGCATATAGTATAGATTGGAAAATGAAATTACCCTCCTAAAAATGCCAATATTGTGACATTGCCAAAGTGTCTCGCTCTTTCGCATTTCCATGTGTTTACGTTTTTCTATCGTTGGCGCTACTACATCAGACATTTCTAAGTAGATTCCCCAAGCCCATAATAAGATCATATAGAATTAAATAACTTGAATTTGAAGGAGTCTAATCCTAAGAAGAAAAGAAAAATCTTTAGGATGTTATTTAATCAGATAAGAAGCTACATATAAGTTAAATCCTAAGTTCTCTATGTTAATTATTAAATCTGAAAGATATATATCTGCGCACAATATACCATGCAATTCTAACTATAACAAAAACGAGAAATAATTTCAATCTTTAAACAATTGCAATCCCTACGAAATCAGTGCATAACAGACTATGTTGAACACCCAAAACAGATAACATGTATAGATGGAGTCAAAGAATCCCTCTGTAAGATAGTTGCAGGATATCACTTGATCTCTGTTTCCCTTTCCTTCCAGCTTCCAAACTGGTCCACGTACGTACTCAACATACAGTTTGATACATTTAGCTAATATAAGATTTTGTCTTTTCACCTTTTTTTCGAAATTGATCTTATGTAGGTTTTAAAGATGTAAATTTTTTTTAACAAAATAAGAATTTTAATTTCAATAACGTTACACATTAATGCTACATATAAACACACACAAAAATATGAGACCGTCTCACATAATGCCTTGGGTGAAACAAAACTCCATATGTCAATCAAAGTCACTGCAATGTTGGTCAACGCGGTTAACGAACCAATCCGCAGGTCACCCTTAGGTGAAACGAAACTCCATATGTCAGTCAAAGCCATTGCAATGTTGGTTAATGCGGTCAACTAACCAATCCGCAGTTCAATACAGTCATAAAAGTATTAGTTATATATGTAGAAATACTCATTTTAGGGCTAAAATTATTACATTTTTAGTTAAAATATTGCATCAATGTTTTGATGATTCATAAAGGTATTCTTAATACATTTCTAAGTATTAATTTTATGACTAAAGGTATTACATATATCAGTTAAAATATTACATCAATTTTTCGGTGATTCATAAAAATATTTGTAATATATGTATTAGTTTTATGGCTAAAAGTATTATATTTATTAGTTACAATATTAAATGAATTTTTTGGCGATCCATAAAAATATTATAATACAATAAGTACTATAATTATAGCTAAAAGTATGACAATTTTAGAGAAAATATATTATATGTATTTGAAGGTGATTCATAAAAAGTATTAGTTAGTATATATATATATATATATATATATATATATATATATATATTAGTTTTATGACTAAAAGTATGACTTTTATGAGTCAATGAATTGTTAGTTTTTTCATATAAGGACGATTGTTGGAGTCGGCGGCTCTTCCCCCAACTAACAAAGAGATCTTACCGAAGTTGGCACATATGATATTAATTAAGCACAATTTTGCAAAGTAATAGCCTGCATGTTTCTAGAGAGAAAATGGGAAACATGTTCAATATCATTTGATTGAATAATTGACCCACCTCTTTGTTGTTTGAAGTGCTATTTGAAGAAACCCTCCACTTCGAAGAGAGTGTCTGACCTGTTACTGCACAAATATGATCCAAGTTATCATATATGTGTGGATTTACAACTATGGAATGCCAATATGCGGGCTTTATCTGTAAAGTGTCTATTCCTTGATAATCAAAGCCCAAAGATCTATGACTTATCCCATGCTTGACTAGCCAAGCAGACAAACGACTCTGCATCTTTTTTATCTCCCACATTTTTATATATATTTTTAGAATATTTCAATTCTCAGGAGAATTTATTACTTTATCTGAAAAATTCATACTTTTATAGATTACATGACTAAGTTATTGATTACGGGATCTAAATCTTATATATTTAATATTATAAGAAAACAATTGGAAAAGTAATTCTTCTTTCAAGAGATTCAAATAAGAATTTATTATTTTTTTATAGGAAAGGCCCAAATTAATAGTTCAGTTTTCTTGCATAAACCTTTCATTTTTTCTTTGGTACTTGTTACTTTAAAGACTATATATTTGGAAAACCACTAGATTTTTAACGGGGCATGACAATTATAAGAAAGATACTCATTAATTTTAATGGTTTCTCCTCAAATTACTATTTTACTTCTATAAATATCAATGGACAAAATTGCATCACAAGTTAAACATTTTGCTGTATAAATTCAGGAAGTTCCAAATGAAAATAATCGAGAAAACTTAACAATTTGCTTTAAGAGAAAAATATTCCTAGATCAATCAATAAGCTAGAAGCAAGCATGGCGAAGATGTTGGTGATGACCTTGGTCATGATGCTTGTGGTTAGCACCTTTCATTCATCATCCGCTGAAGGGGGCAAAGTTATTAACTACGGAGCAATTTCAAGAAATGGTGAGGTAGACGCGCCCCCAAGCGAAGCAAACCCTTGGCATAGGGGTTGCGAACCGAGCATGAAATGCCGTGGTGGTCGAAGATTGTTGAGCGTTGGAGTGCAAAACCTTATTGAGTGATGGACTCAACATTCATTACTTTATTTCTAATATTTTTTCTCTTAACATTGTTTTCTCGTCATGTAATTGATCATGTAATGTAATATTATTAATTATGATCAATGATCAAATAAACTTTGTTGCTACTCTACAACTTTCAATGTGGATATATGATATGGAAAATAGAAAAGAGAAAAGGCATGACAATCTAGGTAAACCTTTAAATAATTTAAAACTCGCACTTCAAAATTTTAAAATGTTTGTGTTAAAATAATATTCGAAAACGGATGCTAAAAGGGTTGTGATGCCATGCATACATTCTCTTAAAGATGATAACTAAATTAAAATGTAGTTCGTTTATTCCTAATTCTCATCAAATTTTCAGGTAATTAAACCTATGTATTCATTTTTGTGACATGTTCTATTGCCAAAGCGTCTCGCTCGTTTGCAGTTCCATATATTTGGATTTATTAATCGTAGGCGCTACTACATCAGATAGTTGTGCGTAATCCATAATAATATATACATAACTAGACTAAAAATATTGAGGGACTAATTGATTTTGGGGCTAGATTATTAGGAAATCAGTATTTTAACACAATAAAATAAAAAAATTCCACACAATATATAAAGATAATTAAATTTTTGGGGGAGCTAAAGCCCCCTGCCTGAAATATATAGACTCAAATACTTTGAATCTTAGGGTTGTTCCTAAGAAGAAAAAAAATTTGGATAAATTTCATAATAAGACCCAATATGTCACGCCCCTTTTTACATTGTTGCAAAATAAAAGAGTTTAATAAATTTTCATTTGGGCGACCAGCAACTCGTTAAAACATAGGTTCAAAAGATAAACTTAAATTTGCAAGAAAAGGAAATACGTCTCAACTAGCCTTATAATATAAAATGTATGTCGTAAACAGCGGAAGTAATATTTTGTTTCGTTGTTACATAACTAAAACTATACATACTTTACAAACTAAGTGTCTGAAAAGGTTTCAAATAACATCTTCTGTACAAACAAAATAATACAACATCTCTTTCACTTCCCTTCCGAACGGCTGCAACCTGTAAAATAAAATCACTTAAAGGGGTGAGTGCATAAGGACATTCAGTGGGGTTGGACTTGTGAGCAGATAGAACATAAAAGAAACATAAACATATAATTCATCAAGCACATAGTTGCAAGTCTTAGCCGCTTTGGAAAACATTTTTGTGGTTCTTAGCCACCTTAGTGCGATTCTTATCCACCTTGGTATGGTTCTTAGCCATCTTGGTGCGGTTCTTGGCCATCTTGGAAACATTTCGTTAACACAAATACGTTCATTCACTTTGCAAACACCACACATTCGATTGTGTCACGTAGAAAAGCGTATAAAACAATGCTCATAGAATAAACACATACATTTCACGTAGGCACATAACTTTTCACGTCAAAATCATTTGGAAACTTAAACGTAGAAGCAAATAAATTACCCCCACCTCAGTCAAATAGCATCTCGGAAAGCTGCTACGTGCTTAGAGGACTAGTTGGGTTCTTGATTAGCGTCTCCTATAAGGCACATAAAACTCGTATTAGAATCTATTCGAACTATTTATGACTCGAATTATAATTTTCTAAATTATAATAATCAGTTGCCATTGTTTATAAATCAGGGGTCGACTTTGCATTTTTTCCAAGAGTCGAGGGTTAAATTTTAAATTTAGCAAATATCAAAGTTCGCATTTAAGTCTGTGTATACTTAATTCTCAAAAGAAAGTCCCTTTCTTGCTTCACCATTGTCTCGTTGTGGCCGGTGACGGCACATCACCGGCGACTCAAACTCGACAACAGAACACAACATGCTCTCCCGACGCATGCACACAGACCTGGCACCCGACAAGGTACTCCTATACAGACGCGACACCCAACACGGTGCGCCCACACAGACACACACACTCACACACTATTACACACACACACTTTCGAAGCCGCCGCTCACGACGGTGGCACAGAGTGGCACGGGGAGACGGAGAGAGTGAGAGAACCGTGTCTCTCCAGCGACGTACGTGGCGGTGGCGGAGGGCCTAAAAACCGAGCCCGTACCCGTGACGGGCTCGTCGAGTTCTACCTTTTGGTCCAAACCTTCTTGCCGGAAAAGTGACGGTCGGCGGCGGCAAGATGGTTGTGGTTGGCGGTGAAGAGGATGAGATAAGGAGAGAGAGGGAAACATTATTTGTTACTTTGTTTTCCATACCAAATGTATTGCCTTGTCCTTTTTCTTGGATGGAGGAGAGTTGACCTTGGGGGAAGATGTGTCATCTCCTTACGTGATTGAGAGGTGAGGTGTCATACAATCAAGAAGAGAGAGAGAGAGATAGGTGTAACAATTTTAGGGTGATGACTAGGCCTCTCCACTTACCTGGCTTATAACTTGATTTTTCATTTACTTATGTATAATTACTTAATAATTAGATAAATAAAATATTATATCTTAATTAATTAGTTAGGGTGTTATATCCTTCCCTTTACAAAGAAATGTCGTCCTCGAAATTTGGATACGTACCAAAATATGGCAAATTTGGGTATTTTGCCAAAATTTCTTTTTTATTCAAGTACCTTATTTGATTTCGTGACAGCTCCAAAGGACTTTAATTAAGATGACTTCTCAGTTCCTCAGTTTTTGAAATTCTTTTGTCTCAGTTCCTCAGTTCCTCAAGTCTTTCTCAAGATCGATATCTTATCGATCGATGACATGGCTCGAGTCAAATATGTACCTTCGTAGCAGACAGGTGGAAGATGTTATGTATCCCTGTGAAGTCCAGCGATAAGGCAAGTTAATAAGCTACTTCGCCAACCCGTTCGAGAATTTCAAACGATCCGATATATCTTAGTTTCGACTTTCCCCTTTTCCCAAAGTGATAATTCCTTTCGTGGGTGATACTTTCAAAAAGACATTATCTCCCACCTCGAACTTTTGCTCTCTTCATCTTCTATCTGCATAGGACTTTTGTCGATCCTGAGCTGTTTTAATTCTCTCTCGAACTTTCTTTATTACATCCACTACCACTCAACTAACTCTGGTCCCAACACCTTTTTCTCACCCACCTCATCCCAATAAGGAGACGAGCGACACTTTCTTCCATATATGGCCTCATATGGTGCCATCCCGATTGTTGATTGATAGTTGTTGTTATAAGCGAATTCCACTAAGTATAAGTGGTCTTCCAAGCTTCCATGTACACCCAGGGCACTGGCTCGCAGTAGGTCCTCCAGAATTTGTATTGTCTATTCGGTTTGAGGGTGCAATGTCGTACTGAAAGTTAACTTAGTGCCTAATTCTCTTTGTAGGTTCTGCCAGAACCTGGATGTAAAACTAGGGTCTCTATCCAATACAATAGAGACTGGTACTCCATGCAGTCTGACGATTTACTTTATATAGATCTGGGTCAATCTGCCCAATTGAAACTTCATCTTAATCGGTAGAAAATAAGCGGACTTGGTTAATCTATCAACAATAACCAATATAGCGTGGTTTCTACGATTGGTTTTGGGTAATCCCACCACAAAGTCCATAATGATGTGTTTTCATTTCCACTCTGGTATGTCTAGTGGCGTTAGCATCCCTGCTAGCCATTGATGCTCTACTTTTACTTGTTGGCACACCAGACACCTTTTGACGAATTGTCCAATGTTCCCCTTCATATTCCACCACCAAAAAGTTCCCTTCAAATCTCCATACATCTTTGTACCTCCAGGATGTGCTGTATATGGTATGTTATGCGGTTCTTCCAAGATTCTTCTTCTTAGCGTGTCATCCCCTTGGTACGCAGAGTCTTCCCCTAAAAGTTAGGGCCCCATCCGTTGATATCATTAACCCCTCTACAACTCTTTTTTCTATACATGCCTTTATCTTTTGCAAGAATTTATCTTTCTTCTGAACATTGACTATCTGCTCTCGAAGCATGGTCTTAATTATTAGAGTCGCGATTCGAGCCTTAATATTTCTCAGAGGTGTAACAACTTCCAGATTTAACTCGTACATTTCTTTTATCAACTGGCGCTGGCTGGTAAGCATTTTAGCTATCTCGTCTTTGTTCTTTCGACTAAGCACATCGACGACCACGTTTGCTTTTCCTAGGTGGTAAAGAATCGTACAATCATAATATTTTACTAACTCCAACTATCTTCTCTGGCGCATGTTGAGTTCTTTCTGCTCGAATAAATACTTTAAACTTTTATGGTTGGTGTAAATTTCACACTTTCCACCATACAGATAGTGTCGCCAGATCTTAAGTGCGTACACCACGACAACTAGCTCTAAGTCATGCATTAGGTAGTTCTGTTCGTGTGTCCTTAACTGTCTTGAGGTGTAGGCTACCATTATTCCTTGTTACATCAGCACACATCCCAAACCCTGCTTGGACGCATCACTATAAACAACGAATCATTTCGTTCCATCGGGGATGACTAGAACTGGTGCAGTAGTCAACCTTTTCTTCAATTCCTGAAAACTCTTTTCACATTGATCCGTCCATTGAAACTTCACCTCCTTGCAAGTCGGTCGAGTCATATATGTGACAATCTTTAAAAATCCCTTAATGAATCTTCTATAGTATCCCGCCAGACCCAGGAAACTCCGCACTTCATTCACGTTGGTTGGCGTTTTCCAATTACTGACCGCCTCCAGTTTTGATGGATCCACCTCGATTCCTTTTGAAGAAATGATATGCTCAAGAAAAATAACTCTATCCAGCCAGAACTCACACTTTTTAAACTTTGCGTATAGCTTTTTCTTTCG
This sequence comes from Scutellaria galericulata, assembly GCA_946896805.1. NCBI lineage: Eukaryota > Viridiplantae > Streptophyta > Magnoliopsida > Lamiales > Lamiaceae > Scutellaria > Scutellaria galericulata. The sequence goes on from OX335792.1 coordinate 11,546,734, forward strand.
TAAGGTATCCAACTTAATTCTCAAGTGTTCTTTATGTTAGGTCTTGTCAAGCGAATACACCAAAATATCATTGATGAATACTATTACGAAACGGTCAAGATACGGATGCAATGCACGATTCATCATGTCCATAAAAACCGTTGGTGCATTACTGAGTCCGAAGGGCATTACTACGAATTCATAATGACCATACCTTATTCTGAAAGTCGTCTTGGACACATCTTCTTTCTTAATCTTCACTTGATGATATCCAGATCTCAGGTTAATTTTCGAGAATACGCTTGCGCCTCTTAATTGGTCAAACATATCATCAATTCGCAGCAACAGATACTTGTTCTTAATGGTCCTCTTGTTCAGCTCACGATAATCTATGCACATTTGAAAAGTTCATTTCTTCTTCTTTACGGACACACTGGAGCTCCCAGGATGATACACCAGGGTAGATGAAACTCCTATTCAAAAGTTCTTGTAATTGAAATTTTAGTTCTTATAATTCTTTTGGCGCCATGTGATATGGTGCATTTGACACTGGTGCTGACCCAGGTACTAAGTCGATGCAAAACTCGACTTGTCTATCCAGCGGAAGGCCTGCCAGTTCTTTTAGAAAAAACGTCCTCATATTCTCTTACTATCGGTACCCTGTTAATCAGGTCTGACTTTCACTCCAGGTTTACCACATTCACAAGTAAGGTCTCGTAATTTCCCTTCTTTAGCATTTTGGTTATCTGTATAACCGACATTACTCTTGGGTTCACACCGATTTGCGTTCTGAAGAAGGTGTATTCCTCGTGTCTAGGCGATTGAAAGAGAATCTCTCTCTCACGACACTTAATTATAGCATGTTTGGCCTTGAGCCAATCCATTCCTAGAATTACGTAAAAATCCTTCATCTCCAATACATGCAAATCAGCTAAAAAGATTTTATTTTTAAAAGCGATTCGTATATCTCGACACATATGCTGAGTCGTTATGGTTCTTCTTGAGGGTATGCTAACCTCTAAAGTTTCCACATCTACACTATCGTCTTCCTAGCAGTAACCCTATGCCTAGCTATCTGTCATACACCATCTTATTTAAATTTCATAGTGAAACCACCTCTAACATTCCATTTTAAATTTAAATCTTAAACAAATAAGCACCAATAACATTCAAACATAAAAACATAACACAACACGTAACGTTCATATATACCTTTTGGCAGACCTATCAGAAGGAGAGTGAAAAGAGATGTTTATCCAGTTATGACATATAATAATATTTGGAATAACAAGTTTTCGTAAAAATTTAAAATTCAGCAAGCTCTACAAAAAGATAGAGTCAGGCCCTGATACCAAAACTATCACACCCCTTTTTACATTGTTGCAAAATAAAAGAGTTTAACAATTTTCCATTTGGGTGTCCAGGAACTCGTTAAAACATGGGTTCAAAAGATAAACTTAAATTTGCAAGAAAAGAAAAGACATCTCAACTAGTCTTGTAATATACAATGTATGTCGTGTTGGGATATTTCTGATAGGTTTTGATGGACAATGTAACTTTGGATAGGAAGTTAGAATACCCATTTTTCCATGTTTTATAAGTGGATATTTGGTTGATAAGTTTATCTTTCTAAGGTTTGTTTTGTAAAGATATAAAAATCAGAAAGATAGTATATATTGATGACTGGTTTTCAGCATGGAAAGTAAGTAAGCTGAAGAAGATAGCCTTGAAGACTGATTTTCAGCAATGAACGTCAGTAAGCTGAAGAAGAAATCAGAATCAGTAAGCTGGATCAGTAAGCAGCAAATAGATAGTAGAAAGGAAAACTGGATGCTGATTGCAGGATTCTGGAATAGGAAGCTGTTCTGAAATAGGAAGCAGACATAGATCAGAAAGCTATCACAGTTCAGGAAGCTGACTGCATGTTTCAGGAATAGGAAGTTGTTCTGAAACAGAAAGCTAGCGCAGAATAGTAAGCAGCTACTGCAACCTGAGCAGCAAGCTGTAAGTTTATCAACCCTATTCATTATAGTACTAGGTATATACTGAATGCAGTACGAAGATTCGATGCTATCTAAGTTACCAGTTGATAGAAGTTAGCGCTGAGCCAATAAGGTAATACCATATGGACCGCGGACCTACAAAATCACTGCAGCTAAAGAGTGACACCATTATCAGAGGACATGCTCTTCTCCCTAATTTTTCCAGATGCATTTATTGCAAAGATTTGCAAGATCAATTTGAAATTCTACAAGGACAATTCCTCTCTTCAACGGGTATTTTCCATTCAGTATAAATAGAAGGTGAAAGTGACTGAGAAGACTACTGAACTATTTGCCAATCTCATAAACTATCAATCTCTCAAGCTATCCTCAAGCTTTCTAAGTTCAGTCACTCAACCTTTTGAAGCAGTCAACCAAAGCATTCGAGCTTTCAAGTTCAAGGTTGTCTTCGAGTCGTACAAGTTGAAAAAACCCTATATACTTTTAACCATTTGTTGTGTGCTAGGTTGTTTTAGTTTGGTGTCCTTAGTTGGAAGGATTAGATCATCGCTAAGTGGTAAGTCTTGTGTAGGCTTTTTAACATTGTGTGAGTTTTGCACCCTGTGTGGGAAGAGGCCTAGGAATCTTATGATTCTATTAGGTTAAACTTGATAGGAAGAGATTTGTAAAGCTGAGTCTTATAAAGCAAACTGACCTAACAAAGTTCCTCCTCAGTGAAGGAGTAGAGTGGACGTAGAAGGATTATACCACCTTCAAACCATTATAAACACTTGTGTGTTTACTGCTTTTGATTACTTGCTGCATTGTATTATTATACTTATCTATCTTGTTGTATTTATCATAAGCATATTGCTAAAACTCTATCTTTGAATTTCACTGCATACTGTGATACCAAGACAGTAAGCTGAAACAACATTCTGCCAGCTTACTGAATCGAGTGGTTACTGCATTCTCGGTAGAATCAGTAACCTGCTCACAGAAAAGTTTTAAATAAAAAAATTTGATAGAGGTTCATTCACCCCTCTCTGAACCTCTGACCACTTGAGACCAACAAGTGGTATCAGAACAAGTTGGGTTAAAATCCATCTTAACTGGTAACCTACCCAGATCCACCCGTTTCTGTTTGGAAAACCTTTTTTCTTTTTCAAGACCAAAACTCACCGTTTTAGCATAAGAATGGATTTCTCACATCATAAACTCCTGATGTTTTCCATAGATGAATATGATGACTGAAGAATACGCATGAAAGCTTATCTATCGGTCATGCACGATGAGATATGGTACGTGATAACTAGAGGACCACCAGTTATCGTAAAACCAAACCCTATATTTCTGAGACAGCTTTGCAAACATGTGCGTGCTGAGGAAGCTGCAGCAGTAGGTGGAGAAAATAGAGGTTGCAGTAATCGTTGATGATGGCGTCGAAGGGGTTTCTAGACCCGCTCCACTTGCAGCTGCACCAGTACAAAAGAGAGCTGCTCTACCACCTGAATACATTGTCAAGGGTATGCTTAAATACACACCTAAAGATAGGAAAAGAGCCAACCTTGACAATGTGGCCAAAAATACACTATTTATCACGTTCGATAAATGTACATTCAGCAAGGTGAAGGGCTGCAAGACAGCTAAAGAAATTTGGGACAAGCTACGGATGATATACGAAGAAAATGAGCTGGCCAAAGACAATAGGGTGTCGAAGACCACACATCTATATGAAAGTTTTAACATGAAACCTGGAGAAACCCTAGAAGTTCTTGAATCAATAAGAGAAAAATAAGCTTGAATCTCTTGAGAAGTTCTATACCCAACTATAATCAATAAGCTTGAATCTTATGGGAAGTTTTATACCCAAAAAGAGAAAAATACGAAAGTGTTAAGAGCCTTGCCCATGGAATAGCATAACAAAGAGGCTGCAATAAGAGTCTTACTAAACCTTAATGAGTTGAGAACCTTTGATCTATTCTCGGATCTCAAGGCGTTCAAATATGATATTAAACGAGGTCAAAGAGTCGAGCTCCAAGGTTGCAGCACTTACCGCAGGGATTTAGGATGCAGCTACTGCAAACAGCAGTAAGCTGAAGCACATGCAGAAATAAGTGCTTGTTAAGGATGCTGATGAAGAAATAACACTCTTGCTAAAGAAGTTCAAGAGGTTCCTAAAGACAAACCACAAAGAAAATGACTTCAGGAAGAAGCCTCAGATATCAGAAAGAAGTCATCAGGTAAGACCAACACAGCAAGCAAACACATGTTCCTCTGACTTGTGTTATAACGCAGGAAACCAGGACACTTCGCTAGAAACTGCCCCCATCCTCAAGTACATAAATATACTGAGGATAAGAGGGTTTAGAGAAGAGAAATGAGGAAAGATGACAAGCAAAAACTCAGGGCTCTTCTAAGTGAAACTGAAGCTCTAAACACAGTAAACATTTCCAAAGAAGAAGCCAAGGACGATTACTCATCCGAGAGCGATTTTGATAGCCCTACCTCCGATGATGAAGCATTGATTTGCCTTATGGCCAAGGATTGTGAAGAAGAAGATGATGATGAGGTAACTTAACAATCTTTTAATGTTTCAAGTTTTGAAAAATCGAACATGATCCAATCTTTTAGACAGATCATAAGTGACTTTGAGCAGATAAATTTAGCTCATGAAGAACTAAAAGAGGAAAACCAACAGCTCAAGAGTGTGCATAATGTACTGAAGGAATATGTTACTGACCTAGAGTACTACAATACAGAATGCAATAACCTCAGAGCTGAGGTCTCTAAGTTCAAGCTGCTAGTCACTAAGCTAGAAGCTGAGAAAGCTGGCTTGCAAAACACAATTGATGTGTATAACAAATCAGCAAGGAAAGTATAGGAATGTATCCTATAGACCCAAAATGCCTATTCAGGAAACGGTCTAGGATACTATGTAGGTTCCTCTCAGAAAACAGCTAGCACATCCAAAACTGGAAAGTTTGTTCAAGCCTGAGTTTCTTATGCTCAGGAACTCCTTCCAATCAATGGAAGATTGAACAAAACTAGTACACTGGATAAGGTAAAGAAGCCCATGCTGTAGGAAGAAGACAGTAATACTGCACATAAACTCAGGAAGCAGCACAATCAGTATGCTGCAAGTAGGAGAAGAATGCAACAATCTTCCAGGATACAGCAAAACATCTACCCTTTCTATACTAAGACATACATGTTTAGATTCCAAAGAGTTTATACTCAGGAAAGGTATAAAGGAGTACCTTCCTCGAACAGGAAGCACAAAACCTGGAAAGCTCCAGTACACACACATCACAAACAGTATCCTGTAAAGGGTACTAATATGAAGAGAACCACCAAGGCTAATGGTAAACCAATTATCATCAATCAGGTATGGGTCCCAAAGAGGACTAACCCCCAGGAACCGTACTTGTATGGGTACTTCAATCTACATGATTTAATTGTAGGAACAATTGTCAGGAAGCAGCAATGATGTATGGTATATTGATAGTGGCTGCTCCAGACATATGACTGGCAACAAAGCTGGATTAAGAGACTTCCAACCATACAAATGACCTAAGGTTGTCTTCATAGATGACTTCAAATGAAGCACCAAAGACATATGAAGCTTGATCAGAGGCAATGCAAGTATCAATGATGTATCATATGTCAAATGAATGATGTATAATCTCCTGAATATCAGTCAATTTTGTGACAAAAGATGTTCAGTGGAGTTCAACCTCAACAGGAGTCTGATTAGAGACAACAAGACAAATGAGATGAAGTTTACTGGAAGCAGGAGAGACAACATCTACCTTTCTGATTGGAGTTCAATAGTGCAACCAACATGTTTCATTACAAAGAGTACTCCTGAACTAAGCTGGCTATGGCATAAAAGGATGAGTCACCTGAACTTCAAAACTATCAACAAGCTAGTAAGAAAGAACCTGGTAAGAGGTCTACTAGATGTTGCTTACAAGAAAGAGAGTGTTTGTGGAGCCTGTCAGAAAGGCAAATAAGTGAGAAACTCATTCAAAGACAAACTGGAGAGATCATCCCACAGGATTCTGGATCTTCTACATATGGATCTATTTTGTCCAGTTGAACTTGTTAGTGTTAGTGGGAATAAGTATTCCCTTGTGATTGTAGATGATTACTCTAAATTTACTTGGACTATCTTTCTGACCAAGAAATTAGAAACTCAAAACAGGCTGCCAAAATTCATGAAGAGAGTGCAGAATGAGAAGAGTCTAAGAATTATGAAGATAAGATTTGATAAAAGAACAGAGTTCACAAACAAGTTCATAGAGAAGTATTGTTCAGATAATAGAATCTGTTATGAGTAATCTACAGCAAGAACTCCCCAACAGAATGGAGTTGCAGAAAGAATGAACATGATTCTAAAAGAAGTTGTAAGGACTATGATTGCTGTTGTTGGGATACCTAAGGTGATGTTTGGATTGGTGTTATGTAGGATTGGGGAAATCCGATTTTGAAATCCTGGGTTTTTGAAATAAAGGTGAATAGTTAAAATCTGTGTTTATTTAGAGATTTTGTAGCGTAGGATTAGCATTGTAGATGTCAAATCAATGCTGGAAAAGATGTTATTATGTAATATTATATTATGAGTTGATGTAATGGTAATGATTGGATGATTGTAATAGTAGAAATTTAGGTGTGTATTGAAATTTGTGTATTAATAGGTTATAGTATAGGGTTAATGATTGTGTTTTTATTTAAATAAAGTAGGATTTTGGTAGATTATATAATCCTCTTCTAACATCAAAACAAACGGGGATTTGAATGAATCCAAATCCCAAATCCCGACTAGCAAACACTAATCCAAACATCACCTAAGAGATTTTGGGTTGAAGCAACTAGCACATGAAGAATCCCTATGGCGTTTGGTGCTTATCCATGTTTCTGGCCTATGTTGTCCATAACAACTTCAAAGTTTATCAAATGGATATGAAGAGTACATTTTTGAATGGACTACTATCTGAAGAGGTATATGTGGAACAACCACCAGGTTTTGAAGAATAGACGGAGAACAAAGTATTCAGATTAGAAAAATCTTTATATGGATTAAAGCAAACACCTAGAGCTTGGTATGATGGTTTTCAGAAAGGAACAGTGGACAAGACTCTTTTTAGGATACAAGATGGAGACAATTTACTGATTGTTCAGATTTATGTGGACGACATCATCTTTGGATCCACAAATAAGGACTTACGTGAAATGTTCTCAACCCTCATGCAAAAAAAGTTTGAGATGAACATGATGGGTGAACTAAGTTTCTTTCTTGTTTTACAAGTAAAACAACTAGAGAATGGGATTTTTATAAATCAAGCCAAGTACACCAAGGAAATGATCAAGAAGTTTGGAATGGAGAATGGATCATCAGTAAGCATACCTATGGCCACATCTATCAGTTTGGACAAGGATGAGAGTGGGAAAGATGTGGAGATAACCAAGTATAGAAAACTTATTGGATCCTTACTATATCTCACAGTAAGTAGACTAGATATAGTATTTGTAAGATTCCAAACAGCACCTAAAGAGTCATATCTTGTAGCAGTAAAAAGGATTATCAAGTATCTGAAGGGTACTCAAGATGTTGGCTTCTGGTATCCAAAGGAAGGAGGATTCAACCTCAAAGGATACTCAGATTCTGACTTTGCAGGATGCAAAATTGATAGGAAGAGTACAAGTAATACTTGTCAATTCTTAGGACATAAACTTGTCTCTTGGTTTTATAGGAAGCAGACATCCATAACAATGTTAACCGCGGAAGCTGAATATGTAGCTGCAGGAAGCTGTTGTGCTTAGATTTTGTGGATACAACAACAGTTGAAGGATTATGGGATTATAGAGAAAGAGACACCCATTCTGTGTGATAACACTAGTACCATTGCCATAACACACAATCCTGTTTTCCACTGAAGGACAAAACATATTGATGTGAGACATCAGTTCATAAGAGATCATGTTGAAAAGAAGGACATTGTGCTTGAGAAAGTGCATATTGATTTGCAGTTTGCTGACATTTTCACAAAACCTTTATTTGAATCAAGGTTTTCAATGTTGAGGAGTGAGCTTGGAATAATCTTTGATGAGTAAGGGTATATAAGTTCCTTTTGTAAGGGGGAACTTATGCAGTAATTCAATTATTAGCTTTGAAAATTCTTCATACATTCAGTATACTAGAACATGATACAATATTTTCTTAAAACAACATTCTCTAACAATATTCAGTTTCAGGATACAACAAGCTGACACAGGTTAATGACACAGTTTACTGCAACAGGTTGCTGCAGGCAGAATACAACATTCATTGAAGTCAACATTTATGGAGCCTGCAACATCGTATTAGAAACACTAACACCTTATTCGTAATCATTTCTTACGACAAATCGGCATGTGCATTAAATGTAAGACCTCTTTCAAGAGGAAAATGAAAAAGGTGTTGTTCAACTTCTGAGTTAGTTGATACTCTTTTTAAGGAATAATATTCCCCCTAAATTTATGTGTTCAACTCAACCACTTGTTGGTTTTCAACATACATTTGTTGATCCAAGGCTAGGTGACCCTAGTAACCTAAAACCAGGTTACTGCTTTCTTTAGTTCAGAATCGAGGACTCAACTTTCATCTGCAAAAATATATCCAGATTAATATAAGAGATTAGGACTATAAGAGTTGTATGCTTGTGCTAAAATTATGATTTTGGTCTCATGAAAAAGAAAAACGATGTTTATCCAAATGTAAAATGAGTGGATCTGGGTAGGTTACCAGAAAAGTTGGCGGTTAACCTAACTCGCTCTGATACCACTTGTTGGTCCCAAGTTGTCAGAGGTTCAAAGGGGGGGGGGTGAATGAACCTCTATCGATTTTTGAACTTTTGAAAACTTTTCTATGAACAGGTTCCTGATTCTATAAAGAAACAGTAACCTGGCACAATGCTGATCAGGATCCTGTCTCGGAATCACAGTATGCAGCGGAATAAACTTGATAGAGTTCTTTTGGAAAACACATTTTCTTTTCAAGGTATGTTTTTGGCAAAGTCTTTTTTCAGGATGCTTATGATGTATGCAACAATATAGATATGCAGAATTTAAAGTGCAACATACAGTCAAAACATATAAACACATTTTGCTTATAGTGGTTTGAAGGTGGTGTAATCCTTCTACGTCCACTCTACTCCTATACCAATGAGGAACTTCGTTAAGAAAGTTTGATTTACAAGCCTCAGCTTTACAAACATCTTCCTAACAAGCTATGCCTACCAGAATCCCAGATTCTTAGGCCTCAAACCACACAGGGTACTAATCCCACACAGGGTAAATAGCCTATACAAGACTACTAAACTTAGCAATGATCAAATCCTATCAACTAAGTTACATCTAACTCAACCTAGCGCACACAACACAAATGGTTAAAAGAAATAAAAGGTTCTTCAACTGGTGGTGAGCAGTCTTGATCTTTGAATGTCTAACACATTCTTCAGTCAACCACACCTTCTATTTATAGATCTTGAGAATATACCCACTGGAGAAAAGTATCCGTTGAAGGAAGACACTTCTCCATATTAATATGAACTTCCATCTCTAAAGATCTTCTTTATGGTCGCATTAAATGCTTCTGAATAGTTTCTGACATGTGCATTTAATGCGCCCACCATCTTTGACTTTCATGCAACGGTTAGCTTGTCACGCCCTATTTTCTTTTGTAAAATTTATTAGAGTTTTCTTTGTGGGCGTGAAGAAAGAAGGGGAAAAAGACGTGCATGATATAAAATAAAAATCTTTGGAAACAGATAGGGGACGATTTTAGAAATACAAAACCCTCGGCGTTTAGCCGAATAAAACATTTAAAATAGCAGCGGAAAATACATCAGGATCCTTTACAAAGAAAATGAACGGTTTAAACTTTACAAACGATAACCATAGTTTTAAAAGAAAAAACCGGAAAAAAGACAGCTGATAGGGCACCCCTCTCTCCACGCATCATGTTTTTCTTCATCTCATGTAGTGTGAGTACAGAATAGGGGTGAGTGCGTTGAATACACTCGTGGGAGTAATTTCGTACATTAAAGTTCATTAAGCAATTATATCATTTCAACATTTACGAATACAACAATTAAACATAGCATATATAATGCAATGCACATAAAATATGGACACACAACTCTAAGAGTACTCAACTAATATATAGTGCTTTTTACGGGCCACCAGTCCATCTTTAACGTATTAGTGCTTTTTACGGGCTACCAGTCCATCCATAACGAGATCATAGATCTCCGTCACGTTGGTGCTTTTTACGGGCCACCGGTCCATCCCAGAACGAGATCATGGACCTCCGTTCTGTTGGTGCTTTTTACGGGCCACCAGTCTATCCCTAACATATGGTGCTTTTATGGGCCACTAGTCCATTCCTAACGTATAGTGTTTTTATGGGCCACCAGTCCATCTTAACATGATTTTGGACTTCCGTCCACATTTATCATATTCATAATGTATGCATGTACATAGTAATCCCAGCAAATAATCACAGCACGTAGAATTCAACAGTTCATTTATCAAATATGGAAAACAATAAACAAAGAGAGTTTAGAAGTTACCCTCATCTTGTTCGGTGGTTACCACGTGAGTAGCAAGTACTAAAGGTCAAATATCTCAATGCTCACTCCAACTAATAGCCTACACAAGTTATGGTGTTTCTTAGATCCTTAATAAACATAATTAAATATATAAATATTTTCGGAGAAAGTACAATCGCTAAAGACAAGACGGATCGATAGATCTAAAGATTGAGGCTGAGAAAACGAGAGGGACAGATCAGTACCGTGGCTGACATGAAAGAGGAAAGGATTTGGGTTGCTATGGAAAAATAATGAGCTCGATCGGAGTTGAAACGAGCTCGAACGGAGCGCTTTAAGGTTGAGGGATATTTTGGTAATTTTGGTCAAGGGTTGACTTTGACTGGGACCCACGACTCCCGGCGACCCGATGAAAACATCTGAAATGGAATGATGTGTTAAAACACTCACCGGCGCGCACGACGGCTCCCGGCCTGCACACCGCGCTCGCACAGCGCGCATCACCGCGCGCTAGTTCTCAGTGGGTCTCGGCGGCTGCCGAGTTTTCTCTGTAGCGGGTCAGCTTCTCTCGGCAGTTGTCGAGTTTTCTTGGCAGCATCGACACCCATCTCGGCAGCTGCCAAGTCTCGGCAGCTTGGTACCCAACGCTCCCGGTATCGCCCTGCTCGACTAGCCACCTTCCCGGCGTCACCAGCTGCGGCGGCGCCGCCATGCACCACCGCCACTCCATCCACCGGAAAGCGTACACCGTCGGCTACCACGTCCGGCCACCCTTTGCCGGATACCGACATGAATAGTACCCCAAAACAGCCCCCAAACTTCAATAAAACTCACAAAACACCTTGCAACCACCACTTTTCCACCACCCATTTCAGCTATAGCGCCGCCCCTCCAGCGGCTTCCCCACACCTCCGGCAGCCTCTCCGGCGCCTGCTCTGGCGAGAAAAAGAGAGAGAAATCAGAGGAGAGAGAAAGGGTGATAAACATAGGTTTAGGGTTTTCCGGCGACCGTTTAGACAAGACCTACATTGTGTGTGAAAATCGGCCGAAACCGATAAGTTTGGAATTTTCCGGTGAACTCCGATGGCAGCGCGGCGGAGACAAAATATAGATAGGAGAGAGAGAGACTTACGTGTTTTCGTCGTTTTTCGGCTCCTTCGGAGAAACGATGAAAAATGAATCAACTGAGCCTCTATTTATAGAATTTTTGGAAAGTTACTATTCATCGTAATATTCTTTAGAATATTCTTTTTACTGTTCATCAAGATCCCACCCCTCATTTTTCCGAAGCTTCGTATTTTGCCCTTTTTGTCTCAACTTGAGCTACGGATCTCCGATTGACCTCTAGTTCGTTTCTATTTTCTCGTTTTTCCATTACACATCTTATGGTAAAATAAAACTTTATGTTCCATGTCTAGAATATATATCCATCTAAAACCGGCGTTAAATAAGTATCTGTAACACACGTAATTAAATTAAACACTCAAGAATTAATGCACATAAGATATTTCAATTAAGGGTTTAATTATTTAATTAACCAATTATGCTTCGTTTTGGTCTGGGGCGCTACATAGCTAATCTAGTTATCAGATAGTCTTGTTCCTGTTTGAGTTGCATGGTCTTCTTCTTATGTTGCATGGATGAGAGTAGCACTTATCTTTCTGCTAATGATCCGTTAGCTACTTCCTACTCTTTCTGTAGATTGTTGTAGGTCTTCCTTGCTTGCTTACTCAGAATGTGGTTTTATGTTACTTTCTGCTTTACACCAGGATTCTGTTTCAGAATAGCTTCATGTTCCTGAAACCTGCAGTCAGCTTCCTGTCCTGCGTCTACTTTCTGATCTGCGCCAGCTTCCTATTCTTTGCTTTGACAACTTCCTGTTCCAGCATCTTGTTTCTTTACTTCATACAGCTTTTCTGCTACAGCAGCTTGCTGCTTCTTCCATGCTGCCTCTTCCATGCTGGTTCCTGTTTTAGAACAATTTTCTCTTCCTGAAACCTTTAATCAGCTTCCTGTCCTGCTGGCTCCTCCAGCTTGCTGCTCTTAGAAGATTACTTCATGTTTCTTCTAAGGTTGGTTTTCCTATTAATTTGAAAAACCATTACATGATCTTATCTATAGAAAGATGAGCTCGTGATCATGTATATAGTGGAAACTTTCTTTAGCAAACTTATTTGTCTTATTATGCAATCTGTTCTGTCTTATCATGATAACTCCAGAAATATCCCAACAATTTCCCCCTTTATTTTGATGATGATAGAACATAATAAGAACAAGAGTAATTAAATAAAAATATTCTTTTATATGAAACTTAATGATTGTATAAGTACAATTTTGTTTTGGTACAAAAGTAAGTTGTTACTACACCATCTAGCTTTACTTTTTTTCTTCAGTTTCTTCAGTTTACGGTTTCCACGTTTTTCCACCAGGGAGTTCTTCTTTTCCCTCTCTACCATCTTTGATCTCTGCATGAATTTTTCAACATGTTTTCATCAGCTTGCTGCATCATTCCAATCTTCTTGGATGATCAGCTTGCTGCATCCAATTGTTGCTCCAGATGGTAGGTGGCTTCTGATCGTCATTATTAATTGCTTTCCCCTTGTAATAAGGCTTCAGCAGTGGCTCTTCAGTGACTCTTGACTTGGAACTCTCTTCTCCCTTTCTGTCATCATCCTCAAGCTTGTTGTTCAGGGGTGGAGTTACAACGCCAAAGTTGGCCATTAGGTTCCTCCTATCTGACACTTGCTGCTCAAAACCCAAACAACTAATTGTCTCTTCTCGAGGTTCCTCTTTCTTATTCCTACCCAAGGGAATAAGGCCTCGAGAGAGAGGTGTCAGGAGGTCATGTACCTGATCGGTGGATGATCAGATACCTCATATGCTTCCTGTCCAAGGCATGTTCACCTTGGATCCTTGACTGCTAGTTTGGCTTCACCTTCACCACAACTTTTCGTGCTGGTGAGGGTTCATCATCGTCCAAATATCCAGCTGGAAACTTTGACACAACGTCTTTGGACTAACATCTCCTGTGAGGCACATGCTATTTGTTTTATCTCTATGAATAGCAGTAGGTGTCTTCTCTATCCAAAGACTAAGCCTTACTCCCACATCATCCTTCGATGTGGAAGACTTCCTCATGGGCTTCAGTCCCATATCTTCTCGTCGTTGAGGAAGTCGGTCTTGTGTCTAGTGAATGGGGGATTCGTAGAGGCTCAGTCTTTTCTTCTGAAGACCTTCTGTGTTTCTTGACAGGCTGAACCTCTATTCCCTATTCTTCTGAAGACCTTCTGTGCTTCTAAGTCAACAGATCTTTGTCTTCATCATCGTCTTCAACTCCATCTCCTTCTCCGCATTCTTTGTCTCCTCATTGGCTCTCTATTTATTTCTTTATGACTGTAATGTAACTCACATGCAATAGCATGTCTTCTCTTCTAAAGACCTTCTCTGCTTCTTGGCAAGTAGAGCTCTACACTCCATTCTTCTGAAGACCTTCTCTACTTCTAGGTCAACAAAGATTTGTCTTCATCATCGTCTTCGTCTCCATCTCCATCTCCGTCTTTTTTGTCTTCTATTTGGCTCTCTATTTCTTCCTTGATGACTATAAATATAACTCACATGGGAATTTCTTGTCAAGCATTTAGTGAGTATGAATGTGTAGAAGAATGGTGAAGAATCGGTTATTTATAGGTGGTAGAATATGAGCGGTTTCTTTGGATCGATAGTCGGGAGATGAAACGCACGATCTTGCGGTTGTTTCTAAAAGGATGGAGGGACCTTTTTGTAATTTGATAAAACCACTTGTCGGTTTTTCTAGGATAGGTTTTCATAACCGTCTTTGTGTCCTTCTAAAAAAGTAGATCTCATTTTTTGTTGATTTGATGGTCAGCCGCCTATATAGATCTTCCATGCATACCGAGATCACAGTTACCCATCACGTCCTCTGTAGAGAACATGCTGATATCATGTGTATCTCTCTCTCCTGTGATAGAACTTCCCTTCTATATCCTCCGCAGGAGCTGTCTCAACAACATCCTTGTCCGAGGTCTTCGCTTGATATATCACTTGTTGATGATATACCACTTGTTGATGTTGGTCTCTCTTAGGTAGTCGGAAACATGTACTGCTGTGATACTGCTTGGATATTCTCTTTCCTGCAGTATCCTCCTTCTCGATGATTCCTCGGTTTTTGTTACCTCTTGGCGATCTTGTCAGTTTTCTGATATCATTTGTTGTACTTCCTTCTGTGATATCTTCCTTTTGACACTTCTTCAGATATCTGGTAATATCTGAGTTAATATTACTTGATGGATTTTTGTAAAAACCTGTTATCAGGTTGTTGTTTTTCCTATGTTCTGAAATCGAATACTATTAAAGAAAAATCTGTTCTTTTATAAATGTAGTATCCTATTTCAGAAACTTGAAAATCTGAGTAAAAGGTTAAAACTGCTTTTAAACTTGTATAAGTTCCCCCTTACTTAAGAAACCTTTAACTCCTTACTCAATGGTCCAAGTTCCTGAACTGTTTGAATCTTGAGTGTCTTGTCTGAGTGTCAGTATGTGTTTTTTAGGATTCTGATATCCTTCAGTAACCTTAGTAGAACCGTTCAAGTACCCTACTTTCTCCTTTTGATCTTTCAGCAACCATTACCAGTAGTTACTTCAATAGTGATTTCAGCTACTAAAAAAATGTAGCTTCAATCATCTCAGTTACATCATTTGTTGCTTCCTTAGTAACTTCAACTACTATAAAAGATGTAGCTTCAGTTACTTCAGCAATCTTCTTTGTTTCGCTTGTTTGAGAAGGTATCTGCTTAATGGTCTGAAACGGCTTACTGGTCTGTTTGAATCCTGAGTGCTTCTTATCCGGGTTAGTTGATGCTTTTGTTGAACCTTGAGTACTGTATGAAACAACATTCCCCTGTTTTCTTTACTTTAGAATCGAGGGTTCAGCTTTTATCTACAAAAGCATATTCAGAATAACATGAGAGACTGGGATCATATGAAGTGTATGCTTATGCTAAAACAATGATTTTGGTCTCATGAAAAAGAAAACTGGTGTTTATCCAAATGCAAAATGGGTGGATCTAGATAGGTAGCTAGAAAAGTTGGCGGTTAACCCAACATGCTCTGATACCACTTGTTGGTCCCAAGTGGTCAGAGGTTCAAAGGAGGGTGAATGAACAGGTTCCTGATTTGAAAGAGAAACAACAACCTGACTCGAGTTAGTAACCTGGCACAATGCTGATCGGGTTCCTATCTTGGAATCACAGTATGCAGCAGAATAAATAAAGATAGAGTTGGGAAATATATAGATCTTGAAAATATATTCGTTGGGAAAGTATCCGTTGAAGAGGAACACTTCTCTATTTTGAATTGAAGCTTTGATCTCCAATATCTTATTTGTGTTCGCATTAAATGCTTTTGAGTTGTTTCTGACATGTGCATATAATGCGCCCACTATCTTTGACTTTTATGCAACCGTTAGCTAGTCTGGTTGCCAAATAACTTTCTTCCCGTTTGAGTTGCATGGTCTTCTTCGTATTGCATGGATAGGAGTAGCACTTGTCTTTCTGCAAGAGATCTGTTGGCTACTTCCTACTTCCTTTGTAGATTGTTGTAGCTCTTCCTTGCTTGCTTTGCTCAGGATGCGGTTCTATACAGCTTTCAATTCCGTGCGAGGATTCTGTTTCAGAACAGTTTCCTGTTCTGAATCCTTCAATTAGCTTCCTGTCCTGCGTCGGCTTCCTATTCCAGCATCCTGTTCTTTGTTTCATTCAGCTTTTCTGCTACAACAGCTTGCTGCTTCTTCCATGCTTCCTCCTATTTCAGAAAAACTTCTTGTTCCTGAAACCTTTAGTCAGCTTCCTGACTTGCTGGCTCCTCCAGTTTGCTGCTCTTAGAAGATAACTTCCTATTTCTTCTAAGATTGGTTTTCCTTAATTTGGAGAACCATTACATGATCTTATCTTTTCTTCTAACCATGTAATACGTGGGAACTTACTTCAGTAAACTATATTTTCTTATTATGCAACATGTTCTATCTTATCAAGGTAACTCTAGAAATATCCCAGCAGGATATGATCGGATGTTGGGACACCGTCTAATTGTGTGCCACTACATCAGGTTCGTTGTTCTAGCATAAAAACACACCGCACAGTTGTGCCCTCGCGCACGGTCAGGGCCTAGGACAGGTTTTTATTGTGCTCAATAGCAATTTTCTAGAGCAAGTTATGTCAAAAATACTAAAGGGGAAAATTGCAAATTTAGGACACTATTCACTAATTAAGGTTACTATCTTTTCGATCCCAACAGTGGGCACTATCTTTTTAATTTGGAAAATTTTAGGATAAATAACCCAAATTCCAAAATTTCGGGCCTAAATTACAGTGCATGTGCCACAACCTAAATTCTGATATATTTTTTAAAAATTTGAGTTGATTCTCGCTCAAATCAAATGGATTTTTAATAAATTGATTTGGGACATGACTAGGGTTCTAAGAAGTATTGTTTTGGCATATAAAACATAAATTTTGATTAAATTTTGAGAAAGCTCCACCATAACCACTACCTCACCACCGCCTCTACTATCGGAATCCGCTATAACCACCATCAAACTCAGCCAAAATTTGATTTTCTCGAAACTCAACCAAAATATGTGTTTTATATGTCAAAACACTCATCTCCTCAAACCATAACAAATTCTCAAATAATTTATTGAATTCAATTTGATTTAAGCTCGATTTGAGCGAGAATTGATTTAAATTGTTGAAAAACCTTGATCTGGAGAGGCATATGCACGACACATGCGAATAAGGCCAATTTTTTTAGAATTTTTAGGCTAATTGTCCTAAAATTAGTGTCCCAATGTTGGGGTTTGAAAAGATTGCGTCCCTATATGAGGAATGACTAAAAGATTGTATCCTAAATTTGTAATTTTCCCATTAAGATTTATAACATTTCTCTTATACTACCGGTTGAAACTCATAGTCAATATTGATCAATTTTCCACTTGAGTTGAATGTTTTGCTCTTCAAGTGATTCAACTTCATTTCTCAATTACAGTACTCGAAGCTTGCATTTTTCCACTAAAAACATGAAATTAAGCATAAAACCCATCAAATGAATCTTATCAAACTCAAGGAAATTATCTTAAATCACTAAATTTTTTGATAAAGTAAAATGGAAACCCTTAATACTCAATGTAGTCTACAAATCTGAACCAAGCTTTATCAATTGTGAACTTTATACGTGCAAACACAATTGTAATCCTTTCTCCAAATATAAGCCCACTAAGCTGATATGCACATAACACGCGCACAAAATAAAGAAAAAAAATATGCACGCATACACGCAAAAAAAAAAAAATCACTTCAATTTTTAAGAGCATTTATAGGAAAAGAATGTCCTTGCAAAAGGAATAAAAGCCCTAAACTAATTGGATGAAACAATGCATGATTGGAATCATTCATAAGAAAGGTTGTGGATTTTCACTCAATATTTTTAGCAATTGAAGGTTTAGTTGTCGATTCAAATATGAATTTTTAAATTGATTTAGAGTTTGGAACGGACTCAATTAAAGAAATCTTTATTTTTCTTTAAATGTATTTACTTAATACAAAAACTCATGTGCGACGGTTTCACAAATAGTTACTTTGAGACGGAGCCCCATCACCCACAAATAACATGTGAATTGTTGAGTTTTGGATTGTGGGTTAACCCCTCTCATGCAATGCAATAAAAATACATGAGACGGTCTCACAAAACACTTAATCTTTACTTAATATTTTTGGATCATTTATTTTATACTTGTATTATGGGACATGACAATTATAGGAAAGACACTCATTAAATTTAATGGTTTCTCCTCAAATTACTATTTAACTACTATAAATATCAATGGACAAATCTACATCACAGCTCTAACGTTTTGCTATATAAATTCAGGAAGCTCCAAATGAAAATAACCAAAATAATAATAATAATAATAACAATTTTCTTTAATAAAAAAAAATAGTCCTAGATTTTTATCCATCAATAAGGTAGAAGCAAGCATGGCAATGGCAAAGATGGTGGTGATGAGTTTGATCGTGATGCTCGTGGTTAGCGCGTGTCCTTCAACATCCATAGCGAAAACTATTGATTATGGAGCATTGGAAAGAAATGGCGTTCCAAAGCAAAACGAGCCCCCAAACCCTGCAAACTCTTACTCAAGGGGTTGCAGTGCCGCAACACAATGTCGTGGTGGTACTGGTAATTGAGGGCTGTAAACTGCTGGGGTGCAAAACCTTTATTGAGTGTCCACGCATCTAAGATTGAAGTTGCATTGCATTTATTCACAATGCTTTTTTCCAAGTTCTAATATTTTTCTCTTTAAATAGTTTTCTCATCTAAATTTCTCATGTAATGTGATGGCAAGAAATAATCTTGCACATTAGTTTAGGAATATTCACTGATTCTTTCCTTGTACATGATAGGTTTGTACCTTTTAATATTTTTCATCTCTCTTGCCAATACTCGTGTAGATTTAAAAATAGAGACGATTGTTAATAATAAAAATGACACGATAACTTTTGTGATATTCAATATAGATAAGTAAAAGGAAAAAAAACAAAGGACCTTCTCATTTAATAGCAATGGATATAAAAGTTTCAATTCCAACATTGTCACACATTAATGACATGGCAATGATGTGACAATTTAGATAGTAAAAAAATGCAAAAAGAAATTCACATGCCAAAAAAACAACAAAGTAAGCATAAGTTGACAGAAATCATGGAATTGGGGGCGAGTGAGTGTCATTCGCCGGAAATTGAGCAGAAAATACAAATTCTGAAAAGAAAAAAAAAGGATTGAAATTGATTAAAATATTCAATTTTAAATTTAATAATCAGAAATTAACAGGATCAAAATCGAATATTGCCTCTAAAACAGGATAAAAATGAATATTTCCAAAGTTTAAACCACACCCTTTATATAATTTCCAGAATCTATTGTGAACCTAATTTATTTGGGAAAAGATAAAGGAAAAGAGGGAAACATAACCACATTAGTTCATTCCTTTTTTTTTGAATTATTTATTTATATTTATTAACTAAAGTAGTAATTCAGATCCTTTGAGCTTTATATATCTTTTGTATTAATTCCTTCCAGTTTCATCAATAGCAACATGAATAACCTACCATTTCACATGATATCTTATATATAGTTCTAGCCACTGGACATTAAGTTATCAAAACAACAACGAAAAACTAAAGAGACGGTTATAAAATTTTCTCCGCTCAGAATGAAAATATTTACTATAAAATTGTGAAGTACGAAAAGACTCCTAGCAAAACTAAGAATGATAAATTTAGCTAGGAAAGCGACAATTAAAACTTTGTTGAGTAAAAACTAAAAACAACACTTCTAAAACTACCTTCAATGACAAAATCAACTTCACAAGAAACTGACTTACAAAACGGAAATAGAAATGTTATTAGAAGTGTTGCAACATTATCTGTAAAAGCAAACTGCTTTTACTCTTAAAATTTGTGTCTTCAAATGGAAACTTAGATTAAAAGGTTTCAAAAGAATCTGAAAAAACATATATAGCTAGGTCAAAATATTGGAGGAAAATGGGCAAAACGGAGTTGTAACAACCTTATAAGTAACTCCCAAATTGGACGTGTGTCTTGAGGTAAATTCAACATACATTATACATTTAGCTTGGATAAAATTATATTGCCTTTTCAACGTTATTCAAAACTGAACTCATGTAGGTTTTAAAAATAGAGACGATTGTTGACAATCAAAATGACACGACAACTTTTGTGATATTCAATAGATATGTAAAAAGAAAAAAAACCAAGGACCTTCTTATTTAATAACAATGGATATTAAAGTTTCAATACCAACGTTGTCACACATTAATGCTACGTATAAAATGCAACGCGATCTACCAAAACCTGATACGAACATTGATAGGGACGAACTAGAAATAAATGCCAACAAGAGGCACAAACTATATAGGGGTTAGCTTCTAGAAATAAAATCAAAACGAATTTTCTAGCCTTAGCCTATGACTTATTAGAAATGCTTACATTTGGACTAGGAACAGTAAATTTCAGATCATTCGAAAGAATGATCATTTAACTCAATGAGTTAGATACTTTTCCATTTATCGAGTATCTAATTGGCTTCACATGGCTTTGGATGATTCTGTAGAGCATAGCCAAGAAATTAATCTTGCAAACCTTTATTTGAATATATTGAAAGAACTCAATTGATCATCAATAACCTAACCAGCAAGGGAAGATGTTGATATTAAACTTAGAGTTTATTATCTAAATTGCCAAGTATGGCCCTGTCTGACAATATGAGACTATAAGTTTTAAGACCGACAATTTAGAATTTTAACTTCTTAAAATTCATGAGTTTTGTCCACTTTTAGTTAGAATGGTCAAATTGGCTGAGATGCACATGCTCCCCTAACTTCGGCCTATTCAGCTCAAATTGCTGATCTTTCATTTCTATTTTCTGCAAATACCCAAATCTAGAGTTCTATTTTCTGGCATAAACCTTTAATTTCTTCTTTCTTTGTTACTTTAATGACGACAATATTGGAAAACCACTATACTTGTTTTATGGGACATGACAATTATAGGAAAGACACATTAAATTTAATGGTTTCTCCTCAAATTACTATTTTACTGCTATAAATATCAATGGACAAATCTACATCATAACTCTAACGTTTTGCTATATAAATTCAGGAAGCTCCAAATGAAAATAACCAAAAATAATAATAATAATAACAATTTTCTTTAATAAAAAAAAAATAGTCCTAGATTTTTATCCATCAATAAGGTAGAAGCAAGCATGGCAATAGCAAAGATGGTGGTGATGAGTTTGATTGTGATGCTCGTGGTTAGCGCGTGTCCTTCAACATCCGCAAAAACTATTGATTACGGAGCATTGGAAAGAAATGGCGTTCCAAAGCAAAACGAGCCCCCAAACCCTGCAAACTCTTACTCGAGGGGTTGCAGTGCCGCAACACAATGTCGCGGTGGTACTGGTAATTGAGGACTGTAAACTGCTGGGGTGCGGAACCTTTATTGAGTGTCCACGCATCTAAGATTGAAGATGCATTGCATTTATTCACAATGCTTTTTTCCAAGTTCTAATATTTTTCTCTATAAATAGTTTTCTCATCTAAATTTATCATGTAATGTGATGGCAAGAAATAATCTTGCACTTTAGTTTAGGGATATTCACTGATTCTTTCCTTGTACATGATAGGTTTGTACTTTTTAATATTTTTCATCTCTCTTGTAACATGTATACTCATCAATATAATTTACTCATACACAATTGAGGTGAATAAAATATTCTCTACCTAATGTAATATTATTAATTATGATCAGTGATCAAATAAACTTTTTTGTTACTCGACAGGTTTCAATGTCAATAAAAGATATAGAAAATGGAAAACAACTAGAAAAGGTGTGACGATCTTACTAAAACATAATAAAATCTAAAACTCACTTCAAAATTTTAAGAAGGTAGTGAAAATCTTAATTTAATTGCTCTAAAATTTTGAATTTTTATTAAAATAACCGATGGTAAAAGGGTTGTGATGCCATGCATACATTCTCTTAATAGTAGTGTTCTTGTGAACCAGGTGTACAGATCACGATCCGTGTAATTGGGCGCGTGCGGGTAGGGTCGAGTCCGGCAAGGATTCGCACCCAGGTTTTTTTTTTTTAACTTTATGCCATAACCTTTATTTTATACGAGTATAATCTTTATGTACATATATCATAACCTTTTATGTTATATTAGTATAACCTTTTATGTACATATATCACAACCTTTAAATGTATAACATAAAACCTTTTTTAAGTATAAAAATTCATGTAATATAGTTGAACCTCTATATTAAAATAATTTGACATTTATGTTATATTAGTATAATTTTTATGTACAAATATCATAACATTTTATGTAATTAAAGAATAATAGAAATGTTATATTATTATAACATAAATGTTGAATGATTATAAACATAAAAGTTATATTACAAACAAGGATAAATTTCATAACAAGGCCCAATTTATAGTTTAGTTCTTAATTCTAGACCCAATTTTTAAAGTTTCTCCATAAGGAGCTCAATTTAACTTTTTTTCTCAATTTAAGGCTTGAAATTTAGATTGAGTTCTCAATTCAAGATAAAATTTCATTTTCTTTTTTCTTTTATTTATTTATATTCATAGATTCATTAATATTTTCAATATGTATTTATATTTAAAATAAATTATAACAAGTTAGTGAAATTTTGATACGATTTTCATCTGACTTGTATTAATTTATATATATAATTAATGCAATTCATAAAATTAAGATTCTTTTTATTTTCTTAATTTTATAAATAGAAGTACAAAAACCAAATTTTAATATTAATCAATTTAATATAAATTGTATTTTATGAATTGAAGTAATTATATATATATATATATATATATTTAAAGGGGAAATTGCAAATTTAGGATAGTAATTTTACCCCATTCACCATATAGGGACAATATCTTTTCGAGCTTCGAAATTGAGACTGTATGTTTCAATTTTGGGCGAATTTAGGACAATTCAGCCCGAATCGATGAATTTCGGGTTGAATTGCACGTGAAAATCACATGTCCTTAATTTGGGCTTCTCGCTGATGTGGCGGGATGAATAATAAATTAATTTGATTTTTAATTCCACATCACTAAATATAATGCTACATCATTTAATTAAAATAATTATAATAAATATTTAAAAAAGCATTAATTTCTTTTGAAAATCTAAAAAATTGTGTTATTAATGTTATTATTTTTCTCACTCATAAATTTATTTCTAAAATCTTACAATAATATTTTTAAAATATTATTATTCAATAATAATATTAATATTGATTATAATATTTATAATAAATTTTAAAAATATATATTTTTATAAATTTGAAAAATTGTCTTATAATCTAACTTTTCTTTTATAAATCAATAATTATTTCTAAAATCTTAAAATAATTTTTTTCAGATATTATTATTCATTAATAATAATAATAATAAATAATAACACATTTTAAAATTCACTTTTAAAAATATGCTTCACAAAGGGGGTGAAGAAGGGAGAAGCATATTTTAAAAATATGCTTCAACCGAAGTCATATGACAGATGACTCGATATGAAAAGCTTCTTGCTATCATCAAAGGAAAACTCGTCATAAATTAAAAAGTGATGGATATGGAGAATATTAATCTTGAAGATCTACATGAACTTATCGAGTCCTTCGCAGGATTAGGGATTGTAGATCTAAAGATGAATACAGGAGATGGTTCAGCTTTGGTTACTTGTGACCAACACCAAAGACCACCTCCACAACCACCAATAGATTTCAACGTTGAAGAAAGTTCAGGTTCACATCATATGGATGAACCAATGCCGCATGCTGGAGATTTCACTACAAGAGGAGATCCTATTGTTTCAGGAACTCGACAACGTTCCAAAAGGCTAAATCTCATGAATACGCCTTATGAAAAGTCACAGCTAGATCATATACATCTATATGGATTAATACTGAATCTAGATATCCTAGATTTCAAAAATCAAGAAGTCCTTATCGATGAGTGGGCATCGGTGATGAGGATTGCAGCAGATACCCTTAACCTTACAAATGAAGGATTCATCTTACTCCTTGAGATGAGTCTTAAGAGATCTGTAAAGATCTCATGGGACATGATGGCATTAGAAATGAGAAACAGTATTACTGTTGGTGAGTCATTGAAAGAAATTGTCGATAATATTGCAAAATTATTCAAAATCCATTTTATCGGCAAAGGCTATTTTGAAGGAGTGGAAGAGGAGAAAAGAAAAAGATACAAACAAGCCCTATACTGCCTCTAGTTACATGATATTTGTCATATTGATGAATACATCAAGTTATTCACCGAGTACCGATGGAAGTCCAAGGTGGATGATAAAGAAGCTTCGCAACTTTTCTTTGCGAAGATACCAAGTCCCTGGAAAGAAATGCTCATCAGGGAGTACAAGAGTGCAAATGATTTGGATACTGTGGCCAGAAGAATGTCTTTCTTAAAAGCCAAGTTAGCCGAATGGTGCCACTAGACAACACTCTACAAGAACTACAAGAGACTCCGAGGAATTAATAAAATGGTTCCCCTATGTTGCGAAGATAATGACATCCCAACAATTGTGGGAGGTCAACCACAGAGGCATAAAGGAGGAAACAAAGAAGCCATCCTTATAGTCGTGGAAGCAACAACAACAGAAGGAGTCATAGGTCTTCATGGAGACCTAGAAGGATGTGGTCAAAACAAAAGACCCGAAGTTACAAATCAGGGAAAAGACCAACACTTAGCAGGAGTAAAGTCTCTTCATCAGGCTCAAACCAAGGAAGTTCCAGCAGAACTTCAGGAAGAAGAACTTTCAGACAAGCTCACACCAGAGCTAATGAAAGTTTTAAAGACTGTAATTGCTGGACATGTGGAGCAAGAGGGCATATCTCAACGGATTGCCCGGACAACCAAAAGAGAGGTATTAGACAATTTGAAGCAACACCAGAATTCGAAGAAACTGTCTACTATCAAGATCTTATACATGTGTATCAACTTGAGGATTTACCCTCAGATGAAAGCATCTATGAAGAAGAGATCCATTCTGATGATGGAAGCGAGTCTCTTCAGAATTAGAGTGAATAAGAAATTCTTCAAACAACAAGAGAAGATATGTCAGGATATCTTTCTCACACAACAGTTTCTCATAAGACCCTTATGAGGATTATGAAAGAGGATCCAAAGCTTCAGATTTATGATGGTTTTAACATTGGAGCTATGGAAAAGACATTGGATAAATTTGGGCTTCGTAATAGAAAACACCAAATTATCCATAGAGTTACTACTGGAGAATTTGCCATCCTAATGGAATTCACTGGTAACTTGATCGAGATGCAGTTGATCCCTTACCAAGAAGTTCAGGAGATTAAAAGCAAAGTCAAAAGAGAAGTTCTAAATACACTCTCATGGATTCACATCGGAGCCATAAGAGTTATTATTAAAGCAACCTTCAAAGAAAGAATTGATTCACCACTCAATCTTGTTATATTTGATAAATGAATCTCGAATCTCAAGAATTCATGTCTTGGGGCGGTCACAGGAAATTTGTATGCAGGAAAATTGGTATTTAATGTCTATCATAGAATTGCATACAATTTGGGAGATCGAGACTTCAATAGAGTCTTAACCCTTCATCAAGATTTCAAAAGAGATGATTTGATGAAAGAAAGGAATAGACCTTACTCGATAACCTACAAGATTTCTTATGCTCTCTCGAATACACATCATTCAGATGTATTCTTGAGAAAGCAATTTATTGAAGTCCCAAGAATCTTTGAGGATTTCACCAAGGTGGTTCTTCCAGAACTGATCGAGTCTCTAACTATTAAGGAGATCGATATGAAGATTCAAGATCGACCGGTCTTCAACAAAAGTCGAAGTCTTAGAGTTGATCCAAGGAGAATGTCTTTCTAACAAGACATACTGATAACTAACAGTCCTTGGGAAGAAAAGAGGTCTAGTACAGTTTAGCGAATCCTAGATGTGTTCAAAACACAAGGAGAGCTGAAATGTCCAGAAGGTTGGAGAGAAATTGAAATAATATTCGACATCATCCAAAATGATAATATCTTTTCTTGTGATGTTCTATATTATCTCCAACAACCGATAATCGGAAGATTTCAAAGAAGCCTAAAGATGGGTGAAATTGAATTGACTATCACAGGAGTTGCAGGAAGAATCCCAGAATAATTAATATTGGGTATCGACTTTCTTGAGGATCATAAACCTTGGGAAAGATTACAAGATAGAATGGAGTTTACAGTGGCTGATAAAAGATATAGAATCAGATGACCACTAGCCCATTCTCCATATACATCTCTATCGAGATTATATATGCTGAATACAAGGCTGAGTATTTCGCAGCCTATGTTGATTT
Source organism: Scutellaria galericulata (assembly GCA_946896805.1). NCBI lineage: Eukaryota > Viridiplantae > Streptophyta > Magnoliopsida > Lamiales > Lamiaceae > Scutellaria > Scutellaria galericulata. The sequence continues at coordinate 11,573,315 of OX335792.1, forward strand.
CGGAGCAGGGATTTGTATTGCAAAACATGAGGTTTTTCCTAAATAAATGGGAGAAGATCTACCAGCCATTGTAGGATGAGATTTCTCCAAAAGGATTCTTATCCTTAATCGAGGAATCAAACAAGCAGAAATCATGATTGGAGGAGCAGGCGGTATTCCATGGTACAAAGTAAAGACGCTACCGATCTATTTCCATGATACAAGAGCAGATGTTTTGTTATGAAACAATTTCCTACAAACATTCAAGTGATTCACACAAGAAAATGAGACAAGAAGACTTATTTTCACAATATTATGTGATCATAAGATTATTGTCCAAAGACTGCGGGAAGCATTTTACAGAAAAATGCCCTTTCATTTTTGCAGCAAGCGTGGTGATGAAGATGAAGCCAAACTTCAACATCCAAAGATAGCGGATAAAAGAAGATTTGGTGATGCCTTATTATCCTTTCGATAATTTGGTTCAAAACAAAAAGATACCAAGAGATGGGATAATAATTTGTATTCATTTAGAATACAAGGAGAAGAACGAGTTCCTCTGGAGGCTATTGCAGAATTGTGAAAAGCCCTATGGGAGAATCCACAGAGTGATGTTACCATTGAAGAACAAATATCACTCGAGGATTTCAAGAAAAGGATCCAAAGGAATTACAATGAAGATCCTTTAGCATGGTGGGACAAGAACGAGCTCAAAGCATCCTTAAAGATTAAACCTGGAAAGGAACATGAGTTCATGAGGCTCAAACCAATCCTCATGAATTAAAATGATCGTAAAGATATGCAGAGGATACTTAAGGAACATCTAGACCTTAAGTTAATATCACCAGGAGTTTCTCCATACAGTAGTCCAGGATTCCCTGTAAGAAATCATGGAGAAATCAAAAGGTTACAAAAGGATTAATAACATTCTGGAGTTTGATGGATATTATATCCCGAGTAGAGAACACTTGGTTAACTGTATCAAAGGTGCCAAGATATTCTCAAAGTTTGATTGCAAGTCTGGATTCTACCAAATAAAGATGGAGGAAGAAAGTAAGAAGTTCACAGCTTTCTCCACACCACAAGGACATTATGTCTGGAATGTTATGCCTATGGGATTGACAAACGCACCCCAGATATATCAAAGAAAGATGGATAATATTTTCAAAGATTATTTCAACTTCATGTTCGTATACATCGATGATATTCTCATCGCATCAAAGGATATGAAGGAACATCTCAAATATTTGGAGATATTTTCAGATGTTTGTCATAGAAAAGGTTTAGTGCTTTCAGAAAAGAAGACAGTAATTGCTACGAGACAGATTGAATTCCTCGGAATTGAAATTGATGAGTCTGGAATTATTCTACAAAGTCATATTGTAGAAAAGATATAAGGATTTCCAGATGATCTCAAAGACAAGAAACAACTTCAAAGTTTTCTTGGAGTTGTTAATTTTGTTGAAATGTTCATCAACAATCTAGCATTTCACAGGAGGGTATTCAGCCCATTACTGAAAAAAGATGTTATATTCAAATAGGAAGATGAACATCGAGAAGGGATAAAGCAACTTAAGGAAGTATGTAAAAAGCTTCCGAAACTTGTTATACCTTAAGACGAGGATGAGCTGGTTCTGTATACAGATGCCAGTTATTATTAGTGGGCAGCAGTGCTTATGAAAGCCACACTAAATGAAGAAGTGCCATACAGATATTGTAGTGGTTTGTTTACAGACGGAGAAGTAAATCGATGGCATATCAATAAGAATAAATTATTTGCAGTCAGAAAGGCTTTCAAAAAATGGCCTCTCTTCTTTCTGGCTAAAAAGTTTATTTAAAAAATTAACAATTCAAGTGTCAAGGCTTTTCTAAAAAATAAAATAGAATCAAAACCAAAAAAGGCTAGATTACTTAGATGGTAAGCTGAATGCCAATATTATGATTATGATATTCTCATTGTAAAATCTCATGAGAATATTCTTGCAGATTTCTTAACACGAGATGGAAGGACGCATCGTTGACGAGGTCCTCAAACGAGTTAGACATCTCAGGGAAAACCTGGAGAGTCTTGAACGAGAATTTGAGATGTTAAATCTCAATGCCGAAGTCGCTGGATGACTTCAACGAGAAGATTAGAAATATGTTTCTGGTCTAATACGAGTATGCCATTACGCTCAGGGACAATTGTTCTAAGCGTTGCATAAGCCTCTCCTCCAGGCTGCATCTCCCACGGTTAAAAAAGGAACGATTCGAGAATGGGACTCTAACCCGGAGGTTATGGATTCAAATACCATAATCACGAGTGTTACAGGTAATGCATTCCTCAAAGATGTACAAACTGTAACGAAGGTTGAAGCTCCGGTGTCACAACCCAAGTCTTCAAGTCAACCCAGCACCTCTGGGGTAAAATAGGGAGAGTTGAACCTTAGGCCACAAACAAGCAAGACTAAGGTTCAAACTGACGAGTTTAAAGTTTCTCTTATGCAGGTTTACCAGCGTCAATGAGAGAAGTTGATTACGAGAAAAGGTATCAACCCAGACAAAACAGTGGTTGATAGTTCAGGAAAGTACCTAAGAGTTTGGATGAAACCAGGAAGTCATCCAAACGAAGTACAAGAATGGTATACTTTTGGAGCGTTAGCTTCAATCCATACCATATCACCCGGATTCCCAGAAATTTCAAAATTACCGAAATGGATTGGGGAAGCCGTTCATGAGACTTAGGTAAATAATCCTCATTTGTCCAGATGCGATATTCTGGAGCTCTATTTTATCAGTGCAGCCCCAGAACCGGCAAAGAAAGGCTTCAATGAAGCTTTTCATTTCATCAAGCTAAGGAGATCGGATGGAAATGCCTTAAAAAATATAAAGGCAGCTTCACCGGAAGAAATTCCTTTACTGGTAGGAGCAATTTCAGAAGATGAAGCTTCTACAAAGCGAGCATGGAGACTTTGGGGTTGTTTAACCGAAATGGACAAGGTCAAATACCCGTTCAAATTCTTTCAAAATTTAGCGAGCGGATCATTCCTCTTGAATTCCATGACAGGATCAACAACAGACTTTGTAGATGAACTCTTTGAAACAAAAAAAAGAAACCTATGGGAAAACAAGATTCCATTAAGTAAAGAAACATACCGGAAATTCTATAATATGGCGCATGTCGGCCAATGGATCGATCGGATCTGTCAAGCATGCCTGGATCAGAAAGAACCCGAGTTTGGGAAAGGATTTCGACCTAAACCCGACCGACAGGAACAAGGGTCTGAAAGAGATAGGGGTCTAGCACAAAAGAAACGTTATTCGTGAGGACCACACAGACCAAATTTTTAGAAAGATGCCCCGACAAAAGAACATGGGTTGAGTCATGTGAAAGGGTGATTGATTCCCCAACAACTCCAACAACCTTCACATGAGCTGAGTCACGGGGAAGAAAAAGAGAGCGCACTAACTAATTGGTGCACTAAATAATTGGCAGACCAAGACAAAGAAAGCCAACTAATTATTCAACAAGATTTGGAATCCACATTTCAAGTCTGGATTCATGCCTATATATAACGAGAGTTGAAGGAAGCTAAGGACATCGAACATTTCCCTTAGTTTTCTCTACAATAAAATCTTTGTAATATTTTGAGGGTTCTTAGTTTATATGTGTACAAGTGCATGCCTCATCTCTTATGAGAGACTAAACAAGTATTCTCCTCCCAAAAGGAGATTACTTATGTAATAAATATTTCGTTTAAATTTCTTAATAAAAGAAAGACTTTTGCTTTCAATGTGTTGTTAGTATTATTGATTTGTCCCTTAGAAGGAGTACTTTATACACTTGGTGTAGGAAATGAACCAAGGTTGTGCTGTGCAGTTACTGAATGAGCTGGATAACTTGCAGATCATCTTCCCTGAGGGTTGAAGTTGAACAGTAAGGAGCTGTTCGTAAAAGGATTTGGGGACAGTGATTTTCCAGCTGGTGGCGTTGCAAACCATCTCACCCGGTGCTGCTACGGTTAAAGTAAGGTATGAATTTTAAGAAATTAATTAATTTTACGGAAGCATGTTGGGCCTGATATGGATCAGTTTACGTTTTACCCGGATCTATTTATATTTATGAAGAGAAATAATTAAATGAGTTAAGAAATATTTTAATTTGGAATTTTATGAAAAAGTCAAACATGAATAGTGATGGTAGGGTGGGTAATGTTGCAAAATATGTAGTTTGGAGTATTAAAATTTGGAATTGTGTAGTTTTGGAAATTTTGAAAAGTTTATTGTGTAGTTTTGGTTTGTATCCCTATATATTTTCTTATTTTTTGGAGTAGCACTAAATTTTAGATAGTGAGACTTCTCTGTGGTAAAACCAATATTTGATCTTTTTTTTCTTCTCTACTTAAGCAAATTCTTGATTACATCACAGTCTAAAGCTTTTTCTTTTCTTACGGTTAGCCCTAAGATTCAAATTATTTGATCATGTCAAAAGATTTGGCATTTTTAGGAGAGTTGCACTCCTGTGCACCTGATTCATGTATACACGTGGGTCGGGTCTGAATCTTGGTCGACCCGGATCCGTGCATTTGTCCTTTTTTTCTCTTGACCTTAATATTATATTAGTCATACATTTATGTTATATTAGTCATACCTTTATGTCCAGATATCATACATTTATTTAATACTTTTAACTCTAAAAAAACCTAATTTTGCCACAATTTGTACATATTGACCTTTATGTTGTATAATATTATTTATACCTTATCAAGGTGGGCATACCTTTATATAATATATAAAGGTACAACTAATATAACTAAAAGATATATCTAACATAACTACAAGATATGACTAACATAATTAAAAGATATGAAAGGTTATTATATTTGTCTAAAAAAAAAATTAAGGTACGACTAACATTACTAAAGATATGACTAACATATCATAAATATGTGACACCTGGAAGTATGTTTGGGCGAATTTATGCGCGATTTGGTGGCGTGTGGTGGGCAGGATCGACCTGAATGCATGGACCCTAGGTTCGTGCACCAGGTGCACAAAAGTTTTTGTCTTTTTTGGAACATAAAAAATGAATACATCTTTTAAATACCTGAAAATTGATGACAATTAGCAATAATTAATCGAACTAAATCTAATTTAGTTATCATCTTTAAGAGAATGTATGCATGGGCCACATGGCATCACAACCCTTGTACCATGAGTTTACGAATAATATTTTAATAAATTCAAAATTTTAGAACAATTAAATTATGATTTTCACAACCTTCTTAAGATTTTGAAGTGAGTTTTAGATTTTAGTACGTTTAATTATGAAGATTGTCACTCCTTTTTTAGTTGTTTTCCATTTTCCATATCTTTTATCAACATTGAAACCTCTTTACCTCTCAATGAGAAATTCGAGAAAAAATACGAATTCTCGTGATTTGTATCCACGAGTCACTTATAAATTGAAAAGTTGGATTATAAAGTTTATTTGATCATTGATCGTAAATAATAATGTGGGAAATATTCAATTTTGTCTAATTTAGTCCTGTAATTGAAAATTTTGTCTCATTTCAATCTTTTTTCTGCCGGAATTCATATTTTCCAACTAATTTTCAGCAAGTGACGCACACTCGTCCTTGATTTCATGATTTCTGACCACTAACACTTGTGTGGCAATTCATTTTGTATTATTTTACAAGTAAAAATGCCACGTCATTTAATTACTAAAAAATTAACTCAATTAAAAAATAAAATACAATGGGATTAAAACAGAAAATCCCAAAATCAATTCTCCACACAAGACCCCTATGTTGGAAAATAGCAATTTAAAATGGGCACGAAACCTATCTAACAGTAACAAAAACAAACAACAAGAAAACAGTAAGTCGAGTCGAGGAAGACCCTCTTTCCTTAAGATAAGATACACCCAGGGTAGTGCTCATTGGACCGTGCGTATCGTCTCCCAAAGATAAAATGACTTTGTTTCTAGAGTAGTAGCACCACAAACTCGAGAGCTCCGACAAACTTCTAGTGCTTGAGAGTTGAGCTTTTGCAAAGATGAAAAACAATGCAAGAATTTTCATTTTTGATGTGTTATAAAAAATGATGCATGATGACCCCTATATATAGGTCTCCAACATGGGGGTTACACCTGAAATTGATTTGAATTTACTGCCCAAAAACTGGTGTTTTAATGCAAGTTAACGCTCCGTTTAAAAATAAGAAATGGTCAAAAAACACTCACGGCGCTGTATTCTGCAACACAGTGCTGTAACACGGTGTTTTTAGTATTCTGGACACGTTACTGCATTTTGCAGCACGTAACTGTACCCGATGTTGTATTCTGGATACGTTACTGCACCCAACGCTACATTCTGGATGCGAAAAGCAAGCGCGAACAGCACCCGCTGTTCAGCAACAACATTCTCGGTGCGCAGCAACAACACCCGCTATTCAACAATAGTATTCTGCTCTGCAGTAAGTACTGTTCAGCAACAACATTCTGTTTCCACTGTATTTTGGCACGGGCGTGCAACAACCCGGTGCCGTTAAAGACGCCACAACTTTTACCCAAAAAGATAAATTGGGTCGGGTCTAGGTCATGACGTGTTGTACCATGTTGCGCCGTTTTGAGCCGTGTCGTGCCGAGCCGAGCCGTGTGCGTGTGTGTTGCATAAGCATACTACTCCAATAGTATACTAATTACTAAGCCTCTTCTCATGACTTATCTTATACTTGCATTTTCAAGGTCCATTTTTCTATGTGGGATAGTTAAGCACTCTCATATTCAAGACCTTTCATTCTCATTTCAAGTGGCCAACTTTGATGTTTAATTTCTCACTCACCAAATATTGGTTTTGAGTAATTCAAAAAGCCTCGATTATCTACTCTAAACGTAGATTAATCTTTTGGCATCTAATCCTTAAAATGATTAACTCTTAGCCACTTAACTATTGGTCAAAGTGGTGCCACCCACCACTTTCAACAACAAATTTTCCAACAATCCCCCACATGAATGGAAGTTAATGCATGAATGTAAACTCGAAGCTCAATCCTTAAGAGACCTTATTGCATAAGGATAGGTGACTTTTGGCCTTGAACCTTCTATAACTCACGTCGTTGAGTGTACCGGCGGCTTAGTGGACATTATGCCTTGAACTACTCTACCTTCGTGTACACCGAGTCAATAACGCTTGCACAACAAAGCCTCAAGCACCTTTGTTCTCATGTTTTTGTCCTTTTCGGCCATGAACACGTCTTTGGTTCATAAGTGTTCATTAGAAGCGGCCACCATTTCTCACTTACATAGGTGATATCCATACGAGTATCCTACCATACTCAACCTCCTCGAGGTGTTTTGGAATCATTAGAAATCATGACTTAACCTCACCACGTTGGTAGGCTTAACACTTGATTTGCTTTCTAAGGAATGATTTTACATTTTCCAAGTGTTCTCAACTAACTTTCTTTGTTTAGTTTTCCCATTTAACCATGTTCTTGGGATCTCCAATCCACATGGTTGGGTATCCACTTAGAATGTTTTCAAGTCGTGGATTTTAATCTCATTCCCTCTAGTAACTTGTTCATTTGATTTCGATTTAATACTTTCGTCAAAGGATCAGCTAAATTATCTTTAGACTTCACGTAGTCGATCGACATCACACCGGTCGAGATCAATTATCTTACAGTATAATGTCGACGATGTATATGTCTCGACTTACCGTTGTATATATTATTCATTGTCATACCTATGGTAGCTTGACAATCACAATGTACCATCACGATCGGAACCGGCTTACTCCAACATGGAATATCCTCGAGAAAATTTCGAAGCCACTTGGCCTTTTTTCCCACGCCTTATCTAAAGCTATAAACTCGGATTTTATGGTGGAACGTGCTATTCAAGTTTGTTTTGTAGATTTCCATGACACGCCACAACCTATAGTGAAAATGTATCCACTCGTGGAAAAGGAGTCCTTCATGTCCGAAATCCAATTTGCATTATTATACCCTTCAAGCACAGCGGGGTATCTCGAGTAATGCAAACCATAGTCGAGAGTATACTTTAAGTATCTTAAGACTCACGAGAACTTTCCAATGCTCGTTACTTAGATTACTCGTGAATCTACTCAACTTGTTCACCGAGCATGCAAGGAGCCTCGTACAATTCATTATGTATATTGGGCTTCTTATAACCTTGCATATTCAACTTGAGCTACAGGCTCACCTCGGTTTTTACTCAATTGTACATTGAGCTCTAAAGGTGTTTTGGCGATTGGATCGTCATAAGCATTGAATTTATTTTTACACTTTCTCAACATAGTGGGATTGCATTAGTGTTATTCCTTCTAACATCCTTAGAAATTTGATTCCAAGAATCATGTCTGCCACACCCATATCTTTCATGTCGAAGTTTCGTTCCAACATGCACTTTGTTTCAACTATGACTTCATGGTTGCTACCTATGATTAACATGTCATCTACGTAAAGACACACGATGACATAAGTCTCAGGTGTGCCCTTAATGTAGACACATTTATCACACTCGTTGATCATGAAGCCATTTGACTACATAGTGTTGTCAAATTTAACATGCCATTGCTTCGGTACTTGCTTAAGTCCATATAAGGACCGAACAAGTTTACACACCTTCTTTTCTTGTCCAGGTGCTACGAACCCTTCAGGTTGATCCATATATATCTCTTCTTCTAACTCACCATTTAGGAATGCTTTTTTCACATCCATTTGGTGAATTTCAAGATTGTGCAAAACAGCAATCGCTAGAAGCACACATTTAGTGCATAACCCACAAATATACAATCTATCGTCATAAGACTGATTTTTATTTGCTTCGGAGGTGGTACCTTTATTTTAGCCAAACACCCCCACACTTTGAGGTATTTATACGACTGTTACATTCTTTCCACATTTCGTAGGGAGATTCGTTCTTTTCTTTCAAATGAATCTTATTAAGTATGTAATTTATCGTTAAAACGGCTTCCCCCCACAGGTTCTTTGGTAACCCCGAGCTAATAAGCATGACATTCATCATCTCTTTTAGAGTATTATTGTGATAAAACTAACACTATGCAAGTGCACATATCGTGACAAGTAATATAGTGGACTGAAAAGTCCGGATATCGAACCCATAGGGAAAAATAAAAACTATCTATTCTTAAGTACTATATTTCTACAACTTATGATCCTATCCAGCGAATCCAATTTCGAAAGTTGTTTGTTTAAACTATGAAAAACAAGAAAATAGTGAATGCAATTACGTAAAGAATTAAATGAAAATTTATCAAGATAAGCAAACCTAGGATTTTATCTTCCCCTATGTGTTTTAACTCCCCCTTACTCTTTTCTCATACAAGATTCAATTCTCGATTCCTAACCTGAGATGCTAATATAATCATACCCTGTTTCCACATGATGCATGAATCTAATGCTATGAACAATTTACTGTATTCCTACACAATTAAATTCATAACAAAACATTAAGCATAAATCCCAAATATGGCTCCCTAAGGTGAAATCTATATTCCTACGATTTTACATGCAATTAAACATTATCCTGTTCAATTAACTCGAAGGATCTTCTACCACAATTCTAATCATCACACCAATCTTCCGATATAAATTTGACAATTATATAAAGATATACAAATTGGTCAGATTCATGCACTTAATCAACAACAAGCAGAAGAAAGAATCGTAAATTAAACTTGCATTAGAATCGAAATAAGGAGTTCGTAATTCAACATATAGGGTTTGAATAAAACCCTAGAAAGAAGAACTCTAGCTACTCATTGTCATAAAAACACAGAAAAAGTTCATAAAGAAATAAAGGAAAATAAACCCTGCTTGAAGTGTTGTCGATCTTCTCTCTTTCGCTTGATCGTCTTGCTTTCTCTTATGGGGTCAAAAAGTCCTTTTTTCTAGGTCTGGCAATGTGTTTATATAGATACCATGAGGAAGATGAGTCTTTTTTTTCGTTGGAAGCACAAAAATCACGTCTTCATAACAACCCGCGATATGAGTACCGTGGTATCCAAACCGATACCGCGGTACTGAGACAGCGTGCTTGAATCTTCTGGAGGTCAATACCGCGGTACTGACCCTTTTTCTTCCGTTTTCTTCATTTTTCACACTTTTTGTCTCCGTCACGCTGTTTTCTCCTCTTGTACCTATAACAACCAATATTTTTCAGTTATGATTCATTTTTTGACCAAGATAACACGATAAATGTGCTTACGACCATGTATATTGAGTATATTTTACACACTCAACAAGTACGATTTTTATGTTCAGCCACACCGTTTGATTGAGGTGAGTAGGGAGTCGTCGTTTGATGAATTATGCCACTTTGTGAACATAACTCCTCAAATGATGTCACGTACTCTCCACCTCTATCATTTCTTATAGCTTTGATCTTGCTATTTAATTGATTCTCTACCTCATTCTTGTAATTCTTGAAAGCTTCTATAGCTTCGTCTTTAGTTTTCAATAGGTAGACATAGCAATACTTTTTGCAATAATCTATAAAAGTAATAAAATACTTTTCCCACCTCTAGTTTGCACAAACTTCAAATCACACACATCGGTTTGAATTAATTATAGAGGTTTTGTGTTCCTTTTAACATTATGAAAAGATATCTTAGCCATTTTAGCTTCAGCACACACTTCATATTTCTTTTGTGTTAATTTCATCGACTTTTAGCAAGTCCAAGGTTACTAAGCTTTTTATAGTATTTAGATTTACATGTCCTAATCTATTATGCCATAAATCACAACACTCAACAATATATGAAGAAGTTGTTGCATTTTCATTAATATTTTTGGGTACAACTTGGCGTTTGGCCATTACATTTATTTTAAATAGGTCATTGGCCAAATAACCTCTACCCAAAAATACACCATGCTTCATAAGAATGAAATTTTCTACCTCGAAGACGAGATTGAAGCCATGGTTTACAAGTAATGAACCACTAACTAGGTTCTTGCGGATGTCCAGGACACGCAACACATCCTTCAATGTGAGCTCTTTGCCCGAAGTGAGCTTTAGAACCACGTTCCTCACTCCAACCACCTCGGATGAAGCTTGGTTGCCCATGTGGAGCTTTCTTCCACTCACGGCCTTGTAGGAGGAGAAGACCTCCCTATCCGAGCAAACACGGCAAGTGGCTCCCGTGTCCACAAACCATTCTCTTAGGTTATCCACCATATTGGCTTCAAACACAACACAAAGATCATTGTCACCCAAGTCTTTCTTATGCTCGGTCAAGTTTGCTTGCTTGCCTTTGTTTTTCTTTGGCAGCCTACAAGCTATATGGTTAGGCTTACCATAATTGTAGTAATTGCCATTGATCTCTTCGCCGACTTCTTCCCCTTCTCATTTTGATTGGGGTTAGGGTGCTTTCTTTTGTTGCCCTCCAACACGTTGTCCTTAGCATCCATTGGTGTACGAGTCCTAGGATCAACCTTTCCTATTGTCCTCCTCGATTCGGAGCTTGATAATCAAGTCCTCGAGGGTCATCTCCTTTCGTTTGTGCTTCAAGTAATTCTTGAAGTCCCTCCAACTAGATAGGAGCTTCTCGATCACACAAGCAATAGTGAAAGGTTCAGGCAAGTTCATGCCCTCGACTTGAACCTCGTGCACAACCAATTGGAAGTCTTGCACTTGGTCCATCATAGGACGTGAGTCTACCATTTGATACTCCAAGAATTGAGCCACCATAAATTTCTTCATACCGACATCCTCGATCTTGTATTTCTTTTCAAGAGCATCTCATAGCTCTTTGGTCGTCTTGCAGCCCGCGTACACGCTATATATGGAGTTGTTCATCCCAATTAGGATGTAATTCTTGCATAGGAAGTCACTATGCAACCATGCATCAAGCGCAATACGTGTTTTCATGTTAGTATCACCTTTACCAACAGTTGGGGGATCTTGCTTCAGGTACATCGCCACGTCGATGGTGGTCAGGTAAAACAACATCTTCTATTGTCACCTCTTAAAGTTCTCACCCGTAAACCTCTTGGGCTTCTCAGTAGTAGTTAAAACAACAGGATGAATTGATGTACTCAAGGTTGCAGCAGTAGCAGAAGAGAATGATGCATCAACAGTAGTTGTAGTTGTTGCATTGATGGTGACAGTGCCAGTAGGAGGAACCTCGGTAGGAGGAATCTGGTTTCCGCCATTGTTCGACATTGTTATCTCATCTTAAGATTATTGGAAAATAGCACTTTACAATGGGCACGAAACCTGTCGAATAGTAACAGAAAAAAACAACAAGAAAACAGTAAGTTGAGTCGAGGAAGGCCTTATTTCTTTAATACGAGATACGCCCAGGGTAGTGCTCACTAGACCGTGCGTATCATCGCCCAAAGATAAAACGACTTTGTCTCAAAAGTAATATCACCACAAACTCGAGACCTCCGGTGAACTTCTAGTGCTTGAGAGTCGAGCTTTTGCAAAGATGAAAAACAATGCAAGGATTTTCATTTTCGATGTGTTGTCGAAAATGATGCATGGTGGCCCCTATATATAGGTCTCCAACATGGGGGGTTACACCTAAAATTGATGGGAATTTATTGTAAAAAATTAGGTCTTTTAATGCAAGTTAACGCCCCGTTCAAAAATAAGAAATGGTCGAAAAATGCTCAATCTTGCACTCTGCAACACAACGTTTGTAGTATTTTGGATATGTCACTATATTCTGTAGCACGTTACTGTACCCGACGCAGTATTCTGGACACGTTATTGTATTCTATAGCACATTACTGCACCCGGTGTTGCATTCTGGACATATTTCTGCTCTGCACTAGGTGTTGTTCAACAACAACATTCTGTTCCCGCTGCATTATGGCACGGGAGAGCAGCAAACTGGCGCCGTTAACGATGCCACATCTTTTACCCAAAAAGATAGACCCGGGTTGGGTAAAACCTGAGCTCGATCCGCCCAAGTCCAGCCCAACGTACAAGGCCAAGGTCGGGCTGGGTTGCGCACGCACGTGTGTTACACAAGCATACTACTCCAATAGTATACTAATTACTAAGTCTCTTCTCATGGCTTATCTTATACTTACATTTTCAAGGTTCATTTTCCTATGTGGGATAGTTAAGCACTCCCACATTCAAGACCTTTCATTCTCATTACAAGTGGCCAACTTGGATGCTTAATTTCTTACTCACCAAAAATTGGTTTTAAGCGATTTAAAATGCTTGGATTATCTACTCCAAACGTAGATTAATCTTTTGGCATCCAATTCTTAAAAATATTAACTCTTAGCCACTTCACTATTGGTCAAAGTAGTGCCACCCACCACTTTCAACAACCAATTTTCCAACACCCTAATTCTAAAAATCCCCAAATTCCTTCCCTCAATCAAAAAATTCTAGAAAACTATAATTTTCTTAAACAAAAGTTTGTCCTCAAATCATTACATTGCCCATATCAATTCTCCACACAAGAACCCTAATTCTAGAAATCCCCAACTTCATTCCCCCAATCAAATTTGTGTAAAATAAGAGTAGATAACAATCTTCCACCATCAAAGAGTAATACTCAGCGGTACTCGCCGACATGAGTGAAAGGGTGGCGAAGCAGAGGGATCCCATTGTACCCATTATACATCTGAAACAACCTTCATCATCTACACCAAATCCCCTTTTCAGTTCTCATGGGCTTTGCTTCTTTTATTGAGGATTTTGGTTTTTATTTATTTCTTTTGTGAGGATGTGCCAAAGTAGAAAATATGCCACATTACCAAATATTGCCATATCTACAGTTTTGGTCAAAAATTGTAAAATTGAGGGTGAGTATTTCACTCACTGAAAAACCATCGAAAAATGTAAAATCTGACAAAAAATAATTGTAATTGGAAAAAAATTTCAGTTACAGGACAAAAATTGATAATAAAAAATGAGTAAACTACTTTTTCCGCCAGTTATGTTTGCCGTGTAGAAATTTTGCCCTTTTTGATATCGGGCTTGCAATTTAGGACTTTATTTTTCAAAATTTAGCAATTACTGCCCAATTTGGGCCCGAATTGCTTAATTGGGCTGAAATCGCACGTTTTTTGCACGTGACCCCTGAATTCGGGCTGAAATTGTTGAGGTGGCGCGTGATTTAGCGATGTGGCATTTTTCAATTAATTATCTTCTGCCACATATATTAAACAATGGGGCCCACTATAATACAGATCATAATTAAATTTTAAATAAGAAACAAAAATGGAAAAAGAATTAGAAAAAATTCAATCGTCTTCTTCATCGCCATCACCACTCTTTTTCCTCCCTGCAACTCCATCGCCGCCGCACCCCCACAGCCACCTCCGTAGCCACCACCGCCAAATCTCCCACCTCTACCGCCAAAGAAATATGCAAAAGCCTCCATTCTTTGTTTAGGCAAAGACAAACCAATCTCCAATCCCCCTTCAAACTCTCTGGATTTACACATGGACATTGAATACTTCACTCCATCTATGGATATGACCTCCACCTTCCTAGCCTTTCACCATCCAAAATCTGCATTTCCCAAATTGAATTTGGGTGAACCTGTAACTCCTACTGATTTGACCCCCTTAAACTTGGCCATCCCCTCAATTCCCCCTTCCACAAACCCCTATCTCAAAACCTTACTAGAAGCATCACCATTGAAACCTGCAGTAGAATTTGGAAATCTAGGGTAAGGGTTAGGGTTATTTGGGATTGGACCACCAGATGAGGGCGGCGACAAACTAGAAGTGGACCCATGATGGTGAATCGGCGGATGCCGCCGTGCGTGGAGGTGCGCTGGATCTCGACGCGATACGTCTTCATCAACAATGACCAGAATCCCTCAAGACCATCTTGATCTTGCTTCTCCTACCCATTGAATCTATCTTGTGTATTGTGATGAGTTGTAAGAAGTTGAAGTGTTTGTATAACGCCCCAAAATCTTTCGGTCAAAATATCAGAGTTTTTCTTCTTTGGGCGTTAAGAGAGAAAGGGGAAAGAGACGTACATGATATAAAATATAAAGAAACAGGAGAGGATAAGAAGCGGTACAATTAATACATCGGATACAACCGATAAAAGAATGTTTGAAACCATACGTAGTGGAAAAACATCAGGATCTTTTACCAAGATAGAGAAATACAGTTTTCTTTTACAAATGAACAACATATCTTTAAAAGACAAAACCAGAAGATGGTCACAGCTGATAGGGCACCCCTCTCTCTACGCGTCAAAGTTATCTTCTTCTCCTGTAGTGTGAGTACAGGTGGGGGGGTGAGTGCGTTGAATACACTCGTGGTGAATACTTTCTTAGTTTAAGCAGGTACACAAATCAAACATATATAACGCACAACACATAATTCGGTTCTTTACTGCCACCCAACTCATGACTCACCAATGGACACCCAGCCTAATGGGCACAAGCCTATAACTCACTAATGGACACGAAATCCAAAGGATACCCTACAGAATCTCAGGTACGGGTATCACCTGACCCTACAGAATCTCAGGTATGGGCATCACTCGACCCTACAGAAGCTGAAGTATAGAAATCTCAAGTATCCGATGGACACAAAGACCAGCACTCTCCCATAGACACACAACCCAACTGACACACTAAACAAAAACATATAAACACAGCACATATGGTTTAACAATTATCCCCCACTTTCAACATATAATCACAACATTTATCTCAAGCACATAAGTTCACAAACAGAAAACATAGAGTTATTAGGGTTTAGAGTTTACCCCAACCTTGTATAGTGGTTACCGTATGAGTAGATAGAACAATACGTCCAACGACCCAACACTTCAAAGCTTAGTCCAACAAGTAGCCTACACATTTACGGTGTTTCTTAGATCTTAAATACAGTATAATTAAAGCTGTAAAAGGTTCCGGTGAAAGAACGTTTGTTAACGATACGACGGATCGAATGATCCAAAGATTGGAATTTTGAAGACAAGGCTGAAAGTTCAACCCAAAAGGCTGAGATGATAAGCAGTGAAATTAGGATCGTAACGTAAAAAGAATTAGCTCGATCGGAGTTAAAACGAGCTCAAACGGTGTATTTTAGGTTTTAGGGGTAAAATGGTAATTTGGTCAAAGGGTTGACTTTTGACCGGGCCCACGACCCTCGGTCAACGAAATCTCGCCAAAAACGACTCGATGTTGCTGTATGGTGAAAATGACAGGGTTCGGAATGAAAATACGGCGTCACGTGCGTCGGGGCACGCAAGCACCCGGCGTCGAGCGAAAAAGAACCCGATGGCTCGCGCATCACCCGGCAGCTGCCGAGTTTCCTCGGCCACCCGGTCCCCGTCGCCGCACGCGCTAGAACCCACGGCGCACGCGCCCTATCTCCCGGCGCCCGCACAGCGTGCGTACCCGGCTCCCGACCTGACGCACACCCCGACGCGCACCCCGACGCGCACACCCGACATCCGACCCGACGCACACCCCAACGCGCACACCCGGCATCCGACCCGACGCACACCCCGACGCGCACCCCGTTATCCGATAGCAAAATGTTAGAGTTATGATGTAGATTTGTCCATTGATATTTATAGTAGTAAAATAGTAATTTGAGGAGAAACCATTAAATTTAATGTGTCTTTCCTATAATTGTCATGTCCCATAAAACAAGTATAGTGGTTTTCCAATATTGTCGTCATTAAAGTAACAAAGAAAGAAGAAATTAAAGGTTTATGCCAGAAAATAGAACTCTAGATTTGGGTATTTGCAGAAAATAGAAATGAAAGATCAGCAATTTGAGCTGAATAGGCCAAAGTTAGGGGAGCATGTGCATCTCAGCCAATTTGACCATTCTAACTAAAAGTGGACAAAACTCATGAATTTTAGGAAGTTAAAATTCTAAATTGTTGGTCTTAAAACTTATAGTCTCATATTGTCAGACTGGGCCATACTTGGCAATTTAGATAATAAACTCTAAGTTTAATATCAACATCTTCCCTTGCTGGTTAGGTTATTGATGATCAATTGAGTTCTTTCAATATATTCAAATAAAGGTTTGCAAGATTAATTTCTTGGCTATGCTCTACAGAATCATCCAAAGCCATGTGAAGCCAATTAGATACTCGATAAATGGAAAAGTATCTAACTCATTGAGTTAAATGATCATTCTTTCGAATGATCTGAAATTTACTGTTCCTAGTCCAAATGTAAGCATTTCTAATAAGTCATAGGCTAAGGCTAGAAAATTCGTTTTGATTTTATTTCTAGAAGCTAACCCCTATATAGTTTGTGCCTCTTGTTGGCATTTATTTCTAGTTCGTCCCTATCAATGTTCATACTTAGGTTTTCAATGTTCGTATCAGGTTTTGGTAGATCGCGTTGCATTTTATACGTAGCATTAATGTGTGACAACGTTGGTATTGAAACTTTAATATCCATTGCTATTAAATAAGAAGGTCCTTGGTTTTTTTTCTTTTTACATATCTATTGAATATCACAAAAGTTGTCGTGTCATTTTGATTGTCAACAATCGTCTCTATTTTTAAAACCTACATGAGTTCAGTTTTGAATAACGTTGAAAAGGCAATATAATTTTATCCAAGCTAAATGTATGCTGTATGTTGAATTTACCTCAAGACACACGTCCAATTTGGGAGTTACTTATAAGGTTGTTACAACTCCGTTTTGCCCATTTTCCTCCAATATTTTGACCTAGCTATATATGTTTTTTCAGATTCTTTTGAAACCTTTTAATCTAAGTTTCCATTTGAAGACACAAATTTTAAGAGTAAAAGCAGTTTGCTTTTACAGATAATGTTGCAACACTTCTAATAACATTTCTATTTCCGTTTTGTAAGTCAGTTTCTTGTGAAGTTGATTTTGTCATTGAAGGTAGTTTTAGAAGTGTTGTTTTTAGTTTTTACTCAACAAAGTTTTAATTGTCGCTTTCCTAGCTAAATTTATCATTCTTAGTTTTGCTAGGAGTCTTTTCGTACTTCACAATTGTATAGTAAATATTTTCATTCTGAGCGGAGAAAATTTTATAACCGTCTCTTTAGTTTTTCGTTGTTGTTTTGATAACTTAATGTCCAGTGGCTAGAACTATATATAAGATATCATGTGAAATGGTAGGTTATGCATGTTGCTATTGATGAAACTGGAAGGAATTAATACAAAAGATATATAAAGCTCAAAGGATCTGAATTACTACTTTAGTTAATAAATATAAATAAATAATTCAAAAAAAAAAAGGAATGAACTAATGTGGTTATGTTTCCCTCTTTTCCTTTATCTTTTCCCAAATAAATTAGGTTCACAATAGATTCTGGAAATTATATAAAGGGTGTGGTTTAAACTTTGGAAATATTCATTTTTATCCTGTTTTAGAGGCAATATTCGATTTTGATCCTGTTAATTTCTGATTATTAAATTTAAAATTGAATATTTTAATCAATTTCAATCCTTTTTTTTTCTTTTCAGAATTTGTATTTTCTGCTCAATTTCCGGCGAATGACACTCACTCGCCCCCAATTCCATGATTTCTGTCAACTTATGCATACTTTGTTGTTTTTTTGGCATGTGAATTTCTTTTTGCATTTTTTTACTATCTAAATTGTCACATCATTGCCATGTCATTAATGTGTGACAATGTTGGAATTGAAACTTTTATATCCATTGCTATTAAATGAGAAGGTCCTTTGTTTTTTTTCCTTTTACTTATCTATATTGAATATCACAAAAGTTATCGTGTCATTTTTATTATTAACAATCGTCTCTATTTTTAAATCTACACGAGTATTGGCAAGAGAGATGAAAAATATTAAAAGGTACAAACCTATCATGTACAAGGAAAGAATCAGTGAATATTCCTAAACTAAAGTGCAAGATTATTTCTTGCCATCACATTACATGAGAAATTTAGATGAGAAAACTATTTAAAGAGAAAAATATTAGAACTTGGAAAAAAGCATTGTGAATAAATGCAATGCAACTTCAATCTTAGATGCGTGGACACTCAATAAAGGTTTTGCACCCCAGCAGTTTACAGCCCTCAATTACCAGTACCACCACGACATTGTGTTGCGGCACTGCAACCCCTTGAGTAAGAGTTTGCAGGGTTTGGGGGCTCGTTTTGCTTTGGAACGCCATTTCTTTCCAATGCTCCATAATCAATAGTTTTCGCTATGGATGTTGAAGGACACGCG
Source organism: Scutellaria galericulata (assembly GCA_946896805.1). Lineage (NCBI taxonomy): Eukaryota > Viridiplantae > Streptophyta > Magnoliopsida > Lamiales > Lamiaceae > Scutellaria > Scutellaria galericulata. Next base: position 11,592,456 of record OX335792.1, read on the forward strand.
CTAACCACGAGCATCACGATCAAACTCATCACCACCATCTTTGCCATTGCCATGCTTGCTTCTACCTTATTGATGGATAAAAATCTAGGACTATTTTTTTTTATTAAAGAAAATTGTTATTATTATTATTATTATTTTGGTTATTTTCATTTGGAGCTTCCTGAATTTATATAGCAAAACGTTAGAGCTGTGATGTAGATTTGTCCATTGATATTTATAGTAGTTAAATAGTAATTTGAGGAGAAACCATTAAATTTAATGAGTGTCTTTCCTATAATTGTCATGTCCCATAATACAAGTATAAAATAAATGATCCAAAAATATTAAGTAAAGATTAAGTGTTTTGTGAGACCGTCTCATGTATTTTTATTGCATTGCATGAGAGGGGTTAACCCACAATCCAAAACTCAACAATTCACATGTTATTTGTGGGTGATGGGGCTCCGTCTCAAAGTAACTATTTGTGAAACCGTCGCACATGAGTTTTTGTATTAAGTAAATACATTTAAAGAAAAATAAAGATTTCTTTAATTGAGTCCGTTCCAAACTCTAAATCAATTTAAAAATTCATATTTGAATCGACAACTAAACCTTCAATTGCTAAAAATATTGAGTGAAAATCCAAAACCTTTCTTATGAATGATTCCAATCATGCATTGTTTCATCCAATTAGTTTAGGGCTTTTATTCCTTTTGCAAGGACATTCTTTTCCTATAAATGCTCTTAAAAATTGAAGTGATTTTTTTTTTGCGTGTATGCGTGCATATTTTTTTTCTTTATTTTGTGCACGTGTTATGTGCATATCAGCTTAGTGGGCTTATATTTGGAGAAAGGATTAAAATTGTGTTTGCACGTATAAAGTTCACAATTGATAAAGCTTGGTTCAGATTTGTAGACTACATTGAGTATTAAGGGTTTCCATTTTACTTTATCAAAAAATTTAGTGATTTAAGATAATTTCCTTGAGTATTAAGGGTTTCCATTTTACTTTATCAAAAAATTTAGTGATTTAAGATAATTTCCTTGAGTTTGATAAAGTTTTTCGATTGATATAGTGTGAGCATTTCACTATTAAGAATAAATTCATGGCGACCATGGTGAATTTTAGTGGCGGGGTGGGTTTTTAGTTGGTATTGATGACTATAGTTTTCTGAGTAAGTGATGGTGGAGATGGTGATTATACATACAAGTATGGTTGCTTTTTGGATAAAAATTAGTTCACTTCAGTAAATCGGTTCGAAAAGCCCAAAATTAAAGGTGAATGGCCGTTATCATATGATTTGAATCTAATTGAACAATTCGGGTTGAAATTGACCTATATTCACTTATTTTCAAATGTTAATGTCCTAAATTGCAAACCTAAAAGCTCAAAATCCTAAATCGCCAAACTCCAAAATTGCTCAGCATATTGGATAATAAACTTTCCTCTACATAACGTAGTTTTATTAAATATGATCATTGATCAGATAAATTTATTCATTACTCGACATGTTTCAGTGTCGATATATGATATATGGAAAATGGAAAAGAGCTAGAAAAGGTGTGACGTATATAGGATCTTAGTAAAACATAATAAAATCTAAAACTCACTTCAAAATTTTAAAAATGTTGTGAAAATCTTAATTTTATGATTTTAAAATTTTACAATTTTTAAAATAATACTCGAAAAAAGATTCTACAAGGTTTATGATGGCATGCATACTAATAAGTGTTGTTTTTATGCATAATTTAGCGTACACTTAAGTATTCTTTGAGTTCTTTTTGTTACATTGTATAAGTGATTTATAGGATTTCATGTATAAGATTCATTTGATGGGTTTTATGCTTAATTTCATGTTTTTAGTGGAAAAATGCAAGCTTCGAGTATTGTAATTGAAAAATGAAGTTGAATCACTTGAAGAGCAAAACATTCAACTCAAGTGGAAAATTGATCAATATTGACTATGAGTTTAAACCGGTAGTTTTAGAGAAATGTTGTAAATCTTAATGGGAAAATTACAAATTTAGGATACAATCTTTTAGTCATTCCTCATATAGGGACGCAATCTTTTCAAACCCCAATATTGGGACACTAATTTTAGGACAATTAGCCTAAAATTCTAAAAAAAATTGGCCTTATTTGCATGTGTCGTGCATATGCCTCTCCAGATCAAGATTTTTCAACAATTTAAATTGATTCTCGCTCAAATCGAGCTTAAATCAAATTGAATTCAATAAATTATTTGAGAATTTGTTATGGTTTGAGGAGATGAGTGTTTTGACATATAAAACGCATATTTTTGTTGAGTTTCGAGAAAATCAAAATTTGGGTGAGTTTGAGGGTGGTTATAGCGGATTTCGATAGTAGAGGCGGTGGTGAGGTAGTGGTTATGGTGGAGCTTTCTAAAAATTTAATCAAAATTTATGTTTTATATGCCAAAACAATACTTCTTAGAACCCTAGTCATGTCCCAAATCAATTTATTAAAAATCCATTTGATTCGAGCTCGATTTGAGCGAGAATCAACTCAAATTTTTAAAAAATATATCAGAATTTAGGTTGTGGCATATGCACTGTAATTTAGGCCCGAAATTTTGGAATTTGGGTTATTTATCCTAAAATTTTCCAAATTAAAAAGATAGTGCCTACTGTTGGGATCGAAAAGATAGTAACCTTAATTAGTGAATAGTGTCCTAAATTTGCAATTTTCCCCTTTAGTATTTTTGACATAAGTTGCTCTAGAAAATTGCTATTGAGCACAATAAAAACCTGTCCTAGGCCCTGACCGTGCGCGAGGGCACAACTGTACGGTGTGTTTTTATGCTAGAACAACGAACCTGATGTAGTGGCTCACAATTAGACGGTGTCCCAACATCCGATCATATCCTATTGGGATATTTCGAGTTACCTTGATAAGATAGAACATGTTGCATAATAAGAAAATATAGTTTGCTGAAGTAAGTTCCCACGTATTACATGGTTAGAAGAAAAGATAAGATCATGTAATGGTTCTCCAAATTAAGGAAAACCAATCTTAGAAGAAATAGGAAGTTATCTTCTAAGAGTAGCAAACTGGAGGAGCCAGCAAGTCAGGAAGCTGACTAAAGGTTTCAGGAACAAGAAGCTGTTCTAAAATAGCAGAAAAGTTGAATGAAACGAAGAACAGGATGCTGGAATAGGAAGCCGACGCAGGACAGGAAACTGATTGAAGGATTCAGAACAGGAAACTGTTCTAAAACAGAATCCTGGCACGGAACTGAAAGCAGTATAGAACCGCATCCTGAGCAAAGCAAGCAAGGAAGAGCTACAGCAATCTACAGAGGAAGTAGGAAGTAGCCAACGGATCTCTTGCAGAAAGACAAGTGCTACTCCTATCCATGCAGTACGAAGAAGACCATGTAACTCAAACTGGAAGAAAGTTATCTGGCAACCAGACTAGCTAACAGTTGCATAAAAGTCAAAGATAGTGGGCGCATTATATGCACATGTCAGAAACAACTCCGAAGCATTTAATGCGAACACAAAGAAGATATTGGAGATCAAAGCTTCAATTCAAAATAGAGAAGTGTTCCTCTTCAACGGATACTTTCCCAACGAATATATTCTCAAGATCTATAAATTGAAGGTGTGGCTTGATTGAAAAAACTGCTGAATAGTGTCAAGAGGAAAATCAGATATACTCCAAAGCTTCTCAAAGCTTATTCTTGTTCAAGCCACTCAACTTTCAAGGAGCAGCCTACAATAGTTATAGGACTTCAGAGATCAAGACTGCTCCACATCAGTTGAAGAACTTTTTTTTCTTTAACCATTTGTGATGTGTGTGCTAGGTTGTGTTTGGTGTAGCATAGTTGATAGGATTATATCCTTGCTAAGTTTATAGTCTTGTGTAGGCTATTTGACCTGTGTGGGATTTGTACCCTGTGTAGGATTTGGCCTAGGAATCTGGGATTCTATAGCTAACAACTTGTTAGGAAGAGGTTTGTAAAGTCGAGACTTGTAAATCAAACTGACCTAACGAAGTTCCTCATCAGTAAATGAGTAGAGTGGACGTAGAAGGACTACACCACCTTCGAACCACTATAAGCCATAAGTGTTTATTTACTTTGATTGCATACTGTGCTTTATTTATCGCATATCTATCTTATTGCACTTATCATAAGCATACTAGTCAAGAGATTGTGTTAAAATCATATTTGAAAATAAAACGTGTTTGTAAAATAGAAACTCTATCTTTATTTATTCCGCTGCATACTGTGATTCCGAGACAAGAACCCGATCAGCATTGTGCCAGGTTACTGACTCGAGTCAGGTTGTTGTTTCTCTTTTGAATCAGGAACCTGTTCATAGAAAAAGTTTTGAAAAGTTAGAAAATCTATAGAGGTTCATTCACCCTCCTCTGAACCTCTGACCACTTGGGACCAACAAGTGGTATCAGAGCATGTTGGGTTAACCGCCAACTTTTCTAGCTACCTACGTAGATCCAGCCATTTTGCATTTGGATAAACACCAGTTTTCTTTTTCATGAGACCAAAATCATTGTTTTAGCATAAGCATACACTTCATATGATCCTAGTCTCTCATGTTATTCTGAATATGCTTTTGTAGATAAAAGTTGAACCCTTGATTCTAAAGCAAAGAAAACAGGGAAATGTTGTTTCATACAGTACTCAAGGTTCAACAAAAGCATCAACTAACCCGGATAAGAAGCACTCAGGATTCAAACAGACCAGTAAGCCATTTCAGACCATTAAGCAGATACCCTCTCAAACAAGTAAAACAAAGAAGATTGCTGAAGTAACTAAAGCTACATCTTTTATAGTAGCTAATGTTACTAAGGAAGCAACAAAGGATGTAACTGAGATGATTGAAGCTACATTTTTTAGTAGCTGAAATCACTATTGAAGCAACTACTGGTAATGGTTGCTGAAAGATCAAAAGGAGAAAGTAAGGTACTTGAACGGTTCTGCTAAGGTTACTGAAGGATATCAGAATCCTGAAAAACACATACTGACACTCAGACAAGACACTCAGGATTCAAACAGTCCAGGAACCTGGACCATTGAGTAAGGAGTTAAAGGTTTCTTAAGTAAGGGGAAACTTATACAAGTTTAAAAGCAGCTTTAACCTTTTACTCAGATTTTCAAGTTTCTGAAATAGGATACTACATTTATAAAAGAACAAATTTCTCTTTAACAGTATTCGATTTCAGGACAGGAAAAACAATAACAACCTGATAACAGGTTTTTACAAAAATCCATCAAGTAATATTAACTCAAATATTACCAGGTATCTGAAGAAGTGTCAAAAGAAAGATATCACAGGAGGAAGTACAACAAATGATATCAGAAAACTGACAAGATCGCCAAGAGGTAACAGAAACCGATGAATCATCGAGAAGGAGGATATTGTAGGAAAGAGAATATCCAAGCAGTATCACAGTAGTACATGTTTACGACTAACAAAGAGGGACCAACATCAACAAGTGGTATATCATCAACAAGTGATATATCAAGCGAATACCTCGGACAAGGATGTTGTTGAGACAGCTCCTGCAGAGGATATAGAAAGGAAGTTCTATCACAGGAGAGAGAGCTACACATGATATTAGCATGTTCTCTACAGAGGACGTGATGGATAACTGTGATCTCGGTATGCGGGAAGATCTATATAGGCGGCTGACCATCAATCAACAAAAAACGAGATCTACCTTTTTAAAAGGACAAAAAGGCGGTTATGAAAACCTATCCAAGAAAAACCGACAAGTGGTTTTATCAAATTACAAAAAGGTCCCTCCACCATTTTAGAAACAACCGCAAGATCGTGCGTTTCATCTCCCGACCGTCGATCCAAAGAAACCGTTCATATTCTACCACCTATAAATAACCGATTCTTTACCATTCTTCTATACATTCATACTCACTAAATGCTTGACAAAGAGGACGGAGATGGAGATGGGACGAAGATGATGATGAAGACAAATCTCTATTGACCTAGAAGTAGAAAAGGTCTTCAGAAGAATGAAGTGTAGAGCTCTGCTTGCCAAGAAGCAGAGAAGGTCTTTAGAAGAGAAGACATGCCATTGCATGTGAGTTACATTTACAGTCATAAAGAAAGAAATTGAGAGCCAAGGAGGAGACAAAGAAAGCGGAGAAGGAGATGGAGTTGAAGACGATGATGAAGACAAAGATCTGTTGACCTAGAAGCACATAAGGTCTTCAAAAGAATAGGGAATAGAGGTTCAGCCTGTCAAGAAGCACAGAAGGTCTTCATAAGAAAAGACTGAGCCTCTATGAATCCCCCATTCACTAGACACAAGACCGACTTCCTCGACAACGAGAAGATATGGGACTGAAGCCCATGAGGAAGTCTTCCACATCGAAGGATGATGTGGGAGTTAAGGCTTAGTCTTTGGACAGAGAAGACACCTGCTGCTATTCATAGAGATAAAACAAATAACATGTGTCTCTTAGGAGATGTCAATCCAAAGACATTGTGTCAAAGTTTCCAGCTGGATATCTGGACGATGATAAACCCTCACCAGCACAAAAAGTTGTGGTGAAGGCGAAGCCAAACCAGCAGTCAAGGATCCAAGGTGAACATGCCTTGGACATGAAGCATATGAGGTATCTGATCATCCACTGATCAGGTACATGACCTCCTGACACCTCTATCTCGAGGCCTTATTCCCTTGGGTAGGAATAAGAAGGAGGAACCTCGAGAAGAGACAATTAGTTGTTTGGGTTTTGAGCAGCAAGTGTCAGATAGGAGGAACCTGATGGCCAACCTTGGCATTATAACTCCACCCCTGAACAACAAGCTTGAGGATGATGACAGAAAGGGAGAAGAGAGTTCCAAGTCAAGAGTCACTGAAGAGCCACTATTGAAGCCTTATTGCAAGGGGGAAATAGTTAATAATGACGATCAGGAGCCACCTACCATCTGGAGCAATAATTGGATGTAGCAAGCTAATCATCCAAGAAGATTGGAAGGATGCAGCAAGCTGATGAAAACATGCTGAAAAAGTCATACGAAGATCAAAGATGGTAGAGAGGGAAAAGAAGAACTCCCTGGTGGAAAAACGTGGAAACCGCAAACTGAAGAAACTGAAGAAAAGAAGTAAAGCTAGATGGTGTAGTAACAACTTACTTTTGTACCAAAACAAAATTGTACTTGTACAATCATTAAGTTTCATATAAAAGAGCATTTTTATTTAATAACTCTTGTTCTTATTATGTTCTGTCATCATCAAGATAAAGGGGGAAATTGTTGGGATATTTCTGGAGTTATCTTGATAAGACAGAACAGGTTGCATAATAAGACAAATAAGTTTGCTAAAGAAAGTTTCCACTATATACATGATCACGAGCTTATCTTTCTGTAGATAAGATCATGTAATGGTTTTCCAAATTATAAGGAAAACCAACCTTAGAAGAAACATGAAGTAATCTTCTAAGAGCAGCAAGCTGGAGGAGCCAGTAAGACAAGAAGCTGACTAAAGGTTTCAGGAACATAAAGTTTTTCTAAAACAGGAAGCATCATGGAAGAAGCAGCAAGCTGGTGTAGCAGAAAAGTTGTATGAAGTAAAGAAACAGGATGCTGGAACAAGAAGTTGCCAAAGCAAAGAATAGGAAGCTGGCGCAGATCAGAAAGCAGACGCAGGACAGGAAGCTGACTGTAGGTTTCAGGAACAGAAAGCTATTCTGAAACAGAATCCTGGTGTAAAGCAGAAATCAGCATAGAACCACATTCTGAGTAAGCAAGCAAGGAAGAGCTACAACAATCTACAGAAAGAGTATGAAGTAGCTAACGGATCATTAGCAGAAAGATAAGTGTTACTCTCATCCATGCAACATAAGAAGAAGACCATGCAACTCAAACGGGAACAAGACTATCTGACAACTAGATTAGCTATGTAGTGCCCCAGACCAAAATGAAGCATAATTGGTTAATTAAATAATTAAACCCTTAATTGAAATATCTTATGTGTGTTAATTCTTGAGTGTTTAATTTAATTACGTGCGTTACAGATACTTGTTTAACGCCGGTTTTAGATGGATATATATTCTAGACATGGAACATAAAGTTTTATTTTACCATAAGATGCGTAATGGAAAAATGAGAAAATAGAAACGAACTAGAGGTCAATCGGAGATCCGTAGCTCAAGTTGCGACAAAAAGGGCAAAATACGAAGTTTTGGAAAAACAAGGGGTGGAATCTTGATGAACAGTAAAAAAATGAATAGTAACTTTCCAAAAATTCTATAAATAGAGGCTCAGTCGATTCATTTTTCATCGTTTCTCCGAACGAGCCGAAAAACGACGAAAACACGTAAGTCTCTCTCTCCTCTCTCTCTCTCTCCCCTCTATATTTTGTCTCCGCCGCGCCGCCGCCGGAGTTCGCCGGAAAATTCCAAACTTATCGGTTTCGGCCGATTTTCATACACAACGTAGGTCTTGTCGAAACGGTCGCCGAAAAACACTAAACCTATGTTTATCACCCTTTCTCTCTCTCTCTCTCTCTCTTTCTCTCTCTTTCTCACCGGAGCAGGCGCCGGAGAGGCTGCCGGAGGTGTGGGGAAGCCGTTGGAGGGGCGGCGCCAGAGCTGAAACGGGTGGTGGAAAAGTGGTGGTTGGAAGGTGTTTTGTGAGTTTTATTGAAGTTTGGGGGCTGTTTTGGGGTACTGTTCATGTCGGTATCCAGCGAAGGGTGGCCGGAGGTGGTAGCTGACGGTGCAGGCATTCCGGTGGACGGAGTGGCAGTGGCGCAGGGCGGAGATTTATGTACATAAAGATTATACTCGTATAAAATAAAGGTTATGGCATAAAGTTAAAAAAAAATAAAACCTGGGTGTGAATACTTGCCAGACTCGACCCTACCTGCACGCGCTCAATTACATGGATCGTGATCTGTACACATGGTTCACAAGAACACTACTATTAAGAGAATGTATGCATGGCATCACAAACCTTTTACCATCGGTTATTTTAATAAAAATTCAAAATTTTAGAGCAATGAAATTAAGATTTTCACTACCTTCTTAAAATTTTGAAGTGAGTTTTAGATTTTATTATGTTTTAGTAAGATCGTCACACCTTTTCTAGTTGTTTTCCATTTTCTATATCTTTTATTGACATTGAAACCTGTCGAGTAACAAAAAAGTTTATTTGATCACTGATCATAATTAATAATATTACATTAGGTAGAGAATATTTTATTCACCTCAATTGTGTATGAGTAAATTATATTGATGAGTATACATGTTACAAAAGAGAGATGAAAAATATTAAAAAGTACAAACCTATCATGTACAAGGAAAGAATCAGTGAATATCCCTAAACTAAAGTGCAAGATTATTTCTTGCCATCACATTACATGATAAATTTAGATGAGAAAACTATTTAAAGAGAAAAATATTAGAACTTGGAAAAAAGCATTGTGAATAAATGCAATGCATCTTCAATCTTAGATGTGTGGACACTCAATAAAGGTTCCGCACCCCAGCAGTTTACAGTCCTCAATTACCAGTACCACCACGACATTGTGTTGCGGCACTGCAACCCCTCGAGTAAGAGTTTGCAGGGTTTGGGGGCTCGTTTTGCTTTGGAACGCCATTTCTTTCCAATGCTCCGTAATCAATAGTTTTTGCGGATGTTGAAGGACACGCGCTAACCACGAGCATCACAATCAAACTCATCACCACCATCTTTGTTATTGCCATGCTTGCTTCTACCTTATTGATGGATAAAAATCTAGGACTATTTTTTTTTATTAAAGAAAATTGTTATTATTATTATTATTATTTTTGGTTATTTTCATTTGGAGCTTCCTGAATTTATATAGCAAAACGTTAGAGTTGTGATGTAGATTTGTCCATTGATATTTATAGCAGTAAAATAGTAATTTGAGGAGAAACCATTAAATTTAATGTGTCTTTCCTATAATTGTCATGTCCCATAAAACAAGTATAGTGGTTTTCCAATATTATCGTCATTAAAGTAACAAAGAAAGAAGAAATTAAAGGTTTATGCCAAAAAATAGAACTCTAGATTTGGGTATTTGCAGAAAATAGAAATGAAAGATCAGCAATTTGAGCTGAATAGGCCGAAGTTAGGGGAGCATGTGCATCTCAGCCAATTTGACCATTCTAACTAAAAGTGGACAAAACTTATGAATTTTAAGAAGTTAAAATTCTAAATTGTCGGTCTTAAAACTTATAGTCTCATATTGTCAGACAGGGCCATACTTGGCAATTTAGATAATAAACTCTAAGTTTAATATCAACATCTTCCCTTGCTGGTTAGGTTATTGATGATCAATTGAGTTCTTTCAATATATTCAAATAAAGGTTTGCAAGATTAATTTCTTGGCTATGCTCTACAGAATCATCCAAAGCCATGTGAAGCCAATTAGATACTCGATAAATGGAAAAGTATCTAACTCATTGAGTTAAATGATCATTCTTTCGAATGATCTGAAATTTATTGTTCCTAGTCCAAATGTAAGCATTTCTAATAAGTCATAGGCTAAGGCTAGAAAATTCATTTTGATTTTATTTCTAGAAGCTAACCCCTATATAGTTTGTGCCTCTTGTTGGGATTTATTTCTAGTTCGTCCCTATCAATGTTCGTACTCAGGTTTTCAATGTTCGTATCTTGTCAGAAGTTTTAGCATGAAATATCGGTGGTAGCGGCTGCTATCAACCTTTTCCTTTTGTTTTCTCCCTTTTCTTTTCTTTAATTCTTTTGTTTTTTGTTATATATTTTGCTCTTTGTTTCATATTATTTTCATAATTCTCTTTTAGTTAAAATTTTCGTTTCATCTCTGTAATAAAATTTGGGCTTTTGTATGATTTTATTTTTATATTTTTATTTTTATCAATCACAAAATTATATGTTGATTGTTTAATTATATATTTTTTTATTTTCAATCAATCTTAACATTTTTATTAAATTATCCAAATCACATGCTATTTAAAAATTATTTTATAAAATTTGAATAATTCAACATTATATTTTCAATAATTCATTATTTTAACTTGTTAAAATAAGATAAATATAATTAATTTAAATTCATTATCGAAAAATTATACCAAAAAAAATTGACATTAATTAATATAAATATCAAATAAATGAGTTAGTGGATAATGAGGTCCACATCTAATGATTGTATTATTGTTAAATTGATGTGAGTGTGTGTTTACAAAAAAAATTGATGTTCTAATTGAGAGAATAGCATGAAGTAATACAGCCATTACATGAAATAATAGAAGAGAGAATAAGTCTGAGAAATATTTGGCTAAGTATGAAGAAAAACATATTCCACTTAAAAAATCGCATTTCGAAAACGCAATTTCAAGGTAGTTAAAACAATTATCTTCATTTTTTGTTTTGCTGTTTTTTCATTTTCTGTTTTGATAGACAGTTTTGCGGGGATGATTTCTCACTCGTTTTTCAACCAATTCAAGAACGGTTTGTTGCAGCGTGTTCTATATAATCCAAAGATCAGATCTCATTTTGGGCGCGATTCAAGTTGAGAGTTCTAGAGAGAGATATTAGTCTGCAAATTGTATAACGTTGTTTAGGGTTTTTAGTTTTCTCTTTCTTGTTAAAACTATCTTGTATTCGATTGATTGATTAGTGAAGTGATCTCCTCAAGTGGATGTAGGCATTTTAAGCCGAACTACTCTAAATTCTTTGGTGTTCATCGTTGTGTGAGTTCTTGATTCGTTTTCTTCTCATTTCATATTCTTGGTGTTGAGACTTACATGCAAGTGTGTATGTGTTGAAGTTATATTCTTAATCATTTTCATAACAAGTGGCACCATCTGTGGGAATCGATTGATCGAAGAATGAGTTCAGCACGGGTTGAAGTAGAGAAGTTTGATGGATCAAGAGATTTTGGTCTATGGAGGATCAAAATGAAGGCCATGTTGGTTCAACATGGAGCTCCAGCTGCACTGCAGGGCATTGAGGCGTTTCCAGAGGCTATGAGGGTAGATCAGAAAGCTACACTCATGGAAAAAGCACATAGCATGATAATTCTCAGTTTAGAGAATAAGGTATTGTGCGAAGTTGCCAAGATAGAGACAACAAAAGAAGTTTGGGAAAAGCTTCAAAGTCTATACATGGTAAAATCTCTAGCAAATCGCTTATTTCTGAAAAAGAGATTATATGCCTTCAAAATCTTAGATGATAAATCACTGCTTAATCAACTGGAGGAATTCAACAAGATATTGGATGACTTGGAGAATGTTGATGTTAAGTTGGAAGAAGAGGATAAAGCATTCATGTTGCTGAGTTCTTTGCCCAAAAGTTATGAGAACTTTTGTGATTCCATTCTGTATAGTAGGCAGTCATCTATCACTCTAGAGGAAGTGATCTCAGCCTTGAAGACTAAAGAATTATCCAAGGATTCAGATTCAAAGGCACCAGGTGGAGGAGAGAGTCTTGTTGCAAAGAAAAAAGTGCAGAATAAGAAACCTTTCAAGAAGGGAACTAAACCTCCATTCAAGAAAGGTACTCCTCTAACTCAAGAAGCCAAGGATGATGTAGAGGGTCAAAGGTGTTTTCACTGTCACAAACCAGGCCACTTCAAGAAAGGTTTGGGTGAAGATTCTTAAAAGTAAGGATGAAGTCTTTCAAAGATTCAAAGAATGGCTTGTTGAAGTAGAGAATCAAACTGAGAAGAAACTCAAGTACCTTAGAACTGATAATGGTCTTGAGTTTGTGTCCAATGAGTTCAATTCATTTTGTAAAGAAAGAGGCATATCCAGACACAAGACTACACCTTATACTCCTCAGCAAAATGGATTGGCAGAGAGGATGAATCAAACTCTTCTAGAAAGAGTTAGATGTATGTTGATAAGCTCAGGTTTGAGTAAGAGTTTTTGGGGAGAGGCTGTTACAACAGCTTCTTATTTGATCAATAAATCACCATCCTCAGCAATCAGTTTTAAAACACCTGAGGAATTGTGGAATTGGAAGATGGCTGACTATTCAAGATTAAAAGTATTTGGTTGTCTGGCTTTTGCTCATGTTAAGCAAGATAAATTGGAATCAAGAGCCTTAAGATGTGTCTTTCTTGGATATCCAACTGGGGTTAAAGGCTACAAGTTGTGGTATTTAGAGGAAAGAAATCAGAAATGTATTATATCTAGAGATGTGTCTTTTGACAAAACTTGTATGCCTTTATACAAAGAAGAAATCAAATGCCAATCAAACAAAGATAAGGAGAAGCCACAGCTTGAGGTGGAGCCAGGGGATTCTAGCTCAGGCTCGGATCATGAAAGGCAACAAGAAGACACTGATAGAGAAGATCATGAAGATACAAACACAAATTCAGAAGATCAATCTCTCACTAACTACCAACTAGTCAGAGATAGAGCCAAAAGGTTAGTAAAACCACCTATAAGGTTTGATCAAGCTAACTCAATTTCCTTTGCTCTTCTTGAAGCCAATGATATTGAATATCAAGAGCCAAGCAACTACAAAGAAGCTGTGACTTGTAAAGAAAAGGAGAAGTGGAAATCTGCTATTCAAGATGAGCTAAACTCACTGATAAAGAATGGGCCTTGGATAGTAGTTGAAAAGCCAAAGCATCAAAAACTGGTATGGTGTAAATGGATCTTCAAAAAGAAGATTGAAGTCTTCAAACATGATAAGATCAGGTTCAAAGCCAGGCTTGTTGCTAGGGGTTTCACTCAAAGAAAAGGTGTAGATTACACTGAAATTTTTTCTCCAGTGGTGAAGCATTGCTCCATCAGAATACTCCTTGCCTTAGTGGCTCAATATGATATGAAATTACATCAAATGGATATGACTACAGCCTTCTTGCATGGAGAATTAAAAGAACAAATCTACATGGAGATACCAGAGGGTTTATCAGTAAAAAATGGTGAGAAGAAGGCTTGCTTATTGAAGAAATCTCTCTACGGTTTGAAGCAATCACCAAGATAATGGTATCTCAGGTTTGATAAGTTTATGAAGAGAATTAAATTCATTAAAAGCATGTATGATAGTTGTGTTTATTTCAAGTTTGATTCTAACACTTCTATTACTTACTTGTTATTGTATGTAGATGATATGTTAATTGCCTCTGATTCTTTGTCTAATTTGCATAAAATCAAAAGCTTACTTAATTCTGAGTTTAAAATGAAGGACTTAGGTAAAGCAAAAAGGATATTGGGGATGAATATTTCAAAGTGCAGGGAAAGCAATGAAGTGTTTCTTGATATTGGCTCTTATTTGAAGAAGGTGTTAATGCAATATCAAATGAATCAAAGCAAGTGTACCTCAGTTCCTCTTGGTCAACATCTGAAATTATCTAAGGATCAGTATCCAAGTTCAAAGGAAGATGAGCATGATACCTTATGCAAATGCTGTTGGTAGCTTAATGTATGCCATGGTCTATTGTAGGCTAGATCTTGCTCATGCCATGAGTTTAATTAGTAGATTCATGGCTAATCCAGGTGTAGCTCATTGGGAAGCAGTGAAATATGTTTTCAGATATGTTAATGGCTCAGTTAACATGGGATTGAAGTTCAGAAAAATAGCAGACACAAGATCACCTATAGTTGGTTTTGTGGATGCAGATTATGCTGGCAATGTGGACAATAGGAAGTCATTGACAGGGTATGTATTTACTCTATTTGGTACAGCCATAAGTTGGAAGTCCACTCAGCAGTCAATTGTGGCTTTATCAACCACAGAATCAGAGTTCATAGCTCTAACTGAGGCTATCAAAGAAGCTTTATGGTTAAAGGGAATTTTGTCTGAATTTGGTATATCTCAAGATAGTGTATCAGTGTTTTGTGATAATAATAGTGCAATTCACTTGTCCAAACACTAGGGATATCATGAGAAGACAAAGCACATTGATGTTAAGCTTTATTATGTTAGAGATATAGTGGAGAAACAGGAAATCAAAATAGCCACCGAAGAGAATCCATCTGATGCTCTTACTAAGGCATTGCCTACTGCAAAATTTCAGTTGTGTATGGAGCTTATTGGATTAAGAGGAAAGTTAGCAACAGATATAACATGAAGTCGGTTTACTGGAGTAGAATCAACTTCATGCTAATTAGGTGGAGATTTGAGAGGATAGCATGAAGTAATACAGCCATTACATGAAATAATAGAAGAGAGAATAAGTCTGAGAAATATTTGGCTAAGTATGAAGAAAAACGAATTCCACTTAAAAAATCGCATTTCGAAAACGCGATTTCAAGGTAGTTAAAATAGTTATCTTCATTTTTTGTTTTGCTGTTTTTCGTTTTCTGTTTTGATAGACAGTTTTGCGGGGATGATTTCTCACTCGTTTTTCAACCAATTCAAGAACGGTTTGTTGCAGCGTGTTCTATATAATCCAAAGATCAGATCTCATTTTGGGCGCGATTCAAGTTGACAGTTTTAGAGAGAGATATTAGTCTGCAAATTGTATAGCGCTATTTAGGGTTTTCAGTTTTCTCTTTCTTGTTAAAACTATCTTGTATTCGATTGATTGATTAGTGAAGTGATCTCCTCAAGTGGATGTAGGCATTAAAGCTGAACCACTCTAAATTCTTTGGTGTTCATCGTTGTGTGAGTTCTTGATTCGTTTTCTTCTCATTTCATATTCTTGGTGTTGAGACTTACATGCAAGTTGTGTTGAAGTTATATTCTTGATCATTTTCATAACACTAATAATGGGTGTGATTAACACCTATTATTGTTGGTGCTCTAATAAGTTAAAGTTATGATTTTTTTGTTAAACTTATTAAATAAGGATCCTAAATTTTGAAATTTTTTTTTTTTTTTTTAACTAGGCCGCTAATATAGATCATTTATTTACGCACCAAAACATGTATGCATGTTTGACATTATGAGTGGTATATAATACATTTGATATATTTTACCATACGTAGTAGCTAGTAATGAGTATTGGTAACATTAATCGTATAAATATACAAAAAGTGAAAAGCGAAAAAAATTTCCAAATTTCTCTAGATATGATCTTTAAGCGATTATCTCATCAACCATGCATTCCCTAAACCTGATATTTGCTTCAATATTGTCCACTCTAATGATATCACAGCACTCACATCTATCCATCTGAGAGAAATTACAAGAAAATAAATCATGTTATACAATTGTCTATTTTTTATCTTCGCATGGATTAAAAAAAAAAATACATTTATTATTATTGGAAATCTTTACTATACTCTCACTTGATGTTGTAGTTTGAAAGATGAAAGCTTCAATGTGTAGCTAACCAATATTGAAAAAATGGAAAATTGTAAATTACGGTATTATCTTTAGGTCATTCATTAATTAAGGAAACTAATTTTGGGGGCCCGATATTGGGATACTAACTTTTCAATTTGGACGATTTTAGGACAAAAAATCCGAAATCACAAATTTTGGTTCAAATCACATTAGCAAACAGCCCAAACCTAATGTGATTGGACCCGAAATTCGTGATTTCAGGTCTTTTGTCCCAAAATCACCAAAAATTGAAATTTTAGTCAAAAAATTAGTATCTTTGATCGGTGAATGACCTAAAGATAATATTCTAAATTCGCAATTTCCAATGGAATCTTAACTAGCATTATCTATAATGCATGACTTCAATACAATTTTAGTAACTAACCAAGAAGTCGTATCATTTTCAATAGATCATACCATTTAAACTTTAGTTGTATCATGCACTATATCCTGTACAAGAGTTTAATTGACCAAAATAACTAAAAAAATTTGATAAAAATAATTAAAGAAGAAAAAAAAAATCTCATATGAGTTTATTAATTAAGAATATAAGGTAATTAAAATAAAGTTTGTAATGAGTGCATTATAGAAATTCAATTACTAACAAGAGCACCCACAACATGTATATGTGGATGTGTACCACTATAACAAAATTTTGTTAATTAATGTGAATAAGTTTTAATGTGTGTTTTTTGGTATTTTTGTGTGCTTTTCTAAAAAAAAATAAAGTTGCACAAATAATGTTTCAATCATTGCACTTGATGAATGTGAGAGTCACCACCCAATAGATTGGGCATATGTGCACACGATCACAATGAGAGTGAGGAAGTCCTTGGAAGGAGTGTTTTTTAAAAAAATTATTTTAATGTGGGAATTTTCAAATTTATTTTTAGTTATTTTATATTCAATTTTAAAAAGTACAATCTAATTTCTGTGTTTTTGCATTTTAATTTTTTTTGTTTAATTATATATATATATATATGTGTGTGTGTGTGTGTGTACCACTTAAATTAAGTTATGTTATAATCATATTATATAATATAAATTATATTTATACAAATACAAAATGAAGCTGAAATTTTATCTTTAATTAATGTTGTGATTGAAATATTTTCTTCTTCTTTTTAAAGGTATATATTTTGGGTGTTAATGTAATTATATTTTGAGTGGTTAAATACATCATCAATTTCAAGCGAACTTGATTGAGCATATGTGGGCACGATTTGGGAACAATTAAAAATATATTTTAATTTATATTATTTTTTTGTCAAATGAATTTTAATGTCAATTAAAAATTATTAATATCTTGATTAATAAATAATATTTTTTTGAATGAATCTAAATTTAACTTTCCATAATTCATTATTGAAAAAAGTCCAAAATATTGACTTTTAATTGATGTAAATCAAAGAAATGGATTTGTGGATAATTGGACTCACACACATGATTGATAATGTTAATTGATGTGGGTGCTGTGTTTTTAAAATATGGATGTTATTAGATTAGTAGGTGTCTCGTGGGACCCACAACAATGGGTGAGAATAATGGGAAACTTGTAAATTTAGAACACTAACTTTTTGTCATTCACCAACTAAGGAATCCAATTTTTCATGCTTCAATATTGAAATACTAATATTTTTAATTTGAGTGATTTTAGAAGAATTAGCCTGAAATTCCAAAAATTTAGGCCTAAATCCCATGTGCAACATGTGCCTCCCCAAATTTAGGTTCTTTTTTTTTTTTTTAAGATTGAGTTGATTTCTTGCTCAAATCGAGCCTGAATTAAATTAAATCCAATAAATTGATTTGGAGTTTGGCTAGGTGTTGAAGAGATGATCGTTTTGACATAGAAAACATACATTTTGGTTAAGTTTTGAAAAACTTCTATCATAATTGTTGCCTCTATTGCCGGAATCCACCGTAATCATTTTCAAGCTCACCTAAAATTTGATATTTCTTGAAATTGACATACGCCAAAACACTCATCTCCTTAAGTCATAACAAAACCTCAAATTAATTTAAAAAATTCAATTCGATTCAAACTCAATTTCAGGGTGAATCAAATTAAAATTTCGAAAAAATTGGATTTGGAGAGATACATGCACTGCACATGCGATTTAGGCCCGAATTTTTGGAATTTCAAATTAATTGTCATAAAATTTTCATAAAATTATCAAAATTAAAAAGATAATATCTCAATATCAGGTTCGAAAAGATGGTGTCCTATATGATAAATGACTAAAAGATAGTATTTTAAATTTATAATTTTCCATGTGATTAACACCCACAACAATGGGTGCTCTAATTAGTTATGACTTTATACAGACGGAAATGATTAAAATAATAGTTGAGTGAACAAACCTGATAGCGATTTATAGGTGGTGAAAAGACTTGAATTCTTTGGATAAAATCTGCAGAAGTATTAGACGTTGATGAACAAGGTGATAGCTTACGAGGCCATGATCGAGAGTATCTCGTAACAATCTCATCATCAGAAGTTTTGTCCACGGATTCGAAGAAGAAAGCATGAGGAGCTTCGCATGGATCGTTGGAACGAGGGCGCGTGTTGAACATGTAAGCTAGAGCCTGGGAAGTTTTCATCCATGGCTTAAATGTTTCGATGGGGATCTGCAAATGGCTTCGCGGCATTATTCTTTCGTATATTTGTGCAGAATAGCCCCACGATATGGAGAAGGACCAGCTTTTTTTACGGTGATAGCAGATGGTTTGTTGCAACAGCCTGGACTGATCGGCTTTTGCCGCTGTCATGAGGTGGCGCGTGGAGTTCAGACGGTCCTTGGCCGGAAATATGGGGTCCACCTTGTCGAGGTGGTGAAGGGATACTAATGGAGAGAGTGGGTGAGCTGATAGTAAACCCGAAATGTCACCATTTAAATCAATCTGCATCAATGACGAATTCACAAATTTTGTTGAGGGGTCCATTTATAATGTATAAAAATTCGAAATACGTATGAATTATATATGTATTTAGGAACCTTTTCATTTTCACAATTCAACTTTGAATTTTTAATATTCTTTTAACAAATTCGTATTAATGGTTTGATACTAAAATGATAAAACTCAATTTTTGGATATTTGAATAATACAAATATAGGTGGCCACAAATATAATTTATTCATTTTAGCTATCTAGAAAACATACACCACCATTCTATTATTATGAATTTGGTACCTAAAATGATTAAGAAAAATCAAAGATTGAAAAAATGTGACGATATGAAAATTATGTAAAATGAAGAGAAATAATATATTGGCTTAATATGATATAAAATTACAATCCATTAATAATTGAATTATAAGATACCTTAACATTTAAAATTATCACATATATATAACTAATTTCAAAAATTAATATAATATATATAGTATATATAGCAATTTTTTTAAAATTTGTGGGGCCAATGCCCCTTTGGCCCCTCTCCCTCTGTCCCTGATCTGCATTATCATTGAATTGATTTGTTAATGAAACATCTTAATATTTAAGAATTTATATAAAATGTGCATGGTTAAATTAAAAATTAGAATCTTATTTCATTATTAAAATTAATATAAGATGCTGTGAGTTTATTATTAGTTTTTTTTTTTTTTTAAGTAAGGAGTCCCATTTTTTTTTATATATCTCATTTAAAAAACAAATTTGTAAACTTCATAAGTTAAATTACAGAATTGACATTATTAACACATTAGAAGGTCCATCATCGTATTTATTGGATTAAAATTATTTTTGATTTTATAATATGGTGTCTTCCGATTTTGGTCTCGTAATCTCACGATTTTCAATTTAGTCCCATAATTTAAGAATGTGTTCGATTTCAATCTAATTTTTTGTTATTAGGATTTTGATTTTAACATTCCAACAATAAGAATTTGACACATCACATTTTCAAACGAAATTCATCAAAATTGTACTAAAATCGGATAAATTCTTAAATTGTGGGACGAAATTGAAAACTATGATAATTATAGGACCAAAATGAGAAGACATCTTAGTTATGAGATCAAGAATGATTTTAACCGATATTTATCTAAGGGCAAAGGTGCAAAAATACACCTAATGTTGGTGTTGGGGAGAAAATATGCCATCAGTCTTTTTCTAAGTGTAAATATACTTTCAACGTTTGAATTTGAAAGAAAATTTATCATATTCTTCTTTCCATAGATATTTTATTCACATTCTTGCAAAGTTTTTTTTTATTATATATTATATTATGTAAATTAAATAGTTGTATTGAAATATTCTAAATTATTTTTAATATTTATTAATTGATGAATTTTACTACGGAAAGAAAATTTAGAATTAAATAGATCTAAATTTTATAATAATGGCATAACAAATATGACATTTTCCTTCAAAAAAAAAAACACTATGCCTTTTAAGTTTTAAATAGCATATCGAAATTAAAAATATATATTATACATGGAACACAAACATAATATTTTATTCCAAAATCAAAACAATTTTATTTTATAATCATAGTAACATATGAGATTTTGATTTTCAAAATTAATAAATTTAGTATGAAGTCCTAAAACATAATTTGCTATTACATATTATTTTTTTAAGAAAGAAAAAGAGAGGGATATATTGATATATGATATATATGGCTTTGGAGAAGAATATGCAAGATTGCAGATCAACTGATAGAGATATCTATATATATATATAGAATATCAGTCTTATTACCTTATATTGGCTCATTAATTTCACCTTTTATATAATTAGGGGATGAGATCATTAATGACGTATTAAAAATTACCCATAATAGATATTTTATCATTTTTGGTATAGAATATATTCATAAAAGAGTATGACAATTCATGTTAGCTACTACTATATGGTACCTTGAACTTGAAGCATACTCAGGAAATGCAATAGTGAACATATATCCGCAGAGAATTATTTCAGCTTGAGATCATTAATATTTACTTGTCCTTTCGTTTTGACTTTTGAAATATAACTTACTTTAGTGGATAATTATAATATTTTTAAAAATCAGGCAGGAAAATACCATTAAATGTTAGAATTTATTGTAGAAACCTTTAATAATAGTAGTAGTAAGGTTCAGAATTGAAATCTACATTATCAATATCAACGTCCTCATCATAGGCAAAATTCCAAATTCCGATGTTACATATTCAAAGGCCTTTTCTTTTCTTTTCTTTTCTTTTTCTTTTTCTTTTTCTTTCTATATTTTGTAAATTGTTTTACATGGGAAAAATATTTCTTAATATCTATTTTGGTATGGGTTTTATTTAAAACTATAAATAATTTGTAAATAGAAAATAGAAAGATGCCTAGGTCCAAATCCAAATTAGTATATATTAGACGGATTTGTCACACGACTTTTCTTTTTAAGGAATTAAACAACCACTTTAATTTCTTGAAGTGTTGAAAATTGAAAGAGGAAATAAATGCAGCAGTACTGCTTTGTGGTGGAAAATGAAATGGCTTTTGCCTAGTGTTGAAGTAGCATCAACGAAACCAAATAATATTATTGAAAAACTCCTCTCAATTTTTGTGTCAAGACTTTAGGTTAATTGAAAGTCACATAGTTTCTCTTTTTGACTTGCAATGCATAAATACTAACCATTTTTAACATT
Organism: Scutellaria galericulata; assembly: GCA_946896805.1. Lineage (NCBI taxonomy): Eukaryota > Viridiplantae > Streptophyta > Magnoliopsida > Lamiales > Lamiaceae > Scutellaria > Scutellaria galericulata. Next base: position 11,614,298 of record OX335792.1, read on the forward strand.
ATTATACCAACACTTGCACATCAAATCTTTGCTTTAGGCTGCTTCATTTTGCACGTCAACTTTAACCCTTTTCCTTTTTCTAATTTCAAGTTAATGAATAATTGCGTAGTCTATACAGCCTAAACCTACCATTCAAAGTCACTTTTATCTTCTTCTTTATATCTCATTAATCCTAGGGAATATAGAGGGAAAATTGCAAATTTAGGACAACAACTTTAGATCATTCACTATTTTGGGACATTATTTTTTCGAATTTTGAAATTGAGACATTATTTTTCAAATATGAGCGTATTTAAGACAAATCAGCCTGAATCGTCGAATTTCGGACTAATTCGCAAGTGAAAGTATAACACCCTAGATTAATTAAGGATAGTGTATTGATTTCCTTAGCCCACAATTATTTCTTGCCAACCCATTCATCTAGCCCATTAAAGAATTGGAGTAAACTACTTTTTTCGCTCATTATGTTTGTCGTTTCGCAGTTTTGCCCTTTTTGATTTCGGGCTTGCAATTTAGGACTTTCTGTTTTACGGGCTGACAATTTAGGACTTTATTTTTTATCAATGGCAATGTAGGATTTTATGTTTTCAAAATTAGCAATTATTGCCCAATTTCAGCCCGAATTATTTATTAGGGCTGAAATTACACGTTTTTCGGGCTTAATTTGATGAGGTGACGAGTGATTATCTGATGTGAAATTTTGCAATTAATTGCCAGGCGCCATGTGTATTTTAAGTGGGCCCCACTACCTAATTCAAAATTAATTAAAAATAAAATAAATAAAAACCCGTTTCTCTCTTTCTTCAAATTCAGGTCACCCAGCCACCGATCGGAGCGATTCTTGTGCCTATCTTGAAGTTCTCACCGAGTCTGTCATGAATCCGGGCTCGGATTAGCCATCCGACACCGCCTCCGCCAGCAATCGGCCGGAGAAGTCGCGGCCGTTTCTCTCTCTAAAACCTGTTTCTCTCTCTCTCTTCAAATTCAGGCCATCCGGCCACCGATCGGAGCGATTCTTGTGCCTATCTTGAAGTTCTCACCGAGCCCGTCATGAATCTGGGCTCGGATCAGCCATCCGACACCGCGTCCGCCGGCATGCGGCCGGAGAAGTCGCGGTCGTTTCTCTCTCTCTCTTCAAATTCATGTCATCCGGCCACCGATCGGAGCGATTCTTGTGCCTATCTTGAAGTTCTCGCCGAGCCCGTCATAAATCGGGCTCGGATCGTCGATCGGACATCATCTCCGCCAGCAACGGCCGATCAAACTCTTGGCCTTTCCCTCTCTCTCTTCGATTCCACTATTAAGTATACTTGTGAAAAAAAATATCGACGGAAATCCACGTCAACAAATTAGAAGCCATGTAAGCAATTTCAGCCCGAAATCACCGGTCACGTGTAAAAAACGTGCGATTTCAGCCCAATTAATCGATTCGGGCCGAAATTGGGTAGTAATTACGAAATTTTAAAAAATAATATCCTAAAATGCAAGCCCGAATTCAAAAAGGGCAAAACTGCAAAACGGCAAACATAATGGGCGAAAAAAGTAGTTTACTCAAAGAATTGTGAGAAAGAGAGTCAAAGTACTTGATTAGCTTAGTCACCATCTTGACACCTCACCCATGCTAATTGTTTGACACCTAGTTTAGAAATATGACACCTCACCTAGGCTAGAAATTGGACACCACACCTAATCTATGCATGTGACTCCTCATTTCAAATGGGGAAGGAAAGAAAAAGGAGCAACACCACACACACTCACACACTCTCTCTCTCTCTCCATCTCCTTCACCTAAAACCACTAACCTTCCACCACCGCCACCGGCCAACGTTGCTCTGGCAATGTAATCGGTTCATTTTGTAGGGCTTGCCGAGCCCGTCGTGGGTACGGGCCTAGTTCTTTGTGCCGCTGCCGTCATCGCGTATGGGCGGCGAGAGGGCGCGACCCTCTTCTTCTTCTTCCATTTCTTTCTCCTCCATCTGCCGCCCCATTTCTCCATCGAAGTCGCCATTGTGTTGTCGTGTTCCCAGCGTGAGGTTAGTGCCGGCATATGGGTGTGTGGACGTGCCGTGTGGATGTATTATGTGGGTGCATCGTGTGGGTGCTGGGTGCGTAGGGAGGGCTCGCCGTGTGGGTGTTGGGCGACGTGGGCGCGCTGCTGCCGGGTCTACATTTAGGCGTTGTGGTGTGTGGCGGTGTCGTGTTTTGGTGTGCGTGAGTTATGGTGTTGCGGGGGGTGGCGGCTGGGGGTTGAGGGTTGGGGGAAGGGGCTTGCATTTAATATTTGATATAAACAGAAGACTAATCTGCAAACCCTAACAATTATGAAAAATTAGAATTTCAACCCTCAACTTCTAATAATTAGAATTAAACCCAAAACTTCTAGGGGCTTCAAGTTTAAACCCAAAAAACTTTAACAGAATTACTATGTGGACCAAAGACTTTGACAAGTTACAAAATGGAACAAAAAATGATTATGTTATTACATCTAAACCCCTAGGGTTTCTATAACCTATGAAATATGTAGAATTTAGTCCAACTGACACTGATCTAGGGTATAAAATCCTAGATTCATGTCTCCTCGATTCCAAAGCCCTAAGTTCAAATCGAACTTATGTATGCTCGTCTCAAACCTCTCATATCACATCGATACGTCACTTTTCATTCTTCACCCACTTTAAACGTTTTACTTTCCATACCATTTATCCTTCATTTCTATCATCCAAAAGCCGATCGTCAACCAATCATACACGCTTCTTTACCCGAATGAGAGTTTCATTTAAGAATTTATCATAATTTATAAATCACTCATCAGGTTTCTAAGACGAGCTCTTATACCTTGTAGGAAACTCAAGAGAGCCATCGCTTTAAAGACACATAGGATGTAGAAGCTTTTCAAAGACGCTACTCGGTTAAGGTGGGGGTAACTTACTTGCATCCGTATTTATGTTTCCCAATAATTTTGAAGTGTAGTTATGTGCCTATTTGAATAATATATGATTTGCTATATGAACATCGTATTATGTGTTAAATGACGTAATATGAATAATGCAATCGAATGTGTGTTATTTGTAAAATGAATGAATGTGTTTATATTAACAAAATGTATACACGACAGCTAAGACCCGCGATTCAAGGCGGCTAAGACTCGCAATATGTTCAGGGCGGCTAAGACCCACAATACGCTCATGGCGGATAAGACCCGCAATATGTTCATGACGGCTAAGACTCGTAATACGCTCATGGCAGTTAACACCCGCATTGTATACATGACGGCTAAGATCCACATTGTTTTCATGGTGGCTAAGAACCATAACTTTGTGCTTGATGAATTGAAATGTTTATATTTCCCTTATGTCCTATCTAATTACAGGTCCAACCCCACTGAGTGTCTTTATGCACTCACCCCCTTAAGTGATTTTACTTTATAGGTGGCAGCCTAAAAGGGAAAGGGAATGAAAGGAGATGTGATGTCTTTTGTTTGTATAAAGGAAGCTATTTTCGAATCTTTTGAAAAACCTAGTTTACAAAACTTAAGTAAATTTTAAGCCATGTAGCAATGAACGAGTATTTTCTTCTGCTGTTATCAAAGAATGATAAACTTTTTATATTATCTGATTTGAGCTGATGTTATTTCTTTTCTAGCAGGTTTAGATTTAATCTTCTAGAACTATGTTTTAATGAGTTGCTGGATGCTAAATCGAAATGTATAAATCTCTTTTATTTTATAACGTTATAAAAAGGGTCGTGACAATTTTAGTATCAAAGCCTGACTCTACCTTTTTATAGAGCTTGCTCAATTTTAAATTTTTACAAAAACTTGTTATTTCGAATATTATCATATATCATACCTGGATAAGCATCTCTCTTCACTCTCCCTCCCCTAGGTCTGCCAAAAGGTATATAAATGTTACATGTTGTGTTATGTTTTTACATTTGAATGTTATTGATCTTTATCTATTTAAGATTTAAGTTTGAGATGTTGTTTTAGAGGTGGTTTCACTATAAAACTTACATAAGATGGTGTATGATAGATGGCTAGGTCTAAGTTTACTGCTACGAAGAGGGTACGGGAGCCAGAGACGCTAACTATGAGACTTAGATGTCGATTTTACGATAGCCAGGTGATAGGGGACGTATTGGTAAGTGAGCATATCTCCAGGTTGTATCATTTTTGGAGAGAGGCTGGAGGCATAGGAGGTAGTATTAGGTGCCTTAAGGCTTGCCTTTGTCTGATACAGACATTACCCGACGAAAGGGCAGTGAGAGTGCGCCTGGTTTTCCGAGACGAGATAGTGTATTCCATAGAGGATGGTACTCCCATTGTAGATTTTGGGAGGGTGGCCAGACATATGCTGGAGCTGTGGGGCCGCCATTATCTTCCGACTACCCCCGAGCGAGGGTCGTATGCCATGTCCAGCAACGGTGTAAAGGATGAGGAGTATTCTGAGGATGAGGATCCCGATGAGGAGAACCTAGATGAGTACCCTGACAAGGATGCTCCAAGAGACTTGACGCCAGGAGTGTAGAGGCCCTCATCACCTCTGGTTGTTGTCGTTTAAGTGTAGGGTTTATAGAATGTTTTGTATAAGAGGGTTGTAAAGGATGAAACATTATGTATATATACAAGTATAGGGTAGCTCTGAATATGTAGTTAGTATTTGTAGTACTTTTGTATGATGTATAAGTGGCCCATTTTGTTAATGTATATATATAGTGTCAGCTTGCATTTTGCTATCCTATGGAACGTTTATTTTTACCCTCATGTTTCGCGCGTGTTTATTTCTCTATTAATAATGTAGTTGTGATACTTGATCGTCGAAATCTTATATGAATCGTGACAGAATCATGCCTCGAGGCTGACCCCATATGAGCTTACAACCAGTCGAGGAGCCCCACGAGCAAGCCAATGACGATATGATGGTAACCTAATCATTGTATTGAAAGGCCTAGTGGAACAGTTAAACACTACAAGAACAACACCACCTCCATCGACATCAAGAAGCAAGGTGAATCATGTAATCGAACAATTTCGACACTTTAATTCGTCAATTTTCAATGGGAAAGGGGAACATGCGAATGTTGAAGAGTGGTTGAGAAACTTGGATAGACTTTTTGCTCACCTCATTTGTACAGATGCGCATAAGATTTTATGTGTTGTTTTTCAATTTACAAAAGAAGCAAGTTTTTAGTGGGAGTCGTATGAGAGGACTCTAGCTATGGAAATGAGAGATGCAATGACCTGGATGGACTTCAAGGAAATAGTTCTACAAAATTATCTGTCCCAATCCTATCGAGATAGAAAGGAGATGGAATTTCTACATCTTCATCAGGGACATATGACAGTTGGCGAGTACGAGAGAAAATTCAATTAGTTGAGCAGATACACAACACATTTGGTAGATACTGATGTGAAGAAAGCAAGGCGGTTCATGTTGGTCCCAAGTGGTCAGAGGTCCAGAGGGAGGTGAATGAACCTCTATTGATTTTCAACTTTTTAAAACTTTTCTGTAAAACAGGTTTCTGATTCAGGAATGAATGCAGCAACCTATCTCAGAACAATAACCTGGCAGAGTGCAGTATCAGGTTCCTAATCCGGTATACAATATGCACAGCGGAATAAATAGGATAGAGTTTCTTTTTAGAAAACCAGTTTTCTTTTGCAAGTATGTTGTTTGATAAAAGTCTTATGCAGTATGCTTATGATGTATGCAACAGAATATAACAAAGCAAAGCACAAATATAAAAACAAGTAAACACTTATGGCTTATAGTGGTTTGAAGGTAGTGTAAGCCTTTTACGTCCACTCTACTCCTTCTCAGAATAGGAACTTTGTTAAGTCAGTTCGATTTACAAGCCTCAACTTTACAAACCTCTTCCTAACAAGTTATATCTACAGAATCCTAGATTCTTAGGCCACAACCCATAAAGAGTACACAATCCTACACAGGGTAAATAGCCTATACAAGACTATACACATAGCAAGGATCCAATCCTATCAACTAAGTTACACCAACACAACCTAGCGCACACAGCACAAATGGTTAAAAGAATAAAAGGTTCTTCAACTGTTGTGGTGAAGACAGTCTTGAACTTGAGAGCTCGAATGCTTGAGTAGACTGGTTTCGAAGGTTGAGTGACTGAGTAAAGGAAAGCTTAGAATAAGCTTTGGAGTATTTCTGATTTTCCACCCGGCTATGTTCAACAGTTTCTTCAGTCACTCACACATTCTATTTATAGAGGTAGGAAAAGTATACGTTGAAAAGAGATATTTCTCCATTTGAATTTGAGATCTGATCTCCAAAGATCTTCTCTGTGGTCGCATTAAATGCATCTGAGTTGCTCATGACATGAGCATTTAATGCGCCTGACATCTTTGACTTTCATGCAACGGGTAGCTACTCTAGTTGTCAGATAGTTTTGCTCTTCTTTGAGTTGCATGGTCTTCCTCGTGCTGAGATGAAGGTAGCACTTGTCTTTCTACAATAGATCCGTTGGCTACTTTCTATCATCTCCTTAGGTTGCTGTAACTTCTTCCTGTTAGCTGTTTCTTGCATGCTGCTTCCTGCACGCTTGCTGCTCCATCCAACTTGTTGTTCGTTGCTTGCTGCTACAGTCTTGTTCCCAGCATCCTACTTACTGTTTCATTCAGCTTGCTATTCGCTGCTTGCTGCTACAGTCTTGTTCCCAACATCCTGTTTACTGCTTCATTCAGCATACTTCTCATTTCAGCTTACTGTATGCTTCTTTCTTCAGCTTTATCCTAGGTAAACTGTTCTTTTCTCATTACGCATACTGTTTTGTCTTATCAAGATAACTACTGAAATATCCCAACAGTTCAGTACGGGCTTACGCTAGAAAATTGGTATCATTCTAGTGGGATAAGAAGGGATGACCTATTTGGAAGTCGTTGAGAGGGCCCAAGAGGTTGTCTCACGCATGCACCTGGATTTTGTAGCTCCCAAAAAGACGACGGAACTGCCAGGAAAAAAACTAGGAAGGTCCGAGTCTTAATCGAAATTCAACTTTTAATCAACTTAGAAGACAGATGATGAGTGGAACTCCGAATGCCTCCATTTCTCAAGATCGTGTTTCCTGTCCCAGGTGTGGGAGAACCCATTTCGAACAATGTTTATAGAGTATGGAACATTATTTTCGATGCATGAAGCCAGGCCATACTGCAAACTTCTACCCCAAACATCCAAATGCAAGTTCGAGTTCTATGCCGAAACATAAAACAAAGAAAGCTCGGGCTTTTACCCTCACCCGATCTGAGGCCGCTAAAGAGCTAGAGACCATAGCAGGTATGTTATCCATATGCAATATATATGTGCTTATCTTATTCGATATTGGGGCAACCCATAAATCACATTTGAAAAGAAAATCTTTTTGACTGATTTGCATGTTTCGGAAATGAAGGATTTTGATGTAATTTTAGGAATGGATTGGCTTAAAGCCAACCACGCAGTAATTAAGTATCGTGAGAGGGAGATTCTCTTTCAATCGCTTGGATATAAAGAATACACCTTTGGAATGCGAATTGGTCTGAACCCAAGAGTGATGTCGGCTATGCAGGCGACCAAAATGCTAAGGAAGGGAAATTGCGAGGCCTTGCTGGTGAATGTGGTAAATCTTGAGCAAGAATCAGACTATTAACAGGATGCTGATAGTAAAGGAATATAATGATGTCTTTCCGGAGGAATGTCAGGCCTTCCACCAGATAGACAAGTCAAATTCTGTATCGACTTGGTACCCGGATCAGCACCGGTGTCGAAAGCACCATATTGTATGTCACCGAAAGAATTTTATGAACTATAAGTTCAATTGCAAGAACGTTTGAAAAAAGGTTTCATTCGCCCTATTGTATCATCTTGGAGAGCTCTAGTATTATTCATGAAGAAGAAGGATGGAACTTTCCGAATGTGCATAGATTATCGTTAATTGAACAAGAGGACCATTAAGAATAAGTATCTGTTACCACGGATTGAAGATTTGTTTGATCAATTAAGAGGTGCAAGAGTATTTTCAAAAATCGAATTTGAGATTTGGATATCATCAAGTGAAGATTAAGAAGGAAGATGTATCCAAGAAGGTTTTCAGAACAAGGTATGGTCATAATGAGTTTGTAGTAATGCCTTTTGGACTTAGTAATGCACCAGTAATTTTCATGGACATGATGAATCGCGTATTCCATCTGTATCTTGACTGTTTCGTAATAGTGTTCATTGATGATATCTTGGTGTATTCGCGTGACAAGACCCAACATGAAGAACACCTGAGAATTAAATTGGATCTCTCGCGGAAAGAAAATCTATATGCAAAGTTTAAAAAGTACGAGTTCTAGCTGGATAGAGTCGATTTTCTCGTACACATAGTTTCTTCAAAGGGAATTAAAGTGGATCCAGCAAAAGTGCAGACGATCAGTAATTAGAGGACACCAACCAACGTGAACGAAGTATAAAATTTTCTGGGTCTAGCTGGATACTATAGAAGATTCATTGAGGGATTTTCAAAGATTGCCACCGCTATGAGTCGATTGAATTTCAATGGACGGATTAATGTGGAAATATTTTTTAGGAATTGAAGAAAAGGTTAACTGCTGCACTAGTTCTAGTCATCCCAGATGGAACGAAAGGATTTGTTATCTATAGTGATGCGTCCAAGCAAGGTTTGAGATATGTGTTGATGCAACAAAGAAGGGTGGTAGCTTACGCATCAAGATAATTAAGGACACATGAACAGAACTACCCAACTCATGATTTAGAGCTAGCTGTCGTAGTCTGGGCGCTTAAGATTTGGTGACATTATCTGTATGATGGGAAGTGTCAAATCTACACTGACCACAAAAGTTTAAAGTATTTCTCCAAACATAAAGAACTCAACATGCGCCAGAGAATGTGGTTGGAGTTAGTAAAGGACTATGATTGTACAATTCTTTACCACCCAGAAAAGGTGAACGTGGTCGCCAATGCTCTTAGTCGAAAGAGCAAATGTGAGGTAGCCAGCATTCTTACCAGTCAGTGTCAACTAATAAAAGAAATGTTCGAGTTAAATCTGGAGGTAGTTACGCCTTCGAGTAATATTAAGGCTTGAATCGCGGCTTTGGTTGTTAAGATCATGCTTCGAGAGCAGATAGTCAGAGCTCATAAGAAGGATAAATTTTTACAAAAGATAAACGCACGTATAAAGAAAGAAGTGGTAGAAGGATTCATGATATCAGCAGATGGGGCCCTAACTTTTAGAGAAAGGCTATGCGTACCAAAAGATGACACGCTAAGAAGAAGATTACTAGAAGAAGTGCATAACACATCGTACACTGCACATCTTGGAGATACAAAGATGTTTAGAGATCTGAAAGAAACTTTTTGGTGGAGGAATATGAATGGAAACATTGGACAATTCATGAAGGAGTGCTTGGTGTGCCAACGGGTAAAAGTGGAGCATCAATGACCAGTACGAATGTTAAAGCCACTAGAAATACCTGAGTGGAAATGGAAACACATCACTATGGACTTCGTAGCAGGATTACCCAAAACAAATCGTGGGAACCACGCCGTATGGGTCATTGTTGACAGATTGACTAAGTCCACTCATTTTCTACCGATTAAGATGACATTTGAATTAGGCAAACTGGCCCAGATCTATATAAAAGAGATCATCAGACTTCATGGGGTACCAATCTCTATTATGTCAGATAAAGACCCTCGCTTTACATCTAGGTTCTGGCAGAGCCTACAAAGAGAATTAGGTACCAAGTTAACCTTCAGTACTGCAATTCACCCCATATAGATGGGCAAACCAAACGGATAATACAAATTTTAGAGGAACTATATGGAAGTTGGGAAGACCACTTATATTTAGTGGAATTCGTTTATAATAACAGCTATCAATCAACAATCGGGATGGCACCATACGAGGCACTATATGGAAGAAAGTGTCGCTCGCCTCTTTTTTTGGGATGAGGTGGGTGAGAAAAGAGTGTTAGAACCGGAATTGGTTAAACGGATAGTTGAAGTAATAAAGAAAGTCCGAGAAGAAATTAAAATGGATCAAGATCGACAAAAGTCTTATGTGGATAAAAAGCGAAGAGAATTAAAATCGAGGTGGGAGATAAAGTTTTTTTGAAAGTATCACCCACTAAAGAAGTTTACCGTTTTGGTAAAAGAGGAAAGCTGAAACTAAGATATATCGGACTGTTTGAAATTCTCGAATGGATTAGTAAAGTGGCTTATATAATAGCCTTACCGCCGGATTTCGTGGGTATACACAACGTCTTCTACGTGTCTATGCTATGAAAATACATATTTGACTCAAGTCACGTGATCGATCGATAAAATATCGGACTCGAAAAAGACTTGTCGTATGAGGAGGTCCCATAGTTATCCTGTACAAAAGAGTTCACAACCTAAGAAATCGAGAAGTGGTTTTGGTGAAAGTTCTTTGGAGACATCACGACGTCAAGGAAGTGACTTGGGAAAAAGAAGGGATTTTGGCGACATACCCAAAACTACCCTATTTTAGTACGTATCAAAATTTCGAGGATGAAATTTCTTTCAAGGAGGGAAGAATATAACACCCTAGATTAATTAAGGATGGTGTATAGATTTCCTTAACCCAAAATTATTTCTTGCCAACCCATTCATCTAGTCCATTAAAAAATTGTGAGAAAGAGAGCCCAAGTACTTGATTAGCTTAGTCACCATCGTGACACCTCACCCATGCTAATTGTTTGACACCTAGGCTAAAAATATAACTCCTCACCTAGGCTAGAAATCGGACACCACACCTAATCTATGCATGTGACTCCTCATTTCAAATAGGGAATGAAAGAAAAAGGAGAAACACCACACACACACACACACTCACACACTCTCTCTCCATCTCCTTCATCCAAAACCACCGACCGTCCACAGTCGGCACCGGCCAACTTTGCTCAAGCAAGGTAATCGGTTCATTTTGTTGGGCTTTCAAGGCCTATCGTGGGTATGGTCCCGGTTCTTTAGGTCGTTGCCATTGTCCCCACGTCTGGGCGGCGAGAAGGCGTGACCCTCTTCTCCTTTTTCCCTTTCTTTCTCCTTCGACTGCCGCCCTGTTTCTCCGCCGAAGTCGCCAATGTGTTGTTGTGTTCCTAGTGCGAGATTCATGTCCGGCATGTGGGTGTGTGGGCACGCCATGTGGGCGTGTCGTGTGGGTGTTAGACGCTGGCGACGCGCTATGTGGGTATGCCGAGTGGGCATGCCGTGTGGGTACTGGGCGCGGTGGGCACGCTGTTGCCAGGTCTGTGTTTAGGCGTTGTTGTGTGTGGTGGTGCCGTGTTCTAGTGTGTGTGTGTATAGTAGCGTGTGTGTGGGCATTGTATGTGTGTGTGGGTTGTGTTGTTGAGTTTGAGTCGCCGACGACGTTTCGTCACTGCAGCTGTTACAGCAGCGGAGTGAGGGGTGGGTGACGGCTAGGGGTTGGGGTTTGGGGGAAGGGGCTTGCATTTAAAATTTGATATAAACCAAGTACTAATCTGCAAACCCTAACAATTATAAAAAATTAGAATTTAAACCCTCAACTTCTAATAATTGCAATTAAACCCAAGATTTATAGGGGCTTCAAGTTTGAACCCAAAACTTTGACAAAAATTCTATGTGGGTCCAAGACTTTGATAAATTACAAAATGGAACCAAAAATTATTATGTCATTATATTTAAAACCCTAGGGTTTGTATAACCTATGAAATATGTACAATTTAGTCCCCTTGACACTAATCTAGGGTATAAAATCCGACATTCATGTCTCACCGATTCCGGAGCCCTAAATTCAAATCAAACTTGTGTACGCTCGTCTCAAACCTCTCGTATCACATCGATACGTCACTTTCCATTCTTCACCCACCTTAAACGTTTTACTTCCCAAACAATTTATCCTTCATTTCAATCATCCGAAAGCCGATTGTCAACCATTTCTTGAAGCTTCTTTACTCGAATGAGACTTTCATTTAAGAATTTATCATAATTTATGAATGACTCATCAGATTTCTAAAACGGGAACCATCACTTTAAAGTCACATAGGACGTAGAAACTTTCCAAAGACACTACTCGGTTAAGAAGGGGCAACTTACTTGCTTCCGCATTTACATTTTCCTATGATTTTGATGTGAAGTTCTGTGTCTATTTGAATAATATATGCTTTGTTATATGAGCATCATATTATGTGCTAAATGATACAATATGAATGTTGCAATCGAATGTGTATTATTTCGAAAATGAATGAATGTGTTTATGTTAACAAAATGTATACATGGCGGCTAAGACCTGCAATATGTTCAGGGTGGTTAAGACCCGCAATACACTCATGGCGGCTAAGACCCACATTGTATACATTGAGGCTAAGACCCGCATTGTTTTCTGGTGGGATATTTCTACTTAGAATTTGATGAGACAATGTAACTTTAGAGAGAAAGTTAGAGTACCCATTTTCCATGTTTTATAAATGGAACTGTAATATAATAGTCTAAGTTTTGTAATGATACATTCTTTAGAGAAAGAGAAAACTATTCGGAACAGTTTTCTGGACTTAGAAAGAGGAAGAAGGATCAACAAGCAGATGGAGCAGAAAGTGAATTGAAGGTTGGAAGATTTTCTGACCCAGAAAGCTAACTTAGAATCAGAAAGCTGGCACTTATAGTAAGCAAGTACTAAATACCGATCAGGAAGCTGTAAGTCTGATTTACTCATTTAAGATAATACGAGGAATGAGTATTGAATGATGTACGAGGATGGCTCCTACTAAGGACCCGTTAGACAGAAGTATGTGCCAAGCCAATACTATAATGCCACCTGGACCTACGACTCTGCATAGTCTATGGCCAAAGAGTGGCGTTATTAATGCAAATTAGAGGAAGACATGACTCTCAATCTAATCTGTCCCTGGTGTATTAATTGTAAAGATTTGTAAGATCATTTCAAAATTGAAAAAGGACAATGTCTTTCTTCAACAGACATTTTTCCACTGATATAAATAGAGGGTTGGAGTGACCATGAAAAGGGGACTGGAAAAACGCATAGCTAAAGCTTTGAACTTTACATCACTCAAGTTTTGTTATTCTCAAAGCATACCAAGACTAGTCACTCAACCTTCAAAGCATTCTACCATTCAAGTGTTCGAGCTCATCAAGTTCAAGACTGACTTCACCGTAATAGTTGAAGAAACCATTTTTATCTTTTAACCATTGTGTTGTGTGCGCTAGGTTATTTTTATGTAACTTAGTTGATAGGATTGGATCATTGCTAGGTGTATAGTCTTTGTATAGGCTATTTGTCCTGTGAGGGATTGTGTACTCTGTGTGGGTTTGTGACCTAAGAATCTGGGATTCTGTAGGTATAGCTTGTTAGGAAGACGTTTGTAAAGCTGGGCTTGTAATTCGAACTGACCTAACGAAGTTCCTCCTCTAGGAATGAGAAGAGTGGACGTAGAAGGCTTACACCACCTTCGAACCACTATAAGCCATAAGTATTTATCTGATTTATTTTGTATGCAGCACTTTACTTACTGCATATCTATGCTGCTGCATACATCATAAGCATCCTGTGAAAAGACTTTGCTAAAATATATTTGAAAAGAAAACTGGTTTACAAAATAGAAACTCTATCTAAGTTTATTCCGCTGCAATCTAATACCGAGTCAGGAACCTGAATCAGCCTTTGGCCAGGTTACTGGTTCGAGACAGGTTACTGCATTCCTTAGTGAATCAGGAACCCGTTATACAAAAAAGACTTTAAAATCGATAAAGGTTAATTCACCCCCTCTAAACCTCTGACCACTTCGGACCAATAAGTGGTATCAGAGCAAGTTGGGTTAAACGCCAACTTGACTGGTAACCTACCCAGATCCACTCGTTTCTGCATTAGGGATAACTATTTTTCTTTTAACGTGACCAAAATCATTGTTTTAGCATAAGCATGGACATCTCTTCACACAAGCTACCCATGTTCTCTATAGAAGAATATGATTACTGGAGGATATGCAAGCAAGCTCATCTATCAGCCATGCATGATGAAATGTGGTTCGTTATCACCGAAGGACCAACAATCATCTACAAAGCAAACTCAGCATACGTGGAATAAATGCCTGAATACAGGAGAGTTGCAACTGATGCAGAAGGTGGTGAAGTTGAAGGTGCTGGTTCTGACCATGAAGATGACAAGGCACCACCAAGACTTAGCCCACATGGAGGAGATCCAGGAATCAGAAAGAGACCACCACCACAGGAGTTCATAGTGAAAGAATGACACGAGTGTACCCCTGAAGATAGGAAAAAAGAAAATCTGGACAACGTAGCCAAAAACGTCATATTCCTCACACTGGACAAAGGAACGTTTAGTAAAGTAAAGAGTTGCGCCACAGCTAAAGAAATATGGGTAAAACTTTGGATGATTTGTGAAGGCAACGAACTTGCCAGAGACAACAGGGTCTCCAAGGCTACTCAACTATATGAACAATTCACCATGCAGCCTGGAGAAACCCTAGAATAGCTTGACTTGAGATTCACAGCCATCATAAGCGAGCTCGAATCTCTAGGGAAAGTCTATACTCAAAAAGAGAAAAATACTAAAGTGCTTAGAGCACTACCCTATAAGTGGCACACCAAGGAGACTGCTATGAGAGTCTCATTGAATCTCAGTAAGCTAAGTATCTTCGATCTCTTCTCAGATCTTAAGGCGTACAAATTCGACATTGAGAGAAAAAGAAATGAAGTTGAAGGAATAAACACCAAAGTAGCAGCACTCGCGGCAAGGACTCAGGTTACTGCGTCAACAAGTAGCAGTAAGCTGAAAAACAAACAGAAAGAAGAAAATACAGACACTGAGGAAGAGATGACACTTCTTCTAAAGAAGTTCAGGAGCTTCATGAAGACCAATTTGAAAGGAAACGACTTCGAAAAAAAGTCTCAGCCATCTGACAAAAGTCCCTAGGTGAGATCAAAACAACAAGCTGATACAGGTCTCTTTGACTTGTGTTACAATTGCAGGAAACCTGGACATTTCGCAAGGAGCTGCCCCTATCCTCAAGTTCAGAAGTACATTGAGGAAGAGAGGACGCAAAGAAGAGAATGAATGAGAGATGACAAGTAAATGCTCAAAGCTCTTCTTACTGAAGTTGAAGCTCATAAAGCAACAAATAGCGCCAAAGAAGAAAACAAGGGCAATTACTCATTCGAGAGTGATTTTGATAGCTCTACTTCAGATGAGGAAACACTGTTCTGCCAATCAAAGACTATGAAGACAATGAAGAAGAAGAAGAGGTAACTTCACAATCCATATATGCTTCAAATTCTGAAAAGATGAACATGATCCAATCCTTTAGACAGATCATGAGTGACTTCGAGCAAATAAGTTTAACTCATGAAGAACTAAAGGAGGAAAATCTTAAGCTCAAGAGTGAGCAAGCTGTACTGACGAAACAGGTTGCTGACCTGGAATACTACAGTACAGAGTGCAACAATCTCAGGGCTGAGGTCTCCAAGTTTAAACTGCTTGTCACTAAGCTTGAAACTGAGAAAGCTGGATTGCATAACACAATTAGTGTGTATAGCAAGTCAGCTAGGAAGGTACAAGAATGTATTCTGGAGACACAGAATGCTTATGCAGGAAGCGGTTTAGGATATTGTGCGAGTTCCTTTCAGAAGACATCTATCATATCCAGAGTGAGAAAGTTTGTTCAAGCAAAAGTTCTTTTTGCTTAGGAACTACTCTCAACTAATAAAAGGTTGAACAAAACTAATACACTGGATAAGGGAAAAAAGCCCATGCTTCTAAAGGAGAGAGTAAGACTGCTCAGAAATCCAGGAAACAACATAATCAATATACTGCTAGGAGAAGAAAAATTCAGCAATCTCCCAGAAATCAGCAAAACTTTTACCCCTGTTATACCAAAGCTCAAGTGTGTCATCTCACATAGATTGGAGTCTTTGACGGGTATTACAGGAGAAACCTTCTTTAAGAAGAAGCACAAAACCTGGAAAGCTCCAATATACTCATTGCACAAACAGTACCCTATCATAAGTACTAACAGTGAGAGACCCACCAAGGCTAATGGTAAATTTATTACTATCAAGCAGGTGTGGATCCCAAGAAAGGCTAACCCCCAGGACCCGTACTTGTATGGGTACCTAAACTTCTCTGATTTGCTTGCAGGAACAGTTGTCAGGAAGCAGCAATGATGTATGATATATCGACAGTGGCTGCTCAAGACATATGACTGGCAACAAAGCTGGATTAAGAGACTTCCAACCATGTAAAGGCCCTAAAGTTGTCTTCGGAGATAACTCCAAAGGAAGGACCAAGGGCACATAAAGCTTAATCAAAGGGAATTCAAGAATCGGTGACATTTCATATTTCAAAGGATTGAAGTATAACCTCCTGAGTATCAGTCATTTTTGTGATAAAGGATGTTCAGTAGAGTTCAACCTCAACAAGTGTCTGATCAGAGACAATGAAACAAAGGAGGTTAAGCTCACTGGCACTAGGAGAGACAACATCTATCTTGCTGATTGGAGTTCAACAGTACAACCAACATGCTTCTCATAGCAAAGAGCACCCTAGAATTAAGCTAGTTATGGCGCAAGATGATGAGTCATCTAAACTTCAAAACAATCAACAAACTCGCAAGAAAGAATCTTGTAAAAGGATTACCAGATGTTGCTTACAGAAAGAAAATGTTTGTGGAGCCTATCAGAAAGGAAAGCAAGTAAAAAAGTTCATTCAAAGACAAAGTACAGAGATCATCTCACAGAATTCTGGATCTTCTACACAATGACCTATTTGGACCAATGGAGCCTGTTAGTGTAAGTGGGAAAAAGTACTCACTGGTAATAGTGGATGACTACTCCAGATTTACCTGAACCATATTTCTGGTTAAAAAATCAGAAACTCAGCCGACTGGCAGAATTCATGAAGAGAGTACAGAATGAGAAGAACATAAGCATTGTGAAGATAAGATCTGACAGGGGAATAGAGTTCACAAACAAATTCATTGAGAAATATTGTTCAGAAAATAGAATATGTCATGAGTACTGTGTAGCAAGAACTCCTCAACAAAATGGAGTTGCAGAAAGAAGAAACAAACTCTGAAGGAAGCTGCAAGAACTATGATTGCTGATGCTGGTATGCCGAAAAGATTTTGGGCAGAGGCAACCAACACAGCATGCTACACGCAGAACAGATGCTTGATCAACAAAGATCATGACAAAACTCCCTACGAAGTTTAGTACGGGACAACACCCAATATCTCACATCTACATATTTTTTATGTAAGTGTTATATTCTGAACAATGGAAAAGAGAATCTGAAGACCTTCGATGAAAAGTCTGATGAATGAGTATTTATAGGATATTCCTCAATAAGCAAAACCTTCAGAATTTTCAACAAAAGAAGTTTGGTTGTTGAAGAATCCATACACGTGGTGTTTGATGAACCATACTGTGACACTGCTGAACTGGAAAAACTTAAGGAAGATATGACCAACTTGAAGATCAAGGATCAGATGATAAGATACATTTATAAAGTTCCAGTTGTTGCTGACATAATCTCTGCAGAAGACCCACAGGATACTGCACCTAAAAATCCTGCAACATAGGTCACAGATCAGTTAGCAGAAAGGTCATCACAAGTCAATAACAACCAACATCAGTATGCTGACATTCAACAAACTACTACTCAACGACCAACCTACACTTTTGTGCCCGATAAAACATGGCTCAGGAATCACTTCAAAGAAGAAGACAGGAGCTAAGAAAGTCCCTGCAAAGAAACCTACAACGACTCCCAGGTTGCAGGATTCTGATTCTGAAGAAGAGGATCCTATCCCATCTGAGCCTCTGATCACTTCATCTACTGCAATTAAGTTGTCTCTGGAATGAATTTCTAAGGAGGCTATCGATAACACCATTTCACCAGCTGTTGTGGCAAGAATAGTTGATCTTCAGGTTGCACTAATTTCTGAGGAAATTTTAATAACAGATGAGCAGATTCCTATCCCATGACCTATTGAGCATATTGAGGCTGACCAGGAAGGACAGACAGTAGAGAATAAAGTGGATGAAATTTTAGCTGTAGAGACTCGTGTACCAAAATGAAGGAGAAGGCTCATCAAAATTACTCATGACTCTTACAGGAATAAATGGGTACGAGACTTGGAGATAAAAGAGATTGACATTCTTTCCAGAACAATAGTCTCAATTGACTCAGTCAATGCCGAAGATACGGAACTGGTACTGAATGAATCTGCAGTATCAATTTTCAAGAAATTTGTGAATTCCTACGATCACTAGAGAGAGATGAGCTTAGGATCTGCAAGAAAGTTGGTTGAATGGGAAGATTGGTTCGATGTGGAGGATATTATTCTCTCGTGGATAGGGAACTTTGCTGACCATTTTTTATGATGGAATTTATGGAAAGGCATGCTGATGCCATAATCACCATGATCACAGAAAGACAAGAGCTCCTCAATGCTTATTGGGTTGCTCAATGTAATAACAGGAAATAATAGGCGAAAAGTCAATGAAGGCTGGGGAAGAAAACTCAATTGAAAGGATCCCCATTACTGAGACTGCTAGGAATCCTACTAAAGCTCAACTAGCTCATCTCACTCCTGAGGAGGCCAATGCAAGGATGTTGCAACTAAGGATGGAGACAAGTCGCGTAGAAACCATATGCCGACCCAAGATACTGCAACAGGGGGAAGCATGTTCTTCAGCTGCACAGCCTCATAATTCGCCAACATTCAAAGAAATCCCAGTTCTCTCTCCCATCACTCGGCTCGACATAATGGATGTTGATATGCAGATGTTGGATTACTCTACCTCAACCGCTCTTATTGATAATTCTGAGGAGCGAGGTCCATCCCTCATCATTCATGAATTTTGTCAACAAGTCGATACCGAACTTGCCGATGAAGCACCCACGGAAGAGATTGCAGAGATAGGACTCCTTGTACTGGCTGAAGTAGCAGTACAGATTGCCACAAAAGATGCCCAACAAGTTGCTTTGGAGAGGATGAAAGACCAACTTGCGAAGAGCTGGCCACAGAACTCCTCAACCTGATGCTTGAACAATCACATCCGTCAACAGCTGTCAATTAGGTAGCTTCGGCCAATCTTAATGCAACTAAGGGGGAAGTCGCTGAAAAACTAGTTGTTAAAGCAACTACTGACACTACACATATCGCTGAAGTCAGTCAGGTTGCTGATGAAGAAATTGAGGATCTAGTTACTGAAGTGACTGATGTTGCACCTTCTCAGATAGCTGAAGTCACGAAGGACGTAACAGCTAGACAAGACAATGCAGTTCCCAATGAAGCAATCATTATACCTGAACATGTTGCTGAGGGTAACCAGGTTATTGTAGCTACTGATGCAGAAGATGTTGGGATAAGGGAAGCAGTTGAGACAGCTTCTCAAGAGAAGACCTCGGGCATGGTTGTTGTTGAGACAGCTCCTACGGAGGATATAGAAGGGACATCCACCAGGGATGATGCATCTGCAAAGGGTAAAGAACTAGTCGTTGATACTCCTGCATCTGATAACAATGTTGATAGATCATCCAGTGACAGTGATAATGAATCAGACACTCCCTCAATTCCCTTTTCAGGAAAAATCACCACGACTATTGAGGAGAGGATGATGCAGATAGTTGCAGAAGAAGCAAGACTAAAAGAACAAGCTACTGCTGAGCAAAGGACGAAAGATAGTCAAGCCCTGATCTTAGTCTCACCTCAGGATACAAGATTAGCATATGAAGTTGACACTGACTCTCATGAAGCTTCTCTTTAGAGTGTGCTGAACGTTGTTCAAGGGCTCGCATAGGCCATTCAAGAACATAAGAAGAACAGTCAACACTTTTCTGATATGGTAGAAATAAGGAAAGAACTCTCTGAGCTACCTGGCAAGATCCAAGAGAAGTTGAATTCTAAATTCAATAACCAGACCAAATCACGAGCCAACTTTGAGGTCAGACAAAGAAATGTATTGATAGAGTTAAAGGACACTCAAGCTACTCATGGGATCGTACTGCAAAGCATGCAAGAAAACATATCTTCCCAGGGTAGTGATATCAAAAGCCTCAAGACAGGATTTCAGACCCTTGAGATGCTGATAGGAGAAGTCAGAGTTATCTTGATGAAACTTCACCCTGCTGAAGCTGCTGAAATTACCAACCGCCGCGTTGTTCAACTTGATAATGCCAAAAAGGGGGAAGGTAAAGACAAGCTGACAAAGCCCGACAAAGCCTTGGTTGAAACCACAACTAGAGAAATCGATGAATCAGATAATGAAGAGGACGATTAGGTTCCTCTTTCCAGTCAAAAAATGAAGAGATTTGACTCAGGACATGGTCAGGGCATTGATCCCAAAAAGAGAAAGGATGGAGAAGGTAGAGCAGATACTGGGGATGCTGGGAATCAGATAGCAGGCAGTACTGCACCACATGTTACTGCTGTTACCACCAGACGAGGTTATCTTAAACAACAAGCACCAAGAGGTGGAAGAAAGAGTAGCAGACAATAGGGTGTAGATCCCAAAGCCAAACCTGAAGAATATACTCTTTCTGAAGAAAGGTGGAGGCAGCTAAAAGCTGTGAATGAGGAAAAAAGAAAGAAGATGGAGCATGAATGGATATCAAGACTAGGAGTAGTTGGCTCTGGAATCTCTCAACCTAATTCAAGAAGCTCATATCCTGATTTGGAAGCTCCATACTTCGTGAATGACAATGTTCCAGCTGAGGTTTCTGTTATGCTCGATCTGAAACCTGACAACATTATTGATCCTATATTCTGGAACATGGCGATCTTTAAAAAATACGACCTACCTCAAGATAGAAATCCAACATTTGAGGAGATCACCACTCACAAAAGATCAGAATACTTTAGATACTTCAGAGACCTTTGTAAACTTAACTTATTCAGAAACTTCCAATCCTGTGAGAAAGCTCTAAAGAAGTATGAAGAGCTGGCAAGAGAATGAAGATTGGAATGATAACAGACACTAATTGGAAGAGTTAAGAGAGGTAATCAAGTTCCTTACTGTCAAGACTTTTGGCTAAGGTGGATTCAAGTCCTTGTGATAGCTAGGCAGTTGCAAAGGTCATATCAGGATTCTATCCAGAACTGGTGGAAAGAAATTGAGTACGAAGTATCTAGTCAGTGCCAACCAAGGATCCCAAAACATGATCAGACCAAGAAGAGGTTGTCGTTTGACGATCTATGAACTGATGAGAGATGCTTATTGTCTTCTTTAGAACATTTTGTTTAGCAAGTTCTCTTTTTGAAAAAGGATTCTTGTATTCATGTTATTCAATCTTATGTTGCAGTAAGCTATTTATCCATGTAAAGCTTACAGATTTCTATACCTGTATACTTTACTTGTATAAAGTTTACACTTGCTCATACTGTTATCCTGTGTTTTATTAATGGGTTTTGTCATCATAAAAAATGGGAAAATTGTTGGGATATTTCTACTTAGGTTTTGATGAGACAATGTAACTTTAGAGAGAAAGTTAGAGTACCCATTTTTCCATGTTTTATAAATGGAACTATAATATAATAGTCTAAGTTTTTTAATCATACATTTTGGAGACAAAAGAGAAAACTATTCGGAACAGTTCTCTGGACTTAGAAAAAGAGGAAGAAGGATCAGCAAGCAGATGGAGTAGAAAGTCAACTGAAGCCTGAAAGATTCCATGACCCAGAAAGCTAACTTAGAATCAGAATGCTGACTTAGAATCAGAAAGCTGGCACTTATATTAAGCAAGTACTAAATACCGATCAGGAAACTGTAAGTCCAATTTACTCATTTAAGACAGTATGAGGAATGAGTATTGAATGATGTACGAGGATGGCTCCTGCTGAGGACCCGTTAGACAGAAGTATGTGCCAAGGTAATACTACAATGCCACCTGGACCTACAGCTCTGCATAGTCTAAAGCCAAGGAGTGACGCCTTTAATGCAAATCAAAGGAAGACATGACTCTCAATCTAATCTGTCCCTGGTGTATTAATTGTAAAGATTTGTAAGATCATTTCAAAATTGAAAAAGGACAATGTCTTTCTTCAACAGACATTTTTCCACTAATATAAATAGAGGGTTAGAGTGACCATGAAAAGGGGACTGGAAAAACGCATAGCTAAAGCTTTGAACTTTACATCAATCAAGTTTTGTTATTCTCAAAGCATATCAAGAGCAGTCACTCAACCTTCGAAGCAGTCTACCATTCAAGTGTTCGAGCTCATCAAGTTCAAGACTGACTTCACCGCAACAGTTGAAGAAACCATTTTTATCTTTTAACCATTGTGTTGTGTGCGCTAGGTTATTTTTATGTAACTTAGTTGATAGGATTGGATCATTGCTAGGTGTATAGTCTTTGTATAGGCTATTTGTCCTGTGAGGGATTGTGTACTCTGTGTGGGTTTGTGACCTAAGAATCTGGGATTCTGTAGGTATAGCTTGTTAGGAAGACGTTTGTAAAGCTGGGCTTGTAATTCGAACTGACCTAACAAAGTTCCTCCTCTGGGAAGGAGAAGTGGACGTAGAAGGCTTACACCACCTTCGAACCACTATAAGCCATAAGTGTTTATCTGATTTATTTTGTATGTTGTACTTTACTTACTGCATATCTATTCTATTGCATACATCATAAGCATCCTGTGAAAAGACTTTGCTAAAATCATATTTGAAAAGGAAACTGGTTTACAAAACAGAAACTCTATCTAAGTTTATTCCGCTGCAATCTGATATCGAGTCAGGAACCTGAATCAGCCTTTGGCCAGGTTACTGATTTGAGATAGGTTACTGTATTCCTCAGTGAATCAGGAACCTATTATATAGAAAAGATTTTAATATCGATTGAGGTTCATTCACCCCCATCTAAACCTCTGACCAATTGGGACCAACATTTTCATGGCGGCTAAGAACCGTAACTATGTGCTTGATGAATTGAAATTTTTATGTTTCCTTTATGTCCCATCTAATTACAGGTCTAACCCCACTGAGTGTCTTTATGCACTCACCCTCTTAAGTGTTTTTATTTTACAAGTGGCGGCCTAAGGGAAGGGTAATGAAAGGAGATGTCATGTCTTTTGTTTGTATAAAGGAAGCTACTTTTGAATCTTTTGAAAAACCCAGTTTACAAAACTTATATAAAGTTTAACCCGTGTGGCAATGAACGACTATTTTCTTCCGCTGTTATCGAAGAATGATAAATGTTTTATATTATCTGGTTTGAGGTGAAGCTATTTCTTTTCTAGCAGGTTTGAATTTAATCTTCTGGAACTATGTTTTAATGAGTTGTTGGACGCCCGATCGAAATGTATAAATCTCTTTTCTTTTATAACGTTGTAAAAAGAGGTGTGACAGAAAGTCACATGCTCTTCTTAATAAATTACTTTGATTTTTAATTTCACATCACTAAATATAATGCCACATCATTTAATTAAAATAATTATAACAAATATTTAGAAAATCATTAATTTATTTTAAAAATCTGAAATATTGTGTTATTAATGTAATTATATTTTCTAAACTCAAAAATTTATTTCTAAAATCTTAAAATAATATTTTTAAAATATTATTATTCAATAATAATATTAATATTGATTATAATATTTATAATAAATTTTAAAAATATATATTTTATTTTAAAATTTTTGAAAAATTGTGTTGCTAATATTAAAATAATTATAATAAATCACAAACATTTAGAAATTCATTTTTAAAAATCTTAAAACCCCACATAATTTCATAAATAATACTAATGATCAACACCTTTTTTTGTTAAAATAAAATGATACACTTTAAAGTAAATAGTACAAGTTCATGTTAAAAATTATTACTAAAATATCAAAAAATATTTAAGATATTATTCTCCAATAATATTAATTAAAATAATTATAATAAATATAAAAAAATTATAAATCCATTTTTAAAAATCTGAAAAATTGTCTTGTAATTAATTTTACTATAAAAAGCTTAATAAAATATATTTGTTAATATAAATATTATCATTAATATATAATTGTACAACAAAAAATCACATATCAAAATAGTAAATTAATAGAAGAGTAGAGATTAAATGAGTGATTTTATAATATGAAATTATGAAAAATTATTTTTTGGACAAAATAGACATTGTTCTTTACAAGAAAATATAAAAAAATGGAAAAAGAAATGGGATGAGGTTGTTCATCATCTCCATCCTCATGCAATTTCCGACCATCATTGTACCTTATTAGAAAATCTCCATTGCTCAAATCTCGATCAATTTTAGCAGGAATCCAAGCATCCCGATAATATCCTTCATCAATCGAAATTTTTACTTTTCTTCCTACTCCAAACATTGGATATCATAAATCATATACTATGTTGCATCACCCAAACTCCATTCGTCAAATCCCAATGTGCCCTAACTTTCCCAACTCCAAATTCGAGCTCCTTCGGTGGGTTCTGAAACCTCACCACCATCGTCTCTTCACCGTCAACCACCCGTGAGACGACCCCTATCCACCACCGCATCTCCCGTTCATTTACCAGCAACCATCCTTCTTCTTTTTCATCGTGCTCAATGCCGGTGAACCATCGAATCGCTTCCCATTGAGACTGTCTCATCTACCAATCACAAATCAATCTCCATAGTTCACAACCACCACCCATCCCAAACACCACTTCTCTACATCCAATTCAATCTCAACTCCCTTTCACAAACCCACACAGTCACAGTTCTCCTTCATCGAATTCCACCACTGAATATCGATTCAATTTATTAGTTTCACAAATCTATTAGCTCCAATTGGAGCTACAGCGGTAGTGCTTGGATGACCTTCGCAAGGAATGAGATGATTTCTAATTAGGGTTATTGCAATATTTTTTTTGCAATGTTATGTAGTATATTCATAAATGATGTGCCTTTTAATTTAGTAAGGTGGAATTTTTAGATCGAATTACATTATGAGCTAGTAGCCACATCAGCGAGAACCCCGAATTAGCAGAGACATGTGACTTTCACGTGCGAATTAACCCAAAATTCAACAATTCGAGCTGATTTGTCCTAAATTCATCAATTTTTTAAAGATAGTATCTCAATTTCAAAGCTCGAAAAATAATGTCCCTAGATGGTGAATGGCCTAAAATTACTATCCTAAATTTATAATTTTCTCAGAAAAAAAGATGGATCTCAAAAGGTGATCATAGTTAATCATTGTTTCAATCAATAGTAAAATTACCTCGTATATATGCGTAATGTCCCAAGATGAACCAAACTTTCGAACTTAAAATTTGTAGCACAACAAATACAAAAGTTAATGGTGAACAACTCTATTTTATGGAGTCATAAACTTGACACCTACCCCGTGTAGATCGGCACCGCTGCCATATCATCATCGAACCATCTTACCGAGCCATCAATTTCTATTTCAAAATTTCAAGGCTTCTCATCGACAACATGTATGGGCATTGTGTGCTTGTAAATACCCCAATGCAACGAGTGTGACGTGCACATGCTCGATTTCTCGTAGTCACTTGAGTCAGCCTAAAGGTTCACACTAAAAAACCACTAGGTTGCATCAAATGAGGAGAACGCATTATTATTTCATACTAAACTAAATATATTAATAAGATACTAAATCTTATCTTAATTTTTTTAATTGGGATATGAAATTTCCATATACCCACCTAGAGCTATCAGGGTGGGGCGAACAAGCCCACAACTCAACGTAACCCACCATTTGGTATGATAGGTGGAACTTCATTATGGCGGGCAACCAAAATCCCTAGTGACTATTGTCAAGTGTGTGTGCTTGTATATGAGGATTGAGGAGGCGTCCACTATTCTTGTTTTCTTAATTTCGTAGCCTTGAAAAGAGTTGAATTTGGTGAATTAAAAAAAATAATGAGGTAAAAAGAAATAAAAATTAGCATATAGAAGCCAAAACAGAAATTTTCTAAATTCTCGACGCCCTCTTGATCTCCCTCCTAATTGAACTTGTTAATTAAGTTACATCCAACATGATGACTTCTGAATATTTACAAGTATGGATGGCAACAGGACGGGTACCTACCGTTTAAGGAATCTCAAACTCTAATCTTATTAATTTTATATTTCTCAACCCATCTCATTCCCATTTAGAATTATCTATTTACCAAATATAATTTTTTAGCCTAAATGGATATTTTAAACGGACATTTAATGCGTGTACCCTACCCATTTTGAAATTAAATAACTAATCATATCAATAATTCCAATGTCAACCTCTTAACTTTTAAGTTCCAACAACATTACATAAAATAATGAAAATAAAAATAAACAATCAATATAACAAAATTATCACATAATACAATCAATCCAACACAAATATTCATCTCTTAATTTCCAACAAAAGCATACATAATTCAATTTAAATAAATAAAACAATCAATCTATAATAGTCAAAGTAAAATAACATCAATCTAGCAAAAAACACTCTTCACAATTTAGGGTTATGAATTTTATATTATTTTATTTGTAATATTTGATATATTTATATAGAATTTTAGTGAATGATTTATCTTTTATCATAAATTATTGGGCTAGTTTAAAGGTATATGTTTCTTTTTTTTAATGAAAGGAACAAGGTTTGATTCCCACATAATGCATACTATACACAATTATTATATGGGTTTTAAATCGGACGGATACCCAGTACCCATACATGGGTTATTATATGGGTTTTATCAGGCGGATACCCGATCTCCATACCTTATTATATAAATGGGTTCGGGTTTGATTCCCGCATAATGCATACTATACATATAAGTTATAAATAGGGTGAATACCCGATACCCATACCTTATTATATAAATGGGTTATTATATGGGTTTTAAACCAATCGGATACCCGGTACCCATACCCTATTATATAAATGGGTTCAGATAGAGGGTCCGAGGGTGTCTTCTCAAACCCTACATGGCCCTAATGAGATTTTATTTTTTTTCTCAAACCCATTACATATATGGGTTATTATATGAGTTTTAAATCGGATGGATACCTGGTATCCATACCCTATTATATAAATGGGTTCGGATAGACGGTACCCGAATGTGTCTTCCAAAACCCTACCCGAACTCTAATATGATATTTTTTTCTAAAAACCATCTCATTTCCATTTAGCACTATTTATACCCGCCATATTAGGGTTTGGGTGGGTTGAGTACTGTTGGGATATTTCTGACTAGGTTTTGATGAGATAATGTAATATTAGATGAGACGTTAGAGTACCCATTTCCACGTTTTATAAGTGGTATATAGTCTGATAAGGTTATAATTCTTAGATATGTATTCTAAGTTGTTTATATTAGAAAGATAGAGTATACTGATCATAGCAAGATTCTGGAGATGGAGAAGTCTTGAAGTCTGTCTTTAAGAAGGAATGTCAGAAAGCTGAAGAAGAAACCAGGATCAATAAGCAGATGAAACAGAAAGTGGATTTGAAGATAGGAAACTAACTGCAGGTTTCAGGAACATGTAGCTATTATGAAACAAGAGGCTGACGCAGATCAGGAAGTATGCACAGAAAAGTAAGCAGCCACTGCACCCTTTGCAGGTAGCTGTAAGTTGTTTCTATCTTTTCATTTCAGTACGAGGTATAATGTGAATGTTGTATAAGGATTGTTCCTGTGAAGCATCTGTTAGATAGAAGTTAGTGTCTGCTAACGAGCTGATGCCACTTGGACCTGTGGCTCTGTAAAAGCATTATAGACGAGGAGTGGCGCCATTAATGCGGATTGGAGGAGGACGAGGTCCTACACCCGGTGTTTTCAAACGCATTAATTGCAAAGATTTGAAGAACACATTTGAAATGCTACAAGGACTATGCTTCTCTTCAACAGGCATTTTTCTACTGATATAAATAGAAGGATGGAGTGATTGTGAAGACTACTGAAGTTTTATCTGAACATATTGCAAATACTCTCAAGCCCTAATTTTCTCAAGCTTTTCAAGCTCAGTCACTCAACCTTCAAGAAGTAGTTATTCAGGTACTCAAGCTCTCAAGTTCAAGGTTGTCTTCTTGCTGCACCAGTTGTAGAAACTTATATACCTTTCTAACCATTTGTTGTGGGCTAGGTTGTTTTATCTTTGGTGTCCTTAGTTGAAAGGATTGAATCCTTACTAAGTGTTAGTCTTGTGTAGGCTTTGTAACTCTGTATGAGTGTTGTACCCTGTGTGAGATAGAGCCTAGGAATCTGTTGATTCTAGTAGATAAACTTGTGTTAGGAAGAGGTTTTTAAAGTTGAGGCTTGTAAAATGAACTGACTTAACAAAGTTCCTCCCTAGGAAGGAGTGGAGTGGACGTAGAAGGATTACACCACCTTCGAACCACTATAAGCCATAAGTGTTAACTATTTTTATCTACTTATTGCATTGCATTTATATATATATATATATATATATATATATATATATCCTGATGCATACATCATAAGCATTCTATTAAAACTCTTTGGCAAAAAGCATACTTGCAAAAAAAAAGTTTTCCAAACAGAAACTCTATCGTTTATTTTCCATTGCATTCTGTGTTTACCGAATCAGGAACCTGAACCAGCTTACTGTCAGGTTGCTGATTTGAGTCAAGTTACTGCATTCTTTATAGAATCAGGAACCTGTTCACTAAAAGTTTTTAAAAGTTCAAAAATCTATAGAGGTTCATTCACCCCCCGAACCTCTGACCACTTGGGACCAATAAGTGGTATCAGAGCATGTTGGGTTAAAAACCAATTTGTCTGGTAACCTACCCAGATCCACCTGTTTCTGCTGGATAAACCGCTTTTCTTTTCACGTGACCAAAATCATTGTTTTAGCACAAGTATGGATATCTCATCACACAAGCTCCTTATGTTTTCCGTAGATGAATATGATGACTGGAGGATTCACATGGAGGCTCATCTATCAGCCATGCATGATGAAATGTGGTATGTTATAACCGAGGGGCCACCAGTCATATACAAAGTAAACCATATCCTTGTGTAGCAACGACGAGAACATGAATGAGTAAAAGTTGTAGCAGTAGTAGGTAAAGGAAATGGCGTAGCAATCATAGATGAGGATGTTGAAGTACCCCCAGGTTTCACCCACGAGCAAGAGCTCCTCCACTGCAAGAGTACATTGTCAAGGAAAGATATGAATACACTCCTGAAGAAAGGAAAAGAGCCAACCTTGACAATGTGGCCAAGAATGACTATTCCTTACGTTGGACAAAGGAACCTTCAGCAAGGTGAAGGGATGTAAGACTGCCAAGGAGATATGGGATAAGCTGTAAATGATATACGAAGGCAACGAACTTGCCAAAGACAATAGGATCTCTAAGGCTACACAACTATATAAAAGCTTCAAAATGAAGCCAAGAGAAAGCCCAGAGGATCTTGTTCTGAGATTCACAGCTATCATCAGTGAGTTGGAATCCCTTGGTAAAGTCTACACACAAAAGGAGAAGAACACTAAAGTGTTGCGAGCACTGTCAGTGGAATGGCACAACAAAGAAACCGTAATGAGGGTCTCATTAAACCTCAATGCGATGAGCACCTTTGACCTCTTCTCAGACCTTAAGACGTTCGAATATGATATTGAACGAAGGAGGAAAGAGGTTGAGGAATCAAGTTCTAAGGTTGCAGTACTTACTGCTAGAGCACAGGATACTGCCACAACCAGCAATAGTAAGTTGAAGCACAAACAGAAAGAGGTGCTTACTGAGGATGTTGAGGAAGAAATGACGCTCTTACTAAAGAAGTTCAAAAGGTTCCTGAAGATCAATCATGAAGAAAACGACTTCAGGAAGAAGCCTCAGACATCATCAGACAGAAGTCATCAGGTAAAACATGCACAGCAAGTAAACACAGGTTCATCTGACTTATGTTATAATTATAGGAAACCTTGACATTTCGCAAGGAACTGCCCCTACCCACAAGTTCAGAAGTATACTAAAGAAGAAATGGTGCAGAGAAGAGAGCAGAGGAGAGATGATAAACAAAAGCTTCAGGCCCTCCTAAGTGAAGCTGAAGCCTTGAAGGCAGCAAGTAGCTCCAAGGAGGAACCCAGGGAGGAGTGCTCATCCGAGAGCGATTCTGACGGCTCTACCTCCGATGAGGAAGCTATATTATGCCTCATGGCCAAGGGATGTGATGAAGAAGAAGAAGATGATGGTGTAACATCTCAATCCCTTGATGTCTCTAATTCTGAGAAGCTGAATATGATCCAGTCTTTTAGACAGATCATGAGTTACTTTGAGCAGATTAATTCAGCTCATGAACAACTTAAGGAAGAAAACGGTGACGTTACTAAAGGAAGAACAGGTTACTGACCTGGAGTACTACAGTACAGAGTGCAACAACCTCAGAGTTGAGGTATCCAAGTTCAAGATGCTAGTCACTAAGCTAGAAGCTGAGAAAGTTGAATTGCAAAACACAATGAATGTGTATAGCAAGTCAGCTAGAAAGGTACAGAAGTGTATCCTGGAGACACAGAATGCTCACGCAGGAAGTGGCTTAGGATACTGTACCGGTTCCTCTTAGAGAGCAGCAAGCACATCCAAAGTGGGAAAGTCTGTTCAAGCAAAATTTCTCTTTGCTCAGGAATTGCTTCCAACTAATTGAAGGTTGAACAAAACCAGTACCCTGGATAAGGGAAAGAAGCTCATGCTGCAAGAAGGAGAGAGTAAGACTACTCAAAAACTCAGGAAGCACCATAACCAGTATGTTGCTCGAATGAGAAGAAAGCAGCAATCTCCTAAAGACCAACAAAACTTCTACCCTTGTTATACCAGAGCACAAGTACGCCATCTTGAAAGGATTGGAGTTTTTTATGGGTATAAGGGAAGCACAAAACTGTCAAGCTGGAAAGCATAAAACCTGGAAAGCTCCAGCACACACAACACAAACAGTATCCTGTCAAGGATACTAACAGAAAGAGAGCACCAAAGCTACTGGTAAATCAATTACCAGCAAGCAAGTGTGGGTCCCAAAGAGTACTAACCCCCAGGACCCGTACTTGTATGGGTACCTAAATCTACCTGATTCTCTTGCAGGAACAGTTGCCAGGTAGCAGCGGTGATGTATGGTATATTGACAGTGGTTGTTCCAGACATATGACTGACAACAAAGCTGGACTAAGAGACTTTCAACCATGCAAAGGACCCAAGGTTGTCTTCGGAGATGACTCCAATGGAAGCACCAATGGAACAGGAAGCTTAGTTAGAGGCAATGCAAGAATCAGTAATGTTTCATATGTCAAAGGGCTACAATATAAACTCCTAAGTATTAGTCAGTTTTGTGACAAAGGATGTTCTATGGAGTTCAATCTCAACAAATGTCTAATGAAAGATAACAAAACAAATGAGGTTAAGCTCACTGGAACCAGGAGAGACAACATCTATCTTGTTGATTGGAGTTCAACAGTGCAGCCAACATGCTTCATAGCAAAGAGCAATCCTGAGTTGAGTTGGTTATGGTACAAAAGGATGAGCATCTGAACTTCAAGATAATCAACAAGCTAACAAGGAAGAATCTAGTGAGAGGTTTACCCGATGTTGCTTACAAAAAGGAGAATGGTTGTGGTGTCTGTCAGAAAGGTAAGCAAGTAAGAAGCTCATTCAAAGACAAAGTTTAGAGATCCTCTCACAGGATACTGGACCTTCTGCATATGGATTTATTTAGACCAGTGGAGCCTGTTAGTGTAAGTGGGAAGAAGTATTCCCTTGTGATAGTGGATGACTACTCTAGATTTACTTGGACCATCTTTATGAAGCGAGTGCAGAATGAGAAAAGCTTGAGCATTGTGAAGATAAGATCTCACAGAGGAACAGAATTCACAAACAGGTTTATTGAAAAGTATTGTTCAGAGAATGGGATTTGTCATGAGTATTCTGCAGCAAGGACTCTTCAACATAATAGAGTAGCAGAAATGAGAAACAGGATTCTGAAGGAAGCTGCTAGGACTCTGATTCCGGATGCTGGCATACTAAAGAGGTTTTGGGCTGAAGTAACCAACACAGCATGCTACATTCGGAACAGATGTCTGATCAACAAGGACCATGACAAGACACCCTATGAAGTCCGGTATGGTATTACACCTAATATTTCATATTTGCATATCTTTAGATACAGGTGTTATATTCTGAATAATGATAAGGAGCACCTGAAGACCTTTGATGAAAAATCAGATAGATGAGTATTCTTAGGATACTCCTGTTAAGATGTATACTATAAGGCTAGCTTTTGTATGAACATCTTTATGATATGAGATTCATTATGATCAAATGTTTGCATTTTATATTTGTTATATATATATATACTAATGCAATTGCCCATATTAATCCATATTGTAGATAACATGGTGTGTGGTGCCACACAAAAGATCATGCAATCGGTTCCTTATAGATTATAAATAGTAGCTCACAACCAAGATGGATTTGGACAAACCATTGGAACGGTTGTAGTGTAATTTGGTATTAGTCTATCTTGACTATAAAGTTACACTAGTACATTTTGTATGTATTGAGCAGGACCATTTGAGGTTGTTCGATTTGTACTGACTATATAAAAGAACAAGACCTCTGTTATTATAGATGTGCGTCTTCTTAATCCCTATATAACAACGGGTACATGTAATCAGTGTTTGTCTCTTTAATTTTCCAATGGGTGAGATTTATTTATAAATCAATAGGCTCGGTGAATTGGGAAATAACGTTGTTTATATGGTGTGTTGTTGATTATAGAAGGAATCTATGTCCTATTATTTAGGATGATGATGTCCTCTTGAGGAGCTCATAAGGATTATCATGTAAACCATGTAGGTGGATTTAATCCAACATGATAATAAAGATGAGTGGTACTACTCTTGGAATTAGGTGTAAATTAATTAAGTTGTTAGTAGCTTATTTAATTTACGGACATTCGATATCTTAAACACGGGGAAATAAACATGCACATAATAAAGGAGCCCATATTGTAATATGGGATTAGGACGGTAGTTCAATTATAACTCCTTACTGGACCGAGTTATAATTGATGGGCTTAAGTTGGGTGTTCGGGCTGAACACATGACACCTAAGCCCATCAGGAGGCCCAAACCTAATTCCTCCTCTAGGTCCCTGTTGTAGCCTATAAATAACCCTAACATCAGCGCCTCCTAGATCATGAATTCTCAATCTCACACGTACAAATAGATTCGCTAGAGAGAAGTGAGGAGGTGGGATTTCTGAACCTTTGGAAGATCGTCGCCCACACGACGTCCAAGGGAAAATGATAGGAATACGGTAGAAGATCGAGAGGTCTAAACTTCGATCAGTTTGTCTTCGAGAAAGGTATGATTTCTTCCACTGCACATATCTTTATGGAACCCGATTTTGATTGCATAGGGTCGGCGATCCGTCGATTCCAACTCGACCCCCGGCCTAACTCGCAGATGTGGACATTCAAGAACAACGGATATATGACGAGGCCATAATAGTTAGAATTTATTGTTTTCCATATTTTTGTCTTGTTTATATGTTGTTATGATATGCATGCTTTATGTGTTCTATATGATTTGCATGTTTATATCCCTCATGTTAAATAACTAAGTGGGAGAGGGATTATTTTGAATAAGTCCCATAGCCTCCATTACTGATTTGTAAGTGATGCATTTAAACTCATATGTTGGCTTTAAGTGCCTTCTTCCATATCAGATGAGTTTGTTTGTGGATCACTAGATCAAATTTCTTTATGGATAATTATAGGAAATTATTTAGGAGCATGCAATCTTCTCCATCTGAAGAGGCACAATCGTAGATAATGGACTTGGTATTAAGTAATGGTATACACTTAGGTGCATATGATAGTATCCTCCCCATCGGAGTAAGTGCTGTTGTTTGCATGGCTAAAGATAAACCAACTATTAATTTTATTTTGTTTGACAAGATAATGAAATTAATGGGTAAAACCTCCTCTTATAAATGTTTGAATTAGCATACGTCCACACTATCGTGGCATGCAAAATTCACGGTGTTTTGAGGTGTTAGTGAATTTTATTGTATTGTTTGAGGGAGACAATATGGTTTTAAATTCTATATGTTTTGATCTATGTATTTATTTACGTGATTCTCAGGATTTATCTATGGCTTTCAATCCTCTTGTCGTTATACTTAAAGAAAACAAACTTACTGGTCCGAATTATATTGATTGGAAACGGAATCTGGACATTGTCTTGACTGCTGAAGAGTACAAGTTTGTACTCTCTGAGGTCTGTCCTGAAAGGCCTGATGAAAATTCTAGTGAATGGGAGAAAGAGGCTTATAGGAAGTGGATCAAGGCAGATGAGATGGCGCGGTGTCACATTTTGGCTTCCATGTTAAATGTACTACAACATCAGCATCAGGCCATGACCACTGCCTATGATATGATACTCAATCTCAAAGAACTCTTCGGACAGCAGAGTCGGGCTACCAGGCAAGAGGCCATGAGAATGTCACGCCCCGTTTTCTTTTCATAAAATATAAGAGTTTTCTCTTTGGGCGTGAAGAAAGAAGGGGAAAAAGACGTGCATGAAATAAAACAGAAACCTTTGGAAACAGTTTAAAGAGACGATTTTACAAATACAAATCCTCGGCGTCTAACCGAAATAAAACATTTAAAACATAGCAGCGGAAAAACATCAGGATCCTTTACAAAGAAGATGAACGGTTTATCTTTTACAAACGTGTAAAATTAAAATAACGTTTTGACATCAAGTTTCGGAAGCAAAAAGAGAAGTCTTCATACGGCACCATCTTCTCTATGCATCTTGACTCTTGTAATTTCTTGTGGTGTGAGTACAGGTGGGGGTGAGTGCGTTGAATACACTCGTGGGGATAATTTCCATGTTCAAATATTTATTAAGCAGTTACACAAATCAATCGTATATATATCTTTAGCAAATAAACACATCACATATGTGGCACAACATGTAAATCGTTTCCTTAACGGACGACCCAACCCATCTCTATCTATTCGGTATTTTTACGGACTACCCAATCCATCTCTATCTATTCAGTATTTTTACGGACTACCCAATCTATCTCTATCTATTTGGTGTTTTAATGGACTACCCAATCCTTCCCTAGCGGTTGATTTACAGACCACCTTGTCCATCCCTAGCGGTGTATTTACGGACCACCTTGTCTCTCCCCCAAAATAAATATACACACACAATATTCACAGTACATATAGGGTTCAACAATAAGATTCAACAGTTCATATATCAAATATGGAAAACAATAAACAAATAGAGTTTAGAAGTTACCCCCACTTACATCATATATTCACAGCATTTAGTATTCCTCAATCATGCTCATAAATAGAGAAAACAGATAAAGGTTTAGAATGTACCCCCACCTTGTTCGGTGGTTACCACGTGAGTAGCGAGTACCAAGGATCAGATAACTCAATGCTCAATCCAAAAAGTAGCCTACACAAGTTTACGGTATATCTTAGATCCTTAATAAAGTATAATTAAAGTTATAAAAGATCCCAGAGGAAAAACGATCGTAAAAGCCACGACGGATCGAGAACTCTAAAGATTGGAGTTGAAGAAATGAGAGAGGATGATCAGTTTCAAGGCTGAGATGATAGAGGATGGAATGTGGGTCACGACGGAAAAAGAATGAGCTCAATCGGAATTAAAACGAGCACAAACGGAGCATTTTAAGGTTGAGGGGTATTTTGGTAATTTTGGTCAAAGGGTTTACTTTGACCGGGACCCCGACTCCCGACGACTCGACGAAAACATCGGAAACAGATCGACATGTGAAAACACTCGCCGGCACGCGCGCCCAACACCCGGCGCCGCGCGCCCCACGCCCACGCGCGCTAGTCCTCGGCAGCTGCCGAGTTTTCTCGGCAGCATCGGGTGGCATGGCTCGACGGCTGCCGAGTTTTCTCGACAGCGTGGGTGTCCTCTCTCGGTAGTTGCCGAGTTTTCTCAGCAGCGGGTGTCGACGCTCGGCAGCTGGTCGAGTTTTCTCGGCAGCCCGGTGCCCAGCGCGCCCAGGCCTCCAAGCATCGACCCTGCTCGACCAGCCCTCTTCCCGACGCCGCCGCCCACAGCCGTCGTCACCATGTCCACCGGAAAGCTTGCACCGCCGGCTACCACCTCCGGTCATCCCTCGCCGGATTCCGACGATGAATAGTACCCGAAATTTCACCGCAAAACCCTTCGATATCATATACGCAAAACCAAACCCCACCTTTTTCAGCTCCGGCCGGCGACTCGCAGTCGCTGGCAACCATTCCCGGCCACCCCAACACACATATACAACATATATATATGCACTCTCATACACACACACGTGTATACATACATCCAAACCACAGCCTTGGCGGGCGACCACCTGCCGCCGGCCACCACCACCCACCGGTAACCCTGGCCGGCGACCCCCAGTCGTCGGCTACCACCAGCCGCCGCATACACACACACATAGAAACAAGCACACACACGCATGAAAACACACACACACACACCATCGATTTTACTTGGCCGGCGACTTGAGGCCCTCACCGGCGCATCCCAGCACCGGCCATCACTTCACACACGGCGACACCGCCCACAACAGCAGCAATACACGCACACACTAAAACACCTTCAATCACACACACACATGCACGATGCATACATACACACACTGTTCCGACCAGGCGCCGCCACCCAATGTACCGCCACCACCCCGGCAGCTCCTCACACCTAGGTAGTTTTGCCAGCTACTGCTCCGGCAAGAGGAGGTAGAGAGATAAACTAATCAGAAGAGCGAGAGAAGTGGGTGCAAAGTAGGGTTTAAGGTTTGGAGTTGGTTTTTCACCGTTTTCCGGTGAATGAGAAATCGGAATTGAATTCCGAGACCTATCCTAGATTTGTCTCGTCAAGGGCTATGTAGTGTGCAAAAATCAGCCGAAACCGACCACGTTGAAAAATTCCGGCCACCGGCGGTGGCGCGCCGGAGGCAGAAAACTGGAAAGAGAGAGAGAGGGGAGAGACTTACGTGTTTTCATTACTTTCGACTCGTTCAGAAAAATGGTGATTTTCGAATCGAAACCACCCCTATTTATAGAATTTTCGAAAACACTATTCACGATAAATATCTTGGTTACTATTCATCGATTGAATTTTCCATGTTACTATTCATCAAAATATCTCGGGTTACTATTCACCAAAAATATCTTCTGGCTTTTCCGAAACTTCGGGTTTTGCCCTTTTCATCGCCGGTTGAGCTACGGGTCTCCGATTGACCCCTAGTTCGTTTATATCTTCTTGTTTTCTCAATACGCATCTAATGGTATAAAAATATTCTATATACCATGTCCAAGAAAATTATCCATCTAAAACCGATGTTTAACACGTATCTGAAACACACGTAATTAAATTAAACAGTCAAGATTAGCGCACATAATAATTAAGTCATGTGTTTAATATTAAATTATTCAATTATGCTTCGTTTTTTATTCAGGACGCTATAGAGAAACTTAATGACAACCACCATGCCTGAGGGGACACCCGTAAGGGATCATGTCCTTAAGATGATGGCTCACTTAAATGAGATGGAAATCCTTGGAGCTGAAATCGATGGGGAAACCCAGGTCGATATCGTTCTCCAAATGCTACCCAAGAGTTTTGAGCAGTTCCGCCTGAACTACAACATGAACAAGAGGTTGTATTTGATGGCAGAACTTCTGACAGAACTCCAAGCGGCTGAAGGGATACTTCATCAAACTTCTCAAGCTTATATCGCTAAAAATGTTTATACTTCTAAGCCGAAAGGCGAAGTGAAGAAGAAAAAGAAACAAGCTGGTTCGGTAAAGAAAGCGGGTGGACCTAAGCAAAATGGTCCACAAGGTGGCGTGAAGAAGCCAAAGGGCAAGTGTTTTTCATGCAAGCAGCCTGGACATTGGAAGGTGAATTGTCCCCATAAAAAGGAGAACAAAGAAGGTACATCTTATTCACTAATTATTGAAACATGTTTAGCGGTGTTATCTACCAGTTTCTGGTGTGTAGATACGAGAGCCACTGATCATGTCTGCAAGTCATTGTAGGGGTTCCAGGAAACCAGGCAACTCAGTGAGGATGAGATTACCATCTATATGGGCAATGCTGTGAAAGTGGCGGCTGTTGCAGTGGGAGATGTTTATTTATCTTTTATTAAGAACAAGACTTTCATTTTGAGGAATTGTCTTTACGTACCTAATTTTAGAAAGAACTTGATTTCAGTTTCTAAATTATTTTTGGATGGATATTCTATTTCTTTTGATGGCAAAGTTGTTGTCAAGAAAAATAGGGTTCTTATCTATTCTGGTACGTTGGTTGGCAATTTATATACTCTTAATCTAATAACTCCTACGATGCAACAAATGGAAATTAATAATACATCTTCTAACTCAAATAAGAGAAAAGAGCCTTCTAAAATGAACCAAACATATCTTTGGCATCTAAGATTAGGTCACATTAACTTGAGTAGGATTCAAAGGTTGATAGCTGATGGACCTTTGAGTTCATTGGAAGTGGAAACCAATCCGACCGGCGAGTTCTGCTTAGAAGGAAAAATGACCAAGAGGCCTTTTAAAGCCAAGGGGTATAGAGCCAAAGAAGTGTTGGAATTGGTTCATTCTGATTTGTGTGGGCCTATGACTATCCAAGCAAGAGGTGGTTTTAAATATTTTATCTCTTTTATAGACGATTATTTGAGATATGGGTACATTTACTTGATGCGCCGTAAGTCTGAGTGTTTTGATAAATTCAAAGAGTACAAGGCTGATGTGGAGAAACGTCGTGGTAAAAGTATCAAAACACTACGATCTGATCGTGGTGGTGAGTACCTCTTAGGAGAGTTTAGGAGTTACTTATCAAAGGCTGTGATTCAATCCCAATTGTCTGCACCTGGTACACCCCAACAGAACAGTGTGGCGGAACGAAGAAATAGAACTCTTATGGAAATGGTTAGATCGATGATGAGTTATTCGGAATTACCGAATTCATTTTGGGGGTATGCCCTAGAAACAGCGGTGTACATTCTGAACTTGGTACCTTTTAAAATAGTACCCTTTACTCCCATAGAATTGTGGAATGGGTGTAAGCCTAGTCTGAAACACATTTGGATTTGGGGTAGTCTAGCACATGTGCTAAAGAGAGATGCTGATAAGTTGGAATCTCGTACGGAAGTTCGGCTGTTTATGGGCTATCCTAGAGGAACGAAAGGTGGTTTGTTTTATAGTCCTAAAGATCAGAGGGTAATTGTTAGCACGAATGCCCGATTCTTAGAAAATGACTATGTCATGAACCACAAGCCCATGAGTAAAATTGTTCTGGAAGAAATCAAAGGGGAAACTCCTACCTTAGTACCAACGGTACAAGATGAGATACCACAGAAGTCTGCACCATGCGTCACTAATGATACACTATTACCACAAGTGCCTCGTCGTAGTGGGAGGGTTATTAGACAACCTGATAGATTCATATTTTTGGGAGAGTCTTCAGATTTAGTACCTGGTAAACATGAATCTGATCGTTGGACCTATGACGAAGCACTCCAAGATAAAGATGCAGAATCTTGGCAAAAAGCTATGAAATCTGAGATAGAATCTATGGATTCTAATCAAGTCTATGAGCTTGTAGAACCACCAAATGGTGTAAAAGGAAAAGAGGATCAGACGGGAAAGTAGAAACTTTTAAAGCAAGGCTTGTTGCGAAGGGGTATACTAAAAAAGAAGGGATCGATTATGAGGAAACTTTTTCGCCGATAGCCATGCTTAAGTCTATCCAGATTCTTTTGTCTATTGTTACTCATATGAATTATGAGGTTTGGCAAATGGATGTCAAGACAGCTTTCCTTAACGGTAGTCTTGAAGAAAACATCTATATGAAGCAACCAGAAGGATTCGTTGCAAAGGGCAAAGAGCATCTCGTGTGTAAGCTTAATTGGTCCATTTATGGACTGAAACAAGCTTCGAGATCTTGGAACATCCATTTTGATGAGATAATCCATTCTTATGGATTCATTCAATGTCCAGATGAGTCTTGTGTATACAAGAAAAGTGACGGAAACGTGGTGGTATTTCTTGTATTATACGTAGATGGCATCTTATTCATTGGCAACAATGTCAAGATGTTGTCAGACGTAAAGGTATGGTTGTCCAAGCAGTTTGATATGAAGGACTTGGGAGAAGTTGGACATATTCTTGGGATCAAAGTTATAATGGATCGCAAGAAAAGAATGTTGTGCTTATCTCAAGCTTCGTACATTGATACTATCCTAGCTCGTTTTAGCATGCAAAACTCCAAGAAAGGTTTTCTACCTTTTCGACATGGAGTACCTTTATCTAAGGAGATGTGTCCTAAGACACCAAAAGAGATAGAGGATATGAAGGCAGTTCTTTATGCTTCAGTCGTAGGAAGCCTAATGTATGTGATGCTGTGTACAAGGCCAGATATCTGCTTTGTCGTGGGCATGGTTAGCAGATATCAAAGTAACCCAGGACAAGGACATTGGACTGCGGTAAAGCATATTTTAAAATACCTGAAAAGGACTAGAAATTATATGTTAGTTTACCGAGCAGATGATTTGCTTCAAGTGGGTTACACGGATTCTGATTTCCAGTCAGATAGGGACAACAGTAAATCTACCTCAGGTTATGTATTTACCTTGGGAGGTGGAGCCATAGTGTGGGGGAGTGTTAAGCAGAAATGTGTTTCGGACTCCACCATGGAAGCTGAGTATGTGGCAGCCTCTGAGGCAACCAAAGAAGCTGTATGGCTCAGAAACTTCATGATGGACTTAGAAGTGATTCCTGGTTTGCCCAAAGCTATCACAATTTATTGTGATAATAGTGGTGCAGTAGCAAACTCGAAGGAATCACGAGCCCATAAAGCAAGTAAACACATTGAGCGCAAGCACCACCTGATACGAGACATCGTAAAATGAGGAGAAGTTGTTGTCGTCAAAATTACATCAGTAGATAACCTAGCAGATCCTTTCACAAATGCTCTTCCAGCGAAAGTTTTTTATGGGCATGTTGAAGGGATGGGAATCAGATGTATGGCAGCGCTTATGGCAGCATAGTCTTTTAGTATAAGTGGGAGATTGTTAGGATGTATACTATAAGGCTAGCTTTTGTATGAACATCTTTATGATATGAGATTCATTATGATCAAATGTTTACATTTTATATTTGTTATATATATATATACTAATGTAATTGCCCATATTAATCCATATTATAGATAACATGGTGTGTGGTGCCACACAAAAGATCATGCTATCGGTTCCTTATAGATTATAAATAGTAGCTCACAACCAAGATGGATTTGGACAAACCATTAGAACGGTTGTAGTGTAATTTGGTATTAGTCTATCTTGACTATAAAGTTATACTAGTACATTTTATATGTATTGAGCAGGACCATTTGAGGTTGTTCGATTTGTACTGACTATATAAAAGAACAAGACCTCTGTTATTATGGATGTGCGTCTTCTTAATCCCTCTATAACAACGGGCACATGTAATCAGTGTTTGTCTCTTTAATTTGCCAATGGGTGAGATTTATTTATAAATCAATAGGCTCGGTGAATTGGGAAATAATGTTGTTTATATGGTGTGTTGTTGATTATAGAAAGAATCTGTCTCCTAATTATTTAGGATGATGATGTCCTCTTGAGGAGCTCATAAGGATTATCATGTAAACCATGCAGGTGGATTTAATCCGGCATGATAATAAAGATGAGTGGTATTACTCTTGGAATTAGATGTAAATTAATTAAGTTATCAGTAGCTTATTTAATTTATGGACATTCGATATCTTAAACGCTAGGAAATAAACGTGCACATAATAAAAGAGCACATATTGTAATATGGGATTAGGACGGTAGTTCAATTATAACTCTTTAGTGGACCGAGTTATAATTGATGGGCTTAAGTTGGGTGTTTAGGCTGAACACATGACATTAGGGCCTATCAAGAGGCCTAACCATAATTTCTCCTCTAGGTCCCTGTTGTAGCCTATAAATAACCCTAACATCAGCTCCTCCTAGATCATGAATTCTCAATCTCATACGTACAAATAGATTTGCTAGAGAGAAGTGAAGAGGTGGGATTTATGAACCTTTGGAAGATCATCGCCCACACGACATCCAAGGGAAATGGATAGGAATACGGTAGAAGATCGAGAGGTCTAAACTTCGATCAGTTTGTCTTCGAGAAAGGTATGATTTCTTCCGCTGTGCATATCTTTATGGAACCGGATTTTGATTGCATATGGTCGGTGATCCGTCGGTTCCAACAACTCCTCAGTAAGCAAGGCTTTTAGTATCTTCAATAAGAGAAGTTTGGTTGTGGAAGAATCAATTCATGTGGTGTTTGATGAACCACATTGTGATACTGCCGAACTGGATAAGCTTAAGGAAGATGTAACCAAAATGAAGATCAAGGATCAAATAGTAAGATACGTTGATGAAGTTCCAGTACCTGTTGAGGAGGTTACTGCAAGTAGT
This sequence comes from Scutellaria galericulata, assembly GCA_946896805.1. Lineage (NCBI taxonomy): Eukaryota > Viridiplantae > Streptophyta > Magnoliopsida > Lamiales > Lamiaceae > Scutellaria > Scutellaria galericulata. The sequence goes on from OX335792.1 coordinate 11,656,839, forward strand.
TCACGGGTTACTGCCCTAGGGAATACAGCAGCACAGGATGTTGATCGACAAGAAGACAGGTTTCAGCCAACCAACAGTAACCGCAGTCAGAATGTCGCAGATCAACAGGTTACTATCCAACAACCAGCTTACACTTTTAAGCCTGATAGGACATGGCTCAGAAATCACCCAAGAGAACTTGTGATTGGAGATATAAACGAAAGTGTTAGAACAAGAAGATCAAGACTTCAAGAATCATTGTTCACATGATTCATATCACAAGTTGAACCCAAGAGTGTTGAAGAAGCTCTTGGAGACAGTAACTGGGTTCAAGCCATGCAGGAAGAGTTGGATGGATTCAAAAGGAACCAAGTGTGGAAGTTGGTTCCAAGGCCTGATCATCAAGGAGTTATTGGAACAAAGTGGGTGTTCAAGAACAAGCTAGATGAATCTGGTGTTGTGGTCAGAAACAAGGCAAGACTAGTAGCAAAAGGATATTGTTAAGAATAAGGCATAGATTTTGATGAGACTTTTGTACCAATTGTTAGACTTGAAGCAATAAGGATATTTTTGGCCTATGATGCTCACAATAACTTCAAGTTTTATCAGATGGATGTAAAGAGTGCATTTCTGAATGGACTCTTATTTAGAAGAAATATATATGGAACAACCACCAGGTTTTGAAGAACAGGCAGAAGACAAGGTGTTCAGACTAGAGAGCTTTATATGGATTAAAGCAAGCTCCTAGGGCTTGGTATGATATACTATCCGTGTATCTCTTGGAAAATGGATTTTAGAAAGGGATAGTGGACAAGACCCTTTTCAGAATACAAGATGGAACTAGTATTCTGTTTGTACAGATCTATGTGGATGATATCATATTTGGATCCACAAACAAGGATTTGTGTGAAAAGTTCTGAGCCCTCATGCAAAAGAAGTTTGAGATGAGTATGATGGGAGAACTTAGTGTTTTTTCTTGGCTTGTAAGTAAAGTAGTTGGATAATGGAATATTCATCAATCAAGCCAAATAGACAATGGAACTAATCAAGAAGTTTGGAATGGAAAGTGGATCATTAGTAAGCACACCTATGGTCGGCCACATCTATCAGCTTGGATAAGGATGAAGGTGGAAAGGATGTGGATATAACTAAGTACAAAAGGCTTATTGGATCACTATTATATCTCACAGCAAGCAGACCAGATATAGTATTTGCAGTTGGAGTATGTGCAGGATTTCAAACAGCACCAAATGAGTCACATCTTACAGCAGTAAAGAGGATTATCAAGTATCTGAAAGGCACCCAAGATGTTGGGTTATGGTATCCAAAAGATGGAGGATTCAAACTTAAAGGGTATTCAGATTCTGATTTTGCAGGTTGCAAGATAAACATGAAGAGCACCAGTGGACTTGTCAGTTTCTAGGACATAGACTTGTTTCTTAGTTTTGCAGGAAGCAGATATCTATTACAACATCTACTGCTGAAGCTGAATATGTAGCTGTAGGAAGCTATTGTGCACAGATCTTGTGGATTCAGCAACAACTAAAGGACTATGGCATTATAGAGAAGGAGACTCCCATTTTATGTGATAACACAAGCGCCATAGCCATTACACACAATCCTATTTTCCACTCAAGGACAAAACATATTGATGTGAGACGTCACTTCATCAAAGATCATATGGAAAAGAAGAACATTGTACTTGAAAAAGTGCATATTAACATGTAGCTTACTGACATATTCACAAAACCTCTATATGAATCAAGGTTCTCTACATTGAGAATGAGCTTGGGATAATCAAACTCTAATGAGTAAGAGTATACAGGTCTCTTAAGTAAGGGGGAACCTATCCAGTATTTTTAAAATTTCTTCATTTTATAAGAACTCAATATACTTGGACAGAATACTGTGTTTTATCAACAGGATTTTATAACAGTATTCAGTTTCAGGGAACATCATGTAATAACAGGTTACTCCAACAGGCTTCAGATACAGGTTGATGAGAAAGGTTACTAAAGGTTGCAGACAGCATTTATTATCACCATTCACTGAGCTGCAACCTCGTACTAGGAACAGTGACCTTGACCCAATGATTTGGCACTGCATTAAATGCAAAAATCACATTTTCAGATGAGAGAAGAATAGCGGTTCATATTCTGACATGATCTTTCTAATTTTACGGATTTAACCCTCCGTTATTCAATCTCAACCATTGATTTAAAACATCTATTGAGCTCCTCAATCAGAACCATTGATTGGTTTAAAATGAAGAACCATACTTAAAACCGCTAAAACCCTCATTTCCTTCTATGCTTACACTTTTCTCAATCTTATTTTTCTAACTCTCTACAAATCAAGTTTTCTTTCTACTCTCAAACTTTAGCAGATCTTCAATGGAACAGGGAAGGAAAACCAGGGTATTGGAGGGAAGACTCGTTGACACAAGGGCACTACTTGGAGACAAGTCGCCCTACGAAGACAAGGTTCTCATCAAAGAGATATGGAAGCACGTGGAGAACAGCAAGTTGGATGTACTGTTCACCATCACCTACGGAGGGTTATCTGCCCTGTCTGTAGAGAAGTTCTACGCCTTCACAGAACTTTCTGAAGATGAAGAGTCCATCCTCTTCAAGATGAATGAGGATGATGAGGAGGCATTCTCCCTGACCGCTGAGGATATTTCCAAGACCTTTGGCATTACGAACACAGGGATGAAGTACTCTGACCTGGAGCAGTATGGGTCAGATTACTTGGTGGAAAGCTGGAATCAGTTCAAGCTTGATTATGTGGAGGAGGAGCGCAACCAGCAACTTTGGGAAGAAGAAACTCAAGCCCGAGTATGAGTTTCTTCATGATATTCTGGTCCACACCGTTGAGGAAGTGTGGAAGCTTTAACAAGTGCACCAACATCCGCTGCAGGATGATGACTGCCATAGTACGAGAAGAGGCAGTAAATTAGGCATAAATTCTCTTTCAGAGGATTTAGAAGGAGGCGATCAAACCTGTTGAGTGTGTAAAATACACTCGATACACATGGTCGTAAGTACGATTATTGTGTTGTTTTGGTCAAAAAAATGAGTGTTAACTACAAAACATTGGTTGTTATAGGTACAAGAGGATAAAATGGGATGACGGAGACAAAGAGTGAAAAAAAGAAAGAAAACGGAAGAAAAAAGGTTAATACCACGATACCCAATCTGGATACCGTGATATCTGACGCTGAAAACCACAAGCTGGGTTCTGCATCTCTGTACCGCGGTACCCATTCTGGATACCATGGTATCGGCTTCTATGAGGCTCAAACACGTTGTCTTAGTACCGCGGGATCGGCTTGGAGACCACGGTGCTCGTATTGCAGGTTGTTATGAAGAGGCGATTTGTGTGATTCTAATGGAAAAAAAGACTCCTCTTCCTCATGGTATCTATATAAACACAATGCCAGACCTAGAAAAAGAACTTTTGACCCCACATGAGAAAGCAAGACGATCGAGCGAAGAAGAGAATATCGGCAACAATTCAAGCAGAGTTTATTTTCCTTCATTTCTTTATAAACTTCTTCTGTGTTTTTATGACAATGAGTAGCTAGAGTTTTTCTTTCTAGGGTTTTATTCAAACCCTGTGTGTTGAATTACGAACCCTTTATTTTGATTCTAATGCAAATTTAATTTACGTTTTTTTCTTCTACTTGTTGATTAAGTGCATGAATCTGGCCAATTTGTGTATCTTTATATTATTTCAAATTTATATCGGAAGATTGCTTTGATGATTAGAATTTTGGTAGGAGATCCTTCGAGTTAATTGAACAGGATAGTGTTTAATTGCATGTGAAATCATAGGAATATAGATTTCACCTTAGGAAGCCATATTTGGGATTTATGCTTAATGTTTTGTTATGAATTTAATTGCGTGGGAATACAGTAAATTGTTCATAGCATTAGATTCTTGCATCACGTGTAAACAGGGTATGATTATATTAGCATCTCAGGTTAGGAATCGAGAATTGAATCTTGCATGAGAAAAAAGTAAGGAGGAGTTAAAACACAGGGGGAGATAAAATCCTAGGTTTGTTTATTTTGATAAATCTTCGTTTAATTCTTCTTTGCATAATTACATTCAATATTTTCTTGTTTTTCGTAGTTTAAACAATCAACTTTCAAAAATGGATTTGCTGGATAAGATCATAAGTTATAGGAATCTAATAATTAAGAATAGATAGTTGTTATTTTCTTTGTGGGTTCAATATCCAGACTTTTCAATCTACTATATTACTTGACATGATAATGTTAGTTTTATCACAACAAAACCCACGGAGAGGAGGGGTTTGGGATTGTGCTTTGCTCCATTCTGGACTTCAAAAGGGTTAACTTGGAGAGAAAGGTACCATACGCCCCAGGGTGTTACCTAGGTGTGAAAAAACCCTTCTCCAAATGGAAGAAAGAGGAGAAGGCGGCTCCAGTGAAGAAGAAGACAAGGGCAAAGGAGGTTGCTGCCCCTACTAAGAAGAAAGCTACCCCTGCCCCTAAGAAGAAGACAGGAGCAAAGAAGGCTTCTGTGAAGAAACTTGCATCAACCCTCAGGTTGCAGGATTCTGACTCTGAAGAAGAGAATCATATCTCTTCTGAACCTTTGACCACTTATATCACCTCAACTGCTAAGGATGATTTGCTCTTAGAGCATCCATCTGATGAGGTTGTTAATGACGCTAATGCACCAGTTGTTGGTAAATAGTTGGCTGACCCACCGGCGGAGCTAGCTAGTTGTAGAGAAGGCTATAGAGCCGGTGGAGCAGGTTTCTCAGGTTGGAGTTATTCAAAACAAACAGGTTTTTGTCCCAGGACCTGTTGAGAATCCTGAAGCTGACCAAGAGAGATAGGATGCTGCTCCAGCAGTGACTCAGACACCTGATGAAGATGAGGAAGATGATGTGGAGGAGATCCCTGCTGCGGAGGCTCCTGCACCAAAGAGGGGGAGGAGGCTGATCAAAGTTATTGACGGCTCCTACAGGAGTAGATGGGTGCGAGACATGGAGTTGAAGGAGATTGACACTCTTTCCAGAGTAAAGATCTCCATTGACTCAATTAGTGTTGAAGATGCTTGGGAGGCATTGAATGAAACTACAAACTCAATCTTCAAGAAGTTCGTGATTGCCTACGACCATTGGAGGGAGATAAGATAGGGATCAGCAAGGAGGTTTGTTGAATGGGAGGACTGGTTTGATGTGAAAGATATTGTCCTCTCATAGGTAGAGAACTTTGTTGATTAGGAAGACACCACCCAGAAACTTCTACTCTTCCTTACTATGGAGTTCATGGAACGACATGCTGATGCGATGGTCAATCTAATCGAAGAAAGGTAAGATATTCTGAATGCCTGCTGGATTGCTCAGCATGATGAACAGGAGATGATGAGGGAACAGTCGATGAAGGTAGAGGCAGACAACATTTTGATAAGCCTCAACACCGAGACTGTTAAGATCTCATCTGAAGTCGAGCTGGAGAGAGCTCAGTCAGCTACCTGTCTGGAGGAGGAAGCTGACAAGAGAATGCTGACAACAGGGGAGAAAAGCTCAGAAGCTGCAGAGATTCATGACTCTCCAACATACTTAGGTATTGCAGCTCTTTCTCCTATTACTCATCTCGATGCCATAGATTCTGATGTACAACTACTTGACTACTCCGACTCCCCTATTCTTAATGATGAACCTGCTAAGAGGGCATCATCATCTATCATCCATGGAGTTTGTCAATCCATCGAGATGCAGTTTGCAGATGAAGCATCCGTGAAGGAGGTTGCAGCTATTGACACTGTACATAATTTTGAAGTCAGTCAAGTTGCTGATGAAGCAATTTAGGAGGTTGCTGAGGTAACTGAAGATGCGCATATTTTAGCAGCTGAAGTTACTGAGGAATCAACAGTGGAACAGGTTGTTGTGATACCCGATGAAGCAAATATTGTACCTAAATAGGTTCCTAAGGGTGGTCAGGTTTTTGTAGATACAACTGAAGAAGTTGTTGAGCCAGAGCAAGCTGTTGAGACAGCTTCTCAAGAGAAAACCTCAGGCACGGATGCTGTTGAGACAGCTCCTGCGGAGGAGATAGAAGGGAACGCTGAGAAGGATGATGCACCTGTGAAAAGCAAATAACCAGCTATTGTTGCTCCTACTCCTAATGATGATGGTGATGACTCATCAAGTGACAGTGATGATGAACCAGACTCCCCTTCACTCATCGTACCGGGGAAAGTCAAAATGACAGTTGAAGAGAGGATGAGATACATGGTTGCAAAGAAGGCCAGGTTAAAGCAACAAGCTGAAGTAGAGCAAAGAGAAAGAGACGGTCAAGCCATGGTCTTATATACTCATCAAAGATCAAGACCAACGGTTGGGGTTGAGACTTCTGCTGACTCTCATGAGGTTTCTCTTAGAAGTGTAATGGATGTTGTTCAAGGGCTAGCAAGAGCTATTCAAGCACATGAAATGATCATGGCCGCCAACATTTAAAATAATAACAGCAACCACACTTCGATATGGAAGAGATAAGGAATGAACTTTCTGAGCTCCCTGGTAGAATTCAAGGGAAGTTGAATAATGAATTCAATGTCCAATACAAGTCTAGAGCAAGTTTTAAGACCAGATAGAAAGCTGCAACTAATACTCTGACGGTGAATATGACAGTGTTACAAAACACTCAGGTTGTTCATGGGATTGTAATGGCAAATATGCAAGAGAATATCTCTTCTCAAGGCAGTGATATTAAAAGCCTCAAGACTGGGTTTCAGACTCTTGAAATGCTTATAGGAGAAGTCAGGGCTATACTGATGAAGATCTATCCTGCTGAAGCTGTTGAGATTACCAACTGACGAGTTGTGCAGGTTAATGATGCCAAAAAAGGGGAAGGTAATAAGAAGCAGAAGCAGATAGAGCCTGACAGCATGGTTGAGACCACGACCAAAGAGGTTGATGAAGATGATGATGAAGAGGATCAGGATCAGGATCAGGTTCTTCTGTCCAGACGAAAAAAGAAGAGATCTGATTCTGGACATGGTCAAGTTGTCGAACCTAAGAGGAGAAAAGATGATGATGGAGAAGGTGGAGCAGGTACTGGGGTTGTTGGGTCACAGACAGCAGGCAGTACTACACTACATGTTGTTGTTCCCTCCAAGCAAGGATATCGAAAACAGCAAGCTCAAAAAGGAGAAAGAGGAAAAGGCGACAACAAATTGCTGGCCGACTGCAGGTTGCTGATCCCAATGCCAAACCCTTTATGGCACAACCTGCAGGTCAAAGGCTTTCTGAAGAAAGATGGAGGCAGCTGAAAGCTGCGGATGATGAAAGAATAAGGAATAAGGAGAATGAATGGATATCAAGGTTAGGAGTTGTTGGTTCTGGAATCTCTCAATCTGACTCAAGACATTGAAGAAATATGAAGAGCTAGCAAGATAGGGGAAGATTAAACTGGCAGTTGGCGCTGATTGAAAGAGTTAAGAGAGGAGAGCAGGTTCTTTACTGTCAAGACTTCTGGCTGAGATGGATACAGGATCCTGAGATAGCGAGGCAGATGCAAAAATCTTATCAGGACTCCATTGTAAACTGGTAGAAAGGAACTACTAAATATGAAGAGGTCGTCAAACAAAATCAGAAAGATGCTTCAGGACATGATCGTGTGAAGAGGATACCGTTTGGTAACAAGGAAACCTACAGAAGTGAGCTTACCACATTCCTTCAGATAGATATTTTGTGTAAGTTTTCTCTGTAAAAAGAATTTTTGTATTCTTTAATTCTTTGTTCTTTTGAAGATGTTGAGCTAGTTTATTCATGTGTATATAGCTCTGATACTTTGTACAGTACTTATATGTTTATGAGTATAAAAGTACATAGTTTCATTCTGCTTATCTTTCTTATCTTATGGGTTTTGTCATCATAAAAAAGAGGGAAATTTTTGGGATATTTCTTACTAGGTTTTGATGAGATAATGTAATATTAGATGAGACTTTAGAGTACCCTTTTCCATGTTTTATAAGTGGTATATAGTCTGATAAGGTTATAATTCTTAAACATGTATTCTAAGTTGTTTATATCCGAAAGATAGAGTATACTGATCATAGCAAGATTCTGGAGATGGAGAAGTCTTGAAGTCTGTCTTTAAGAAGGAAGGTCAGAAAGCTGAAGAAGAAACCAGGATCAGTAAGTAGATGAAACAGAAAGCGGATTTGAAGACAGGAAATTGATTGCAGGTTTCAAGAACAGGTAGCTGTTCTGAAATAGGAAGCTCACGCAAATCAGGAAGTAGGCACAGAACAGTAAGCGGCTATTGCACCCTTTGCAGGTAGCTGTAAGTTCCTTCTATCTTTTCATTTCAGTACGAGGTATAATATGAATGTTGTACGAGGATCGGTTCTTGTCAAGCATCCGTTAGATAGAAGTTAGTGCCTACCCAACGAGGTGATGCCACCTAGACCCGCGGCTCTACAAAAGCACTATAGCCTAGGAGTGGCGCCATTAATGCGGATCAGAGGAGGACGAGGTCCTGTACCCAGTGTTTTCAAACGCATTAATTGCAAAGATTTGAATATCACAATTGAAATGCTATAAGGATAATGTCTCTCTTCAACAGGCATTTTTCTACTGATATAAATAGAAGAATGGAGTGACTGTGAAGACTACTGAAGCTTTATCTAAACATATTGCAAATACTCTCAAGCCCTAATTTTCTCAAGTTTTTCAAGCTCAGTCACTCAACCTTCAAGAAGCAGCTATTCAGGCCCTCAAGCTCTCAAGTTCAAGGTTGTCTTCTTGCTATACCAGTTGACGAAACTTATATACCTTTCTAACCATTTGATGTGTGCTAGGTTGTTTTATCTTTGGTGTCCTTAGTTGATAGGATTGAATCCTTACTAAGTGTTAATCTTATGTAGACTTTGTAACTCTGTGTGAGTCCTGTGTAGGATAGAGCCTAGAAATCTGTTGATTCTAGTAGGTAAATTTATATTAGGAAGAGGTTTGTAAAGTTGAGGCTTGTAAAACGAACTGACTTAACAAAGTTCCTCCTCTGGGAAGGAGTAGAGTGGACGTAGAAGGATTACACCACCTTCGAACCACTATAAGCCATAAGTGTTTATTGTTTTTATCTACCTGTTGCATTGCATTTATATATATATATATATATATATATATATATATATATCCTGTTGCATACATCATAAGCATTCTGTTAAAACCCTTTGGCAAAAAGCATACTTGCAAAAGAAAAAGTTTTCCAAACAAAAACTCTATCGTTTATTTTCCGCTACATTCTGTGTTTACCGAATCAAGATCCTGAACCAGCTTACTACCAAGTTGCTGATTTGAGTCAGGTTACTGCATTCTTTGTAGAATCAAGAACGTGTTCACTAAAAGTTTTTAAAAGTTCAAAAATCGATAGAGGTTCATTCACCCCCTCTAAACCTCTGACCACTTGGGACCAACAGGTACCCACATCTACCCACAAATCGGTTATCCCTATTTATAGGACTACTTATGAATAATTACGATCACTAATTTTTGGGGACAAATCTTATATTTTCCCTACTTTTTATATTTTGGATTTAGTAAAAAACTAAAACTTTTATGCACCTGTTGCACAAATTTGGAACCATGCACTCAACCCCCCCCCCCAACGCATAGCTACGCGCCCGCACGCCGCACACAAATTCGTTCAAATTCGATGGCAAGTGGCATACATTTTATGTAGTGTTAAGCATACCTTTTACATTTTTACATGTACCTTAATATAATATTAGTCATACATTTTAATTATGTTAGTCGTACATTTTAGTTATGTTAGATGTACATTTATATATTGCATAAATGTATGTCTATATTGATATAAAGGTATAAATAATATAACATAAATGTATAAGTAATATCACATAAAGGTAAACATGTACAACTTAGTACCGAAATTAGGATTTTTTTTTTAAGCTAAAGTATTACATGAAGGTATGATATTTGTATATAAAGGTATGACTAATATAACATAAATATAAATGTATGACTAATATAACATAAAGTATGACTAACATAATATAAAGGTCAACGATTTGTTTTTTTAAGTTAAAATATTACACTAAGGTTATGAAATCTGAACATAAAAGTATGATTAATATGATATAAATGTATGACTAACATAACATAAAGGTCAAAGCAAAATAAAAATAAATAAAAAAAGGAAAACGCACGAATCCGAGTCGGATCTGGCTTGACCCGCCCCAAATGCATGGATCTAAGATCCATGCACTAGTTGCACAGGAGACCTACTCTTAGTAAAATAGATGACAAGGTATGAAACACACACATGGTTGACCCTTCATTTCCATTTCTCAATTAACATGACCCATTTGGAAAAATGGATTCCATATTAAATCCATTAAAAATCTCCCACTTCATTCCCACACAAACTAACAATCATGTGGAATAGTGAGATAAAATGAAACTGTATGTTTGTAATTTCCATTTACTTCTTTCCCATTATTCAATTCACAAAGATACCACATTTCAATTGCTTGTATAACATGTGCCATTAATCAACAAACACTATATCCATTCTTTCTCATCGTACTTCACTACTAGTAAAGAAGCAGATAATTCCCATATAAGGGTCATTTCTTCATCTAATTCTAAGGGGGTTTGTAATAAAATTAAGGATCGGGAGGTGAATCAAAGGACTGAGTCTTCCTCAAATTCCAGTGGAGACCTTCATGAATGCTACGTAGAAAATCATTAGTCGAATCAACTTGACAAGCGGTGGGAACAGGCCAAGGGGCCATGCTGCACACCAATGCATCTCCTGGGGCCAACTGTTTCCTATCCTTGCCATCAAACGAAACCCACGCATGGCTTCTGCTATTGAACGGTACCACTACTCTAAGTGTGACATGCTCCGGCAATATCAGAGGCCGGAATGATAGAGAGTGGGGGCAGATTGGTGTAAAAAGAATCCCCGGAACCTGTAAAATACATCAAATTTCAGTTATATATATAATGGAGGCAAGTATAGAGATATAGTTATTTTTTTGAACAATCTGATGGGATTGTGCCCACATGAAATTTAATGAGCAAATGATAAATTCAACTGCACATAACACATAATTGTTGTGAAGATCAACTGATACCAAGATGTCATCTCCAGATGGCAGATTTCGAGTCCACCAAAGGAATTTCATTGCCAGTCTAGATTCCTATTTCATTTGGAACTAATGGTTTCTACCTAAGATTGCGTCTAAATTGAAGGATTTGAGGATGGATTTGAAATTCATAATAACAAAAATAATTTATGGTTCTTTTAGATTGATTTGAATTTTAAATTCATCAAACTCATTTTGAACTATTTTTTGCATTTTAATTCGGATGAATTCGAAATTAATTCATTTTAGATTTTAATATTTCAAATCCGTCGATCCAAATGCAGCTTGAATAAATTTTTGATACCTTGAGATGCCTTGCCCATCACTATTTACTGGAACTAATGTGTAGTCAACTAACTACATTACTGTTTGGCCTGCCTCTAACCTCATTTAGCACACATATGCAATATGAGCATCAATATGTTATAGTAAATAAATTATTTAGAGGAATGTATATCAATCAATGGGTCCATAGCTCAGTGGTAGAGCATTTGACTGCAGATCAAGAGGTCACCGGTTCGAACCCGGTTGGGCCCTAAATGTTTTATTTTTTTCCTATGCAAATCTTCCAAAATTCAATTTTTTTATATTTTTTTCCAAATGCAGATCTTCCAAAATTCAATTTTTTTTTTTTTCCGTATGCAGATCTTCCAAAATTTAATATGCAAATGTTGTTTGTTGTGCATAATAATGGATCAAATAAGAAATGGTGGGACAAAATACCTGTGGATGTACCATAGATCCTCCAGCTGCGAGGGAATATGCTGTGCTCCCAGATGTTGTTGACAAAATCAGACCATCCCCTTGTACGCAGGTCACAAACGAGTTATCACAATAGCATTCCAAATTTGTGAGGAACGACGAAATCCCACGATCAATTGTTACCTCATTGAGGACTAGCATGGGGCCTTCGTTCTCAAATTCACTTTTGGCCTCATCTCTGATGATATGGCACTGCAATCGATGCCTTAATGTGATACTTATAGGACCACGAAGGATTGAAGTAAGATAATCGCGATATTGTTCACTATCTGAATCATGTTAAAGATGACTTGATAGCAAAGACGAGAGTTTTTTCCATTAGACAGTTGATTGTATAACATGCAAGTAAATAGACCTGAGAAAGTAAATGTGCATCATAAGGAACACTTTCAGAGAAGGATACGAAATGGGGTCATGAAACCAAGAGAACCTAAAGAAAATGGCACAATCGGCGGAACTGGACCTTTGAACATAGAGGCAGCCTGCAAAAATGAAGAAACTTTCATTGTTTAAATGACCAACACTGCAATGTGTCCAATAACAAAATAATATCATAATTCTAACTTTTAAGTTCTAGGTTGAAAATGAAAGAGAACAAATGTGTTATCTGGATGAAAATAGTTATTTTGACATCTCATCAGACAAGAAAAAAAAAAGTGTAGCATTAAATTCTGCATTATATAAAAACCAATCAATAAACAGGGACTCACCATCTGGGTTTCATTTCTTTCTATACATTCATGTCTATTAAGGAGGCCTGACTAAAAAATTCCAACCAAAACTGCTATTTATTAATTTATTTGAAAAAACTTATCAGAAACAACATCTTTCCAATATATTATTGACATTCAGTCAGAATTTTCATAACACTAGTCTGTACAGATGGTTAGACAAATGGTGTGTAGGTGATTAGATTGTGTTCTTCATCTCTTTGGAATGACTTTATAAAGTCCAGCATTGGCCTTTGATCAATATTTCTTCTCCTTCCCCAGAGCATTATTAGCCATTATTTTTGTATATATCAAGAATCAGCAGAATAGCAACGGAAAAGATTCTACATTTTTGTATCTTTTCACAAAAAAAAAAAAAAAAGATTATTATGGATTGTTAATTTTTTTTTTTTTTTAAGGCCTGAACTCTGTCTTACATGCAATTAAACTGGTAACAGAACATGAGCGCACCATTTTAATAGAAAATAAAAAACAGAAAGCATTGAAAGTTGATTAAAAGGACACATACCCAAAGGACAGTTCCATCTCCACCCAGAGTTACAATGAGGTCAACCTTAGTATGCAGGGACAGCACATCGTTATCTGTGGAAGCAATGAATGGGACAATTGACAAACTATTTCTAAATAGAAAGGTGACAAACAAAGGACAGAAATTATAACCTCTGATATTTTTAAATTTAAAATAACAAAAAGAAAAAAGAAAGAATGGAGGACAGTTAAAAATGATTCATAATAAGCAAACACAGCCAACTTATCTAAACTGGCTTCCATTTTTTATCATCAATCTTTACGAACTTAGCAAGGAGAGTTTCTCATCAAATTTGAAGGATTTCTAACCCAATTCTTCATATAAGTGCAGTCGGTACTTCGATTTAATTGATCACAAAGATTCAGTAGATGAATTATTCAATGAATTCAACATAAGCGGGCTAAAAAGTGATGACTCACATATTAATGTATTCAACTATTTTTACTGACCAATCGTTCGACTCCAGTCCTTTCTATATATGGACTTATATATTATATTATAGAGACAACTTTTCATTACATCTTCCGAAAGCAATGCTGGATGATAATAAGTAATAATAGGTAAAATATTAAATCATAAAAGGAAGCAAGGAATATGACCAAAACTGTATGACGCAATAAGGCTACTGTTAGACTGCATATTGAGAGTCAATGGCATTAAGAGTAAGAAAAAGGGAATCAAAAAGGAATCAATCTTCTACGAACATTTAAAGGAAAAGTTAGCTGACCATTCAGCCAGGTCTGTACGAAGGTATAGTATGATGATTCTGTCAAAAGCTCAGACTTCACTCGTGGCTCCACAAATATATTTAAGTTTTTGTGCTCTTTCAACCATCTGCAGAAGAGATAAAAGAGTTCCTTAGGCTGAACAGATTCATGACTTATCAAGTAATAACTCAGTCCAAAGTCATGATAAAGCAGCACATTTTATGTTCAAACTTCTTAGTACTACATCATACAGTAACTTAAGTCTCTTAACATACTTAGAATTCCAAAATGGAAAATAAAGACAACCTATTATATAATGCCAAAAAATTATCTTTAATATAGATTACTTCCATCAGATAATTAACATTCTTAACAGAAAGCTAGAAAAGTTGAGTATGTTAGATTAGAGGCAATTACATCATGAATGTTATATAAAACTTAACATATAACATTTTGATTACTAAAACGTAACAATGCAGACTTCAAAAAGTAACAATTCTTCAAAAGACTTCAAAAGGTAACAATGCTCATTTCACCTTTCCATCCAAACAGACTTCAAAAAGTAACAATGCATCAAAAGAAGCAAATTTCTTCAGGATATTTAATTATTTACATTTGCATACATCAGTCACTTGTTCCTGCACTAAACAACTAGTCTTATAAGTACACATTATAACATTCAAGCTTTTTCTCTGCTCGTCGCCAAGTTTTATGGGGCTGAGGAATCTGTAAAGCTCAATTCCATTTTCATTTTTTAACCAACATTTTATAAAACTAAGAATGTGTCAATTAGTTACAGGAACAAAAAATATATATCGACTCCTACCTGACCATTTCCAGACATAAAATTTTGACAGATTTAGAATTTGGCTTTGTCAAGATAAGCACAGTCTGGGGAGGTGATTCCCACTTCAAGGAAATCTGAAACAAAAATTATGAAAAAAAAAGGTTTGCTTATAATACTTGATTGTCGGAAAAAACTTACAGTTTTAACAGTGAACTTTGAGTAATGGAATGCAGAACAATGGAATGATAGATCAAAATAGCTATACCTGTTTACTGCTGCGCTCTGCAGTTGTTATATTACCTTTCTCAAAAGACACAATGTCATGTTTGTGGCGATCAGATTTTTCACCCTTGCAGTACCATGACAGCTTAAATGATGCCTATCTCCACAAGCCAACATATCAGTTCTCATACCTATAAGCCAGCTATATACTAAATTCCAAATTAATTTTGAGAAGATTTTTGATCAGGAGAAAATATTTAAACAAAAGGGCCAGAAAAGACGAGCTAATGTGATAGGATCTTAATAACAAAAAAAAAAAGGATGTTGAACTGAGTATAGACTCGTGAAATATGTGTCTATTAAACAGTGACAGGATTACAATATGATATTAAATATCAGTTTATATTATCAAATTATATTTCGGGATTTAGATAAATTCAATTCATAAAATAAATATATAGATACTTGGCCATTTTATATATTTTTACCAACCAATCATTTTTTTCCAATTTTCCAAATCTCCATTTCTTGGCAATCAAAACAAATCTTCCAACTATGAAAATTGTTGCCAACATTTGTTTTTGGTTACTAAATCAAACCAAATAACATCTTTTGATTAACACAAGATTTGCCATCTAATCGCAAATGATCAATCAATTGTGCCACTTCGTCAACTAATATAGGCAAGAGTTTTCATCCTAAAAATATAAATAGTGGTCTCTTGGAGTCCATTTAATAATGTTAACACAGGAATAGAAGATACTTCTTTGAATATATTCGAAACAAGGACTCGATTGTGTAATGCCGATTCCACAAAAGAATACTTATCCAAAAGGTATGATCCTTTCCTGAACGGATCATATCGGAAAACAATTTACAAAAACCCTTCACTATCAAAGTTTTTGATAGAAAATTTCCTAGATCCATTTGGGATAAATCGGATTCACGGTATACTTATTCCGGGTACGAAGCCCCAAAAACTAACATTATTGGAGGTCAAATTGACTTAAAGAAAGAAGAGGTGAATCTACTAAGAAGTTGTCAATTCAAGAACTTAGTTTTCAAGTCCTTAAATATTGCAATGTTTAATTTGATATCAAGGTGATAAACCAATTGCTTAACATCATTGAGGAATGAAATAAGTAGTGAAGAAGATCAACTTGAAGACTTTGCTCCGAAATTTCAAATTTAAAGAGAAATCTAGGATAAAAATTGGAGGTTAAGACCTAAATCCAATTTGTATGGTTATTTGTGTTTTCACAGAATTTGTAATAACAAACTTCTGGCACGCCCCATGAAACAATCTCTCTCTACCTCTCATCTCTTCTCTTCAAACTAAGTTCAAATTCTGCGAGAAATGACAACTTCTCCAACAGTCCAACTTCACGAATGCCAATTATGATAGTATTCCTCTAAGCCATGAATCCACCACTCAAAAAGAAAAGAAGGAGGGGGCAAGAAAAGATGGGGTTATGTCAACCCATTAAGCCACCACTCCAAAACAAAAGCTTGAGGGGCAACCGAAGATAATGTTAGCCAAAATATGAAGCTACAAAACATCCAAAGCACAAATATACGATGACAAATAAAGACAGTGTTCCATGCCTCTTCAATCAAATTCAACTTAAGGGGGCAAAGCATGTCAAAATCAAACTGCCAACAAAAGGATATAAAGAATCATACAGATAACAACTTCACAATTGCTTCTGGTTACAAGCTTAAACAATCTAATTTTGTCAAACTAAATTCTCAAATATTCCTTTATATGAGTCCAAATTGTCTGTAACGCTCTTTCTCAAGAGCATAAACTATCTAAATTTACCAAATTGAAGTATCCTCGAAAGCTCATTAATACAAGCATAAACTGTCAATAATAATCCTTGACACAAGTATAAAAGGTCTACAAATCAAATCAACTAAAGAACTCCTTGATATGAGTATAAAAGGTCTAGAAATTAAGTCAACCTATGAGGATAGATATTTGAGATTGTAACCTACTAATTTTCAATTTGATTCAAACGAATTCATTTTGTGCAATGTCTTTTGCTTTTCAAGGAATTTGGTGTTACCCCGGGTCCTCTAGCAAGAAAATCAGGATGTTTTGAGCCAAACAAGTCAGTATCTCAAGAATGTTCATGACAGGTGTAATTCATTATGTTGAGTGATTTTTGTAGTTGCAACATTGATGACATTCTACTTAAATATCGAGTCAACATCCTTCCCTATCTCATTTTATTATACTTCTTTTTTTTTTTCTGATTTTGAAGACTTTCAGTGCCATGTTGACTAATAGGGTGTTTGTCAGAACTTATAAGTCCTAAAAAGTTCTTATAAGATGTTTAAGAACTTATTAGCTCCTCGAGAGTATTTGATATTTGTTTAAAAAAAGATTTTGTTTCATCCTTAAATCAAATGTAGGAGTTTAAAGAACTCATTATTCAAACAACTTTTCACAATAAAATAATTCAACTACATCTATTTTTTTAACTATTCCCTACATAATGTGACATGTCAACTAAAATCCTACTCTACAAAATCTCAAAACAAACACAAGATTTTCAATATTCAAAATTTGCAAAATCCTATGACTTGCAAAATCCAGACTTACAAAATTCACTTAGGCTCTTGTCCAAACATGCATACCCATGGATATTTAAAATAAGCTTACTCAAACATCCTCTAACTATTCTCAACCTATGTAACTTATAATACAATAAATGCACATTTATTTTCCAAAAATCTATTGGCATAGAGGAATTTAAGGATGTTATGACACACCTTCTTCATCATCTTATTCGAAGTCGAAGACGAATTAGAATCAAGTTCACCGTCTCGAAGAACCTCATGAGAGCAAATATCATTTTTCCCACTGCATAACTCACATTGATCACTATTTTCATCTGACATTTGGTCTTCCAAGTCTTCGGCTCTTCTAATATTTGACTTATTGCAATGATCTCCTATTGACAGCACTGCCAAACAATGTGAAAATGAACAAATGAAGCCGAGATTTTGAATTTATATTACAAAAAATCAATCGCATGCTCGGGAATGTTTAAAAAAAATCCCGCAACATCACATCACAAAACTAAACAAGATAAAGTATAACGAATTCATCTTAATCTTTCAGCATTCGGGATGCTCGCACCACAAGTTAAATCTGAAATTTGACATCATCAAACTAAGCACCCAATTTGATTTGATTCCAGTGTCATGTACTAAATGGTACCACTTGAGTTATCCTGCTCCTATGATTTTTTACATGATTTGCAACCTCTAAACCCCGACTGAGGATCAGCATGATTTAATCTATGTAAGATCGACAAGCTTGTTTAGGAATTTGAAGATTAAATTCTCTTTTTTTTATAACTCCACATAGAAGCACATCACTGCAAAGTGTTAAATTCTATGCAGATGAACAAACAGATACATACAGGAGAAGACTGTTACAATAATAAACTAATGAAGTTCAAAGCTAAACAAAGTACAGAAAGGAGAAAGGCAAATGGAACTGGAAATTACGGCAACACAATGCACAAACAATAGATCCATCTAGAGGAAACCTATACATAAGCAATAGAAGAGAGTAAAAGAAGTTTCATTAAATCACAATGCACTGAACATTTGCTTTTTATAAATAAAAACAACCATATTATAAAATTGACATAGACAAATCAACTTCAGCTGCCTCCTTAATAAATTCAGAAGGATTGGTGTCATATATGATTAGGTACAAATTCTAAGAGCAAAAATCAACTGTCATGGGAGATGATGAAATGAAAAGAAATCATGTTTTCAAATGTCAAAAATTTTATGATGTGGAATCCTACAGTAATATTAAAGAATCTCTAGCTTTTGGTTAATTTCCAAGGTGTCATCTCTATTATGCAAGGAGGTGTTGCATGAGACAATCAACTGTCACAAAGGCTTTTATCGTGGGTAGAAAGATTGTGGATTCTTTATTGAACCCAGATGAGGTGGTTGAAGGATACAGGTCTTGGGGAAAGAAAAGTCTGGCCTTCAAAATAGACTTCGCTAAGGCATATGACCATGAAGACTGAGGTTTTGTTGATTTTGTACTTCAGAAAAAGGGGTTTGGCAATGAATGGAGGACATGGATCCATGGATGCCTGTCCTCGGGTAATTTCTCTATCATCATTAAGGAAAGGCCAGGAGGCAAATTCTGGGGTCTCAGAAGGTTGGACCCACTTTCCTCCTTTTGCTTAAATTTGTGGTAGATGGTGAGCAGTTTGGTTAATAAAGCAAAGGATAAATCACATGTGTGGAAGGATTGGAGGTTGGCAGGGAGAAAATTGCAGTTTCCCATTTGCAAGTCATGGATGACATGCTCTTTTCCTTAAGCCAGAAGAGAAATATCTTAGATGGCTTCATAAAAACCTGGATATTTTTCCAACATGTAAGGATTAAGGACCAACTTGGATAAGAGCACATTGTTGGGCATCACTGAGGAAAACAAAGTAACAAGATTAGCAGCATCCATTGGTTGTGTGGCTAGCATTTGGCCTATTAAGTACGTGGAAGTGCCTCTGGGAGGCAAAACTCTCAAATTGTCATTTTGGGAGCCTGTTTTTAAGTAAGATGTCAAAAAAGCTGGCCTGTTAGAAGAAAGTTTTTCTATCAATGGGTGGCAGGTTAACTTTGATTCAGTTAGTACTGAGCGCTCTACATACTACTTGTCTTTATTTATAGTACCGAAAGGAATTGCAAAGTTAATGCATAACACTGATGCCAAATGCACAAGTACTTGATAGGCCAAATGCCAGCAACACAGAAGGAACATTGATGAAGTTAGCTGTTGGGTGTTGGAACCATCTGGGATGTTCTCTTGTAAATCTTTCTTCCTTCCTTTCTTTCTAAGAGAGCAGATTCCTCTTCATGGTGTGTGAAGGTTCCTGTACCTAAGAAGGTGTATATATTTTCATGGTTGACACTCTTGCAGAAATTGTTCACCACTGACTGATTAGAAAGAGATTTACGTATGTCCTTTTATCCCCTAATTTGTGTGCTCTGTGCAGGTGCAACTCCGAGGACTTAAAACATCTTATTCTGCACAGTCCTTTTTCCCTCTGTTTATGGCACAGGGTTCTTAACGAAATGGGCTTACTTCAGGTCTTACCAAAATTCATTGTTGATTTGTTTCTTTCAAATGTTAGTTGCTTCATTAACAAGAAAAGCAAGGCACTGTGGGGACGGGGGAGTGATAGTTCCAGCTTTATGTTGGTCAATTTGGTTGGAAAGGGATAATTGAATCTTTGAGATATTGAAGAGATGGTGGTGGAAATTTGGGATAGAAGGAAATTAGGGTAGTTTTGTGGGTTTCAAGTCAGAGAATTCAAAGGTCTAGTTTTGTCAAATTTAGTTTGAGACTGGAGTTGTATCTTTTAGTCTTGTCCTTTTAGCTCCTGATCTTTTTGGAGCTCCTAGACCCTTGTCCCTGAACCCTTGCATTGTTCAACTATTTTTGTAATAAAATATATTGTTTCGTAATTAAAAATAAATAAAAATCTTCGCTTTCATCAATCACGTGATCAAAGCAGAAACACTCAACCATGTCTAATTATATGATGAGTACTACATTACAACAACAAATTAAACCTTAAACCATATGTGGGATTGGCTATATGGTTCATATCTCACAATCATGCTCGTTTGACACACTTGTTCTCATTAATATCTAACATTCATTTTCTATAGTTTCTTTCCTAGTATTTTTAGATCTTCCTCTTCCGCTTTTTATCGCATTTAATGAATTTCTACTTTCTATACAGCAAACTGGGCATCTAAAGGCATCCTATGTACACGTTCAAACTATTTTATACACATTTTTTGAATTCTCTCATATATTGAAGCCAACAATACGTCATTGCTAATGCATTCATTTGTTAGTTTATCTAATCTAGTAAGTCTACGCATCAATCCTTACATTCTCTTATCTACTAACCTCATATTAGCATTGCTGGTCTTATTGATGTTGAGTACTGCATTATTATGAAAAAAATCACGCCAAATGGATAATACAAGTAATCTAACAAATAAGCATATAGGCGGAATGATACCCAATTTTCAAGAAATTTAAAGAGTAAATTCACTCAATCGAGCCGTAATCAAAGAGAATCTAACCAATCTTAGCTTTTTTGTCAGCTAATGATGACCAATTTAATAAAGTGAAATACCTCAATCATGATCCAATTACACATGACTAAATAGAATGAGACTCAAAGAGAAATGGATGGGCAGCAGAAAACATTTCAACGTAATATAGAACTTGATTGATAGTTACTGATACTGAAACAACACAGATATTCAAATTAATACAGATTAGCTCCTATTCACCTGCCTACTATATGGAAACATTAGAGTACAAAAGGATGTAATTCATTGAGGCTAAAGCAAACTAACCTCCAAAATCCTAATTAATTGTTTCTATCTTTGGCTTGTCATTTTGATCATACTACATGATATTGGTCAACTCAGAATGAAACTTAAAATAATTTCCAACCTAAACTAGTATTGAAATAACGTAATTAGGTTACCAACACATTTCAGGCTCTCATCTCATATTAGATGACACCATAAATTAAAACTGAGATACAGATACTAAATAGCAAATTTGAACCTTTTTGCTCCAACTGCAGATTATGTGCCCTTGCTAATTCATATTTACGCTTCCATTCGGCAGCTTCGGCTTGAGCAGAAGCCTTACCTTCGGTAACCCTTCTTAGGGCCTTCGCAACAGCTAAATTACAGTTTAATTAAACATTCAGTAACATTTTTTAGGAAGAGAAAACATTTCGAAACATGAAGAATCTAAATACTCACTTCTCAAAGCCTCAGAGAACTCAACCAGATTATCATCAATTCCTTGGAGAAGAGGCTGTTGAACGAGTTCCTCAACGGATTTTTCAGAACTCAGCACAGAGAAAGGATCAATAAAGCCATTTTCTGCAACTGAATCACTAGCATTGCCCTATTCAAAAATAGCACATTAGTCTTCAACATCAAATTTCTTCTTTCTGTTTTTTGGTTAAAACCAGGAAATTAGAACTTTAGATTTGATTCTAAGGTGAAAAAAATCAAGATAAAAGACAGAGCATGATTATGCAGTTATAATGTTAAAGTATCAGATTTGTTGATTTGATTTATCGCAGAATTTCTTAATGCACCTTAGAAAGAATTCGATTAACTCCATAACATCCTAGCCAACAGCAGTTTATAATCTAAAAATCAAAAATTCAAGTAAACGAGACAAAAATCGAGAATTGAGCAGTCAACTAATGAAATAAAAATAAAAATTGAAGAACACGTACATAGGTGCCGTTGCTTGGTGTCGGAGACATGGGGCTCTCTCTCTTATACATGTATTATCTCTGTAGTATAAAATACCAGAGAGAGAAAGAATGAGAGAGAGAGAGAGAGAGAGAGAGAGAGAGAGAGAGAATAGAACAGCTAGAAGAGGGAAGAAATGGAAGTCGGAAAAAAACGAAGCTGTAGCGAGTTCATTTTGTGTGTGTGTGTGTGTGTGTGTGTGTGGAGAGAGAGAGAGAGAGAGAGATGGAAGCTGCAGCGAATGATGAGTGGAAGGGATGGAAAAATGAAGTCATATAGAGTTTGGTGGAGTTGTTTGTTAGAGAGAAGGATGGTGGGACCCACAAACCGGACGCGTGGGAAATTCGTGGACAAGTAGTCAACCAAATTTGAGTTTCATCACAATTTTGTGGATTTGGTTTGGAATGCAGCGAAATTAACCAAGTTATCAGCACATTCCACCTCCACTTCTAGTCATCTACTTTACTTTCACACTGCTTCTATTTCTTAAGCTTAAAATTTATATTCACACTCAAACTCAACTTAATTTTTATATAAACATTTATATGCCAAAGCAATTAATTGAAGACTTTTGATAAAACTCGGTTTATCAAGGTCTATGACTATTATACTTAACCTTTACTTGAAATTTGAAGTTATATACAACTCCAAGTCATCAAAAATTAAAGTATATGGCAATGTTCTAAAATTAAGGTGATAGTCAGGTGTTTGACTAGCGTTTATAATGTTTAGTTAAAGCTTAAGGTTATGTTATGTTTGTTCAGGATTTAAGGTGGCTTTTGTAAGTTTGAATTTGGGATTTATGAGGATTATGTGAGTGAATTTTGAGATTTTGTAGGGTATAATTATTGTTAAGATGTCATTTTCACCTTGGGAATTATAAAAAAAGTAGATATTATTTGTTGGGATTTATAGAAAAAGTACGATATTTTTATCACGAATTATAGTAAAAGTAGAAAAGGTGGGATGTAATTGTAGGATTTTAGAATGTTTATCCAAACATAAATTGGAATTAACTCATCCAAAATTCGGATTGACCAAGTTTAGTCCAAACATACTAAGTAGCGCCTAGGCGCCTATCTAAACTTTAAATAATTTTTTGTTATTTTAGTTATTTTTTTGAATTTTTATCTTTGAAACTACTTTTGGAACTCGTATATTATTGAGTTTATGTTGGAAGACAAGTAAAAACTTAATATCTCATTTGAATCATATTTATATGCATATGACTTATTCAATGATTATAAAAATATATTATTTTTTAATTGTATTTCTCAATTTGTTAATATTCTATCTAAATCTAATTAAATAATAATAATTTGATAAAAGCTTATAATACATTAAGAACACGACTGTTTTGATAGAAAGTTAAAAAAAAATGTTATTTGGCGTCGAAGATCACCTAAGCCCGCGTAAGACCAAATAGTTTTGTCTAATCCCGTCTACAGCCGCCTAGTGCCTAAGATGGCTGAATAGGCAAAAATTGGTGAGGTTAGGAGTCGTATACTGCCTACTACCTAAACTGATTTTTAAAACATTGGTTATTCTTTAATAATTTTCATTATATCCAAATTCGTTATAATCCATAAATTCTGCCTCATTTTAATAATATGTTTTTATATGAGATTTAAGTAACTTGAAAATTGTAATCTTCTCTTTCATAAAGGTTATCATGTGAAATAATTGTATTACAGTTAATATTCAAATTAGTTCATTGTATATCCTCTAAAAACAGATTCATCATGTTAATAGCATAGAGTTAATTTAAATATTACAAAATTTTCATGTAAAATTTTATATTAGGCCAAACATTTTATAAGGTAAAAAATATTCTCTATCGTAATAATTAATTATCACAATTATTTATACACAACTAGTCCATGGATTCTAAATCCATATAATTTGAATCGATCCCATTTAGGACCACTTTCCAAACATGCTTTTACATGCCCCACATACTCAAATGTCCATGTCCAACTCGCTCCCACGTGTTTGTGTTCTAACCAATATGTTATTCATTTTAGTTATATTAGTCATACATTTTAATTATGCTAGCGTTACATTTATATTATGGAGTTGCACTCTTATACACTTGATGCATACATACACACGGGTTGGGTCCGGGTCCAAGTCGACCCGGATCTATGCACTTTTCCTTTTTTTTTTTTGTCCTAACCTTTATATTATGTTAGTCATACATTTATGTTATATTAGATATATCTTTATGTCCAGATAGCATACCTTAATTTACTACTTTTAACTCTAAAAAAACCTTAATTTCACCACAATTTGTATATGTTTATATGTTTACCTTTATGTGATATTACTTATATCTTTATATCAACGTAGTCATACATTTATCTAATATATAAAGGTACAAGTAACATAACTAAAAGATATATCTAACATAACTAAAAGGTATGAAAAATTAATATGTCTGTCTAAAAAAAATGTTAAGGTATAACCAAGGACAAAAATATCGGTACTTGTGGATATATCGGTACCTTGATTTTATGGATATATCGACGGATATATCGATATCGGTGGATATATCGGTTTTCGCACAAAAAATTGAAAAAAATTGAAAAATATATCTAGTACTTTATATAATATTATAAGTAACATTAATACATATATTGAACTTAAATTTCAAATAAAAAGTTATGTTTACAACAAATTTAGAGATAAACTATTATATAAACGTTGTCTCTTATAATAACATTTTCGTCACTGGTTATGATAACATGACAAATTTTGAATTCAAATACATATTTCATTGTTTAACACACTAGCCATGATAATTTATGACAGGAACCTAAATTCAAATACTTTACTAAATATAAGTTTACTAATTATTTAATTAAAACTATTAGTTGAATTCAAATACGTATTTCATTGTTTAACACACTAGCCTAAATAATTTATGAGAGGAATCTAAATTCAAATAATTTACTAAATATAAGTTTACTAATTATTTAATTAAAAATATAGTTGAATTCAAATATGTATTTCATTGTTTAACACACTAGCCTAATTAATTTACCATTAAAAAAAATTAAAAATTCCACCGATTTAAATATAGTTGTATTTCATTGATGGAACCATGCAATGCTTCATAAAGAGAGACAAATCTAATTTAACCTACCACCAACCAATTATTAAAAAAAAATCAAAATCAAAATTTCACCGACAGCCGATATATCGTCGATTTATCGGCGATATTCTGCAATATTTGTGTACTATTGACCGATATGGATAAATCACCGATATTTTGATGAAATTTTCTGTCATGATATATCGATATCCGTAGTGCATTTTTAGCGATAAATCGCCAATTTATCACGATATTTTCGTCCTTGGGTACAACTAATATTACTAAAGGTATGACTAACATAACTAAAACGTATAACTAACATTACTAAAAGATATGACTAACATAACATAAAGGTATGAACTGGTGGCGTGTGCGGGCGCATGGCTGCGCTTGGTGGGCCGAGTCTACCCGAGTGCACGGACCCTAAATCCGTGCACCAGTTGAACAAAAGTTTTTGTGTATGTTATATATGTTGTACTTTTACATTATATTACACAAACATGTATCTTTTTTAAACTTTTATGTTATATTAGGTGAACTTTTGTGTTATAAATAATATTACATAAATGTATGACTATATTGATATAAAGGTATAAGTAATATCACATAAAGATATGAGTAATATCGCATAAATGGATGTTGATACAAAGATATGAGTAATATCATATAAAAGTATATTAATATCACATAAATAACATTTGTGACGAAATTATTATTTTTTTGAAGTTACAGTATTACATAAAGGTTATGATATTTGTATATAAAGGTCATACTAATATAACATAAAACTTATAGTACTAATATAATATAAAAGTCAGCGCATGAATTAAAAATATTCAATATGAAATTACAACAGATCCAGGTCGACCCAATTGCATGGATTTAGAGGTTCACATAAATGTTTTTTTTTTTTGAAAATAAAATCATTCTTCATTACGATTATGACAATCCTTAATAATTACATCAGATAAGAACTGATGAACATGGTGTCATTCAGTCCTTCCCATTCGCAAAAGAGATTAGCGTGCAACCACATGTGCACACTGATTCGCTGATCTAAAAGTAAAACAAACTGAAAAAAGAGGCTCATGAGAAATAATTCTTTTGCATTCCTTTATGATTAAGCTAAATTCGGTCAAATCTGCATTATCTTTATTCACAACCTCTTAAGAGATTAGCTTCAAGATAATTCTAACTCTGTTATAACCCCATCGATGAATCCATGAAAGATCTTCCATTAAACCCATCGCTTCTCCTTTCCTCACGTCCAAGACACATTCTCTATACATTGACATACATGCATCAAAGCCCAAAAGTCCTGAAGCACAGCCCCACAACCAGTTATTTTATGTTCACAGAAGTGTTATTCTTAATTATTATAGTAAAAGTAAAATGCTTAAGCTTGAATACCGTCTATCAACCTCTCGAATTTTGATTTTATTGAATTGAAACTCGAGAACTACTCAAAATAGTTCAATTTTAATCTAGATAACTTCTAGCTTTTCATCAATTAATTGATATTATCAATTAGTATCATTAGATAACTAATTAATTAACTAATACTGTTAATTTTTTTATTGATATTAATTAATAATAATCATAATATTAAGCTATAATAATTAAATTAAAAGTTGATTATATGGTATTAATAAATATGATAATAATATTATTAATTACATTCTAATAACACACTACTATATTAATAATAGCTATTATTGTCTATTAATATAATTAACAATAAAAATAATAATTAATAATAAACATATAATTATATTAATTTTAAGAATAATAATAACAACAAATTAATAATATCTGTAGTCATTAATAATATACTTTATAATAATAATAAATTATATTAATAATCACTAATATTAATTATTATTATTATTATTATTATTATTGATTAGTAATATAAATATATGATAATGGTTAACAATCCAAATAAAAATTAATATCATGAAGAATTTATAATATTCAATTAAAAATATTAATATTATTAATATGATTTATCGTATTTATTAATCATTAGTATGTATAAAAATAATTACTAATATTAATTACAATTAATTAGTAATTATGAATAGAAATTAATAATTAACAACAACAATAATTATACAATATGTATTTTATTTCATTGTTTTGTCAAATAGAAAAAGAAAGAGAAATTGTTAATGCCAGAAAAGTTACGAACTTTACTTGCAATTTTAACCAAGTTTTTAAATATTAGCAAATATAACATGAACTTTCATGTTATCAGAAAGGTTGGAGTTGAAATAGGCCGAGATCGTCAAAATGAAATAATATATCACTTAACGCAATCACATCCGAAAACTGTTAGTTGGTTAAAATTGTAAAAAATATGAAAGTTCATATTTTATTTACATATTCATAAACTTAGTTAAAATTGGAAGTTCATGATTTTTCCAACAAAAAAAAAATCATTTTCTCATTCCTTCTACATACCAAAGTTATGTTTGAGTGAATATATCATTCTTTTATTTCACATTATTATTCTATTCTTGAGTTGATTGCATTCATATCTTATTCTATATATTTGTCATGTTGGAGTGAATATATTTTTATCATTCCTTTACTTCACATTATCATTCTATTCCTGAATTGATTTCATTCACATAATATTCTATTTATTCATATCAATCATATCGTTAGAACGCATCTAATTACATTCCCTAAGTTGGGTAAAATAATCCACTTAAGAGGAGAAAGTGGAGAGTGATCACACGAATTTGACATGTCTCGTACCACTACGATCATTCCTATTTTCTTCTACATACAAAGAAAGCTCTCTGTTTTTGCCCCTAAAAAATGGATTTGCTTTTGTTTTTTATTTTATTTTTTTAGTGATGTAAGTACTTACGCACATGCCAACTGGAGTCAACTTTGAAACACCCCCCCCCCCCTCAATATGGAATAATGTGAGTAACATATTATTGTTATCTCCCTAAAAAAAGTATAATGCTCATGCCATAGTTCATTTTGAAGTAATCCACCAAAATCTATAATTGTATGCAATTTCGATATAGATCAGTATACTATTTATCTATGAATAGAATATATATGGAAAAAAACAATGTATTATATAATTAGTTCATTTTATTCCATGTGTGGACATAGAATTTTAGATGGATAAAAAAAATTTATTTAAAAATGCAATAAAATAAAAAATAATGATGTGCGGTAATTGACATGTAAAAAAAGAAAGAAAAACGAAAATAAGGCATGGATTGGCACATAAGCCAGATTGGCTCCATAAGAAACCCAACGTTGGGTTCCTTATATATATATATATATATATATATATATATATATATATATATATATATATATATATGGGTTGAGGGGTCGGTCCAACCCACCATTTAGGGAGGTGCTATAATTGTGGTGTGCCCCAAAATTTCAACTCAATTCAATCTATTAGTGGGCCGCAGGTTAGGCAGATCGACACATCAAAATTTTTATTTTTTAATAGAAAAAAGTGTATATATATAATATGTATGTATACATTTACCAAGATATATAATCTTTCAATCTATATATCTTCATGTCTATCTATATTTATATCTTTATATATATATATATATATATATAAAGATATATATATATATAGACATGAAGATATATATATATATATATATATATATAAGACAAAAATTCATGTGAAACTAGTGCACGGATTCTAAATCCGTACAATTTAGGTCGATCCGATCTGGTACAGTCCTCCACGCACCGCACGGCCATCCACATGCCCCCACGCATAGGGGAGAGGGTGCCAAACACTTAGACTATTTTTTGTATTTTTTGGGGAAATATGTATACCTTTATTTTCTGACTTTGATACATTTATGTTATAAATGTGTGACCTTATGTACAAATATCTCTACTTTTATGTATTGTAACTTAGAAAAAAAATGAAAATTTTCAGCACAATTTGTACTGTATACCTTATGTGATATCAATGTGACATTTATGTTATATTATGCCACATTTATGTACACATATTACATAAATGTCAAAATATTTGTACATAAATGTGACATAATATAACATAAAGGTCACATTGATATCACATAAAGGTATACAGTACAAATTTTGTTGAAAATCTTCATTTTTTTCCTAAATTACAGTACATAAAAGTCATGATATTTGTACATAAAGATCACATATTTATACATAAAAGTCATACTAATACAACATAAAGGTAATAATTTGAAGTAAAATAAAATGTCAAAATTAAAAACATACGAATCCGGATCAAAATTGGGTCGCCCGTATTGTATGTGCGTCAAGTGCATATATACAAGACCAACTCATAAAAATAAGATATTGCAGGTCAGAAATAGAAGTCAAGCATTTTCACGTCCAAAAGCCACCACCCTAAATTTGAAAAAAAAAATTAATAAATAGTATTAGATTTTATGTTTATTAATTCCTCAAAATATTTAAGATATATTTAGATACATATTGGGAAAGTAGCACTACACGATTTTCGATTTGGAAAACAAATAGATGCATTATATATTTTTTTGAAAAAGTACAAATCAAATTGTATTCACTGATTTTTGGCATCATGCATCCTCTTCACTCTATAATATTACATGTTTTGATTGGACTCTCTCTTTCTAATACTAGGTTTCAACCCAATACACATGCTTCATTTAACACTTATCTAATTTTTATTTTATAAGTAATATTATTTCATAAGTGTTTGTTGATTTATTTTTATATATGATATTTTTTTCTATATCCTTAAAATAATCTTTTTTATTATTTATTTATTTTTCATTTGATCTTTACCACAACATTGTTAATTGCTAGTTCTTTATAAGTGTTTTAACTATTTTATTAGGTATTTTCATATTTTTCTTTAAAAAATATAGAATACTCGCTCGAAGGCACGTGTTTTGTTCCGATTTTGCCTTTAAATGCTCTTTTTATCAGGTTTACATAATGATTTTATTTGTAATTTTTTTCTTTTTGTGTTCTTTTTATTAATCTTAACCAATTGTTACATCTATTGTTGTAATGTTTTATTACAATTTCTCAATGGTCTAAGGGGTGCTTGGACTGGATGTGCTCATCCGGATTTTGAATGGATAATATCCTAATCATGTTATTTATTAATTTGCAGAATCCTCTAACTCTAATCCATTTTTTCTACTTTATCCACTTTTTTTTCACAATTCCCACTAAAAATATTTTGTTTTTTTTAAATAAAATAATAGAACATCATCTAGTTTTTCCACAATCCCCAATATGATCCACTTTCAAACTTGCAAATCTATATACATCTCAATCTAAACATATCCTAAGTTTTTTTAGCACCTATTTTTTAATGTCATTAGTTTTGCAAGAGCATTATTGTCTAAATTTTTATTATTATTTTCAATTTGAAATGTTGGACAAAAACTATTATTCAAGTTTGAAACCAAAGATTTCATGTAGAAAAAGGCATGCAACATTAGCAATCTCTTCCAAGCATTTGTAACTTACATATTTTTTTTCAAAGCACTTATTTTTTGTAGAGTAGTGGAGTGTGTATTTAATTGGTATTAATTTTTTGATATTTCATAAATAAAATAATTTTAAGGGAGGACACTTGGCAATATTGTAAAGCTCCAAGTGTCATCACTTGAGAGAACCAAACCACACTTGCGATGTAGTTATGAATTTATATACTTTCTTATTGGCATACAACACTTAATCCCATACTGATCACTTCATTAGAAACACCATGATATGTAACTCAATGTTCTCAAATAGTTAATTACATAACACCTTAAAAAAAAAATTAAGTTCAGAATAGAAATAAAATCCAAATAAACAAATTAAATTAATAGATATATAGTATGTATTATTAAAAGTATAATATTTCTAGCATCCATAGTAAAAATATTCTCAAATCTTGTTTAAATATAAAAATTTATATAATAAAGAATCTAATATATATCCGTACATTACATGGGTATCATCTAATTATAAATTAAAAAGAATGATGGTTATAAAAGTTTCTACACCTCAACAGTTGTCTAATTAAGAGTAGTTTAAAGCCATTTTTCTTTCTCCACAAAATCTGCATCCATTCTTGAAGAATCAAAAGGTAAGAGATATGTTGTTTCGAACAGCTAAATAACTTGTGTAGTAAAATGGGATCAACCATTTTCTCCATTCTAATCTTATACATTGAATGTGACGGCTAGGCCGCGATCTAGGTTATTTCTCACCCGTAAATGATGATCATCAGAAGCCCATTTCAAGGATGCCGAAGGCTCAATGCTTCAAGAGCTAATTTTCATTCAAGGTAACCTTGTATTGATAATAAGGAATACAAAACATTCAACATCTACTATTTGATCAATGAAAACGCAAAAGTACATATACAAAAATCATTGATGTTGCGCTGCTCACCCATGAATATAATCATTACAACTACATTTTCATCCATAAAATGTTGAAAGCTTTTGCTATCTCTTGAAATAATTGCCCTACCAACTTATCTTTGAGATGAAAAGATGATTTTTCATATTTTCTTAACTAAGAGACACATGTATAGATATAATATATAGATGGCATATGTCAAATCAAGAAAACTTTAAAATGCTTATTTTATAGAGTAGGTCTTGTGTGAGACCATCTCACGGATCCCATTCCGTGAGACGGGTAGGGTCGGATCGAAGTATTACATGATATATACAAAAGTATTACATGATACACATAAAAATATTACCTCATATACATAAAGGTATTACATGATATTAAGTTATGTGATGTTTTCAAAAAGTATTACATGATATACATAAAAGTACTACCTAATACATACAAAAGTATTACATATAACACAATTCACACACGAGGAAGAAGAGCACCTGGGCGCCTAGCTAGGATCCGCGTGTTTTTGTGTTGACTCGACCCGACCCAATTTGGGTCATTATCCCATAATACAAAAGTATTACTTGATATACATAAAAGTATTACCTAATACACATAAAAGTATTACATATTTTCTTATAGTCTGACTCAACTCAAAACGCATTCTATAATACAAAGTATTACCTAATATACATAAAAGTATTACATAACACACACAAAAGTATTACATAATTTTTATATTTGACCCGACCCTATCTGTCTCACGGAATGGGATCCGTGAGACTGTCTCACCCAAGACTTTGTCTATTTTATAATCCTGGAGAGTTTCTACTTTCCTAATATACATGTAGATTTTGAATTTCTTTGTTTAAGGCGAATGTAGTTAAACTTAAAGCAATTCTCGTGATTACCTAATTTAACATCCTATGCAGTTTATACCTGGTCTATACAACACGATCTCGATCTTTACCATCAACCACAATGAAGAGCCCTTGAGTGTTCTTAAAGTAATGACAAAATGATAAATTTCCTGCTAACTATAATTACAATAAGACTTCCATTTCAGTAACCGGTCATTGATAAAATTGACAAATCTCTCAAATTTTGATACTTACCAGAAGATTGATACGATCTAATAGTTTCAAATAACAAACAACATGTGAAGAGATTACTCAGAAACCAAACCAAAGTTAAGTGGCATATAAAAAATGAATAAACACCATAACAAACGTGTGCGAATGTAATTAGTAGCAAATGTGGAATATCATAACCATACAAAAATCCTCTCTAAAAGCAGGGAACTGAAACTTGGCCATACATTGCATTTGACGATTATCAATAACATTCGATACAAATGAACCTGACAATTTGCTAAATTGAGGATCCTAAAAATCAAGCATCACAATGAAATGAATGACATCCAAATTAGCTTATGAGAACTTTTAAACTCACTGAAGCATCAGAGAAACAACAGAAAATTTCTCACGTTGATTGTATTCATTTTTTAAAATAGGCTCATGCATACTTCCTCTTTCACCAAAAGAATGCACATTATAAAATATAAAATCATAAAAAGAAAGGGTAGAAGAACATTATAAGAATTATAAAACTCAGCCATCATAATATGAATTAATAACAAAAATCAATAAGTAGAAAATTCATAAAGCAAATAAATAAAGAAATTTATGTTGGTGAAGTGATCTTCCCAATGAAGAAATGTTGATTAGTTTGGAAGGAGCCACCGCCACCTCGTTAACCACCATTATCCACCACTGCCCCAAGCATGACATTCCTTCACATAACCAATCACTCAACACAATCAATCATATACAAAAAAAATTAAGAAAACTATCCACCCATTTGTATATCCAGGAATCATATCCAAGAATTAAGAAGATAGTCATCTACCCACCCCTTTGCATTCTTTGCATGAAAGAAAAAGAGCATATTTCAGGTTGCAGAAGATAAACATAACATCACAAGTTACAAACCAAACAATAACTGAAATCGAGTATTGTTTGAGTGAAAATATAAAGCACTAGGAATGGGAATGGAGAGAGTTTGGGCAAAATGAGTAACACTTCCATGCAACTGGTGCACAGAGTTGCACGGAAGACCTTTATGTTATAAATGTAGTACATTTATATATAAATATTTGTACCTTTTAAAATGAACATGCATAAAGGTGTTACATTTATAACATAAAAGTACTACATTTATAACATAAAGGTGCAGATTGCACGGTGCAACTGGTGCACAGAAGTTTTTGCCGGGCAAAATTAATATTTAGGAATTGAATAGCATTTAAGAAAATGTAACAATGACAGTTTCATTCTCTCAACACATGGCGGCTGGAGAGAAAAGACACTTGGCAGATGTAAACTTCTCCAAAATGCTGAGGTGACAAGCTTTGGAAGAGCCAAAACCTCTTTATATATATATATATATATATATATATATATAGAGAGAGAGAGAGATTATGCAAATCAAGCTATATTTGTAAAAATAGATCCGACTAGAGATCCAAAAACTATAATAAAATTTTATAATAATTAGAAAATATAAATAATCAAAAACTATTTTTTTATAATTTTCATTTGGCTTAGTAACAAAAAAAATCCAAAACTTTATAGGTTTTATCTATTTCAGTCAATTCTTTTAAAATTATTAATTTTAACCATGAGTTGATCAATTAATTTCAATTTTAGTCAATTCACGGTTTAAGTCAAGTTTGGGCTATATGTGTTATGATGTGGATGTCACATAGATAATATATAAATGATACATCATGGTTTAAGTCTAATTATTTATAATTTAACATATGCTAAGCTAAAAAAAATTAAAATAATAAGAAAGAAAAATTAATAAAATAAAATCACACATGCAACAAAAGCAATGACTTCAAAATATTGTTAATAACATTTTCCTACACCAAAATTTGGCCCGTAACTTTTTGAGCACAACAAACGATATGAACATCCTCCATTGCTCCACAACCGTGGAGCTTCAAAACTATTTTATCTCTTTTATTAATTTAGGATTTGGGTTTTATAAAAGATTTTTTTTTTTCAGTTATTTATAGTTAAAGTACTTATCACCTTTTCTTTTTGCATCTATATTTTCATGTAATTGCTTTGAAATTTGAATTATTTTTCTCTTAAAATTATGCATTTGTTTTTATAAGTGAATAAAGATATAGTTAATTTCTTGCTCTAAATTTTTGTTATATAGCGTTGTTTTCCTAAATTATTATTTCTACATATATATATTTTTTATTTGTTTTGGTTACAATGGGTTAATCCATAATTAATTTTAAGTGATGTATCATTTATATATTATCTATGTGGCACCTTCATCACTACTCACATAGTGTAATTTTGACTAAAATTATGAATTGGCTAAAATTGAAATCAGTTGGTAAATTCATGGTTAACATTGATAATTTTAAAAGAATTGACTAAAATAGAAAAATAAGGTAAAACTTTGGATTTTTTTTAAGTATCTTGTTTAATTTTATGAAAAATGACATATATATTGAACCTGTAATAATATAGTTTTAATTGATTATGTTTTCTAAAATTTATTTGATAAGCTAAAATAAGGAAATTATGTTTTATGTTCAACACTGAAATGGTAAAATTCATTATCATACAAACATTGAGTAGCATGATTCATGCTAAACTAAAATTTAAAAAATGATTCAATCTATTTATGCAACCCTTTATAATTATATTAATTAAAATTTTAAATCTTCTTATATTTGGTATTTCTAGAATTATATTCGATTTAGCACCTCTCAATCTTAAAAATAAGGAAACAACTACGATTTTAATTAAATGATTGTGTGAAAATTTTCTATAAATACTGGAGGAGGATTTCAAAGGACGTGGCCAACAACAATTGAGAGAAGGAACATTTTGCATTACCTCTTCTCAAATGGTTCAGGATTCATTTGGATATATGAATTTGAGGAGGGATTTGGTAGTAAATCTACATGTGTTGTCTGGATAGATGTGTAATTTAAATTCATCACTTTCATTTGAACTAATTTTTGACTCATTTGAGTGGATTTCAAATCCTGAATTTTAAATTACTCTACCCAAACACAACCTCGGAATTGTAACACTTTATTGTCAATTCTTGCAATTTTGTTGATTAGTCTAATTGATGAAAAGTGAACTACAAGAATATTAGTTTTTGATGAATGTTTTGCCATTGAATTTTTGTTCATTTAGTTCCAAGCTTCAAGGTTAGAGGCAGTATGTCCAATCCGCACAACATGAGTGTGAAGATGGTATAAATTTGTGTCCCAATCTGCAGACAACATAATTTGTGTCGAAAAATTAGTGTCCTTTATTGATTAATGACCTAAAGATAGTGTCAAAAATATACAATTTTCCTGAATGTAGCTGTTGTCAGCTGAAAATGAAGGCGTTGGGGGAATAGATTCTACCTATAAATAACTAATTGCAAATCCCTGGAGAGACAAGGTCACAAGGGTATCAACTTTTTTGAATATGCCTTTGGGATATAGACTGTTTTTATCGGTAGTTTGGTGTGTTTTTTAAATTTGTTCGTTGCATGTGGAATCAATTAATATTATGTTTAATTATTTGGAACCATTTTTTCTCAAGTTACATATGTGTAATAGTTATTCTTCAACTAACAAAGATATTATTCTTTTTTTAATGGAAATGTTTAGCTATCATCTCTCAAAATATTTATTTATTAACCATTAGCACTATTACACATAAATGTTTCTATATAAGTATATTAAGCCTATTAAAAATGGACTAATAGCATCTTTAGCTATCATCAATCAAAATATATATTTATCAACCATTAGTACTACAACACATAAATGTATCTATATTGAAGTATAATGATCTATTGAAGCCTATTGAAAATGGATTAATTGCATCTTTAGCTATCATCCCTCAAAATATTTATTTATTAACCATTAGCACTATTACACATATTTCTATATGCAAGTACAATTATCTATTGAAGCCTATTAAAGATAGATTAATTGCATCTTTAGCTGTGATCCCTCAAAATATCTCTTTATTAACCATTAGCAATATTACACATAAATATTGTTTCTATATGCAAGTATAATGATCTATTGAAGCCTATTAAAAATGGATTAATTGCATCAAAAACATCACAAAAATAGAGACTAGCTTTTCCCACCCTACTACTTTTGAAAAAAAAAAAACTGCATTTAATAACCATTTTGCCATTAGTGTTTTAATTGAGCCGATTTTAAAATTAATGAGTTGTGTGAAGATCATCAGTAAAATTTGAAATTCAAAAACTTGAATTGTATCAGTTAACTATTTTAAAGGAAAATTGTTTGAGCTTTTGATATTTTGATTCTCTTAGATTGTGATGGTCATATTATTTGTTATCAGTGTTTATATCCTCAAATTTGAAACTTAGAATTGAAAATTGAAAGTAAAAAACCTTCATCATATCATTTTGCCATTTATAAGGAAAATTGGTTCATCTTTTAGTGTTTAATTTCCTTAGTTTATGTTGATCATATTATTTCTAATCAACAAATATAATCTACAATAAACATGTACGTGGGTTTTGTTTTTGACAATATCCACTAATTGAAAAATGAAATTGATTCTCTTAAATATTGACTTGATAGAAAATTCATTTCAACGAAAGTATTTTAAATATATGGTAACAAATTAATCAGTAGTGTTTGGATAGATGTGAATTTAAAGTCCATTACGTTTATTTTAAACTAATTTTTAAGCAATATGACTGAATTTTGAATTCACTCTAACTTAAATGAATGTGAAAGATAGTTATTTCAAATTTTGAATTTCAAATCTTTTAATTCAAACACAACCTTATATAAAAAAAAAAAATTGAACATTTTTATTTTTATCAAAAGTCACATTCCCATTTCTTTCTCGAAATATTTAATGTGTGAGAAATGTTAATAATATTGATAAAAATATTGTGTTGTGGTATTAATTTATATACATATAAAAACAAAAACATGACAAAAACAAAATTTCAAAATGAGTAACACCACAACGCGATGCGACCCGACCCAAGATCTATTACATAATAATAATTTTTTAAGATTTAGTAATACGAAGAGCGTCTTCTTCTCGTTCAAATATGCCCAACAATAATGTTTATTCTTGTTCAGATCTGCAATTAAGTCACCTTCTTCCTTTTCAGATCTGTGTTTCTTCCATAGTTTTTCTTCTCTCACGTCGTCGCCATCATCTTCTTCTCCTTCTCTTTCTGTCTTCCTCTTCATATATCTTCTCTTATTCTTCTTTTTCTTTTTTTTTTTCTCCTTCTTCCCATCCGTTTCTCTCTTTTTCTTCATATGACGATTCATATATGTTATTTTCTTTTTCGGTGACCATTATTCTTCTCACATTATGATCCATTTTTTTTATAAAAATGAAGAAGATTATCGATTACAGAAAAATATGGATACAATATGGTTATATTTTGTTATTGAAATATTTAATTAGTTATATCATATAAAGATGCAAGTTGTATCATATAACGATATTTGTTGTATCACTTCATATACATAAAGGTTAATAGCTTAATTTACTGAAATATAAGGTAGAACCCATAATGTAAAGATTAAATGTGTTACTTAAAAAATAGTTTTATTATATTACTCAAATATATTAATTGTATCACATAAATATATTAGTTGTACTATATATATAAATGTATTACATGTATCACATAAAACTTTTACTTTATTTATGTAAAAGTATTATCTCATTTAATATAACGTAAGAGTATTGCTTATATCACATAAATGTATTAAGAATATAACGTTAATGTATTAATATAATATAAAGTAAATGTATTAATATATCACATAAGATATCACATCTACTTAAAAGGTATATCTTGATTTTACTTAAAAATGATTTATGTTATTTTACCTAAATATATTTCTGTATTACATAAAGGCATTAGGTGTACCATGTATAAAAGTATTAGTTGTATCACAAAAAAAGTATTACTTCATTTATGTAAATATATTATCTCATTAATATAATGTAAGAGTACTATTCACATAACATAAAGGTAGCATTAGCACAATTAAAATACATCACTAACTAGGGGTGAACACGGTTCGGAGCAATTTGGGGATAAGGAAATCTCCGGAATTGCTCCACAGTTCAGAGATTTTTGGAGAGTTTGAAAGAAAATCCCTAGAACTGCTCTGTCACTTCGGTTCGGTTCATTCAAAGATTCAGGAACAACGAAGCAGATCAATTCAGGTTTCGGAGATTTAGATTTTTACAATTTAAAACAAATATTCATTGAAACAAAACACAATAAATAAATAAATATATCGTACAATGTTATTTAGTTTATATCTTAAAACAAGCTATAAACTAATAAAATAGATTTGATAAATTATTGAAGTGGGTTTCTTCTCGAAAACAAATATTACATTAAATTTTTTTTTATAATTTTATCCTTCGAAATCTTCTCGTTCTACACCTCATAAGTAGTAATCAGAAAAATCATCTTTTAAAATACCTTATGCATTACTTTATATAAGTTATAAACTAATTATTTGAGTAATTCCTATTATAGTTAATAGATTTTATGTGCTTCCAAAATTATTCATTATAAATATTTTACTTTATTATTTAATTGTTAATTTATTCTATGAAGTCTTAAAATTATAATAGTATTAAATAATAATTATAAAAGTCAATCAAATTTGTAACTAATCCAGTATATTAATATAAAAAAATGAATTCAATGATACATACAAATTTGAATATTGTTACTTTCTTGAAATCGTTTCTATTTGATTCTTGTTAGGAATTTAATGAGACAAAATAACATTGTAATAGAAAAAGTAGAGTACCCCATTTTTTACAATATTTAAGTGATATTAGACTAGAACTTTGAGTCTAGAAGAATAAGTTGAAGAATAGAGAAGCTCACGAATCAGTAATTTAAGATGTCAAAGAAATGAAATACTGCAAGCATGAAGTAATCAAAGACTACGAGAGCAATAAGCAAAGTTATTAAACATAACAAAATTCTGGCAGAGCAATAATCGTATTTACTGCAGACATTAATACACATAATAGAAGACCAGCAAGCTGCTATGCTGTCAGAACAGAAAGTCTAGTTGCAAAACTGAGGTGCTGCATTTTGATAGAACAAGAAGACAAGAAGAATGAAGTTATAGAATTATCACTTTAATACAGTACGAGGAAGATTAGTGCGTTCAAAAAAATATCTCTACAAGACTAGCCAGTAGAGACAATCCGAATGAAGCAGTACCTGAGGCCAGTAAGCAACAAACACATGGCCTGACATACTGTGTATCTCTGCAACCTAATACAACCGCATTTAACATACTGAAGTGCAAGAAAAGATAGGACTTTGATCTTTGCTAAGTGTTTAGCCTTAGGAGAAAATGCAATAATTTTGTGTGAGTTTTAGGATCCTGTGTGAGTCAGCCTTTAGGATTCGAGCAACCTATGTGGAAGCTGAATCTTAGTAGGTGCAACTTGTTAGGTTGATAGTTTGTGAGGTCGAGTCCTCTAAATAAAACTTTCTTAACGAAGTTCCTCCTCAGAGAAGAAGTAGAGTTGACATAAAAGGATTATACCACCTTCGAACCACTATAAGTCTTTGTGTGTTTATCTTTCTATTTTAGCAATTATATTGATATATCTTGCTGCATCTATATATCTCATCATACTGTATCTAAATATGTGCTAAAACTCATATTTTTGAAAAGGTTTTCAAAAGAAACTCTATCAAAAAGTTTAAGTTTCCGATGTGTAAAGAACTCTGGTACAATAAGTTGCGCTATATTCTGGTACAATCGGTTCGGATTTCTCCACAGTTTGGTTATCCATACTCACCTATATCACTAACATATTAAAAAATATCATTAACATAATTAAAAGGTATTACATATTTGTTAGAAAATGAACATGAATATAATGTTAGAGTACTACTAACATAACATAAATGTATCACTAATATAACTAAAATGTATCACCAACATAACCTAAAAGTATTACATAATATTTGTAAAAATACGAACACACATGAGACAATGTGAGTGCGTACGGTTAGTGCATGGGGATGCGTACAAGCGCGTAAAGATGACTCCTAGGTTGGATTGACCTGATTGCATGGACATCATGTGCATCAAGTTTTTATGTTAAAAATATGTAGAAAATGAACATCAGCGTGAATTATATATATATAAAATTAAGGTTGGACTCTCAAATATTGACAAGTGGAGATCTCCTAAATTGACTTGTGTAATATTTAATATATATTTTATGAAAAATAAGAACAATTAAGATTATAGAAATAAGAAAAATTAAGATTGTAGAAATAAAAGCGATTAAGATTATTTATTTTCTACCAACTTGTTGGGATATTTCAGTAGTTATCTTGATAAGACAAAACAGTATGCGTAATGAGAAAATAACAGTTTGCCTAGGATGTAAGTACCTAAGTTTCCATATTGTATACATGAATCTATAAGAGATCATGTAATGGTTTTCCAAGTAATAAGGAAAACCAACCTTAGAAGATATATGAAGATATCTTCTAAGAGCAGCATGATGTTGAAAAAAGCTGAAGAAAGAAGCATGCACTAAGTTAAAATGAGAAGTAAGCTGAATGAAACAGCAAACAGGATGTTGGGAACAAGACTGTAGCAGCAAGCACCGAACATCAAGCTGGATGGACCAGCAAGCGTGCAGAAAGCATCATGTAGGAAACAACTAACAGGAAGAAGCTACAACAATCTGAGGAGATGATAGGAAGTAGCCAACAGATCTATTGCAGAAAGATAAGTGCTACATTCATCTTAGCATGAAGAAGACCATGCAACTCAAAGAAGAGCAAAACTATCTGACAACTAGAGTAGCTACCCGTTGCATGAAAGTCAAAGATGTCAAGCGCATTAAATGCTCATGTCAGGAACAACTTAGATGCATTTAATGCGACTACAGAGAAGATCTTTGGAGATCAGAGCTCAAATTCAAAATGGAGAAGTATCTCTCTTCAACGGATACTTTTCCTACCTCTAAATTTAGAATGTGAGAGTGACTGAAGAAACTGCTGAGCATAGCCGAGTGGAAAATCAGAAATACTCCAAAGCTTATTCTAATCTTTCCTTTACTCAGTCACTCAACCTTCGAAGCCAGTCTACTCAAGCATTCGAGCTCTTAAGTTTAAGACTGTCTTCACCGCAACAGTTGAAGAACCTTTTATTCTTTTAACCATTTGTGTTGTGTGCGCTAGGTTGTGTTGGTGTAACTTAGTTGATAGGATTGGATCCTTGCTAAGTGTATAGTCTTTGTATGAGCTATTTGCCCTGTGTGGGATTGTGTACCCTGTGTGGGTTAGTGGCTTAAGAATCTGGGATTCTGTGGGTATAACTTGTTAGGAAGAGGTTTGTAAACCTGAGGCTTGTAAATCGAACTGACATAACGAAGTTCCTCCTCTGAGAAGGAGTAGAGTGGACGTAGAAGGCTTACACCACCTTCGAACCACTATAAGCCATACGTGTTTACTTGTTTTTATCTTTGTGCTTTACTTTGTTATTTTCTGTTGCATACATCATAAGCATACTGTATAAGTCTTTTGTCAAACAACATACTTGGAAAAGAAAACTGGTTTTCCAAAAAGAATCTCTATCCTATTTATTCCACTGTGCATATTGTATACCGGGTTAGGAACCTGATACTGCACTCTGCCAGGTTATTGATCTGAGACATGTTGCTGCATTCACTCCTGAATCAGAAACCTGTTTTAAAGAAACGTTTTAAAAAAAGTTCAAAATCAATAGAGGTTCATTCACCCCTCTCTGAACCTCTGACCACTTGGGACTGACACAACTATTTCTGATTGTACTGCAATTAATGGAAAAGATATTATTTTTTCAATTAAAGAAATAAGAACAAGTAAAGCTATTTATCATTACAAAGGTGAAAGAGTAGTTACTACTTTTTAAGTGTGATTATTTGCTCGCCTCCCTCTCCCACCACCACCATTTTCATTGGTCAAATCAAAGCTCAAGTGAAAATGAAGGGATGGGTCTCTTCATCTCCTAAGATTGCTTCTCAAATTCAGAAAAATAAAAAGGAAAATAAGGTTACTTATAAGGTTGATCCAAATAACATTGAGAAAAACCATGATTTTACATTTGTTGAAATTCAAACATGTAAAGATGCTCAAGCTGCTTTTCATAAACTCCAAAACAAGGATGCTCTTTGGAAAAATAGATGCTAAAAATTGCATGGGCACAACCATTAATTCATCCGGATGAAAAAGAAAGTTTATGTTCATCACAATTGTTGATAAATTTATGTGGAAAATCAATTTTTTATTAAAGTGTTCATGTTTATTGTAATTCTTCATCATAGGGGATTAACTTCTCTAATTTTTTGTAGCTATATGTTGTCCTTATATATACTTGGCACGAAATGTAGTTTGTTTTTTTTATTTTATATTTTATATCTAACTAAAGAACAATGACTTTCATTAAAATAAAATTTTCTATTGCTAAACCGAATGTATGGTAGAGGTACTGTTAAGAAATTTATGTTTAGATTTTAATGAGACAAAATAATATTGTAATAAGAAATTACAGTACCCCATTTTTCCATACTGTTTGAA
Source organism: Scutellaria galericulata (assembly GCA_946896805.1). Taxonomy (NCBI): domain Eukaryota; kingdom Viridiplantae; phylum Streptophyta; class Magnoliopsida; order Lamiales; family Lamiaceae; genus Scutellaria; species Scutellaria galericulata. The sequence continues at coordinate 11,700,226 of OX335792.1, forward strand.
TGGAAACTTAGATTAATTTTTGAGTCTTAAAAATCTAAGCTGAAGAATGGAAGAACTCGAAAGAAGGTTTCTGGTAGCAGTTGGATACAATAAAAATCAAACTGGATACTGCATATAGTAAGCAGCAGATACAACAAGCAGCAAGCAAGAACATAGTAAGACGAACAGAAAGTGTCGCTGTAGTTTCAAGTTGCAGTAAGCTGACACAACACTCCAAAACTGAAAGAAGACTTAAAAAGATAGTCAAGCACAACAATGTTGTACGAAGAAGGTCACCGCTATCCTAGAATACATCTTGTCAAATATAGCCAGTAGAGATAGGTGATCGAACTACACTAAGAACCAGTGTCCACCCGACACGTGGACCGATAGACTGTAACAACATTGAAGCACAGTATAGTCGCATTAAATGAGCTACAGAATAAGACAAGAAATTCATTCCCAAAATTTCAGAGACATCTTAAAATAATAATAATAATAATAATGCTGAGATTTAGAAGTTGAAGTTCAGAAAGTTGGTCAATTCTAAATTTAATCTCTTAGAAAAATACTATTAACAATTCTTATAAAATAAGTCATTGAAAGTCTCCTTTTAAGATTGTAGTTTTAACTCTTAATTGGAAACTTGAAAAATATAGTTGTTTCAGAAATTATTGTTGTACAACAAGTTGACGTAGAAATTGACAAGGGTTCAGGAACCGGAACCGGCTATAGAAAAACCGAAGTTAAATGGGATGAACCAGGTGCAACTACCACAGACCGGATCAGGCTTCTTGTTAGTTAGAGTTTATAAGTCAGTTAGGGTTTCTGGCACATGAATATAGTTTGAAACAGAAATTCATTCTTGTGCAGTTATTGTTTCAGTTACTTAACTTAGGGCTTTAGCTATATAAGTAGAAAATAACATCCAGTTTAGTTTAACATTCAATCATCGAGTCTGTAGAGTGATCTCAGATCTAGGGTTCTTGTGATAGAGAGAGAAAACTAGTTTGTGAGAGAGAGAGAGAGTGCTCTTGTACTCTGTAATTCTGTGTTGATTTATTAGTGGATTGTTATGCATTGTTCTCCCATGAATATAGGTATAGAGGTAGACCGAACCACGTTATATCTTGGCGTCGATTCTCAGTTTTCTTTTGTTTTTTTCGATTTATTTTTGTTTATGCGTCAAAAGAATTGTATTCTTGATTTTTTGAGTACACATTTGATCTGTAAAGCTTGTTGCGATTTAATTCAACAAGTAGCACCGTCTGTGGGAAACTAACCATAACAAGATGAGTTCAATAAAGATGGATGTGGCAAAATTCATAGGAAATAGGGATTACAACCTATGGAAAGTTTATATGGAGGCTTTGCTGATTAAAAATAATCTAGAGGATGCACTGGTTGAGCAAGCTGAAAGTTCCTCTTTGATTGAGGCTACAAAAAGGACTGATATCTGCATGAAAGCAAGAAGTATGATCCTCTTGTGTTTAGCCGAGAAACATTAAGTGAAGTATGTAAGGAAACATCTACAACTCGGATTTGGAAGAAGTTAGATGTCTTGTACTTTACAAAGTCTATGGTAAATCGGTTGTATTTGAAGCAGAAGCTCTTGAACTTTAGGATCCCAGATGAGAAGAGAGTGGTTGAGAAGATTGATGAGTTCAACAAGATTGTTGAGGATCTTGAAAACATAGATGAACAGATCAAAGATGAAGACAAGGCTCTGATGTTATTGAACTCTCTCCCAAAGTCATTGGATGTCTTCAAGGATACATTAATCTATGAAAGACTTACAATTCTTACTATGGAAGAGGTGTTGGTGTCTATCTAAACATAGATTTTGTAGAATCACACTGATTCAAAGAATCAACCACTATGAGAAGGACTTAGCATTACTAACAAAGATGTTTCAAGAAGAAGCAACAACAGAACAAGAAGAAGAATGACAAGGCAGAAAATCAAGATGATAAATTTTATGATGATATAGTTAATGGGAAGTGCTTCTACAGTCATAAACCATGATATTATAAAAAGAATTATCCTGAGAAGAAAGTTGCAAAGAATACCAAGCAAGGAGTTGCAGTGGCAGAAGTAGGTTATAGTAGTGCCAGCATGTTATGTGTTGTATCAGAAATGATGGCGAGAGAATGGGTTTTGGACACAGGGTGTTCATTTCATATATGCCTAGGCCAATCTTGGTTTCAAGACTGAAGTTTGAAAATGGAGGCCTTGTACTATTGGGGAATGATCAGTCTTGCAAGGTTAAAGGAGTTGCCATTATCAGGATCAAATTGCATGATGAAAGATCAGATATCTCTCCAATGTAAAGTACATCCCCGACTTAAAAAGAAATTTAATATCTCTTGCTACTCTAATTGATGTAGGTTGTGAGTTTAACACTCAAATGAGAGAGATAATCATCACCAAGAATGGTAGATCCATTATGAAAGGAAAGAAGATAAATGGATTATGCATTTTGATGGGAGAAATAGTATCAGGTGAATTATCACATGTCATGAAGCACTATTTAAACTGATATGTGGCATAAAAGACTTGGCCACATAGGTGAGAAAATGGTTGATAGAGCTGTCAAAATAGAAGAAGTTTGACAATAACACTATCTCAAAAGTTGAGACATGTGATAAGTGCACTTTGGGAAAATCCAAAAAACAAAGCTTCAGTATAGGAAAACACACCACCTCTGAATGTATATAGTACATTCACTCATATGTTTGGGGTCCATCTAGGACTTCAACACATGGAAGTACAAGGTATTTTATCACATTGATAAATGACTACTCAAGAAAGGTGTGGATGTTTACTATGAAGCATAAGAGTGAAGCATTTACAATGTTTAAAGATTGGCTGGTCCTTGAAGAAAATAAAACAGGTAGAGAGGTCAAGCACTTAAGGACTGACAATGGGCTGGAATATGTATCAGACGAATTCCAAAGTTATTGTAGAGAGAAGATAATTATTAGACATAGGACAGTAGCTACTAATCCAAACAAAATGGGGTAATAGAAAGAATGAATAGTACACTTTTGAAAATAGTTATATGCCTATTTTAAAATGCAAATCTACCTGAAAGCTTCTAGGGTGAAGTTGACACTATTGCAACCTATCTAATCAACAAACCACCATCATCTGCAATCAACTTTAAGATACCAGATGAAGTATGGTATGGTAAGGCAACAAACTACTCACATTTAAGGGTTTTTGGTTGCCAAACATTCGCTCATGTCAAACATGACAAGTTGGAAGCAAGGGTACTAAAATGCATCTTCATTGGCTATCCTCTTGGGGTTAAAGGCTACAAACTTTGGTGTCTAGAACCTGGACATCATAAGTGTTTCATTAGTAGAGATGTAACCTTCAAAGAATCAGTGATGGGGTATAAACGAGAACATACCAGTTCAACCAATGAAGACAATCAAGATAAAGGTATCGTCCAAGCTGAGGCCGAGAATTTTACAGGTGATAATAGAGAGGCTGAGGTGGAGGATGAAAATCAGGAGCAACAAACTCATGATGAGATACAAACTGCACAATCTTTTAATGAAGATGAAAGAAATCCAGAGACTAACACAGACCTTTGAAATTATAAATAATCTGGTCAGAGACGGAGAAAGAAGAATAAATCATCCATCAAGTAGGTTTGGATAAGTTGATGCAATTTGTTATGCTCTTGCAGTTGCATAAGATTTAGAGTATGAAAAACCAGGAAACTTAAAAGCTGCAATGAATTCCAAAGAAAAGAATAAATGGATTGCAGCAATGAATGATAAACTAATGTCCCTTGAAATGAATAACACCTGGATTTTAGTAGATAAACCTAAGAACCAAAAGGTGATATAAAGCAAGTGGATTTTCAAGAGGAAAATAGAAGTTCATGAAACTAAGAAATTCAGATTTAAAACAAGATTAGTAGCCAAAGACTATACATAAAGAGAGGGTATTGATTTCAGTAAAGTGTTTTCACCAGTGGTGAAACACACATCAATTAGAATATTGCTAGCTCTTGTCACTCAATTTAACATGGAACTTCAGCAAATGGAAGTTAAAACAACTTGTTTGCATGGAAATCAGGAAGAGACCTTATATATGCAACAACAAGAAGGATTTGTGCTACCAGATAATGAAGGTAAAATATGTTTATTACAAAGATCCTTATATGGCTTAAAACAAAGTTCTAGCAGTGGCATAAATATTTTAATAACTTTATATTAAGCAATGGTCTGAGTAAATGCAGGTATGATAGTTGTGTATATCTTGAAAAAGAAGATGATATTGTTTACACATATATTTTACTTTATGTTGATGACATGTTAGTAGCTATTAACAGCCCTAAAAGGATTGAAGCTCTCAAGGTAAAACTAAAGTCACAATATGAAATGAAAGACTTGGGAGAGGCTAGAAGGATTTTGGGCATGGATATCAAGAGGGATAAAGCTGCTAGAAAGCTATTCTTATACCAAACTAATTATATCAGTAAGGTTTTGAAGATGTACTATATCCATCAATCAAAACTTGTCAAAACACCAATTGGAACTCAGTTCAAGTTATCAACAACATATAAACCAGTTTCTGATAAAGAAAATAAGTATATGCAAGGAGTCCCATATTCAAGTAAGCAGGAAGCCTCATGTACACCATGGTTTGCAGTAGACCTAACTTAGCACACTCAATGAGTATTGTTAGTAAGTTCATGACAGATCCTGGAAAGACACATTGGGAAGCACTCAAATGGATTCGAAGATATATGAATGATTCAAAAGAGATTGGACTGGTGTATTCACCATGTTTGGAACAACTGTAATTTGGAAATCAATTCAACAATCAGTGGTTGCCTTATCCACAACAGAAGCTGAATACATAGCTATGTCAGAGGCAGTGAAAGAGTCAGTATGGTTATTGGTCCCAGTGGTCAGAGGTTCAGAGGGGGGTGAATGAACCTCTATTGATTTTGAACTTTTTAAAATCTTTTCTGTAAAACAGGTTTCTGATTTAGGAGTGAATGCAGCAACCTGTCTCATATTAGTAACCTGGCAGAGTGCAGAATCAGGTTCCTAATCCGGTATACAGTATGCACAATAGAATAAATAGAATATAGTTTCTTTTTGGAAAACCAGTTTTCTTTTGCAAGTATGCTGTTTAACAAAAGTCTTATGCAGTATGCTTATGATGTATGCAGCAGAATATAACAAAACAAAGCACAAAGATAAAAACAAGTAAACACTTATGGCTTATAGTGGTTCGAAGGTGGTGTAAGCCTTCTACGTCCACTCTACTCCTTCTTAGAGGAGGAACTTCGTTAAGTCAGTTCGATTTACAAGCCTCAGGTTTACAAACTTCTTCCTTACAAGTTATACCTACAGAATCCTAGATTCTTAGGCTACAAACCCACACAGGGTAAATAGCCTATACAAAGACTATAAACTTAGCAAGGATCCAATCCTATCAACTAAGTTACACCAACACAACCTAGTGCATACAACACAAATGGTTAAAAGAATAAAAGGTTCTTCAACTGTTGCAATGAAGACAATATTGAACTTGAGAGCTCGAATGCTTGAGTAGACTGGCTTCGAAGGTTGAGTGACTGAGCTTCATAAGCTTGAGAGAGAGAGACTTGAGAGATCGAAAATCAGTTATTTAGTTCAAAGCTTCAGTAGTTTTTTTGGTCACTCCATCCTTCTATTTATATCAGTAGAAAAATACCCGTTGAAGAGAGACATTGTCCTTGTTCACTTCAAAAAGATCTTCAAAATCTTTGCAATTAATGCGATTGAAAGTCTAGGGAAATAGGACATGTCCTATCCTTATCCGCATTAATGGCGCCACTCATTGGTTACAGTGATTTTGCAGAGCCGTAATTCCAGGTGACATCATTTCATTGGTTTGACACAAACTTATTTCTAACGGATCCTTGGCAGTAGCCATTCCTCGTATGAAATTCAATGTCATCCTCGTACTGCTTTGAATAGGGTATACCAACTCACAGTTCACTTATTAAGGTGCAGTGCTAACTGTGGTTGTCAGCTTTCCGTTTTAGAACAACTTTCTGTTCTCGAAACTTGCAGACAGATTTCCAGCTTTCTTCAACTAGCTTTCTGTTTTTATCTGTTTGCTGATCATCGTTGCTTTTCTAGCTTTCTGATTCTTGGAGGAACCTGCTTCACGTCTTCCCATGTTCCAGAATCTTGCTCAGAGATCAGCTTTCTCTAACTTTCTGATGTTTGTAACTTAGCGACTAAAACTAAGTTGTATGAACTTATCAACCTATGATCTACATATACAGAGCAGAAAATGGGTACTCTAAAATCTTATATTGTCTCATCAAAACTCAGATATAAATATCCTAACAATGGTTGAAAGGAATGCTAAAAGAAATTAGATTAATATAGAAGAAAGTTGATATTTTCTGTGATAACCAGAGTGTCTTGCACTTAATAAAGCACCAGGTTTACCATGAGAGGTCTAAGCATATTGATGTTAAATTGCACATTGTTAGAGACATGGTAGGTAAAGGTTTGGTTGCAGCAAAGAAAGTAGGTACAAAGAAAAATGCAATAGATATGTTAACCAAGTCTCTACCTTGGGGAAAATTCAAACATTGCATAAATTTGGTAATGGTAGAAACCTGGTAACAGAAAGCTAAAGCTGCAAGATTCTATTTTTACTTATGTTTTGTCTTTTACTCTTTATCTTTTATGTTTTTTGTTTAGTTTCTTGTTTACAGATGGAGTTTCTAGTCAAAGGTGGAGAATTTGTACAAGTTGACTTAGAAATCGACAAGGGTTCAGGAATCGGAACTGGCTCAAGAAAAATCAGAGTTAAATGGGATGAACTAGGTGCAACTACCACAGACCGGATTAGGCTTCTTATTAGTTAGGGTTTATAAGTTAGTTAGGGTTTCTGGCGTATGAATATAGTTTGAAACAGAATTTCGTTCTTGTGTAGTTATTGTTTCAGTTAATTAACTTAGGGATTTAGCTATATAAGTAGAAAAGAACATCCAGTTGTAGTTTGACATTCAATCATCGAGTCTATAGAGTGATCTCAGAAGTAGGGTTCTTGTGATAGAAATTACAAATGTTAATTTCTGAAAATAAAACTTGGAGACTTTGGAGATGATGAGTGATTTTATTTTACTTTTCACACATAATTTTATGTGGCTTTTATCAATATGCTATGATCTATGGTTTCCTTTAGGTCATACTTTAGCATTTAATTTTTCAATGTATTACATTACCTTAGTATATTATTGATTTTCTTGACATATGGAGAACAAGAAAATTTTATCCTTAGTAAATAGTGCTGCCACATACACTATCCTTAAAGATATAAAGGTTTTTTTTTCAAACTTTAACTCATGAGAAAGTGAGTACCACTACAATTACAAATGATAATCTGTTGATAGTAGGCTTCGGAAGAGCCTTCCATATGAATATTCAAATAAATTATTATTGATGTGTTATTTTATCCACAATTTGAACGCATTCAGTTTTAAGAATATCCGATCAAATGAGTTTCTCATTAAATCCAATAATGAGAATAATGTAGAATATCCTTTAATGACCTAGTCCATTAAATGTTGGAAGCAAATTGTCGAAGAACTTTTTTCTCTCTCCTCAGGATTGTATTATACATACATCCGACATTATAGTTTCCATTTTTCATTGGAGTGAGAAATTTCATGATCCATATTCATTCAAATTATAACATGCATGAATGATTATGTCATCTTGACATGATACAACCTGATGTGTTGGATTTTGTTTAGTTCCATTTGATATAAGATATCAAAAAATAAAAATTCTTCTATACAGAAGTAATTTGTGAGACTTGCAAAAGAAAACTTATAATACGTCCTTCTACTACTAAGATTGGATTTGGATCTCCTATTTTTCTTAAATGAATTCATGGAAATATATGTAGATTAATTTATCCGGCATCAGGACCATTTGGTATATCATGGTCTTGATTGATGTCTCACTAGGTGGACCTGTATATTTATTATCAACCTGAAATAATGCTTTCGTAAAATTCATTAACAAAATGATTGAACTAAGGGTCAATTTCCTGATTATCTAATTAAATCCATTATAATGGATAATGCTAGTGAATTCACATCGATAAATTTTGATGATTATTATATGTCATTAGAAATTAAAGTGAATCATTTAGTTCCTAACATCCACACTCAAAATGTTCTAGCTGAATCGTTGATCAAACAAATAAAATTAATTGCTAGACTTTTATTACGTAACTCCAACTTTCCAATTTCATGTTGGGAACATGCAATTTTACATGCAACTACTCTGATTCTCGTCCTACTGCATATCATGAGTACTTCCCTTTACATCTAGTGTGTGGAAAGAACCAAACATTTTTCATCTGCGAATATTTGAATGTGCAGTATATGTTCATATATCATCACTAAAACATATCTCTATGGACCTTCAACAAAACTAGGTATTTATATTGGTTTTGAATCTCCATCCATTTTGAAATACCTAGAGCCCATGACAATAGATCAATTTACAACTCGATTCACTGACTGCACATTTGATGAAGATCATTTCTTGGCATTATGGGGAGATAAGAGTTAAAAACTAAAAGAATGCCAAGAAATTTCATAGAATTTAAATGATCTTCAATATTTAGATCCATACACTAGTTAAACTAAACTAAAATTTCAGAGGATTATTAACTTGTAATTTTTAGCAAGTAATCTATCAGATGTGCTTACTGATTATGAAGGAGTGACTAAATTACATTATACATGTTCTGAATGCACCACAAAAGGTTGAAGTTCCTAAGAAATTATGTATGTCAATTGATGCTCCTTTACGTTGGAAGATATAAGACCTAAAAGACCTATGAATACAAAGATATAAATCCATGGAAAACAAAATCTAACAAGAATATTAGTCACTTCTAATATCTCTTGAAGAGATTCATCTTGAAGACGAAAATCCTAGTAACATTGCACGTGCACAAAATAATTAAAATATTGGGGTTGTGGAACGACCAAATCAAAATATTTTGAGAAATGATGAGAATTTGGTTCACAGTAGAAACTTACAATATAAATATTACTGTTGTCGATAACATTTTTACCTCTACAATTGCTCTTATCATCTCAAATGATATTCTAGATCTAGAACTCAAGTTAATGACTGAGTGCCAGAAGCACTCAAACTAGATAAGATGAAAAGTAGCAATCGAGGCTAATCTAAACTCGCTTAATAAAAGAGAAGTTTTTGAATCTATCACACGTATTTTGAAAATATTATTCATGTAGGATATAAATGGGTATTTGTGTGAAAATAGAAATGATAATAATAAGGTGGTGAGGTACAAAGCGAGATTAGCTTAAGGGTTCTCACAAAGGCCCAATATTGATTTCGATCAAATATATTCTTCTGTTATGAATGATATTATGTTCCACTATGTAATATCTCTAAGAGCATATGCGTTTAAAAATACAGTTAATGGACATTGTTACTGCATATCTATACGAATCTTTTAAATGCAAATATGTATATAAAGTTTTTTGATGGATTTTGCATTCTTCTAATGAGGAAAAATGAAAAATGTAAAATGTATAATATATTAAATTACAAAGGTCATGTATGACCTAAAATAGTCGTGTTGAATATGGTACAACCGAATAGGTGAATTCCTCCTGAAGAAGGATAAATATGAACAATGATGCACTTTCTTGTTAGTTTATAAAGAAATCATAAGATGAATTTTTGTATCATCTTTGTGTGTTGATGAAATAAATATCATTAGAACGCATAAGGAATTTGAGGATGTTAGTTCAATCTTAAAGACAGAATTGGAAATGAAAAACTTGGGTAAAACTATGTATTGCCTTGGCCTGAAGATCGAGCATCTCTCCGAAGGAATTTTCATATATCAATCAACCTATTTGAAAAAAGGTTTTGGAAAGAATCCACATGCAAGTATCATCCACTAAGTACACCATTAGTTGTCCGATCCCTTGAAGTGGACAAGGACCTATTTGGCCTTAAAGAAGATACAAAGTTCCTTGCTTAAACTCAATTGACGAATTACTTTATCTAGCAAATTGCACTAGACCTGATATTAAGTTTGAAGTAAAACTACTAGCAAGGTTTAGTGTTTCTCCTACAAGGAAAAATGGAATGTAATTGAACATATTTTTCGGTATCTTCAAGATTCCAAGGTCTTGATTTACTTTACACTAAAAATTAAATTAGTAGGTTACTCGAATGTTGGTTATATGTCTGATCCCTATAATGCCAGATCTCGCACTGGTTATATTTTCTCTATGTGTTAGACGTGATAAATGAGGCCATAATTATCCCATATTTTTAGGCCATTAGTTAGTGTATCTGTTTGCTTTATCTACCAATATATTAGCATTTGTTAGTTTGTTTTTTTTTTTATCTTTATCTTCACATTTGTTCGGCAACAGAGGTTGTTACTCTTTTTATGTATTTTAAATTTTGTAAACCTTAAAGTGAATAGAAAAGTTAAGTTCAATGATTCAATTTTCTCCTCGCATGGTATCAGTAGAGTGACCTTTCTTTCCTAGCCATTATTTTTGTTGCTTTACATTTTTTTTCTTTTCTCCACCATGTCTGCTGACAACACCTCATCGTCATCTCCTAAAACCGATCCTTATGTCATTCATCACTTAAAAAACTTGTATACCGTTCTTGTTACCCCTTTACTGACTGGAGACAATTACGGTTCATGGAGTTGTGCAATCACAATGACACTTTGAGCCAAAAGCAAGCTTGGCTTTGTTGATGGATCACTTCCACTGCCAAATGAGAAAAATGATGTTCCCAACTGGGAACGATGTAATGATTTGATTAGCAGTTGGATCCTTAATTCTGTCTCTCCTGAGATCTGTCTTGGTATCTTATATGCTGATACTGCAGCATAAATCTGGACGGATTTGAAGGATCGTTTTTCTCAGTCAAATGGTCCTAAAATCTATCAACTGAAACACCATATTTCTGCCCTAAAGTAGGAGGGTATGTCGGTTTCATCATATTTTACCCAACTCAAATCATTATGGGATGAACTCAGTTCCATTATTTCTGTTCCGCCATATATATGTGGTAATGTCAAATCCATTATCGATCAACAAAATCAAGATCGTGCCGTGGAGTTTCTTCAAGGACTCCATGATAATTTTTCTGCTATTCGTAGCCAAATTCTCTTGATGGAGCTATTTCCCTCAATTCAGCGTATCTATAATTTGGTACGTCAAGAAGAAAAACAACAAGAGATCAATATTTGCATAACTACTACCATTGATTCCGCTGTACTTCAGGCCTCTAAAAACACATCTCAGCCTCATGGAAAGCGTACACGTCCATGGTGTGAGAAATGTCAGAGGCATGGTCATACTCTTGCTACTTGCTATGAGATCCATGTCTATCCCGATAAGCCGAAACAGAAACCAAGCCCACCACCGCCTACTTCCGCTCCCTTTGCTAGTCAATTGACATTTGATCAATACAAAAAACTTCTAACTCTTCTGGCCAAAGAGGAATCTAGTGGGTCCTTCGTTCATTTGACAGGTACAACTCTCACTTGTATAACCCCTTGTTGGATTATTGATTCAGGTGCTTCTAATCATATTGCACATCTCTTTCCTTATTCTCTTCATATTCCCCTGTTCATAAAAGTTTATCCGTTCAATTATTTGATGGTTCTCAAGCGCCTGTGACACACATAGGCACAATCTATTGTTCACCATCACTTACTCTCACGAATGTTTTTTTCATTCCATCATTTAAATTTAATTTGTTATCTATATCTCAATTAACAAAGTCCACAAATTGTGATGCTATTTTCTCTTCTTCTGATTGTGTTTTTTAGGACCGAGCAACGAAGAAGAAGATTGGTCAGGATAGTGCTCACAATGGACTTTTTTTTATCTAGATGACAATTTGAATTTGAATTCTGCCTTTTCTTTCAAGCATTGTAATAAATTTGACCTATGGCATTCTTGTCTTGGTCACCCATCTAGGACTCGTTTTGATTTTATTGTTAAGAATTTTTCTGATGTTATTGCAAATAAAGACTTTATTTGTGATGTCTGCCCCCACGCTAAGCAGACTTGTATTTCTTTCTCTTAAAACACATCTTGTTCTTCCCATTGCTTTGAGTTAATTCAAGTTGATATTTGGGGACCTTTCTCTACCCCCTCTGAAAACGGATCAAGTTTTTTTAAACTATTGTTGATGATTTTTCAAGATGCACTTGGATATATTTAATGAAACAAAAATTTGAAACGTTCACTATGTTAACTCATTTTTTTCTCAAATTCATCATCAATTCAATAAAAAAATATCTCGTATCAATTCGGGAAATGGAGGGATTTTTCTTCATGAACTCCAAACTGTTCGTTCTGATAATGGTTCTGAATTTCTCTCTATTCAACTTCAACTATGGTTTCATAATAATGAAGTTATTTATCAACGTAGTTGTGTTGCAACCCCCAACAAAATGGCATTGTTGAACGCAAGCATCAACATCTCCTTGATGTTGCTAGAGCTTTACGATTTCAAGCAAATTTGCCTATTTCCTTTTGGGGTGAATGCATTCTCACAGCGGCTTTTCTCATAAATAAACTCCCAACCCCTATTCTTGCTTATAAATCGCTTCATCAAGTTTTACTTGGAACTATTCCGTCATACTCATCCCTCCGAGTTTTTGGATGTTTATGTTTTACTAAAAACATGAATATTCAACATAAATTTGATGAACAAGCCAAACCTAGCATTTTTATCGGTTACCCATATGGTCAAAAAGGACATCGCATATATGATCTCAATGCTCATCAAATTTATGTATCTCGTGATGTCATTTTCCATGAGTCTGTTTTTCCATTTCATGATCCTTTATCATCATTTTTTCAAAAGCCTATCACCATAAATCCAATAATTGATGATGGAACTTTTGACTACACTACACCACCATTGGTCTCCATTGATGCTTCGTCGAGTGATTCTATCCTGCAGAATATAGTTGATATTTCCAATAATTCTCCATCTAGTTCTGAAGATAATGATTCAACTAATTCTCTTTTAATGGAGTTTTTTCTAATCATCAATAATAATCATCCTCAATGACTTCGTCGTCCACTAGTTCATCTCAAGGACTATATTTGTAATAATATTTCTTCCTAAACTGATTTTTCCCTGACAAATTATTATTCTTTGTCACATCTAAGTCCTTTCCATTTTGCATTTCTAACTAATATCATTGACAATCAAGAACCACAATCATATTCTCAAGCCATAAAATCTGATGAATGGCGTGTGATGCCATGGCTAAAGAAATTCAGGCCCTTGAATCAATTAACACTTAGTCTTTATGCTTACTTCCAAAAGGAAAATCACCTATTGGTTGTAAGTGGGTTTATAAAATAAAATATCGATGTGATGGTTCTGTCGAGAGATATAAAGGCCGTTTAGTTGCCAAAGGTTATAATCAAGTTGAAGGAATCGATTATCATTACACCTTCGTGCCTGTGGCCAAACTGGTTACTGTTTGTCTTCTTCTTTCCATTGCTACCATCAAGAATTGGTCATTACATCAACTTGATGTCAACAATGCGTTTCTCCAAGGAGATCTCCATAAAGAGGTTTAAATGAAACTTCCTCCCGACTTCTCCCGTAAAAGGGGAGAATTATTTATGCAAATTACATAAATCTATCTATGACCTTAAGCAAGCTTCTCGTCAGTGGTTCTCAAAATTCTCAACCACACTCCTTCGTCGAGGTTTTCGTTAATCTGTTTCTAACTATAGTCTTTTTACATATATTCATGGTCATACTTTTATTTATGTCCTTGTCTATGTTGATGATATTATAATCACTGGAAATAATAATGATGTCATCTCTGACATCAAACAATTTTTGGCTTAATCTTTTTTCATAAAAGATCTTGGCAATCTTCGATATTTTTTAGATATTGAAGTATCTCGCTCCAATAAAGGAATTTTTCTATGCCAACGAAAATATACTCTTGATATCTTATTTGACTCCGGCATGACTAGTTCTCAACCATCTGATTTTCCAATGGAGTCGCACCATCATTTACGCATAACAAATGGCACTCCGCTTCCCGATCCGACAACATATCGTCGCCTCATAGGACGTCTTTTATATCTCACTATCATATGTCCTCACATTCAATATGTTGTAAACACATTAAGTTAATTCATGCAACATCCTCATTCGTCTCATCTTGATGCTGCCAACAGGGTTTTTCATTATCTTAAAGATACTGTAGGTAAAGGTCTATTCCTTTCTGCATCTAGTTCACTTACTTTAGTCGGATATGTTGATTCTGATTGGCCGGTTGTCCTACAACTTGTAGCGCCCAGGATAAAAATGAAGCATAATTGGTTAATTTAATAATTAAACCCTTAATTGAAATATTTTTATGTGTGTTAATTTTGAGTGTTTAAATTAATTATGTGTGTTACAGATACGTGTCTAATGCCATTTAGATGGATAAAATTTCTAGATATGGAACCTAGCAGATTTTTATATATTTAGATGTGTAATGGAAAAACGAGAAGATAGAAACGAACTAGAGGTCAATCGGAGTTACGTAGCTCAAGTAGTGAAGAAAACAGTGAAACGGAATATACAACGTATATGAGACGTATACGAGGGGTAGAATACGAGATATTTTATGGCAAATACTAGCCTTTTTTTAGGAGTATATATGGGTACGTTTTTAAGTTGGAAAATCAAAACGAGCTCGTAATCGAAAAACACGTAAGTTTCCTCTTCTTCTTCTCTTTCGTTTTCCGGTCGCCGCCGCCGCCGCCGCCTCCGGTGGCCGGAAAAGTCAACGTGCTCGGTTTCGAATGAGTTTCGCATAGGTTGTAGCTCTCGTCGTCACGAGTCTAGTGTTGGTCTTGTTTTTCTATTCCGACGGCTAGATCACCGGCAAATTGCCGGTCAACCGCCGGAAAACCCCAAGTTGGGTTCAACCACCCTTTCTCTCTCTTCGTTTCTTGCTCTCTCTCTCTCCCATTTTCCTCGCCGAAGTGGTAGATAACCATCCCGGAGTGTAGGGCTACATGTTGGGGGTGGTGGCGTGGCCGGATGAGCGGCGTGGCCGGAGTTGTGTGTGTTTGAGTTTTGGTGGAAATCATGTGTTTGGGTGTGTTGTTTGTGTTTGTGTGTTGATGGGTTTGTGTGTTGTTGGGTGTTGCCGGTGACGAGAGGTCGCCGGCCGGAGCTAGAAGGTTTGGGAGGTGGTAGTGGTTTGGTGTGTGTTGTGTGTTTGGGATTTGGGGGAAGAAATCTGGAAAAAATAAGAAAATTACTGTTCACATCGGAAAGTCACCGGAGACGGCAGCTATCGGAGCTGGGTGGCCGGCGGGATTGGTGGGGGGCGGCGCCGCCGCATCAGGGGCGGTTTGTGCGCTGGTAGTGCGCTGGTGCGCAGGGACCGTTCGCGGGGGCGCAGTCGTGTGCGGGTGTGCGGGTGGCCGTGCGTCGCCACTGGATGATGGCGCACAGGTGTGCGCGGGTGCGCACGGCCGTGCGCAAGTTGTGGGCGGAGTTGCGCACTGGATGCGTGTGCTGCCGAGAACGCCGCGCGCTGGGCGCGGGCGTACGCGCGTCGTGTGTGCGCACATCGGGTACTGCCGTGCACGTCGGGTGCGCGCCAGTGAGGTTTTTTGCAGGTCGGTCTGAGTCGTTTGTTTCAGTCGAGTTGTCGGGAGTCGGGGGTCTCGGTCAAAATCAACCCTTTTATAAAATTACCATTTTACCCCTCAATCTTGAAACGCTCCGTTTGGGCTCGTTTCAACTCCGAATAAGTTCATTCTTTTTCCGTTGCGACCCAAATTATTCCCTCTTTCATATTAGACTATGAAATTTACCTTTCACACTCTTCTCTTTATTCTCGATCTTCGAGTCTTCATTTTTCCATCCCGTCTTCTCGATCGTTCATTCTTCGGAAAAACGTTTATCTCTTTATTTAAATTCGTCTCTTAATCTTTTGAGAATCTAAGCTATCACGGTACTTTTGTAGGCCATCTGTTGGATCGCACGCTTTAGGCTTTACACTTAAGACTTGTCGGATCACGTGATAACCTTTTATCAAGGTGGGGGTAATTTCTAATTCTTAACCTGTTTACTGCTTTCCCTATTTTGATGCTCGTGTGAGAAATGCTAAATGTTGTGTTTATAAGTGCTGTGCCATATTATATACTGTGCATGGGCTGCGATCCACCTTTGACATGCATTCGCCTCCTATCCAATTTCTAATACTCTGGAAGGTTTGGTGGTCCTCGAAATGCACCAACGGTAATGAGACCATTTTTATAGGATAAGACGGGAAACACCCGCATCTATTCACCCCTTACCATTTCTAATGTCTGCTGTGCTATGTATATGCTGTGACAACGTGACACTTGATATGTATTTTCGGTTTTCTATATTTATATTGAATGCTAAAAGATGCAGAGTTATTCCCACGAGTGTATTCCACGCACTCACCCCTTAATCTGTACTCATACTACAGGAGATGACGAACAGTAGAGCAGTAGAGAGAGAGAGAGAGTGGGTGCCACATCTGGAATTTTCATAAGTTGTCTTTTATGAAGAAATAAGAAACAATGATCGCTATCTTTTGAAATGTATATATTAATACTGTAATTTCTGATGATGAATGATCCTGTAAGTTATATTCTGCTATGTTGACGTTTTTGGGAATCGGCTGTGACCGATGTTATGTTTGATATGGAATCGGCTGTGACCGATATTTTGTATGATATGAAATCGGCTGTGACCGATGTTTATTATGATATGGAATCGGCTGTGTCCGATGTTTTATGAGTAACATATCTGTTTGTCTCATATCTCCTTCTACTTCTAATCGTCTCTTGCCTTCTTCTTTCTTCTTGCATGTCTTGGTTTTAAAAAAAAAAACTCTGATAAATTTTCAAGAAAGAAAACGGGGCGTGACACAACTTGTCGATCAACCACTGGATATTTCAACATGTTAGGTTCTAGTCTTGATTCTTGGAAAACCAAGAAACAACCAACTGTTTCTCGTTCTTTTGCAGAAGCAGAATATCGATCCCTTGCTGCACTTACTTCTAAGTCGCAATGGTAAATCTCTTTTGACAGATCTTAGCTTCGCACATCCCTAACCAATTGTTGTTCATTCTGATAGTCAAGTTGCTATTCATATTGTTGAAAATCCCGTATTCCATGAACGGACTAAACATATTGAGATTGACTGTCATTTTGTTTGAGAAAAAATTCAAACATGACTTATTTCTCCTTCATATATACGTTCTACCGAGCAACTGGTGGACCTTTTTACCAAGCCACTTGGAGGTGATGCTTATCACCAACTACTTGGCAAGTTGGGTGTTATTGACATTTCAATCTCAGCTCCAACTTGAGGGGGGTGTTAGACGTGATAAATGAGGCCATAATTATCCCATATTTTTAGGCCATTAGTTAGTGTATCTGTTAGCTTTATCTACCAATATCTTAACATTTGTTAGTTTGTTTTTTTATCTTTATCTTCACATTTGTTCGGCAACAGAGGTTGTTCCTCTTTTTATATATTTTAAATCTTGTAAACCTTATCATTTAAACTGTATAAATGTTACGGTAAAGTGATTAGAAAAGTTAAGTTCAATGATTCAATTTTCTCCTCACACTATGGTGGTACTATAATCTCATTGAAGTTTGTCAAACAAACTTTGGTTTACCACTTCCTCAAACCACACATAGATTATTGTTTTATATGAAACCTCACAATGATGTGTATCGTTAAATCATTGATAAAACACATTTGTAAGTCGTGGTATTTTTAAGACAAATATATCTCCTATTGTCCTTTATGAGAACAATGCAACTTGTGTTGCACAAAAGAGTAATGAGTATGAAAAATGAAACTTATTGAAACACATAACCCCTAAATTATTCTATCCGCATGAGCTCTAGAAGAGTAGTGAAGTTATTATATAAAAAATGCGCTCTGGTGACAATCTTGCAGATTTGTTCACTAATCCTTTTCTATATCTATTTTAAAAAAATACGTTCATGGTATTGGAATGCGTAGATGTGGAAGATCGTTGTCTTCAAGGGGAGTGATAACTTCAAAACAATCTTGAAGATTGGGTTCTGAAGACCAGTGGTTATACTCGTTTAACCCTGAAGGTTGGGTCCTGAAAATCGTTGGTTGTACTCTTTTTCCCTTTATTAAGTTATTTTCCCACATGGTTCTCTTAGTTAAAGGTTTTTAACAAGGCAACTAGTGCAACACATTAGAATATGTATGTCATGTACTATTTTCTCTTCTAATTTTTTGCCACTGAGTTTTTCTAGCGAGTTTTTAATGAGACATGTACATCAAGTCGTAATGCCCAAGGGGGAGTGTTATAAATTCTTATTTATGTGGACATTATTCATATAAACCCTCCATATTCTATGATCTTTAGAATTCATACATTTGTATATAAATATTGTACTCAATGGAGTGAATTAGATTGAAGAATAAAATTCCATCTTCTCGATTATCTCTTCTTTCTATTTTGTTACTTTTATATTGTGGATGTATTGTTTCATACAAGTAAATGCTATTGGACAACATATTTTACAACATAATTTATAATTTTTAAAAAATACATGATTTTTTTTTTGATATTAGGTTTAAAAAAATAAAAATTTATGTAATATATATATATATATGGGCCAAGGTGTAAAACCGAAGGCCGAAACCTAAATATAACATTTTCCAATGGGCTCTTTTAAACATCATAACTTATCCCAAAATAGTTGACTCTCTCTCTATTCACTCTCCAATGGACACTCTTCAGGCCACTTACAGAGACGACGACGACGACACTAATGCCTCCCCTTCGCCACCATCAACCACCGCTGCTTCCGACGGAGTAGCCACCGCTACAATTCCCAGCACCGCCGACTTAAGCTCGAGTAGGAGCCCGGAGTTGCTAGAAAACATTCACACCGACGAAATCAAGGAAGAGGTCGAAGCTACTGCGTTCCATGATGTTTCGTTCGAAGATGCCGACCAAATTGACCAGATTACCCCTATTCGGCCCCCAGAATTAGATGGTGACGAAGGAGAGGAGGAAGAAGAAGAGCCTCCTTCGAAGAAGCAGAAGCAGCTCTCCGATCTGCCCAAACCTACAACTGGCGGTACTGAAATTACCGAAATGCCCTCTCCTCCAGCCGACGCAATTGCTCCACAGCCGCAGAAGGGGAAGCCGCTCACTGCCAAGAAATCGAAGAAGAAGAACAAGGATGTGTGGAGTACCACCTCAAGGAAGGGAAAGAAAAAGACCAAACACGCATCAAACAACAATAACAACTCCAAGAATGCCACCAATGGCGGTGCCTCAACTGAAGACAAAGTGTTCATAACCCCAATCCCTAGATTTCCCGACAAAAATGATGATAGTCCGGATTTGAAGATATGCCTTTCGAAGGTTTACAAAGCAGAGAAGGTTGAACTCAGTGAGGATAGATTGACAGCAGGGAGCACAAAGGGGTATAGGATGGTGAGGGCAACAAGGGGAGTGATTGAGGGTGTGTGGTATTTTGAGATTAAAATAGTGCATTTGGGAGAGACGGGGCACACGAGGTTGGGTTGGACTACTGAGAAAGGGGACTTGCAGGCTCCCGTAGGATATGATGCTAACAGTTATGGTTATAGGGATATTGATGGGAGTAAAGTGCACAAGGCATTGAGGCAAAAGTATGGGGATGAAGGGTATAAACAAGGTGATGTTTTAGGGTTTTACATCAATTTGCCAGAGGGAGGGTCATATGCCCCTGATCCTCCACGCTTGGTTTGGCACAAGGGGCAGCGCTACGTTTGTGCTGCCAATGCTAAGGAGGATTCCCTGAAAGTTGTGCCTGGTGAGTTATCTATTGTTCTCAGCTGCACATGTTGATTTAGTACCTTTTAGAATTCATTTTTATAAATCTCTGTTTGCCTCGTTCCTTCTGGGAATAGCTTGCTAATGGATTGGGAGCTAATGTTTCATTTGTTGCTTGTTCTGTGATCCCTAATCTTGTGGTCAGAAAGACTTGACTTGTTTATGTGTAATTTTAGTACTTGAATACCTATGGAATTGATTTTTTTTTCTTTAGGTGGGCTGATATTTGGTCATACTTGATTGTGTATCTTGGTGGTTATAATGTTATAGGTATAATCGTGGAATTATGGCTTATAAGATGGAGTGCCTTATGCATTGAATATGTACTTCTGCTGATTATCTATTCCCCTTGAGATGAGTGGGGATACCTAAATTTGTATGGGAGATTGATATCTGGCCTTTGGGGGGGGGGGGGGGGGGAGGGGCTGGAGTGGTGAAGGGTTCAATTCTTATTTCAAACTGGAATTAGGAATTCGAATCGTTTAAGCATTTCGCTTCATATTTTCTTCACATTATTCATGGAATAAAATTGTCTCCTACTTGGTCTGTACATTTTAATATCTAATAATATTTGTTGTAGTCCAAAACACTTTTATTTTGCTTTGTTCCTTCATCATTTCTTTTTCTTTTTAAATGAGTAACTGGAAGAAAATTTAAAAAAATGGCAAATAAAATTATAAAAAGTGGGTATGACATCCACTTAAAATGGATAATATCAAAGTGCCAACGTCCTTTCCCTAGCAAAATTCAAAACATGCAAGTTCCTGAAGTCCTTACACTTTCAATCCCATAAGGAAATTTGTTTCTTAAGTTAGTGATTAGTGGATAGTCTAGTTTAGTGCATTTGATGGTGTATTATTTTTGTTGTCTCAATCTCTGTCAATTTGTGATTAAACTATTTAAACCAGTTGATGAAAATGGCAACAGAAATGATGAAAAATATTTAAACTTCATCAACAGTAAGGTTGACAATGTTCGTGACCACAGCCTCCTGTGGTGCTGTGCCTGTATAGAATGCATCACTGTAAAAGCACAAGATGCAGGTGAGCTGAAGCCTTGTGCCTTTGTTTGTCAGAGTGCACCTCTGCGTGCCTTTTCTGGAAGTTACAATAGAAAAACCTAGAAGATCTCTTAGATATCATTAAGTGTCTCTTGGGAAGACACCAGGCACTTTTGAGGTTGCCTTTTTCAAAGAAAACCAGTCTTTTGATGTCAATCTCAAGACCTTGATTTTTACCATGATATTTCATTGACAAGTATTGGAAGATTTCCAGCAGGCTTGGCTGCTTAAAGCAAGGAAATATTGGGTGAGGATTAAGTCAGCTGAAATGTTTAATTCTGAAAAAATTGCTAAATATTTTCTATGATCAGAATCGATGAGATATACCAATGTTGTAAAAGGCAGGTAAGGTGGTCATCCGGGCACTTAGAGGACCTTGTTCACACTGTTTTTGATCATATCTGTTCTTAGGCACTGAGCACTGTCTGGATCTGTTTTTTTATAAAGAAAACATGACCAAAATGAACTGTGAAATTAGAGTTGAACACAATTAATATAATAAGTCCAATATAATGGTTTTATAATGGGTTTAGTATAAATTATAGTTAGAGTTAACATAAGATTTAAAAACTAATTCTTAACTTTTCAACAATACTATCTTTTGGGAAAAAAAGTTTAGAAACTAGACTCTTTTTATAGGATGGAAGGAGTAGTATTAAATTAGAGTTTTCTCCATATCTCACCTTAATGATCCTTATGACAAAATATCCTCTTGCAAAGTTAATCAATGAACTCTTCTGCTAAAAGCTTGTCTCCTGCTTTGTAATATGTGAGTTTCACTGTAGGTTTGTAAGGCTAACAAGAAGTAGCTATATTATTGTAGTAGTGGTAACATTGACTTGCATGCCATGCCATTTCAGCTGGAATTATTTAACTTTTGTGATCATTGATGATCCCAATTTAGCATCTAAGTTTATGAAAGGTTGAAGCCTGTGCAAATAATGTAAATTAGTTCCATTAGAGTTATATTGAAAGTTCTATCTGACATACTATAATAAGAATCTTTATCTCACCTATTATTTTTCTATTCAGTTGAGTTTCTAGTATGAAATATATCCCACAATACTGAGTTGTTGCTGAAATTGCCATTTATTTTTGCAGTTATTCTGGTGCTCATGTTAACCTTTGTACTACCATTTATACATGTAATTCTAGTATTGTGAAACTTTCTCCATTCAGTTATGTATGAACTATCACTTGTGGTGTGCAGGAAGTGAGATATTGTACTTCAAAAATGGAATATGTCAAGGAGTTGCTTTCATGGATCTATATGGTGGTCGTTACTACCCTGCTGCTTCGATGTACACTCTTCCGAACCAGCCAAATTGTGTTGTTAAGTTCAATTTCGGTCCTGATTTTGAAAGGTTTCCTGAAGACTTTGGTAGTCATCCTGTTCCAAAACCCATGATTGAAGTTCCATATCAAAGTTATGATGACAGAGTCGAGAACGGTGTGTTCAGTGAGAAAAAATAATAGCTAAAAATCAGTTGCTGCATTTATTAATTGAATAGGAACATGATGTTGTTTGATTTGGATTTTGTTGTATTTTTGGATTGTTCTTTCTAGTTGTAAACTTATCTCATAGGCGAACAACTAACTTTCTGGTGTTTTTTTCCCATTGAGGCCATTTCTTTTGGATAGAAATGGCCTGAGATATTTAATCTTCTAACTCTTTGTTTTATAATTTCTTCAATTGAACGAATTTTTTTTCTTAAGACTCTCATTACAGAAATTGAAGCCATTCTTTACTGCTCTAATGTGCAGATGTTACTGTCTCATTGTATATTTGAAATGATTTGGTGTAGAAACTAGTCTTTACTATATTAGTTCTTGGGGCATGGGGGATAAAATTTTGAAATAATTAGTGAGAGGCAATAGTTATGTAGCTCAATACTTGAGTTTGCCTGTCTTATATTCTCTTAGAGGAGAAGAGGGGAGGCAATCTTCTCTATGGTGAACTCTGCATAATATAAACTTTCTTTTTGATGACAGGTGGTAGTCCATGGAATATTACCAGAATGTCCCCTATGTTCAAAGTGATAAAAGAGGAAAACAGTAAAATTGCAAAAGCTGCTGAAATGATTGATTCTTAAGCTTGAGCATACACTCAGGTTGGTAGTGTTTCATTTATAAAAACTACTTGGTTTTATATCCTACTGTGTATTTTGTTATAATGAGGTTATGTTTACTAATATATGAGTTTTACCATGTCCTTTTTAATTGCTAGGACGATACTCGTGTTAATTACACACCTATCATAAATATCTCTTAATAGCTTCTGTGTTTAATAATTGTGGCATTCTCTCATCAGCCTACATGTAATGTATATCCCGTTTCAGTGTTCATTAACACACTAGTATTTCTTCTACCCAAGAGCAACTCCAGTGGTTTGCTTTATTTTGTACAAGGCCATTTTTGCGCACCAGAATATTCCTTCTAATTTAATTTAATTAATTATTATTGATTATTATTGTTATCAAATTATAACATATAGCTTGTATGTTAAAATTTTCATTTTTATTTAATATTTAATATTTAATACTCCCTCCCATCCCAATTAAGTGTCGTGCTTGAATTTTTGTCATAGATTAAGGAATATAAAAATTGGATGAATATACCCCTTACAAATCAAGGAATTTAGGATTCAAAAGGAAAGAGAATCAGATTAATTCCATAAAAGATCATATCAAGTTCCTAAACTTTAGGTAATAAATATTAATAGGGGTAATTTGAGTATGAAGTTGCATAAAAGATTAAACGACACCTAATTACATACAAGATTTGACCTCTAATCAGCACTTAATTAAGATCGGAGGGAGTATATGATTTGTATAACCAATATTTTTATTAATTAAAATAATATATAGATTAATTAAAACTAGATATGGACTTCAATGAAATAAATAAGAATTAAAATGTATTTCATAATTTAATTTCACCAAAAACATGAGTTGCACTGTTGCAGTATCAATAGTTATTAATTCTCTGAATTTGGAAATTCTTCGTATAAATGATCAACGGATGCATTTCAAAGTGCCATGTGAGCCTATGCATCTTTAGTTCATCTTAATGTGATTCTGTTATTATTAAGGGGATGCTCAGGCAACAGGAATGGAAAGAAATGAAAAGTGGCAGGTTGGTGTTTAAGAATCATTCCTCTACAATAGATTTCATATCCCACTTTACAACCCTCCTAAATGTTTGGAATGAAAGTCATTTCCATACCTATTTGACCGATGTAAAATTTCCACGTGCCCTGAGGCTGACTCTTGCCGACTTTGCTTTTTTCCTGAATCGACCACACCTAACCCTACCTAGGCCGCACCTTACCTCACCTAAGCACTAGGCTCTGGAGTCTGCTGACCACCTTGTGTCTAGCACCTTCTACAACATAGTACCCATTTATTCCCCTCTATTATCATTCCATTCAGATATCTCTTAAATTACCAAACACCCCATGGAATTACAATGCAGTCAGAACATCTTTTTTTATTTTCCTTTTTATGATAATAATATTATAAAAAAAAATTAGGAAATAGTAATTAAGAAATACATATTAAACATAGTACGAAACTGAAGTTAAAAAACTGAATTAGATTAGAAAAAAAGTAAATGCAGAGCATGCTGTAGAAAGAATCCTTCAATGTGGCATGGAAGTTGATGGTAAGATTGGAAGAAATATGTGCGGTGCTTGATACCAAAATAGTTATAATTTATTTCATTGGAGATGATCTAAAGTAGCGTTTTTTTTTCCTTATAAACGTTGCTTCCAGGATGAGATTCTTTCCATCTCAAATGTGTCTTAGTGTTGTCTTTTGGCTAACTTGTTTTTTCATATTTTGTGAGTAGTTTCTCTCAACAGCTTTTTGAACTGAAATATGGGCAATTATTTTATTCACATTTACCTCAACATAGTCCTGTTCTGGTACCCAGTTTGACCTGGAAGAATGGTAAGAAATATTTTTAATATATTGCATACATGTCTTTAGTAAGACATTCTTAAGAAAAGAAGGAAATGTTTTGTTCTTCCTTTTTACATTGAGCTTTAACATTATTGTTTCACGAAATGGTTCGTTTCTAACTCAGGCTGAAATTGTGAAACTCTATTGAATGAGTTAGCCTAATTAAAATCAGTATTTCGTCATGATAATAGTTGCACATCTTTTTCATGTTTCGTATCTTCTCAATTCGTCTCCTGGCAATCTGTCTCCAACCTGATTAATTTATAACCTCAATTACAATCTTACTTTGTTTTGATAGATTGCTTTTGTATTGTTCAGATATGACAATCATGTAAACTCTGGTCCCCTTGAGTATGCTGTTTGGATTTGAAGTTCTTCACTGTCCATCATAGATGCTCTATATGTGACGTTGGTGAATTTAGCTGTGTGATAAAAGTGTCTATATATGTATTTACATGTGTTATTAAGGAAAAAACAGTACTTTTGGAATTGTGTTCATGTTTTTTCACTTCTAAATATTAGGTTATTTATTTTCCAACCTTCCCTTAATTGGGTCCCTTTATTTCTATTTCTAAACATTAGGTGCACGTATTTTTCAGTTTTATTTGAATAGGGATCCTGCAGGGATCAGATTTTTATGCATAAGAAACTATAAACGTATTAAGGATTTAATTTTTACAAATGAAAGTATAGAGCCTCAACTCAGAAAAATTGAAAGTACAAAGACGTAATTCAAAAAAGTACTAAATACTAAATTATATCACAAATGAAAATATAGGATCCTAACTCAAAACCTTGAAATTGCATGACCCAGATATTTATCATACCTATTAATTATTATTTTCCATCAACTACTGCATAACTATATAAGGAAAGCCTTATGGAATGTTGGTTGAGGTTCATTTCGGTTGGCACATGAGAAATTGAAGGAATTCTTCTACTTGTGTTAGACCAAACGAGTGAGAAATTGAAGTTGAAGAAGGGAAACTTAATTGATGTGTTTGCTAGTCATTTGTTGAGTTGAGCTTGCATTTTCAAATATAAATTTATTGTCAACTTCTCTGCAGTTGTTTCGATTTGATGTGGTCTAATGATGTTAGGCAACAACACACGAGATCTCATGTTTCAGGATGGCTGCTATATAATGACACCATTAATATGCTCATGATGTGTATCAAAAGCATTGAAATATTATTTGTAACAGAGGATCTTGAGTACTTGTAAGGGTGTTTGGTTGGACGATTTGGCCTTTTAGCTTTGGCCAAACAATGCTATGGAGGAACTGGGATTTTTGTTTTATGTATGCAAGTTAATACGACAGAAAATGAGCAATTGCGAACTCCAATTTGGCGATTTAAAAGATTTGTCAATTTCTGTACATTTGCTAAGATGTTTTGGAATTTATATATATAAGATTTTTTTTTGTTTTAAAAATAAGCTCTTAAAAGTTAAAATATAAGAGTGACACTCCTTTGCACAAGGTGCACAAATCCAAATCTGTGCACAACAATACTGTTATATTATATGAAGTAATACTGTTATATTATATGAGTAATACTGTTAAAACTATATATAATATAACAGTATCATTCATATAATATAATAATATTGTGCACAAAATTGGATCTGTGCACCTTGTGCACAAAAGTTTTTGCCAAAATATAATAAGATCATCTAAGATGTTAATAACGTTAAAAATAAGGGAGTTCGTTGAGATTCTGAAAGTAATTTAATTTTTTGTAAAGCGAGCTTATACAATACTAATATATTATTTTGTAACCTTAAACTTAAAGTTGATCTTTAAAGCTTATGAACTGATATACGACATTTTAAAGTATAAGAGTTCATATGTTTCCACATTATGTTTGGTTGTCTAAATTGATAAAGAAAATGGGCCTGTCAGGTCATCAATCTTAATTCAGTTTTATTAAAATTCCATCCTCTTAAAAAAAAAGAATAATCTAATTTCAAATTATTGATTATTTGAATAATATTTGCCAGGTTGATGACTTTTGGTAATTTACTCAATGACCAATTATAGGGTCAAAACATCGAAAATAAAAGGCTATATAAAGTGGCCAACATATGAAGTGCCTTTTATAGACTCTGAAATAAACCTTTTATCAATTTATTATTTTTATATTAAACACTCTACTAATTAGCGTCTTAACAATCTCCCAAAATTTCCAGTGTCGTTTAGTTTGTTGCATTTCTAAAAATGTCCCATTGTCTTGAACATTTTCTTGAGCTAAATATGAGTGGATAAATAGAGTCCGAGTTTAATCTGGATTTGAGTGAGAAAGTGCTTGATTTTTGTATCCCACTAAAGATTTGAGACCTTTTCTCCTTTTAATTTAAATTGTGAAAGAAAAAATTGTCTTTTACTTACCATAAATTTCATTCATTTAAAAAAAAAAAAAGTAAATGAAGTTTTTTATTTCCACAATATGTGTATGAGAATTACCCAAATGATAAAACGTACAGAGATTCAAATCATACGCTGAGATAATTAACTCCTCTTGACATCAGACAAAACAAATCTTAATTAACACCCGAGAAGTTTACGTGGATTACTAACCCAAATCACTGAAGCTAGACGAAGAAATAGATGTAGAATACACCGATGTCCAACTCCAAAGTCGATTTTTGAGTTCTTCCAACATTTTCTCCAGCTCGAAACTTTTCATTTTGGAGAATAATTGCATTTCTTTTCTTCCAAATTAGCCAAGCCACACATTCCCATATACAAACTGCAAAGACTTTCCCCTTCTTCCCCTTTAGAATCCTACTAAAGTGTAGTAAGTTCATCGAGGGATTAGAAGAGAGGACCATCTCCACTCCTAGCCAATTAACACAACCCATCCACACCTTATATTAAAAATCACATTTGAACAACACATGGCATACCGATTTAGGAAAAGTTGTTGCAAAAAGCACAATTAGGACTCACATTTTGTGGAAGAATTCTTCTTCTTTGCAGCTTTGTCAAGGCCGGGATTCTCTCCCATAAAACCCTCCATGCGTGCACTCAAACTTTTGGTACGAGATCTTATTCCAAATGTTGGTCCCAAGTGGTTCAGAGGGGTTGAATGAACCTCTATCAAATTTTTTATTTTTTCAAACTATCTGAACTATCGCTGCTGAATTCAACTACAGAATATAGCAGACGCACAGAATCAGTAAGCTGACAGAATGCTGTTTCAGCTTACTGTTTCAGAGTTTTAGTATGCAGCTGAAAACACAAAGATAGAGTTTCTTTTTTAAGAACGTTTCCTTTTCGAAATATGATTTTCTCAAACTTTGAGATGCATAATGAACATATATATATATATATATAAATGCAGCACCAAATGATAAAGCAATAAAAACACGCAAATTGTTTATAAAGGTTCGAAAGTAGTGTAATCCTTCTACGTCCTCTCTACTCCTTCTTCAAGGAAGAACTTCGATAGGTAAGATTGATTTACAAGACTTATCTAAACAATCTATCCCTAGCAAGCTATTACCTACAAGAATCAGAATGATCCTTAGGCCGACCCACACATGGTTCAACAAACTCACACAGAGTTAAAAACCTTAACATACTTAAGACTAACACTCAGTGAGGATCTAAATCCTTCCCACTGAGGATACCAAATAAAATAACCTAGCAAACAACACAAATGTTAAAAAGTATATAGGTCTTCAACTGGTGCTTCGAAGTCAGCCTTGATATCTCTAAAGTTCTGAAAAACTCGTCGGCTTGGCTGCTTCACAGTAAGGTTGAGTGACTGAAACTTGAGAGAAACTTGAGTGTTTGCTAGAGAGAATACGAGAGATAATGTTTTAGTAGTTTCTCCAGTCAACTCTTCCTCCTTAAATACTTGAAGGAAATGTGTCCATTGAAGAGAGACACTCCATTAGAATTTGAAATTCCTTGATCTCCTTTGATCTTCTCTGCTCTTGCATTAAATGATTCTGGAAAAATTGGGGAAGAGTTCTTGTCTTATTCTGCAGAACAT
This sequence comes from Scutellaria galericulata, assembly GCA_946896805.1. Taxonomy (NCBI): domain Eukaryota; kingdom Viridiplantae; phylum Streptophyta; class Magnoliopsida; order Lamiales; family Lamiaceae; genus Scutellaria; species Scutellaria galericulata. The sequence goes on from OX335792.1 coordinate 11,729,200, forward strand.
TAATTGCGGCGCTCCTTGACATCAGGCCTCTTGCAGGTTGTCAGTCCACATGGTAGTGAGACACTGGTTCTTCAATCACTTCCATCTACCAGCTACATTGACAAGATAAAACCTCGTATTACAGTGATCTTCCTCGTACTGCATAATAATGCGTGTTGTCTTCCTGTTTCCTGATTTGAATGCAGTGATAACTTTATGTTCTATATTAGCTTTCTGTTTCATGTCTGCTTGCTATTCTGCGACTGCTTTCTGTTTTGAGACTGCAGAACGTTTCCCAATTCTCTTTACTGCTTACCAGTGTTATAAAGTGCACCCTAGGCGGCCCCCTAGGCGTCACCCAGGCGCTATGCGCCCCAAGCCCGAAGAGAAATCAGTTAATTCGTTGAGAAAATCACACGGGCGCATAATCGGCGCGTTTTCACTGCCTAGGCACCACACAGCCGCATTAAACGATTTTTTTTTTTCATTTTCCCAAATTTCAAAACGACATAGTTTAATGTTGAAAAGAAAGCCCTAACTCAAAATTTCTTCTAAATCACGTTTTTTGTTCTCCTAAGTCCATTCTTCTCATTCTTCTTTAACAAGTGAAATTGGAAGAGTTCAAGCTAATTTGGTATTAGGATATTTCTGTTTAGATTTTGATGAGACAAAACAGTAACGTAATAGAGATTTAGAGTATCCCATTTTTCCATGATATTTATGTGGAAACTTAGTTTTTTCTTAAATTTTTATTTTGAGTTGAAGTTAGAAGTATCGTGGAGATCAACAAGATGAAGATTACTGATAGCAGTTGGTTTCTGCAAAGAAGCGCTTTCGGATACTGCATTTAGAAAGCACCAATACAATAAGCAGTAGTGTTCTAAAGTTCGCTAGGTGCCAGTCGGGCGCCAAGCGCCTAGGACGCCTAGGCGGTGTGATAAGTCGGGTTTTGTGTGTGTTTTACATGTGTTATGTGACTAATTTTATACTCAATTATTCACTACTTTGTTGCATTTATCTGATATTTGTCATACTCGTCTCGATGGCTTTGATTTTGCATTTTCCATGAATTTCAGGTTGTTTGCAAGACAAATCGATCGAGTGTGAGAATACAAGAGGTAGAAGTCGCGTGTGCCGAAAGGGAAGAAAAAGCCCAACACTGAGAGCTTCAATGTTGGGAATGTGAATGCTAGTTGCTTCTGGCTTGTTAGCGGCCCAATTCATTAAGCCCAATTCCTCCTTAATTTAATCTAGGGAACAAAGAAAGGAATGTGATGCCATTTTGAAAGGAATAGATAATTTCCATATTTTTGTCCATCTTGGAGAGATTCATACCAATTATTTTAGGAAGGAGTTGAAGGGGATCGAAAAGGGATTTTTTGGATCTTTAGAGAGAAGAAGGCAGAGAAAGGACAAAACTTATATCTTTTGTAGTTTGATAACGATGTTTAGAGGCTAATCTATCTTTTCCAGCCCATTAAAGTCATTTTTTTGTTTGAGAAGCCATTTATATGCCTCCTTTGTAGAATACGTACCGTTTGCGGCGTAGCTCCACCTCCATCTATCGTTGACCCCTTGTTTCAAAACACACTTGTTTATCAAAGAAAACAAATCATTAAACATCTCAACCTCTCTCTCAAAAAGATTCCTTCTCCACCCCATACCCACCTCCACACATCATCCCCCATTCTCCCATATCCCCAACTCTAGCATCCTTATTGAGACTTCAGTTAAATAACCTTGGAAATCTATCTCTTAAGTTTAAAGCCCCAAACCCACTGATCCTCCCAGAAGAAAGTTTTATTGTCATCTCCTATTACCTTACTCAACCCCCCAACTAACCAACCCTCACGCCCCCCACCAGCCGCCTTAATCACATACCCCCACAAGATTAAACACCCTTTCTCCATAACTCATCCCCACACCCCAAGACACTCCCAATCTAGATTTCACTACCTTAGCCTATAAACTCTCATTATCAATGTAAAATCTTCACATCCATTTCACTAGAAGAGCTTTGTTGAAACATTCAAGATCTTTAACCCCAAGACTCCCAACCCCTTTTAGCATGCAAATTACATCCCATTTTACCCAAGGAATTTTACTCTTACACTCACTTCCCCCCACCCCACAAGAAATGTCTTTGAAGTTTAGCAATCTCACACAAGGTATTTTTTGGGGCTCGAAAGGTGGAGAACAAATAAACCGAAAGAGAGGATAGCACCGCATTGAGCAATGTGAGCCTACCAATGGAGATATTCTGACCTTCCCATCTTCTAAAACGATTTTTAATTTTCTGCACTATATGCGCCCAATCGGCCGCCTTCATATGAGTGCACCCCACCTTCATTTCAAGATATTTAAAGGGAAGGCTACTAACACAACACTCCAGAATTCTAGCAGACTCGATAACACTTTTCTCTTCAACATTCAAACCATACAACCAACACTTTTCACGATTCGTTTTCAGACCAGAGACAGTTCAATATTGCAGATGAACAGTCTAAGGAACCATGCATTCTCCGTCGTTGCTTTACCAAAAAAAATAGTGTCACCCACAAACTGAAGATGCGAGATCGGAATATTTTCCTTTCCAACTTCAAGTGGGCTAAACAAATCTTTGTTAATTGCCCTCGACATCAGAATACTAATCCCTTCGGCCGCCAACAGAAACAGGAAATGGGATAAAGGATCACCCTACCTCAACCTCCTTTCAAGTTTAAATTCGCCTGAGGGGCTTCCATTGACTATAACTGAACCTTGAACTGTAGACACACATTCCATCACCCATCTAATCCATCTTGAATCAAAATTGAACTTTTCCATCACAGACTTCAAATACCCCAATTCCACGGAGTCATAGGCTTTAGCAAAGTCTATTTTAAAATAAAACACCTTTCTTTCTTCCTTTTGACATCTTCAATGGCCTCATTCAGGACAATCACACTATCCAGAATTTGTCTGCTACCGATAAAAACAGATTGCTGATAAAAACCTCCTCGCTAAGACTTTTGAGATAACCTTGTAAACTCCCCCAAGTGAGATAGGTCTAAAGTCATTCAGCTTCAACGCTTCTTCTTTCTTCGGAATCAGTACTATAAAAGATGGGTTCAGGCCGATCACTAATTTCCCATGGATATGAAATTCTTTCATTAGTCTCATAAAATCCTTTTAAACGTCTCCCAAAACTCTTTCAAAAAACCAAAATTAAACCCATCAGGCCTCGGGCACTTGGAACTATCACATGATGCGATCACCTAAAAAACTTCTTCCTCCGTGAAATGAGAAGTGAATAGCCTATCATCTTCGGATGTTATTTTCCAGCTGGCAAAATCTTGGCATAACTCTGGTCGAACCCAAATGGACGAACTGAAGTTTTTTCTAAAGTGCTAAAAAATGCCTTTCTTAACGTCTGCAACCTCATCTTTCCATTCACCCCCAATCATCAACCCTGAAATCTCATTGTTCTTACAACGAATGTTAATACATCTGTGGAAAAATCTCGAATTCACGTCACTCTCTAACCCATTTACATCAAGCTTTTTGCATAAGAAGACTTTCCTTATCTCGGATGTCAAGAAATCAGCGAGCCCTTTCATCATTTCTTCTGATTATGTCTTCCTCATCTAAGCCTAACGCATCATCAATCTAATCGAGCCTAAAGATTTCTTGTCTTCTCTCTTCTATCTTCTTGTCTAGCGACCCAAAAGTCTCTTTGTTCCAAAATTTCAGATCATTTTTTAGTCTTTTGAATTTCTCCTTGATCACAAATCCACCCCAACCATTCACCACATAGCTTCCCCATTTTTCTTTTACATCTTAAAACCAGGGTGATTTTGCCACACATTCAGAAATATGAAGGGTCTCGGTCCCCAATCTTTCACCATATTTTCAAGCAAAATTGATCCGAGATGGAGCATTTCAGTCCCTTCTGATGAGAGCTAGACTAGCAAGATAACCACTCGTTATTTATCATAATGCGGTCAATCCTGCTCTTACATGAACCATCTGGTCTATACCAAGTAAAAGACCTACCATGAAGAGGTAAATCGATAATTCCTAAATCACGAATGAACTCATCGAAACCTTCCAAGTCCTTCTTGCAAGAAACATCTCTTCTGCCCACTATTTTTGACATTCTTCTTACTGAATTGAAGTCACCCACTACGCAAACACAACTTGACTGATTCTGCACAATAACCTATTTTACACGATCCCACAAGATCCATCTATCGGCGATCGGACATGGCGCACATATGTTAATCAGACAACACTCAATCCTATTCGAACCCCAAAAACCATTCATAATAATAGCCCCTGCATATGCCACTGACTTGATGCAACAAACAACTTAGAATTCCAAATCGTTAATAAACCCCCTGATCTCCCTTCTACTTCTTTGAATGCCCACCCAAAATTACCATTAACCCAAATCGATCTGCACAACAATTCATTAATAATTTCTTTTTTTGTCTCCTGTATACAACAAACATCAACCCCATAACCTTTTATTAAATCTTTAATTTCTTTGCACTTTGCCCTACCCCAAGCCTCTAATATTATAACTTAGCACTTTCATTGATTCAGGTCCATATCAAACTCATTGGCACTCAGATTCACGCTAGTGCTTTCACTCAGCACTTCCTCTACCAAATTGCTAATTAGTTGGTCCTTCATCCTGATCGCGCACAAACCCATCTACTTCCCTACTAGCCATGTCTTTGATGTTTCCTCTCTAATAGCCTCAATCTTGTCTTTCTTGGATTCTTTGTTCGCCATACCTCTTTTTAACCATCAATAAAAATTAGACATTTTCATCACTGTTGTTCGTATCATCTACATTAGCCCGTGTCATTAGAACTTGAAAAGTTCCATCATAAATCATGTCAACAAAAGCAGATCACACTATCCATATTCGTTTGTACCTTCAATGTTCAAACTCGAGTTTATATATTAACAAAAATCATCTAAACAAGAAACTGAAGTTTGGGTTGAACTTTTTTTTTAATCTTTCACAAATGGCAACATTTTGGGGTTAAACCTTCCTATTTGGATGGATGGAGTTGGGTATGTGGATTTAAAATCCATAGTTCAAATCCATTCCACATGTTTGGATGAAAAATTAAATGAATATATTCTCAAATTTAAGTTTTGAAATGAATGGACTTGAAATCTATATTTTGGGCCTTATGAAATTGTAGTTCAATTTTGAAACCCAGTCATTTTGAAATCTCTCATCACTGGCTTCTCCTCTCTCCTCCCCCGCGTGCAGCGCATACTCTCTCATCACCAATCTCAGTCTCTCCTCTCTCGATCTCAGTCCCTTGCATGCTGTGGCATCATCTCCCATCACCGATCTTGGCCCTCTCCTCTCTCCTCCCTTGCGTTCTCTTTCTCTCTCTCATCTTTGATCTATAACTTCTCCTCCCTCACATTCTAGTTCTTATTACCGATCTCTCTATTCTCCTCCCTTGTGTTCTCTATTTCCTTACCGATTTCGATCTCTCTATTCTTCCCCTTTTCGCTCTCATACCTCTTAAAAATTGCACAAGAAAAGATTGGAAAAATAAGGTAAATAAACACGATCGAAAAGTTAAACCTCGTGTTCAACTTATTCTTGATTCAGATGTGTAACAATATGAAATGTTTTTTTCTTTAGTTTTGTAATTATACTATTAAATATTGTTTTGATTGAGATGTTTTAAGTTTTGATTTATTTATGTTAATTATATTGAGATTTGGTTTGATTTGGTAAAAAAAAATGTTAATTCTATTGTATATTAACTTTCAATAAATTTATATTTTTTAAATTATTTATTAAATAATTATCAAGCAAAAACAAGATTAAATAAATAAAGAATTTCAAATATTCAATCACATTTAGCCAATCATATACTTTAAATCTAGGGCAACACTCTTGTAGCCCATGGGTCCGTGCCCTCGCCCTGCTCCGACCCGCCATATATATAGTTTTTTTAACCTACGCTATGAGACATGAGAATCATAGGTGAGAGATGGATCTCACAGCTGAGAAAGATGTTGTAACCTCAAATTCATACTCAATCTCTATGCTCAATTAGAGTCTCACACAATTTCTTCTCAAAATCAACAACACAACAAATTAGGGTTCTTCTACTCTTACTTTTTCAAAGATCTAGGGTTCATCTCATTTTTTTCTCTTGCTCGAATTCACAAGAAGACTACATCAAACAATAGAGGAAGATATGAACAATGAGCAAGGTAAATTTTCACAAAAACACAGGTTTCAAAATGTATACATAGATAAATAAACAATGCTGATACAACTCTTATAATTATAGGTCCAGAATCAAGTGCAATTCTGATACTATCAAGTGAGGAAGATGAAGACAATGATATAGCATCAGCTTTTCTGAATCAGATTATTGAAACAATAAATGAAGGTAATATACATTGGTTTTTTTAGAGGATGTTTACATTTAATAATATCATGCAAGGTATTATTTGTATGCTCCAAAGTTATTACACATATGATCTAAATGTATTAAATATATACTCTACATGTATTCCAAAATAACATACTTGAATGATATGTATGTAATTCCTTTATGGTATTATAAAAATACTTTAAATGTATTATTGATATGAACTAGTGGTATTAGATATAGACTCGACGGGTACTACAAAATTACATACTTGAATTATATGTATGTAATACCTTTATGGTGTTATGAAAATACTTTAAAACTACTAGTGATATGTTCTAAAGATATTACAAAATAACATGTTTGAATGATATGTAATTATAGATACATGGTATATGAAATTACATTTGGGGTATTATATATTTGTTCTATAGGTGTGAGACATATGTTTTAAAGGTATTACAATACTTCTCTTGTAGATATCATGTCTGAGACAATTGATGTAAGTGACTCTCTACTTGGATTAACAACAAATATAATTAATAAAGGTAATACACTCTGATTTTATTTTATTTCACTCATATACTGAAATTCTATTGACTTTCTAGTGTGAGTTTAAGTAAATTGTTATTGTTTCAATTCTAATATGTTTGACTAGATTTCTGACTGTTTATGCTTTAAAGTATTATGAAAATACTTTAAGATATTCATTTATGATCATTCAGTTTAATGCAAAGCTTGAGTTTTAAGTTGCTATATGACTATTTATGATATCAGTACTACTTTTGAAAATACTTTTGAATTAATATGGATTTGTTCTATAGGTATTAGACATGTGTTCTAAAGGTATTACAATATTTCTCTTGTAGATAACATGCTTGAGATGATGATGTAAATGGCTTTCTAATTGGACTAACAAGACATACAATTGATGAGATGTATGGCTTTATTGCAAACACGCTCATTTATTGAGGTTCTCTGTTCGTAAATCAACTACTAGATATTCTATTGGTGAAAAACCTAAAGAGATAGGAAAACTTTTTGTATGTTCTTGTGCAGCGACTAAAGAAACAGGAAATCCTTTAGCAAAGAACAGACAAAAAAAGGCAGTTACTAGGACAAAATGTAATGCTTTGATGAGGGTAAAAATGAATGATGAAGGCTTGTTCGTAGTTGTAGAGCATGTAGTGTTACATAATCATCCACTAACAAGAGCATAATTCAATCATCTTCATCGTTCAGAAAGAAAGATTGATGAGGAAAAAGGCAAGGTAATCGAGCACATGTATCTTCAGGTTTATATGCAACAAATTCTTATAGCTACATGGTAAACGATGTTGGTGGTGAGGAAATTCCTGGGCATACAAAGATGGATCATATGAACTTTGTTAATCGATTAAAGATGAAAACAATAGAAGGTGGGGATGCACAAACTGTTATTGATATGATACAAGAATAACAAGCAAATAAAGAAGACTTTTTCTATAGAGTTCGGTTGGATGACGAAGGTTTGGAGGGAACTTTTTCTATAGAGTTCGGTTGGATAACGAAGGTTTGGAGGGACTATGATGAAAGAAGATTATCAAATCTATGGAGATGTCATGGTGTTTGATACAACCTACATAACTAATAAATATAACCTCATTTGTTCTCCTTTTGTTGGTATTAACAATCATCGAAGAAATGTCATGTTTGGTTGTGCATTTTTTGCTGATGAAAAAACAGAAACATTTGAGTGGCTCTATCACTAAGTCAAGTGAGTTCTATCCTTTGTTTTTTTTAATAAAAAGTTTGGAGTATTATTATTGGTTATTCTTGCTTATAATGATGTTCTTCTCTGCTTTCATGCCTTTTATATTAACTTTCTTTTCATCATTGCAACATGATGAAAATTAAAAATATTGTTGGTTATATAAATGTTTCAAATTTCAGGTTTTGGTAGCATTAAGAAATTCATTTTGGTTTATCATCTCGAGCTTGTACGCTGCGAGACGGCTGCATATTGCCATGATCAATGTTATCCTTAGAGCTCCAATGGTGTTCTTTCACACAAATCTACTTGGACATATCATTAATAGATTTGCCAAGGATTTAGGTGACATTGATTGAAATGTTGCTCCCTTCACAAACATGTTCCTCAGCCAAGTGTCGCAGCTTATTTCAACATTTGTGCTTATTGGAACAGTCAGCACAATGTCTTTATGGTCCATTATGTCTTTTCTTATTTTTTTTTATGTAGCCTACCTATATTACTAGGTATGCTGAGTTCATGTTATTTTATTTTTGTCTCTCCATTCAAATTGTACTACCAGTGAGTGTTTATAATGTGCCATTTCATTATTATCCCATTGGATTCATAGTGTCTTCATAGGCATAATATCTTGTTTATATCTCTGTTTGTTCATGAAAGCTATAATTTTGAATTTTAAGCTATACCTACACTCCAATTTCCTTTAAGTGTTACAGATATTGTGTATGTATAAAATGTTGAATTTATTTTGCTGCTAAATTCTTGGTCCACCAAAACACAACTATTGATACTGATACGGGGCTATCTCCAGTTCACTATAGATTGTTCAATCTAGACAGTTAGATGAATGTTAGTGGTATAATGTAGTTAGATATTATTAACATTCTTTCTAAATATATAGGCGATGCATCATATATTTGGATGCTAGCTCCGTCCAGTTTCGAGTGCTTTATGTGATTGCTCAATACAATTAGGCATAAGGATGTCATGTAGTCATAAATTTGATTAGCATATCACTTCTCATCTATTGCTTTTTAAGACAATGCTTATAATTTTCGAGGTTTGTAAATATTCATTTTGTTGCTTGTAGAGCACAACCAGAGAAGTGAAAGGCTTAGATTCCATTTCTAGGTCTCCTATGTATGCCCATTTTGGAGAAGCACTAAATGGTCTGTCAACTATACGTGCATACAAAGCATATGATCGAATGACCAACATCAATGAGAAGTCGATGGACAATAACATCAGATTTACTATTGTCAACATGAGTGAGAACCGCTGGCTTGCCATTTGCTTAAAGACAGTAGGAGGCATTATGATTTGGTTTACTGCAACGTTCGCTGTCGTGCAGAATGGAAGGGCGGAGAATCAAGATGTATTCATCTCCACGATGGGTTTGCTTCTTAGTTATGCATTAAATATTACAAGCTTATTGACAGCTGTTCTAAAACTTACTAGTCTAGCTGAAAATAGTTTGAATGTGGTTGAGAGGGTTGGCATATATATTGAGTTGCCCTCAGAATCGCCCTTTGTCTGGCTGGCCTTCAGCAGAAGCTATACGATTTGAAAATACTGTTTTACGATACATGGGCTATCCTTCATGATTTCACCAAGTGACAAGGTTGGAATCGTTGGAAGGACGGGAGCGGGGAAATCTAACATGCTTAATGCTTTGTTCCGACTTGTTGAGCTGGAAAGGGGAAGAATCTTGATTGATGATTGTGATGTTTCAAAGTTTGGATTAATGGACCTCAGAAAGGTTCTTGGCATCATACCACAATCACCTGTTCTTTTCTCAGGTTTGTACTCTATAACACTACTTTTAAGAGAATGTTGCAGTTTGTTGTTTCTCTAATATATAGTTGGGTGTGACATACACATGATCTCCACTTTTGATATCAAATGCCTTAAAAATGTAATTCTAAAAGGAAGATGAGAAAGTTAAAGGATAACACTGCATTCATTTATCTTCATAATAAATGTACAAAGTGATAACTGAGTGTGGTTGAATACCAAAGCCAGCTTACTTCAATGTCGTTTGTATTTTTAACCTGATGAATGAATCCTACTTATATTTTGGATAGGTTTTGTTGGGTTTAATCTGGATCCATTCAACGAACACAATGATGTTGATCTGTGGGAGGCTTTGGAAAGAGCCCATTTAAAAGATGTCATCAGGAGAAATCCTTTAGGCCTCGAAGCTGAGGTAGATTAATCTCATCTTCTGCACTGATATGTATGTTCTTGTTTTTCCGATTGATGTCTGTTATTTTGCTCATTTCAGTATTGGACATTGCCAATTACTGTCTCTTTCTTGAGCATTACTCTGCATATCAAAAGTTCTCGTTCTTGATGAAGCAATGACTGTTGTTGATGTTAATCATTGCTCACTTCCTGAATACCATCATCGATTGTAACAAAATTATTCTGCTTGACACTGGTCAGGTATGGAAAAGTCTATTGCACTACAAATTATAAGATTTCATGATATTTCTTGATTAAAATGCTGCATATAATCTGTGCAGATTGTTGAATTCGAGACTCTAGAGACACTGTTGGGAAAAGAAGAGAGTGCACTCTCTAAAATGGTCCAAAGCACAGGGGTAGCAAATGGTGATCACTTGTTGGTCCTAAGTGGTCAGAGGTTCAGAGGGGGGGTTGAATGAGCCTCTATCGATTTTTAAAATTTTTAAAACTTTGGTGAACAGGTTCCTGATTCTACAAAGAATACAGTAACCTGACTCGATTCAGAAACCTGGCAGTAAGCTGGTTAAGGTTTCTAACTCAGTTATCATAGTATGTAGCAGAAAATAACATGATAGAGTTTTTGTTTGAAAAACGTTTTCTTTTCCAAGTATGCTTTTTGTCAAAAGGTTTTAGCAGAATGCTTATGATGTATGCAGTAAGATATATAAATGCAGTGCAGCAAGAAGGATAAGCAGTAAACACTTATGGCTTATAGTGGTTCAAATGTGGTGTAATCCTTCTACGTCCACTCTACTCCTTCCCAGAGGAGGAACTTTGTTAAGTCAGTTCATTTTACAAGCCTCAGCTTTACTAGCCTCTTCCTAACACAAGTTTACCTACTAGAATTAACAAATTCCTAGGCTCTATCCCACACATGGTACAAATCTCACACAGAGTTACAAAGCCTACACAAGACTAACACTTAGAAAAGATCAAATCCTATCAAATAAGAACACCAAAAGATAAAACAACCTAGAACACAATAAATGGTTAAAAAGTATATGTGTTTCTTCAACTGGTGCAACTGGAAGACAACCTTGAACTTGAAAGCTTGAGTGCTTGAATGACTGCTTCTGAAGGTTGAGTGACTGAACTTAGATAGCTTGAGAAAAGCTTGAGAATATGAGAGCTTAAGAGAATAAAAACAAGTTGTTCAATAGTTCAGTAGACTTCTCAGTCACTCCATCCTTCTATTTATATTAGAAGAAAAATGCCCGTTGAAGAGAGGCATTGTCCTTGTTGCATTTCAAAAGTGATCTTCAAATCTTTGCAATTAATGTGTTTGAAAACACCGGGTACAGGACCTCATCCTTCTCTGATCCACATTAATGACGTCATTCCTCGGCTACAATGTTTTTATAGAGCTGCGGGTCCAGGTGACATCACATCAGGCACTAACTTCTATCTAATGGATGCTTGACAGAAGTCATTCCTCGTACAACATTCACATTATACCTCGTACTGTAATTAAAAGATAGAAGGAACTTACAGCTATCTGCTTAGTTTGCAGTGGCTGCTTACTGTTCTGTGCCTACTTCCTGATCTACGTCAGCTTCCTGTTTCAGAACAGCTACCTGTTCCTGAAACCTGCAGTCAGCTTCCTGTCTTCATACAGTTTGTTTTATACTGCTTTACTGATCTAGCTTCCTGATCTTTGATCCTTCTTCAGGTTACTGACTCTCCTTACTGCAAATCAATCTTCAAGACTTCTCCATCTCTAGAATCCTGCTATGATCAATATCCTCTATCTTTTTGATATGTACAACTTTACAAAACACAACTCAGAAAGATAAACCTATCAAACTATAATCCACTTATAAAACATGGAAAATGGGTACTCTAACTTTCTAACCAAAGTTACATTGTCTCATCAAAACTAAACAGAAATATCCCAACAATTTCCCTTTTTTTGATGATGACAAAACCCATAAGTAAGCAGCATAAACCCATGCACTTTTTATACTCATAAAACTTATAAGTATTGTACAAAGTATCAGAGCTATATACACATGAATAAACTAGCTCAACATCTTCAAAAAAATGAAGAAATAAAGAATACAAAACTTCTTTTCAAAGAGAGCTTATACAAAATATCTATTTGAGGAAATGCAGTAAGCTCATTTCTTCAGGTTTCCTTGTCGTCAAACAGTATCCTCTTCACACGATCATGCTCTGATGCATCTTTTTGATTCTGATTGATGATCTCTGCATACTTAATTACTTTCTACCAGTTTTCTATAGAGTCCTGATAAGATTTCTCCATCTGCTCAGTAATCTCAGGAGTCCGTATCCATCTTAGCCAAAAATCCTGGTAGTAAGGAATCTCTTCTTCTTTCTTCACTCGGTCGATCAATTTTAACTGGTAGCCTAGCTTCCCTTCTCTTGCAAGCTCTTCATACTCCTTTAGAGCTTCTCACAGGTTAGGGAATCTTGAAAGAAGTTAGATCTACAAAGGTTTCTAAAATATCTGAAGTATTCTGACCTTTTATAGAGAGTGATCTCTTTGAAAGTCTGATACCTGTTTGTGGGCAAAGATACTTGCTCGAAGGTATTTAGGTTCCAGTAGGAGTTTATGTTCTCAGGTCTCTGATCCAACAACAAGTCTAGTTCAGCGGAGGCAGCTTCTCTGTTGAGATCAGGAGCTTCTTAATTAGGAAAGGAACACAGAGCAAAATCTATCTTCTTAGCAACTTTGGATCTTCGAGGTCCAACGACTCCAAGCCTCGAAATCCAATCAACTTGCTTCTTTCTCCTTTTCTCTTCAGCTTCCTTTAACTCCTTTCATCCTTCTTCACTCAGCAAAGGACTTGCAGGAATAGCCATAAAAGGGTTTTACATGAGAAACCTGACACTGCAGTCTTTACTGTTTTCCTCTTTATTGTTCTCGATCAGGTTGTTGCCTATGAGTTCTCTGGTGGGTAGGGGCATCAGCAACATGTCTTCTTTGCTATTATATAGTACTACTGCTTGCTGTCTGGGTCCCAGCAGCCCCAGTACATGCACCACCTTCTTCTTCATCATCCTTCTTTCTCCTCTTTGGTTCAGTCTGACCATGACTAGAAACAGATCTTTTTTGTTTAACAACCTTAGTCAGAGGAACAACATCGTCATCATCTTCTTCAATCTCCCTAGCAGTGGCATCCACCATTGCATCATCGGGTTCAGCATGCTGCTTACTGTCTTTCCCATTTCTGGCATCATCAGCTTTGGTGGGGTAGGGGCCAGTAACTTTAGCAGCCTCAACAAGAAATGCTCTCATCATAATAGCCCGCATCTCTCCTACCAAAAGTTCAATATTCAACATCCTATCCTTGACACTTCGAACATCTTGCCTTTGGGTGGAGATGTCTTCATGGATGTTGCTCAGTGCCAGACTCTGAGCTGTCTGATTGCTTTGCAGATCACTTACAGTGCTTTTTACATCAACCACTGTTTCTTTAACATCATCAACAAAACTTTTAATATCCTTCAAAGAAACAACACATACATCAGATGCAGCTTCCTGTTGATGCTCAAACTTCCTATTTGTTTGGTACTGGGCTTGAAATTCGTCATTCATTCACCTCTGTATCTTGGAAGGGAGCTCAGAGAACTCCTTCTTCAGTTGTTCCATGGAGGTTGAATATGCTTGATTTGCTACCTGGATGCCGGAGGCCATATTCATCTCATGAATCTCTATAGCTCTCATTAGGCCATTCACAACATCCACAATCCCCTGCAGAGTTTGTTCATGCAAGCTAGCAGGAGTCTCAACCCCAACCACTGGTCCAGTTCCCTCTTGAGTATAGAGGACCAGGGCCTGACTTGCCTCTTTATCAGCTAGTTGATTCCCTCTCGCTTCCTGTTCTACCTCATACTACATCTTCTCATCTGCTGTCATCTTAACCTTACCTAGCTCTCTGTATGGGGCATCAATATCAACGTCGAGGTTAAGTCCTCCTTCAGGATCCTCATCACTATCACTGGATGAGTCATTTCCATCATCAGGATTTGGGGCAGGGGCAGCAGCAACAACTCCTTTACCTCTAACAAGCATATCAAACATCCTCTCCAGACCCTTCTAAATCCTCCGCTGGAGTTGTTTCAACAGCATCTGAGCCTGAGGTCTTCGTCAGATCAGCTGTCTCAACAGCTTCATGGGGTCTTGCATCCTCCCTTACTACATCAACAACCTGACTTCCATCAGTAACCTGTTCAGGCACATCAGTTACTTTATTGGATATATCAGTAGCCATAACTGTTGCTTCCTCAGTAACTTCAGCTACTTAAAAAGACGTAGCTTCAGTCACCTTAGCAACCTCCTCAATTGCTTCATCAACAACCTGACTGGTTTCACATGACTGTACAATGTCAGTAGTTGCTTCAGCAATTGGAACATCAGCAACTTCATCTTTAGTTGTATTGAGACTTGCCTCAACTATCTGGTTGGTGGCAGCTTGCAGAATAGTTTTATTAAGCATCAAGCTGATGAGTTCCATAGCCAGCTCTTCGGGAGTTGCGTCTTTCTTCCCCCCTTCAGCGGCAACTCGAGTACCTTTCTGCTCGGCATACTGTACTGCTACTTTAGCCAGATAGGGAGTCCTGCCTCTGCAACCTCCTTCACGGATGCTTCATCGGTGTACTCTTTCTGGACATCATCACATAATCCATGGATGATAGGTGATGGTTCCCTCTCGGATGATAAGACATGATAAACAGAGGAATTAGGATAAGTGATCATATTATTCTCAGAATCCATCACATCCAAAGCAGTGATAGGGGAAAGAGTTACGATATCTGAGTAGGTTGGAGAATCATGTGGTTGCGCAGCTGTAGAGCTTTCTTCCCCTGTTGCAGTAACCTGGGGCGTCTTCTGGTTTCTACACAGCTTGCCTCCATCCCTAGTTGCAATATTCTTTCATTAGCTTCCTCATAGGTGAGGTTAGCTAATTGAGCTTCAGCTAGCTTCAGCTCAGTAGGGGTCCCGCAGTCTCAGTAACAAGGACCTACACGATTGAGTTATCTTCTCCCTCCTTCATCGATTGCTCACCCATTTTATCTCCACTATTACTTTGTGCTCTGAAATGAGCATAAAGCTTCTTCTGCCTCTCTTGAATAAGAAAAATCATCACAACAGCTAGAGGATGGATGTAATCCTCGCTGAAGAAGGGTAGGAGACCATTGGGAAAAGTCTCACTAGCATCAACAAAGTTGTTTATCCATTCCAGGATAATTTCTTTAACCTCCAGCCAATCTTTCTATTTAATTAGGATACTATCTGCATCCAGCCTTCTTGATCGCCAGGCCTCATCGACAACTACAAACCTCCTCCAGATGGAGTCTGCAGATTCCATCACTGCCCTTGAAGCTTCTCCTATAGTGATCGAGATAATGGAGTTCCCGGCCTTGTTGAGAATGTTGATCTCTCTTAGCTCTTCCTTCTCACCCAACCAACTCCTCCTGATGGTGGCATCAGCTTTCTTGACCAACCTTCTCCTCTTCTTCTCCGGGACAACATTCTTTTCATCTTGAACATCATCAGGATGCTCCTTGGGCACTAGAGGATCCTCTTCAGCAACAAGAGGACCTGGAGCAGCAACCTGACCCGCTGCCTGCTCCGCTTCTTGTTCAGGAACAGGATGCTCCAAGAGCAAATTATCCTCAGCAGGAACTTGAGGATCAGCATCTTGCTCTCCATCAGTAAAAGTTGCTAAAGCCTTCTTAGCAACTTCTATAACATTCTCAGCAGTGTTCACCTGATGTCTCTGGTGCTAATGTGACATCAACT
This sequence comes from Scutellaria galericulata, assembly GCA_946896805.1. NCBI lineage: Eukaryota > Viridiplantae > Streptophyta > Magnoliopsida > Lamiales > Lamiaceae > Scutellaria > Scutellaria galericulata. The sequence continues at coordinate 11,745,347 of OX335792.1, forward strand.
CTATCTACTTTCTGGCCTCTTAGCAGATCAACCCTTTCGGTACCAGTTTTGTCCTATGTTCCAGTGCTGGTCCGTTCCAAAGTGGTCAAAGGTTCAGAAGGGACAACAACCTCTTCCCCGAAATCAGAATAGCGTAACCTGAGGACTTATGAGGGTTGCTTCACCAGAGCTTTCTTTGTCCTTGTCTTCTTCTTCAAGGGAGCCTTTTTAACTACTGGCTTCCCGGCTGGCCTATCATCATCGTTGTCAGAATCATCGAAGCCAACATCAGAAACCTGTAGCTTGGAAACGGGTTTCTTCGTGGGCTTCTTCTTCTTCTTCTTCTTTCCTTCTTTGGAGAAGCCCTTCTTCACTCCCAGGTACCATCCTTGACCAATAGGTTCTGGGTTTTCCAGTGAGATGCCTCTCTTGAAGAGAATGGAAGAGAGGACAATCCCATAGCTCCTCTTGTGCGTGGGCTTGATGGCCTCCTCCCATATCCTCTGGAGAATGAATTGTCTCTAGTTGTCTGCTTTCTCTCGAACTATCGCAGTCATTATCCTCATCCTAAAGCTGGTGCACTTGTCAAAGCTTCCACATCTACCTTCAACAGAATGAGCGCATATGTCATGTAGGAACTCATACTCAGGTTTGAGCAACTTCTTCCCTAACTTCCCTGTCATTGTCTCTTTGACAGAGTCCTTCTTGAACAGCTTCCAGCTCTCCTCAAGAAGATCGGTCCCATAGCCCTTCAGATCAGAGAAGGTCATCCCTTCGTATGGTACGTCAAAGACATCGGCAATGTCCTTGGCAGTGTACCCAAACTCATCATCAGTATTCATCCAGAACTGGATGCTTTTTCTGCTCTCAGAAAACTGAGCGTGAGCATAGAACTTTTCCACTGAACGGGCAGATAACCCACCGAAGGATTTGGTGAGAAGCCCAGAGAGTTTGCTCTTACAATTATGATCTCACTCTTCAGTAATGAGATCCTTGTCATCATAGGGGGAGTCGGATCCCAGAAGAATCTTGGTGTTGACCATCCTTCTCTCAACAACTCTTGTTTCTCTTGCAGTCGCCATTATAGATTCTGAAAAAGCTTGATAGAAAGAAAAAGTCTTGTTTTGCAGAGAGTTAGAAAATATGAGAGTAAGAAATGTGAGCGTAGAGAGAAGGTAAGATATTTGACGGTTTTTATATGAATTTCAAGTTCTCAATCAATCAACGGTTCGAATTAAGAACTCAAAAGACGCTGTAGATCTAGCGGTTGAGACAAAAAGGCAGAAGGGAAAATCCATAAAAATCCTAAGATCGTATCAAAGATAAAACCGTGTCTTTTTCGACTTCTATGAAAAGTTGATTTACGCATTAAATGTGGTTATGAAAACTATCGTTTGTAATCATTCATAATTAGGTTACTATTCCTGGTACGAGGTTGCAGGACTTCATGAATGTTGTTTCAATAAATGTTGTATTCTGTCTTTAGCAACCTGTTTGAGTAACCTGTGGCAACCTGCTGCAGTATTCTATGACAATAACCTGTTGTTACCTGCTGTATCCTGAAACTGAATGCTGTTAACGAATCCTGATATAATAAGAGACAGTATCCTGTTCTAGTATACTGAATATAAAAGAAGAGTAATTAGAACAAAATAAGTTCCTCCTTACTTAAGGAACTTATGAAACCTTACTCATCAGAGCTTGATGATCCCAAGCTCATTTCTTAGCATTGAAAACCTTGATTTAGACAAGGGTTTTGTAAAGATATCAGCAAGCTGCATGTCAGTATGTACTTTCTCTAGCACTATGTCCTTCTTTTCCACATGATCTCTTATAAAGTGATGTCTTATATCAATGTACTTTGTTCTTGAGTGGAAAACAGGATTATGGGTGATAGCGATAACGCTTGTATTATCACATAGAATAGGAGTTTCCTTCTCCACTATTCCATAATCCTTCAACTGTTGTTGTATCGAAAGAATCTGAACACAACAGCTTCCTGCAGCTACATATTCAGCTTCAGCAGTAGATGTTGCAATCGATGTCTGCTTCCTGCAAAACCAAGAAACAAGTCTATGTCCTAAAAACTGCAGGTACCACTGGTGCTCTTCATGTCGATCTTGCAACCTGTAAAGTCTGAGTCTGAATATCCTTTGAGATCAAATCCTCCTTTGTTTGGATACCATAAACCAACATCTTGAGTGCCCTTGAGGTACTGGATGATTCTCTTAACTACTGCAAGATATGACTCCTTTGGTGCTGTCTGAAATCTTGCTCATACTCCAACTGCAAAGACTATATCTGGTCTGCTTGTTGTTAGATATAACAGGGATCCAATCAGCCTTCTATACTTGGTTAAGTCCACATCATTTCCACTTTCATCATTATCCAAATTGATTGATGTGGCCATTGGTATGCTTACTGATGATCTACTCTCGATCCCAAAATTCTTGATTAGTTCCTTAGTATACTTGGCTTGATTTATAAGGATTCCACTTTCCAACTGTTTTACTTGTAAACCAAGGAAGAAGCTTAGCTCTCCCATCATGCTCATCTCAAACTTCTTTTGCATGAGGGTTGAAAACTTCTCACATAAGTCTTTGTTTGTGGACCCAAAGATTATGTCATCCACATAAATCTGAACAAACAATATGTTGTCTCCATCCTGTATCCTGAACAAGGTCTTATATACTGTTCTTTTCTGAAATCCATTTTCCAAGATATACAAGGATAGTGTATCATACCAAGCTCTAGGAGCTTGCTTTAATCCATATAAAGCTTTATCCAGTTTGAACACTTTGTCTTCTGTCTGTTTTTCAAAACCAGGTGGCTGTTCTACATAGACCTCTTCTGATAAAAGTCCATTCAGAAATGCACTCTTCACATCCATCTGATATATCTTGAAGTCATTGTGGGAAGCATAGGCCAGAAATATCCTTATTGCTTCAAGCTTAGTAACTGGAGCAAAAGTCTCATCAAAATCTATACCTTTTTCTTGACAGTATCCTTTTGTTACTAGCTTTATCGTGTTTCTGACCATAGTACCTATTTCATCCATCTTATTCTTAAACACCCACTTAGTTCCAATAACTCTTTGGTGATCAGGCTTTGGAACCAATCTCCATACATGGTTCCTTACAAATCCATTCAGCTCTTCCTGCATGGCCTGAATTCAGTTACTGTCTCCAAGAGCTTCTTCTACACTCTTGGGTTCAACTTGTGATATAAAGCATGAGAGCATAGATTCCTGAGGTCTTGATCTTCTTGTTCTTACTCCTTCGTTGATATCTCCTATCTAAAGTTCTCTGGGGTGATTCTTGAGTCATGTTCTATTGGGCTCAAAACTGAAAACTGGTTGCTGAGTAGTAATCTATTGTTCTGCAGTATCTTGACTGCGATTACTGTTAGACTCCAGTATCCTATCTGTCTGTTGTACAACATCATGTGCCACTATATTCCCAGAAGCAGTAACATGTGAACTGCTTATAGTAACCTCTTCAATAGGTACTGGGACTCCATCGATGTATCTTATCACTTGATCATTGATCTTTATTTTAGATACATCATCTTTTAATTTGTCCAACTCAGCAGTATCATTGTGTGGTTTATCAAATACCACATGTATAGACTCTTCAACAACCAGGCTTCTTTTGTTGAAGATCCTGAAGGCCTTGCTTACTGAGGAGTATCCTAGAAATACTCTTTCGTCTTCTTTCTCATCGAAGGTTTTCAAGTGTTCCTTACCGTTGTTCAGAATATAACACCTACATCCAAAGATGTGAAACTATGAAATGTTAGGTGTAAAGTCATACCAGACTTCATAGGGTGTTTTGTCATTGTCCTTGTTGATCAGGAATCTGTTCTGAGTATAGCATGTTGTGTTGGTTGTTTCAGCCCAAAACCTCTTGGGTATGCCAGCATCCGCAATCATGGTCCTAGCTGCTTCCTTCAGAGTCTTGTTTCTTCTTTCTACTACTTCATTCTATTAAGGAGTCTTTGCTGCAGAATACTTGTTGTGATAAAACTAACACCACGCAAGTGCACATATCGTGACAAGTAATATAGTGGACTGAAAAGTCCGGATATCGAACCTATAGGGAAAATAATAATTATCTATTCTTAAGTACTAGATTTTTACAACTTATGATCCTATCCAGTGAATCCAATTTTTGAAAGTTGATTGTTTAAACTACGAAAAGTAATGAAATAGTGACTGCAATTATGCAAAGAAGAATTAAACGAAGATTTAACAAAAATAAACAAACCTAGGATTTTATGTCCCCCTAAGTGTTTTAACTTCCCTTTACAATTTTCTCATGCAAGATTCAATTCCCGACTCCTAACCTGAGATGCTAATATAATCATACCCCCTTTCCACGTGATGCATGAATCTAATAATGTGAACAATTTACTGTATTCCTACGCAATTAAATTTATAACAAAACATTAAGCATAAATCCCAAACATGGCTTCCTAAGGTGAAATCTATATTCCTACAATTTCACATGCAATTAAACATTATCTTGTTTAATTAACTCGAAGGATCTTTTACCACAATTCTAATCATCAAACCAATCTTCCGATATAAATTCGACAATAATATAAAGACACACAAATTGGCAAGATTCATGCACTTAATCAATAACAAGTAGAAGAAAGAATCGTAAATTAAACTTGCATTAGAATTAAAATAAGGGGTTCGTAATTCAACACATAGGGTTTGAATAAAAACCCTAGAAAGAAAAACTTTAGCTACTTATTGTCATAAAAATATAGAAGTTCATAAAGAAATGAAGGAAAATAAACTCTGCTTGAAGTGTTGTCAATCTTCTCTCATTCGCTTGATTGTCTTCCTTTCTCTTGTAGGGTCAAAGTTATCTTTTTCTAGGTCTTGACATGGTTTATACAGATACCAAGAGGAAGACGAGTCCTAAATTTGTTGGAAGCACAAAAATCACACCTTTTTAATAACCTTTTTAACAACCTGTGAGACGAGTACTGCGGTATCCAAACCGATACCATGGTACTGAGACAATGTGTTTGAATCTTCTGGAGGTCAATACTGCGGTACTGAGATTTGGATACCGTGGTGGTACTGAAATGCAGAACTCAGTCTTTTGGTTGTCCACTTCGGGTACCGCGGTATTGGATTTAGATACCGCGGTACTGACCATTTTTCTTCTGTTTTCTTCATTTTTCACACTCTTTGTCTCCGTCACACCGTTTTCTCCTCTTGTACCTATAACAACCAATATTTTCCAGTTATGATTCATTTTTTTGACCAAGATTACACGATAAATGTGTTTACGACCATGTATATTGAGTGTATTTTACACACTCAACACATGCCCAAACTTAGATGTTTGCGCGTCCTCATACAAAGACAATCTCACGACATCAAAGACACAACTAACAATCCAACAAAGCATACAAAAACTAAAATTCCCAAGGCTATATACATATCAAGTCTCAACCTAAACCACTTAGCAAGAATTACACTCAACACAAATATTTCCCTTCCGAATTACTAAAGAACTCAACATCAAATTCTATATCACTAGCACATCCCGACTTCTCAAACATCAAGAGGAATCAACCAATTCACTACACCGTGGGGTTTTTCATTAACTTAGAGAATCAAGCATCAAAATAACCAATTTTTCATTATAATCATCATAACCACATTGGCACCTTTATTCGACATTTTCTCTCTTTTTTATCTATGAATATCTCGTTTGTTGAATATAATGCAATCCACTGGGCTTTCTAATTGGTCCATGTAGCAAACTTTCAACCAATGGCTCTCAAAACGGATGGCTTTAGGGCATTAGGTATAGAACACCCCAAGGGCTTACTTGTTCGAACCAAAAAGGCTTCGAATCACACTTCCTCAACTAGAGATTTTTCACATATCAATCTTTCTATCGTTAACATTCAACGCTACTCAAATGACCCATGTAACAAACTTTCAATCAACAATCCCAAGCCAGTTGGCTTTAGGTTGCTAGGCATAAAGATCCCCTAAGGATTTACTTATTCGAGTCACCTAAGAACAAAATTGTGCCTTTAGCCATAGCCGAACTTTACTCAATACAAAGCAAAAACAACAGCATTTCACACTTTCATTTATTCATTTCGTAACAACTTGTCATGTTAAGTTTTAGATCAATTCAACCCACAAGTGCAACAAACTAGTCTCAACCCTCAATGCTCAATAATCAAAATAGCTAACGACATAAAATGTAATGCATAAGTCGTAAAATAAAGCAAAAGGGTTCATGTTCGTCGAATCATGCAATCAAAGCTAAGCACTTCATATCATGACTCTCAAAGCATATAACAAAGGGAAATCCGATTTTTTTATATCACTAAAGCTCGATAACGATAACACAAACAAGCAACATAAGCAAACAAGCAACATAAGAAAATCCCACCCCCAAACTTAAATGTGGCATTGCCCTCAATGTCATTAGAACGGAGTTTTGAGGATATAATACACCTGATCAAGTATCGTGTGGTGAGGTGTCTCCTACTGCATCGTTAGCGATATTCATTAGTCGATACCATGGTATCGGATACCAGAGATTGGGTACTGCGGTATCCAAGGGCGATATTGCGGTACCGGATACCAGAAACATTTCGTCATATTTCCTCACTCGGATACCGTGGTATCCAAAGAGGATACCGTGGTATCGGCATCCAGCCTTCTGATACCTGTAAAAATTCATTGACTTGGATAACTATGCACATGTGTGGACTCAAATAAACTCTAAAAAAATGTAAAACACAAAGAAGAAGAAAAAAAAGAAAATTTGGGTTACCTCCCAAGAAGTGCTAAGTTTACAGTCTTCAGCCAGACTTTTGTCAAATTTCTAAGCTAGTTCGATCGAAGTTGGGTGGCGCTCCACGACACCACCATAATAGTGCTTCAATTATTGCCCATTAACTTTAAAAATCCTTCCCGATTTATTATCCATTAACCCCATAGCTCCGTGCGGATACATATCAAGCCACTTGATGATCTCTTTTTTTACTACCTCTTTCCTGATGGGGTTCAATCTCCTTTGTTGCTCAATTGACGAATTGTGCCCTTCCTTCAAGATGATCTTGTACATGCAAAATATTGGACTTATGCTTCGAATGTCAGAAATAGTCCATCCAATTGCGAGCTCGTGCTCACGAAGTACCTCCAATAATCTTTGTTCCTGCAAAGAATTAAAAAAAGTAGAAATTATTACTGGAAGAGTATCATTAACACCAAGATAAATATATTTCAAGTGAAAAGGGAGCTCTTTGAGCTCAAGTTTCGGTGGCTCATCCATTGATGGTTGGACTGCACTTTTGGGCTTTAGAGGTGCCTCCAAGCTTTCAAATTTCAGCCGAGGTTTCGACTCTGTCGAATCTAGGTAGGTTGCTTGCTCTTCAATTTCCTCATCCATAAACTCTTCACCTGCATAAAGAGATGCTACTAAGGGGTCCAACAAAAGAGTATCATCAAATAACGAGTCAATATCATCAACAGTAAATACTTCATGTGAATCACTTTGATGCTTAAGGTTTTGGCACACATTGAAAGTAGTTTTCTGATCTCCTAAAGATATGGTTAATTCCCCTTTTATAACATCTATCAGAGTTCCCCCCCGTGGCTAAGAACGGCCTCCCTAAAATAAGAAGAACCTCCTTATCCTCTTCCATATCAAGCACTACAAAATCTGCAGGAAATATAAACTCATTAACCTTCACAAGAATGTCTTCTATAATTCCCTTAGGATAAGAAATAGATCTATCCACTAACTGAAGGGTCACATATGTAGGCTTAATTTTTCCTAACCCTAGGCTTTTATAGACAGACAAAGGCATGAGATTTATACTGGCCCCCAAATCAATAAGTGCCCTTTGAAAATTTTTATCCTCAATAGTGACGGGAATAGTGAACTTTCCAGTGTCCCTAAGCTTAGGTGGAAGCGGACGAGTGAGAATTGAGCTACACTGTTCAGTTCACACAACCATCTCAAATTCACCTAGTTTTCTTCTCTTGGACAAAATATCTTTCAAGAATTTAACCCAACTAGGCATTTATTCTAAAGCTTGAGTAAAAGGAATATTAATATGCAATTCATTCAGTTTTTTCAGAAAATTTTGATACGAAGCATCAAGCTTAGCCTTTTTCAAGCATTGGGGAAAAGGTACATGTGGGGAAGGCTTAGGCGCAACTTCCCACTTTTCACTAAGCTCACCCATCAAGTTAGACGGTTCTGCATGCACTTCTCTCCCAGCTTCCTCTGCTTCCATTTTATCTTTACCATTGGTTGTGTTTCCTTTTCGAGGGACCTCTTCCAACTACCTCCCATTCCTCAGACTAATAGCTTGACATTACTCGTTCTTCCTAGGATCTTCTGTATTGGATTGTAGAGATCCCGGTGGTCTGTTGCTCATCTCTGTAGCAATCTAGCCTATTTAGGTTTCCAAATTTTGGAAAGAGATTTGTGTCGTCGTGATGAATTGCGCTAACACCGAACCTGAATATTCAACTGGAATTGGTGCCACTGTATTCAATGGTTGGGATCCTTGCTGCTGCTGAAATCCCTATTGTGGACGTGGTTGATATTGTCCTTGTGGTGGACGTGGCTGAAACTGACCTGGTGGCCTATAGTAATTCTAGCCCTGCTGGTTCCCTATGAACCTCTGCTGGAACTGATAATTTCCATTGTTCACATAATTCACGGCTGCTGACTCGGCAATGCACTCATTAGCGTAGTGATTTCTAGCACAAATCTCGCAGTAAACTATAGTAGCTGCTGGAGTGTATACAACTTGAACTTGTTGTATTCGAGACCCCTCATCCAACTTTTGCAAAATCAGCTTAGTTGTGCCATCTGTGCCTGCATAGCCGTCATCTGATCGACCTCCAACATCCCAAGAACCTTTGTTGTGCCACTTGTGTTTCGGCTAGGGAGCTTTACATGTCGGTTTCTTGAGAGATTGTCTAGTAAAATTGTAGCGTTCGGAATACTGAGGCCTAAAAATATTCCATACGCAGCAGCATCGAACATAGTTTGAACATTTTCTTTCAGCCCTGTGTAAAATAATTGCATCTGACGCCAACTCTACTCCATGATTTGGGCATCTTCTCAACAACATCTTGTAACGTTCTCATGCCTCGTACAACTCTTCTTCATCATTCTGTAGGAAGGTGTGGATTTAGTTTCGAATTTTTTCTTCCTTCGCAGGTGAATTAAAAGTGGTCATAAAGAGTTGCACGAGCTGATTCCATGTAGTGATGGAATATGGCTCCAGTGATGTAAGCCAAAGACGAGCCTGACCTTGTAGAGAATGTTTGAACAGGCGGAGCTAGAGTGCTTCAGAAGAGACCCCATTTTGCTTGTAAAAGTCGTATATTTCTAGAAAATTCACCAGATGGGTGTATGGATCCTTGCCGTCTAGTCTACTAAATAACCCGTTGTTTGCTAGCATCGTCAGTAACTCTATCTTGATTTCGAAATTGTTGACATCGATGGGTGGATAAATGATGCTTGGTCGGAATCCATCCATAGTCGAGACATAAAAATCTTGGATGGGTCGGGTGTTGTTATTCACTGGTGGAGCAGTTAGAGGAGCTAGAACTGGTGGAGGTGGATCATTATTTAGCCTGTTCAGCTCGTTGTTATTTTCTTGATGATCCATTCTTTAGTTCTCGATCTGATTTCTTCTGGCTCGCCTGAGTGTTCGTTCAATCTTTGGATCAAACGACACTCGGTTTTGTACGTCTCTTCTTCACATAAATTGTACCTCCTATCTGAAATTCAATAAAACAATAGCTAGAGTAAGAAAAGTTGGTTAAATCTAATATCAAGAAAAACTAGATAGTTAATTATAATACCCTAGCAACGGCGCCAAAAACTGGTTGTGATAAAACTAACAGCACGCAAGTGCATGTATCGTGACAAGTAATATAGAGGACTGAAAAGTCCGGATATCGAACCCATATGGAAAATAATAACTATCTATTCTTAAGTACTAGATTTTTACAACTTATGATCCTATCCAGCGAATCCAATTTTTGAAAGTTAATTGTTTAAACTACGAAAAGTAATGAAATAGTGATGCAATTATGCAAAGAAGAATTAAACAAAGATTTATCAAAATAAACAAGCCTAGGATTTTATCTCCCCTATGTGTTTTAACTCCCCCTTACTCTTTTCTCATACAAGACTCAATTCCCGACTCCTAACCTGAGATGCTAATATAACCATACCCCATTTCCACGTGATCCATGAATCTAATGTTATGAACAATTCACTGTATTCCTACGCAATTAAATTCATAACAAAGTATTAAGCATAAATCTCAAACATGGCTTCATAAGGTGAAATCTATATTCCTACGATTTCACATGCAATTAAACATTATCCTGTTCAATTAACTCGAAGGATCTTCTACCACAATTCTAATCATCAAACCAATCTTCCGATATAAATTCGATAATAATATAAAGACACACAAATTGGCAAGATTCATGCACTTAATCAACAACAAGTAGAAGAAAGAATCGTAAATTAAACTTGCATTAGAATCAAAATAAGGGGTCGTAATTCAACACATAGGGTTTGAATAAAAACCCTAGAAAGAAAAACTTTAGCTACTCATTGTCATAAAAACAATGAAGTTCATAAAGAAACGAAGGAAAATAAACTCTACTTGAAGTGTTGCCGATCTTCTCTCATTCGCTTGATCGTCTTCTTTTCTCTTGTGGGGTCAAAGTTATATTTTTCTAGGTCTTGACATGGTTTATACAGATACCAAGAAGAAGAGGAGTCCTAAATTCATTGGAAGCACAAAATCTCACCTTTTTAACAACCTGCGAGAGAGTACTGTGGTATCCAAACCGATACCACGGTACTAAGACAACATGCTTGAATCTTCGGGAGGTCAATACCGCGGTACTGAGATTTGGATACCATGGTACTGAAATGCAGAACTTAGTCTTTTGGTTCTCCACTTCGGGTACCGTGGTATTGGATTTGGATACCACGGTACTGACCCTTTTTTCTTTCGTTTTCTCCTCTTTTACCTATAAAACCAATATTTTGCAGTTACGATTCATTTTTTTGACCAAGATAACATGATAAACGTGCTTACGACTATGTATATTGACTGTATTTTACACACTCAACAATACTCATGAAAAATTCCATTTTCTGAACAATATTTTTCAATGAACTTGTTTGTGAACTCTGTTCCTTTGTCAGATCTGATCTTTGCAATGCTTAAGCTTTTCTCATTCTGCACTCTCTTCATGAATTCAAGTAGCCTGTTTTGAGTTTCTGATTTCTTGGCCATGAAGATGGTCCAAGTAAATCTAGAGTAGTCATCCACTATCACCAAGTAATACTTCTTCACACTTACACTAACATGCTCCACTGGTCCAAATAAGTCCATATGCAGAAGATCCAGTATCCTGTGAGAGGATCTCTGAACTTTATCCTTAAAAGAGCTTTTTACTTGTTTACCCTTCTGACAGGCTCCACAAACACTCTCTTTCTCATAAGGAACATCAGGTCGACCTCTCACCAGGTTCTTCATCGCTAGCTTGTTGATAGTCTTGAAGTTGAAATGACTCATCCTTTTGTGTCATAGCCAACTCGGTTCTGGAGTGCTTTTTGCTATAAAGCAAGTTGGCTGCACTGTTGAACTCCAATCAGCAAGGTAAATGTTGTCTCTCCTAGTGCAAGTAAGCTTAACCTCATTCGTTTTGTTGTCTTTAATCAGACATTTGTTGAGGTTGAACTCCACCGAACATCATTTGTCACAAAATTAACTGATACTCAGGAGGTTATATTTCAGCCCGTTGACATATGATACATCACTGATTTTTGCATTACCTTTGATTAAGCTTCCTGTGCCCTTAGTACTTCAATTGTAGTCATCTCCGAAGATAACCTTCGGCCCTTTGTATGGTTAGAAGTCTCTTAATCCAGCTTTGTTGCCAGTCATATGTCTGGAGCAACTACTGTCAATATACCATAAATCACTACTGCTTCCTGGCAACTGTTCCTGTAAGAGAATCAGGTAGATTTAGGTACCTATACAAGTACGGGTCATGGGGGGTTAGTCCTCTTTGGGACCCACACTTGCTTATTGGTAATTGTCTTACCATTAGCCTGTGTGGCTCTCTTTCTATTAGTACCCTTGGCAGGATACTGTTTGTGTTGTGTGTGTACTGGAGCTTTCAAGGTTTTCTGCTTCCTGCTTGAGGAAGTTTCTCCCTTATACCCTTCAAAAACTCCAATCCTTTCAAGATGACATACTTGAGCTCTGGTATAACAGGGGTAGAAGTTTTGCTAATCTCTGGGAGATTGCTGTTTTCTTCTCCTTCTAGCAGCATACTGAGTTTTTGAATAGTCTTACTCTCTCCTTCTTGCAGCATGGGCTTCTTTCCCTTATCCAAGTTACTGGTTTTGTTCAATCTTCCATTAGTTGGAAGCAGTTCCTGAGCATAGGGAACTTTTGCTTGAACAAACTTTCCCATCTTGGATGTGCTTGTTGCTTTCTGAAAGGAACTGACACAGTATCCTAGACCACTTCCTGCGTGAGCATTCTGTGTCTCCAGGATACACTCTTGTGCCTTTCTTGTTGACTTGTTATACACATCAATTGTGTTTTGCAATCCAGTTTTCTCAGTTTCAAGCTTAGTGACTAGCAGCTTGAACTTGGAGACCTCAGCCCTAAGATTGTTGCACTATGTACTGTAGTACTCTAGGTTAGTAACATGTTCCCTCAATACAGTTTTCTCACTCTTGAGCTGGAGGTTTTCCTTCTTTAGTTCTTCATGAGCTGAATTAATCTGCTCAAAATCACTCATGATCTGTCTAAACGACTGGATCATGTTCAGCTTCGCAGAACTAGATACATCAAGGGATTGAGATGTTACCTCATCTTCTTCTTCTTCCTCACATCTCTTGACCATAAGACATAACAAAGCTTCCTCATCGGAGGTACAGATGTCAAAATCACTCTCGGATGAGCACTCCTCCTTGGGTTCCACCTTGGAGCTGTTTGCTGCCTTTAAGGCTTTAACTTCACTTAGGAGAGCCCGGAGCTTTTGCTTATCATCCCTCCTCCGCTCTCTTCTCTGCACCCTTTCTTCTTAAGTATACTTCTGGACTTAATGATAGGGGCAGTTTCTAGCAAAGTGTCCAGGTTTCCTATAATTATAACACAAGTCAGAGGAACATGTGTCGGCTTGCTGTTTTAGCCTTCCTTGGGGACTTCTGTCGGATTGCTGAAGCTTTTTCCTGAAGTCTTTTCCTTTTTGATTTGTCTTCAGGAACTTCTTAAATTCCTTTAGTAAGAGGGCCATTTCTTTCTCAGCATCCTCTGTAGACACTTTTTTCTGCTTGCTCTTTAGCTTACTGCTGCTTGTGGTAGTAGTATCCTGACTTCTAGTAGTAAGTGCTGCAACATTTGAGCTTGATCCTTCAACCTCTTTTCTTCTTCGTTCTATGTCGAACTTGAAGGCTTTAAGATCTGAGAACAGATCAAAGATGCTCATAGCATTGAGGTCTAGAGAGACTCTCATAGCAGTCTCCTTGCTGTGCCACTCCAATGACAGAGCTCTCAACACCTTTGTGTTCTTCTCCTTTTGGGTGCAGATCTTTCTAAGGGATTCCAGCTCACTGATGATAGTTGTGAATCTTAGATCAAGTTCTTCCAGGGTTTCTCCAAGCTTCATTGTGAAGCTTTCGTATAGTTGTGTAGCCTTGGAGATCCTGTTGTCTCTGGAAAATTCATTGTCTTCGCATATCATCTCCAATTTATCCCATATCTCCTTGGCAATCTTACATCCCTTCACCTTGCTGAAGGTTCATTTGTCCAATGTAAGGAATAGAGCATTCTTGGCCACATTGTCAAGGTTGGCTCTCCTCCTTTCGTCAGGAGTGTATTCATATCTTTCCTTGACAATGTACTCTGCAGGTGGTGGTATTCTTGGTCGCGGAGCGAATCCTGGAGGTACATCAACATCCTCATCTATGATAGTTGCGCTATCTCCTTCACCTACTGTTGTTGCTTCAGCGGCTGCAACTTCTGCTCGATCACATTCTTGCTGTTGCTGCGCAAGGATATGGTTTACTTTGTAGATATCTGACTGGGGGCCCTTCGGTTATGACATACCACAATTCATCATGCATGGTTGACAAGTGAGCCTTCATGCGAATTCTCAAGTCATCATATTCATCTATGGAAAACATAGGGAGCTTGTGTGATGAGATATCCACACTTATGCTAAAACAATGATTTTGGTCAAGTGAAAAGAAAAATGGTTTATCCAGCAGAAACAGGTGGATTTGGGTAGGTTACCAGACAAGTTGGATTTTAACCCAACTTGCTCTGATACCACTGTTGGTCCTAAGTGGTCAGAGGTTCAAAGGGGGGTGAATGAACCTCTATCGATTTTTAAAACTTTTAAAACTTTGGTGAACAGGTTCCTGATTCTACAAAGAATGTAATAACCTGACTCGATTCAGAAACCTGGCAGTAAGCTGATTCAGGTTCCTGACTCGGTTATCATAGTATGCAGTGGAAAATAACACGATAGAGTTTCTGTTTGAAAAATGTTTTCTTTTGCAAGTATGCTTTTTGTCAAAGGGTTTTAGCAGAATGCTTATGATGTATGCAACAAGATATATAAATGTAGTGCAGCAAGAAGGATAAGCAGTAAACACTTATGGCTTATAGTGGTTCGAAGGTGGTGTAATCCTTCTACGTCCACTTTACTCCTTCCTAGAGGATGAACTTTGTTAAGTCAATTCGTTTTACAAGTCTCAGCTTTACAAACCTCTTCCTAACACAAGATTACCTACAAGAATCAACAGATTCCTAGGCTCTATCCCATACAGAGTACAAAATTCACATAGAGTTACAAAGTCTACACAAGACTAACACTTAACAAGGATCAAATCCTATCAACTAAGGACACCAAAAGATAAAACAACCTAGAACACAGCAAATGGTTAAAAAGTATATGTATTTCTTCAACTGGTGCAACTAGAAGACAACCTTGAACTTGAAAGCTCGAGTGCTTGAATGGCTGCTTCTGAAGGTTTAGTGACTGAACTTGGATAGCTTGAGAAAAACTTGAGAATATGAGAGCTTGAGAGAATAAAAACAAGTTGTTCAATAGTTCAGTAGACTTCTCAGTCCTCCATCCTTCTATTTATATCAGAATTAAAATGCCCGTTGAAGAGAGGCATTATCCTTGTTGCATTTCAAAATTGATCTTCAAATCTTTACAATTAATGCGTCTGAAAACACCAGGTACAGGACCTCGTTCTTCTCTAATCCCCATTAATGGCGCTACTCCTCGGCTACAGTGCTTTTGCAGAGCTGTGGGTCCAGATGACATCACATTAGACACTAACTTCTATCTAACGGATGCTTGATGGGAGTCATTCCTCATATAGCATTCACATTATACCTCATACTGTAATTAAAGGATAGAAGGAACTTACAGCTATTCGCTTAGGTTGCAGTGGATGCTTACTGTTCTCTGCCTACTTCGTGATTTGCGTCAGCTTCTTGTTTCAGAACAGCTACCTGTTCCTGAAACCTACAGTTAGCTTCCTGTCTTCATACAGTTTGTTTTATGCTGTTTTACTAATCCAACTTCCTGATCTTGGATCCTTCTTCAGGTTACTGACTCTCCTTGCTGAAAATCAGTCTTAAAGACTCTCCTTGCTATGATCAGTATCCTCTATCTTTCTGATATATACAATTGTACAAAACACAACTCGGAAAGATAAACCTATCAAACTATAATCCATTTATAAAGCGTGGAAAATGGATACTCTAACTTTCTAACCAAAGTTACATTGTCTCATCAAAACTAAACAGAAATATCCTAACATCACTCTTCAGGGAGTATTGGAGGGGAAGCATGACAAAGAAATCGAAGAAAATCTTGAAAACTACCAGGTTTCACGGGACAGGTGGTGGTTGTCTCTTACAAAATGGTTGAAGGTAAAACTTGTTTCTTTGTCTACATGAAAAGGGAATCTTTTTGTCTTGTGTTCTTGTTTGTTTATGAGTTTTTCGTGCAGGTCTTGCTGTGATGAGCAGACTGGCTCGGAACAAGCTTCATGACTCGGATAATTTTGAAGATAGATCGATCAGTTGGGACCAAGTTGAAATGTAGACTTAATCTGGGCTTTTGAAGCCATTCAACAAATACTTGTCTGACTTTTACAAGTACTTACAGTCTTATTTATAACAAGATTGTTGTAGTGAATTTTGGAGAATTGATCCTCTGTATTTCCCAAGAGAAAAAAAGACTCATAGTTTCAACTCTTTATATTATTCTCAAGGTTACATGGAATAAAATATAGAGGATCCAGATTTCGGATTCTGAATTTTGAGGCCTTGTAGTATTATAAAGATGCTATTTTCTTTAGGTTTTTTCATTTTGAATACAAAATTTCTTTTCCTCAGTGTCTAAGCTCATTGAAGATTGAACTCAACTTGCATACAATATACGTATTTGTTCTTGATTACTTATATATATACAAACTTTATTTACCAATTACACAATAACTAAAAGAATCTAAAGCACTAAATATAATAAATTTCTATATCTACATTAGTACAATAATTCTTAAATAATTAAGGGTATTTTAGCTATTCGTTTCTCTTGTTCAAATAGTTTGTAGATGTGTGTTGTATACAACTGATGATATAGATTGTAAAAAAAAATATTATGAAGAAGTGATATTCTTAAAAAAAAAAAAAATTGTAGAAATTCTATTGATGTATTTGAATCTTTGTTTCCTTTTTTTTAGGGCATTATCAGTTGAAGTGTCAATACTGATTTATTAATTTTTCTTAATGGGCTTATGCTTTCTTCGGCTGGCTATCTCAATTTTTAAAATTAAGGGTTAAACCCTAAATATGGATGGCTCTTTCATTATTTTGGGAGGACTAAAGACACAACTCCAATGTCTAAGGGCACAACACCATTTAAAAAAAATTCCAATTTTACCCCTAGGGTTGTTGAACTAGTTCCGTTCGGCCAAGATGGCCAAACGAGCTTCAAGGTGTTCGGCCAAGATGGCCGAACGTGCTTCTCAGTGTTCGGTCGTGGTGGCCGAACACTCTACTATGTGTTCGGCCAACTGGGGCCGAATGAAACTGCTTCGATTGAATTGTTTTTTTTATGTTTTTTGCTAAGATTTTCACACATTTAACATTTTTATGGAATGTTCGTCATTGTGTTGGCATTACAATCTTCAAAAAATTAAAAGATTTAACATAAAAAAAATGCAACCCGTCACCCATCGTGCGCAGACGACGAGTGACGGGGGCGCAGTGTGCGCCCGCACGACGGGTGACGGGTTGTGTTTTTTTACGTTAATTTTTTTAATTTTTTGAAGATTGTAATGCCAACACAATGGCGAACATTCCATAAATTTGTTAAATGTATGAAAATCGTAGTAAAAAACGTAAAAAAAAAGATTGAACCAGATCAGTTTCGTTCGGCCTTTGTTGGCCGAACACATAGAAGAGTGTTCGGCCACCACGGCCGAACATCTTGAAGCCCGTTCGGCCATCTTGACCGAACAGAACTAGTTCAACAACCATAAGGGTAAAATTGAAATTTTTTTTAAAAATTGGTGTTGTGCCCTTAGATAAAGGAGTTGTGCCTTTAGTCCTCCATTTTTTTTTAAATTAAGGGCTAAAGTGGATTTGGCCTTTTACAATAGCCTTTATAAAACGGGAAAATCATAAACATGAAAAAATCAGATAAACATAGTATGAAGAAAACGAGTAATTGAAGAGAGGAGGATTCAAAACAAAGCAACCGCCGCCGCCGGCCATTTTTCAGACCCCATCGCCCCAGCTCTCTCCGATCGGTAATTATTGAAATTCATCCACTAAACGATTGATGAATTAACTGATCATTGTCTACTGCTTTACTTCTTTTTTATATGTACTACTGCAATTCTACTATATTTTCAATTTAAAGTACTTTCTCATTTGATTAATTGAATTCCTGAATAAACAATAGGAAAGCCCAGTAATAACTGAATCACGATTTGTTGAATTTTCAATTTATTAGAATTTGTATTAAGGCCCTTTGTGAATCTAGTTATGAATGAGTTATATGTAGTCGAATAGGAAAGGGGAAATTCATTTAAATCAAAAAAATCCAACTACATAAAAAACAATCATAGATTTATTTGGAACATAAGAAATTGAAATTGATGAAAACCACACTAAAACAATTGGAACATGGGTGTAATAGCAAGATGATGTCTATCTAAAGCACTTTCGTAGCTAACTCATTGAGGATAGATATTATATCTCGAGGATTCAAAGGTTTCTCCCAGAAATAATCTAAGCCAGCCTCCGTGAATGCCACTTACTCTATTTCTGAACTTTCAGTGCTTACCCCTACTATCATGCTATCGACTCCCATTCCTCGAAGCATTCGAGTTGCCTGTATATATGTGTGTTTATGTGTCAGATCTGTACTAATCATATACATATGTATTATATGGTATAATTTATACCTAAGGTCCGTCCATGACAGGATGACCATGTCCATCAACATAAGATTAAAGTTGTTTCCAGAGAGGAAAAGATTGACTACTTCTTTGCCATTAGCCGCTATCTGAATTTGCAATCCATGGGTTGCAAGCAGCATGACATGGACGCCCCGCACTTGAGGATCATCATCGACAACAAGAGCAGTTATCGCCCTCACCTCTTCTGTTGGGTTTGCCACCATTTTTTTTTTGAATTTCCACCTCTTTTCATTTGATTCCCTGCAAAAGCATACAATGCGCGCATTTTTGTGTGATTGGAATGATCAAGAAAAGAAAAGAAGAATTTAGGAAGTCGAATTAGAAAGAATTTTACCTCTTGAATACATTGTAGTGATATCCTACTAAAATAAATGAATTTAGTGATTTTCTTCATGTTGAACTCACGATTAAATTGGTTGTAGAAGTGATTTTCTCGGAAAATGTTTTGAGACTAAAATGATGAGCATGTTAGCCACAACCATGATTTCTGATTTACGTCCAAATATTTTGATTGTCATTCCTATCCGCACTTGCCTTATTATTATTTTTTTTAGAAAATTTCAGTTAATGTTTATGTACATTATTATGTTTCCAGATCTGCTTTTTTGATTACGAGATTTCCATTTAATGAATGAACGCATTATTTGTAGTGAGTAAAATCATGGCATTGACATTATTCATTTATCTTGTTTTCTAAAATTAGACGTTTCTTAAATACAAAATTTCTTTTCAAAATTAGTACTAACATTAGAACATTCTATCAGCCGAGAAGTTGAATTAACCATATAAGTACATCAATTTTTTTTCTTCATATGAGCTTTTCTTCTTAATTTCATTGAAATTTTTTTTTCATTTTAAAATTCAATCCTTACAATAAATGATAAAATAATTTGAAACATTATTCTCCTTTACAATATGTCATGTTTTATAAAGGGTTTTTTTTATCTTTATCAAGGTCTGTTGATTTATACTTTCAATATATCATGTACAATTATTTTCGTTTTGACTTATGGGCTCTCTAGTATGTCATATATGGGTTAAGTGTGCATACCATAGGCTCATTCCTAGATAAATCGCTACCTTCAACTTGGCTTAAGATGTGTTTAGATATAGTTTAATTATATCTAAATGCATAATGTGTCACACTTTTCAGGACCATTTCATCTTTCACTGAGTTGGAAGTTCGAGAAAGTGGTGTCAGGCTAACAAAGGAAGTGAGGACGATATATGTCCTTATGGTGGTAAACGATAATCTTATTGGAGGTAAAACCTGCTTGTTCGTTCTTGAGCACAAGAAGTGTTCCTTTTTCGTGTGTGTTTTCTCATTTATGAGTTCGTTTATGAGTTTGTCGTGCAGGTCTTTGATGTGATGAGTAGACTGGCTCGGAACAAGCTTAACGAAATGGATAATTTTGAAGACTGATCGATCAGTTGGGACCAAGTCGAAATGTAGACTTAATCTTGGCTTTGAGGCCATTCAACAAATATTTGTATGAGTTTTACTTGTACTTACTGTCTTATTTATAACAAGATTATTTTAGTGAATTTTGGAGGAAAATTTGAAGATAGATCCATCAGTTGGACCCGTTCAAAATGTAGGCTTAATCTAGGCTTTGAAGCCATTCATCAAATATTTTTCTAGCATTTACAAGTACTTACAATCTTATTTATAAAAAGATTATTTTGTTAAATTTTGGGGAACTGATCTTCCCTATTTACTAAGAGAAAAGAGACACAATGTTTCATTCTCATGGATTCATGGAATAAAAATATGGGATGAACTATCCACACCCCAACTATTTCTTTCCATACCACATTGTTTTTCAAATTTCAAGAATACCCCTTAACAACATTCCAAATCAATCATTTTTGTCCTTTTCCCTAATTCCAAAGATTTAAAAGCATTTTAATTTAATTCATTAATTACAACTCCAAACAGTAATTATATTCGGTAAGAACGTAAACTGATCAAAATCAGGCCCAACATGCTTCCGTAAAATTAATCAATCCCTTAGAATCCATATCTTTCTTTAACCGTAACAACACCGGGTGAGATGGTTTGCAAAGCCACTAGCTGAAAAATTACTGCCCAAATTGTTTTACGAACAACTCTTTATTGTTCAACTTCAACCCTCGGGGAAGATTATCTGCAAGTTATCCAACTCCTTCAGCAACTGTACAGCACAACTTTGGTTCGTTTCCTACACCAGGTGTATAGAGTACTCCTTCTAAGGGATGAATCAAACTCACTAAGAACACATATTGAAAGCAAAAGCCTTTCTTTTATTAAGAACTTGAACGAAATATTTAATACATATGTAATCTCCTTTTGGGAGGAGAATACTTGTTTAGCCTCTCATATGAGATGAGGACTACACTCGTAAGCACATAAACTAAAAACACTCAAAATATTACAAATATTTTATTTGTAAGAAAACTAAGGAGGATTTTCGATGTCCTCAGCTTCCTTCAACTCTCGTTATATATAGGCATGAATCCGGACTTGAAATGTGGATTCCAAATCTTGTTGAATCATTAGCTGGCTTTCTTTGTCGTGGCCTGCCAATTATTTAGTGCACCAATTAGTTAGTGCGCTCTCTTTTTCTTCCCCGTGACTCAGCCCATGTGAAGGTTGTTGGAGTTGTCTAGGAATCAATCACCCTCTCACATGACTCGGCCCATGTTCTTTTGTCGGGGCATCTATCTAAAAAATTGGTCTGCATGGTCCCCACGGATAACGTTTCTTTTGTGCTGGACCCTTATCTCTTTCAGACCCTTGTTCCTATCGACCGGGTTTGGGTCAGAATCCTTTCCCAAACTCGGGCTCTTTCTGATCCGGGCATGCTTGACAGATCCGATCGATCCATCGGCTGACTTACCGGAATCTTGTTTTCCCAGAGGTTTCTCCTCTTTGTTTCAAAGAGTTCCTCTGCAAAGCCTGTTGTTGATCCTGTCATAGAATTCAGGAGGAATGATCCGCTTGCTGAATTCTGAAAGAATTTGAACGGGTATTTGACTTTGTCCATTTCGGTTAGACAAACCCAAAGTCCTCATGCGCGTCTTGTAGAAGCTTCTTCTTCTGAAATTGCTCCTACCAGTAAAGAAATTTCTTCCGGTAAAGCTGTCTTTATATTTTTTAAGGCATTTCCATCTGGTCTCCTTAGCTTGATGAAATGAAAAGCTTCATTGAAGTCTTTCTTCACCGGTTTTGGGGCTGCACTAACAAAATAGAGCTCCAGAATATTGCCTCTGGACAAATGTGGATTATTTACCCAAGTCTCGTGAATGGCTTCCCCAATCCATTTCGGTAATTTCGAAATTTCTAGGAATCCGGGTGATACGGTATGGATTGAAGCTAACGTTCCAAAAGTAAAACATTCTTGTACTTCGTTTGGATGACTTCCTGGTTTCATCCAAACTCTTGGGTACTTTCCTGAAATATCAACCACTGTTTTGTCTGGGTTGATACCCTTTCTCGTAATCAACTTCTCCCATTGACACTGGTAAACCTGCATAGGAGAAAATTTAAACTCGTAAGTTTGAACCTTAGTCTTGCCTGTCTGTGGCCTAAGGTTCAACTCTCCCTCTTTTATCCCAAAGGTGTTGGGTTGACTTGAAGACTCGGGTTGTGACACCAGAGCTTCAACCTTCGTTACAGTTTGTACATCCTCGAGGAATGCATCACCTGTAACACTTGTGATTATGGTATTTGAATCCATAACCTCCGAGTTAGAGTCCCGTTCTCGAATAGCTCCTTTTTGCACCGTGGGAGATGTAGCCTGGAGGAGAGGCTTATGCAATGCTTGGAATAATTGTGCATCCGGCGACTTCTATTGAGACATAACGTCCCAAATTTTCATTCTAGACTCAAGGTTTTCCCTAAGATGTCTAACTCGTTTGAGGACCTCGTCAGCGACGCGTCCTTCCATCTCGTGTTAAGAAATCTGCAAGAATATTCTCATGAGATTTCATAATGACATTATCATAATCATAATATTTGCATTCAGCTTGCCATCTAAGTAATCTAGCATTTTCTGGTTTTGATTTTATTTTATTTTTCAGAAAAGCCTTGACACTTGAATTGTCAATTTTTAAGGTAAACTTTTTAGCCAGTAAGAAGAGAGGCCATTTTTTGAAAGCCTTTTTGACTGTAAAGAATTCCTTCTCGTTGATATGTCATCGATTTGTTTCTCCGTCTATAAACAGACCACTGCAATATCTGCATGGAATTTCTTCATTTGGTGTGGCTTTCATAAGGACTGCTACCCACCAATGATCACTGGCATCTGTATAAAGAACCAGTTCATTCTCGTCCTGAGGTATAGCAAGTTTCGGAAGCTTGCTACAGATTTCCTTAAGCTGCTTTATTCCTTCTCGATGTTCATCTTCCCATTTGAATATTATATCTTTTTTGAGTAATGGGTTGAACACCTTTCTGTGATGAGCCAGATTGTTAATGAACATTCCAGCGAAATTGACAACTCCAATAAAACTTTGAAGTTGTTTCTTGTCTTTTAGATCATTTGGAAATCCCTGTATCTTTTCCACAATGTGGCTTTGTAGAATGATTCCAGATTTGTCGATTTCAATTCCTAGGAATTCAATCTGTCTCGTAGCAATTACTGTCTTCTTTTCTGAAAGCACTAATCCTTCTTTATGACAAACATCTGAAAATATTTCCAAATGTCTGAGATGCTCCTTCATATTCTTTGATACGATGAGTATATCATCGATGTATACGAACATGAAGTTGAAATAATCTTTAAAAAGATTATCCATCTTTCTTTGATTTATTTGGGGTGTGTTTGCCAATCCCATAGACATAACATTCTAGACATAGTGTCCTAGTGGTGTGGAGAAAGCTGTGAACTTCTTACTTTCTTCATTCATCTTGATCTAGTAAAATCCAGACTTGCAATCGAACTTTGAGAATATCTTGGCACCTTTGATACAGTTAACCAAGTGTTCTCTACTCGGGATGTAATATCCATCAAACTCCAGAATGTTATTAATCCCTTTGCAATTAATAACAAGTCTAGGTTTACCTCTTTTGATTTCTCCATGATTCCTCATAAGGAATCCCGGGCTACTATATGGAGAAACTCCTGGTGAAATCAACTTAAGGTCCAGATGTTCCTTAAGTATCTTTTACATATCCTCACGACATTCTGATTCATAAGGATTGGTTTGAGCCTCAAGAACTCATGTTCCTTTCCAGGTTTAACCTTTAAGGATGCTTTGAGCTCGTTCCTATCCCACCATGCTTAAGGATCTTCATTGTAATTCCTTTGGATCCTTTTCTTGAAATCCTCGAGTGATATTCGTTCTTCAATGTTAACATCACTCTGTGGATTCTCCAATAAGGTTTTTTGCAATTCTGCAATAGTCTCTGGAGGAACTCGTTTTTCTCCTTGTATTCTGAATTAATACAAATTATTATCCCATCTCTTGGTATCTTTTTGTTTCGAACCAAATTGTCGAAAGGATAATAAGGCATCACCAAATCTTCTTTTATCCGCCATCTTTGGATGTCTAAGTCTGGCTTCATCACCACGCTTGCTGTGAAAATGAATAGGCATTCTTCGGTAGAATGCTTCTCGCAGTCTCTAGACAATAATCTTATGATCACATAAAGTTGTGAAAATAAACCTTATTGTCTCATTTTCTTGTGTAAATCGCTTGAATGTTTGTAGGAAATTATTTCCTAGCAAAATATCTGCTCCTGTATCATGGAAATAGATTTGTGGCATCTTTACTTTGTACCATGGGGTACAGTCTGCACCTCTGATCATAATTTCCGCTTGTTTGATTCCTCGATTAAGAATAAGAATCCTTTTGGAGAAATCTCATCCTATAATGGCCGATAGATCTTCACCACAATCTTTGGGAAAAACCTATTGCTTTGCAGTACAAATCCCTGCTCCTGAATCAATATAGGCTACGAAGTATTCAGCATATAACATTCCGATAAAAATGTATATGGAGAATGGACTAGTGGTCATCTGATTCTATATCTTTTATCAGCCACTGTAAACTCCATTCCATCTTGTAATCTTTCCCAAGGCTTATGATCCTCGAGAAAATCAATACCCAGTATTAATTGTTCTGGGATTCTTCCTACAACTCTTATGATAGTCAGTTCAATTTCACTCATCTTTAGGCTTCCTTGAAATCTTCCGACTATCGGTTGTTGGAGATAATATAAAACATCACAAGGAAAAATATTATCCTTTTGGGTGATGTCGAATATTACTTCAACCTCTCTCCATCCTTCTGGACATTTCAGCTCTCCTTGTGTTTTTGAACACATCTGGTTCGCTGAACTGTTCTAGGCCTTCTTTCTTCCCAACGACTGTTGCTTGTTATTCTGTCCTGTTGGAAAGACATTCTCTTTGTCTCAAGTTTGAGACTTTGGCTCTTGTTGAAGACGGGTCGATCTTGGATTTTCATATCTATCTCCTCTATAGTTGGAGACTCGATAAGTTCTGGTAGAACCACCTAGCGAAATTCTCAAAGATTCTTGGGACTTCAATAAATTCTTTTCTCAAGAATACATCAGAATGATGTGTATTCGAGAGAGCATAGGAAATCTTGTAGGTTATCGAGTAAGTTCTATTCACTTCTTTCATCAAATCATCTCTTTTGAAGTCTTGATGAAGGGTTAAGACTTTGTTGAAGTCTCGATCTCCTAAATTGTATGCAATTCTAGGATAGACATTAAATGTCAATTTTCCTGCATACAAATTTCCTATGACCGCCCCAAGGCATGAATCCTTGAGATTCGAGATTCACTTATCAAATATAGCAAGATTGAGTGGCGAATCAATTCCTTCTTTAAATGTTGCTTTAATAATAACTCTTATGGCTCCAATATGAATCCATGAGAGTGTATTTGCAACTTCTCTTTTGACTTTACTTCTGATCTCCTAAACTTCTTGGTAAGGGATCAACTGCATCTCGATCAAGTTACTAGTGAATTCCATTGGGATGACAAATTCTCCAGTAGTAACTATGGATAATTTGGTGTTTTCTATTACGAAGCCCAAATTTATCTAATGCCTTTTCCATAGCTCCAATGGTAAATCCATCGTAGATCTGAAGCTTTGGATCTTCCTTCATAATTTTCATAAGGGTTTTATGAGAAACCGTCGTGTGAGAAAGAATCCTGATATATCTTCTCTTATTGTTTGAAGAATTTCTTCTTCACTCTGATTCTGAAGATGACTCGCTTCCATTATCAGAATAGATCTCTTCTTCATAGATGCTTTCATCTGAGGGTAAATCCTCAAATTGATACACCTGTATAAGATCTTGATAATAGACAGTTTCTTCGAATTCTAGTGTTGCTTCAAACTGTCTAGTACCTCTCTTTTGGTTGTCCGGGTAATCCGTTGAGATATGCCCTCTTGCTCCACATGTCCAGTAATTACAGTCTTTAAAAATTTCATTAGCTCTGGTGTGAGCTCGTCTGAAAGTTCTTCTTTCTGAAGTTCTGCTGGAACTTCCTTGGTTTGAGCCTGATGAAGAGGCTCTACTCCTGCTAGGTGTTGGTCTTTGCCCTGATTTCTAAATTCGGGTCTTTTGTTTTGACCACATCCTTCTAGGTCTCCATGAAGACGTATGACTCCTTCTGTTGTTGTTGTTTCCACGGCTATAAGGATGGCTTATTTGTTTCCTCCTTTTATGCCTCCATGGTTAACCTCCCATAACTGTTGGGATGTCATTATCTTCGTAACATAGGGGAACCATTTTATTGATTCCTTAGTTCTTGTAGAGTGCTGTCTGGTGGCACCATTCGGCTAACTTGACCTTTAATAAAGACATTTTTCTGGCCACAGTATCCAAATCTTCTGCACTCTTGTACTCCCTGATGAGCATTTCTCTCCAGGGACTTGGTATCTTCGCAAAGAAAAGTTGTGAAGCTTCTTTATCATCCACTTGGACTTCCATCGGTACTCGGTGAATAACTTGATGTATTCGTCAATATTACAAATATCATGTAACTCGAGGCTGTAGAGGGTTTGTTTGTATCCTTTTCTTTTCTCTTCTTCCACTCCCTCAAAATAGCCTATGCCGATAAAATGAATTTTGAATAATTTTGCCATATTATCGACAATTCCTTTCAATAACTCACCAGCAGTAACGTCGTTTCTCATTTATGGTGTTGTCATGTCCCATGAGGTCTTTACAGATCCCTCAAGACTCATCTCAAGGAATAAGATGAATCCTTCCTTTGTAAGGTCAAGGGTACCTGTTGCAATCCTCATCGCCGATGCCCAATCATCGATAAGGACTTCTCGATTTTTGAAATCTAGGATATCTAGATTCAGCATCAATCCATACATATGTATAGGATCTAGCTATGACTTTCCATAAGGCGTATTCATGAGATTTGGCCTTCTGGAACGTTATCGAGTTCCTGAAACAATATGATCTCCTTTTGTAGTGAAATCTCCAGCGTGTGGCATTGGTTCATCCATATGATGTGAACCTGAACTTTCTGCAACGTTGGGATCTACTGGTGGTTGTGGAGGTGGTCTTTGGTGTTGGTCACGAGTAATCAAAGTTGAACCATCTCTTGTATTCATCTTTAGATCTACAATCCCTAATCCTGCGAAGGACTCGGCAAGTTCATGTAGATCTTCAAGATTAATCTTCCCCATATCCATCACTTTTTAATTTGTGATGGGTTTTTCTTTGATGATAGCAAGAAGCTTTTCATCTTGAGTCATCTGTCGTATTACTTCGATTGGTTTCCCTTTTTGGTGTAAATATGGAACTGTTCCGAAATCTATACGTCTTCTTCCTCCGGTAAGACTTGGTTTGTCTTCCAGATCCTTGACTCTCTTTTGAATATCATGAAGGATTTCAAGAGTCTCCTTCTGATATTTTATCATCGTCTTCATCTGGTTCAAGATCTGATGAACTTGTGTTGTAGATGATTATGACAATTGCCATAATTCTGCACCGTCTTCTGGATCTCTCTAAGATCTTGAGAGAGCTTAGATGTGTCCGGAAGTATCTTGATCCATCCAGGTTCTCCTTCTGTCATCAATGATTTTGATGAACTATTTCCTGGAGGTTTATTAGTTCGGTATATAACATCTAGTTTACTATAAGGAAATCCATGTAATATGCCGCTTGTCTATCGCATTACCTCAAAGTTACTCTGTCGGCTCCTGCGTTTTCTCATTCAACATATTGATTTTGCCAATATGTTACCTTGTCTTGGTGTTCTCGTTCATACATCGTCAAAATTTGTCGATATCTCCTGTAGGGTAAGCATCTTGGACATTCGTCCAGATCCATATTTCTCTTGGAGAAATTCTCCTCACCAAAGGTTAATTACATAAAAATAATAAATATAACTTAAAAGTTCTTAATAAAGCTAGGCTCTGATACCATTTCGGGCGATCAGTTTAAATCCTTTTTTAATTCAATTTTCCGAAGGAATTTGTACATGGCATTGTTACTCATTCCAGATAACTATTTTTTAGACAGTATTGGCACAAGAAAAGTATTCCAGCCTATATACTTATTCCATGAGAAAATACAAATTATTTCGTGCTCGGATCCGATCAATATTTGGAGTTGTAATTAATCAATTAAACATGGATAATACATGAATTGGAATTAGCAAAAAGTGCTTGGAAGTAGTAATTGAAAAAGTATGTCCAAGGGTACAATTGGAAAAGTTTGAGAAATTAAAAAATATTGGGGTGTGGTTGGAAATTTATGGGGTGTGGATAGTTCATCCCTAAAAATATAGAGATCCAAAGAGACGCATTGTTTCATTCTCATGGATTCATGAAATAAAAATGTAGAGATACAAATTTCGGATTGTGAATTCGAGGCCTTTTATTATTATAAAGATATTATCTCCTTTAGGTTTATTCATATTCAATACAAGATGATTTTTTTTTCGGAGCCTAATCTCATTGAAAGTTGAAGTTAAAAGTAGTAAATTTATATTTTTTTTTCATCAAATACTAATCTCATTGAAAGTTGAATTTACTAGTATTAAATTAATATATCTATATTGATAAAAGAAAATCTTAAATAAGAGTCTAAAGCATTAAAAGTATTAAATTTATATATCTATTAAAAGTATTAAATTTATATGTCTATATTGGTTAAAGAAAATTTTAAATAAACGAGGACAGATTAGTGTGCTCAAATAAAGTATAAAATTTATATATCTATATTAGTAAAAGAAAATCTTAAATAAGAGACTAAAACATTAGAATATTGATCAGAAAAAATCTGAAATAAATCAAAATCTTAAATAAATGTGGATATATTAGTTGTTGCTCAAATAAAGTAAAAAATTTATATATGTATTGGTAAAATAAAATCTTAAATAATAGTCTAAAGCATTAAAATTAAATTTATATATGCATATTGTCGGAGAAAATCTTAAATAAATGAGGATAATCTTAAATAAGAGACTAAAGCATAAAAATTAAATTTATATATCTATATTGTTCGGAGCAAATCTTGAATAAATGAAAATCTCAAATAAATGCGGATATTTTAGATGCTGCTCAAATAAATATAAAATTTATATCTATATTGGTAAAATAAAAGCTTAAATAATAGTCTAAAGTATTAAAATTAAATTTATATACCCAAATTGGTCAGAGAAAACCTTAAAATTAAATTTATATATCCATCTTGGCCAAAGAAAATCTTAAATAAATGAGGATATTTTAGTTGTTGCTCAAATAATTTGTATTGTATAGTACACAATGTTTATTGAAATATAAAAAATGTTCAAATAATTTGAAAAAAATTGTAAAATGTAAAAAATATATATATAGATAATTTGTAGATGTATGTATTGACAAATAAAAAAATTGTTGTAATTCCATAGACGTATTGGAAATGAATTTTTGTTGCATTTGGAATGGTTATGTGTTTCACGCCTCTCTCTTTTTTTAATAGATTTTGTTAATACTAAAAGACTGTTCTTTTAAAGGAAAAAATTAATATTTTTTAATATTT
Organism: Scutellaria galericulata; assembly: GCA_946896805.1. Taxonomy (NCBI): domain Eukaryota; kingdom Viridiplantae; phylum Streptophyta; class Magnoliopsida; order Lamiales; family Lamiaceae; genus Scutellaria; species Scutellaria galericulata. Next base: position 11,774,908 of record OX335792.1, read on the forward strand.
AATTCAAATTTTAATATAAATTCAAAATATTTTGTTAATACTGACCAGTCATATGACTCATATGTGGTGATATGCAAGATTATTTAAAAAAACTTAATATTTTCCATATTTAATTCAAATTGTACTACAAATTCAAAATATCAATTGTTGGTAGAAATATAAATATTTTGAATTTAAAGAAATATTGGAATTTAATATTAAAAATAATTTTTTAATTTTCGAAACTTAAAATTTAAGTATATTTATAATGTTTTATAAATATTTACTAAGGTTTATATATCTTAATACAGAAATAATATTTTCAAAATCAATACTTATTATATCTAAATACATCCTTAATATTTCAAATAACAATGGTCATGATAAATATTTCCAATATAAATGTTGATGTTACTCATATATAGAGGATAAATATATTTTTTCTTAAATATTTATAAAAATATCGATATGAATATATATTCTAAATTTGAAATATAAGTATAATCAAATATTCGGAAAATCGAGAAAATATAGATATTGATATTTTTTGTAAACATATTATTAAAAAATAGATTTATCTCCAAATATTGAAAATTAAGAAAAAATATCGATAATTTTTAAATCACCCATATATATTTTAAAAAGTCAAAGTTTTTCCTCAAATTTTAAACCATCCAATGGTATATTAGAAAATGAGTGTTTTATTATTTTTTTATAATAGGTTTGGCCAGAAAAAAAATACATCATATTATGGCTTGTTTTTTTGGGCTGGCGGCTGACCAACTTATAGGGTATTAGGGTTTTGCAACATTCATTTCATAATAGGCTTGGCTTTTTTGGGCTGGCAGCTGACCAAATTCTAGGGTATTAGGGTTTTGCAACATTTATGTAGTTGCTATAAAAAGGGAAAATGAGATATAGACGGACAGTAGGAAGAAAATGAGGAGTAGTTGAAGAGAGGCGTAAAATAGACAAACAGTAGAAAGAAAATGAGGAGTGGTTGAAGAGAAGCTGGATCTCAAACCATGTCATGTGTAACGCCCCGTTCTTGTAGACTACAATAGAATATCAGAGTTTAATAAATTTTCTTTCCGGGCGTCCAGCTACTGGATAAAACATGCATTTTCAAGGTAATTTAAAACTTGCAATTAAAGATAAGTGACCTTGAACATTTCTAGTCTATAAAATGTAAATCGTATACAGCGGAAGACAAATATATATTTTCTTTATAATTGTACAGCTAAACTGTACAACTTTGCAAACTAAGTTCTCCCAAAAGATTTCAAAATCATTTTCTATATAAATAAATAATATAACACCTCTTCCCTTCCAATAAAATTCTTTCGCAATCTTTAGAACATCGGCTACTAGCATCCACCCCTTGTACACCCTGCTCCAGGATTTCTTAAGCTGAAATCATTTTTACATATAAAGGGGTGAGTGCATAAAATCACTCAGTGGGGTGGGATGGTGAACAATTAAAACACTTTAAACACGTAATCATAACACTCCACAGCACATAAATGCGGTTTCAAGGCCGCCTTTTAGAAAATACGGTTCTGAGTCGCCGTGAAAACATTTTTACGTGGCTTATAGCCACTTTGGGGTTAGTGTGGATCTGTGCCACCATAGAGTTAGTGTGGATCTATGCCACCATAACACTCCTCAGCACATAAATGCGGTTTCAAGGCCGCCTTTTAGAAAATACGGTTTTGAGCCGCCGTGAAAACATTTTTACGTGGCTTAAAGCCACCTTGGGGTTAGTGTGGATCTGTGCCACCATAGAGTTAGTGTGGATCTATGCCACCATAACACTCCTTCACTCTTTCACTCCCATAACACTCCTTCACTCATCTCACCCACATTGCACATTCACTTTTGTCACATAAAAGGCACATAATGCCACGTTTATAAATCAACCAGGTTCAACTCACATCAACTAATTACTGCACTTTATAGCACTTAATCACTCAAGCGGGAAAGCAGAAATTCCCCCATAACTACACTTCACCACTCAAAAAGTATAAACCTTTCACTTTGCACAACACGTTTAAACTTTCAGGTTATAATCAGATACATACAATAATTGCACATAAAGCGCACATTGTTTAAACTTTCAGGTTATAATCAGATACATACAATAATTGCACATAAAGCGCACATTGTTCACATTATGTAATTTATAAGAATTTACCCCCACCTCAGATAAGTGGTGTCCCTAGCAACTGCTACTGTTCAAGAAAATTATGGGATTCTTCGCTTGTGTTTCCTACAAAAATACAAGGATATAAACTTATTTTAGCAGCTTAAGGAGACTATTCGCAACTTAAATTAAAATATGAATTAAGATATTCCTAACTAATGTCGATAATCGGGGTCTATAGTTAAAAATCTTGAATGTAAAGGAAGAGAACTAGTACTACTTGGCAAGATGGGTTTTCGTGCAAAATAGGACTTATAACAGAAAAATAATACTAAACTTACTAGAATAAAATTAAATCCAGCTAAATGAATCAGTTTTGCAAAATAAATAACCCTTACAAAATAAATAAATCTTGCGAAATTAAACTGACTTGGCAAAATAAATCAGTCTTGCCAAAATAACTCATTTTTGTGAAATTAAATCAATTTTGTAAAATAATTCACTCTTGCAAAATTGTACTGGATTTGCAAAATAGAATAATAGATTTATAAAATTGCAACTCAGTTTGCAAAGTAAAGATTTAGTTTGCGAAATTACATTGCAAAGCTAAAGTAAATCAACTTGCAGAATTCAATCTGCAAAGTATAATTCAGTTTTGCAAGGTCGAGACTTAATTTGCTAAGTAAAGCTCAGTTTGCAACAAAGGAGTTTTATTCTGCCAAGTAATTGATTTTCCAAAAGTTCACCAACTTTGCCAAAAGACATAGGTATCTTGCAGAATAGAAATAAACTTTAATCTTGCAAAGCTTAAATCAGCTTGCAGAGTGCAATAATCCTTGCCAAGTACAAAGGAATTGAATATAAATTGCACTTTGCAAAGCAATATTAAACACATAAAAATAACCCTTGCAACATAAAAGAAAATCCCTCTTTCCACCACCCCAAAACTGTTGTGACCAGCCCTGTTCCGGGGCTGCTACCACCGACTCCGGTGACCCGCGTCACCGGTGACTCACCCCCGACTACTCACCAGACTACGACCTACTCAGACGATCCAACAACACCCCCATAGCTACACTACCACTTACCCAAGCTCAGCACGAAAGGTGGCTGTCGACCAGCCTCAGAACAGACCTGGCGCGCTCCCGTCACGCCCAGCAGCCTCCCGTCGCGCCCAGCAGCGCTCCCGTCGCGCCCAACAGCCTCCCGTCGCGCCCAGCAACACCCCCACACACTCACAGCAACACCCGAACCCCCCCACACACGCACCTACCCACAAACACAGCAGGAATACACACAACTAGCAACATATATGCACACATAGCAGCAATAAACTGCATACTCACAGCAATAAACTGCATACTCGAAATTTGAATTTTTTGCCGGAAATTGCACGTGCACAGCACGTGAGTCCTTCAAATTGGGGATTTTTCATACTTCCGGTGGGGCTCACGTGTTGTGCACGTGTAATTTCTGACAAAAAATTCAAATTTCGACCTAGATAGGACCAAAATTGAGCAATTAAAAAGTTAAAGGACCCAGATAGGACCAAAATTTAGCAATTAAAAATTAGAGGACTAAAATTGATAAAGTAAAAAGATAAATGACTACGGATGGAACTAGGTATAAGTTACAGGACGTATTTTGCAATTAATTCAGAGTATGTGTGTGTCTAACTTTGGGGAGAGAGAGAGTGTGATGCTGGCGGGTGGCAGGGATTTGTGATGACTAACCCTTTGCTTATTTAATTTATTAAACAATTTCTTAATATTTAATTAATTACTTTCTTATACTTAGTTAGCTAATTAATTAAGCTTTAAATAATTAATTCTTAGTTTAATTAAGATTATCATTTAGTTAAATCTTAGCTTAATTAAGATTATCCCCTAATTAATTACTTCTTAGCTTAATTAAAATTATCACTTACTTAATTAATTCTTAGCTTAATTAATTAATTAGCAACATATAATCTTAATTAATTAATTCTTATACCTAGTTAATTAATTTGGGGTGTTATATCATGTCTGAGGAGTGGTGATCTTAAACTAGAGGAGGAGGGATCTCAAAAGGAGGGATGGTTGAAGAGAAGCAGGATCTCAAACCAGGTCTGCAGTGGTGATCTTAAACCAGAGGAGGGATCTCAAACCGGAGGAATCTCAAACCATTCTCAAACCATTCCAATCAATCAAACCGGAGGAATCTCAAACCATTCTCAAACCATTCCAATCAATGAGTGTAACGCCCCGTTCTTGTAGACTACAATAGAATATCAGAGTTTAATAAATTTTCTTTTCGGGGGTCCAACTACTGGATAAAACATGCATTTTCAAGGTAATTTAAAACTTGCAATTAAAGATAAGTGACCTTGAATATTTCTAGTTTATAAAATGTAAATCGTATATAGCGGAAGACAAATATATATTTTCTTTATAATTGTACAGCTAAACTGTACAACTTTGCAAACTAAGTTCTCCCAAAAGATTTCAAAATCATTTTCTATATACATAAATAATATAACACCTCTTCCCTTCCAATAAAACTCTTTCGCAATCTTTAGAACATCGGCTACTAGCATCCACTCCTTGTACACCCTGCTCCAAGATTTCTTAAGCTGAAAACATTTTTACATATAAAGGGGTGAGTGCATAAAATCACTCAGTGGGGTGGGATGGTGAAAAATTAAAACACTTAAAACACGTAATCATAACACTCCACAGCACATAAATGCGGTTTTAAGGCCGCCTTTCTGAAAATACAGGTCTGAGCCGCCATGAAAACATTTTGTGGTTCTTAGCCACCATGGAGTTAATGTGGTTCCTAGCCACCCTTTTAAAATACGGTTCTTAACCGCCGTGAAAACATTTTGTGGAACTAAGCCACCATGAATACAATTGTGACACTTTGCCACCATGAATACAATTGTGGAACTAAGCCACCCTGAATACAATTGTGGAACAAAGCCACCATGAATACAATTGTGGAACAAAGCCACCATGAATACAATTGTGGAACTAAGCCACCATGAATACAATTGTGGAATTTTGCCACCATGAATACAATTGTGGAACTAAGCCACCCTGAATACAATTGTGGAACTAAGCCACCATGAATACAATGGTCACATACCATCTTCTTTCATCTTGCAATTATTGCACAAATCTCTTTGCCGCGAAACAAAGCACAAGACACCACATTTATAAATTAAATCACTTCTCACATCAATCAATAACTTCACGTTACAGCACTTGATCACGAAAAAGGGAATACAAGGATTTCCCCATATCCTTCATATATTGTCATTCATGAAGCATACCACATTTCACTTTGCATATCACTTTCAACCTCCATGTTATAAATAAAAATATTCAATAATTGCACGCAAGAGCACCCATAGTTCACTACATATAATTTACAAGAATTTACCCCCACCTCAGATAAGTGGTGTCTCTGGCAACTGCTACTGTTCAAGAAAAACTAGGAGATTCCTCGCTGGTGTTTCCTATAAAAGTATAAGAATAGAACCTATTTTAGCAGCTTAAAGAAATTGCTCATAACTTGGCTAAAACGTAAATTAAGGCATTCCTAAATAGGGTCAATGATCAAGGTCTATGAGTAAAAAAAATCTTGAATGTAAAAGGAGAGAACTCGTACTACTTGGCAAGATGGGTTTTCGTGCAGACTAGGACTTATAACAGAAAAATAATACTAAACTGACTAGAATAAAATTAAATTCGGCTAAACGAATCAGCTTTGCAAAATAAATAACTTACAAAATAAATAAATCTTGCGAAATTAAACCAATTTTGTAAAATAATTCACTCTTGTAAATTGCACTTGATTTGCAAAATAGAATAATAGATTTATAAAATTGCAACTCAGTTTGCAAAGTAAGAATTTAGTTTGCGAGATTACATTGAAAAGATAAAGTAAATCAACTTGCAGAATTCAATCTGCAAAGTATAATTCAGTTTTGCAAGGTGGAGACTTAATTTGCTAAGTAAAGCTCAGTTTGCAACAAAGGAGTTTTATTCTGCCAGGTAATATTTTGCAAAAGTTAACCAACTTTGCCAAAAGACATAGGTATCTTGCAGAATAGAAATAAACTTTAATCTTGCAAAGTAAACTTGCAAAGCTTAAATCAGCTTGCAATGTGTGCAATAATCCTTGCCAAGTAAAAAGGAATTGAATATAAATTGCACTTTGCAAAGCAATGTTAAACACATAAGAATAACCCCTGCAACTTAAAAGAAAAACCCTCTTTCCATCACCCCAAAACTGTTGTGACCAGCCCTGTTCCGGGACTGCTACCACCGACTCTGGCGACCCGCGTCGCCGGCGACTCACCCCCGACTACTCACCAGAATACGACCTACTCAGACGACCCAAAAACACCTCGATAGCTACACTACAACTTACCCAAACTCAGCACGAAAGGTGGCTGTCGACCAGCCTCAGAATAGACCTGGCGCGCCTACGCCCAGCGCCCAGCACACCAGCACCCAGCCCAGCGCTCCCGACGCGCACGCAGCCTCCCGTCGCGCCCAGCTCCGCTGCGCCCGCCCAGTGCCCCTGCGCCAGCGCCCCTGTCACACGCGACTGCAGCAACAACAACCCAGGGCAGCAACACAGACCAGGGAGAGAGAGAGAGAGAAAGAGAGAGAACCTTGAGGGAGAGAGAGACTTGAGCGAGAGGGAGAGAAGAGAGAAACTGTATGTGCGTGTGTAAGTGTAGGATCCTTTCTTTCTTTTATTTTACCCCCCTTTCCCCCTTTCACACACAAACAAGTTAAGTAGCTAGGTGTCCAAAAAGCAAGGGAGAAGAAGCTGGTGGTGGCGTGGGATGGAAATGAATAAGCAAAAATTTTCCTTTTCCTTAAACCCTAAACCCTAAACCCTAAAAAATGGCAACAGGGTGAACATTAGGTTTAAGTAAGAATAGTAGTAATGATCTAACACATCTTCATAAAATTATGAATCTGAATCCTTTTAAGGTAAAAGATACTGTTAAAAACAGTATAACAGAGGAATATGATATTCCACAGAATTTAGAATTATTAAATAATTGGACTATTCCTAAGGTTAAACCAAACAAAATATACCAAATAGGTACTTTTGAAAAAATGGGATTTAAACAATTGGTTAAAACTACGGAATCATCTATTCCACTTGATAATCAAGAAATAATTTTAAATTTACTTGATAAAAAAGATATTTTACCTTTTACAAAAACACATAATTATATACATATTGGTTTAGTGCAAATTGCATTCAGGCCATTAACATTAAAAGGTTTACCAGAAAGCTTTATAGCAGCTTTAAGAGATGGAAGAAACAAAGCATGGAATAAATCTTTAATGGGAATAATACAATCGAGTCTGGCACATGGACCAGTTTATTTTGATGTATATCCTGATCTCTGTTTATCTCTTACTGATAGTAATATACTAAGTGCTTTAACATTAAATGTTAAAACTCATGGATATGATTATATTCCAGGATCTGAAATAATTTGTATATGTTATAGAATATATTATAAACCTTTACATACTATGAATCCAAGATGTATATTAATGGATAAAAATATAAATGAAACGATTCTTATTGAAACAAATTTCAATAAATCTAATATCTCTACTAGAAGAGCTATTAAATGGGAAGAAATAAACTTTCCAAAAAAATGGACGATAGAACAAGCGGTTTATAAAGAACCTTTAATAAATAATGATTTAAGGAATATAATTCAAACAGAAGAAGGAACTGTTCAAATTCAATTTTCTAATGAACAAAAGAGATTATTACCTTCATCTTCTATTTCTAGAACAAATTCTATGTTTAAAACTAGAACAACAGATTCTTATATTTCACCTTTAGACTACTGGGTAAATTTACCTCAAACATCTAGAGCTTCTACTTCTCAAATAAGAGAAGAAATAGAAACTGAGAGGAATAAAAACAATCCTCATGAAGAAGTCTTCATTGATAGAAATAAAATTGTTAGAGATTTTAACTATGGAAATATCCATAAAGAAAGTGACACTATGTCAGATGCTCCATTTAGTCTTTAATGATTAATACAAAAATTAATTTTTCTAAAGGATCACCTACTAGACAGGAAATAACTAAAGAATTTAAAAATTCTGAATGGATACTTTTCAGAAAATGGTTTTTTGAAAATTTCTCTAAAAATCTTGAACAAATTAGAGAAGAATTTTATAAATACTGTGAAGAAAAGAATACAATAATATTCTTTGTTCCTTGGTTTATAAAAACTTATGTTATAAACCATATTTCTGTTTTAGAAAGAACATATAAATTAACAACAGGACAAGAACAAAAATCTTTGTATCCTCCTAGTACTTCTTTCCAAATGGAAAAAAATAATAAAATAATGAATTTTACAGCTTTTTCAAAATTAATTGAAAATGATACTTTACAAGTTACCATAAAACACATAAATGTTTTAATGGAAAAACAAAATTATACAAATTTATATCTTAATATAATGGGAGAAGAATTAATTTCCTTACATAATAAAGTAGAAACAATAATTTCTGCTATTAAACAAATTAAACCTGATGTCCATATAAAAATTGAAAAGGAAACAGATATAGTTTCTATAGCATCTACATCTATACAACCACCTCCAGAAATAAAAGATTTCAAGTTGAAATCAACAAAAAATAACTTAGAAGAATTAATAACAGAACTAACGGAGAAATTTAATAGACGGGACATTTATAATTTAGATAAATTAGATAAAGTCTTTAAACAACCTATTATTAGGAAAAATATATCTCATCAAGATATATTAAATAAAATTAAATGGGTAGATAGACCCAATCAACAAAGATATTATTATAATAGACCAACTCCTATTGATGTTCTTCATGAAGAACAAGATTATTTTACTAAAAGAAGTTATAATGGTAAAAGTATATATGAATGGAATTTAGATGGTTGTGCTTGTAGCACCCCGGATCAAAATGAGCATAATTGAATAATTAAATATTTGAACCCTGACTTAATAATTATGTGCGTATGTTTTGACTGTTTAATTCAGTACATGCGTTTCAGATACTTGGCTAACGCCGGTTTTAGTTTTGGATGGGTATATTTTTCGTGACATGGAACCTAGAATATGATTTTACCAAGAGATTCGTATCGGAAATACGAGAAAACAGAAACAAACTAGCGGTTAATCGGAGACCCGTAGTTCAACTAACGAAGGAAAGGGTAAAATTTTGATAAAAGGTAGAAATAAAAATAATATTTTAATGAAAGGTAAATTGAGATATTTTTGGTAAATAGTAACTTTTCAACGGTAAAAAGGTAAATTCCAAAATCTATAAATAAGGGCTCATAATTTTCAAAACTTATACGTTTTCAAAGCCGACGACCCGAGCGACGCTCGCGACGCGAACACGTAAGTTCTCTTTCTTTTCTTTTCCTTTACGTTTTTAATTTCCGCCGCCGGAGTGCCGCCGCCGCCAGCCAGCAGTGGTGCTGGTGGTGGTGTGCCGGGCGTCGGGTCGGACGTCGGGTGCGCGCCGGGTTGTGCGTCTGGTCGGGCGTCGGGTGCGCGCCGGGATGTGCGTCGGGTCGGGCGTCGGGTGCGCGCCGGGATGTGCGTCGGGTCGGGCGTCAGGTGCGTGCTGGGTGCCGGGTGTGCGTCGGGTGCGTGCCGGGTGCCGGGTGCGCGCGGGTGCGAGCGCCGGGGGTCCAGCGTGCGCGGGCGACGGGGACCGGGTGGCTGAGGAAAACTCGGCAGCTGCCGGATGATGCGCGAGCCGTCGGGTTCGCTTTCGCCCGACGCCGGGTGCTCACGGGCCCTAGAGCACGTAATACCGTATTTTCGATCCGTCGTGTCTTTAACAAACGTTTTTCCGCTGGGACCCTTTACAGCTTTAACTATACTGTATTTAAGACCTAAGAAACACCGTAAATTTGTAGGCTACTGTGGACTAAGCTTGAGGTGTTGAGTTGTCAGACGTACTGTCCTAGCTACTCACGCGGTAACCACTATACGAGGTGGGGGTAATTTCTAACTCTGTATCTGTTTATAGCTTTCCCTATTTATGAAGTACGATTGAGAATCTAAGTGTTGTGTTTATACTTGCTGTGCCATATTATATCTGGGAAACGACCGAGGTCCTCCGATCATGCATTCTGTTCGTCCCCTGCTATTTTCTACTACTCTGTGGAGGTGTCGTGAGCCTCTTTAAATGCACTAACAGTGAGATACCGTTATATAGGGTAAGACGGGGGAATCCCGCACCTATTCGTCCCTTGCCATTTCTAATATCTGCTTTGCATATATCTGTGTTGTGACAACGTGAATGAAGTTAGCTTTTCGGTATTTAATTTCTGTCTGGAGTCTTATGAGGTGGATGTTATCTCCACTGAGTGTATTCAACGCACTCACCCCTTAATCTGTACTCACACTACAGGAGATGAGGAAGCTGGTGAACCCTAGACGGAGGGAGATAGTGCTAGCTGTTGGTTTTTCTGATATATGGTCTAGTTAAAACATTTCCAAACACGTTTTCAAACAGTTTATGATCTGTATATATTTTTGGGTTCTTGTGAGGATGGGAGATCCTGATGTTTAGCTTCCGCTGTATATGATGTATATTATCGGTGTGAGACTGAATGTTATCGGCCGAGGCCGAAGGTTGTTGTGAGATGGTTTATTATCGTCCCTTATCTCTTTCTTCTGTTGTCCCTTGCTTAACTCTTTCTGTATGTGTTATGCGTCCCTTGCTTTTCTATCTTCACGCCCGTGTAAAACTCTGATATTTTTAACGAAAGATTTTAGGGCGTGACAGTGCTGGTAGACGCATTTATAATATAGCTCATCAAATGCTTATGTATAGTACTGTTTGTACAACAGTAGGGAATACTGATAGTAATATTGCTAAAATGATAATAGCAGGATTTACTGGCCAATTAAAAGGTTGGTGGGATAATTATTTATCTCGAAATACAAAAGAAATAATTTTAACCTCTGTTAAAATTGAAAATAATATTTCTTCAGAAAATGTTGTCTATACTTTAATAATGACTATAATTGAACATTTTACTGGAAAATTCACTGATAATAGTGAAAATATAAGAACTCTTCTTAGTAATACAATCTGTAAAACTTTAACAAGTTTTCGTTGGTATAAAGATACTTTCCTTTCAAGAGTTTATGAACTCCATGACTGTAATAGTAGTCATTGGAAAGCCAGATTTATTGATGGTCTTCCTAATCTCTTTGCTGAAAGAGTTAAGAAAATTTTAAGAAAAGAAAATCTTAATATTGATTATGATAATTATACATATGGAAACTTAATTAGTTGTTGTGTTCAAGAAGGGTTAGCTCTTTGTAATGAATACAAGCTTAATAAGCAAATTAAAAAACAAAGTATTATTGAAAGAAAACAATTAGGTCATTTCTGTGACCAATTTGGTATAGAAACATCTAAAAAAGATAAAGATGAAAGTTATTCTAGGAATAAAAGACATTCTAGACATTCTAAAGATAATAATGAAAAACATTATAAAAAAAGACGTCATTTCTCTGAAAAATTTAAAGAGAAAAAGAAAAGGAGAAACGAAACTTTTAATATAAAAGCAGATAAAAAACATATTGTTTGTCATAAATGTCATAAGCCTGGTCATTATGCAAATGAATGTTGGACCAAAACAAAAATAAATGAATTAAAAATTGATGATAATATCAAACAAGCCTTATTACATATTATGATAGAATCTGATTCAGAAAATTCTGATAGTAGATCTAATGAGGAATCATCATATTATAATGAAGATTTAAATAACTCTGATAGTGAATCATTATTTTCAGATAATGAAGAATGTGACAATTGTATGCAAGGAAAACCTTGCATAAATCATATCAGTAATACTGATGAAAAAGGAGATGAGTTTTATAAACTACTATCTCAATTTCAGGATTTAAATATAAATGTTATTAATGATAATTCTTTTATAGAATTACTAAAAAATATTAAAGATCCTGATTTAAGATCAAAAATTATTGATCAAATTGAAAATACAACTTCTACTAGTAATACTAGTAAAAAAGAGGAAATACATATTCCTAATCAAACATATTCTATGAAAGAAGTTAATAGACTTTTAACACAAAACTATGGAAATAAAAATCCTACAACTACTGAAGATTTATTAATAGAAATTGATAATCTTAAAAGTGAAGTAAAAAATCTTCATAAATGTATTATACATCTTAACAGTAGAATTTCTACTATAGAAAATAAAAATTCTATAGAAAAAGAAGAATTCGAATCTGAAACAGAAGAAAAACAAGAAAATTTCTTGTCTTTAATAAATAAAAATAAATCTCCAAAGGAAATAATTCAAATAATGAATATGTTTACATCACAAAAATGGTATACAAAAATAACTCTTTTAATAGAAAAAAATTATCAAAAATATTTTTATGCTATGATTGATAGTGGTGCAGATTTAAATGTTATACAAGAAGGATTAATTCCTTCAAGATTTTTTCATAAAACAACACACTCTCTTTCACATGCAGGAGGAGGTTCTCTAGATATTAGTTATAAATTACCTGAAACTTTAATTTGTAAAAATGGAAGTTGTATTCCTACTTCCTTTCTTCTTGCAAAAGATATTTCTAGTCAACTTATTCTTGGCTTACCTTTTATACATAGTATATATCCTATAACCCGTGTTGATGAAAAGGGTATAATTGGTACTTATAAAAATAAACCAATCATTTTTCAATTTATTAATAAACCTATTCAAAAGGTTCTTAATGAAATAAAAGAACAAATGGATAGAAAAATATTTCAAATTAATTCTTTAAAAGAAGAAATTAATTCTCTTACTATTGAAGAGAAATTGAAAAACCCTAAATTACAAGATAAAATTAAACTTATTTACAATAAGTTTTCTCTTGAAATTTGTGATGATCATCCAAATGCCTTTTGGGATAGAAAAAAGCATGTTATTTCTCTTCCTTATGAAGAAGACTTTAATGAAAAGGATATTCCTACTAAGTCTAGACCATGCCAGATGAATGCTGAATATCTACAATTATGTAAACAAGAGATAAAATCTCTTCTTGATAAAAGGTTAATAACCCCTTCTAAATCATCATGGTCTTGTACTGCTTTTTATGTTAATAAACACTCTGAACAGGAAAGAGGTGTACCAAGACTTGTTATTAATTATAAACCTCTTAATAAGGTTTTAAAATGGATTAGACATCCTATCCCTAATAAAAAAGATCTTATAGATAGACTTTTTGGAGCCTTGATTTTTTCAAAATTTGATTTAAAATCAGGATATTGGCAAATGCAAATTGAAGAAGCTGACAGATATAAAACAGCTTTTAATGTCCCAATAGGACATTATGAATGGACAGTCTTACCTTTTAGTTTAAAAATGCTCCATCTGAATTTCAACAAATTATGAGTGATATTTTCATTCCTTACAGCAATTTTATAATTGTTTATATTGATGACATTCTTGTTTTCTCTAAAGATATTGAAACTCATTTCAAACATCTAGAGATATTTAGGAGATTAATCATTCAAAATGGTCTTGTTATATCAAAGCCCAAAATGAATTTATTTCAGACAAATGTCAGATTCTTAGGACATAATATTAACAATGGAAAAATTATTCCTATTCAAAGAAGTATGGAATTTGGAAATAAATTTCCAGATATCATTACTGATAAAACACAATTGCAAAGATTTTTAGGAAGTCTAAATTATGTTTCCTCCTTTGTTGAAAATATTTCAAAAATATCTGCTATTTTATATGATAGACTTAAAAAAATCCTTCTCCTTGGACTGATGAACATACCAAGACTGTTAGGATCATAAAAGAAAAGGTTAAAAATATTCCTTGTCTTATGCTTGCAAATCCTCAATGGGATAAAATAATTGAAACAGATGCTTCAGATATAGGATTTGGAGGAATTTTAAAACAAATAAATCCTAAAGATAAACAAGAAATACTTGTTAGATTTTATTCAGGAAAATGGAATCCTGCACAAAAGAATTATGCGACTGTAGCCAAAGAAATTCTTGCTATAGTAAAATGTGTTATAAAATTTCAAGATGATTTGTATAATCAAAAATTTATTATAAAGACTGATTGCCAAGCAGCAAAAGGTTTATTTAAAAAAGATTTCAAACATGATATTTCTAAACAAATGTTTGCTAGATGGCAAGCTTATTTAGCCCCTTTTGATTTTGAAATTGTTTATAAACAAGGAAAAGATAATAATTTGCCTGATTATTTAACAAGAGAATTTATTTCATGACTACAGATATGAGTCAACCAGGAAGAGGATCCTATTTCCCTAATAGGGGAAGAGGAAGAACTCCTCATGTTATTGCACAGCATGGCAAACAAAAGCTTATTTCTCAGAATATTTCTGGAAATACATCAGGAAATATGCCTGACAAAAATCATCCTTTATACGAAGATTTTCAGGAATTCTTAAAAAAGAAAAACCAGGAATATACTCCTGAAAATAAGGAAGAATCTTCCTATGCAAGTATTACTACTGAAGAAAAGAGTAATATACTATTCAAAAGAACTGAGTTCAGAGATTTAATTCTTCTTATAGAAGAAAAAGACATTCAGTGGAAAGATAGTCCATGGACAATTATGAAAAGATATATTCCGAATGGAACTTTTACATGTGGTTCATATAAACCAAGAGGATTTTATGAACAAATGCTTAAAGCATTAGAAAGTGTAGAAATTGAACACTTCAATTCTGGAAATAACCAACAAAGTGAGTACGCTTACTCGAAATTTACCATCAAGAAGATTATATCTCTTGAAGAATGGGGAATATCTCCACTTATTGAAAAGGAAGCTATGCATCCTACTCAAAGACGTACTTATAAATTTAATTTTTGGGATTATGTCGAAGGTTTTTATAAAACCCTTTTCTTTGAAAATAAGAAAAGAAAACATACTTGGCTTATCAAGATATGTAGCAATTGCTCACACCATCCAGTTAATAACTGGTTTTATGATTGGTGGAAAATATTTGGTACAATGGTAGATATTCTACCAGAAACATATAAGAATTTAATGGAGGAATGGACATTAGTATCACCATCTGTTGAAAAAAATACCATAAAGGGTCAAACTCCTTGTAAGTTTTTCATGGAATCAGGTATTCCATGGATATGGAAATGGTCACCAGAATTCGGTTATACCGAAAATGGTACTCCTTGCTTATGGAGAATTGGTTATACCAAGATGTGGGACAAAATGACAAGAATTGATCCTACTACAGGGGAATTATATTCTCAATCTACAATTGACAATCTTAATGAAAAGATAGAGTTTTATAAACTCCAAAAAGAAAATAAAAAAGAAGAAGAAAAGGATTCTAATAGTCCTTTCAAAAGAATTTCCCAAAAATATTCTGGAACATTTTCCAGACAAAAAATGATTGAAATATATATTGAAGAAATGAAAAGTGATCTTTTTCGAAATCTTCAAAATACAAGTTCATGTTCAAAATCTGATACTTCCATGTTATCAGATTCCAGCAACAGAGAAGAAACATAAAATATTTGTTCTGATCAGGAAGCTCAAGACCAAGAGGAAGATAATCCAGATCTTAGTGTGTCTTTTGACATACTCAAAGAATCTCTAATAGAGAAATTTAAGGATTAAAAATGATTCTGTATTTTATTATAAGAAACTTTCCACATACTCTGTGGAATCCTTATTTTAATCCAGTTCTATATGAAGGTTATGGAAGTATGAACAGGGCCTTCACAATCAAACATAAAATCAAAATCATCAAACAGATGATTAGAGAAACAAAAAGTCTTCTCATTGATGATCCATATTTTCAAAATGATGAAAATACAACAAGATTAGTTGATCTTTTCAAACTTAGAGAATCGCTTAAAGCATTCAAAACTCAAAGTTCTATCCTGGCAGCATAAAGACAATTGCAAGTGGCCGACAAAGAGATAAAGATTATCTTCTCCACTTTTTCTGTGGACCTTTGTAATAGTTAGTGGACAATACAGTCCAAAGTTTAGAGAATCTCTACTGTTTGCTTTTATAAAGCATGTTTGTAATAGTATTAGTTTTCTTCTATTTATAGGTCTTGCTTTCATTTGTTAGAGGTATGCTTGAGTAAAGTACTCGCCTTCTCTCTTCTCTCTCCACCCTCTCAACCCTTTGTAAACCCTTTTTATGTTTGAATAAAATCTTTCAGCTTTGGTGTTCTTCATTTCTCTGTAAGTCCTTTCTTTTCTGTATCTTATTTTTTTTTATGTTATTAAAAGGCCTGCCAATGGTAGGCTAGATCTTATGTGTTAGATCATAGCTATTTGTTCTTAAGTAAACATGACTGTTTTGTTTTGAAATATGGAAACATCATTAACAATGAAAGGTTAGGACACTCAGGTTTGAGTCTTATTACTAAGATGCGTTATAAGAACCTAATGTTCACCCTGTTGCCATTTTTTGCCAGAAAGGCGTTCAGGCGTTTGTGGGTTGAAGGGGAACTTATAAACATCAAGGTCATAAATGCTCAGTAAAATCCTAAGAGTTTAAATGTCTGGTAAAAATATCATTTGGTCTTTATTAATGATGTATCCTGGGAAAGAGATGGTTTAGGGTTTAGGGTTTATTGAAAGCCTTTTTCTGAAATTAGTCATTTCTTTAATACAAATTATGTCTTTATAATCTACTATATTTCTTAATTATCACCCCACCCAACGCCACCCCACCCCAAAAGTAGTAATTTGGAGATATGGGCCTTCTAGTTTAAAATGTAGGCTTAATCTGGGCTTTGAAGCCATTCATCAAATATTTTTCTAGCTTTTACAGGTACTTACAATCTTATTTATAAAAAGATTATTTTGTTAAATTTTGGGGAACCGATCCTCCGTATTTACTAAGAGAAAAGAGACACATTGTTTCATTTTCATAGATTCATGGAATAAAAATGTGGAGATCGAAAGAGACACATTGTTTCATTTTCATGGATTCATGGAATAAAAATGTGGAGATCCAAAGAGACACATTGTTTCATTCTCATGGATTCATGGAATAAAAATGTGGAGATCCAAATTTGGAATTGTGAATTCGAGGCCTTTTATTATTTTAATGATATTATCTCCTTTAGGTTTATTCATATTCAATACAAGACAATTTTTTTTTCCCGGAGCCTAATCTCATTGAAAGTTGAATTTACTAGTATTAAATTTATATATCTATATTGATAAACGAAAATCTTAAATAAGAGTCTAAAGCATTAAAAGTATTAAATTTATATTTCTATACTGGTTAAAGAAAATTTTAAATAAGTGACAGATTAGTTGTTGGTCAAATAAAGTATAAAATTTATATATCCATATTAGTAAAAGAAAATCTTAAATAAGAGACTAAAACATTTATATATGTATTGGTAAAATAAAATCTTAAATAATAGTCTAAAGCATTAAAATTAAATTTATACATCCATATTGGTCGGAGAAAATCTTAAATAAATGAGGATAATCTTAAATAAGAGACTAAAGCATTAAAATTAAATTTATATATCTATATTGGTCGGAGCAAATCTTAAATAAATGAAAATCTCAAATAAATGCGGATATTTTAGATGTTGCTCAAATAAGTATAACATTTATATCTATAGTGGTAAAATAAAAGCATAAATAATAGTCTAAAGTATTAAACTTAAATTTGTATACCCATATTGGTCAGAGAAAACCTTAAAATTAAATTTATATATCCATCTTGGCCAGAGAAAATCTTAAATAAATGAGGATATTTTAGTTGTTGCTCAAATAATTTTCATTGAAATATAAAAAACCTGTTCAAATAATTTTAAAAAATTGTAGAATGAAATATATATATATATATATAAATAATTTGCAGATGTATGTATTGACAAATTAAAAAATTGTTGTAATTTTATAGATGTATTCGAAATGAATTTTTATTGCATTTGGAATGATTATGTGTTCCACGTCTCTTTTTTTTAATAGATTTTGTTAATACTAAACGACTGTTCTTTTAAAAGGGAAATTTAATATTTTTTAATATTTAATTCAAATTGTAATATAAATTGAAAATATTTTGTTAATACTGACTAGTTAAATGACATGATATGTAAGATTATTTAAAAAAAACTTAATATTTTCCATATTTAATTCAAATTGTACTACAAATTCAAAATATCAATTGTTGGTAGAAATATAAATATTTTGAATTTAAAGAAATATTGGAATTTAATATTAAAAATAATTTTTTGAATTTTCGAAACTTAAAATTTAAGTATATATATATAATGTTTTATAAATATTTACTAAGATTTATATCTTAATACAGAATTAATATTTTCAAAATCAATACTTATTATATCTAAATACATCCTCAATATTGAGGATTTCAAATAACAATGGTTATGATAAATATTTCCAATATAAATGTTGATGATACTCATATATAGAGGATAAATTCATTTTTTCTTAAATATTTATAAAAATATCGATATGAATGTATATTCTGAATTTGATAAAATAAGTATAATCAAATATGCAGAAAATCGAGAAAATATAGTTATTGATATTTTTTGTAAAGATATTATTAAAAATAGATTTATCTCTAAATATTGAAAATAAAAAAAATATATCAACAATTTTTAAATCACCCATATATATTTTAAAATGTCAAAGTTTTTGTTCAAATTTTAAACCTTGCAATGGTATATTAGAAAATGAGTGTCTTATTAATTTTTTATAATAGGTTTGGGCAAAAAAATACATCATTTTATTTCATAATAGGGTTGGCTTTTTTGGGCTGGCGGTTGACCAAATTATAGGGTATTAGGGTTTTACAACATCCATGTTGCTATAAAAAGGGAAAATGAGATATAGACCGTAGGAAGAAAATGAGTAGTAGTTGAAGAGTGGCGGGATCTCAAACCATGTTCCCATGTCATGTTTGGAATGGTGATAATCAGAGGAGGATCTCAAACCGTAGTGATCTCAAACCATACCAACCAAGAGTCATGGAGTCATGTTTGGAGTGGTGATCTTAAAACAGATGTTTGGAATGGTGATAATCAGAGGAGGGATCTCAAACCGTAGTGATCTCAAACCATACCAACCAAGGAGTCATGTCTGGAGTGGTGATCTTAAACCAGAGACGGGATTTTAAACCAGAGGAGGGATAGTGATCTTAAACCATTCCAACCAAAGAGTCATGCCTGGAGTGGTGATCTTAAACCAGATGTTTGGAATGGTGATAATCAGAGGAGGATCTCAAACCGTAGTGATCTCAAACCATACCAACCAAGGAGTCATGTCTGGAGCGGTGATCTTAAACCAGAGACGGGATTTTAAACCAGAGGAGGGATAGTGATCTTAAACCATTCCAACCAAGGAGTCATGCCTGGAGTGGTGATCTTAAACCAGAGACGGGATTTTAAACTAGAGGAGGGATCTCAAACTGTAGTGATCTTAAACCATTCCAACCATGAAGTGGTGATCTTAAACCAGAGACGGGATTTTAAACTAGAGGAGGGATCTCAAACCGTAGTGATCTTAAACCATTCCAACCAAGGAGTCATGTCTGGAGTGGTGATCTTAAACCAGAGACGGGATTTTAAACTAGAGGAGGGATCTCAAACCGTAGTGATCTTAAACCATTCCAACCAAGGAGTCATGTCTGGAGTGGTGATCTTAAACCAGAGAGGGGATTTTAAACTAGAGGAGGGATCTCAAACCGTAGTGATCTTAAACCATTCCAACCAAGGAGTTATGTCTGGAGGGGTGATCTTAAAGCAGAGACGGATTTTAAACCAAATGAGGGATCTCAAACCGTAGTGATCTTAAACCATTCCAACCAAGGAGTCATGTCTGGAGTGGTGATCTTAAACCAGAGACGGGATTTTAAACTAGAGGAGGGATCTCAAACTGTAGTGATCTTAAACCATTCCAACCAAGGAGTCATGTCTGGAGTGGTGATCTTAAACCAGAGACGGGATTTTAAACTAGAGGAGGGATCTCAAACCGTAGTGATCTTAAACCATTCCAACCAAGGAGTCATGTCTGGAGTGGTGATCTTAAATCAGAGACGGGATTTTAAACCAGAGGAGGGATCTCAAACCGTAGTGATCTTAAACCATTCCAACCAAGGAGTCATGTCGGGATTTTAAACCAGAGGAGGGATCTCAAACCGTAGTGATCTTAAACCATTCCAACCAAGGAGTCATGTCTGGAGTGGTGATCTTAAACCAGAGACGGGATTTTAAACTAGAGGAGGGATCTCAAACCGTAGTGATCTTAAACCATTCCAACCAAGGAGTCATGTCTGGAGTGGTGATCTTAAATCAGAGACGGGATTTTAAACTAGAGGAGGGATCTCAAACCGTAGTGATCTTAAACCATTCCAACCCAGGAGTCATGTCTGGAGTGGTGATCTTAAATCAGAGACGAGATTTTAAACCAGAGGAGGGATCTCAAACCGTAGTGATCTTAAACCATTCCAACCAAGGAGTCATGTCTGGAGTGGTGATCTTAAACCAGAGACGGGATTTTAAACTAGAGGAGGGATCTCAAACCGTAGTGATCTTAAACCATTCCAACCAAGGAGTCATGTCTGGAGTGGTGATCTTAAACCAGAGACGGGATTTTAAACTAGAGGAGGGATCTCAAACCGTAGTGATCTTAAACCATTCCAACCAAGGAGTCATGTCTGGAGTGGTGATCTTAAACCAGAGACGGGATTTTAAACTAGAGGAGGGATCTCAAACCGTAGTGATCTTAAACCATTCCAACCAAGGAGTCATGTCTGGAGTGGTGATCTTAAACCAGAGACGGGATTTTAAACTAGAGGAGGGATCTCAAACCGTAGTGATCTTAAACCATTCCAACCAAGGAGTCATGTCTGGAGTGGTGATCTTAAACCAGAGACGGGATTTTAAACCAGGGGAGGATCTCAAACCGTAGTGATCTTAAACCATTCCAACCAAGGAGTGCAGTGGTGATTTTAAACCAGAGGCGGGATCTGAAACCGGAGTGATCTCAAGTCATTCTCAAACCATTCCAACTGATCTCAAACCGCGCTCTCCATTGTCGGTACTTATTGAAATCTATAAATTTAAATAATGATAAATTAACATTGTCTCATGTTAAAGTAATATACTAAAACAATGATAAATTAATTTTCTTTTTGTGTACAATTGAAATTCTATTATATTTTAATTGTAGATTATTTTTTTATTTGATTAATTGAATTTATGAATTAATAATTGAATCAATCGATTTGCTTAATTTTCAATTTTTAGAGATTTGTTTTAAGCATTTTGTGGATCTGTGTATAAATAGTTATGTACTATTCAGCACTTACCCCTACTATCAGGCTATTGACCTGCATTCCTCGAATGCTAACCTCCATTCCTCGAAGCATTCGAGTTTTGTGTTTTTATAATAGATCACTATTAATCACATGCACATGTATTATTATATGGTGTAATTTAAACTTGTGGTCCATTCATGACAGGCACGACCCGTATCAATCAATACAAGAGAGGAAAAGATCGACGATTCTTTGCCATTTGCCGTTGCCTGAATTTGCAATCCATGGGTTGCAAGCAGCACGACATGGTATGGGCTCATGGACGCCTCGCACTAAAATATCATCATCCACGACAAGAGCAATTATCGCTCTCACCTCCTCTGTTTGGTTTGCCACCATTTTTTTTTAATTTCCACCTCATGCATTATTTGTAGTGTGTAAAATCATAACATTGACATTAATCATTTCTCTTGTTTTCTAAAATTATACGTCTCCCATTTATAAAATTTCTTTTCAAAATTTGTACTAAGATTAGAACTTTCTAACACTTTTTTTGTTTTCTTATATTAGCTATTTCTTCTTAATTCATTGATTTTTTTTTTATATTTTAAATTCGGTCCTTGCAATAAATAATTTGAAACATTATTTTCTTTAAAATATATCATGTTTTACAAAGGTTTTTTTTTTTACTAAAAATAAAGACAACCCCTTGGTAACCCCTCTTTTTTTATTTCTTTTTCTTTGTTCAGATATGCTGATTTGTACTTTGAAGATTTTAGGAACAAAAAAATTATTTTATTTTGTGCTTATCGACTCTAATTTGTCATGTATCGGCTAAGTGTGCATTTCCTAAGCTCATTTCTAGATAAGAAGTGTGTGAAGATATCATTTAATTACATATAGGAATTTTATTATATTCATATGTGTCACACTTTTTTTAATCATTCCATCTTTCATTGAGTTGGAAGTTTAAAGAAGTGGTGTGAAGCCAACAAAGAAGGTGAGGAAGATATGGATTCTTATAGTCAAATGATCCTATTGTGGGGTGTCTATATGATTCTCCTTGCGACACATGGATTGTAAATTCAAGCAGCTGAAAATTGGCATTCATCATTGCTCATGTAACAGTTCATCAACAATTTGAAAGAGTTGGCCATGTAATCTATTTGGAGTTTTGATCTTTAAAGCCTTTTTCTGAAATTAGACATTTCTTTAATACAAATTTTGTCTTTATAATCTACTATATTTCTTAATTATCACCCCACCCAATGCCACCCACCCCAAAAGTACAACTTTCTAACAACAGAGATGTTAAATGAACTATATATGTACATTACTATTTTTTTTCATATGAACTATTTCTTCTTATTACTATTGATTTTTTTTACCTTTTTAAATTCAATCCTTCCAATGAATGGGATACTAATTTAAAACATTATACTCCAAACATTTTTTATGTCCTTTGTAGACTAAATAAAAAATATAACCCCTTAGTAATTCCTGTTTTTCTTTCATTCTATGTTTGTTAAGATTTATACTTTGGAGCCTTTACACCCAAAGGCCTTCTAGTTTGATATAGATAGGCTTATGTGTGCATGTTTGGTGGTTGGTGGGTCTTGTCTGGGCTCATTTGTAGATAAACCGCTACTTTCAATCTCAGCACAAGAATTGTTTGAAGATTTTGTTTAATTACATTTAGGAATTTATTTAAATCCTGACTTTTACTTGGATTTGTTCCCCCATTGTAATTCGATGAGAATCAGATTGATCATAGAATCGATGTTAAGAGTTAGGAGGATGGCTTACAATTTCGGAGCTCAATAAATTTTTGATAGTACAATTTAGGTTTGAGGAAATAATTCTTGAATGGATTTTATATCCTTCAGCATCACTCAAAAAAAAAAGTATAAATGACATTCTCATTTTTTTTAAACTGTTAATTATTGTTTTTATAGAAATGTAAAGGATCCAGATTTTGGATTCTGAATTTTGAGGCCTTGTAGTATTATAAAAATGCTATTTTCTTTAGGTTTTTTCATTTTGAATACAAATTTTTTTTATTGAACTCAACTTGCCTACAATTTACGTATTTGTTTTCGATTACTTGTACATATATACAAACTTTATTTACCAATTACACAGTGACTAAAAGAATCTAAAGCACTAAATATATTAAATTTCTATATCTTCATTGGTACAATAATTCTTAAAAAAAAAGATTATGAAGTTGTACAATATTTTTTTTTCTTTTTAAATTCCATCCTTACAATAAATGAGAAAATAATTTGAAACATTATTCTCCTTTAAAATATGTCATGTTTTATAAAGGGTTTTTTTTTTTTTATCTTTGTTAAGTTTTGTTGATTTATACTTTCAATATATCATGTACAATTATTTTCGTTTTGACTTATGGGCTCTCTAGTATTTCACATATGGGTTAAGTGTGCATACCCTAGGCTCATTCCTAGATAAATCGCTACCTTCAACTTGGCTTAAGATGTGTTTAGATATAGTTTAATTACATCTAAATGTATAATGTGTCACACTTTTTAGGACCATTTCATCTTTCACTGAGTTGGAAGTTCGAGAAAGTGGTGTTAGGCTAACAAAGGAAGTGAGGACGATATATGTCCTTATGGTGGTGAACGATAATCTTATTGGAGGTAAAACCTACTTGTTCGTTCTTGAGCACAAGAAGTGTTCCTTTTTCATGTATGTTTTCTCATTTATGAGTTCGTTTATGAGTTTGTCGTGCAGGTCTTTGATGTGATGAGTAGACTGGCTCGGAACAAGCTTAACGAAATGGATAATTTTGAAGACAGATCGATCAATTGGACCAAGTCGAAATATAGACTTAATCTGGGCTTTGAGGCCTTTCAACAAATATTTGTATGCGTTTTACATGTACTTACTGTCTTATTTATAACAAGATTATTTTAGAGAATTTTGGAGGAAAATTTGAAGATAGATCCATCAGTTGGACCAGTTCGAAATGTAGGCTTAATCTGGGCTTTGAAGCCATTCATCAAATATTTTTCTAGCTTTTACAGGTACTTAAAATCTTATTTATAAAAAGATTATTTTGTTAAATTTTGGGGAACCGATCCTCCGTATTTACTAAGAGAAAAGAGACACATTGTTTCATTTTCATGGACTCATGGAATAAAAATGTGGAGATCCAAAAAGACACATTGTTTCATTCTCAAGGATTCATGGAATAAAAATCTGGAGATCCAAATTTCGAATTGCGAATTCGAGGCCTTTTATTATTTTAAAGATATTATCTCCTTTAGGTTTATTCATATTCAATACAAGACAATTTTTTTTTCCCGGAACCTAATCTCATTGAAAGTTGAATTTACTAGTATTAAATTTATATATCTATATTGATAAACGAAAATCTTAAATAAGAGTCTAAAGCATTAAAAGTATTAAATTTATATTTCTATATTGGTTAAAGAAAATTTTAAATAAATGAGGACATATTAGTTGTTGCTCAAATAAAGTATAAAATTTATATATCCATATTAGTAAAAGAAAATCTTAAATAAGAGACTAAAACATTTATATATGTATTGATAAAATAAAATCTTAAATAATAGTATAAAGCATTAAAATTAAATTTATATATCCATATTGGTTGGAGAAAATCTTAAATAAATGAGGATAATCTTAAATAAGAGACTAAAACATTAAAATTAAATTTAGAGTAAACTACTTTTTTCGCCCATTATGTTTGCCGTTTCGCAGTTTTGCCCTTTTTTAATTCGGGCTTGCAATTTAGGACTTTTTGTTTGAAAATTTCGCAATTACTGCCCAATTTCGGCCCGAATCGATTAATTGGGCTGAAATCGCACGTTTTTTGCACGTGACCGATGATTTCGGGCTGAAATTGCTTACATGGATTCTAATTTGTTGACGTGGATTTCCTTTGATATTTTTTTCTCAGGAGTATACTTAATAGTGGACCCATCTTACACCTCACTCAAGTTTAAAAAAAAAAAAGGTAAAATCCCAAAATCATAAATCCCCAAATCCCTAAATAAAAAATTTCCAAATAAAAAAAAAATTCAAATCCCCTTTTTCTCCACCACTGCAACTTCTCTACAACCCCTCTTCCTCAACTCCATCTCTGCAACTCTTTCCGTGCCGTCGTCCACCGCTCCGACCATCAAGCCGACGACGACATGAGGAAGAGAAATGGGATTACGCAATCCTGTCACGAATGAAGGGCCACAGGTAGATGATAGATTAACTCTGGAAGATCTTGATTGTACTGCTTTTCTGGACAAGGCAGAGGTGGAAGATGGTGTGTGACTCTGGAGATGAAGGATGCGGTAAAGCGAAACGGAGCAGATCTGGATGTAGGGCTGAGAGCGGAAGAGCTGCGATGATGGCGGCTATAAACAGTGGCGGAGATGGTGGTAGACGAATCGGTGGTGGTTGATGAGGGTAGCTGGAGAAGAAGATCGACGGCGGAGATGGTGGTGGAGGCTCGCCGGAATCGCGCAGAGCGGCAGCTGTTTCGGAGCAGCTGTGAAGGAAAAGAAGAGATAATGAACAGTAACATTAGGGCTCAAAATCGATTTTCTTTTCTTTTGTTTATTTTTAATTTATCTGACGTGTCATAGGTGGGGCCCACTTAATAATACACATGACATTCAAAAAACTAAGTCTAAAAATCCACATCGCTAAATATTCTGCCACCTCAGCAATTTCAGCCCGAATTGCTTATTCGGGCTGAAATTGGGCAGTAATTGCGAAATTTTCAAACAAAAAGTCCTAAATTGCAAGCCCGAATTAAAAAAGGGCAAAATTGCGAAACGACAAACATATTGGGCGAAAAAAGTAGTTTACTCTTAAATTTATATATCTATATTGGTCGGAGCAAATCTTAAATAAATGAAAATCTCAAATAAATGCGGATATTTTAGATGTTGCTCAAATAAGTATAAAATTTATATCTATAGTGGTAAAATGAAAGCTTAAATAATAGTCTAAAGTATTAAAATTAAATTTGTATACCCATATTGGTTAGAGAAAACGTTAAAATTAAATTTATATATCCATCTTGGCCAGAGAAAATCTTAAATAAATGAGGATAATTTAGTTGTTGCTCAAATAATTTGTATTGTATACTAAACAATGTTTATTTATATATAAAAAATGTACAAATAATTTAAAAAAAATTGTAGAATGAAAAAAATATATATATAAATAATTTGCAGATGTATGTATTAACAAATTAAAAAATTGTTGTAATTTTATAGATGTATTCGAAATGAATTTTTATTGCATTTGGAATGATTATGTGTTCCACGTCTCTTTTTTTAATAGATTTTGTTAATACTAAACGACTGTTCTTTTAAAAGGGAAATTTAATATTTTTTAATATTTAATTCAAAGTGTAATATAAATTGAAAATATTTTGTTAATACTGACCAGTTAAATGACTCACATGTAAGATTATTTAAAAAAAACTTAATATTTTCCATATTTAATTCAAATTGTACTACAAATTCAAAATATCAATTGTTGGTAGAAATATAAATATTTTGAATTTAAAGAAATATTGGAATTTAATATTAAAAATAATTTTTTGAATTTTCGAAACTTAAAATTTAAGTATATATATAATGTTTTATAAATATTTACTAAGATTTATATCTTAATACAGAATTAATATTTTCTAAATCAATACTTATTATATCTAAATACATCCTCAATATTGAGGATTTTAAATAACAATGGTTATGATAAATATTTCCAATATAAATGTTGATGATACTCATATATAGAGGATAAATTCATTTTTTCTTAAATATTTATAAAAATATCGATATGAATGTATATTCTGAATTTGATAATATAAGTATAATCAAATATGCAGAAAATCGAGAAAATATAGGTATTGATAATTTTTGTAAAGATATTATTAAAAAACAGATTTATCTTCAAATATTGAAAATTAAAAAAAAATATCGACAATATTTTAAACACCTATATATATTTTAAAATGTCAAAGTTTTTCGTCAAATTTTAAACCTTGCAATGGTATATTAAAAAATGAGTGTCTTATTAATTTTTTATAATAGGTTTGGGCAGAAAAAAAAATACATTATTTTATTTCATAATAGGCTTGGCTTTTTGGGCTCGCGGCTGACCAAATTATAGGGTATTAGGGTTTTGCAACATCCATGTTGCTATAAAATGGGAAAATGAGATATAGACAGACAGTAGGAATAAAATGAGGAGTAGTTTAAGAGTGGTGTAAAATAGAGAAACAGTATGAAGAAAAAGATTAGTGGTTGAAGAGAGACGGGATCTCAAATCATGTCATGTCTGGGATGGTGATTTTAAATCAGAGGAGGGATCTCATACCATAGTGATCTCAAACCATTCCAACCAAGGAATCATGTCTGCAGTGGTGATCTTAAACCAAAGGCGGGATCTCAAACCGGAGTGATCTCAAGCCATTCTCAAACTAGTGATCTCAAACTGCGCTCTCCACTATTGGTACTTATTGAAATCTATAATTGGTACTTATTGAAATCTATAATTTTAAATAATGATAAATTAACATTGTCTCATGTTAAATTAATTTTGTTTTTGTGTACAATTGAAATTCTATTATATTTTAATTGTAGATTATTTTTTATTTGATTAATTGAATTTCTGAATTAACAATAGGAAAACCCAATAATAATTGAATCAATCGATTTGCTTAATTTTCAATTTTTAGAGATTTGTTTTAAGCATTTTGTGGATCTATGTATGAATAATTATATTCTATTCAACACTTACCCCTACTATCAGGCTATTGACCTGCATTCCTCGAATGCTAACCTCCATTCCTCGAAGCATTCGAGTTTTGTGTTTTTATAATAGATCACTATTAATCACATGCACATGTATTATTATATGGTGTAATTTATACTTGTGGTCCATTCATGACAGGTATGACCGTATCAATCAACAAAAGAGAGGAAAAGATCGACGATTCTTTGCCATTTGCCGTTGCCTGAATTTGCAATCCATGGGTTGCAAGCAGCACGACATGGACGCCTCGCACTAAAATATCACCATCCATGACAAGAGCCGCTCTCACCTCCTCTGTTTGGTTTGCCACCACTTTTTTTTTAATTTCCACCTCGTGCATTATTTGTAGTGTGTAAAATAAAATCATAACATGGACATTAATCATTTCTCTTGTTTTCTAAAATTATAAATCTCCCATTTACAAAATTTCTTTTCAAAATTTGTACTAAGATTAGAACTTTCTAACAACACTTTTTTTGTTTTTTTATATTAGCTATTTCTTCTTCTTAATTCATTGATTTTTTTTTACCTTTTAAATTCGGTCCTTGCAATAAATAATTTGAAACATTATTTTCTTTAAAATATATCATGTTTTACAAAGGTTTTTTTTTTACTAAAAATAAAGACAACCCCTTGGTAACCCCTCTTTTTTTTCTCTCTTTTTTTATTTCTTTTTTCTTTGTTAAGATTTGCTGATTTGTACTTTGAAGATTTTAGGAACAAAAAAATTATTTTATTTTGTTCTTATCGACTCTCTAATTTGTCATGTATCGGCTAAGTGTGCATTTCCTAGGCTCATTTCTAGATAAGCCTATACTTCAACTTGGTTTAAGAAGTGTGTGAAGATATCATTTAATTACATATAGGAATTTTATTATATTCATATGTGTCAAACTTTTTTTAATCATTCCATCTTTCATTGAGTTGGAAGTTTAAAGAAGTGGTGTGAAGCCAACAAAGAAGGTGAGGAAGATATGGATTATTATAGTGAACGATGATCCTATTGTGGGGTGTCTAGATGATTCTCCTTGCTACACATGGATTGTAAATTCAAGCAACTGGAAATTGGCATTCATCATTGCTCATGTAACAGTCCATCAACAATTTGAAAGAGTTAGCCATGTAATCTATTTGGAGTTTTGATCTTTAAAGCCTTTTTCTAAAATTAGACATTTCTTTAATACAAATTCTGTCTTTATAATCTACTATATTTCTTAATTATCACCCCACCCCACGCCACCCCAAAAGTAGAATTTTCTAACAATAGAGATGTTAAATGAACTATATATGTACATCACTGTTTTTTTTCATATGAACTATTTCTTCTTATTACTATTGACTTTTTTTACCTTTTTAAATTCAATCATTCCAATGAATGGGATAATAATTTAAAACATTATACTCCATGATATGGTCGAACTTAGCGAACTGGGTTTTCTTATCTAGTTCGGATAGAAATTATAAACTAATCGAAGCGAACAGTTTAAAGAAAACGAATAGAAGTTGATTTACAGTGAGCGAACAATGTTGTAACATGATTTGAGGCGAACTGTTTTCTACTTGATAAGAGTTTGCAGTTAATATTTCATTGAAGTACGAGCTTATTTGATTTTGGACCAAGATGACGAACTCATTTCGGTTGAGTTAAGCGAACTGATTTGAATTCATATAACCGCCCATTTCGTGGACCACTAAGTCACTTCCCACATTTCTCGGATATCCCCAACTGACACGAATTTCAGGAAGTATATATACTTATTATATTTCTTCTTTCATTTTTTTACGCACAATTATACTAGAAACATAGATATTATCTCTTTTTCTGACTTGAGCGTCGGAGACCCATCACCGGGAAAACCTCCCGGTGTTCTTTGTTTTGCAGGTGTTTTTTTGATCGGGGAATTTCGGGTTTCGTCAGAGAAGAAGAAGACAAGATCGGGATCAAATCAATTGGCGCCGTCTGTGGGAAACATTTTGAGTTTTTAAGACGTTGAGGATAATAAAGATGGTGGATACCAGAGGATCTCGGAGGAGATTAGAAGTAGGAGAAACGTCCAGAAGGCAAGATGATGATGAAGGTGGCCGGAGCTCTACACCGATAAATCCTCCCGGTACTGTCACTTTGATGCCGTTAGAACTTTTAAATTTGTTAGAAGCGGTTGTTCAGAAAGCTTTGAACAAATAAAGGGTTGAGTCACAACAAGGTAACGCTGATGTTCATATGAGAAAAGAGCAGGAAGATGACAAATCTCAAACAGATGAACGAGAAAGTCAGTTTGAGCATCCTCGTGGTCAGAAGCGAGAGCATGTAGAACTATCTGAAAAGGTGGATGATCTGAGAAGGGAGTTGCGAGATGTCCAGAGGACTGTTCGACGGGTTCCAAGAAGTTCGAGGGGAAATCCTTTTTCTGAGGGAGTTATGAAGGATGAATTGTTGGCTTCTTTTCGGCCGGTTAATTTTGATTATGATGGTACCACAGATCCATGGGATCATTTGTGTCAGTTCGAGAATACTGCTATATTACATCGGTATTCAGACAGTATTAAGTGTAGAGTGTTCGCTACTACTCTCACTAAGGCTGCTCAGATGTGGTTTAGCCAGTTGAGCGATGGAATGATTTACAGTTTTGAGCAGTTGTCGGAGTTGTTCTTGCATCAGTTCGCCAGTTCGAGAAGATAGAGGCGATCTACTCAAACTCTATTTGGGGTAAAACAAAAAGGCGATGAAACGTTGAGGAATTATGTTAAAAGATTCACGGCTGCTACTTTGGAGGCTCCTGAAGCTTCTGATGATTTGATAGTTAGTGCTTTCATTCAAGGTTTGAAAGAGGGCGATCTTCATATCTCTCTGGTTAAGAAGACGCCCAAGAGTTTCGACGACCTATTGTAAAGATCTACTAAGTACATTAACTTGGAGGAGGCTGTTCGGATAAGAAAAAGGTGAGAGTTCAAATCGAATGAATAGGCCGCAGGAGCATGATGTTGCAAGGAAAATGGAAGGAGGGGAACCTCGAGTGAGATTTTCACCGCCCTCTTTGCGAGATAATAGGACAGGGCGAAGATATGAGCAGTACACTCCCATGACCATGCCACCTGGACAAGTACTAATGGAGATATGAAACTTACCCCAACTAAAATGACCGTCAACCTGGAGCCCTAATCCGAAGAAGCCACCTACTTTTGGCAACGGTAAATTGTGTCTATTTCATAATGAGTATGAGCATGGGACTGACGAATGCCTACATTTGTGGGATGAGCTGGAAAGATTGATTAGGGAAAATAGATTAGCTCGGTTTGTTCGTCGAACTCAACCGAGCCGAGAACAGTGGAATGATCGAGAGGAGCCGAGAAGAGAGAGAAGATAAAAGCGACCTGAACTGCCTCCGCCTCCACCTCTTCCACCACGAGTTAGACCTGAGCGGGAGAAGAGACCCACTATTCATATGATCATGGGTGGGCCAACAGATGGAGATTCCAATATGACTCGTAAAGTGAGACTCAATTATGTTCGACAGCAAGAGAATACAATTCATTCAATTTTTGATGATGTGGTGATTGTTGCTGATATAAGAGGCTTCAATGTTGAACAGGTTTTTGTTGATACTGGAAGTTCGGTAGATATCATGTTCATGGACTGCTTCAGGAGAATGAGATCGACAGTGGAGGTAAAATCTGTAGAAACTTCACTTTATGGTTTTGCAGGAGAATCTGTGATAGTGTATGGCAAAGTCCAGCTTCCTATGGTTCTAGGAGATGGAGAATGGAGGCAAAATAAAACGATGACTTTCCTCATAGTGGATGCACCCTCTCAGTATAACGTGATTTTAGGTCGTCCCTCCCTAAGCTCATATGTTGCAGTCATTTCGCCTGCATACTTAATGATGAAATTTCCTGTTGAAGATGAAGAGGGATGCATAGTTGGAGTGGGAGTGGTTTATAGTGACCAACAAACTGCTCGACGTTGTTATGTGGTGGCAGTTCGTCAATCTGAGTCTCGGAAATGCCACATCGAGCAAAGAGATGAGGCTGATCGAGAGAGAGATCAAAGTAAAAAGAAAGGAAAAGAAGCGAGCACAGCTGAATTTGAGGAGGGAGAGCTAATGAGTATAGAGCAACCGAGACATTCAGTTCGATTAGAAAGTCAGCTACCTGAACAGATCAAGGATGGGATAATTAAAGTTTTGAAAGAGAATGTAGATTTATTTGCATGGAGCCCAGAAGATATGAAAGGAATAAACTCGGAAGTGGTGGTTCATATGTTAAACATCAAGCCTGATGTTCGACCAATTAAACAGAAATTGAGACATTTCGGAGATCAACAGAATGAAATCATCAAGAGAGAGGTCGAAAAGTTACTGGAAATTGGGCATATTGAAAAGATCCAGTACCCTCGATGGCTGGCCAATGTAGTACTGGTCCCAAAACCAGGGAACAAGTGGAGGATGTGCATTGATTTTCAGGATTTGAACAAGGCTTGTCCAAAGGATCACTATCCTCTTCCACGGATCGATAAGTTAGTGGATTTAACAACAGGATGCGAACTCCTCAGCATGATGGATACGACACAAGGATATCATCAGATCATGTTATATCCGGAAGATAAACCCAATGTAGCTTTTATCATTTCTTCAAGTACATATTGTTATACGGTCATGCCATTTGGATTGAAAAATGCTGAAGCTACTTATCAGAGAATGGTGGACGAGGTGTTTAAACACCAGTTAGGTCGTAACATGGAGGCATATGTTGATGATATGTTAGTAAAAAGCATACAGGCGAACACACATGCGTATGATTTGAGGGAAACTATGGCAACAATCTGAAAGCATGGGATGCGGTTAAACCCAGCTAAGTGTTCGTTTGGAGTGAAAGTAGGAAAGTTTTTGGGGTATATGGTTACGGATAGAGGGATAGAAGTCAACCCCAACAAAGTTCAAGCTATACAAGGGATGTCACCTCCCGAACTATAAAAGAGGTACAAACACTAACTAGTCGTATTGTTGCTTTGAGCAGGTTCATATCAAGGCTGGCAGATAGGGGTTTACCTTTCTTCAGAATCTTAAGAAAGAATGGCCAGTTCAATTGGGGTGCGGATTGCCAAAAAGCATTTGAGGATTTGAAGGCATTTCTTTTATCACTTCCTTTGTTGAAACAACCCGTTAAAGGAGGTACAATGATTGTGTATTTAGCAGTTGGAAAAAAATCAGTCCGTTCGGTTCTTATTCGTGAAGAACGCAAGGATCAATTCCCTGTATACTTTGTTAGTAAAGTTCTCCATGGAGCCAAAGTTAGAGTTAGAGTTCGCCATAAAGTTTCGATTTAAGGCATCTAACAATGAAGCGGAATATTAAGCTTTTTTGCAGGGATTGAAAATAGCCGAACAATCTGGAGCTCGTGATGTGATAGTTAAGTCAGATTCACAGTTGGTGATTCAACAGCTTCGAAATCAGTGTGAAGTCAAAGAAGATCGCATGATTTCTTATGTGCAAAGATAAGAGATATGGAAAAAAGGTTCAAAAAACTCCGGGTCAAACAGATACCTCGAAGTGAAAATCAGAAGACAGACTATCTATCAAAAATTGGGAGTTCGTCACAAGATTGTTCGCGGAGGAGTATTACTGTTATGGGAATATGAAAAGAAAAGGAAGTAATGAATGTTAACATGGCAGAGCATGATTGGAGAACTCCTCTGTTGAATTTTCTAGGAGGAGTGAGAGAAGGAACTACAAAAGATCTCGAGAAGTTGGAAAAATAGGTTCGATTCTATTATATTCTTGACAAAGTGTTGTACAGAAAAACCTTTTTACCTACAGATGCAAGGTGCTTATCCCAAGAAGAAGGAATTAAGGTTCTAAAGGAGGCACATGAAGAAAGATGTACTAAACATGCAGGAGCGAGGGCACTTGCTCAGAAGGTTGCGCGAGCTGGTTTCTACTGGCCTACAATGAAGAATGATGTTGAGGAAATAGTTCGAAAATGTGATTCTTGTCAAAGACATGGGTGGAGAATTCATACGCCGGCAACAGACATGCTTACTGTATGTTCGCCTTGTCCTTTTGCCAGATGGGGAATTGATATAGTCGGGCCACTTGTTAAAACCAGAGGAAATAAACAGTTCTTGGTGGAGGCTGTGGATTACTTCACTAAGTGGGTCGAAGCTGAACCTTTGGTTAAGATTGCTGAAGCTGATATGATTCACTTTATATGGAAAAGTATTTGTTGCAGGTTTGGTTTGCCAAGGATTTTGGTGTCAGATAATGGAGCTCAATTTAGAGGAAAAAAGATTACAGAATGGTGTAAAAAGATGAAAATTTTACAAGTATTTACCCCAGTGGCTCATCCTCAGGCAAACGGACTAGTCGAAGTAATTAACCGAATTATATTGGATGGACTCAAGAAACGGCTCGACTTCGAGAGATCAAATTAGGTGGACGAACTACCATCAGTTTTGTGGGCATATCGAACTTCAGTCAGATCGACAACTGGAGAAACCCCTTTTAATTTGGCGTTCGGAATGGAAGCTGTGGTCCCAGCTGAAATTCAGGGAGAAGCTCTACGGATTACTAACTTTGAGCCTCAAGAAAATGAAAAATTGATCAGAACTGATTTGTTATTTTTAGATGAGGTCAGAGATGAAGCTAGAGTTTGGCATGAACTCTACAAAAGACGCATTCAAGCGGCGTTCAATAGGAAAATTCGGAAGAGAGAGTTCCAAGTTGGAGATATGGTTTTAAGACAATCTGATGTTCTGGTGGAGATCGGAAAATTAAATGCCATCTGGGAAGGACCATATACTGTTTCAAAAATTCTGCCTAGAGGATCTTATGAACTAACCGATGAAGGAGGAAATGTGTTGCCAAAACAATGGCACATTAATCATTTGAAGAAGTTTTTTACTTGAAGTGCCACATGTCAGTATGTTGCTTTTTACTCTTTTTTAATTCCTGTTGCTTTAATGAAATAAGAGATATTTGCACTCCGTGGATGTAGGTCGAATTGACCGAACCACATTAAATCCCTGAGTCTTTTCATTCTGTTGATTTCATATGATTATTTGTATATCCCTCGGAACTCCCTGATTAAGCGAACTGAAGAGTTCCCTTGGAACTCTAGATTAAGCAAATTGAAGAAGTTCCCTCAGAACTCCCTGATTAAGCGAACTGAAGAGTTCCCTCGGAACTCTATGATTAAGCAAATTGAAGAAGTTCCCTCGGAACTCCCTGATTAAGCGAACTGAAGAGTTCCCTCGGAACTCTATGATTAAACGAATTGAAACATTCCCTTGGAATGTCCTAATTAAGCGAGTTGAAGTGTTCCCTCGGAATACCCCCCGATCAAACGAATCGAAGTATTCCCTCGGAATACTTTATTAAGCGAGCTAAAGCATTTTCTCGAGATGATATGATTAAGTGAATGCATATATTCTCTCAAGATGCTTCGATTAAGCAGAATGAGGTTTTTACTCTGATTGTTTCGATTAAGTGAACATTGTTTTATTTGTTTTTGCCAAGGAGTTTTCATTGAATCAGGTTATTTATTTTCTTTACAAAAAATATTATCTCTGATATACTTCTGCAGTATAATGGCGAACAAGTTCTTATGAGGGTAGTGAAAAGTTGTAAATATACTTAAGGAGTTGAAGACAGGTAAATAAGTAGTGAAAAGGACAAAAGTTGACTTCGATCCATACGAACAAAAGGTGTACAAAGAAAATACAAGGAAAATCTACTAAAGATGATCAGGAGAAGGAGCTGAATCAGAGGCCGGATTGTTGATTGAGGTTGGTGGTAGAGGATCGAACATATCTTCTGGCAAGTCTACAACTGAGTTCGGGCCTGGTTCTTCTGATGCATGAGGGAATGAGCTCGTACTGGGGATATCAAGAGCTCTATTGGAAAGATTTTCTTTAAGTGCTTGCTCTAAACAACCTGCCCACTAATGAGCATCAACATCCTCGTTCGGATCCCCATGCCAGCCAAGAGGAATAGGGAATGTTTACTGCAGTTTTTCACCCAGCGAATCAACATCGAACTGAAAATTTTACCCCACTTCCTTTTGGCAAAGTCTAATTCCCTCTCGGAAATAAGCTTTTGCCATAGGAGCAGCTTTGGAAAGGAAGAGAACAGAATTCCAGAGACGGAACATGAGTCTTTCTCGGAAACTCTCTGTTATTAATTCCATCTCTGAACTTCGAGCAAAATGGTGAAAGCCTTCATTCCACATGGTTTTACCGAACTCAACTCGGGTGCGCTTTTCTAGCTCCAAATCCTCTTACAGTTTTTTGTTCTCAGCCTCCAGTGCCATATAAGCAGACTGTTTCTCCATGGCAAATTTTTCCTTAGCCACCAGCAATTCTTCTTTCTTGGCCACCTCTGAACGAGCAAGTGCTAGTTCCATGTCTCGTTCTTCCAATCGAGCTGACAGATTTTTGGCTTTGCCGGCATTTATCGTTAAGTCGCTCTCTAAGGTTTTCTTTTCCTCCAACACCTCCCTTAGTTAATCATGCTTCTGCCGGACTTGATATCGTCGACGGAGGGCCCTTTTACCCAAACTTTTAAGAAATTTCTTTAAGTTCGCCGCACGAGTCAAATTCAGCCTCAACTCTCTTTCTTCAGCATCCTCCTCCTCCTCAGCAGTTTTCTCACTCAGAGTAACCATCTCTCCCGGAACCTCCGAACTAACCCTGGGTTCTTCATCAATCTTTTGTTTCTTTGAAGCTCTCTGCGAGTTAGAAGACCCTTTTTTCTTCCTGCGTAAAGAATGGGACACTTCAGGTGCTTCATCATCAATCTCTTCAGTCAGAGCAACAGGATCAGAAGCATGAGTAGCAGGCAGAGATGGATGGGTTTGAGCATCAGTGATAGCCAAAGGAGATGCAGATATGACCGGATCCGAACTAACAAGAAGGCTCCCCCCTCTGATTGAACTATGTTTTCTGTCGAATCGGGGGTTTTAGAGGTTAGTTGGTGAGGCATTTTTCCTCTGCCTGCTTGAAGGCTGTGGCCAGTTCGGCATTTACTGCTCCTTTAAAAGGAGAGAAAACAGTTTGCTCCGCAGCAGGGGTCTTCGGGGTGAATTTGAAAAATTTGTTCATCGTGTTGTCTGCAACAGAAATAGATTTGAGTAAGATATTCATCAACAAAATAAAAACAGAAACAAGGAAAATGATAGTAGCTAAAAAACAACCTAAGTTGAATCTGGAGGGAACTTGACTGTTTGGATAAAACCCCCAGAATGACAACAACGACTCACAGGAACTCATTTTCACTATATCAAATCACCCCCAACGGAAGATCCTATCCAGGGCGGCGATCTCAAAATCCCATTCGGGGACAGGATCAGTTCGGTTCGAAGTTTGGGCCCAAGGAAGTGACCGAAAGGGTTGGTGTGCTGGTGCACGGATAAAAACATAGTATTTCTCCCAGGAATTGACTTTATCGTCCCCAGAAGATAAAAATTGAGCTCGTTTACCACCGCTGCGGGGGCTCAGATAAAAACGAAAAGGGTTGGTGTGTTTGAGGACAAAACAAGATCGGAGCCGCTCAGACGTGGGTTCGACCCCCATCCATTTACACACCATATAAAAAGACACTATGTAACTAATGGAGTTCGGATGAAGTTGGTTTGGACATATTCCAAAAGCCGAACCAACCTCCAGGAAAAAAAAGGTGGATAGGAGGAACTAACCTAAGGTGACATGTTTTAAAAACCATGTCTGATGACCAGTTGGAGCTCGGTGTGGCCGATCTTCCGAACTTGAAATTACTATGGAATAACCCCCCATCATGAATGAGCTCAAAAGAATTGTATGGGTTGGAGTGGCTTTTGTAGAAGAAAAAACGGTATCCACAATTTTCTTGCGAGATCTTTTAGGGAGTTTGGAGGGGTTCGAGCGGTTAGATGAAGAAGGTTTAGGGTTTCCAGGTTCAGAATGAGAACAAAGAAGAAATTGTTCGAAACCTTCCTCTGATTCATCCTCGTCTCTCAGATGAGTTAGAGAGTTGGGAGAAGCCATTGAAATGAAAAACAAAGAGAGAAGAAAGATGGTACCTGGAAGAAATTGGAGAATCCTAGAAATTGCAGAAGAAAAACCCTTGTTTATATGTGAATATCCAGTGATTTGGCAGAAGGGATTTATGAGAGGAGAAGAGGGTATAAATAATAGGAAGATGACGTTTGGAGGAAGACAACGTTTGGTTTGGGGGGGAAAAGTTGAAAAGTCGGGTGTTTCTGACCCTTGGATGTGAAAGGATCGAACGACGAAAGATGAAAGGGTGTTCAATGGGAAGTGTGCCGATTGACACGTGTCATACATAAATGATTGAAGGGACGTGTTGCTTCTAGAAGGATCATTTGATGTTCGGCATAAGTGATGCGGACTAGTGCATGTAAACATGGACTTTGAAGGGGGGAGTACTTGATATGGTCGAACTTAGCGAACCGGGTTTTCTTATCTAGTTCGGATTGAAATTATGAACTAATCGAAGCGAACAGTTTAAAGAAAACGAATAGAAGTTGCTTTACAGTGAGCGAACTATGTTGTAACACGATTTGAGGCGAACTGTTTTCTACTTGATAAGAGTTCGCAGTTAATATTTCATTGAAGTACGAACTTATTTGATTTTGGACCAAGATGACGAACTCATTTCGGTTGAGTTAAGCGAACTGATTTGAATTCATATAACCGCCCATTTCGTGGACCACTAAGTCACTTTCCACATTTCTCGGATATCCCCAACTGACACGAATTTCAGGAAGTATATATATACTTATTATATTTCTTCTTTCATTTTTTTTACGCACAATTATACTAGAAACATAGATATTATCTCTTTTTCTGACTTGAGCGTTGGAGACCCATCACCGGGAAAACCTCTCGGTGTTCTGTGTTTTGCAGGTGTTTTTTTGACCGGGGAATTTCGGGTTTCGTCAGAGAAGAAGAAGACAAGATCGGGATCAAATCACTCCAAATATTTTTTATGTCCTTTGTAAACTAAATAAAAAATATAACCCCTTAGTAATTCCTGTTTTTCTTTCTTTCTATTTTTGTTAAGATTTGTACTTTGGGGCCCTTAGACCCAAAAATTAAATTTTATTTGGAGATAAGGGCCTTCTAGTTTGATATGGATGGGCTTATGTGTGCATGTTTGGTTGTTGGTGGGTCTTGTCTGGGCTCATTTGTGGATAAACCGCTACTTTCAATCTCAGCACAAGAAATATTTGAAGATATTGTTTAATTACATTTAGGAATTTATTTAAATCTGACTTTTACTTGGATTTGTTCCCCCATTGTGATTCGATGAGAATCAGATTGATCATAGAATCGATGTTAAGAGTTAGGAGGATGGCTTACAATTTCGGAGCTCGAATAAATTTTTGATAGTACAATTTAGGTTTGGATTCAATGATTTGATTTGAGGAAATAAATCTTGAATGGATTTTATATCCTTCAGTTTCACTAAAAAAAAATGTTTAAATGACATTCTCATTTTATTTTTTAAACTGTTAATTATTGTTTATATAGAAATTTAGAGGGTCCAGATTTTAGATTCTGAATTTTGAGGGCTTGTAGTATTATAAAAATGCTATTTTCTGTAGGTTTTTTCATTTTGAATACAAAATATCTTTTATTGAACTCTACTTGCCTACAATTTACGTATTTGTTTTCGATTACTTGTACATATATACAAACTTTATTTACCAATTATACAGTGACTAAAAGAATCTAAAGCACTGAATATATTAAATTTCTATATCTACATTGGTACAATAATTCTTAAAAAAAAAAAAGATTATGAAGATGTGCTATTCTGAAAAAAAAAATTTGTAGAAATTCTATTGATGTATTTGAATCTTTTTTTTTTTTCTTTTGGCATTATTAGTTGAAGTGTCAATACTGATTTCTTAATTTCCCTTACGATTTTTCTTATTAATTTTTCTTAATGGGCTTATGCTTTCTTGGGCTGGCTATCTCAATTTTTAAAATTAAGGGCTAAAGTGGATTAGGCCTTTTACAATAGCCTTAATGAAACGGGAAAATCATAAACACGAAAAAATCAGATAAACACAGTATGAAGAAAACGAGTAATTGAAGAGAGGAGGATTCAAATCAAAGCCGCCGCCGCCGCCGGCCATTTATCAGACCCCATCGCCCCAGCTCTCTCTGATCGGTAATTATTGAAATTCATCCACTAAACGATTGATGAATTAACTGATCACTGTCTACTGCTTTACTTCTTTTTTATATGTACTACTGCAATTCTACTATATTTTCAATTTAGAGTACTTTTTCATTTGATTAATTGAATTCCTGAATAAACAATAGGAAAGCCCAGTAATAACTGAATCACGATTTGCTGAATTTTCAATTTATTAGAATTTGTATTAAGGCCTTTTGTGAATCTAGTTATGAATGAGTAATTCATTTAAATCAACAAAATCTAACTACATAAAATCATAGATTTATTTGGAACATAAGAAATTGAAATTGATGAAAACCACACTAAAACAATTGGAACATGGGTGTAATAGCAAGATGATGTCTATCTAGAGCACTTTCGTAGCTAACTCATTGAGGATAGATATTATATCTCGAGGATTCAAAGGTTTCTCCCAGAAATAATCTAAGCCAGCCTCCATGAATGCCGCTTGCTCTATTTCCAAACTTTCAGCACTTACCCCTACTATCATGCTATCGACTCCAATTCCTCGAAGCATTCGAGTTGCCTGTATATATGTGTGTTTTTGTGTCAGATCTGTACTAATCATATGCAGATGTATTATATGGTATAATTTATACCTGAGGTCCGTCCATGACAGGCATGACCATGTCCATCAACACAAGATCAAAGTTGTTTCCAGAGAGGAAAAGATCGACTGCTTCTTTGCCATTTGCCGCTGTCTGAATTTGCAATCCATGGGTTGCAAGCAGCATGACATGGACGCCCCGCACTTGAGGATCATCATCAACAACAAGAGCAGTTATCGCCCTCACCTCTTCTGTTGGGTTTGCCACCACTTTTTTCGAATTTCCACCTCTTTTCATTTGTTTCCCTGCAAAAGCATACAATGCACGCATTTGTGTGTGATTGGAATGATCAAGAAAAGAAAAGAAGAATTTAGGAAGTCGAATTAGAAAGAATTGCACCTCTTGAATACACTGTAGTGATAT
Organism: Scutellaria galericulata; assembly: GCA_946896805.1. Lineage (NCBI taxonomy): Eukaryota > Viridiplantae > Streptophyta > Magnoliopsida > Lamiales > Lamiaceae > Scutellaria > Scutellaria galericulata. The sequence goes on from OX335792.1 coordinate 11,816,373, forward strand.
CTTACTAAAAGAAATGAATTTGATGATTTTCTTCGCACTGAACTCACGATTAAATAGGTTGTAGAAGTGATTTTCTCGGCAAACGTTTTGAGACTAAAATGATGAGAGTCTTAGCCACAACCATGATTTTTGATTTACGTCCAAATATTTTGATTGTCATTCCTATCCGCACTTGCCTTATTATATTTTTTGGAAACTTTCAGTTAATGTATATGTACATTATTATGTTTCCAGATCTGCTTTTTTGATTACGAGATTTCCATTTAATGAATGAACGCATTATTTGTAGTGAGTAAAATCATGGCATTGACATTATTCATTTCTCTTGTTTTCTAAAATTAGACGTTTCTTAAATACAAAATTTCTTTTCAAAATTAGTACTAACATTAGAACATTCTATCAGCCGAGAAGTTGAATGAACCATATAAGTACATCAATTTTTTTTTCTTCATATGAGCTTTTCTTCTTAATTTCATTGAATTTTTTTTTTCATTTTTAAATTCAATCCTTCCAATAAATGAGAAAATAATTTGAAACATTATTCTCCTTTACAATATATCATGTTTTATAAAGGGTTTTTTTTTCTTTGTTAAGGTCTGTTGATTTATACTTTCAATATATCATGTACAATTATTTTCGTTTTGACTTATGGGCTCTCTAGTATGTCATATATGGGTTAAGTGTGCATGCCCTAGGCTCATTCCTAGATAAATCGCTACCTTCAACTTGGCTTAAGATGTGTTTAGATATAGTTTAATTACATCTAAATGCATAATGTATCACACTTTTCATGACCATTTCATCTTTCACTGAGTTGGAAGTTCAAGAAAGTGGTGTCAGGCTAACAAAGGAAGTGAGGAAGATATATGTCCTTATGGTGGTGAACGATGATGATCTTATTGTGTGGTGTCTAGATGATTCTCCTTGCTAAACATGGATTGCAAATTCAAGCAGCTGAAAATTGGCATTCATCATTTCTCCCGTTACAGTCCATTACCAATTTGAAAGGGTTAGCCATGTAATCTATTGGTAGATTTGCACTTTAGTCAAAAAAACCTGTTTTCTGAAATTAGACATGTCTTAAGCAAATTTTGCTTTTATAATATGCTCTCTATCTTCTCCTCACCCCCACCCCACCCCACCCCAAGAGTAGAACATTCTAAGAGCGGAGATGTTGAATGAACTATATATGTAGATAACAAAGTGATAACTGGTGAGTGTGGTTAGTACCAAAGCCAGCTTACTTCATATTTGTGTGTATTTTTAACATAATGAATGAATCCTACTTATATTCTGGACAAGATCTGTTAGGTTTAATCTGGATCCATTCAATGAACACAATGATGCTGATCTGTGGGAGGCTTTGGAAAGAGCCCATTTAAAAGATGTCGTCTGGAGGATCTTTGATCTTTTAGGCCTCGAAGCTGAGGTACATAAATCTGGTCTCTTTAACTAATGATTACTTTTTCCCTTGATGTGTCCTATTTTGCTCATTACTGTATTGTCTTGCAGTGAGCTTGACTTCTTCACAGAACGATCTGGTGCAGTACGAGATCAACGGAGATGAGAGCATCCTCAAGAAAACGAGGGATGACGTGATCACTCTCCAGGGAGTATTGGAGGGGAAGCATGACAAAGAAATCGAAGAAAATCTTGAAAACTACCAGGTAAGCATGACAAAGAAATCGAAGAAAATCTTGAAAACTACCAGGTTTCAACAGACAGGTGGTGGTCGTTTCTCTACAAAATGATTGGAGGTAAAACCTGCTTGTTTGTTCTTGAGCACAAAAAGTGTTCCTTTTTCGTGTGTTTTCTCATTTATGAGTTCGTTTATGAGTTTGTCGTGCAGGTCTTTGATGTGATGAGTAGACTGGCTCGGAACAAGCTTGGATAATTTTGAAGACAGACCGATCAGTTGGGACCAAGTCGAAATGTAGACTTAATATGGGCTTTTTGAGGCCATTCAACAAATATTTGTATGAATCTTATTTATAACAAGATTATTTTAGAGAATTTTGGAGGAAAATTTGAAGATAGATCCATCAGTTGGACCAGTTCGAAATGTAGGCTTAATCTGGGCTTTGAAGCCATTCATCAAATATTTTTCTAGCTTTTACAAGTACTTACAATCTTATTTATAAAAAGATTATTTTGTCAAATTTTGGGGAACTGATCCTCCGTATTTACTAAGAGAAAAGAGACACATAGTTTCATTCATGGATTAATGGAATAAAAATGTGGAGATCCAAATTTCGAATTGTGAAATCGAGGCCTTTTATTATTATAAAGATATTATCTCCTTTAGGTTTATTCATATTCAATACAAGATGATTTTTTTTTTCCCGGAGCCTAATCTAATTGAAAGTTGAAGTTAAAAATAGTAAATTTATATATATTTTTTTCATCAGATACTAATCTCATTGAAAGTTGAAGTTAAAAGTAGTAAATTTATATATATTTTTTTCATCAGATACTAATCTCATTGAAAGTTGAATTTACTAGTATTAAATTTATATATCTATATTGATAAAAGAAAATCTTAAATAAGAGTCTAAAGCATTAAAAGTATTAAATTTATATTTCTATATTGATAAAAGAAAATCTTAAATAAGAGTCTAAAGCATTAAAAGTATTAAATTTATATTTCTATATTGGTTAAAGAAAATTTTAAATAAATGAGGACAAATTAGTTGTTGCTCAAATAAAGTATACAATTTATATATCCATATTAGTAAAAGAAAATCTTAAATAAGAGACTAAAACATTAAAATATTGGTCAAGAAAAATCTGAAATAAATCAAAATCTTAAATAAATGTGGATATATTAGTTGTTGCTCAAATAAAGTAAAAAATTTATATATGTATTGGTAAAATAAAATCTTAAATAATAGTCTAAAGCATTAAAATTAAATTTATATATCCATATTGGTCGGAGAAAATCTTAAATAAATGAGGATAATCTTAAATAAGAGACTAAAGCATAAAAATTAAATTTATATATCTATATTGTTCGGAGCAAATCTTAAATAAATGAAAATCTCAAATAAATGCGGATATTTTAGATGTTGCTCAAATAAGTATAAAATTTATATCTATATTGGTAAAATAAAAGCTTAAATAATAGTCTAAAGTATTAAAATTAAATTTATATACCCATATTGGTCAGAGAAAACCTTAAAATTAAATTTATATATCCATCTTGGCTAGAAAAAATCATAAATAAATGAGGATATATTAGTTGTTGCTCAAATAATTTGTATCGTATAGTACACAATGTTTATTGAAATATAAAAAATGTTCAAATAGTTTTAAAAAAATTGTAGAAAGAAAAATATATATATATATATATATATATAAATAATTTGCAGATGTATGTATTGACAAATTAAAAAATTGTTGCAATTTTATAGATGTATTTGAAATGATTTTTTATTGGATTTGGAATGGTTATTAGTTTCACTTTCACGTCTCTATTTTTTTTAATTGATTTTGTTAGTACTAAAAGACTGTTCTTTTAAAAGGAAAATTTAATATTTTTTAATCTTTAATTCAAAGTGTAATATAAATTCAAAAAAAAGGGAAATTTAATATTTTTTAATATTTAATTCAAAGTGTAATATAAATTCAAAATATTTTGTTAATATGACCAGTCAAATGACTAATATGTGGTGATATGCAAGATTATTTAAATAAAACTTAATATTTTTGCATATTTAATTCAAATTGTACTACAAATTCAAAATATCAATTGTTGGTAGAAATATAAATATTTTGATTTTAAAGAAATATTGGAATTTAATATTAAAAATAATTTTTTTAATTTTCGAAACTTAAAATTTAAGTATATAATTATAATGTTTTATAAATATTTACTAAGGTTTATATCTTAATACCGAATTAATATTTTCAAAATCAATACTTATTATATCTAAATACATCCTCAATATTGAGGATTTCAAATAACAATGGTTATGATAAATATTTCTAATATAAATGTTGATGATACTCATATATAGAGGATAAATTCATATTTTCTTAAATATTTATAAAAATATCAATATGAATGTATATTCTGAATCTGATAATATAAGTGTAATCAAATATACAGAAAATCGAGAAAATATAGATATTGATATTTTTTGTAAAGATATTATTAAAAAATAGATTTATCTCCAAATATTGAAAATTAAGAAAAAATATCGACAATTTTTAAATCACCCATATATATTTTAAAATGTCAAAGTTTTTCCTCAAATTTTAAACCATAAAATGGTATATTAGAACATGAGTGTTTTATTAATTTTTTATATTAGGTTTGGGCAGAAAAAAAATACATCATTTTATTTCATAATAGGCTTGGTTTTTTAGACTGGCGGCTGACCAGGGCTGGCGGCTGACCAAATTATAGGATATTAGGGTTTTGCAAAATCCATGTAGTTGCTATAAAATGGGAAAATGAGATATAGACAGACAGTAGGAAGAAAATGAGGAGTAGTTGAAGAGTGTTGTAAAATAGAGAAATAGTATGAAGAAAAGGTGGAGTGGTTGAAGAGAAGCGGGATCTCAAACCATGTCATGTCTGGAATGGTGATCTTAAATAAGAGGAGGATCTCATACCGTAGTGATCTCAAACCATTCCAACCAATGAGTCATGTCTGGAGTGGTGATCTTAAACCAGGGGCTGGCGGCTGACCAAATTATAGGATATTAGGGTTTTGCAAAATCCATGTAGTTGCTATAAAATGGGAAAATGAGATATAGACAGACAGTAGGAAGAAAATGAGGAGTAGTTGAAGAGTGTTGTAAAATAGAGAAATAGTATGAAGAAAAGGTGGAGTGGTTGAAGAGAAGCGGGATCTCAAACCATGTCATGTCTGGAATGGTGATCTTAAATAAGAGGAGGATCTCATACCGTAGTGATCTCAAACCATTCCAACCAATGAGTCATGTCTGGAGTGGTGATCTTAAACCAGGGGCGGGATCTTAAACCAGAAGAGGGATCTCAAACCGTAGTGATCTCAAACCATTCCAACCAAGGAGTCATGTCTGGAGTGGTGATCTTAAACCAAAGGCGGGATCTCAAACCGGAGTGATCTCAAGCCATTCTCAAACCATTCCAACCCAGGAATGATCTCAAACTCAGGAATGATCTCAAACTCGCTCTCCACTGTCGGTACTTATTGAAATCTATAAATTTAAATAATGATAAATTAACATTGTCTCATATTAAATTAATATACTAAAACAATGATAAATTAACAGTGTCACTTGTTTTCTTTTTGTGTACAATTGAAATTCTATTATATTTTAATTGTAGATTATTTTTTTATTTGATTAATTGAATTTCTGAATTAACAATAGGAAAGCCCAATAATAATTGAATCAATTGATTTGCTTAATTTTCAATTTTTAGAGATTTGTTTTAAGCATTTTGTGGATCTGTGTATGAATAATTATATTCTATTCAACACTTACTCCTACTATCAGGCTATTGACCTCCATTCCTCGAAGCATTCGAGTTTTGTGTTTTTTATAATAGATCTCTATTAATGAAATGCACATGTATTATTATATGGTTTAATTTATACTTGTGGTCCATTCATGATTCATGACAGGTGTGATCGTATCAATCAACACAAGAGAGGAAAAGATCGACGATTCTTTGCCATTTGTCGTTGCCTGAATTTGCAATCCATGGGTTGCAAGCAGCACGACATGGACGCCTCGCACTAAAGGATCATCATCCACGACAAGAGCAGTTATCCTCTCACCTCCTCTGTTTGGTTTGCCACCACTTTTTTTGAATTTCCACCTCATACATTATTTGTAGTGAGTAAAATCATGACATTGACATTAATCATTTCTCTTGTTTTCTAAAATAATACATCTCCTATTTACAATTTTTTTTTTTTCAAAATTTGTACTGAGATTAGAACTTTCTAACAACACTTTTTTTTTGTTTTTTTCTATTAGCCATTTCTTCTTAATTCATTGATTTTTTTTTTTAACTTTTCAATTCGGTCCTTGCAATAAATAATTTGAAACATTATTTTCTTTAAAATATATCATGTTGTACAAAGGTTTTTTTTTTTTTACTAAAATAAAGACAACCCCTTAGTAACCCCTCTTTTTTTTTTCTCTCTTTTTTTCTTTCATTTTTCTTTGTTAAGATTTGCTGATTTGTACTTTGAAGATTTTAGGAACAAAAAAATTATTTTATTTTGTGCTTATCAACTTTCTAATTTGTCATGTATCGGCTAAGTGTGAATTTCCTAGGCTCATTTCTAGATAAGCCGCTACTTCAACTTTGTTTAAGAAGTGTGTGAAGATATCGTTTAATTACATATAGGAATTTTATTATATTCATATGTGTCACACTTTTCTTGATCATTCCATCTTTCATTGAGTTGGAAGTTTAAAAAAGTGGTGTGAAACCAACAAAGAAGGTGAGGAAGATATGTATTCTTATAGTGAACGATGATCCTATTGTGGGGTGTCTAGATGATTCTCCTTGCTACACATGGATTGTAAATTCAAGCAACTGAAAATTGGCATTCATCATTGCTCATGTAACAGTCCATCAACAATTTGAAAGAGTTAGCCATGTAATCTATTTGGAGTTTTGATCTTTAAAGCCTTTTTCTGAAATTAGACATTTCTTTAATACAAATTCTGTCTTTATAATCTACTATATTTCTTAATTATCACCCCACCCCACGCCACCCTAAAAGTAGAACTTTCTAACAACAGAGATGTTAAATGAACTATATATGTACATCATTGTTTTTTTTTTCATATGAACTATTTCTTCTTATTACTATTGATTTTTTTTACCTTTTTAAATTCAATCCTTCCAATGAATGGGATAATAATTTAAAACATTATACTCCAAACATTTTTTTATGTCCTTTGTAATCTAAATAAAAAATATAACCCCTTAGTAATTCCTGTTTTTCTTTCTTTCTATTTTGTTAAGATTTGTTCTTTGGGGCCCTTAGACCCAAAAATTAAATTTTATTTGTAGATATGGGCCTTCTAGTTTGATATAGATGGGCTTATGTGTGCATGTTTGGTTGTTGGTGGGTCTTTTCTGGGCTCATTTGTAGATAAACCGCTACTTTCAATCTCAACACAAGAAATGTTTGAAGATATTGTTTAATTACATTTAGGAATTTATTTAAATCCTGACTTTTACTTGGATTTGTTCCCCATTTTGATTCGATGAGAATCAGATTGATCATAGAACTGATGTTAAGAGTTAGGAATATGGCTTATAATTTCGGAGCTCGAATAATTTTTGATAGTACAACTTAGGTTTGGATTCAAAGATTTGATTTGAGGAAATAATTCTTGAATGGATTTTACATCCTCCAGCTTCACTCCAAAAATATATATATATATAAATGACATTTTCATTTTATTTTTTAAACTGTTAATTATTGTTTATATAGAAATGTAGAGGTTCCAGATTTTGGATTCTGAATTTTGAGGCCTTGTAGTATTATAAAAATGCTATTTTCTTTAGCTTTTTTCATTTTGAATACAAAATTTCTTTCATTTTGATAATTTTATTTAAATAAAAAAGAAATCAAAAACCTAAAAAAACACAATAATCTTTATTGATAGATTTATTTGGAACATAAGAAATTGTTAATGATGAGAACTAAACTAAAGCAACAAGAGCATGGGTGTGGCAAGATGATGTCTGTTTAGAGCAATTTTTTTAGATAGTTAATTCAGGATAGATATTATATTTGGAGGATTCAAAGGTTTCTCCCATAAATAATGTAAGTCGGGACCACCATTAATGTTGCATTTCTTCCAAACTTTCAACACTTACCTCTACTATTAGGCTATTGACCTCCATTCCTCAAATGCCAACCTCCATTCCTCGAAGCATTCAAGTTTTGTGTTTTTATAATAGATCACTATTAATCACATGCACATGTATTATTATATGGTGTATTTTATACTTGTGGTCCATTCATGACAGGCATGACCGTATCAATCAACACAAGAGAGCAAAAGATCGATGATTCTTTGTCATTTGTCGTTGCCTGAATTTGCAATCCATGGGTTGCAAGCAGCATGACATGGACGCCTCGCACTAGAGGATCATCATCCACGACAAGAGCAGTTATCGCTCTCACCTCCTCTGTTTGGTTTGCCACCACTTTTTTTGAATTTCCATCTTGTGCATTATTTGTAGTGAGTAAAATCATGACATTCACATGAATCGTTTCTCTTGTTTTCTAAAAATATACATATCTTATTTACAAAATTTCTTTTCAAAATTGGTACTAAGATTAGAACTTTCTAACAGCACTTTTTTTTTGTTTTTTTATATTAGCTATTTCTTCTTAATTCATTGATTTTTTTACCTTTTAAATTTGGTCCTTGCAATAAATAATTTGAAACTTTATTTTCTTTAAAATATATCATGTTTTAAAAAGGTTTTTTCTATTAAATAAAGACAACTCCTTAATAACCCCTCTTTTTTTTCTTTTTTTTTCTTTGTTAAGATTTGCTGATTTGTACTTTGAAGATTTTAGGAACAAACAAATTATTTTATTTTGTGCTTATCGACTCTCTAGTTTGTCATGTATCGGCTAAGTTTGCATTTCCTAAGCTCATTTCTAGATAAGCTGCTACTTCACTTAGCTTAAGAAGTGTCTGGAGATATCATTTAATTACATATAGGAATTTTATTATATTCTGATGTGACACACTTTTCTTGATCATTTTATCTTTCATTGAGTTGGAAGTTTAAAGAAGTGGTATCAAGCCAACAAAGAAGGTGAGGAATATATGTATTCTTATAGTGAACAATGATTCTATTGTGGGGGTGTCTAGATGATTCTCCTTACTACACATGGATTGTAAATTCAAGCAGTTGAAAATTGGCATTCATCATTGCTCATGTAACAGTCCATCAACAGTTTGAAAGAGTTATCCATGTAATCTATTTGGAGTTTTGATCTTTAAAGCCTCTTTCTGAAATTAGACATTTCTTAATACAAATTATGCCTTTATAATCTACTATATTTCTTAATTATTACCCCGCCCCACGCCACCCCAATAGTAACCGAGATGTTAAATGAACTATATATGTATATCACTTTTTTTTCATATTAACTATTTCTTCTTATCACCACTGATTTTTTTTACCTTTTTAAATTCAATCCTTCCCATGAATGGATAATAATTTGAAACATTATACTCCAAATTTTTTTTATGTCTTTTGTTTCGAAGTATTCAAGAAGTCAATGGCATGAAAATGTCTTGTAACTATTTTCATAGACCAAGATCTAGCTATTGCAAATACAATACAAAAGGCGTTTCTTTGATAATTTGATACTTAATATGTAATCTTATATAGTCTTTTACCTCAAACAGAAACAAATTTATACCTTATGTTATATAAGATAAACTTGATGCCTAATAATCACGGATACATTTACATACTATATAAAATACCTTAAATGCGAATGACTGATACCTTATGTATCATTATGCAGGTCTTCCCTCAAACAAGGCATAGGCTTTGTCTATGACATTTGCAACAGAATGTAATAAGTAGATTTGCAGAACTGATGTCAGATAAGTTATTGAAGGCATTATTTAACAAATGTTTATCAGGTTGTGTTGATGAGAACGAGTTTGAAATCTGTTGGAAAACCATGATATCACAATATGGTTTGGAGAATCATTCTTGATTTTCAAGATTATATGACTTGAAAGAAAAATGATGTACGACACTAAACAAGGATTTCTTCTCAGCTGGAATATTGTCATCTCAAAGAAGTGAAAGTACAAACTACACCATTGGGTTCCATGTTAAAAAAACAACAAGTTTGACTAATTTTTACAAAATTTTCAATGAGACAATTAAAACTTGTAGACTCAAGGAGCAACATGATGAATTCCAGTCATCAAAATCAAATCCTTAATCCACCCTACCAATGATGAGACCAATGACGAGTATGTTAAAACATGCTTCATGTGTCTACATATTGCCTGTTTTCAAAGATTTTGAAGATGAATTCATAAAATGCATTTCAAGTACTTCAACAGTTTCAATGGTTGAGAACAACACAATGGTTTATCATGTTTCTTCACATTATTATAATGATCCTATGCATCGAGTCATATTTGATTATGAGATGAAGCTGATAACATGTACTTGCAAGAAATTCGAGGAATATGGTATGTTATGTTATCATTGTTTGAGAGTACTACATGTCAACTCTACACAAAGTATACCAAATACTTATGTACAAAAAAGATGGACAAAACTTGTCAAATTAGGTGTTTATGACAGATTTAAAAGTTTGACCACGACAACCGAAAAGATAAGTGATAGTATTCTATGGCGACATGATATGATACAAAAATATTACAACCTTGTGTTGAAATGTCAAGGAAATGAGAAAGCACGGAGAATTCTTGAAGAAAGTTATAAAAGAGATCTTCTTGCAATAAACTATTTGATATCTCCAATAGTTTCTACACATCAATTTGAAACATCAATACAATCAAATGTTATCCTCGATCCAGCCCGCTCGGTTATAAAAAGGATGACACCAAAGGATGAAAGGTTATTTTGAAAAGAACAAGAAGAGCAAAGATCTTAGTTCAAATTCAACAACAACAAATGAGTTTGGCTTAAAGACACCTATTGTTAGATTGTTTTAATATAGTTATAACATTGTAATTCCAAAATACTATTAATTTATTATGGTTTACACATTTTGATCATGTATATTTATATTTTAATTAATTTTATATCTGTATGTATCTAATGAAACAAATATAAATATCTGAAAAGACCGTGTATAATACCTGAAAGAAACATATGTAATACCTAGAAGGTATTTATGTAATGCCTATAATGAATTTATGTAATAGTAGAAAGAAACATGTGTAATACCTATAAGGTATTACATATTTACCTTATATATATTTATTACCTTAAACAAATTATTGTATGGTATTCACCTGAAAGGACCATGTGAATACCTATAAGATATTTATATAATACCTGAAAGAAACATATGTAATACCTACAAGGTATTTATGTAATACTTGAAAGGATCATGTGTAATACCTATAATGAAATTATGTAATAATAGAAAGAAACATGTGTAATACTTATAAGGTATTACATATTTACCTTATATATATTTATTACCTTAAACAAATTACTGTATGGTATTCACCTGAAAGAATAATGTATAATACCTATAAGGTATTTATTTAATACCTGAAATAAACATATGTAATACCTAAAAGGTATTTATGTAATGCCTGAAAGGATCATATGTAATACCTACAATGAATTTGTTGGGATATTTCTGTTTAGGTTTTGATGAGACAATGTATGCTTAGAGAGAAAGTTAGAGTACCCATTTTCCACATTTTATAAGTGGAACTGTAATGTATAAGTTCATCTGTCTAAGTTCTGATTTGTAATGATGCATTCAGGAAAGAAAAAGAAAACTGTTCGGAACAGCTTTCTGGACTTAGAAAGAGGAAGAAAGATCAGTAAGCAGATGGAATAGAAAGCTAATTGGGAGACTGTAAGATGCTTTGACTTAGAAAACTGACTCAGAATCAGAAAGTTGGCACCTACAATAAGCAAGTACTGAAAGTTGATCAGAAAGTTGTAAGTCTAACTTACTCATTTCATACAGTACGAGGAATGTATATTGAATGTTGTATGAGGATGGCTCCTGCCAAGGATCCGTTAGACAGAAGTATGTGCCAAGCCAATGAGATGATGCCACCTCGATCCGCGGCTCTGCAAGAAGTTCTATAACCGAGGAGTGGAGCCATTAATGCAAATCAGAGAAGGACAAGACCTTCAATCTAGTCGGTCCTAGGCGCATTAATTGCAAAGATTTACAAGATCATTTTGAAATGGAACAAGGACAATGCCTTTCTTCGAGCATTTTCCACTGATATAAATAGAGGGTTAGAGTGACCATGAAGACATCTAGACTACTGAAGCTTTGAACAACAAATATATTTTTCAAGTCTTATTTTTCTCAAGCTTATCAAACCTAGTCACTCAACCTTCGAAACAGTCTACTCAAGCATTAGAGCTACCAAGTTCAAGACTGACTTCACCACGACAGTTGAAGAAAAATCTTTTGTATCTTTTAACCATTGTGTTGTATGTGCTAGGTTGTTTTAGTTTAGTGTACTTAGTTGATAGGATTGGATCCTTATTAAGTTTATAGTCTTGTGTAGGTTATTTTCCCTGCGTGGGATTGTGTACCCTATGTGGATTTTGGCCTAGGAATCTGAGATTCTAGTAGGCATACTTGTGTTGAGAAGAGGATTGTAAAGCTGGGTCTTGTAAATCAATCTGACTTAACAAAGTTCCTCCCTATGAAGGAGTAGAGTGGACATAGAAGGATTACACCACCTTCGAACCACTATAAGCCATAAATGTTTATTGTTTTGATTTATTTGTTGCATTATATTTATTGCACATCTATCCTGCTGCATATATCATAAGCATTCTGTGAAAGGATTTTGCTAAAATCATATTTGAAAATAAAACAGGTTTTGCAAAACAGAAACACTATCTAAGTTTATTCTGCTGCATACTGTGATACCGAGTCAGGAACCTGAATCAACCTACGGCCAGGTTGCTGAATCGAGACAGGTTACTGCATTCACTGTTGAATTAGGAACTTGTGTTACAGAAAAGTTTTGAAAATTGAAAAATCGATAGAGGTTCATTCACCCCCTCTGAACCTCTGAGCACTTGGGACCAACAAGTGGTATCAGAGCGAGTTGGGTTAAAAGCCAACTTGACTAGTAACCTACCCAGATCCACCCGTTTCTGCATTGGGGATAATCGTTTTTCTTTTCACGTGACCAAAATCTCTATTTTAGCATAAGCATGGATATTTCATCACACAAGCTACCCATGTTTTCCATAGAAGAATATGATGACTGGAGGATACGCATGCAAGCTCATCTCTCAGCCATGTACGATGAGATATGGTTTGTTATCACCAAAGGACCACTAGTCATCTACAAAGCCAACTCTACATACATGGAACAAATGCGTAAATACAAGAGAGCTGCAGTTGATGTAGCAAGTGGTGAGATTGAAGGTGTTGCCTCTGACAATTAGGATGCCGAGGCACCACCAGGCTTTGGTCCACAGGAAAAAGCACCAGGAATCAGAAGAAGATCACCACCACAGGAGTACATAGTAAATGAAAGACATGAGTATACTCCTGAAGATAGAAAAAGAGCTAATCTTGACAACGTAGCCAAGAACGCCCTATTTCTCACACTGGATAAAGGAACGTTTAGCAAAGTGAAAAGCTGCACCACGGCTAAAGAAATATGGGTAAAACTTGGATTGATCTGTGAAGGCAACGAACTTGCCAGAGACAACAGAGTCTCCAAGGCTACTTAACTATATAAACAGTTCACCATGCAGCCTGGAGAAACCTTAGAACAACTTGACTTGAGATTCACATCCATCATAAGGGAGCTCGAATATCTAGGAAATATCTATACTCAAAAGGAGAAAAATACTAAGGTGCTTAGATACCCTATGAGTGGCACAACAAGGAGACTGCTATGAGAGTCTCATTGAACCTTAGTAAGCTGAGTACCTTCGACCTCTTCTCAGACCTTAAGGCATTCGAATTCGATATTGAAAGAAGATGGAAGGAATTTGAAGGGACAAACGCCAAAGTGACAACACTCACAGCAAGAACTCAGGTTACTACCTCAATAAGCAACAGTAAGCTGAAAAACAAATAGAAATAAAAAGTTATGGAGGATGCTAAGGAAGACATGACACTTCTTCTAAAGAAGTTCAGAAGGTTCATGAAGACCAAACTGAAAGGAAATGACTTCAGAAGGAAGTCTCAGACATCTGACAGAAGTCCCCAGGTAAGACCAAAATAGTAAGCTGACACAGGTCCCTCTGACTTGTGTTACAATTGCAGGAAACCTGGACACTTCGCAAGGAACTACCTCTATCCTCAAGTTCAGAAGTACATTAAGGAAGAGAGGGTGCAGAGAAGAGAACGGATGAGAGATGACAAACAAAAGTTTAGGGCTCTCCTTACTGAAGTTGAAGCTTGTAAAGCAGCAAGCAGCTCCAAAGAAGAAACCAAGTACGATTACTCATCAGAGAGCGGTTCCGATAGCTCTACCTCCGATGAGCAAACACTGTTTTATCTCATGGCCAAGGACTGTGAAGACAATGAAAAAGATGAGGTAACTTCACAATCCCTTGATGTTTCAAGTTCTGAAAAGCTGAACATGATCCAGTCTTTTAGACAGATCATGAGTGACTTTGAACAGATAAATTCAGCTCATGAGAACTTAAGGAGGAAAACCTACAACTCAAAAGTGAGCAAACTGTACTGAAGGAACATGTTACTGACCTAGAGTACTACAGTACAGAATACAATAATCTCAGAGCTGAGGTCTCTAAGTTCAAACTGCTGGTCACTAAGCTAGAAGATGAGAAAGCTGTTCTGCAAAACACAATTGATGTGTATAGCAAGTTAGCTAGGAAGGCCCAAGAGTGTATCCTGAAGACCCAGTATTCGCATGCAGGAAGTGGTCTAGGATACTGTGTCAATTCCTCTCAGATAACACTAAACACATCCAAAGTGGGAAAGTTTGTTCAAGTAAAAGTTCCCTATGCTCAGGAACTGCTTCCAACTAATGGAAGTTTGAACAAAATCAGTACCCTGGATAAGGGAAAGAAGCCCGTGCTGCAAGAAAAAAAAAGTAAGACTACATAGAAATCTAGGAAGCAGCATAATCAGTATGCTGCTAGAAGAAGAAGAAAGCAGCGATCTCCCAGAAACCAACAAAACTTCTACCCTGTTATACCAGAGCACAAGTATGCCAACTCGAAAGAATTGGAGTATTTGAAGGGTATAAGGAAAAAACTTTCTTGCACATGAAGTACAAACCTGGAAAGCTCTAGTATACACACCGCACAAACAATATCCGGCCATGGGTACTAACAGTAAGAGATCCACCAAGGCTGATGGTAAACCTTTTATTATCAAGTAGGTATGGGTCCCAAAGAAGACTAACCCCCCAGGACCCATACTTGTATGGGTACCTAAACTCATCTGATTTGCTTGCAGGAACAGTTGCCAGGAAGCAACAGTGATGTATGGTATATCGACAGTGGCTGCTCAAGACATATGACTGGCAACAAAACTGGATTAAAAGACTTCTAACCATGCAAAGGGCCTAATGTTGTCTTCGGAGATGACTCCAAAGGAAGCACCAAGGGAACATGAAGCTTAATCAAAGGGAATGCAAGAATCAGTGACTTTTCATATGTCAAAGGACTAAAGTATAACCTCTTGAGTATCAGTCAGTTTTATGACAAAGGATATTCAGTGGAGTTTAACCTCAACAAGTGTCTGATCAGAGACAACAAAACAAAGGAGGTTAAGCTCATTGGCACCAGAAGAGGCAACATCTATCTTACTGATTGGAGTTCAACAGTGTAACCAACATGCTTCATAGTAAAGGGCACCCCAGAACTAAGCTGGCTATGGCACAAGAGGATGAATCATTTGAACTTCAAAACAATCAACAAGCTCACAATGAAAAACCTTGTAAGAGAACTACTATATGTTGCTTACAAGAAAGAAAATGTTTGTGGAGCCTATCAGAGAGGAAAGCAAGTAAGAAGCTCATTTATAGACAAAATGCAGAGATCATCTCGTAGAATTCTGGATCTTCTACACATGGACCTATTTGGACCAGTGAAACCTGTTAGTGTTAGTAAGAAAAAGTACTTCCTGGTGATAGTGGATGACTACTCCAAATTTACTTGGACCATCTTCCTGGCCAAGAAATCTGAAACTCAAAGCAGACTGATAGAATTCATGAAGAGAGTGCAGAATGAGAAGAACTTGAGCATTGTAAAGATAAGATCTGACAGGAGAACAGAGTTCACAAACAAATTTATTGAGAAGTATTGTTCAGAGAATGGAATCTGTCATGAGTACTCTCCAGTAAGAACTCCTTAACAGAATGAAGTTGCCGAAAGAAGAAACAAGACTCGAAAGGAAGCTGTAAGAACTATGATTGCTGATGCTGGAATACCAAAGAGATTTTGGGCAGAAACAACCAACACAACATGCTACATGCAGAACAGATGCCTGATCAACAAAGACCATGGCAAAACTCCCTACGAAGTTTGGTACGGGATAACACCCAATATTTCACATTTACATATATTTGGATGTAGGTGTTATATTCTGAACAATGGAAAAGAGTATTTGAAGACCTTCGATGAAAATTCTGATGAAAGAGTATTTATAGGATACTCCTCAGTAAGCAAGGCCTTCAGGATCTTCAACAAAAGGAGTTTGGTTGTTGAGGAATCTATACATGTGGTGTTTGATGAACCGTACTATGATACTGCTAAACTGGATAAACTTAAGAAAGATATGTCCAATTTAAGGATCAAGAATTAGACACTAAGATACATCGATGGAGTTCCAGTTCCTGCCGAGATAATCACTACAGAAAATCCATAGGATACTGCACCGAAGAATCCTGCGACACAAGCCACAGATCAGCAAGTAGAAAAGATCTCACAGGATAACAGTAATCGACATCAGAATGCTGACATTCAACGAGCCACTGCTCAACGACCAATCTACACCTTTGAGCCTAATAGGACATGGCTCAGAAATCACCCCAGAGAACTAGTGATTGGAAACATCAATGAAGGTGTGGGAACTAGAAGATCAAGACCTCAAGAAACATTATTCTCATGTTTCATCTCACAAACAGAACCCAAGAAGATTGAAGAAGCACTAGGAGACAGTAACTGGGTTCAGGCCATGCAAAAAGAGTTAAATGGATTTGAAAGGAACCATGTATGGAGACTGGTTCTGAGGCCTGAATATCAAGGAGTTATTCGAACTAAGTGGGTGTTCAAGAACAAACTGGATGAATTTGGTACAGTGGTCAGAAACAAGGCAAGATTGGTTGTAAAAGGATACTACCAGGAAGAAGACATAGATTTTGATGAGACTTTTGCTCCAGTTGCCAGACTTGAAGCTATAAGGATATTTCTGGCCTATGCTGCTCACAATGACTTCAAGGTTTATCAGATGGATATAAAAAGTGCATTCCTAAATGGATTGTTATCTGAGGAAGTTTATGTGGAATAGCCACCAGGTTTTGAAGAACAAGTAGAAGATAAAGTGTCCAGACTAGAGAATGCTCTATATGGATTAAAGCAAGCTCTCAGAGCTTGGTATGATACACTGTCCTTATACCTCTTGGAGAATGGTTTTCAGAAGGGGATAGTAGATAAAACTCTATTCAGAATACAAGATGGAGACATCATACTGCTCGTTCAGATTTATGTGGATGACATTATTTTTGGATCCACAATAAGGATTTGTGTGACAAATTCTCATCCCTCATGCAAAACAAGTTTGAGATGAGCATGATGGGAAAATTAAGTTTCTTTCTTGGCTTGCAAGTAAAACAGTTAAAGGATGGAATCTTTATCAATTAAGCCCAGTACACCAGAGAACCTATAAAGAAGTTTGGAATGGAAAGTGGATCGTCAGTAAGCATTCCAATGGCCACATCTGTCAGTTTAGACAAAGATGAAAATAGAAAGGATGTGGAGATCACCAAGTACAGAAGGCTTATTGGATCCCTACTATATCTTACAGCAAGCAAACTAGATATAGTATTTACAGTTGGAGTTTGTGCAAGATTTCAGATAGCCCCAAAGGAGTCACATCTTGCAGCAGTAAGAGAATTATCAAATATCTAAAAGGCACTCAAGATGTTGGAATATGGTATCCTAAGGAAGGAGGTTTCAACCTCAAGGGATACTCTGACTCTGATTTTGCAAGTTGCAAGATAACAGGAAAAACACCAGTGGAACCTGTTAGTTCTTAGGACACATACTTGTTTTCTGGTTTTACAGGAAGCAGACATCAATTGCAACATCAACTACTGAAGCTGAATATGTAGCTGCAGGAAGCTGTTGTGCGTAGATCTTGTGGATACAACAACAAGTAAGGGATTATGGGATCTCAGAGAAGGAAACTCTCATTCTATGTGACAACACAAATGCCATTGCTATAACCCACAATCCTGTTTTCCACTCAAGAAAAAAACACATTGATGTAAGACATCACTTCATAAGAGATCATGTGGAAAAGAAGGATATTATACTTGAGAAAATGCATTCCGACGATCAGCTAGCTGTTGAGATCAAGATTCTCTATGTTGAGATCTGAGCTGGGGATCATCAAACTCTGATGGATAAGGAAATATAAGATCCTTAAGTAAGGGAGAACTTACTAACATCACGTGCTCACTCAGCTTTCTATACTCTTCAGCATACTGGAACAGGATACTGACCCTCATATGAACAGAATCCTCTAACAGTATTCAGTTTCAGAACATCTCAAGCAACAAGTTACAGTCACAAGTTACTGGAAGAAGTTGATGAAGACAACATTTATTGATCAGCCTTTATGGAGTCTTACAACCTTGTATCAGGAACAGTAACCTTAAACAATGATTAAGGGTGACACTTTGGCAATTGCATTAATTGGAACAATCGTTTTTTCAAAAGAGAGAGAGAAAGACACAGTTTCCTTTCTAACACAATCTCAGATATTTATGGATCTACCACTCTCCAATCTACATCTCAACCATCGATCAGAACCATCTTTTGAACTTCTCAATCTTAACCATTGAACGGTTTCAAATCAAGGAAACATACTTAAACCGCCAAAATCACTTGAGTCTCTCTACATTCACAACTCTCTCTCACTCAAACCCTCCAACTTTCTCTCTACGAAACGAAATCTCTTGCTCTTCATCTCTCAAAGTTCTTCCAAGATCTACCATGGCCAAGGCAAGAGAAACCAAAGTTTTTGAAAGAAGGCTGGTGAATGCCTTTGCGTTGCTAGGAGACAAGTCTTCTTACGAAGACAAAGATCTTCTCATCAAAGTTTGGGATCATATCATCAACAACAAGCTTGATGGGCTATTGACCACAACCTACACAGGGTACTCTGCCTTGTTTGTGGAGAAGTTCTACGCATTTGCCACACTGTCCAAGGATGAGAAGACCATCACCTTCAAGATGGATAAAGATGATGAGGAGGTCCAAACCCTAACTGTTGAAGACATTGCACAAACCTTCGACATCTCTAACACAGGAATGACATATTCTGATCTTGTTTCCTATGGATCAGAATATCTAGAGGAAAGCTGGAACCAGTTCAAGCTGGATTTAGTGGAAGAGATCTCCACCAGTAATTTTGGAAAGAAGAAGTTTAAGCCCGCATATGAGCTTTTGCATGACATTTTGGTCCACATTGTTGAGAGACGGTGTGGAAGTTTTGACAAGTGTACAACCACAAGATTCAGGATGATGATTGCCATGGTTCCTGAAGAGGCAGTTAACTGGGCAAATATCCTATTTCAAAGGATATGAGAGGAAGCTACCAAAGGCTCGTTAGAGAGAGGCTTTGGAATTGTTATTTCCTCCATCCTAAGCTATAAGAAGATTCTTTTGGAAAGAAAAGTTCTTTATACGCCAGGATGGTACCTTGGCATGAAGAAGACAAGAGCTAAGAAAGCTATTGCTCCACCAAAGCAGAAGAAACAGAATGAAGTAGCTCCTTCTAAGAAGAAAAAGGAAAAAGAGGTTGCTCATGTCACAAAGAAGAATAAACCTACACTAACCCTCAGGTTGCAGGATACTGAATCAAAAGAAGAGACTTATATCTCTTCTGAACCTCTAGCCATCACAACTGTTGATGATGTCGTTACTAAGCGGGCCACAACTATTGATGTAGTGCCCTTAGTGACTCTGGAGCATGAAGCATTTTCAGTAGAAAACCACTAGCAGTACTATCTGTAAAATGATCCAAACGAAGAACTAATGGTGGTCAGTGTAGCTCAAAGTCAACAGGATCCTGCCCCTATAAATGTAGAACAGGATGCTGCTCCAATAGTGACTCGACCTAAGGATGAAGATGATGTGGCAGAGATCACTGTAAAAGAAGTTCTTGTCTCAAGGAAGCGAAGAAGATTGATAAGAACCTCTGATGGAACCTACGTAAGCAAATTAATGAGAGTAAGAAAATGGAAAGAGATTTAGACCCTTAACAGAGTAAAGACATCCATTGACTCCATCAGTGCCGAAGATACGGAAGAAGTACTGAAAGAATCTACAGAATCAATCTTTAAGAAACTTGTCACTATCTATGATCACCAGCGAGAGATGAGACTGGGATTAGCAATGAAACTAGTTGAATGGGAAGACTGGTTTGATGTGGAAGATCTTATCCTATCTTGGATAGAGAACTTTGTTGATCAGGAAGACACAGAACAGGGACTCCTACCCTTTCTTGTACTGAAATTCATAGAGCGTCATGCTGAAGGATTTGTCAACCTCATTGAAGAAAGGCTAGATCTTCTGACTGCCTACTGGACAGCTCAACATGATGAACAAGAGATGATGAGGGAACAGTCGATGAAGGCAAAAACAAACAACACATTGATGAGCCTCAGCACCAAGACTGTTAGGATCTCATCAGAGTTAGAGCTGGCGAGAGCCCAGTTAGCTACCTGTTCGGAGGAGGAAGCTAACAGAAAGATGTTGTAGCAAGGGATTGAAACAAGCAGAGCTCAATTCTATCTACCCTTTAGAGTGCTGCAGCCAGGAGAATCAAGTTCCAAAGCTACTGAGGCCCATGAATCGCCAACATACTCAAGTATCGCAGCTCTTTCCCTAATAACTAATCTCGACACGATGGATGCTGATATGCAGATGCTGGATTACTCTACCTCACCCACCCTCATTGATGAACTTTTTTTAGAGAGGTACATACCCCTTTATCCATGATGTTTGTCAACAAGTCAAGACCAAGTATGCCGATGAAGTAGCCCCGGAAGAAGTTGCAGAGGCAGGACTCCCTGTGCTGGCCGATGCAATAACACAGTTTGTAAAGCTAGAACAAGCTTAGATTACTGTTGGAGTAGCGGAAGAAGCAGTAACAAATGGTGATCTGCTCAATTTCATCGTAGATCAAGTCATGTAAATTGCTACTAGCAGAATCGCAGAAGGTGATCAGAATGCAACTGAGGAGGAAGTTGCCAAAAATCCAATTGCTGAAGCAACTACTAACACTGTACATAATTCTGAGGTCAGTCAGGTTGCTAATGAAGTAATTGAGGAGGTTATAGAGATGACTAATGTTGTACCTATTCAAGTAGCAGAGGTCACTGAGGACGTAGCAGTTGGATAAGTTGATGTTGTTCCCAATGAAGCAATCACTGTACCTGAACAGGCTGTTGAGGATAATCAGGTTCTGTTTACTTAGCAGGTTGTTAGCCCCGAAGTAGCTGTAAAGACAGCTTCTCAGTCAAAGACCTCAGGCACGGATGCTATTGAGAAGGCTTTTGCAGAGGATATAGAAGGGATTGCCAGAAAGAATGATCAAGTGTCTTCAAAAGGCAAAGAGCTTGCTACCATTGATAGCCCTGCACCTAATGATGATGGTGATGATTCATCTAGTGACAGTGATGATGAACCAGACTCTCTTTTACTCAAGGAACCTGGAAAGATTCCTCTAACAAAGGAGGAAAAGATGAGATATTTTTCTGCTCAAGAAGCGAGAGCAAGACAACAAACCGAGGAGGAAGCCAGAGAGAGAGACAGTCAGGCCCTGGTCTCATATACTCAACAAAAATGGAGACCAGTGGTTGGGGTTGAGACTCCATCTGACTATCATGAAGTCTCTCTCAGGGCCGTAATGGAAACTGTCCGAGAGCTATCAAGTACCATTCGATCACTGTAGTTGAGCATAGCTATGAAAACGCTGGCAAGTGACGAGAAGCACTCTTCTTCGATGGATGAAATAAGGAAGGAACTATCAGAACTTCCTGGGAAAATTCAATATAAATTGAATGCTGAGTTCAATCTTCAGCACAGGAACAAAACAGTCTTTGAGCGCAAACAGAAGAATGCAACTGATGCTCTGACAAAGAATATGATAGAAGTGCAAAGCACTCAGGCTGCTCATGGACTTGTCATGTAAAATATACAAAAGGCTATCACATCTCAAGGCAGTGACATTACCAATCTCAAGGATGGTTCTCAAAGAATCTGCAGAATCAATCTTCAAGAAACTCGTCACTATCTATGATCACTGGCGAGAGATGAGACTGGGATCAGCAATGAAACTAGTTGAATGGGAAGACTGGTTTGATGTGGAAGATCTTATCCTCTCTTGGATAGAGAACTGTGCTGATCAGGAAGACACAGAACAAGGACTCCTACCCTTTCTTGGATTGAAATTTATGGAGCATCATGCTGTAGGATTTGTCAACCTCATTGAAGAAAAGCTAGATCTTCTGACTGCCTACTGAACAACTCAATATGATGAACAAGAGATGATGAGGGAACAGTCGACGAAGGCAGAGACAGACAACACATTAATGAGCCTCAGTACCAAGACTGTTAAGATCTCATTAGAGTTAGAGCTGATGAGAGCCCAGTTAGCTAACTGTTCGGAGGAGGAAGCTAACAGAAAGATGCTGTAGCAAAGGATTAAAGCAAGCATAGCTCAATTCTATCTATCCCTTAGAGTGTTGCAGCCAGGGGAATCAAGTTCCAAAGCTACTGAGGCCCATGAATCGCCAACATACTCAAGTATCGTAGCTCTTTCCCTAATAACTAATCTCGACACGATGGATGCTGATGTGCAGATGCTGGATTACTCTACCTCACCCACCCTCATAGATGAATCTGTTGAGAGAGGTATTTTCCCCTTTATCCATGATGTTTGTCAACAAGTCAAGACCGAGTATGCCGATGAAGCAGCCCCGAAGGAAGTTGCAGAAGCAGGACTCCCTGTGCTGGCCGATGCAACAACACAGTTTGCAAAGCTAGAACAAGCTCAGGTTGCTGCTGGAGTAGCGGAAGAAGTAGTAACAGATGGTGATCTGCTCAATTTCATCGTAGATCAAATAATGCAAATTGCTACCAGCAGAATCGCAAAAGGCGATCAGAATGCAATTGAAGGGGAAGTTGCCGAAAATCCAATTGCTGAAGCAACTACTAACACTGTACATAATTCTGAGGTCAGTCAGGTTGCTAAAGAAGCAATTGAGGAGGTTACTGAGATGACTAATGTTGTACCTATTCAAGTAGCAGAGGCCACTGAGGACGTAGCAGTTGGACAAGTTGATGTTGTTCCTAATGAAGCAATCACTGTACCTGAACAGATTATTGAGGATAATCAGGTTCTGGTTACTGAGCAGGTTGCTGGCCCTGAAGTAGCTGTAGAGACAGTTTCTTAGTCAAAGACCTCAGGCACGGATGCTATTGAGAAGGCTCTTGCAGAGGATATAGAAAGGATTGCCAGAAAGAATGATCAAGTGTCTTCAAAAGGAAAAGAGCCTGCTACCATTGCTGCCCCTGCACCTAATGATGATGGTGATGATTCATCCAGTGACAGTGATGATGAACCAGACTCTCCTCTACTCAAGGAACCTGGAAAGATTCCTCTAACAAATGAGGAAAAGATGAGATATTTTTCTTCTCAAGAAGCGAGAGCAAGACAACAAGCCGAGGAGGAAGCCAAAGAGAGAGACAGTCAGGCCCTGGTCTCATATACTCAACAGGAATCGAGACCAGTGGTTGGGGTTGAGACTCCATCTGACTATCATAAAGTCTCTCTCAGGGCTGTAATGGAAGCTGTCCGAGAGCTATCAAGTACTATTCGATCACTGCAGTTGAGCACAGCTACCAAAACGCTGACAAGTGACGAGAAGCACTCCTCTTCGATGGATGAAATAAGGAAAGAACTATCAGAACTTCCTAGGAAAATTCAAGAGAAATTGAATGCTTAATTCAATCTTCAGTACAGGAACAAAACAGTCTTTGAGCGCAAACAGAAGAATGCAACTGATGCTCTGACAAAGAATATGACAGAAGTGCAAAGCACTCAGGCTACTCATGGACTTGTCATGGAAAATATGCAAAAGGCCATCACCTCTCAAGGCAGTGACATTACCAATCTCAAGGATGGTTTTCAAACTTTGGCAATGCTTATAGGCGAAGTAAGGGCGATATTGATAAAGTTTCATCCTGCTGAGGCTGCTGAAATTACCAACTGACACGTTGTACAGGTTGATGATGCCTAAAAAGGGGAATGTAATAAGAAGCGCAAGCAGAAGCAGACAGAGCCTGACATAGTAGAGACAACAACCTGAGAGATTGATGAAGAGGAAGAAGAAGAAGCAGATGACGTACCTTTGACCAGTATTAAATGAAAAAGATCTGATACTGGACATGGTCAAGGTATTGAGCCAAAGAGGAGAAGGGGAAATGATGATGATGATGATGAGAAAGCACGTACCGGGGATGTTGGAAATCAAACAGCAAGCAGTACTGCATTGACACAGTGCTGCACCTATCAGACAGATATCTAGTAGGCAACAAACTGGAAGAAGAGGAGGAGGACAGAAAGCTGGGAAAGGAAGAAGTCGACAGGTTGCTATGCATAAAACACTTACTGAACCCAGGCTAAGTGAGGAAAGATGGAGGCAGCTGAAAGCTGCTGATGAAGAAATGAGAAGGATTAAGGAGATCGAATGGATCTCAAGGCTAGGAGTAATTTCAACTGGAAGTTCTCATTCTAACAAAGGATACTCCTATCCCAACCAAGAAGCTCCAAACTTCAACAGAGAGGAAGTTCCAGCAAAAGTTTATGTTCTACTCGATCAAAAACCTGAAAACATCATTGACCCGGTCTACTGGAACATGGTTATCTTCGGAAAGGTCATTCTACCCAAAGAGAGAATCTGACATTCGAAGAGATCACACTATATAAAAGGTCAGAATACCTCAGACACTTCAGAGAACTATACAAACTGAACTTTTCAAAAACTACTCATCTTGTGAGAAAGCCCTGAAGAAGTATGAAGAACTTGCAAGAGAGAGAAGATTACAATGGCAGCTTAAGCTGATTGAAAAGGCTAGGAGAGATGAAGAGATTCATTACTGCCAAGATTTCTGGCTGAGATGGATTCAGGTCCTTGAGATAGCCAAACAGCTAGAAAAATCATATCAGGACTCCATCTCAAACTGGTAAAAAGGAACAGAGTACAAAGTATCTAGACAACATCAACAAAAAAGCTCAGAACATGATCAAATCAAGAAGAGGTTGTCGTTTGATGATCAATAAACTGATGGGAGATGTTTACTGCATTCATTAGAACATTTTGTTAAGTAAGCTCTCTTTTTGTAAAAGATTTTTTGTATTCTTTTTATTCAGTTTTATGATGTAGTAAGCTGTTTATTCATGTAAAGCTTACAGAGTACTATACTTGTACATTTTACTTGTATAAAAGTACACCTGCTCATACTGCTTATCCTTCTTAGTTAATGGGTTTTGTCATCATAAAAAATGGGGAAATTGTTGGGATATTTCTGTTTAGGTTTTGATGAGACAATGTATTTTTCGAGAGAAAGTTAGAATACCAATTTTCCACATTTTATAAGTGGAACTGTAATGTTTAAGTTCATTTGTCTAAGTTCTGATTTGTAATGATACATTCTGGAAAGAAAAAGAAAATTGTTCGGAATAGCTATCTGGACTTAGAAAGAGGAAGAAGGGTCAGTAAACAGATGGAGCAGAAAGCTAATTGGGAGACTGGAATATGTTCTGACTCAGAAAGCTAACTCAGAATCAGAAAACTGGCACCTACAGTAAGCAAGTACTAAAAGCTAATTAGAAAGCTGTAAGTCTAACTTACTCATTTCGTACAGTATGAGGAATGTATATTGAATGTTGTACGAGGATGGCTCCTGCCAAGGATCCGTTAGATAGAAGTATGTGCCAAGCCAATGAGACGAGCCACCTGGATCCGCGGCTCTGTAAGAAATTCTGTAACCGAGAAGTGGCACCATTAATGAAAATCAGAGAAGGACAAGACCTTCAATCTAGTCTGTCCCAGGTGCATTAATTACAAAGATTTGCAAGACCATTTTGAAATGGAACAAGGACAATGTCTCTCTTCAACGGGCATTTTCCACTGATATAAATAGAGGGTTAGAGTGACCAAGAAGACAACTGGACTACTGAAGCTTTGAACAACAAATATATTTCTCAAGTCTTATTTTTCTCAAGCTTATCAAGCCTAGTCACTCAACCTTCGAAGCAGTCTACTCAAGCATTAGAGCTACCAAGTTCAAAACTGACTTCACCACGACAGTTGAAGAAAAATCTTTTGTATCTTTTAACCATTGTGTTGTATGTGCTAGGTTGTTTTAGTTTAGTGTACTTAGTTGATAGGATTGGATTCTTATTAAGTTTATAGTCTTGTGTAGGATATTTTCCCTGCGTGAGATTGTGTACCCTATGTGGATTTTGGCCTAGGAATCTGAGATTCTAGTAGGCATACTTGTGTTGAGAAGAGGATTGTAAAGCTGGGTCTTGTAAATCAATCTGACTTAACAAAGTTCCTCCCTGTGAAGGAGTAGAGTGGACATAGAAGGATTACACCACCTTCGAACTACTATAAGCCATAAATGTTTATTGTTTTGATTTATTTGTTGCATTATATTTATTGCACATCTATCCTGCTGCATATATCATAAGCATTCTGTGAAAGGATTTTGCTAAAATCATATTTGAAAATAAAACAGGTTTTGCAAAACAGAAACACTATCTAAGTTTATTCTGCTGCATACTGTGATACCGAGTCAGGAACTTGAATCAGCCTACGGCCAGGTTGCTGAATCGAGACAGGTTACTGCATTCACTGTTGAATTAGGAACTTGTGTTACAGAAAAGTTTTGAAAATTGAAAAATCGATAGAGGTTCATTCACCCCCGTTGAACCTCTGACCACTTGGGACCAACATAATTTATGTAATACCTATAACAGTAAAATATAATACCTTTAATAGTTGCAAAATTATGTATCCAATCTATGATATATATAAAACATTAATAGAAAACATTGTTATCATCTCCAAATTAATTACCAAACATATGAAACATATAACATTGTTATGAAGTCCTATTACCAGAACATATAAAGTAAAACATTGTTTCAATCAAATTACTCAAACATTGAAACTAAAAAAAATATTGTCAATATCCATTTTACATCACTTCACCGCTCTCTTTGTACAAGCCTTGTACGTCTTTTGAACTACAATTATTTTCTTCCTCAAACTTGCATTCTTCTTTGTTGCTTCCTTCTTCTTTTCTTCAGTTATCTTCAACCTCAACTTAGGCTTATGTTGATAAAAATCAAATACTTTTTACAATACAGTCTTCTTAACCTCATTAATATTAGATAGGACAATTAAAGCACATAATTCACCTTTGAGAACTAGTCTTATACCAGCTTGAAAATATGAAAAAAATGGTCAAAACATAGAATGATATAAAAAAATTAATTAAAATACAGAAAAATCATTCAAAATACCTTTGTCAAGTTAGGAGAATAATACACAATACCAGCAAAATGCTTAATGTGATACATCATGTACAAACCACAATCTAAATCCTTATTTGATGTTTGACATCTGAATTCCACATTCTCAAATTCATAGTTTGTCATCTCTACTATTTTTTTCATGTTTTTGTTTGGCTAAAATTTCAACATTTCAATTCTCTGAACATCATTCAAAAGCAAAAAGAAAATTATTAAAATCTGAAAAAGATATACATATGATATATAATATGTATTCAGTTAATACCTAAGGTTATAACAGTGATACCTTACAGGTATATACTTGGTATTTAATTATTCAAAATATATATCTTAAATAAAAAATTACCAATATTTCAGCAGCTTTGAAGTATTCATCATCACCATCTTCATACTTTTTGTTATCTAGATACTGGAACTTCTTGTGAACCGTATTAAAGACAACACTAGGATAATGATTTCAAAAAATAAATGGGATAAAAATCTACAATTTCCACCAACAGAAACAAATATCAAAAATGTATAATCAACTACACTATAATTATCATAACAATTACTAAAACATGTTACCATTTCAACATATTTAAGAAGATTACTCTTGTTGGAAGCTAACCACAACTACTAATTGTATCTCATTGATCTTGAATTCTCTTCAAATGAACTAATATTCATCATTATCCTACCCAGGCACTACAAGAAAAATGGTCAACAACAACCCATCAAAGACAACCTTTTTATGAATTTGTGTTGTGTTTCTGAAATTAACAACCCCTTTTCTGAAAAGCATGTCTTTTTTCAAAAAATGTGCTTAAAGACAATGCAAATAATGAGAAAGACAACACTTTTTACATAGGGTTTGTTGGTCCCAAGTGGTGTCCGAGGTTCAGAGGGGGGTGAATGAACCTTAGTCGATTTTGAAAATCTGTTGAAACTTTACTGTTCTGCAAGTTACTTGAACTTGCAGCGCCAATCAGTTACTGCTTACAGCACTAGGATGCAGTGTTGCACGATGTAACTTGGAGTTTTATGCGCAGCGGAAAAATAAAGGTTTTAAGACACAAGGCTGGTTTACTCAAATATGATCTTTTTCAAAACATTTTATGCTTATGACAAAAATAGATATAAAAGGTAAAGCACAGATAAGAAAGCAATAAAACATTTATGGCTTATAGTGGTTCGAAAGTGGTGTAACCCTTCTACGTCCAATCTACTGCTACCTCGAGCAGGAACTTTGTTAAGCAAAATTGATTTACAGGACACTTCTAACAATCGATCAACTTATAAAGTTAACCACATACAAGAGTCCAGAGATCACACAGCAACTGCAAACTCTAAAGGCTAACTCACACAGGGTTCCACACTCCCACACAGGGAAGCTGCCTAACACTTAGACAACTATACAAACAGCAAGGATTTCTCCTATCAACTATTCGACACCTATAACAACCTACGCACACAGCAACAAGGTTAAAAAGTATATCGATTTGTTCTTCAACTGGTGCGGTGAAGTGAGCTTCTGAATCCTCCAAAGGATCTTTCAACTATGAACTAACTTCACTTCATAGAGGTTGAGTGACTGAAACTGAAAGTAGACTAGAAATATAACTTCAATGCTTGAGAGTATTCGCTTAATTCTTCAGTAATCTAGTTGTTTAGTAGTCAGTTCAGGGTTACTCATCCTCTATTTATAATTGTAGAAAAGATATCCGTTGAAGGAGATATCTCTCATTTTGAATCTTTGAGTACTTGATCAAAGGCATGGCTTGCATTTAATGCGACTTGACTTTTCTTTCTGAAGCATTTAATGCGACTTGACTTTTCTTTCTGGAGTATTTAATGCGGTGGTTGCGGCTCGCAGCTTTCTGCGGCGCTTCAGTCCACGTGGCGTCATGGCATTGGCTCCGTGTCTGCAACTTTGATCTTCTCTGAAACGGCTCTATTTATCCTTGATTGGATCTTCATTCTTCGTACTGCATTTATCTTTCCTTGGATTGCAAGATACTTATTCTGTTTGTCATTGGCGTTTGCTGTAATGTTGTAACTGCATTCTTGCAGTGTTGCTGTATCTGCTTTCTTGCAGTGTTGTTGTATCTGCTTTCTTGCAGTAGCTTCGTTCTGAAATCTTCAATACAGCATTGTATGCATGTGTACTTCCATCTTTCTATAACAAGACTCAATCCTAGTCTATGTTTTCACTTAAACATTGTGAAAAGATGGGGTACTTATACTTCCTATTACATTCTTGGTTTGTCTCATCAAAATCTAAACACTGAAATCTCAACAATTTCCCCCTTTTTGATGATGACAAAACCATTACATTATTTCATTCATGAAGAGAGATTTTGTATTGCATTATCTCATTTTTCAACAGGATTACATAAATGATTAGCTTTGAGAAATAACGTATAATCCTGCATTACAACTATAGACTATTGCTGAAACAGGGATCTTCTTGCAGACGTTTCATTTGATCTTCTTTCAGCAGTCCTACCTTCTTGCTCTGCTC
The DNA here is from genome assembly GCA_946896805.1 of Scutellaria galericulata. Taxonomy (NCBI): domain Eukaryota; kingdom Viridiplantae; phylum Streptophyta; class Magnoliopsida; order Lamiales; family Lamiaceae; genus Scutellaria; species Scutellaria galericulata. Next base: position 11,846,406 of record OX335792.1, read on the forward strand.
TTTCTCTTGATCCATTCCACCAGTCTCGAATGAACTCCTGATAGGATACTTCAAGTATCTCCTTAATCTTTGGAATCTGAATCCATCTCAGCCAAAAGTCCTCACAGTAGGGCACTACAAACCCTTGCTTCACTTGGTCTATGTAATAATTCTGAATTTCAAGCTCTCCAGCCCTAGTAAGCTCTTCATATCTTCTCAGTGCAGTTTGGCAGGTTTGAAATCTACTGAATTTGCCCTTTCTGCACAGAAATCTGAAGTATCTGAGATACTCGGATCTCTTGTACAGCGTGATTGCTTCAAAAGATAGATTTCTATCTACAGACAACTTGATTGCCCTGAAAATGTTCAAGCTCCAGGCCATATTTTCTCCATCGGGCCTTTGATCCATCAACACTGAAACTTCAGCAGATATGTTGTTCGTGTCGAGACATGGAATTTCTTGTGGGGGATATTGGTAGAGATCTTTGTCAAGGATCCTTCTCTCACCAATCACTCCAAGCCTTTGGTGAGAGAAGGCATATTCTTCTCTTTCACCTCTGGCTCTCTCCGCCCTTTGAGTAACCATTTTCTCGTTGTAATGTCTTTCAACCTCGGCTCTGTTCACCTTCTTTCTTGAGTCTTGCTGCTGGCTCTCTCTCCCTCTCTTTGTATGATGAAAAGAGAAAGGTGTTGCATCTTTGCTTGCAGCACTGCTGTATGCAGCATCTGCTGCTGATCTGCTTGCAGCAGCTGCACCACCAGCTCCTCCTTCATCATCTTTTCCCCATCTTTTTGGAGAAGGAGCATCAGCAGCAGATACAGATGATCCAGACCTCTTCCTCCTCCTGCTTAGAGGCTGGTCATCATCTTCTTCTTCACCTTCATTGTCCCTAGAGCTCCTGTATCTGTCTGGAAATTCTTCCCTCTTTTTGGCATCATAAAAAGTCGGGGGTGGAGCAGGGGCACTTGGAACCACTTTAGACCGTGGTCTATATAAAGGTGCTGGAGCCTCTTGGAACCTTGGGCATGCTGGGGAAATGCATTCATCAGAATCGTCTCCAGGTTCCCTAATTGATCGTCGATGGTTCTGGACCTTCTGTTTTTTGATCAGCTATGTGATCCAGAAGTGTCTCTAGCACCATGGAGTGAGTTTGTAGCCTTTTCGATGATGTTTCTGCATATCGCTTGTAGAGTTTGACTTTAGCTCGGGTGCTTGCAGCTTCTTTCTTTAGTTCTTCCTCCATTCTAACTCTGTCCATGTACAACACATTTCTTGAAGCTGGACATGGTCTCAGCGTGGAACTTGGCGCCAGCCATCATGTTGTTCTGCATGTTAGACTCATGATCTTGAAGAGCATGAACTAGGTGTCTAAAGCATCAGCTATCTTATCAATCAATTCATCAGGGGTAAGGCCTACATTTCTCCTTTGAGAGGTAGCAGCCGATGCAGCATAAGGAACTAAAGATCTTGAGAGCTGTGCTGCATCCTGCGTTGGGGCTTCTGGTTTAGTTCTTCCATCCTTACCGTCATGAAGGCTTGATAAGGGACTTAGGCAACCTGAGGTGGGATTTTCTTCCTCATTGGATGATGCTACCACTTCACCAATGTTCCCATATTTGGTTCTGTTGTGGTCAGCCATCCTCCGTTGGAATTCAGCATACTTAGCTTCCTTAGTAACCTCTACTGCTGTAATCTGGGAGGGTTCTTTTGAGCTTGCAGCAGCAGCAGCATCAACCTCCTTATGAGGTGTCTCTAGCTGTACAGTGGTTACCTTAGCTTCTCTGCTAGTATTCTCTAAGGGTATTGTCTCAACAGTCGCCCCTTCAGAGTTCTTCTCACCCTCAGAGAGTGTTGTCTGAACAACAGTCTCGTCTGAGGTCTTCAGTAAGGACTCTGTCTCGTCGGCCAGTCTTGTAACCTCGACAGTCTCTGCAAGAATAGGTTCTTGCAGCTCTTGTTGGTTTCTTACAGCTTCCACTATATGTAGCACTGAAAGCTCGATTGTTGTAAGAATCTCAGCCTCCACCCTTCTTGTATCTACTTCAGTTTCTGATAGGGTGGCTGCTTGTTGTACTAATGTCTCTTTCCGTACAGGGAGTACCGTCTCTGCAACTTCCTCCGTGGTTGCTTCATCAGCAATCTCAGTGGCTATTGGTTCCCCCTTAGTGTCTGCAACATTATCAGGAATGGTCTGTACCGGGGAATTGTTGTAATCCACTAGTTGAGGCTCCTCCTCCTCCAAGGAATCAAGCGTAACAATATTGGAGAGGCCTTCAACCATTTGTTCAAATGCAGGGGAGTCTGAGTTGTGACGACGTGTGCTTCTTTCTCCCTACATATTTTTTGGAGTGTGCTGCATCCTTATCTCCTTGACACTTGCTTGCAGCGCCTGTTGCAGCATGGCTTCCTTAGCCTGCTCCACTCCCAAGGTGTTGATTTGCTCTTGCGCAAATGCAACATCATCGCCCCTTCTTACAGCTTCTGCAGCTGGGGCTAGGAAGATGTTAGCATCTTCCGTTGCTGCTTTCATTGGCAACTCTGCAGAGTGGGATTCTGCATGAGCTTTACCCTTCCCTTTGTCCAGTGCTCCTTGAGTACTTCTTGATTGAACTTGCACCTTTGCTGCATACTCAGGTTGCAGGAGCGCCAGAATATCATCTGAGTTGGCCCACTCTAGGACTGCTCACTCCACAAAAAGGAAATTCTTCTATTACATCAAGATTTCCCCCTTAGACAATCTCATCTTCCTCCAGAGACTGTATTGCTGCTCTATTTCTCTAGCAGCTGGGAAGGTTGGATCAAGTACAGACTGGACAGTTTCAGAGTCGCGCAAAGAGGCTAAATTAGCAGCCCATTGTGTATGAGCTTCTTCATCTGGCTGAACCCTTTGCAGATGTGACTCATCCGCAACAGTATCTACTGATAAACTTGCAGTAGAGAGTTGGGAATTAGCAGCTGTAGCAGCCTTCTTCTTGCTGTGTGGGGCCCTCTTAGCCAGGGGTGCGTCATCATCTGAGGATGAGGACTCAAGTTCAGGATCTGCCCTCCTTGGTGTCCCCTTGATGACGGGAAGAGGATTTCCATCATCATCATCTTCTTCACCCCCGCTGCCTGTCACTTCATCCTGCAGTGCCAGGGTTGTATTATTTTTTTCTTTGGTTTTCTTCCGTGCAACAGGAATGGGAATGGGAGCTGCAAGTTGAAGGCCTAGCTTGCAGAGCAGAGAGCAAATGATGATTCCATAGCTTCTCATTGGTGTGCTCTTTTCTGCTTCCTCCCATATTCTCTTCAAGGTGAACCTTGCCCAGTTCACCTTTTCTCTGGCCATAATGGCAGACATGATCCGGAATCGGAGATCTGTGCATTTGTCATAACTTCCCGTCTTGCCTTCGATGGAGTACGCACAGATATCATGGAGCAATTCAAACTCCGATTTGAAAAGTTTCTTCGGGGTGCTTCTTTTGATCTCTGCCCCTGCACCTTTAACTTTAAAGAGATCCCATATCTCTTGAGCGTTGTTTTCCCCATATGTTGCAAGTTGACTTGGGGTCAGGCCTCCAGACGAGATGCTAAAGGTGGTGGCTATGTCTCTGACGGTTAGAGACTTTTCTTCATCATCTGCATCCATCTTTAATAGGATGCAGTTCCTCTCCTCAGAAGTCTTGGCAAAGGAGTAGAACCTTTGTACTGATTCTACAGAGAATCCAGTGTAGAAGGTGGTTAACAACCCTAGAATCTGGGTCTATTCAAGCGCGTCAAAGATCCGACGGATGACGAAGTTGTCGTACAACCCAGAGGTATAAACGTGTTCCTGGTTGATCAAGCGTCCTTCTAAAACTGTGGTTTGTCGAGCCGCCATTGATGAAGATTTGAGAGAGGAGATTTGAGATTTTTGGCACTTAGGGATTTTTCAAAGAAAGGGAACTTTTCTTTGTGATGAAGGCGGTATGAATTTGAAAAGAGAAGTTTATCGGGTTATGGAGAATATCAAGGGACGTGTAGTAAGATCGACGATTGAGATTAAACAGATGGAAATGATCTTACTGTTCTTAGAAAAAGACGTAGGGGTCAAATCGTAAATAATCATGACTCACCCAGACGTGGGCTCTGACCGCGCCTCTTCATCTTCTGACAGCGCAGACTTACATTAAATGCTGAAGTATATGTGATTTGCCACCAAATTTATTGTTCTTTTAAGGTTGCAGTACCTTGGGTACGAGGTTGCAGAGTATTAAATACTCTTTGAAATAAATGTTGTAGCCCTCTCATCTTCTTGTTGTACTATAAGAATAAAAGATACAGCGCTGTTTGAACCCAGCGCTGTATGCAGATGCAGGTTTTTTTTTTTAAGGAAAACACCCTACGGGGTGAGGGGTTTAGGCAGACCCCCAACCTGTGCATAGAAACCAAACATCAAAGAGAACAAGAACAGAGAAAGCAAATAAGAGAAATGAGCAAAAAGGCCGAAATAGATGACCGGAATCAGCTGCCGACAGGTGGCAGGAAAAAGCAAACACTAAACAAAAAAAATCCAAATCCATACAAAAAAAACAAGAGACGATAAACGGGTGCATCAAGCATCACCTCGATCCACTCGAAATGACGGCCATCCCATCTGATCAAATCTAGCCAACACCTGGACTCATCGAGGTAACACATCTAGGGGAAATGACCCAGCTAACTCAGTCTGACACCCTAAGTTAGCCAGGAAATCTGCGATAGAGTTCCCTTCCCGATGTATATGCGACACCCGGAACTCCATTAGAGCAATAATGTTCCGGATAGGTATAAGATAGCCCTGTAGACTCGAATGCCCTGCATCCGGATGTGAAATGAACTGAACCACAGAAGCAGCATCCAGCTCAATCCACACTCGATCAAACTCAAGACTCTTGACATGAAAAAGACCTCTGTAAAGTGCCTCAAACTCCGCTGCCAAGCTCCCAACTGCTGAACCTCGCTAATGAAATGCAAAGATCATCTCGCCTATATGATCCCGTATCACTCCACCAATCCCCGATACCAAAGATACCGTTCTATAGGCCCCATCAGTGTTCAGCTTCACCCAACCCAGGGCAGGTGGGCGCCAAACAATCGGAGGAATAGGAGACCGAGGGGGCCTAGAACGATAGTAAAGGCCCAAAGAAGTGGCCACATGAAGGACACCCCCCAGCTCTCCAAACTGAGAAGCCTGCAGTGGTGTAGAACCCGAACCTGCCTCATCACTCAAAAGATAATCGAGTCCGCCCGAATTGGTAACTGCCGGTGCTTGCCATCATTTCTAGCAGTCTAAAGGAACCACAAGATCAGGCAAGGGATCACTGTCGTGATGTGTGTGCGATGTGAGTGCCTACCAGAGGAAAAATGCCTCCAGTAATGCAGAATATGGGGTGTGTGCAGAGTGTGTGGAGGTGTCAAACCAAATAACCTATAGAAGTGCTCCCACACTCTCCTAGCAGTGCGGCTCGAGTAGAAGATATGCTCGATGGACTCGATATCAGAATACTCAAAATAAGACTGACTCAAAATAGAAAGATCAGGACAACAAAGAGCGTTACAACAAATAGGACTGACTTAAATAACCCATTTATACAGATGCAGCTTACAGTACTATACTTGCAGCTTCTCGCAAGCATGCAGATATTCCCCCTAGGCTTCTGTCTCTCCTTTTCCATCATAAGTTCAGAATTCCCAGCTCGTTTCTAAGCATAGAGAACCTCGATTCACTCAATGGTTTAGTGAATATATCTGCTAGCTGGAGTTCTGTATGAACTTTCTCAAGCACAACATCTTTCTTCTCCACGTGATCTCTAATGAAATGATGTCGTATATCGATGTGTTTTGTTCTTGAGTGAAATACAGGATTATGAGTAATTACTATTGCACTTATACTATCATAGAGAATTGGAGTCTCTTTTTCTTCAATCCCATAATCTCTTAGTTGCTACTGTATCCAAAGAATTTGCGCATAGCAACTTCCTGCTGCAACATATTCTGTTTCTGCTGTAGATGTTGCAATCGATGTTTGCTTCCTACAGAACCATGAAACAAGTCTATTTCCCAGAAATTGACACGTCCCACTAGTGCATTTTCTATCAATCTTGAAGCCTGCATAATCTGAGTCAGAGTATTCTTTGAGTTTGAATCCTCCTTCCTTGGGATACTATAGGCCTACTTCCTAAGTTCCTTTGAGATACTTGATAATTCTTTTGACAGCTGAAAGATGTGTCTCCTTTGGTGCTGCTTGGAATCTTGCACAGACTCCAACTACAAACATGATGTCTGGCCTGTTTGCTGTAAGATACAACAAGGATCCTATGAGTCGTCTGTATTTCGTGATATCTACATCTTTATCAAGGCTTATGGATGTAGACATAGGAACAGATGTTGCTGACCCATTCTCCAAGCCAAACTTCTTGATAAGTTCCTTTGTGTATTTCACCTGGCTGATGAAGGTTCCTGCAACTAGTTGTTTTACTTGTAGTCCTAGAAAGAAACTTAATTCTCCTATCATACTCATCTCGAATTTCGATTGCATCAGATTGGAGAACTTCTCACATAATTCTTTGTTGGAAGATCTGAAAATGATATCATCCACATATATCTGTACAAGAAGTATGTTATCTCCATTCTGTATCCTGAACAGAGTTTTGTCTACAGTTCCTTTCTTGAAGCCATTTTCCAGCAGATAGAGAGATAAGGTGTCATACCAAGCTCTTGGTGCTTGTTTGAGTCTATACAGGGCCTTGTGTAACCTGAACACCTTTTCTTCTGCTTGATCTTGAAAACCTGAAGGTTGCTCAACATACACTTCCTCTGTAAGAAGACCATTAAGGAATGCACTCTTTACATCCATTTGATATACAATGAAGTTCATGTGAGCTGCATATGCTAAAAAAATCCTTATTGCTTCCAGCCTTGCTACTGGAGCAAAAGTTTCTTCAAAATCTATTCATTCTTCCTGGCAATATCCTTTAGCAACTAATCTTGCTTTGTTCCTCACAACGAGTCCAGATTCATCAAAACTTTTTTTTGAAGACCCATTTTGTTCCAATAACTCCTTGATGAGTTGGTCTTGCAACTGTTGGCCAAACTTGATTTCTTTCAAATCCATTTAACTCTTCTTGCATGGCTTGTACCCAGTTGTTATCTTATAGGGCTTCTTCAACATTTTGAGGTTCTGTTTGAGATATGAAGCATGAAAACATTGCTTCATGAGGAATGAACCTTCTTGTCCTTACTCCTATGGATGGATCTCCAATGATAAGATCCCTAGGATGATCTCTTAGCCATGTCCTGTCAGGCTCAAAAAATGTATTGGTCTAAGTTGTTCCTCATGTTGATGTAGGATTGGAGGTTCTGTTGTTGTAAGATCATCTGATGCATCCAAATGTGCAGCTTCTTCTTCTTTGTCTTCTCCTATATGCAGAACTCCTTCAACATATGGAACATCACTTTCTTTCCTTAGAACTGTATCCTCAATAGGTTCTTCTAATTTCTTTGTGTCACAATGTGGTTCATCAAACACCACATGGATTGATTCTTCAACCAATAAAGATCTCTTGTTAAAGATTCTGAAGGCTCTACTTACAGTAGAATATCCTAAGAATACTCTTTCATCTACTTTTGCATCAAAGGTTTTTAGGTGCTCCTTTCCATTGTTGAGGATATAGCACCTGCATCCAAATATATGCAGATGTGAGACATTTGGTGTATATCTATTACAAACTTCATAAGGGGTTTTGTCTAGATCCTTGTTGATTGGACATCTATTCTGTGTATAGCATGTAGTGTTGGTTGCTTCAGCCCAAAATCTCTTGGGTGTCTTTGCCTCGGCTATCATTGTTCTTGCTGCTTCCTTGAGGGTTCTATTCCTCCTTTCGGCTACACCATTCTGTTGAGGTGTTCTTGCAGTAGAGTATTCATGACGAATACCATTGTCAGAATAGAATTTCTCAATGAATTTGTTTGTGAACTCAGTTCCTCTATCTGATCTGATCTTTACAATGCTCAAGCTTTTTTCATTTTGGATCTTTTTCATTAGGTCAGGTAACTTGCTTTGTGTTTCTGATTTCTTAGCAAGAAATATAGTCCATGTGTATCTGGAGTAGTCATCTACTACCACAAGTGAGTACTTCTTCCCACTTATGCTTGTTGGTTCTACTGGTCCAAAAAGGTCCATATGTAAAAGATCTAGAATCCTGTGAGATGACTTCTGCAACTTGTCCTTGAATGAGTTTTTCACTTGCTTTTCCTGACAAGCTCCACATATATTTTCCTTTTTGTATGCCACATCTGGCAATCCTCTTACAAGACCTTTTCTTGCTAGCTTATTGATTGTCTTGAAGTTCAGATGACTTAATCTCTTATGCCATAGCCAGCTTAGCTCTGGTGGACTTTTCACAATGAAGCATCTTGGATGAGTAGAAGAGTTCCAGTCTGCAAGATATATGTTTCCTCTTCTTATTCCTAAAAGCTTAACTTCATTTGATGTACTATCCTTGATTAAGCATTTGTTGAGGTTGAATTCCACTGTGTATCCTTTGTCACAAAATTGACTGATGTTTAGAAGATTGTATTTGAGTCCTTTCACATAGGATACATCTTTGATCTTTATGTTTCCTTTGACTAGGCATCCACTTCCTTTTGTCCTTCCTTTGGAATCATCTCCAAAGATAACCTTTCGTCCTTTGCATTCTTGGAATTCTTTCAGAACTTCTTTACTGCATGTCATGTGCCTTGAGCAGCCACTGTCTATGTACCATACATCGTTGCTGCAACCTGGCACAGAAACCTGCAACAAACTCAAGCAAATTTAGGTACCCATTTCTGTAAAGGTCATTTGGGGTTAGTTATTTTGGGAACCCATACTTTCTTAACAGTCAATATTTTGTTGTAAGATCTGTTGGTTCTCTGACTATATGCAGTTTAAAGTTTTGTTTTTAAACTGCTTAAAAACTGTATGTGCATAAACTAAAGATGTGTTACCAACACCCTTGTGATGCGGTCTTCCACCACACTTTCCTTGAGTATATCCTCTTTGCGGTTTAGTCACATAGGTCTTAGTATAGGTGGGGAACTTCTTTTTATACTGCAACTTTATGGGTTGCTGCATCTTTTTGCTGCTTACAGCAAATAGCTTCTGCTGCAGCCAGTTCTTTGATGCAGGCTTATTTCCTATTACTGAGCATTGGGGTTTCTTCCCCTTATCCATTAATGCTGGTTTGTTCAAGATCTTTTCTGGGTTACAGAGTAACTCATTCTCCATTGAAGTTTCAGCTTGAACAAATTTTACAGCCTTGGATGAATTTGTTGTATCCTGAGAGGTGTGAGTGTTGTAACCTATGCCCGTTTTTTCAAATGGGCTTCTGCTTTGACTTATGCACTCTCTTGCATCCTTAGCTGATTTGCTAAATGTTCTGATCGTAGACTGCAAGTTCTCCTTCTCAGTTTCTAGCTTAGTGACCAGCAGACTCAGCCTTGAGACCTCCTTTTGTAGCTTACTGCACCTTGAGTTATCAGACTCACATGTAGCGAGCATTCTAGCAATATCGATATTTTTGCTTCTGAGGATCTCATTGTCAATTCTTAGATTTTCATTCTCAACTTTTAGCTCCTCATGAGTTGAGTTAATCTGCTCGAAATCACTCATGATCCTCTTTAAAGAGTGGATCATGTTCAGCTCCTCTTTATCTGATATAGACAGCGGTTGAGAGGTTACCTCTTTTTCATCATTATCCTCGTAGCTGTTTGCCATTAGACATATTAGTGCTTTTTCATCAGAAGATAAGGTTTCAGTGTCACTGTCAAAGGATTCTGTGGCTTTCAGTATCTCCTTTGAGACTGTTGTTATTTTGGCTTTTTCCATTTCTCCAATGAGAGCTCGAAGCTTGTACCTATCCTCTCTTTTCTTTTCTTTCTTCTGTTCTCTCTCTCCTTCTAGATATTTGTGCACTGTTGGGTGTGGACAGCTTCTGGCATAATGTCCAGGCTTCCTGCAGTTATAGCACAAATCAAGGTCAATTATATTTGAGTGTGGAGAGGGGGATACTGAGGAGGTGGATGACTTCTTCTGAAGTCATTTCTCTTGTTGTTGTTGTTGTTGTTGTTGTTGTTCTTCATGAATCTTCTAAATTTCTTTAGAAGAAGAGCCATATCTTCTTCAGCGTCTTCAGCTGCAACTTCTGATTGCTTACTACAACTGGTAGTTGTTTTATCTTTAGGTCCTCTGGCAATTAGCGCTGTAACTTTGGAGCTTGATTCTTCTGACTCATTTCTCCGTCTGTTGATATCGTATTCGAATGCTTTGAGGTCGGAGAATAGATCAAATGTACTCATGGATTTCAAATCCATGGACACTCTCACGGCAGTGGTCTTACTATCCCACTCCATGGGCAAGGGCTCTAAGCACTTTCATGTTTTTCTCCTTTCGAGTGTAGTGCTTGTCCAGAGTTTCTAGTTCATTCACAATGGATGTGAATCTTAAATCTAGTTGCTCAAGAATTTCTTCATCCTTCATCTCGAAGAGCTCAAATAATTGGGTGGCGTTAGAGATCTTATTATCTTTAGTGAGTTCTGTCCCCTCACATATTTGTTCCAACTTTTCCCAAATTTCCTTGGACATTCTGCAAGTTTTGACTTTGCTGAATGTGCATTTATCCAAGGTGATGAATAGAGCATTCTTGGCCACGTTGTCTAGGTTAGCTCTCTTCCTGTCTTCATTGTTCCATTCTTGTCTTGGTTTGACCAGGAAGTTGGGTGGTGGTTGTGCTCCTTCTTCCATCTCTCTACCGAGCATAGGATTCACCTTCATGGGGATAATTGGTCCTTCGGTGATGACCGTCCACATCTCATCATTCATCGCTGAAAGATGTGTCTGTATTCTTACCTTCCAATCGTCATATTCCTCTATGGAAAACATGGGTAACTTGTGACTAGAGAAATCCATGATATGCTGTAAGAATGAGATTTTAGGATGCAGAGAAAAACAGCGAGACAAAGATGGATGATGAGGTAGCCAAACAAGTTGGCTTTCAACCCAACTCGCTCTGATACCACTTGTTGGTCCCAAGTGGTGTCCGAGGTTCAGAGGGGGATGAATGAACCTTGGTCGATTTTGAAAATCTGTCAAAACTTTACTGTTCTGCAAGTTACTTGAACTTACAGCGTCAGTCAGTTACTGCTTACAACACTAGGATGCAGTGCTGCACGCTGTAACTTGGAGTTTTATGCGCAGCGGAAAAATAAAAGTTTTAAGACACAAGGCTGGTTTTCTCAAATATGATCCTTTTCAAAACGTTTTATGCTTATGACAGAGATAGATATAAAAGTTAAAACACAGATAAGAAAGTAATAAAACACTTATGGCTTATAGTGGTTCGAAGGTGGTGTAACCCTTCTACGTCCACTCTACTGCTACCTCGAGCAGGAACTTCGTTAAGCAAGATTGATTTACAGGACACTCCTAACAATCTATCAACTTACAAAGTTAACCACCTACTAGAGTCCAGAGATCACACAGCAACTGCAAACTCTAAAGGCTAACCCACACAGGGTTTCACACTCCCACACAGGGAAGCTGCCTAACACTTAGACAACTATACAAATAGCAAGGATTTCTCCTATCAACTGTTCGACACCTAAAACAACATACGCACACAGCAACAAGGTTAAAAAGTATATCGATTTGTTCTTCAACTGGTGCGGTGAAGTGAGCTTCTGAATCCTCCAAAGGATCTTTCAACTTTGAACTAACTTCACTTCATAGAGGTTGAGTGACTGAAACTGAGAGTAGACTAGAAATATAACTTCAATGCTTGAGAGTATTCGCTTAATTCTTCAGTAATCTAGTTGTTTAGTAGTCAGTTCAGGGTTACTCATCCTCTATTTATAATTGTAGAAAAGATATCCGTTGAAGGAGATATCTCTCATTTTGAATCTTTGAGTACTTGATCAAAGGCATGACTCGCATTTAATGCGACTTGACTCTTCTTTCTGAAGCATTTAATGCGACTTGACTTTTCTTTCTGGAGTATTTAATGCGGTGGTTGCGGCTCGCAGCTTTCTGTAGTGCGTCAGTCCACATGGCGTCATGGCATTGGCTCCGTGTCTGCAACTTTGATCTTCTCTGGAACGGCTCTATTTATCCTTGATTGGATCTTCGTTCCTAGTACTGCATTTATCTTTCCTTGGATTGCAAGATACTTATTCTGTTTGTCATTGGCGTTTGCTGTAATGTTGTAACTGCATTCTTGCAGTGTTGCTGTATCTGCTTTCTTGTAGTGTTGCTGTATCTACTTTCTTACAGTAGCTTCATTCTGAACTCTTCAATACAGCATTGTATGCATGTGTACTTCCATCTTTCTGTAACAAGACTCAATCCCAGTCTATGTTTTCACTTAAACATTGTGAAAAGATGGGGTACTTATACTTCCTATTACATTCTTGGTTTGTCTCATCAAAATCTAAACACTGAAATCTCAACAGGGTTGTCTTTCAGCGTATTTTTTTAGAAAAAGACAACCCTTTTTTGCAACGCTTTTTTCAAGGGGATGTCTTTCAGCGGATTTTTTTAATAAAAGACAACCCTGTTATACAACGCTCTTTATGCGTTGTCTTTCAGCGGATTTTTTTAATAAAAGACAACCTTTTTATGCAACGCTTTTTTCAAGGGGTTGTCTTTCAGCAGATTTTTTTAATAAAAGAAAACTCTTTCATGCAACGCTCTTTATGCGTTGTCTTTTAGTGTACCTTCTCGCTAATAGACAACCCATTGTGCAACACTTTTTTTATGTGTTGTGTTAATTGTGAACCTTTTCATAATATTAATTGTTTTTTAATTAAATTAAATTTGAAAATTTTAATTATTTTATGATGGTATCTTATATTATTTGCATTAATATTATCTTATATGAACAAACTCATAATTTTATGAAAATAGTATTTTTATAAAATTTATTAAAAATATGCACTAGTATATTTTATAATTGTCTTAAAATAAAATTAGATTAAACATTACTAAATATATTAATTAGTCATTAATCTTCCAATTATATATATATATATATATATTGTTAACCTTTTAAAATATATTAAAAATACAAATAATATTGTGATTCTTCAATAATATTTTAGGTATTCAATAAATCTATGTACGTAAAAATATATGTAAATAAATCTATGTACGCAATATGATAAATAGTCCAACAAAGTAAAGAATAATATTTTAATTGAGTCACATTTATATTTTGTATCGTGAGTGCATTAACATTTTGAGTTTTGAACATTCATATGTTGGCCATTCAAATCGAGTTAAATACAATAAAATATCAAAATTGGAAATCAATGACATATATTGACAAGTATTAATGTTACTTTCTAAAAATTAACAAAAAATATGTGATAATAGAAAATTGAAAAATATCAAAAATTGAAATAAAAGAAATGCATGCAGGATATTATTACATGAAGTACCAGTGGTCTAGTGGTTAGAGTCCCACCTTGCCACCCGGGTTCGATTCCCAGACAACGCACAATATTAGCTATGATGATGTCAGCGCTGACGTCATCTTCCTACCTAATAGTTGGGTATGATGATGTCAGCACTATGATGACATGATCATGTTGTCGCCGGCACGATAAAATTAAATATATTTCTCTACTCAAACCACTACAAAGATATAGAAGTGATAAGCAAAGGTCGATCCCACAGAGAGCAGACAAATCTAGTTATTTGTATTTAGAGCTCAATCAAGAAAATTAAATATATTTCTCTACTCAAACCACTATAAAGATATAGAAGTGATAAGCAAAGGTCGATCCCACGAAGAGCAGGCAAATCTAATATATTTCTCTACTCAAACCACTATAAAGATATAGAAGTGATAAGCAAAGGTCGATCCCACGAAGAGCAGGCAAATCTAATATATTTCTCTACTCAAACCACTATAAAGATATAGAAGTGATAAGCAAAGGTCGATCTCACGAAGAGCAGGCAAATCTAATTATTTGTATTTAGAGCTCAATCAAGAAAACAGGGGGTTTTTGGATTCAGAAATCTAAAGAAAACTTCAAGAATAAAACAAGCAATAAGAATTGGAATTCAATCAATTAAGAAAGCACTTAGTTTTCAGTTCTGTTTCCACCCTCACTCAATTATGTAAGATTGATTGTAACTATATTCTCTTCTTTCCTCATGAATTACTAACCCTCAAATAACAAGTACGACGAGTTATTTGGATTTTTCCTTAAGTATATCTAATTAAGATACGATCGTTAATTAGACCTAATTGTTGGACAACCTAATTAATTAGATTTAATGCAACGACAGCTTTGAGATCAAGGAAAATAGGTTAGTCTAAGCAACAAATACGTACAACGATTCATTTAACTTAGGTTGTGTTATCCCTAGCGATACTCGACCACTAGTTCACTACTACGAATCAAGAATAACAACAATTACGGATTGCAATCTCAATTCTAGCAATAGATATGTGCAAATTCAATAAAGTTGATCAGGCTTAATCAAAATCACACAAACCATAAACTTTCATCACAGAATAACACAATCAATTCACGAGAATAAATTAGAGAATACGTTACTGGAATCAATCAAAGCATAAAAGAGGTTTTGGGTTTCAACTTCCTTTCGAACCAAGGAAAAGTAGTCTAACCTTGCATATCGGCTTCAAAAACTCCAAAAGAAAAGATGATACAAACTTGTTCTTCGATATCCTTCAATCCCTCACAAAACTCCCTTAAATACGTCTAAGATTGGTCTCCATTATGTCATGGCCGTGACCTACAAGACTTGGGCCGAAATAATTAAGATTGGGATTCTAAACAGCTTCAGCGAAATGGCCCAACACGAGCGTGTCAGTCAACACAGGCGCAGGGTATGTCAATGTATTGTTCGGCGTTTTTAACTCCAAAATTTAGCAACTTCATTCATTGCTCTCTTATGCCTCATTCCAACACTTGCACGTAGAATTCATCATTGGAACAGCTCCATTCAGCCCCTAACATACACAAAAACAAGGAATCGAAGAGATCTACCAAGAAGAACTAATAAGTAGGAAAGTATAACAAAATAACATGAATATGCAACTAAAACCAAACGCCTAAACATATAAAAAAGGCGCAACTTTCCTACTTATCATGACATGTCAGCGCTATGCAATAGTTGGGTATGATGATGTGTCAGCGCTAGTTGGGTATGATGATGTGGGTAGGATGATGATGTCAGTGCTATGATGACGTGTCAGCGTTATGCAGTAGTTGGGTATGCTGATGTGTCAAGGTTATGATGACTGTGTCAGCGCTAGTTGGTTATGATGATGTGTCATGCTTACGTGGCAGTGCCCTATGATGACGTGCCAACTCTATAATGATGCCAGCGCCCTATTTAATACTTAATTAAAAAAAGACAACCCTTTCGTGCAACGGTTTTTATGCGTTGTCGTATTTGAAAAAGACAATGCTTTTAGTGTGTTGTTTATCAGCGCACATCTTTTACAACACTGGATACAACAACAGTCATTTTCTGGGAAAGACAATGGATAAAGTCTGTTGTCTTTCAGCCAAAATCTTGTAGTGAGGGAATCCTAAAAAAAGAAGATTAAATAAACAACTTCCAATGAACAAACAAACATTATCAAGTAGAAATTATTTATAACTTAACATTGTGTTCCAAGTTGAAAATAAAATGAGTTGTTTTCGCCATGAGAATTCACCATGAGAGACCATGCAGTGATAACACTATTGTAAATCTAAGTGTTTGGATATAATGATACCATGTCTTCCTTTGGCACAAAATGAAGATAACCTTTTCGAAACAATTCTTCTCTATTAAAAAAATACATAAATCTGTAAATGATACTACAAAGTTACACACATGTCATACTTTAAAGGTACATAAGTGATACTTTCTAAGCATACATAAGATACA
Organism: Scutellaria galericulata; assembly: GCA_946896805.1. Lineage (NCBI taxonomy): Eukaryota > Viridiplantae > Streptophyta > Magnoliopsida > Lamiales > Lamiaceae > Scutellaria > Scutellaria galericulata. The sequence continues at coordinate 11,862,332 of OX335792.1, forward strand.
ATAAAGTTTCATATGTGATACCTTGAAGGTATACAAGTAATACCTTGCAGGTATACATATGATACCTTAAATTTTTACATATGATACTTTAAAGGTATATAAATGAAACCTTCAATGTACACATGCAACACCTTAAACTTACACATAATAATTCATAATATAAAATATTTATCGAATTCAACTGTAAAATCAGACAACTTAAACTTATGAAGTGTAGCCAGGTGTATTCTGTTCATAGAAACAAAAATCAACAATCTCTCTATGTCCTTGATCCATTTCTTTCAAAAATTCTTTGAATGAATAACAAATTCTAACACATATCCTACTTCCTATTTTATATTCCAAAACCCACAACCATCATCTTCCACAACATGTTTGCTCTTTGAACCAACAGACATCACAACATCACTCAACTCTTTGCTTGAAGGAATGTCTGTTAGATAAATCTACATTCTCATCTTCAGCATTTTCATTGTGTGAAGTATAAACTTCTTCAAAATCTGGAGGATCTAGAGTCAGCAGCTCAAAGACGGTATTTCTGATGCCAATTTCTTCATCATCATAAAATTTCAACCACTTCATCAATACCTATGGAGCTTCTTATCAGAATTTGATTTTTTGTCAATCACTCATATTTGGTGTTGAGCTAGTAGTCGATTTCTTCATAAATTTCTTCTTCATATTCAACATCTTAATCATGTGGTAATTCAAAAAGATTGATATATCTCTTTATAAAACAGAAAAATTTCTTGTAATTCCTGTAAAAAGAAAAACAAAAACATATACGTTAGTTATAATATACAAGATACTTTAAAAGTACACATATCATACTTGAAAGGTATTCAACTCATACCTTAAACAAACATATGAGATACCTGAAAAGTATACAATTGATACCTTAAAGGTATTTCATTAATACCTCAAAAATATCACATGTATACCTTGACAACATGTAATAGTTTAGTATATAATATCATGCTTACATCTTTTGCAATCTTCTTGATTTCTTCATCATCAAGCTCTCTTGTCGGGAGATCAAATTTTATGCATTTTCGTACTTCACCACATTTTTCAACATTAATAGGAATCTCCTCAACCATTTCAACATCTTCAAGTTCTTCTTCAACATCTGCCCCTACCTTCTCTCTAAAAACTTTATCCATCCTTGACAACGGGTACACATTCAGCACAAGCTCATCTTCCCCATATTGGCTAGCGGCAACCTCTTCAGAACATCTCTTAAAGATTTTCTCATCAGCCCAATGCTGAATGAGAGGCAATGTCCTAGGTTCTTCAACTCCTTGTCATTTTACCATTTGCAAATATAAAATTTGCAACAAAATGACACAACCACTTACATGCCTTAACTTATCATCTTTAAAGGCCCTCACTGACTCACACAACCTGCCTAAAACTTATGAGCACTAATCTAACTTCAAAATCATATTAACATCAACAATAGACTTGACAACAGTCATACTTATCAATCTATTTGAAGGTGTTAGAAATGAACACATAACATACAAGATAAACAACCTCTTGAAATCATCGCCTCCATCAACCAATTGTTTAATTACATCCACCAAAACCTTTAAAGGAACTCTAGAAGCAATTCCATATTGCTCACTAAACTTATTACACAAAGGACAAACTTCATCACTCATAGTATATGTTTGTACATTATGACCTTCATTCCTCGGTATCATAAACACATCAAATGCATCATCTACTGTAACAGTAAAATGATGATATTTATCAATACTAATCATCCTACCAGAACAATTAAAAAATTCCAACAGCCAGTTTAACATCTTCATATTACACTTAGTCATCTTCAAATATAAAAGATCCCAAAAACCAATACTCCTCACATCATCCTTCTGTTTTTCAGTCAATGATTGCACAAGTTCAACAATACCATTTGACTTACATTGACTGACAAAAGTACTGCGAACAAAGAATTAAAAAAAAATATTAAAACACTAACATAAATATATCTCATGCATATCAAACATAAGATATTCATCTGATAGCACATAATTAATAAATGGGATACATGACAGACAAGAATGTGATATCTTAAGCTAGTATATTTATCACCTTAAAACTATACATGTGATACCTTGAACACCTAATAATTAAAGTTAACCTAAAACAACATAACAAACCAAAAAACCTTTTTTCATAACAAGAACTAACACCAATATATATGTCACCTTAAGGTAATTCATAACATAGATCTCATTCATATCATACATATAAGGTAATTCATCTAATAACAAATAAAAAATGGATGTGATAAGTGATAGACAAGCATATGATACCTTAACATCAATATATCTGTTACTTTAAATCTAATCATATGACACCTTAAAAAAACCTAAATAAGAAAGCTAACATAAACAACATAAAAACACATAAAAGCTTTAACATACAAGACTACAACTATGTTAGCAGAAACAAAACACAATTTCATTTTTCATAAGAAGAACACTACAATACATACATATATACCATGCATCTCATATATTAAGCATATTCATTTGATAACTTACACATAAACATACCTTCGAGAATCCACACCACTATCAACACACATATCACCTTCAGACTTCTTAATTATTTTCTTTTGACTTCTTGTATGACTACAAAAAAAATTATATAGAGATGCTTCACCAAACTACATAACTAAATAAAAGTAAAATAAAAACAAAACTCAAAAGATTTAAAACTTATAAACTTAAATATCTGGCAATAACGACTGAACTCCCCTTGGTTTCTCGACAACAACAATAATTTGATTTTCACTTCAAAAAAATAAAAATAAAAATATTACAAGCCCAACATAACAATACAATATAAATGTATTGTATTAAAACCTTTCTTTATATATGTATCAAAATACCTAAAAAACACAGAAGTCCACTCCAATAAGTAAAAAATACACATACAAATATACCTATTCATTTCCACAATATCATTTTCCTTCAATATACATATAATACCTTCACTGAATATATATAATACCTCAAGCATGTTTATGTGATACATTAAACATCTAAACAACAAACCAAACCTAAACAACATATAAAAAGTATGCAACCTTTAACAAAAAAACAACACATTTTAATTTTACATAAGAAAACATAATAATGAACTTTTACAACATATTACTAAAATTCTTATATAAATGCATATCATATATATATTAAGGTAACACATATGATATCTTAAGGACCTTCACCTGACACCTCAAACTACTATAAATATATGCATGTGGTAACAACATCCACCATCTTCTCCTTCTACTTTTTCTTCTTACCGGCAATTAATTCTTTTCTCAATTCGCCTAAAATCTAATCCTTAGTTCTTCTATGCTTACTAGTTTTATTATCCATCAATATAGTCTTCCTCTTTCCTCCAACAACTTTACTTTTATCCATTATCCTAACACAAACAAAATAAAATTACAAAAAAAAATTATGAATAATTTGCAGTAAATTACTTCTTCAACATCAACAACGACTTCTATTAACAAATATGAAGAAAAAAACATAACACCAAAAATAACATGCAATACCTAAAAGTCGACAAAATCAAACATGCAAAACAACAAAGTAATCCATAAACTCACAAGAAACAGTTACACAGGTAAAAAAATTACAAAAAATAAAAATAAACTCTAGAAAATCGAATACACGCATATAACCACCAAAAAACAATTACACAACCAAAACGAAAAAAAACAACTACATTACAAGGCCTAAAACACAATCTATAAAAAAAACCCTCTACAAAAGAAAGTACACTTACCACTAACGATTTGAAGCGAAATTCTCCACAAACTCTTCGAAATTATCGATTATGTTCAACACTTTAGCAAGCAAATCACAAATATTCGAAGAAAATGAACAATAATAGGTAAAACTAGAGAAGAAAATCAAACATAAGAGTTGATTAAGAACCGTGCAGAGAAGAAAGAGAAAAGGAAAGAAAATTTTGAAAAAAAAAATTAAAACCTACATATACCGAACCATTTACTAAATGAGTCGGGTCGGGTGGGTTGGGGGCACGAATCTAAAATCCGTCTCCTAGGGATACATAATTTTTTTTGTGTTAAATCTATAAGTTTGTAAAATAAATCCACACTTTAACCAAACAATGGACTTTTAAAGTAGGGGATTTTAAATTGAAGGAATTCAAAAACCATTCATTTCAAATGACTTAGATTCTAGGGCTGAAATGAACATGATGTTCACGAACTGCTCGTGAACGAGCTCAATAAGGGCTCGTTTGTATTTGGTTCGTTTATTAAACGAATAATAATTTCAAATGACTTAGATTCTAGGGCTGAAAATGAACATGATGTTCACGAACTGCTCGTGAAAGAGCTCGATAAGGGCTCGTTTGTGTTTGGTTCGTTTATTAAACGAATAAAAATGAGCCAAATTTCGTGTTCATTTATTAAATGAACCAAACACAAACGACTCCTTTATGTTCACGAACAAGCTTGTTTATTGTTCATAAAAAACTCGTAAATATACTCGTTTATTTGATCATTAATATTTTTAATTATTAATAATTATATAGATAATATATATAAGAACAACCAGTTAACACATGTCATCCTCTCCTTAAAATTTTTCCTACTCAAAAAATATTACTAAGAGTTATATTAACTAATTAAGGCAAATGCGTTACTTTTTTTTTTATCTAAATTTAAATAATTATATTATCTCAAAACATTCTCAATCCAATTAACATGTGCTCTTTTATATTATTAAAGTAAACAATATTAATTATAACCAAAATTATAAATAATTTATATTGATAAATAACTAAATTAGAGAAAAATAACTCAAATAAAAGTATGTTTATTTAAAAGATTAGTGAAACATTTAAACTTATTAATTAATGAAATTGAAATAATTTATGCATTAAATCATAGAAAGTATTAAGATATTTTGATTTGAGTTATTTATATTGTAATTGAAATGAAATCATCTTTAATATTTAAAATTAAAAAAAAACATAATAAGAAAACTAGAGTATTGGTGGGAGTTTGGGAGAATGAATAATATGATAGATATAACAACATATATAATAAATAGAAAATCTTTACAAACAAAGTTTGTTTAATGTTCGCAAACAAGTTCATTTAAATATTTGATCTTGTTCATGAACAAAGTTTGTTTAGTGTTCGTGAACAAGCTCATTTAAGTCATATTCAAGATTGTTCATGAATAAAGTTTGTTTAATGTTCACGAACAAGATTGTTTAAGTTATTCAAGTTTGTTCACGAAAGTTAAACAAACGAACTTGAGCAAGCTCGAATACAAAAACATAAATTAAACAAGCTTGAGCCAAACTTGAACAACCCAATAATTAAATAAACGAACAACGAACAAGTCAAGCTCGGCTTGACTCGACTCATTTGCAGCCCTATTAGATTCTCAAATTCCTCCATCCAAATGAAGCCTCAAAGTAAACATAGGATGATACTATCAAAGATCCCTATCCAACTAATAATCAACCCAATTGCATATCTACATAGTATTTAAACACAAATTCTAACACTATCCCATAAAAAGAGTCATGATTCAAGTAAAACCATCATACCATGATAGCACACACGTGGATTGAAATAAATTATATCTATAGTTTAAAACAGTATCTGTAATTCTTGACACATAAACATTCCACATTCTCTGGTGACTGTTAGCAGCAGCCACATACAAATATTGAGAAGGGAAACAAGCAATGCTACGTTATAACCAAAAACACATTATATCTAGTTATCAGATCAGTGTAATGGAGAATTGAGACCCTCTTGAGAAGACAATGAATGGACAATATGGTGTCTCTTTGAAGGAAAGTTTGGTGGTGTTTTTCTGAAAGAAGGCCTTTGCTTGAGATGGTGAAGAGTCCTCTTTGCATAGTAAGTATGAAATATTGGTAGAGCCCTCTCTTTAAACTTTAGAATGCAAAAGAATAGCAATCTGTAGGCTATGAGAATGACCCCAACTGCTGCTAAGTCCCACCACTTTGAATGAGACAGTGAGATTCCTAACAATGAAGTTAGCACTACTTCTCCCTTCATCTTCGGTTGCCCTGCCTCTCGTGGCTCGAACTCCATCCCAATCATGTCGTTTTTGTAAGCCCCCTGTCAATCACATTGGTAAATAAGAAGTCTGGTTTATATAACGAAACATAGGTTTGTATAGATTGGCACCTGTAGGCCCCATGCCATGTAGTTGAGGTAAGAAACCGGGTATGTCCAGAATATCTTGGGCAGGTCGGGCAGGAGGCGGAAGAAGCCGGCTGTCGCCATCATGATGCCCTGAGGAAGACCGTATTTTGATTATATAATAAAGAGGGGTGTATATACATGAGATAATTTCAATTTTGGTATCGTATGTAAGACATTTTCCATTATTTGAAAATCAAATATCCGTTTTTCAATTTTGGTTCTCTATGTTTTAATTTTTTTCGATTTTAGTCCATTTTGGTCAGAATTTTCAAAATTGTTGACATAATGGCTGGAAAATCAGAAAAATTGGAAAACAGATACTTGGTTGTTAGAAAATAGAAAATGTCTTACATACATGACCAAAATTAAAATTAACTCTATATATACTTAGAATAAATATGTAGTTGAAGGAGATAGAATATGCTTACGATGAAACCGGCCCCCACCACAACCCCCATGAGGAAGTTGGGGACGAGGGCTGCAACGACCATCATGCAGCTCTCAACGACAGCTATGGAGAGTAAAAGGTCAATGGCGGCATACATGTAGTGGGAGATGCCAGGGTGGTACTTCACCATGAAGTAGGTGATCGATACTGAACTGAACGACATTATAACCAAGAAAGGAAACGAAGAGATCATGTTAGAAAGTATAAATACCCCTACACCATAATGTCCATTGAGCCTTTCTTTGTAAAAAACCTGTTTATAGAACAAAAAACAGAGGCCATAAGAATGACTATGCAATAGCTATGTTGTAGTGTATTTAGATTGAAGAGAGAGAAGTGACCTTGATTTCTTCAATGAATGAAGGGAATCCTCCAATTGTCATGAATGTCATAAAACCGGATATAAATCCACCACAGGCTCCTCTGGCTAAAATGGCATGATAACCGGATCCAACATCGTGAAATACTGAGCCAACACAGATGGATACTGCGATGTATATTAGGATTCTTAGCCAGTAATATCCAAAATCGCGTGACATGTTTTTGATGGATCGTTTTGTCAATGTTGAAACTTGCTTCAAGAATGTTGCTTGGCTCCCACTACTTTTCGACAAAACTAGTCCTTCCTGTAATATATAATCCAGTATCAATATAGCTAAAGCCTACAAAAATAATCTATGTAAAAAGAAAAACTCACATTAGCTGAGATTTCTTTGATCTTTGCTCTCACTCTTACTGCAAGTTTTGAACTGTGATACTTCTGAAGAAGCCTCGCTCTGATTTCTGCCGTTGGTACATTCATCATAAGGGCAGATCTGTCTTTCACATCCTGCAAGGAAAAAAGAAAAAACATAGAAATTATGGATTTTTGATTCTATATATTAAATGGAGCATAGAGTTGCTATGTTTTACTCACTCTTATTCTTTGTGACCCCATCAAAGTGGTGTTTATGTAATCAAAATCGGAGTTAATACAACGAAGGAAATGATCCGAAGGGTTCCTTCTATCGGGGCAAGGAAACCCCGCCTCAGCAAAGAACTGTAACAAATATGAAAAACAAAAAGACCAAATCATCTTAAGCTAACTTGTTGCTCTATATGAAGCGTCTCGTTTTCTTGTTTTTTTACCTCGACTGCAGTTTCAGCTTCGCCAAAGTAAATAGTCTCACCAGACGACAATAGTAAGAGATCATCAAAGAGAGCGAAAACCTCACTGCTCGGCTGGTGAATGGAGGAAATAATCGTTCTGCCATTACGTGCAACGTTCTTGAGAGCCTGGATGACAAAAAATGCAGAGGCACTATCAAGGCCACTGGTGGGCTCGTCGAGGAACAAGAGACGGGGCTGTGTAATAATCTCTAAGGCGATGCTGAGCCTCTTCTTTTCGCCGCCACTAATGCCCCTCAAATGCCAGTTTCCGATGAGATGATCGGCGCAATCTTCAAGTCCCAGCTCTGTTATAGTGTTTTCTATTACTTCGTTCATCTCATGCTTTGGTATGGTGGATGGGAGCCTTAGCAATGCTGAGTATGTGATTGTCTCTCTCACTGTTAGTGTCCCCAGCAACACATCTTCTTGAGTTACATAAGCCTAAGATCAGTTTTGACATCTCATTGCATTATGATATAGCCATCAAAGGGTGGAAACAAGTGGACTAAATGTAGTTTTTATGCATAAGATGTTAAGTGAACATAATGTTAGCTCTATTCATTGAATTTTAGGGTTAAAAAAAAAAAGGTTAAATTTGGGGTCATATGTGATCATTTACTTTCATTTCTTAAAATTAAGTTTTTATGATTTCAATTTTTTTTTAAATTAGATTCATTTACTTTTATTTGTAAGCGCCAAGTTCTTTCAACTTTTTATTTTGGTTGAATAAGGTCTGTATATCTTCGTTTACAAAATAAAATGGGTGAAAATTACCAAATATACCTCCAACTTTATGGAAATTTCAACAAGACCCTTCGCCTAGTTACTAAAAAAAACTCATGCAACTGACTACGGTGGTAATTTAATTTCAATTCTTAACTCATTTTTTCATCAATATCACAACATTGTATCATAGTGTAAGTTCTGAATGAGTCGTATATATTGAAAATTTGATCATTGAAAGGGTTCAATTGTAATTTTCATGAAGCTCTTGAACTGTTTTGTAATTTAAACAAACCTGAAGCATGGTAAATATAATTCATCCTGCTAAAATTTGAGCCCTATATTATACTAACCATCTAGGTAGAGAGGTTCAATAATGTCATTAATGTCCTAAACTAAGGTAATTAATAATGTTCATTAATGTCATTAATATCCATCCTGTAATTTTGCACTATGGTAATTAATTTAAATTTACTCATTTTTTATCAACATGACACCATACTATTCCTAGTGTAAGTTGTAAGTGAGTTGTATGTATTAAATAAAAATTGATCATTAGAAGGGTTTAGGGTAATTTAAAAAAACCTCAAACATGGTAAATATAATTCATCCTATTAAACTTTGAGCCCAATATTATAATACACATCTAAGTTGTATAGAGGTTCAACAATGCCATTAAGGTCCTACATGTGGAGAAGACTTGACATAAAAAAAAAAAAAAAAAAAAGACAGTGATGGCGATGCAACATAGGAAGACATTTAAGATTATCCAACCCTAACCATCCAAAACATAGAGCATTTATTTTCTTCACATGCAAATAGCAAAACATTCGGAATTAGTAATGTCTATTTTCGAACCTTTTTTTGGTCCTTCTAAACTGTTGCCTTACAAGGAATAATATTAAATCTAGGGTTAATTTCGTAAATTTCACGAAAAGCAATATTTATCTGTATTTTATTTCATATTTCAAAATTATCAAATGCAGGTAACATGATCATAACCAATGTCAATTATCTTGAAGTAGAAAATGTAGTGTAACACAATTAATTCTTTCAACCAATATATGTTTTAGAAGAAGAAGACTCACAACGACGCCGTAATGAAGACTCCTTTTCCTCCCATTAAGGAGCACATCTCCAGACATTACTACATTTCTGGAAAGCCTACCTGCAAAATTAAAATGTTAAATATTTAGAATATTACTTTTAGAAAAATTAATTAATGCAATATTAAGTGCACAACTACCACAAACCATGTCAGAAAAAAAAAAGTCCAAATATCAAGTTCAAGAATTATGCAAAAGTGGCACGTCACTGCAAAAATAGAGGTCAAAGTGATTGTTCATAGTTATTAATGCACTGGCCACATTCATCCTTATTATAGTTTTTTTTTTTTTTTTTTTATTATCTGGAGAAGTTTGTGGAAACATTAATTATATATTTACTACTATTTTCCTTATTGAAAGACGTAAACAAATCAAACACTACTTCTTATTTAAAATATCATACAACGCTAAATCATATTTTAATTCCACAGATTTCTTATAAATTAATTTTGAATAGATAAATGCACAAAGTGACATCGTGTGTGTTTTGCTTTTTCACTTACAAAACTTTAGAAACGGGTGAGTAGGGATGGTAGAGATTAATTAATGCAATAATTTGAACATTAATGAAATATTACATTAAAAATGTGAATGCATCATAAATAGTGTTAGACAAATAGTAAAAATGGCCTCTACAAGTACGTAGGTCGACATTATATATGTCATAAATAATATGATTGCACATGCATTTCTTTTCAAGAAGTTATTGCAACCCAACAATTTTTCGTATTTATGACTATCTAGTCCACACTGTTTGACAAAAACTAACCTCATATTATATGCTTTCTTTATATTTAAATAAGGGTATATCAGTCATCTTATAAGACTCAATCGGTGAGTGTCAAAAATAAATGTTGTTTCAGTAACATAGTTTTGTCTCGAAATAGGGACATTTTTAGGAACTAAATTGACCCTTAATCTTCCAAAATTACACTTATTTGATATTTAAAATGAGTGTTGGGAACAAAAAATTTATGCTTAGTGGTTAAATTAAACTTAAATAATATAAGATCTGTTATTTTATAAGGCTTCTTAATCTAAGAGAAATTTTATAGAACGATATACGTATTTTGGATGGAGAGAATAAATTTAAACTATATATATGTACTGACACAACTTCGTAAACTTGATATATTTTGGTAATTATAAAGAGTGGTTTCTTTTTTTTTTAGGATCAATAATAAAGAGTATTAAATATGATATCCAATTGCAAGGAAATCAAAATTGATATCTCAACATTGTCTCAACTTCATAATTAATGATTCCTTAAAGGACAGACATTGATGGGTTCATTAATGAATAAAAAGACATCTCAACAAGAAGATATACAATAGTCATCACATTCAATTGTCAACATGTAATTGTAATAATATATTATAATTATCGATGGTAAAATACTCTTTTTTTTTTTTAATACTTGAAATCATATGATGGTAAAAGGAAAATATTTATTGTTTTTCGATATGCAACATTTCTTATGGCTAAATACATGTACATGCATAGGTACATATAACATTCAATGAATATAAATTTTATGATGTGTTTATTAAATTAAACTGATTCAGTTAATCAATATATATTATAGATTAAAAATCTAAGTATATATATTTATTTATAAATAAATATCAAGCCACTTATATATATATATGGAGAGAGAAAGATACAAATCAATAAATCATCAGATATCAAAAAGGTATAGCATCCCATGGGAAATATTTTTTATTGACTTTTCGTATAAAAATACGAGAAATATTATGTTTTATTATTATATAAAGATTAATAGTTATTTTTTATGAGATTCTCTACATGAAAAGGTACGAACCTCCAACAACTAAAAAAATTAGTTTCTTAGGTAGTAAACGAAAATACGTAAAATACTACTCCCTCCGTCTCTTAAAACTCTGCGCACTTTCCTTTTCAATCTGTCCCCAAATACTTTGCACATCCAAAAATGACAAATTTTATCACAATTATTACCCTCCCAATACACACTTATTTACACATAATGCCATTATTTTTTCTCTCTCAACACTTTATTACTTTTTGTCTTTTTCTTACGTAATTGACCCTTATACCCTCAATCATAAAACAAATATTCATTTTTTCTTAAAAACTGTGCCCAAATTAGTGTGAAAAGTTTTGCGGAACGGAGGGAGTATGATATAAAAAAATTACTGTGTTTAATTCTAATAAAACGAAAAAAAAAAAAAAAAAAAAAAAAAAAAACTAATTTTCTTAGTTTTGAATAGTGAGAAGCGAAAAGATTCCTTCTGAAAATGAAACTCAAGAAATTCGCATATCTTGTAAATTATATGATGAAGTAAATGGTGTCAGTTAATTATTATATTAAATATTAAATTAATTTGAAAAATATATTCTAATTAATATACTATAAAAAGGAAAAGAAGGGAATAGAATATGTTTAAAATGTATTTTGTTGTGGGGCAGATAAATAAAGGTTCAACACCAATAAATGGCGGAAAAGGTGAAAAGTAAGTAGTGAAGGAAAACTCACTTTGCTGTAAAAAAGTAATTAATTAGGATGTTCAATTAATAATTATAACCACCAACCTTTCATACGGAATGCCACTGATTCAATAAAACATAATAAATATTATATTATTTCAAACCTATATTACATTGTGCATTAATTGCTAATTCGATGAGCTTTACACTTAAAATTTTCACATTTATGATGAATACTTAGATCATGAAGCAGTATATTGTATAATCAAAAATAAAAAAAAGTATTATTATTTCAGCATTACATTATAAAAAAACCTATCATTTTAAATCTTATAATATTTAAAATGACTCAACACAAAGTCTATGTTTTTGGTGCAAAATGAGATCAATGCAGCAAAATATATATCAATTCATAGGGTTACTCTATCATATACGAACCTCTATTGTTGGGTCGAACCCCCATACTCGGTGGTGCATATTCTCGATAACTCTTGTTGTTTTGATTAATGATATTTATTTGTTTGGTTTTAAAAAAAATGATTTTGTTGCAAAATGAGAAAAATGCAGCAAAACATATCTGAAAGATGGAGGAGAGAGAGAGAGAGACCTGCTAAAGAATCAAGAAAGGTAGACTTGCCGGAGCCAGAAGGGCCCATAACAGCCATGATTCTGCCGGGGAGAGCATAACCAGTCAACCCATTAATCAACCTTCTGGTGGGCCCATTCCCAAAGTTTGGGATAATCGCACTTACGTCCTCCCATGCCAAATATGTTGCTCCTATATCCTCCACATCAACTATAGTTACTATACTCCTCTCTTCTCCTCCTCCTCCTCCTCCTATCTCTATCTCCATTTTCTTTTCTTTATAAAAAAATGTCTATGATATAGTGAACTCTCTATATATTATATATATGTATAAGCAGTGATGAGAGATATTGAGATAGAGATAGAGAGATTATGGTATTTAGAATATATAAGGTAGGGAGATCATCATATCACACACTTGAATGCTGCCATAAATAGGGTTACAGGGAGGAGGTTGGCAGAAAGCAAGATATTAATTCCACAATTTCTATGATTTCTTTTTTCTATTAATTAATTAATAAACAAGTACCCCCACAAGGCCCTACTCCTATTCCTGTAAATCCCACCATCCCCTACTTTTGGCAACCTTACTATATTCGGGAATTTTGTATATTTTACGACACTATCTACTTTCAAATCTATTTAAAATCATTAACTAGTAAATAAATTATAAGACATATATCTACAAATATTTATAAAATCTACAAATTGGCGAGTAAAATTTAAAAAAAATAAAAATTTAAACATTATAGTCAAATAGATATATGCTATAGTGAAAATCTATATATTATCCAATAAAATATAAAATTACATTTAAATAAATATAAAATTATATTTAATTTGGGTAACTATTTTGAAAATTTACAAACAAACCAATAGGAATTTAAAAAAGGGACAATTTTTTTACCCATTTTTATAAGACATTAATATACTTTTCTTCCATAGTTAATAGAAAAAAAAAAAAAAAATTCTAGGGCAAAATCAGTATTCATTTTCCCGAAAAGCCTTTACAAAATAACATGTTTATCCATTTTCTAACAAAATCACTATTCACTAAGGCGTAATTTCAAGATTTAACTGTACAAATTGGTAGAAAAGTTGTTTCTAATAATAATGAGTAAAAAAGTAAATCCTTTTATAAAAATGGGTAGTTTGGGGTATTTTCATTTTAAAAAATATTATAAACAAATATAGAATGGGGAAAAAGAAGTTTTTAGTCCTCTACTGTATAATATTTGATTGTTCAAGGGGTCAACTTTGGTAAAATTAAAAAAAAAATGTTTTAAGTGGAGAAAAAAATAGATTACATGGAAGACTAAGAAACAGAAGCTAAAAGATAAATCATGAAAAATCCAATAAAACAAACTGAGAGGGTCATAAAACAAAAAATTCCCTATAAAATATGATTGAATCGAAAATTTGCTAGAGAATCTACATGTTGACAAATAAAACTAAAAGTATTTACTAAAGATTAAATTATAATTAATTGAAAGAAACTATTTTTCAAATCCAAAAATTAACCAAAAAACTTCTAAAAATAACTAAGCAAATATAATTTGTAATTAAAGTTTAAATTACATCAAAAATCTATAAAATTAATGAATAAAATTTCATTTTTATATTTATTTAAAGTAATTATAAATTTATATTTTTATACTTATTTAGATAAATATTAAATTTTATCTGTTAAGTTTTGATTTTAAAAATAATTTTAGTTGTAATTTATTTTATTTAAATATATTCTTTAAAATTTAGCAGTTAATTTATATATTTAAAAATAATTGCCAAATTAACTATAACATTTCATTTTGTATAAATAATAATTTTAATTTTATTTGATCTTATAGCTTTTAAATCAGTTGTTTGACTATCTTATAAATTTTATATTTGTATGCTATATGATTTGTAGATTTTAATAATAATTAGTTTTTATCGTATGATGCATGATCATAAATTTTAAAATAATATAATTATAATGTAGTTCAATAATATAATACATATATTTAAAATAGTGAAAATGTTTCCCATTACCCATTTTCATAAATGGGTTTAATTTTCTAGGCATTGTTATAATAAATAACTTTTCTACCCATTTTGTAGGTTAAAATATTTAAACTACATTTAGTGATTTTGTCCTAAAATGGGTATAAAAATTATTTATTATAACTATACATATAGAAAAGTAAAAATCTCCTAAAGGGAGAAAGAAAAAAAAAAAACATGGCCCTTTAAAATATAAGAATTTATATTAAAAATATAATTTGAATGAAATTAAATAAAGTAGTGGATTATACATTATATGTTTTAAATATTTGAGTTTTATAATAGGTGTGGTAATATAACATGTCATTGAAAATTTATTATGATAGATTTATTTTGTGCTTCGAATTTAAAAAATTACTAATAGATAGTCGACATCAATAATATATCATTGAAATTTTATTGCTTTAGATTTCGAAAATTACTAATAGATAGTCTATATCAACAATATTATTAAGGGATTTAGTACAATACTTTTCATAAATTAGTTTTATTATCCTTCCAATTTTGAATCCTAAATTTCTTAATTAGTTAAGAGTATATTTATCCAATTTTTATGTTCCTTAATTTATGGCAAAAATTCAAGTATGACACTTATTTTAAAATGAAATGAGTAATTCATCACGACATGATTTGGAAATGGAGTTTTAATAGGGAAAATTTTGTTCTTGTTAATGTCATGCTAACCTACCAACTGTGACCACATTAATATGTGATCATCGGTGAGGTGTAAAATATCTAATATATCTATTAGTTTCACATTTCATATAAAAAAAAAAGAGTTCCTTAATTATAAAATCGAAATTGGAAATCTTTCAAATTGGTCAAGACTCTCTAGTTTATGGCCCATCGTACTGTAAAAATTGGATAGGTTCTATCTATAGTCATTTGATTAGGGCCTCATCAGTCTCTCAATTCAAACGTGGGTTTGATTCACACTCCATGTTCAACTGACTAATCCTAAGTCAAAGGGTCGAGAGACTCAACGCCACTATTCTTGATCTTGAACAACTTAGAGCCGGGTAATAACTACGAATTCATAATAATTACAATTATTAATTATAATTAGTATAAATAAAAAATATGATATTTAAAAAAAATAAGAATAGGACTTCCGGGGGGCCGAGCCATCAGTGAGATACCACTCTGGAAGAGCTAGAATTCTAACCTTGATATAATTTAAGGGGAACAAGATCATTACACATCATTATTGAACATATTAAGAATTGTCCATGATGGATATTGTAGCATTTTCAATATATATTTAGCATTAATTTTAATTTTTATGTTTTCTATATCAATTTTAGCTTTATGTTTGTAATTTGGGTGGAATTTAAGCCGTAATGGATGCTAATGCATGTGGCATTTGACTTTGAGGGTCGAATAGCGAAAATCAAAAGGCTTGCATTAGGTTAGTCGTCATTTGCATGTGTGTCAGTATTAGTCGAAATTGGAAGTTTTGACCAAATTTGTCGATAAATCATAACATAAGAAAAAAATATATCTTAATTTATAAGCTTAAAAAATATATATACTTGTTATACCAACCCAAAATTAGTGTGCTCATTTTTCAAAATTCCCTTCTTAATGTTAACGTGAAAATGTTTTTTCCTTGTTTAACATGGTGGTATTACCAGTGATGGAAAGATGTTTTTATCTAAAGTTTGGCTTTGTTAGTTACTTGGATTTTCTTGTCTTGGCCAACCCTATCTCATAATTTTTACCTCTAATTTCATTTTAATCATTGTTCATTAATTTCTTTAGCTACTACCCTATTGTACGGTAGCAAATTGTAGAAAATAATGAGCGATGTTGATTCTACACAGACTATTAATTTAGAATCTAATTAATTGATATCCAAATTCGATATCTAATTTTATTTAGGCAATCGAATTGAATATCAAGATTTCAAATTAATAACTGAAACAAAATTAAATAAAAACAGATAAATTTAACTAATATAACAAGACAAGTTCTAGGAAATGTTTTCATCTAATTCTCATCAAAATATCATTTTGATTAACCCAAATTCATTAATTAATCTCTATACATATGAGCAATCACAAATATCAAATTGATCATTCTCCCAATAAAATTAACTCTCTTAATCACTCTCGCAATATAATTAACTCTCTCAATATGTCAATAGATGTATTCATACTCAATTTGATAAAAAAAAAAAAATAACCATCCGAACAAATAGACTGGAACTTGTCCTAATCTTGCTATCTAAAAACATTAGGTTATTGTCGATTATATCAAAACCCCAGTTCTGTTGATAATATGAATGTCCTTTCATCATGAATTAGATAGTTTTGTATAATCTCTTTTCACACGCCAGTGAGTTCACAAATTTGAAAGATTGAGGATGTGGTGCTTGAAGGCTTCTAAAATCAAAATTTATCTAGTTTTTGCAGTACTTTCTCATTTTATCTTCTCAAAATCTTCCTACACTTTCATCTTCAGTAGAAAGCCCACATTTTCTAGGTGTTGATTTAACAGATTAATTTTTTATGACTTGTCATTTCACACACACACACACACACACATATATATATATATATATACACACACACACTAAAGAATTTCTTTTTTTTTTTTTTTTTAACTTGTAAAATGAGAAATATTTGACATGTGGAATATAAAAAATAGTAGGAAAAAAAAAGTTATGTCTAGGCCGTCAAGGGGTACACAGCCAGTATTTGCAACACATGTAAGATCTCGAAAATCAACAATGATAGAATCTTACAAGATGTAATATTGCTTTACCTTTAGGTTCTATTTGGATGTAAGGATTAATTGATGAGAGATTTGAAAGTATTCGCAGTAAATCCATTTGTGGTATTTGAATAAATGTGAATTTGAAATTTATCATTTTTATTTTAAATTATTTATTTAGCAAAATGGATGGATCAAATCAATACTCTATCCAAATAGAGTCTTAGGGAAGAGTTAAATTAGACCGTGTCTAAATCTATTGTAAGGTTAATTTTTGTCGGCTGAACTATGGTTCATAAACAATTGGTTTTGGATTTTTGTAAATTTATGCTAATCTTATCTCAGTTATTTGTTAAATATCTAATGGGTCACATCCCAAAATACTAAATATATCCCAAAAATGGATTTTTATATATTTGACTTTTACAAAATTGAAATGTGTTTAGTATTTCATGAAATGTGTATCTCATCCATATCTAATTGGTCCATGTCATCATAATGGACAGTAGTCAATAAATATTTATGTGATAAAATGGCCTTAGTTAAAAAAATTGCATGATTGCTTGTCAGCCAATATGATCGGCTTAATAATTCAATTCAATGAATCAGATTAATTATTAATTTAAATTTTGGAATTTATAACCAATTAAAGGGTGTAAACAAGTAATTTAACTTTCTATTGAATCGCATTTGTTTCATAATTAGGAACATAACTATTCGTCGTGTGGCATAGATGAGCATTAGAATGAAAACTAGAATAGATATTACTGATACATAAAGTGTACTTCTAGAATTATATTATATGTAGATTCAAATTTTGTGTCACCAAAAAGCTCTTTTGTTAAAGAAGGCCAGTGACCAAAATAGACGGCTCGAAGTGGACTATCTAGATGTGCGACTAAAGTAAATAATTAGCTTGATTAGAAACCCTTCTGATATGAAAGTTCATCTACATATGGATTTCACTGAGTGTTTTAAGAAATCCTCTGTTATTATGAAAAAATGTTTGGTTAAAATGTTATGAAAGCACTTCAAAATTAGAAGTTCATTTTACAAGATTAGAAGATATTATGGAAATTGAATGAATTTTATTAGACTTTGATGTACAATATAGGCATACAAGATAGAGTTTGCAAATCTGATACAATCTCATTTATCTCCTATAAACAAGGATATACACTTTTTGAACTTTTAACGTATCTATGAACTAGAATATTCCTTTATACGCCCCCGCAAAATTGACGTTCCATCAGCAACGGATATTTTGGAACGAAATACGAAATAGCTCAAACCGAGTTCGTTGAAGTGGTTTGGTGAGTATATCGGTCAATTGATCTACCGTGCTCACATATGAAACTGACAAAACACCTTTAGAGGATAAGTCACGGACAAAGTGTACATCACTCGCAATATGTTTCATCCTTGAATGTTGAATGAGATGAAGAGTTAATCATGTAGCACTCATATATATTGTCACATAACTTCGGAGTAGTAGAGAAATGAATGTTTAGTTCCGTGAACATTACTATCCTACCAACTTTAGAGCAGCTGAGGCGAGCGCCCTATATTTTGCTTCAGTTGAAGAACATCCAGCACCATTTTGTTTACGAGATCTCCAAGAAATCGGATTTTCTCCCAAGAAAATAATGTAAGCAGATGTGGACTTGCAATCCTTAAGATCCCCACCAAAATCTGAATTTGAGTAAGTCGTGATACGAAGATGAGATATCCGACGAAGAAGTAAGTCGTGATGAACTGTGCCTTTAAGATAACGAAACAATCGTTTCACCGCACCGCAATCAGAACCTGTGGGTGAAGACATCCTTTGAGCAAGGGAATTAACAGTAAAGGAGATGTCCAGCCTAGTGAGTGCAAGATATTGCAAACCCCCGATACCACTCCCATAGGCTGTTGGATCCACATGGTCGTCAGATGAGGAGCCCTTTTGGACTTCTCGGTGTTCTCAACGACTTTGTCCGGTCCATTTTGTGGGGTCGAAGAAGATCAATCAAGTTTATGTTGACATAAAAATAAGCTTTCCTTGCAATGAGCCACCTCAACACCAAGAAAGAATGAGAGAACACCCTAGTCCTTTGCAGAAAATTTGGAATGTAAATGCTTGATCGATTTCTCAATATGCAAGGAAGAAGAACATGTGACAACCAAGACATTTTTATGGACAAACACAATAATACGAACATTGACATTGTTATAAGTAAATAGAGAAGTGTCAGCTTGAGATTACACAAAACCAAAAGCAAGTAGGCAGAACTGAGAGCAATATACCTTTCACGTGAGGTTTGACGTAAACCATAAAGAGATCTACAAAGAAGACAGACATGAGAAGGTCGAGTTGGGTCCACAAAACCCGAAGGTTGAGACATATAAACGGGAACCTTCAAATCTCCATGAAGAAAAGTATTGCTTATACCAAGTTGTTTCAGGGGTCAGTTTGTAGAAAGTGCCAATGTTAAGATAGTTTTGATTGTCACGGACTTCACAATAGGACATAGGAAGTCCATATCAGGGTGTTGGTGAAAACCCTTAGTACCATCGTGCTTTATAGTGTTCAATCGTCCTATCGGGTTTCCTTTTGATACGAAACACCCACTTACAACCAGAGACGGAGGTAGGGGACTGAGAGTGGTGCTCTGCTCAAATTTTTATAAAAAGTTATCTATATATATAATATTATATAATGTAATGTATTATGCGTAATATATATAAATGTGTAACTTGTAAGGAAAAGTGACATATTAGAATATTAGAATAGTTGATGAAAGTCAGCCCAAACGTCTAATAAAATAAGTGGTAGACCATAAAATATTTAGCCCAGCTCCCCAAAAAATTACAATTCAAAATAAACATCCACATGACCAAATATAATATATTCTTTTTGTCTCATTCTCCATGAATCCATTAAAAATACATACATAGCCAGTGAGCAGAATAACATTGAATTTCATTTTTCATTTTCTTGATCACCCAAAATTCTCATTTCCCGCTGAATATAAGGTAATATATACTAATATTAATGCCCATATATTTATAGTTTACTTGAATTTTATTATGCTTTGCGTTTTTAGTTTTTAGTTATTTACTTTAAACCCTAATAAGATTCATCATATTTTTATTTAACTTTCTTTCAAATTTCTAGTGGTATTTTTGAATCTTGACCTTTAAATAATATCTCTTAGTATTTATATCTATTTAAGTTATTTCTAATTTCTTAGTCATTTGAAAACACAATAATATTTTTTGTAATGGGAAATTATTTGTTGTTGTACTCATATAATTTTGTATTTTTATATACATAGGTAGGTAGATTGACTATAAAGTAAAAACCACTTGATTCATTTTTTCACCAAGAAACAAAATTTTCGAGAGAGTTCAAGTTCTCATGTTTTAGAAACTTCAAGGGTTGATGTGGATATAGTTGAAATAGTCGAGCCTTCAACAAATGGTATCGATGAGGCTTCTCCAAAAGTTGTACAAAAGTTTGATCAACATTCTAATAGTTATCATATTGAACGAGATCCTGAATTGTGTATGTCTATATGGAGTTACCCGGTCGATAAACGAGATGAGATTAGATGTGCTTATTTAATTTTCGGTCCATATCAGGTAGTTTCCAAAAATTCCTCCGAATTTGTGGATAAACACCATAAAAAGTTTTTACCGGCTTGGTATAAAAAATTTCTTGATTGGTTGGAATATTCGCCTACAAAATATGTTGCATATTGTCTTTCATGTTTTCTTTTTATCAAGTCATCTGCACATCCATGGGCTAATGCATTTTATGTGGATGGATTTCAAGATTGGAAGAAAGTAAGTAACGGCTAAAATTGCTCTTCTTTGATTCATGAAGACAAATGTCCAAATTCATCACACAAAATAATTGTGAAACAGTCTCATGATCTAATGAATTCATTGCAACATATTGAGATTGTTTGAGACTTAAAGTTTCTATTGTGTTGCAAAATTATGTGTATTTCAAGGTATATCTGTAGAGATCATGATGAATGTCCAGATTTAAATAATCATGGAAATTTCATAGAAATTATAAGTCATACAGCTTCTTTAAATGATGAGGTGAGCACGATTGTCTTAGAAAAAGCTTTGACAATGTTTCTTATACTTCTCCTTAAATTCATAACCATATTTTGTCACTTTATGCTAGTAGAATTCAAAGATACATCAGAGAAGAAATTGATGATGCCAAGTATTGCATTATTGTGGATGAATCTCGAGATGAGTAAAAAAGAGAGAAAATGACCATTGTGTCAAGATTTGTGGATAAAGATGGTATTATTCATGAAAGATTTCTTCACATAGTTCATATGAAAGATACCAAAACTGCTATTTTAAAAAGAGACATTTCTGCAGTTCTTTCTCGCAATAATATTATCATACATAATATTTGAGGACAAGGTTATGATGGTGCTAGTACTATGTGAGGAGAATGGAATAGTTTACAAGCTCTCTTTTTTAAGAAGTGTCCATATACATATTATGTCCATTGTTTTGTTCATTGACTATAGTTGGTCTTAGTAGCAGTTGTTAAAAGTGTTATACTAGTTGAGCATTTCTTTTCACATGTGACTGTTATTATGAATTTGGTGGATTCTTCTTCCAAGCGTCATGATCAACTACAAAGTGCTCAAGTCATCAAAAATGGAGAATTAACTTCCACAAATGAACTTGACATTGGGAAAGGAAATAAATCAAATTGGAAGTGGTAAGGTCCGGGGGAATACATGACGGGGCTCTCATCTAAGGTCTCTTCATAGTGTACGCAATGTGTTCAAGTCCATCCTTCTTGTTTTAAAAGTGATCCTCAATGAGAAAAATATTTTTCTCTTTTAGAGCCACCGCCGATGGAGCATATGACACAATGACATCATTTGAGTTTGTGTTTATATTGCATTTCATGATTGAGCTACTTAAAATGACATATGATCTTAGTGAGATTTTACAATGCAAAAATTAAGATATTGGTAATGCAATTAATAGATGCGGTACTTATTCAAATACACGAAGACAATGGATATGATTAATTGTTTGATGTAGTGAAGAGTTTATGTGAGAAGTATGTGATAATTATCTTATAAATTAATGCTCAATGTTTTTCAGGTAGATGTCGGTTCTTAAAGGTAGTCCAATTACTTTGGGGCATCATTATCAATTTGATATTGTAACACCCCGTTTTCAAGAAAACCTGCATTTCATATTTTATAAAATTTCTTTTAGCGTTCAATTATAAATGATTTAAGTGTGTGATCTTATATTACTTAAAGTTATGATTTACGAATTTCATTGTGTTTGACGATTTTTAAAGATTTTATGACATATATTTCTTTTGAGATTTTAAGGGTTTTTGCAGGATTGCTCAAGGTGGAAACCGAGCTTGATCTCAACTCACTCGACAAACATGGATGAAAGTAAAAGGATAAGATAATAGATAAGTTTAAATGAATTAAAATGATATTAGGTTTAGATGCTAGACATACTCGTTGTGTTATGAATGTTCTTGTTTAATGGATTTTTACGCATGATTTTTATATGCGACTTTATATGATAAAATATTTTGCTTAAACATGCATTCCTAATTCATTGTGTATCAAAATATCTTCTCATCACACAATTAAAATTGTAACATCCTAATTAATTAAATAAGGTGTATATATATTTTTTTGCTTGTTAATTATCTATGCATAAGAATTTATTTAATTAAGCCTAAGAAGTGATTAGTTAAGTAATAATTCTAATTAAGCATAAGGCTAGTCATCACTAGTCCTCCACGCCACATGCCAACCTTCCCACCCTCTCTCCTCACCAAAAGAAGGCACTCACATGTAATGACTCTTCATTTGGTTTGCAAGCTGGGAAAGGAAAAAATGAAAGAAAGAAAGGGGCAGAATGAGTACGCAGCTTCTTCCAACTCTCATCTCTCTCTCTCCAAAACATGACACACACCCTTGTTAACTAGTTTAGGTGGGAAAGGAAGAAAATTAAGGATAAGAAAAGGGGAAGCAAAGGAAAGAAACAGCAGAATACATAAACAGCCTTCTCTCCATCTCTCTACCACTGTTTACTGCTGCTGTACGTATGTATGCTCTACTTCTTTGTTCAGAAATTTTCTGAGCAATGTAGGAATCGATTTAGGCTAAACTCTTTTACCACAATCTAGTATATGAAGTCTAGAACATGTATGTTACATTTCAGAAGGTTTGGAGTTAGTCTCAATTTACTATGAATTTTCAAATAAAACCCTGTTTTGCAGCATATTCATTCTGTTTTTGGGTCTGAATCAGACAATTTTCTTGAACTGTATCCTTCGATTTTATGTATGATATTTTACTATATTTTAGAACTAGTTCTTAGGTATGTTTAGAAATTTAGTATATATTTGTTTGAGTCTTGTACGATTTATACCGAATTTTACAATATAGCTTGTTTTCTGCATAGACCATGTCCTGTTCTCAGCCTAGTTCTAAAATTCATAACTATTTATTTGTATCTTATTTTCAGTTGATATTTTTATATGTTATACTTGAATGTGTTTTCTGACTTCTATAAAAATATTAAAGTATTTCATTAATCCTATAAGGTATGGTGAATTTTTCATTGAAGGTTGTTTTCAGCTGAAATTGAAGTGAAAACTAGTTAAATGGGAGATTTTTAATTCTTTGTACAAGCAGTTAAAATTTATGAATTTTCAGTATGTTATACTAAAAGAAGGTATGTGATTATGTGAATAATTTTTGGATTTTAGGAATTATATATGAATTATTAAAATTATTACATCTTTATGTGTCATTTTATGTCCAAAATTGCTAATTTAAGTGACTAAAAAGCATATCATAAGCATGTTTTGATTTATATGATTAAATAATTTATTTATAATATGATCATATTTATTTTCCATATATGAATTAATAAACTGAATAATTATATATATGTCGAGCGTAGTTCGAGACGGTCGGTGGACCCGGAGATATCCTCGTAAAGTCAAATCTATCAGTTACAAGTGGGTAACTTCTACTCTCTACTACGTGTTGATAATTGAATTGAGAAGTTATGTGTATGAAAATCTATGGTTGAAGCCCGTAGCTATAACCAGTATGTAACTTCCATACTAGGTGACGACCATAAGGGCGTGAGTGTCTGGTCTATGAAAGTAAGGTTTAGTGGGCGAGCTACTCCAACATTCCTTTATGTTATAGTATGGTCCAGGGTGAGCGTACCCAAAGGGCATGTAGTACTTGCTTAATAGTTTAATTGCTTCAATGTATTAGACATGATGGTTATCCCACTGGGATCCCTCTCCGGAGGTGTCTCATGATGTTGCTTTTTATAATTTTCAGGCTCGGCAGGTGATGACGTGGACGTATAGCAGGCTGGGCTGACTTCTCACTGTCCCTATAAAGTTGTTGTTTCCTTTTGAGAACATTATGTTGTTTAAATATGTATAGTATGATAAACTATGGGCCTAGACTTATATCCTGATATATATATATATATATATATGTATGTTTTGTAGTGTTAATTTATATAGGTTTTTGGTTCAAACATTTTACTTAGAAATGTGATTGAATATATATATATATATATATATATATATATGTTATGTTTGTAAAAAAATATATATAGCTCTCGTGTTTACATATAAGCCTTCCGTTGTATATTAAAAGGTAATTATGATTTCTTTAGTTCCTAATTAAGAAAAGGGTGTCGACCTATTTTCAATTGAAAGGGGAACGGGGCGTCACACATATATTCATGGAAACAATAGATTCTATACTTATTCATGGAAACAGTAGATTCTATACTTTTGGAGATGAAAAATCGATTTAATGATGACACAATTGAACTACTTAAGCTCTGCTCAACTTTAGATACAAGTGATGAATACAAATCTTTCAACATTGATAATATTTGTGAACTAATGGAGAAATTCTATTTTGATGATTTTAGTAGCTAAGAGAAATTGTGTATGAAGTATCAATTGGAACATTTTGAAATTGATATCAGAAGCAATGAGCTTTTTCATAAGGTATCAACATTTCTAGAGTTGTGTTAATTGTTGTCTAAGACTAGTAAGACAATGAATTATTACCTTGTTGATAGACTTGTGAGACTTACTTTGACTCTTCTGGTTTCTACTAAAACAACGGAGCGTGCATTCTCTCATATATGAATATAGTCAAGATAAGATTACGAAACAAAATGGAAGACAACTTTGTCTCATTACTAATATAAATCGAGAAAGAAATTGTTGAAAAATCATGTTGATTAGATTAATGATGAGTTTGATGATATGAAGATAGGTATAACTTAAAATGTCTAATCCTAATAAGGTTAGTGAACATTATCTCTAATATTGCTCTATTTTTTTAATATTTTTAACATTTTATAGTTGTCTCTTGGTAAATTTACAAATATGAGACAATAATATTTTTATTTTTATTTTGCAGAGTTGATTCTATTGTAATGACATGCCACTTAGAATTGTAGATTTAGATATGGATTGTTCTCGATATAAAATAATTTATTTTTAAATATTTTAAATCGTTTATTAAGTATTTTGAGAATGATAGATATTTAATATGATAAAAGTATGCATTGGTATTTAATATCTATTTTCGATTTTCATAATTTGGGTTTTAAGAAAGTTTACCCCTTAAGCATAAATCATGGTTTTGTTCCTGCTTACACCCAATAATATTTTCATGAGATGGAGAGAAATAAGAGTCCACGTACCATGTCGCTACAACACTTTGAATTCCTCAGCATGGCATGTCGTCATCGAGAGGTGGCTAGGGTCTCCGAAACACATGACGGTCCAACACCATCTGGAAGAGGATGTTTGGTCTTCGCATACAACTGCTTCGGCTTGAATATGATATTTTGAGTGCGAGTCTGCATAGCACGGGTACAATTAGGGGTGGAGATGGAATAGTGGGACCTCGTGGTGCTGTAACTGAAAGCAGTATATGAGCTTCTGCGGAAGGCAACAATGCATAGACAGAAGATGTTTGTGCATAGGGGAGCCATGCATTGCACGTGAAGTTGTAGGTAGTGAGTTGCTCAATCCCTTTGGTAATGGAAGAAGTGGTGGAGCATCCAACAGAGCACATGCATCATTTATTTCCTGTTGCTCAACAGATTGTTTAGTAAAATTCCAAATTGTGAACTTAGTGAACTTAACATATCTTGACACAAAGATTTTGTTAGTTACTGGATCATAGCAACGATAGACTCTTTGACTAGTTGAATACCCAATAAAGATACACAGTTTTGATGGAAAATCCAATTTACCAATGTTATAAAGACGCAACCATGGAAAACAAATACAACCAAAAGTCCATAATTTGAAGTAGTTTGTCTCATGTTTAAAGAGAACTTCAAAAAGGCTCACCAAATTTTGGACAATAGACGGGGTGCGATTTATGAGATATGTTGTCATTTGAACTGCAAAGGCCCAGAAGTTCAGTGGAAGGTGGGCATGATGAAGCAATGCCCGAGCAATCTAAAAATATGTCTATTCCGACCCTTAGAAATGTCATTCTGTTGAGGTGTATACGGAGTAGTTATTAACCAAATAATACCATTAGCACAAAGATAAGATTTTAATGCCAGAAATTTACCACCATTGTCAGTATAGAAGTTTTTAATCGGAGTATTAAACTGTTTTTCCACAAGTACCCGAAATTGTCAAAAAATGTTTGCAACTTGTGACTCAACATTAAACATATTAACCCAACAATAACGGCTAAATGAATCCATAATAAGTAGGAAATAATGACACACGTCAATAGATATAGTAGGCGCAGGGCCCCAAACATCTGCATATATATATATATATATATATATATATATATATATATATATATATATAAGTATGGATGTTCCTTACAAAATATGGATTGCCTAATATGTCCTTAGTAAAGATTATTATTTAAGGTTATAATAGTAATTTAAGATTTTCATATTTAAATAATTTTATATAGATATTGTAATCCAAAATCATATAGAATTCTATTATGAGTAGGACTCCATTATATTAGGACTCTAATTTAATATAGATCATATATCCTTATTAAAGATTATTATTTAAGATCATGATAGTAATTTAATATTTTTTATTTGAATAAATTTATATTAGAATTCTAATATTAATTAATTATGTTATTTTCACTTTATAATTTAACTACTTTATATTAAAATTCTATTTATTATTTTTGCATTTAATAATCTAATATTAGAATATATCATAATTGTTAGTATTATTTAAGGTCATAAATGAAATTTAGAATTTTCATATTGGAATAATTTTATATTAGAATTTTATTTAATATTAAATAATTTTATAGCAGAATATTTCATGATTCTGTTTACAGCTAATTATTTGCACATATAATATTATAATAATGTAGTTATGTTTCTCCTATTTCTTACGGCTTCATTTGTTTATTTTTCTTTCTTCCTTTGTTTTTTTATTTTTTATTTTTTAATAAAAGCAATCATATACTCTTTGAAGGATTAATTTAGTAATTTTATATTAAAATTTTAATCCTAATTCTAATAGAATTCTAATAATTCTGACTTTTACATGTAATTTAATATTTGTAATTGTATTATAAGGAGTACTCTTTCAAATACAACTTCACCAAATTATATTATTTAAGGTTATGATAGTAATTCAATATTATTTTATTTGAATAACTTTAATCATTGATTTTGAACATATGTATGGTTAGGATTTGTTTGATACCGTAAAATGATTCAAATTTAAAGTTCACACGACAAAGAAAAATATATTAAATTTTCTACAAAAATTCACGTATAGTTCAGATGGGAAAATGTTTTTAACCTTTTTTTTTATAAAAGGAAAACCATTTACTCTCCAATTTCTAAGGACTAATTTAGTATTTTTATATTAGAATTTTAATACTAATTCTTATAGAATTCTAAAAATCCTAGATTTTACCATGTAATGTAATATTTTTTTAATTGCATTATAAGGAGTAGTCATCCAAATTCACCTTCACCAAATTATATTAGGCTCCATTTAGATGCAAGAATTTGAGGAGGATGTGAAATTCCCCGCAGCAAATTCATTGGTGGTGTTTGTATAGATGCGGATTTGAAATCAATTAATTTCATTTTAAACTATTTTTAATCAAAATGAGTGGATTTCACATTCACCCCACTTGAGGTTTATCAATTTATGAATTTATTTCTAAAATACAAAATAAGAAAGAAGTGTTTGAATGCACTCATTGCGCAACTTTGAGATTTGAGTACGAACCACCTACGGTTTACTATAATAATGAAAAAATTAAGTTCACAAAACTATTGAGGATCCAATTGAAGTATTAGATATGTTTACTTTTGAGTCTGAAGAGACGTTTGAATTTTTAAAAAATATTTGTTCATACAATTATTGGTCATACTCTTTCTGATAAGAGACATAGAATAATGTATTACTATGAATGTTACGACTCATTACAATATCAATTTTGATATCGAGGGGTGAAACAACTTGACATCAAAATTCATAAAACTTAAACCACATGGATCCAATAGAATTCAACGAAAAACATTGAACAAGAACAAAGTACATCTTTCTATTATTACTGGTTTTCTTACATTTGGTTGTTTTCATCTTATTTCTTATTCTCACTTATGTACAAACATATAAAGATTATTTAAACTTTTAAATTTTCTTATTAAAATTTTATTTGATTTCAGTTAACATTCAAAGTGTTACTGATATTTCGACTGTACCAAAAAAAAATTTCGGCAGAAGACATGATTTCTCAAGAACAACACAATATGAATGTTAAATGAATTTATTTATTTAAATACAACACCTAAGAATTTTAAGAACTAATTATGTTGTTTAAATTTGTCAGTTGTTGAGAAAGAAAGTGAAAAAAAAATATCTCATGTAGAGAAATTGTTGCTACAAACTTCAAATTAGAAATCCATACCAATCAATACTTTTACGTATCGAATTGTTACAATAATATGTAGTAGAAAAATATATAAAATTGGAGACAATAAGATTAGATTATTTTCGACGCCACCAAATTAATATGCAAGCTGAGTTATATCAAAGAATCATGGATAATGTCTTCAAAGGAGAAACCAGAGGTGGTGAAATTAAAAAAAAATTCTTCCATTAACATTTATTAGTGGACCAAGATGACAAAGATATCTTCATTCTTTAGTATTAGTACATAGATTTGGAAAACCAAGTCTCTTATGATGATGACTTGCAATCCATAGTGGAATGAAATAAAAGAAAAATTGTACAGTGTTCAAACACCTACCTAAAAAAATGATAAGGATCCGATTGATGAAATCAAACAATTCGAAGATGCTATATAGGTCTCTATTCAAGAACCAATGTGGAGAATTTTTTAATTCAATTTATATGAAATATCTCTTTCAGTTATCAACTTACAACATCTACCCAACCAACAAAGCTTAACTTATTGGGCAAATCAAAAATTTTAAAAATATTTTGACATATGATCATGCCTCCAAAATAATACTCACTTTGTATTTCACAATGTTTCGTACAAGTGAAGAAATATAGAGAATTTCCTGAGCATTATGTATAAGATATACAAAGAAAATGTTGGAAGGACAAAAATAAAGGAGGTGTAATTGGATGTATAAGTCTCACAAATCCAGTAGAAGAAGAAACATATTATCTCAGGTTATTTATAAATCATGTAAAAGGACCAACATCTTTTGAATATTTGTTGATGATGTATGGTAGACAATGTACTGCTTTCAAAGACATACATAAAAGAGGTTTTTTGGAAGTTGATCAAAATATTACAAAATGTTTGAATGAAGTTCTGTTTTTCAAATGTCATACAAATTGCAAAGAATGTTTGCAGTAATTTTAGTGTATTGTGCACCAATATATGTGAAAGTTTTATCAAATACATTGTTTGAAGTATTGTCTATTGATTTCAAAAGAGAACCTGACACATTACAAGTTTCGAGTACTTTGAAAAGCTCAATTTTTTTTGAACAACATGGGAAAAGACACAAGTTCATATGATCTTGCTACTGTTCCTAATCTATATATATAAAAGAAGGCTTTGGCTCTCCCAAAGCCTACCAACTCAGCATTTTGGAGAAATCTGCATCCGCCAAATGTCTCTCCTCCTCAGCCGCCACATGTCTATCCTTTCAGATTTTAAGAGTCAATAAAACTGCCATTTTTCTTCCTTAACTTTCTTCCTTAATCTCTCTAACTGTTCATTCTCTTTTGATGTGTGCAAATGTAACCGCTAAATGAATGAAAACAGAGTAAATGAGAGCGAGAGAGCAGGGAAAAGAGAGAAAAACCTGAGAGGAAAAGTATAAATGGATCTTCCCACTCGCTATAGGCTCCATAGTTTCTCTATTTATACTATTTCTAACAACCCTAACCTCCCCGACGGTTTACCGCTCCTCCCTCTCCGGCGGTACTACTCCGCCTCCGCCACAGCGGCGTCCATTTTTGTGGAGTCGAAGCTGAAGCCGATCCCAATTTCTGACCTCCCTCCGCCTCCACGGTTTGCGTACTTGATATCCGGCTCTGTCGGAGACGGCGCGATGCTCTGTCGCTTGCTGGAGGCGCTGTACCATCCGAATAATCAGTAGTTGCGCACCTCGACGCTGAGTCTTCCGCCGAGGAGCGGCTCGATCTGTTTAATTACGTTAATGCCCATCCGGTGTTTTAGAGATTCCAGAATGTTCGGATGATTACCAAGGCTAATTTGGTAACTTACAGTGGGCCGACAATGGTGGCGAATACGCTGCACGCGGCTGTGATTTTGTTGAAGGAAGGTGGGGAGTGGGATTGGTTTATTAATCTCAGTGCTTCTGATTATCCACTGGTGACTCAAGATGGTAATGATTTCTGTTTTTCTTTTTATGTTGATTTTGATGCTATCTGTTGCTTTGAGTTTGATGATTTCTGGGTTGTTGACTACAGTTCAAGTCATCCCTTGCTTCTCCATCTCCAAAAATCAAGATTCCTCCAAAATCAGGTAGTAATTGTATGCATGTACTAATTTTGTTAAATTGAGTATTAAATATTATTGTATAAAAGGGATACTGAACATTTTTTTAATTCAATTATGTACTATTAATATTAATTTCTATATATCAAAATAAATACAGATTTTATACTTTTGGATTAGTGTTGGTCCCATCTCAAATTTTCGTCTCCCATGCAACAATATGTTGATTCCTATTAAAATTGATATAGTGTACATGTTGATTAATTTGTTCCAAATTGATACTAATTAATTAAACTTGAGATTTCAACTACTCTTTGGTTAAGAAACCTGGATTCCGAGTCCTTAAAACTTAAAGTTGTTTCAATAACTATTGTTTCTTGCGTTTCACATATAGTTAATCCTGTAAGTAGTTCTTATGTTAGAGTTATGGTATTTCATAAACTTCACTTGGTTTTTCTTGGGGAAGCTAAATCTAGCTAATTTTTTTTTTCGACATGGGGATGGAGCTCAAGGACCTCATTTTCTCCACCAATTCGTCGTAAAGTCAACAACCATTTGGTGCAATACTCTCACGACCACTTTGAATGGCTCAACATTGTTAATCAATACTATGTTGGTGCGAACAATTCAATTTATGTACTACATTGTGTCTTAATATTTGGAGTTTTTAAGTATTATTCAACTTAATTGTGTTTCTTTATTGCTCTCAACTCTCAAGGCTGAAGGCGACAACTTATAAATTATGGTCGACTTGAACCGTCATTCATATGGATAAGAGTTCAAAAATACCATATGAAAGAAACTGACATTGAAAATGTAAATTAAACAAGTCATAAAGGTTGTGCAACGCACGGGTCAATATATAAAAGTGTGGTTTGTGGAGCTCTACAATATTGCCAAGTGTCCTCCCTTAAAATCATTTTATTTATGAAATGTTAAAAAATAAAAAATAAATATGTAAGTTACAAATGCTTGGAAGAAATTGCTAATGTTGTATGCCTTTTTCTATATGAAATCTTTGGTTACAAATTTGAATAATAGTTTGTCCAACATTTCAAATTGGAAAAAAAAAAAAAACAATAATGCTCTTGCAAAACTAATGACATTGACAAAAAATAGGTGCTAAAAAAACTTAGGATATGTTGAAAGTGAATCATATCGGGAATTGTGAAAAAAATAGATGATGTTCTATTATTTTATTTAAAAAAATATTTTTAATGGGAATTATAAAAAAAAGTGGATAAAGTAGAAAAAATAAATCAGAGTTATAGGATTCTGCAAATTAATAAATAACATGATTATGATATTATCCATTCAAAATGCGGATGGACACATCCAATCCAAGCACCCCTTTGACCATTGGGAAATTATAATAAAACATTAAAACAACAGATGTAACAATTGGTTAAAATTAATAAAAAGAACACAAAAAGAAAACAATTACACATGAAATCATTATGTAAACATGATAAAAAGAGCATTTAAAGGCAAAATCGAAACAAAACAGGTGCCTTCAAGCGATAAAAATGAGATTTATTCTATACTTTTTAAAGGAAGATATGAAAATGCCTAATACAATAGTTAAAACA
This sequence comes from Scutellaria galericulata, assembly GCA_946896805.1. Classification (NCBI taxonomy): domain Eukaryota; kingdom Viridiplantae; phylum Streptophyta; class Magnoliopsida; order Lamiales; family Lamiaceae; genus Scutellaria; species Scutellaria galericulata. Next base: position 11,895,443 of record OX335792.1, read on the forward strand.
CCTATAAAGAACTAGCAATTAACAATGTTGTGCTAAAAATCAAATGAAAAAAAAAACAATGAGAGATTATTTTAAAGATATAGAAAGAAATATCATACATAAAAATACATCAACAAACACTTATAAAATAATATTACTTATAAAATAAAAATTAAATAACTGTTATATGAAGCCCGTGCGTTGCACGGGTTCAAACCTAGTTATTACTAAAGCTTACGTAAACAATGATTTACCTAGAAAGATAGTTGATATGAAATGTGAATTGACATACCTAAACAAGATCAAGAAGCTATACATAACCTAAATATCGAACAACATAAAACTTTTTCAATGATCATAGATTGCATAAATTAAGGAAATGGAGGATTTTTTTTCATCGATGGGTCGGACATATATATGTACTAACAAGGGTAAATGAAAGTATAATTGTTCAAACTTCAAAAAGAGGACCAAAGATTTTTAAGGAAAATCACGATCATAATTGAAGAGTAAGTCATTTATCTTCTATAAAAATGAATGAGAAAAAAATATAAATTTAATCCCAAGAAAAAAGAAGAGTAAGAGTAAGACACAAAAGACAATCAAAAAAGAAAATATATAATTAGGAGTCAATACACAAACTTATTATCTTTTGTTTCAGAATTTCGAAACTCATTATTATTATTATTTTGATTATTTGATTTTTTTTCTAGATCTTGATTTCTTAGGAATAGAAGAACCCGGTTTTATTAATCTAATGCAATAATGTTTGTTCTACATTTTTAACAAATCTCAAATTGATGTTCTTGGTTTTTAATTATTTGGGTTTTACATGCTATATATTACACTTAACTTTAATATGCTTCAACGAAAATTAAAGACCAATTACACTAACTTTAATACACTTGAAAAAAAAATTAATGATCATTAAGTGATGGAAAAAAAACCGCAAGATCAAAGAAACAAATACATGCAAATAATAATAATAATTATAATAATAATAATATCAACAACAAAATTTGTCCTCCACGTGCAAAGCACGTGTTGTCTACTAGTATATATATATATTCTAATAGACGCAAAGCTACAAAAGAAAAATCTCCAAAAGGTAATCGATGAGCCTTGTTCACACTACAAGAATCTCAATTAGCCAGAGTTTCTGATTTATTTAAAACTAGTAAATAAAACTTAAATATGATAAATGAGCTGGTCCGTCTGGATAGGTGACCAAGACGAGCATGCAAGTGATTAGCCATTGTGCGCACACCGAGGGCTGCCACCTTGGACTTCAAGCTAGACAACTAAGGTTGCACATGATAGACACCTTCACTGTATGGCCCTCAAGCCAATTTCACCTCGTTGTGGGATCTTTAATTAGAAGAGAATTAGGAAAGAATTCCAATGAAACGTTGACAATTTTTGGTAAATTGATGCACCAAAATGAGATTTGTAGCAGCACCAGACACACACAATACATCAGATAATAAATAAGAGCGTGAAGGTGTATGAAAATGAGAAATACCAATATGAGAAATAGGGAATCCCATCCCATTAGCAATCTATATTATCTGTATCATCATATTCTAAATGAATGGAGAGGTTACCTAGGTCACCGGTCGAATTGTAAGATGCGCCGAATTCATGAGCCAAGAAGGAGCATGAGAATAAGCCAATGATTGAGCTATATTCACGGAAGGCTGCAGCCGCTTACAGTATGAGGTTGTATGACCTTTGTATCAAAAAAATTGGCAAACAACAGAATACTCATGGAAGTTGCCACGGCCCCCACCTCAATCGCTGCTAAAATTACTACATCCTTGGCTACTACCTCCACCATGGCCACGACTATTCGAAGAATGACCACGACCACCAGACTACTTAGAATGTGTACTCTGGTACGATGTAGAAGATGCTACATTGGTCATTGCAACAAGATTAGAGCTCTTTATCTCCATTTGTTTCAGGTAGATCTCATGTTCAATCAACCTGTCTCGTAACTCTTCAAAGTGAAATGGGGTTTCTCAAGTTCGAACAGAACTCACAATCTCACGGTAGTCCTGACTAAGCTCGTTAATAATATAAAGAATCAGATTGTCATCTTTAACTGGGTCGTCAATAAGGCCAAGTTCATTAGTTAGTGCTTTGATGTGGTTGACATACTCCGCAAATGATTTATTTCCAATTTTTGCCTTCATCAAGACAGTCTTCAAATACATCACATGTGCCCTGGATGTACAAGCAAAGGTGCGGGATAAGATGGACCACACTATAGAGGTAGTGGTTGCAAACAATAGGATAGGTAATATATCCAAAGAAAACCGGTCCTAAAATTGCCGCTAATTGGAGCTAATCTTGTTTGAACGAGAGATTCGCAGCCTCAGGCTAGGTGATTGCACTAGGTTTCGGGTTCATGTCATCTATGTATTCGATTAGGGAGAAACCATTCAATAAGACACACAAGTGGGTGCGCCATGAAGGGAAATTTGTGGTGGTTAGCTTAATCAACATATGGTGGTAAGTAGGGAGGGGAATCAGTGAATGGAGTGATTGTGCTGACGTGGTACTGATGGTGTCAGAATTGATGTTGCTTTCAGTGGACATGGCTAGCGGAAGAGAGATCAGATCGGACAAATTATCTCGTGAGATAGAGACTTAAAGTGATACCATAACGGAAGAGAGGTCAAATTGAAAAAATTATCTCGTGAGAGAGGGAAAGTCAAAGTGATACCATATAAGATCAGGAGATATTATGTGATTATTCTTCCATTATTAAATCTTCTTTCTCAAATTACCAAAACATGTTCGATTACTTGTTAGAAAATCAAACAATAAATCAAATCATAAACACATGAATAGGATAAAGAATCAAGAACTTGAATTGAAATTAAAGATCCATCAAGATTCGAATCAGACTACTAATAAATCCTAAAAATGTTAAGAAATTAACTAGATATGACGATAAACAAACTCATAGACAAGATTGAACACATCGTATCAAAGCTAATCAAATCTAACAAAAGAGGAAAGATAAAGAAAAACTATATTCCAATGATGATCTCTCAATTCCTTAATCTCTTGAATTTTTCTTCTCTTCCTTTAGATGCTCTCAAAATATGTTATTTTCTCTCTATGAATGTCTCTTCTTAATTCTAGAACAATTCTGGGTATTTATAACATCTTGGAGGTCTCCTAAGTCAAGTATATGTCGAAAATACACCAAATAATAAGTTTTTGACAAATCTCGGTCTTTCAGGTCGTGAAATTAGTTTTCCAATGCCATAAGTTTCAGCTCAATATCAAATTTTAGAGGAAGTTGTGATCAAAATACTAAAGCCCTGTTGGGACAAAAAAACATAATGTTACAACTTTTGCCTTCTCTGAATATTCTGCTTTCTTAAAGAGAAAATTGAAAAACGTGATCAACATGAAAATTGTAGATCTCTTCCTTAGATTGCCAATAAAATAAATATCTCCCAATTTGAATTTCTAAATCAAGAGATATGTTATTTCTCCCACAGCTATGTGTGTAAGTTGAAACTCACGTTTTCCACTAAAACATGAAACTAACTACAAAAACCATTAAATGCACTCATACATGATAATCATAGAAATCACCCACAAAAATAAACCTAAATATACTAATTAATGAATAAATAAATGTATGTAAAAAAACATGAAAAATGACACTTATCAGTTTATAGAAATGGCAGGTCTGGGACGGGTTTGACCGGTCCCAAGACCTGTCCCGCTAGAATTTTTGTAGATCTAGGACCCATCCCGCCCCACCTGAAAACCCATTCTGCCCCTCCTCAAACCCACCCCATGAACCCGGCGAGTAAACCCACCCCACCCCACCGCTCGCCTGCTTTGTTTTTTTTTTTTTCCAAGTCGTTCAAAATATGGGGTCAATCTTTTCTTGTTAATGAAAACAAGCCAAAGATATTATAAATAAAGTGAGGATCCCAGAGAAATAGGAAAGCAAGTCTTGATGTTAGTACAGTTTTGATTACAAGCATGAGTTTTTGCAAAAGAGAAAAAGAAGATGCAAGTCTTTAATTAATAGAGACAACAAAATGGCCTAAGATATTGCACATGCTGCTCCTCGTCTATAACACCTCTCAATTCCAAAGAACTGCCTAATGCATTATATATACATATATATATATATATATATATATATATATATATATATTATGGGCCAGGTCCAGGGTGGGTTTAGCAAATACTAGGACCCGCCCCGAGACCCGTTTGATCGGGTATTTACCCATCCCATGCGGGTCAGGTTTGTGACGGGTCCGGGTTTGAACCCGACCCATTGTCATCCCTATCAATTTACTTTTTTTCAGTTTCAAATATTTGTATGAACTGAAACAAAAAGATGCGGTACAAAGTGTTGGAACTCTGTATAGCACTTTAGAAGCTTACACTTGTGTTCTGTGCTCCGAACAAAAACACTAGATAAAATATAATACAAGTTTTAGTACAAAGAACAAGGTAAAGAAATCCCCCTCCCCCCGAAGTTGTTCTTTTCTAACTTCACTCCATCGAAAACTCTACATCCCTCACATATATAAGTTTAACCACTGGGATGACACAAAAGCAAAAACTCTCTTGAAAGAATATGATATTCAGCCCTAAAGTGGAAAATAACAAAAGAAATACTGAGATGGAAAGTGTTGTAGAAAGTGATCCAACACACCAGTATTAGAAAAATATGCTTTAAAACTTTTGTGATCTGTTTTCCTTCTCTTTTCCACACTTCTCTTAGCTTGCCTTAATATGAATGGTAAAACTGAAATTTATAGATGATTACCACTTGCCAACGTCTTGTAAAAAGTTAAACTTACTTTCTTCTTTGTTTGATCATGGAAAAGTCTTTTATTGTTGTTTGATGGAGAATCTCAAGTTGAAACGGTTTGGGTGGTGCTTTCTACTAGTAAGAAATCAGTAATAAATAGGGAAAAAATATCAATTATGTGGTTTTAATAATAAAAAAGAGAAAGAGAAAATTTTGACCACATAAACATATATTTAGTAGAAAAGAGATGGAACACATGTAATGACTAAAATATATCAAAAAATATAAAAGATAATAAAGAAAAGGTTTGATTATGAAAGAATAGAAAAATCCTAGATAAATAGAAGTCCTTACCAAATCAAACTCTTTCTATATTTCCGATATTATCAAAATAACATAACCAATCAATATATTCGTTCAGAAGCAATATATTGTGATTAATATGACTTCTGAATTTGTAAAACATGTACAATATAAAAGGAAATAAAATTATACTAGTACAAACACATAACAAACATGCACAATATATTCCCCAGAGATGTTGTAATATCTTTTTTCACACCATGGACAGCATCTTAATCCGTGTAGAAAATAATAACCATAAATAACAATATATACTAGTACGAACACACAACAAACAACAACCTTATATCTTTTTACCAATTAGCATTTCAACCTTTCAGTTGTAGAACAATTCAAAAAAAAAATTCAAATGGTATGTGATATGGTCGAACCAAGTCGAACCGAGTTCTTCTCTTAGAAACCGAACTGAGGTCAAAGTCAACGTATGTGAAGTCGGAAGAAACAAGCTGTTCGGCCGCCTTCGGATCAAACTAAGGAAGCGCAAGCTAGTGCAGTTGTGAAATACGATGACGAACTAAATTAGTTATGAGACACGATGAAGAACTGATATGCGAGGAAGCTAAGCGAACTGTGTTACAACCTTATGATCGAACTAATGAAAAGGGAGCTGATTTAGCTCGAAGTTATAACGACGAACTGAATCATAGAGAAAAGTGACGAACAGGTTTTGACTCTAACTAACCGCTATTTCTGCGGACCCGTTAGCCCATATCCCATATTTTGTGGGATGAATCTCAACTAACTCGTATTCCAGGGAGTATATATATATCTCTTGTGTTCATTCTTTATTTCCTTATGCACACCTATATTTAAAATACACACATGCACAATTGCAAAAAGAACACATAAATATTCTCTTCCTTTTTTCTGACTTGAGCATCGGAGTCCCATCGCCGGGAATCCCTCCCGGTGTTTGTTTTGCAGATCTTTGGGTTCAAGATTACAAGTTTTTGGATCGGGAAACCGGAGAATCGAATCGGAGCAACATCAGGGTTCAAGATCTCGAGTTTTTGGGTTGAAGAACCGGAGCTTCGGATCGGAGCAACATCAATTGGCGCCGTCTGTGGGAAAACAATCTGAGTTTTTAAGACGTTGAAGATAACAGACATGGTGAATACTAGAGGATCAAGGAGAAGGATGGAAGTCGGTGATTCATCTAGAAGACATGAAAATCGAGAGGGTGACCGGAGTCCTACCCCGGTGGATCCCCCTCGTACCATTACTTTAACGCCGAAGGAACTGGCAGATTTGACGGAGGCAGCTGTTCAGAAGGCTATGGGGAAACAAAGAGTTGAGTCACAGCAGGATAGATCACGAACGGATGAGAGGGAAAGCCAGTTTGATCACTCTCGGGGACAGAAACGAGGCCACAATGAATTATCGAAAAGGGTTAACGAGCTGAAAAGAGAATTGAAAGAAGTTCAGCGTAATATCCGACGAGTTCCTAAGGGTTCAAGGGGGAATCCCTTTTCGGAGGAAGTGATGGAAGACGAATTACCAGCATCTTTTCAACCAATGAATTTTGATTACGATGGTACTGCTGATCCGTGGGATCATTTGTGCCGGTTTGAAAATACCGCTCTCTTACACCGGTATTCAGATGGCATCAAGTGCAGGGTGTTCGCTACTACCCTCACCAAGGCTGCTCAGACCTGGTTCAGCCAACTGACTGATGGAACTATTCATGACATCGAACAATTATCAGAGTTATTCTTACATCAGTTCGTCAATGCTAGAAGACAGCGGCGATCTACTCATACTCTGTTCGGGGTAAAACAGAAAGGGGATGAGACGTTGAGAGAGTACGTTAAAAGGTTTACAGATACGACCCGGGAAGCTCCTGAGGCTTCAGATGACTTAATAGTCAACGCCTTTATACAGGGTTTGAAAGAGGGCGACCTTCATACCTCTCTGGTTAAGAAGATGCCAAAGAATTTCGATGATTTATTGTAGAGATCCACCAAGTATATCAACCTAGAAGAGGCAGTTCGAATTAAGAAAGGTGAGAGCTCCAGCCGAGAGCTAATAAGTCACAGGAAGAGGAGTCCACAAGAAGGAAGGAGATGGGAGAGTCCCGAGCAAAGTTCACACTCCCACCATTACGAGATACCAGGGTAGGGAGGAGATATGACCAGTACACGCCATTGACTGTTCTCCTCGAACAAGTGCTGATGGAGATAGGGAACTTGCCCCAATTAAGATGGCCAGCGACCCGGAGCCCAAGTCCCAAGAAACCGTCTATCTTTGGAAATGGCAAGCTCTGTCGCTTTCATAATGAATATGGACATGGTACTGATGAATGCTCGCATCTGAAGGACGAACTGGAAATGCTGATTAGGGAGAACAGACTCGCTCGGTATGTTCGTCGAACAGGTACGAACTGATTAATGATGAAGCGAGGCGGACAGGTTTGAATTCAATACTTGAAATGTCACACTTCTGTATGGTGCTTGCTACTCTTTTCAATTTCTCTTACCTTAATAAAATGAGAAATATTCACTCTCCATGGATGTAAGCTAATTTAGCTGAACTACGTTAAATCGTTGTGTTTTTTCTTTTCTGTTTGATTTCGTATGATTGCTGTTATGCTTGCTAATTAAGCGAACTGAAACGTTCCCTCGGAATGTCCTGATTAAGCGAACTACAACATTCCATCGGAATGTAAACACTCCCTCGGAGTGTCCTGATTAAGCGAACTAAAACATTCCCTCGGAATGTCCTGATTAAGCGAACTACAACATTCCCTCGGAATGTCCTGATTAAGCGAACTATAACATTCCCTCGGAATGTAAACACTCCCTCGGAATGTCCTGATTAAGCGAACTACAACATTCCCTCGGAATGTCCACTCCCTCGGAGTATCCTGATTAAGCGAACCAACACATTCCCTCGGAATGACTTGATTAAGCGAACCAACACATTCCCTCGGAATGTCCTAATTAAGCGAACTACAACATTCCCTCGGAATGTACACTCCCTTGGAGTATCCTGGTTAAGCGAACCAACACATTTCCTCGGAATGACCTGATTAAGCGAACTAACACATTCCCTCGGAATGTCCTGGTTAAGCGAACCAACACATTCCCTCGAAATGTACTGATTAAGCGAAGTATGACATTTTGAACGAACCAAAAACATTCCCTCGAAACGTATTGACTAAACGAACTGAAACATTCCTCGGAATGTGCTGATTGAGCGAACTGATAAGTTACTTATATATCCTATGGTTCATTAGTTTATTGATAAAGTTTTAATGATTCAAGTACCTTATACTTACAACCAAACAGATATACATGATTGGAAAAAGTCGTAATAGGAAGTTCGATAGATTGTTCGCAATAAGACACGAAACATTTCTGGACAAAAAAATATATAAGAAAATTTTACAAACTATCAGCAGACGATTCCTCGGAAGGGGCCGGGAGGACTGACGGATCAACAGTGGAGGTCGGCGGTACAGGGAGATCGAACATCTCCTCGGGCAGATCCGTGGCACCTTCGATTGGAAGAGGATTCGAGCTAGAACTTTGACGCTCAGGAAGAACCTCCGAAATAGCTTGTTCTAAATATTCTTCCCATCAAACCGCGTCAACTGGTTCGTTCGGATTTCCCTACCAGCTGGGAGGACTAGAGAAGGATTGCATTAACTTTTGACCTAGTTCGGAGAGGCGAAACTGAAATTGAGATTCCGGCAGCACTTGACCGGTCTCTTGTTGATATTGCTGTAAGACTCTCGTCACCTGCTCCTGGCATAAGCGAACTACCTCTAGGAAATAGGCTTCGGCCATCGGAGCAGCCTTGGAGAGAAAAAGGACAAAGTTCCAAATCTGATGGAAGATCCTGTCACGATAGCCGGCGGCAATCAACGTCATCTCCGGGCTCCGATCGAATTGATGATAACCTTCCATTGATCCAGCTTGATAATCCTGCCTTCTCATCTCCTCCCCAAACTGAGCCTTCAAGCTCTTTTCCTGCTCCAGTTCCTCTCGAAGCCTTCGGTTCCCTGCCTCCATTGCGAAAAGAGTTGTCTGCTTCTCCATGGCAAAATTCTCTTTTTGTAGCAACAGCTCATCCTTTTTCAAACCATCTGAGCGGGCTACTGCTAGATCGACTTCGCACTGTTCCAGTAGAGCAGTTAGCTTGTCGGCCTTCTCAGCATGAATGGATAGATCGCTTTCCAGCGTCTTTTTCTCATCCATGACCTCCTTTAACTTGGCGTAGCTTTTCCGAGTCTCGGCTCGCCGACGAAGGGTTTTCTTAGCATAGTCCTTGAAAAAAAATTTGGCATGAGCAAGGCGAGTTAGATTCTTTTTCACTTCTTTCTCCTCGGGATCGAGCTCATCCTTGCCACTTTCCGCCGCGCCTTCCTCCATCACTGCCAGCTCGCTCGCAGCTGCTTCTTCGGTTCGCTGCTTCTTTCACCTCGAACTCTGTGAGGAAGAAACCCCTATTTTCTTAGCGGAGGTTACTGCAGCCTGATCCTCATGAACCTCTATTATTAAATCAATGGGTTCAGAAGGCGCGCCTGTAGCAGGAAGTGGGTTAGGTTGGATTTTTTAGGAAGACTGAATGGCAGTTGTGGGAGAGGTGGGCCCCAAACTCTCTAGGAGAACCCCCGCCTCCTCCTGCAGGATGTTCTCCGTTGAGCCAGACGTCTTGCTAGCCAATTTAGCAAGACGAGCTTCCTCAATCTGCTTATAGGTCGCAGCCAAGTCAGGATCTACGCCATGCTGAGAGGGAGAAAAAGGAGTTCGCTCCTCGGCAGGAACCTCGGCAACAAAACTGAAAAATTGATGCATCATCTTGTCTACAAAAAAGAATAATATAGTCAAGACACAGTTCGACACAATAGTATGAATTAACGTGAGAAAGTACAAGAATTAAAGAATAACCTAAATTGAATCCGGTGGGGGTTTGGCTGTTCGGGTAAAACCCCCAAAAAGACAACAAGGACTCGCAGGAGTTTAACCTCACTATGTCGAACCACCCCTTTGCGAAAATTTTATTCAGAAGAGAAATTTGGGAATCGATTTAAGGAGGAGGATCTAGTTGGGCAGAAGTCTGAGCCCAAGGAAGCGAACGAAAAGGTTCATTCACTGGTTCGTGAATAAAACAATAGTATTTCTCCTAGGAATTGACTTTCTCGTCCCCGGGAGATAGAAAAAAAGCTCACCTCTCGCCTCTGCAAGGGCATAAATAGAAGTGGAAAGGGTTCGTATGCTTTAATATAAAGCAAGATCGGAATCGCTCAGAAGATGGTTCGACCCCCATCCATTTGCAAACCATATAAAAAGAAACTATATAACTTATGGAATTTGGGTGTAATTGGTTCAAGCATACACCAAATGTCAAACCAATCTCAAGAAAGAATGGATGAATAAGAGGAACTAGCCCTAGGGTTACATGCTTCAAAAACCAAGTCTGATGGCCAGCGGGAGCTCTATGGGGCCTATCATCAGAGTTAGGAATTACAACCGAATAACCACCCACCAGGAAGGAACTAAGTAATATGGTATGAGTATGAGTGGCTCTAGTGGAAGAAAATACTGTGTCTATAGATTTCTTTCGGGATTTTTTGGGGAAATTGGAGGTTTTCCTTTGTGGTGAAAATGGAGAATCAGGGTTCATGGGTCTGGAATCAGAATGCAGAGGGAATTGGTCAAAACCCTCTTCTGAGTCACTCTCATCCCTAAGACGAATTAAACGATGGGAAGACGCCATTAAAATATAAGGACTGAGAAAACGAAGATTGGTACCTGGGAGTTGAAAGATTCTAGAGATTGGGAAGAAAGTCCGATGTTGATAATAGGTCTACAGTGATTCCTCTGGTGAAGGGATTTTGCAGCGTTTCTGCAAAAGGATTTCTGGGATGATAAAAGTGATATATATAGGGAGAAGATGATGCTTAGCATGGAAGATAACGATTGATGTTTGGGGGGGAAAAATTGAAAAGTTGCTTCTTTTGGCCTTGGGATGCGACGAAATCTGACGGTGGAAAACGAAGAGACGCTAAGCGGGAAACATGCTTCGCCACGTGTCGATTAGATGGGACTAAAGCGACTGAAGAGACGTTTCGCCTTGGAAAGACGCGTTAAGTGTTCGGCTAATACGCTAGCGAACTACGTTAAAGCGTGTAAACATGCACTTCGAAGGGGGGAGTACTTGATATGGTCGAACCAAGTCGAACCGAGTTCTTCTCTTAGAAACCGAACTGAGGTCAAAGTCAACGTATGTGAAGTCGGAAGAAACAAGCTGTTCGGCCGCCTTCGGATCGAACTAAGGAAGCGCAAGCTAGTGCAGTTGTGAAATACGATGACGAACTAAATTAGTTATGGGACATGATGAAGAACTGATATGCGAGGAAGCTAAGCGAACTGTGTTACAACCTTATGATCGAACTAATGAAAATGGAGCTGATTTAGCTCGGAGATATAACGCGAACTGAATCACAGAGAAAAGTGACGAACAGGTTTTGACTCTAACTAACCGCTATTTCTGCGGACCCGTTAGCCCATATCCCATATTTTGTGGGATGAATCTCAACTAACTCGTATTCCAGGGAGTATATATATATCTCTTGTGTTCATTCTTTATTTCCTTATGCACACCTATATTTAAAATACACACATGCACAATTGCAAAAAGAACATATAAATATTCTCTTCCTTTTTTCTGACTTGAGCATCGGAGTCCCATCGCCGGGAATCCCTCCCGGTGTTTGTTTTGCAGGTCTTTGGGTTCAAGATTACAAGTTTTTGGATCGGGAAACCGGAGAATCGAATCGGAGCAACATCAGGGTTCAAGATTTCGAGTTTTTGGGTTGAAGAACCGGAGTTTCGGATCGGAGCAACATCAGTATGTTTTCTCTTTCAAGATTGTCACCTCGGTTGTTAAGCAACTAGAATCTACAAACTATTCTATGCCATTGTATGAAAAAATTATATATATATATATATATATATATATATATATATATAAAATAACAAGACCACAGGCAAAAATATCATAACTAATTTTCCCGTCTAAAGATAGTTAATATATATATATATATATATATATATATATATATAAAGAAATTAGTTAGAAAATAAGAAAAATAAAAACTAAAAGATTTATTAACCCTTCTGTATTTGCGTGTCCTGAGGGAGTAGCCGGCTGCAAGGGTGGGAGCGGGGTCATGATGAAATGTTTGGTATTTTGTTTTTCTTTTTTTTTTTTATATAAATTATAATTTCAATTAAATTTTTTCATTAAATATATTCTTAGTGTAGATGTATTAGTTTATAATTTTTATTTGTAATTTCTATTATTTGTATTTGTAAGTTTGGTATGAGGTAAGACAAATGTGAGTATTTTTTTAACAAGTTATAGTTTCAATTAAATAATTGTTTTTTATTTTTAATGCATGATCTAGCAACTCAATCATTTTAATTTGTAATTGGGTGTGGTTATCTGCACCCCAAAAATTACTAAACACACCTCATTTCTATACAAATGAAAAATATAATTACACTATGAATGGAGTGTGTTTAGTAATTTTTAGGGTGCGGATAGCCGCACCCCAAAAATTACTAAACACACCCCATTTCTATACAAATGAAAAATATAATTATACTATGAATGGAGTGTGTTTAGTAATTTTTAGGGTGCGGATAGCCGCACCCTTTGTAATTTTGTTTAATGTCTCTTTTATTTCATATTTGTAATTTTGATAGAGGTGAATAGTGGGGATAGAATGTGAGAATATATATATATATATATATATATATATATATATATTTAACAAATCATGATTTCAAATTAAATAAATTTTCGTCTAAAATTCGATTATAATGTATAGAGCAAATTTAATTATTCTTATTTGTAACTTTGATTATCATCATTTTTATTTTATATTTGTAGTTTTTATGAGTGAGGCGGGGAGATCTGAGGTGTTTTTATATAAATTGCAATTTCAAATTAAATAATTTATTCATTGAAATTTTATTTTTGATGCATGATATATTAAATTTATATTTTTTTATTTTTTATTTATTATTTACATTTCATAATAGAAAAAAAAATGAATTATAAAATTAATCCAATAATTAAATTTTGGTTTAGTCTAATATTATAAATTCATATTATTACATTACATTTTCAAAAATTTAAAATTTTAGATATTATATAATAAACCTTGCAAAGCACGGGAGAAATACTAGTATATATAATAATGAGATCATAGCGCAAAATAGAAAGCTCAATTTTCCCACCCAAAATCTCTTTCTATTTTTGGCAAGTTGATTTCTTACGTAATTTTTTTTATAAGTTTGGGGGAGTGGAAATGAGGGGAACAATAAAGATTAAAAAACTTGTTTGACCCGAGTTGGAATTCTGATCATCACAATCTACACCTATATAAAGGTGGGATACCACTTGAGCTACAAGACTCGTGGCGATTCGGGTCGTCCGACCTAGCCCAACCTGATCGGCCAATCGATAAAGTTGGGTCGGGCCGAGCCAGCCCATCCTCTAGTCGGGCATGTAAAATTGGAGCCTAGCCCAACCTTGCTCAATCCATTGGGGTCATATTTGCCAAAATCCCTAATGTTAAAAAAAATTGTTAATTAAATAAAATTTTAAACCAATTTGCATGGAGAAAGAACTTCATTTAAGATAATCAAACACATACAATTTAAATTATAAGTGGAGCTAAGTCTACTCTTTTTTTTACTTTATTTTGTCCATTAAAATAAATTAATTGAACATTAAAGTTTTTGATATTAGACGACGTGGTAACAAACCAACATAATAAAAGGGTAAAGTTCAAATTATATATTTATTACATATATTTTTTAGTATACTATATCTGTAATATATTCTAATAACACTTAAAACACAATAAAAAAATTCGACTATAGTTAATTTCAAATATGAATATAATTAAATCGAGTCAAGTCAAAATACTGACAAATTTAAGCTTAAACTCGATAAGCCTTAATTTTTTCTTGCCCTTAAAACTGAACTTAATCAACTCTATTTTCATTAAAAAAAATCATAAAATAAAACATGACTATTATTTAATATATGATCAAATATATTAAGAGAAAAAAAGTAAAATAAAAATTTCAGAAATAATATTTGATAAGGTTCATGAATTTAAGGAACTTAAAATGGAATTCAAAAACATTTTAATTTAATTGATGTAGTTTGTCAGTGAATTTTAATTATTTACAATTTTAATTTAAACTAGTTAATAATGGTTGGAAGAAAAAGAATAAATAAAGAAAAATAAAAAATTAAGAGAGAATTGAATCACATGTAGGACATTTAGGAATTGCAAGTTGCACTAAAAAAATAAATAAAATAATTAGCGAGCAATCATGCCGGCCCAAACCCATCTAACCCATTGCGCCACACGTGTCAGGCCGAAAAGTTCCGAAATTTTTTGGGTCACCATTTTTAGAGCCCACTACCAAAAAGTTGAGGAATGGGCTCACATTCGATGAGGGCATAAGAATGAGAAGACTCCATCAATGACTCCTTAGTCAATCTCTGCAAGAGCGGGGGATTCGGTATAACAACTCGCGTTCGTTTGCCAACCATATTTACAGGTCTTTCGGGTTGGCCCATCATCAATCTCAAATTGTCGGCTCTAATTATATAACATAAACTTTCATATTTTTTACTAGTTTAATCAATTGACAATTTCAGAATATGGTTGTGCTCAAAGTTGTATTATTATATTTTGACAATCTTGACTTTTTTCAACTCCAACCTTTCTGATAATAATTTCTTCATGACAACTTTACACTTCGGTGTTAGCGCAACCATATTTAAAAATTGCCCGTTAGTTAAAATTGAAAAAAATATATGAAAATTTATATTATATTTACTTATATTAAAATTTTGGTTAGAATTGCAAATTATAAATGTAAAGTGCGTGATATTTCCATTAATTAACCCTTAATATTATCCAATCAATTAAAATTATGAATATATTTTTAGACGTGTTCTTCTTTTTTAGATAATCTTGAAAATAGAAAAATTAACTATATTCATGTTCAAAACAAATTAATTTGTAAATTGAAAAGTTTGTTGGAGCTCAAGCGTTTATCGCTATATCAAAAAAAATATTGTGGTGAATTTACTTTTATACCATATAGTTTAGCAAGTCAGAAATAATTGATTGTGGTGAGGACACTTTTTTTATTTCATGTAGTGTTGCAGATCAAAAATAATTGCTTGTGGTGAGGATGACAACTTTATGAGTTCAGTGGATTCTTTACCATCTACATATAACAATTGAATTTTCCATCACAAAGGATAAAAAAACTCATTTTTCTTCTACATAAAATTGGCAAATTTGTTCCTAAGTAAAATTATAATAAAAGTAAAAAAAATCAATTTTTTATCGATCATGTATGGATCATATCGTGTAATCCTATATGAATTAGGTCGGATCTTGTAAATCTATGTGGCTGATATCATATTACCCTAAATGAATCATGTCGTATAATCCTATATAGATCATATTGTGTAAACCTATATGAATCAGATCATATTGTGTAATTATATATTGATCATGAGGTTATTTTGGTCCGTTGAAAAAAAAAATTGGTTAAAGGTAAGTTTCTTATCATTTGTGGTTAAAAAATAAGTTTATTATATTTTTGTAGTAGAAATGGCTATTTTCCCTACTTTTCTTTCATATAACGTTTTGATCAGACCTTGGCTGTTGTCCTACTTAACCACTCATTTTAGGGTGCTGACCAAGTCTTTCAGAGTGGCAAGACCAACATGCAAGATGTTGATGCGCACGTCCCACCTTTTAAGGTGCTGCGCCCAACAATCCTCATTCTAGCATCAAGATTCGAACTTGTGACCTTTTTTGATACCATTTGTTAGACCTCAAACGTTCACTACTAAAAGTAATTTACTTATAAACAAAAAGATAAACAAAGACCAATTCTTAGGTCAGACCATTGCGCAGTGCGACGACCAGGTCGGATGGGGTCACTGTGGGGGTCAACCGATATGTATTTAGAGAACATTACATTTCTTTTTAAATCAAAAATATGTATTTTTTTTTCTAATTTGTCTAAATAAATTTTAATAAATAAATAAAAATTCTTCACCCCGATATGTGTTAGAATTTTGTTATTAATTATTAATATTAATAATTCTGACATCCCGAATTAATTTTTTTTAATTGAGTTCACTAATTTTTTAAATGACAAATATATATTTTTCATCTAACATGCCTAAATTAAAATTAATAAATAAAATAATTTATTTTCCATCGCGATACGTGGGTTATAATTTTATTAATTATTAATATTAGTAATTTGGGTATCCTGAACTTGGACATATTAAAAAAATTATATTTTTATCATTAATATTAATTTAGTATTCTCTTAATTAAAAAATATTTGTTTGATGTTAAAGCTAAATTTTAATTAAAAAATAAAAATTTACCTGTTATAGTAGGTAAGAGAACTAAAAAATAGTAAATTTTAAACATAAAATTTAAGAGGTGAAAGATAGACGATGAAAAATATAATGAGTTAAACTTAGAGGACCAAAAAACTTATTTTCTCTCATATATATAGCCTTAATATGTACCGTATACATAAAATTGAAGAGCGAGAAATTATTCAGAGAGAGAGAGAGAGTTTAATATGATAAATTTCATAATAAGACCCAATTAATAAATTATTTTTCAATTCTAGATCGAATTTTTAAAGTTTTTCAATAAGGAGCTCAATTTAACATTTTCTTTTCTCAATTTAAGTCTTGAAATTTAGATTGAGTTCTCAATTCAAGAAAAAAATTTCTTTTTTTCTTTTTTTTTTATATTCATAGATTTATTAATATATTCAATATGTATTTACATTTAAAATAAATTATAACAAACTAGTGCAATTTTGAAACGATTTTAATCTAATTTGTATTAATTTATATATATATATAATTAATGCAATTCAGAAAATTAAGATTCTTTTCATTTTATTAATTTTATGAATAAAAGTTCAAAAACCCAATTTTAATATTAATCAATTTATTATAAATTATATTTTATGAATTGAATCAATTATATTTTTTTATATAAATTAATACAAGTCAGATGAAAATCATTCTAAAATTTCACTACATTGTCTTAATTTATCGAAAATATAAATACATATTAAAATATAAAGAAAGTTATAAATATAATTAAAAATAAAAAAGAAAAAGAAAATTGAATTTTGTCTTGAATTGAGAACTTAATCTAATATTAAGCCCTTATTGAGAAACTTTAAAAAGTGGATCTAAAATTAAGAACTAATCTATAAATTGGATCTTATTATGAAATTTATCCGAATTTAATATACATATTATATACGAAAAATGCTTTAATATGAAGGTGAAATTATTGAGAACTATACATTGGGTGTGTTGGAAGGGTATTTTTATCTTGTGAAATTAAAATGAATAAGAAACAGAGTGGGTGGAAAGTGGAAACCCTATTTGGCCCTCGTAAATAAGCCCCAGCTCCGCTATAAGTAGCCGTACTCTGTGATTGCTAGGGTTATGGTCGCAGACTCGCAGGAAATCGAATTCCGTTCTCCAGATTTCCTCTTACCCATGGTAATCATTCTTTCCACAAGCTATACTTCGCGTTAATCTCAGCTAATTTACACGTGTTTTGTTCGAATGTAGTGTTGCCGTGTTGTTTCTTATGGGGATTGAAATTTGGACACTGGATAAACTGGGTTTTAGGAATTACTTTTCTATCAAAATTTTCGATTCAAGTGTTCTATATTTTTCTCTGTTAATGGTTTGTTGTTGTTGTTGTTGTTATTCTTTTCTTCTTTTTCGAAGATGCTTATTTGAGCCAAATATGGTTGATTTTCTTAGTCTACATATATTTTGATTTTATGGAAGTACTAGTTTCGATGTTCATTTCCTTTGTGCCTCTTGTTTTTCAAAATTGAATTGTGCGTTTTCTCTCTTTTTTTTTTTTTTTCATTTTGTAGATGCGAGTTATGTTTCTGTGTTTTGTAGATTCGTGTAATGTTTCCTCATTCTGAAATTTGATGATTAACTGGTTTCTTATGTGTTGTAATAATCTTAGTAATATGAGCTTCTGAATATTTAGATATCATGTTTTTTTTTGATCTGGTCAAGCACCATTTATCATCAAAATTTGAAATGTTTAATCTAATTTTTCTTTTTAATTTTCCAGGTTTAACAGTGGCCAACCTTCATGACACCAAGAAACTTCTCCTTTTGCGTTTTTCTCAAGCAGAGGCTCAACAATGCATGATGTATGATTTTATTTTCCCACTGTACTACTCTAATGAACCAAAATGAGATTTCTGTGTACAAGGTCATTTAAAAATTCTTCAGCAATTTCTTTTAAATTTAGAAGATTTTGGCGCTAATTGGTTTTGTAAATCCTTCTGCAATCCACATGTTTGTGATCATGTAGAGAATTGACTATAACTTCTAGATAATGCTTTCAACAAATTTTGACCTTCATCAATTAACTTTGTCCTCCGGAACTTGTTTCTGATGCATACTATTCTTTAAAATTGCAGAAAGTCTCAACTTATCATTATCAATTATGATGGGAAGTTTTTCCCATTTGCTGCAATTCAAGAAATAAACTTTTATGTGCAAATACTTTTGTCATCAATAATTCTTACTCCTCCATCAATGAATTTGTCTTGAATTCATTTGTCCCTGTTGATAGCTCGGTAGTTCCCATGATTTTAATTCTATCGCTATGAAAGATCATTTTTGCATTATCCCTAACCTCAATAATCTGCATGTCATTTGTGGAGTTTTTTTTAAGATCATGTGGTTTTTCCAAGCTTACATATCAATGGGTTGCAGTTGGATTTTTGAATCCAATTAAAGCCAAAAACTTTGAAAAAATTGCTGGACAGTTTTTGAAGAACCTATAAATAGGAATCTTATTTGGTTCATAAGTGGGTGTTTAGTTGGAAAATAAAGTCCTGCATCATATTTATATCGAGAAGTATTGGCCGCAAGTTCTTCATGCCATGCAAGGCAGAGAAGATCATATTAGTAAACAGAAACATTGAGACAGAGCTTGCAAACAGAAACAGAGGAAGCCCAAGGGCTTCCAAGACCTCCAAGGTTCAACTCGCCAAACAAGGTTGATGTGAAACTGAAAAGGTAACACTTGAAATTTCTTATTCCGCGGAATGATTGATTGGCAAGTTGAAAGTTGTCACATAGTTAATTCCTAATAGTTGAAGAACTTGAATATCTGCTATCTGGCATGCCATATTTTGTTCAGCTGTCTTCATATTTTTTTTAGTTTGAAAGTTGCCCAATATTTATATTTTTGGACAATAGTTGATGAGGGTTTATCCTTTCTCTAATATCTTATTGAGAAACTGAAGACATATATCAAAACAAGTTTAAATCAAGAACTGGAGTCTTAGTGATATATGGTGATGAGAAATGTAAGTGAATCAAACCCGTCTCTGAAAATAGAGGGGAAAACAGTGGCCCCATAACACTTTTTGAGGCTGAAGAGAATATATCAAACTTGTTTGTTAACTCTAAAGGAAGGGATTCATCACTGGTTTATTTGAAGCTTGGGAGTACATAAAGATCAGAAGAGGCCCTTTGCTTAAGTTCCTCCATCTCAAACTGCAATTCCTAATGCTGAATATCAACTAATATGACTATCCTGAAGGTATCAAGGGTTAGGTGGTTAGGCTATCCTGCATCGACTCATTTCTCAAATAGACTGTTCGATCCTTCTTTGGTCGTCTTAATGACTTGATACTTAAAGCAGAGTAGCTCCTGGCAGCTAGCCAAGGACGACCTTCGACACTGGAATGCCAAAAGTCTAAGACATTAATCAGGGACAAATTCTACTAGGAATTGCTAGCTACCATTCAAAATATAAGTCAGGGAGATGATAATCCACCCATTCAATAAACAGATTTTGCATGATCATTCATTAAGAATTTGGTCATCAATAAACAGTTTCCTCAATCGATTTCTTCAAATCACTTTCTGTACAATTCTTTTTGGTTGGAAGAATTTTAATTTGAGGATATTAATTTAAATAATTTATACTAAGTAGTTTTCAAATTTATCACAATCATTCAAAAAGTAATTCAACCTCTAAGGTAAGATCATGGGAATATTGAAACTTATTGTCGCTAAATATATTTTTACACATTGAGATTATATTGTGAAAACAAAAACATTATCACTTATAAGTTTGTAGTTAGGACATGATTTTATATTTGTGGTAAGAGGAAAATATACACTAACTTTTTAATATAGAGATGAAACTGCCAAAAACCACAATTTTTGTGGTTATCAAATGAAACGATTATAATTAGGAAACGAAAAAAGGTGAGACTATCCCCACCATGCCATTTTCTAAACACATCCTAATTATATATATATATATATATATATATATATATATATATATATATATATATATATATATATATAAATTACAAAATAAAAAATAAGAAAATCCCAATTATACCATTTATGAATTAGAAAAAAGAAAATTTAAAACCTTCCCCTTCTCTCTCCTTTTCGCTTTCATCTTTCTCGTTTTCTCTCTTAATTTTTTTAGAAATCAGCAACATAATAAGAAACATTTCTCAAGTTAATAAAAAATGTAAAATATATTAAAATTGAATGTAAAATATGGTATTAATAAAAAATTGTGATATATTGTTTCTTAAATCAAACAGTTATTTTATTAGGATATATTAGTTTAC
Source organism: Scutellaria galericulata (assembly GCA_946896805.1). Classification (NCBI taxonomy): domain Eukaryota; kingdom Viridiplantae; phylum Streptophyta; class Magnoliopsida; order Lamiales; family Lamiaceae; genus Scutellaria; species Scutellaria galericulata. The sequence continues at coordinate 11,916,335 of OX335792.1, forward strand.
TGACATATATAATCAAATTAAAAACAAATCGATTAAAAACATATATACAATAACAAACTCCAATAATAAATTAAAAACAAACAGTTATTAATCAAATCAAACGGTTATTTTATTGAGTAGCACTCTTGTACCCCTGGGGCACGGATCCTATGATCCGTGCCCCCAACCCACTCTGACCCGACCCGGACTGTAAACGGGTCGGTATATATATATATATATATTTTTTTTTCCTTCTTTTTTTCCTCAGCAACATCACATTCATTGCTCCTCAAATCATTCCTCCACCTCTTTGCCCTCAACGCACATCAAAACCCTCCTCTGCCATAGCACCACCCTCAGATTCTCTGCCATCGCACCACCGTCGTCGCCGCTAATTCAAGAAATTTGACAAATTTTTCTCCAATTCTCCTCACAACTCCTCAATCTATAAAATATTCTCCACAAAGGCACTTTCTTATTGTTTCTAGGTTTATATTTGTATTATGTGATATGGATTGATCTGTGTTGTGGATGTTTGTGTTGATTTGCTGGCTTGATTTTGTATTTGGGGTGGTATTTGGGTTTTGCAGTGATGAGTGCAAAGTGTTCGATGTAGGGTGGTATTTGGGTTTTGCAGTGATGAGTGCAAAGTGTTCGATGAAATGACTGGTAGAATTTTAATTTAGGAATCTGATTTGAATTTTTTTAATTTTGTTTCATTGTTTTTTGTGGTATTTTGACATTGTAATTGTTTGATGATTTGATTTCTACCGAGAACAGTAGTAAATTAAAGTGACAATAATCTCCATCATTTTTGTTTGTAATTAAAATGTAGATTCAACTGTGTCTTTGACCATTTTTTTTCTTAACTATTTTTGTTGATTTGATCATGTTAATACTTTATCTTGCAATTGGGTGAATTTGACTCTTAATAATTTATCTTACATAGTGTAATACCTTAACAGAAACATGTTAATACATTATGTTATTATCAGTCAAAAGTACTCAGTTGATACTTGAAAGTTATTCAACATATACCTTAAAAGATATACATATGATACCCGAAAGGTATTCAACTGATATTTAAAAGATATTCAACATATATCTTGAACAACTTATGTTATTATGGGATAAATTTGGTGTTTTGTAATTACTGATACCTAAGCCAAATAGATGAAATACCTCAGATGATAATTACTAATACCTCATGTGTGATTGTATGTAGGTCTTTCCTCAAACAAGACATAGACTTTGTCTATGACATCTACAACAAAATTCAGTAAATAGATTTGTAAAGATACACCAAACAAGCCAGTTCAAATTCAACAACACTAAAGGAGTTTGGTTCTAAAGCTCCAAATCCTAGATTATTTTAAATGAATTTTGAAACTGTAATTCTAGAGTACCATTAACTTATGTAATTAATATTATTATGTTTTACACTTTATGACTATGTATCTTTATGTTTTTAACTAGTTTTGATATATTTATATATGTAAGTATCTAATAACACAAAGGTAAATACTTTAAAGAGATTTATGTAATACTTTTAAGACAAGTATCCATTATCTTTAAATGTAAGTATATAATACTATATATATGAATAAGTCATACATTTAAGGTATTAGTGTAATACCTTAAAGTGCATATGTAATATCTTAAAGGTATTATCTGAATGATTCATTATATTGTTTAAAATGTTATACCTTAAAGGTATTTATATAATAGTTTAACAATATTTATTAAATAACTCAATTATTAATATGCAATACCTCAAAGGTATCTATATAATACCTTTAAGGTTACTTAAAAATATGAATTCAATATCTTGAAATATAAGTATATAGATAGTACCTTAAAGGTATTATAACCAAAATCACTGTTATCATCCCAAAATCATCAAATATATCAAACATAAACATTGTTATCAACCCCAATTCCCAAAACATAGAAATTAAAAAGATTGTTTCAATCCAATTACACAAATATAGAAATTGAAAACATTGTTTATAATCAAATGATGGCATTTCGGAAGCTTCTTATCGGAAAAGAACTTTTGTGACGACTCAAACATTTCTGGACTTGAGCTGCAAACTTATTTCTTTTTTATTTTATTCTTCATCTTTAGCAGCTTCATCATATAGTAATTGGAAATAATTGAAATCTCTCTTATAACAAAGAAAAACTTCATGTGTTTCCTGCAAAATAAAATAGAAACATGTCTATCAGTCATAATACTATCATAATATAAGTATTTATCAAAATACTTAAAACTATTCAACTAATACTTTGAATGTAGATAGTTGATACCTAAAAAGTATATAGTAGATACCTCGAAGGTATACATGTGATACCTGAAAGGTATTCAGCAAATACCTCAATAGTATACATGTGATACCTGAAATATACTCAAATAATACCTAAAAGGTATTCAACAGATACCTCGAATGTATCACATGTCATACATTAAATCAATACATATTATATTTTGATATTAAAACATTTAACATATAACCGTATAGTCAAATAAACAGAACCAAACACATTTTCCTTTTGCATAAGAAAACAAAATCATAACAAATAACTTTTAATACATTTAAGGTAACACATGTGATATATTAAAGTAACATGTACATATGATACCTTAAGGGTATTCACTTGATATTTTAGAGTAACATCCTATATATATGCATGTAATACCTTTTAGATAATCATATGATACCTTAAATGAACGCATATAATACCTTCAGACTATTCATGCGATATCTTAAAGGATATTCACACAAAATCATACCTAAACAATATAAGAGCATAACACCTTCAACATATAAAAATATATATTCAGAGTACAATAATATTAACAATATAAGAAAAACACCTATCAATAGCAACACCCATTTTTTTCTTTTGCATAAGAAAATCACAACAAATAACTTTTAAAGTATATAACTAAAATACTTATATAAATACATGTGATCCCTTAAAGTAAGACATGTGATACTTTAAGGGTCTTCATCTGATACCTATATACAGAAACTCAGAAACACAAAAAATTAAAAACATGTGTATACAAAAATTAATACTTGAAAGTAACATTTAAGGTAACACATGTGATATATTAAAGTAACACTCTATATATATGCATGTAATACCTTTCAAATAATCATATAATACCTCAAATGAACATATATAATACCCTAAGACTAATAATGTGACACCTAAACAATACAAGACAAATACCTAACTATCAACTGCAAGAACCACATTTCCCTTTTCCAACTTCTTCCCAACAAGTTGTTTTTGCAAAGTTACCAGAATTTCATTCCAACAACATTCCTTGTATATATTATTCTAACATAGACAAAATAAAATTACATAACATGATTATGAATTCACTAGAAGAAAAACATAAACATGAAGGCCAAACATATAACAATATATACAATACACAAACTCTTCAACAAATAAAATATACAATAAACAGAAAAACTCCAAGAATTGAAACAGTAACACAAAGCACACTAAAACAGAGAACCATATATTCAAAAATTAATCTGTACATTCAGCAACTTCCAATTTGTTCAATAAAATTACAAAATACAAAAATTAATCCAATTTGTTTCACATAAACTTCCAACTCTAAACACAACTACAAACACAAATTACATAATAAGATTCAGTTTAATATAACTATCACAAAAAAACATGAAAAACCCTAGAATTTGACAAAAACAAACATTCAAACTAACAAACTCAGAAGAAACAAATAAACATGAAAATAAACGGAAAAAAATTATGCAGACTCAAAAAACCCTAGAAATTCGAATACTCAGATACAACCACACTAAAATCAGTAGATAGGGAAAAATACATTAGCCACTTACCACTAACAAATCGAAGTGAAAATCTCCAAATATCCTTCAAATATACCGATAATCTTCCACACAATAGCAAGAAATTCACAAAGCACCGAAGAAACGAACCAGAAATTGAGAAAAACAGAGAAGAAATCGAGTCGAAGAAAGAGACGTAGAAAATAAGAGAAAAACACCGAAGAAACAAACCAGAAATTGAGAAAAACAGAGAAGAAATCTAGCCGAAGAAAGAGATAGAGAAAAGAAGAGAAAGAAGAGCAGTTTCAGAGAGTGAAAACTAAATTTTTTGTCTATTTTATTAGGATATATTAGTTTACTGACATATTTAGGATATATTGAAAACATATATACAACAACAAACTCCACAATAAAAGTTTCAAATAACAATTTGATTGTTCCATAATCTATTGATGAATTCAAATAAATTGTCTTCGAGATACATCCTGGTAAGTCTCTAGGTTTGGATGGTTATAATCCAGGGTTTTACCAAAAACCTTGGCGTTTCATAGGGCAAGATGTGTTTGAGCATGGCCAGAAATGGATCCAATATGTTTCTTTACCATCGAGATTGAATGATACAAGAATTGTCTTGATTCCTATTCGCCTGAATCTATGAAGTATTATCGTCCGATAGCTCTTTATAACGTCTTATATATTTATAAGATTGTGGGAAAGGTGATTGCTAATAGACTTCGTTGTATTATCCCAAAACATATCTAGCATAATCAATCGGTGTTTATTAAGGAGAGTCCATCACAAATAATATCATGATTGCTTCGAAACCCTTCACCGTGTGAAGAGGAAGACATAAGGTAAGCATTGAAAATCGATATTAGCAAAACTTATCTGAGAAATATTTTGCTGCGTTTGGTTTTGCTCCTGTTTTTGTGGACCTTATTATGGAGTGTGTGCCTACCGTTTATTACTTGGTGAGATTAAATAAACAAAATGTTGGACCCTTCTTTTTACACGTTTATACTTGTGTTGAAGGCCTTTCAACACTTATTACACAAGCTGAAGCTCAGGGTGTTTTACATGGTTATAAGGTTTGTCGAGGTGCTCCTATAATATCACATTTATTATTTACTATGACAGTATATTCTTTTTTAGAGCCTTTACTGATGAAACTTGAAAATTGAAGGACTTATTCTTAACAAATCAGGTTACGTCGGGACAAGCTATAAATTTCGATACATTAGAAATTTTCTTAGTGGAAATACTCGTGGGAGACTCGGTATGATATCTTTGTGGCAAGTTCACACTCCTCTAAATACTAGCTGTTACCTGGAATTGCCATCGATGATTAGAAGGAAAATAAAGTTATTTTTAGGTATTTAAAAGAGCAAATCTGGTTTCATATATTCAAATTTGGAGGGGTATACCACTTTTAAAGGCAAGTAAGAAACTTTTGGTGAAGAAGGTAGCGCAAGCTATACCATCCTATTGCATGAACATTTATCTACTTCTTCTGAGTCTGGCAGATGAAATTTAAAAGATAATAAATTATTTTTGGTGGGGTTCGAACAAAGAAAAAAGATTTCTTTGGATAAATTCATTGTACGTAAGGAGCATGGGGGCTTCGTTTTTGGGTCCTTTTTGGCTTCAACCTTGTAATGTTGGGGACGCAAGCACGGTCTTTTTTAGACTACCCATATACTTTAGTATGTTGTCTTTTCAAAGCTAACTACTACCTCAGTCCCGGCTCAACTTGCCTACGTTGACCGGGCACGGAGATTAAGAAAATGCAGTTGACTCAAGTGGATATGCACTTTTTGATGGCATTTTTGTAATAATATGCACATCAAATCAAGTGGATATACACTTTTTGATGGCATTGTTGTAATAATGTTGAAATATAGGGATATTAAGGTAAATTTTTTTTTGCCATTTATGGGCTGGCAAGTTGAGTTGAGACAAACCAAAATGGCAAGTAGGCAAGTTGAGCTGGGACGGAGGGAGTATTTTCCTAGAGGAAATTTTTTAACACCTAGCCTTAGATTCAATCCAATCTGAAGCACTCAAGTATTGTTAAAACTTGGTTGTCGTTGGAAAATTGGTTATGGTTTTTAAATTGGAATCTAATCTGAAGCACTCAAGTATTGTTAAAACTTGGTTGTCGTTGGAAAATTGGTTATGGTTTTTAAATTGGTGTTTGGAGGTGAACCTTGGATATGTGAGAATAAATTTTTAAAGTTAAAACACCTATGCATGAAGGGTTGAATGAGTTTAAGGTTTATGAGTTGCTTATACTAGACAATGAGAGTGAACTAATTTGTGATAGAATAAGGAAAACGATGCTAAGGCCATTTTAAGCATTCCCATAAATGATGACGAGGTTTGTGACAAAAAAGATTTGGCAATTTAGTCAAAATAGGAAGTATTCGGTTAAATCGGGTTATTTATGCGACCACTGAAGTTTTAGTAAATTGTGATTATCTTCATAAAGTCGGTGGCTAGAATTCTATTTGGAAGCTCCAGTTCTTCCAAAAGTTAGAGTATTTCTTTGGAGAGCGTCTAGGTATGTTCTTTAATGCGTTATAATCTCTTGCATCGTGTTAGAAATTTATGTTTAGATTTTGATGAGACAAAACAACATTTTAATAGGAAAGTAGAGTACCCCATTTTTTCACAATGTTTAAGTGAAACTTAGATTAGTTTTGAGTCGAAAAGTGAAGTTGAAGAATGGAGGCTATCGCAATTTAGTAACCGATTGACACTGCAAACAACAAGAAAAACAACAAGAAAGACCAATATACAGTAGAAGAAGACAATATTTGGATATTGTAAGCAGAATAATACAGCAGCACAGTGAGCAGAGTAGAATACAACAAGCCAACAAAAAGTTGCATTACTGCAAAGGTTGCACAAAGCAAGTACTACACTCTACGTCAAACAAAGACAGAAATAATGAGTTGACAACCACACTCATCAATGCAGTACGAGGAAGATCAGTGTCGTCCGAGGAAATGTCTCTTCAAAAGAAAGACAAAAATAATGAGTTGACAACCACACTCATCAATGCAGTACGAGGAAGATCAGTGTCGTCCGAGGAAATGTCTCTTCAAAACTAGCCAGTAGAGACAAACTAATCAAGCAATACCGAGAACCAGTAATCTACTGACACGTGGACTAACAGACTGCAACAAATCTGCAACCTAATACAGCCGCATTAATTAACCTGGAGTGTAAGACAAGAAAAATTAAATGTGATCCTTCAGAAGCAATTAGTGCGAGCTCAAGAACACTTTAAATGATTCCAATTCAAAGCAGTATGTCTCTCTTCAACAAACATATTTCTTCACCTGTAAATAGAGGAAGAAGTTGACTGAAGCAACCACTGAAAAACTGATTACTCACTCTCAAGCAAGAACAAGCTCTAAAACTCTCAAACACTCAACTCTCAAAGTTTTCAGTCACTCAACCTCTAGAGAATCAGTCAAGCCTTGGAAGAATCTGCACTCAAGATCCACCAAAACTGCTTCAAGCACCAACTGAAGAAACCTATATACTTTTAACCTTTGTGCTGTGTGCTTAAGTTGTTTTAGTGGTGTTCTCATTTGATAGGATTTAGATCTTTATTGAGTGTTTAGCCTTAGGAGTTAAGACAATAACTCTGTGTGAGTTAGTAGGATCCTAGGTGGGTCATCCTGTTGGATTCGAGCAACCTGTGTGGAAGCTGAATCTTACTAGGTGTAATTTGTTAGGTTGGTAGTTGTAAGGGTCAAAGTCCTGTAAAACAACTTGCTTAACTTAGTTCCTCCTCAGAGAAGGAGTAGAGTGGACACAAAAAGATTACACCACCTTCGAACCACTACAAGCCTTTGTGTGTTTATCTTTCTATTTTAGCATTTTTGTTGTTGTACCTTGCTGCATTTGACATCGCATTATACAACATTCAAATTTTGCTAAAACTCATATTTCAGAAAAAGTTTTCAAAAAGAAACTCTATCAAAAGTTTAAGTTTCCACTGCATATGAACTCTGGTACAGTATGTAGCGCCCCGGATCAAAACGAGCAAAATTGATTAATTAAATATTTAACGTATGACTTAATAAGTATGTGCGTTTATTTTGACTGTTTAATTAATTACGTGCGTTTCAGATACGTGTTTAATGCACGTTTTAGATGGATAATTTTCTTGGACATGGTATATAGAATATTTCTATATCATTAGATGCGTATCGAGAAGACGAGAAGATAGAAACGAACTAGGGGTCAATCGGAGACTCGTAGCTCACGTAACGAAGAAAACAGTGAAAACGAAGAATACGACGTATACGAGACGTATACGAAGAGTAGAATATACGAGATATTTCTGATGAATAGTAATGTGGAAAATTCAACCGATGAACAGTGTTTCGGATATTTTTGATGAATAGTGATTTCCGGGAATTCTATAAATAGAGGCTCAATTGATTCTTTTTTCACCGTTTTCCCGAGCGAGCCGAACGAGACAAACGCGATGAAAAACACGTAAGTTCTCTCTCCTCCCTCTTCTCCCTCTCTCCTCTCTTTTCTGCCTCCGGCGCGCCGCCGCTGCCGTGGTGGCCGGAAAATCTAAAACTTCTCGGTTTCAGACGATTTTCACACACAACGTAGGTGTCGTCGAGACAAGTCCAGGACATCTTCCGAAATTCAATTCCGACTTACCATTCACCGGAAAACGGCGAAAAACAGTTGCAAACCCTAACCCTCACCACCATTTCTCTCTCCTCTGTTTCTCTCTCTCTCCTCTTCCTCTCGCCGGAGCAGCCGCCGGAGAAGCTGTTGGTGGTGTGGTGGTGATGCCGGGGTGGTGGCGCCACCGTGGGTGGCGGTGCCGGACCGGAACAGTGGCTATATATATGTATGCATGCATGTGTGTGTTGTATGGTGTATGAGTGTGTGTGTTCGTGCATGCTGTTGGAGGCGCCGTCGGGGGGCGCCGTCGTGGGGGAAGGAACGGCCGGCGACGGGAGGTCACCGGGGAGGTGGAGGGGAAGGAACCTTACGTTGTGTGTGTGTGTGTGAGCTATTGTGTTCGTGTGTGTGTGTGCACGACGGTGGTGGTGGCCGGTGACTGGAGGTCGTCGGCCATGGACTCAGTGGACGGTGGTGGTCGTCGGTGGCAGGTGACCGCCGGCCAAGGAGAGGGAGGTGTGTGTGTGTTTGAGCATGAGTGTGTGTGTTTATGCGTGTGTATATATAGGCTGTGTGTGTGTGTGTTTGGTTGGTCGGGAAAGGTTGCCGGCGACGAGGGGTCGCCGGCGGAGGTGTTGGGAGTCGTCACCGGCCGGAGTTTTGAAGGTTGGGTGTGAATTCGAAAAACCGAGCATCAAAGGATTTTGCGGCGAGATTCTGGGCACTATTCACCGCCGGAATCCGGCGAGGGATGGCCGGAGGTGGTAGCCGGCGGTGCGAGGATTCCTGCGAACTAGGTGGTGGTGGCGGAGGGCGGCGCCACCGCACCGAGTGGCGCTGGGAAGTAGCCTGGTCGAGCAGCCCAGTGCCGGAGACCTGGGAAGGGCCTGGTCGAGAAAACTCGACCAACCTCGTCGAGTCGCGTCTTGCTGCCGAGAAAACTCGGCAGCTGCTGAGAGCTGCCGAGCCCGCCTACCCGAGCTGCCGAGAAAACTCGGCAGCTACCGAGACCGAGCTGCCGAGGACGCCGAGAGCCGGACGCGCCCGTGTGCGCCCATCGCGAGCCGACACGCACACGACGCCGTGTTTTTGATCCGAATCCCGTTTTTTCCGCCGTTCATCTTTTTCGAGTAGTCGTCGACGAGACGTCGTTGACCGAGGGTCGTGGGCCCGGTCAAAGTCCACCCTTTGACCAAAATTACCATTTTACTCCTAACCTTAAAATGCTCCGTTTGAGCTCGTTTGAACTCCAATTGAGCTCATTCGTTTTGCGTTGCGATCCTTATTTCATTCTATATCATCTAAGCCATATGGATTGTATATCCACTCTCGTTTCTTCAACTCCGATCTTTAAAGCTCTCGATCCGTCTCGTCTCAAACGATCATTCTTTTTCCGGATTCTTTATATCTTTAATTATGTTTATTAAGGATCTAAGAAATATCATAACTTATGTAGGCTACTTTTTGGACTGAGCATGGAGTTATCTGATCTTTGGTCCTTGCTACTCACGTGGTAACCACCGAACAAGGTGGGGGTAACCTCTAAACCCTAATAACTCTATGTTTTCTGTTTGTGAACTTATGTGCTTGAGATAAATGTTGTGATTATATGTTGAAAGTGGGGGATAATTGTTAAACCATATGTGCTGTGTTTATATGCTTTTGTTTAGTGTGTCTTTTGGGTTGTGTGTCTGTGGGAGAGTGCTGGTCTTTATGTCTATCGGATACCTGAGATTTCTATACCTGAGCTTCTGTAGGGTCGGGTGATGCCCGTACTTGAGATTCTGTAGGGTCGGATGATACCCGTACCTGAGATTCTGTAGGGTCGGGTGATACCCGTACCTGAGATTCTGTAGGGCGTCCTTTGGATTTTGTGTCCACTAGTGAGTTATGGGCTTGTGCCCATTAGGCTGGGTGTCCATTGATGAGTCATGGGTTGGGAGTCAATTAATGAATAGAATTATATGTTATGCATTATTTATGATTGTTTTGTGTGACTGCTTAACAATTGTTTGAATAAGGAAAGTATCCCTACGAGTGTATTCAACGCACTCACCCCCCACCTGTACTCACACTACAGGAAATGAAGAGACTCAGGATGCGTAGAGAGAGGGGTGCCCTATCAGCTGTGTCCATCTTCTGGTTTTGTCTTTTAAAGTTGTTGCTCGTTTGTAAATGAAAACTGTATTTCTCCTTCTTTGTAAAAGATCCTGATGTTTTTCCGCTGCGTATGGTTTCAAACATTCTTTTATTGGTTGTAACCGATGTTGCCAGTGTAACACTCCTTGTCCTTTCATTATTCTTTCTTTTAAATATCATGCACGCCTCTTTCCCCTTTCTCTCTTATCGCCCAAAGAAGAAAAAACTCTGATATTTTGACCGAAAGATTTCGGGACGTTACACAGTAAGCTACACTGCATTCAAGCTCAATAAACTGTACTGCATTATGCGCTGTATTTTGTTATAGGATATAGTGCTGCAAGTTCGAAAAAGTTCGAAAAATCGATAAAGATTTATTCACCCCCTAATATGGAGCAGGGTGCCGAGTTGGTGTCTGAGCGGGAGGAACCGAGGCCCCTGCTCGTTTACTGGCGTCGTGGCCGGAACAACCAAGCTTAGGGCCTGTGGTGTTGGGCTTTGCTTTTATTTATTTTTATTGCTTGCTTATTGTTATTTAGAGGGTGTATTGGTTTAGGATTTCACAGGATTTTAAAAGATTTTTTTTTTGTAAAAAAATCCGCTGGTATCCAATCAGGATTTTATGTCACTTAAAAAAAATCCACTGGTATTCAATCTGGATTTTCAAGATTTTTTAAAGTGTGCATTCAAATTCATTGGTATTCATGCAAGACTTTTTACTATTTAAAAATAATCCATTGGTATTCAAAAATATAAGAATTTTACAGGATTGTTGTGTTAGATGGATTTTGAAGGACTTTTTAGTGATATCTATAAATACCAACAATCCCATCCAAACCCATCAGATTTTAGAGGACTCTTGAAGTGTCTGTTAAAGTGCTTCCCCCGGTAATGTTTTTTCACCTTTGTCTTTATACTGCAATTCTATGAAAAAAATTTCGTGATATGTATAGTGTGTGTATATACTGTATCTCTTTGTTTGTATTGGGTGATACTATTGACGTTGTCATGTATGAATATGTGAGCTATATTGGATTATGAGATGCTATGGGCGTTTTCATGTATATACTGTATCTCTTTGTTTGTATTGGGTAATACTTGTTAATGGTTTCATCCATATCTTTTTATGTATATATAAAAATCAATCACTCTCATGTCTTTATACTTGTTAATGGTTTTCATGTATATACACGCACAGTGACTGAGTAGCTGCGATTTTTTTTGTGATTTGATCTTGAGAGTGATTTCTCGCAATTTTAAGTTGTCTGGATTGAGTTTTCCATAATCGACTGTTCTGATGCTTATAGTCCTGTTTACCTGGTAATTAGCTGTCTACTCTTCATTATTGATGTTTGCTCTTGATATAATTGATCATTCGGGCTTGTATTTATTCCGATTCTATTGTTACGATGTGGGAGAATAATTGGATTTTAATCTGAATTGATTTCTTTCCAGAAATAGTAGAATTTTGGCTTTTAATTATTAATAAGGACCAATTAGCAAATGACAACCCAGATCCGAATCCATAAAGTTAACAATGTAGTAGAGCTCCATCATATTTCACTCTCTCTTTCTCTGATTTTTAATGATTTTTGCTGTTTTATGTGATGAATGTTTCGAAGAGGTGCAGGAGATTATGGAAATTGAACTTGCTGCATATAATGCCAAATAATATTGCTATAATTTTCAGTTGTTTAGGCATCAATTTAGGACGTATTTTAAAGGCTTTTATTTTGAATGAACTTTTTTTATGACGATTGTGTATATTTGAAATTCACTCCAATAAGTACAGATTTGAAACATGTTTATCTTTTAGAATTCATAGTTTCATTCATCTAAAAATACTCCCGTTACTTTTTTTAGTAATTCAAATGGGAGATTCACAAGGAAATAATAAAGGAAAGGGAAAAGAGAAAGAAAACTATGAAGCTTGGACCAAGGAGGATTCCAATGAAGTGTTACAACTGATAGTGGATGCTATAAAAAGTGGCTGCGTGATGCTAATGGGTCAATTAGCAAATTAAATGTTGAGAGAGTCATCCTTCCTCGTCTCAATGCTAAAATTAAGTTTCCTAAAACGTATAATCATTACCTGAGTCGAATGAAGTGGTTTAAGAAACAATATAATAATATGTCATCACTTATGCGCAAAAAATCTGGCTTTAGGTGGGACCCAATTTTAAAGACATTCACCGCTAGTGATGAAATATAGAAAGAATACTTAAAGGTGAGATTACTTCGTAATCTTTTCAATATATTAATAGTTTACAAGTGTAGTGCATTATATTATTTTCAATATATTAATGACGAAATTATTTTATTTGCTAGTCCCACCCAAGTCACAAAAATCTTTGAGGAAAAAGTATGGTTGATTATGAGGATTTGAAGATTGTCTTCGGGGGTGGAACTGCTGGTGGGTACAGTTCCATATCAGTAGACCCTAATTATACTGATGCTACAACTTTTAGGAAAGAAAATACCGATTTTGGGATGGAAAATTTTTCATATGATCCGAACAGTGATGCATTCATAGCACCAGATCACTATGAACCACCATTTCAACCTCTATCACCTCGCCCAAGCATTTCACCACCTCAACCCCCTTTAGGCTCGGAGGTTCCCACTAATAACCCAATTAATCGTAAGCGGAGTAGGCCCGAGGATGGAGGGAGTTCTAACTCAGTTGGGAACAACAATACAGTTCTAGAAAATATATCTGTTGGCATTGAGACTATAGCTGTTAATTTTGAAAAAATGTCTAACTTGATGGAGAAAATAGAAAGAGACAGAGAGGCAAAGGGAACTATTTGGAGTGCTATAAAAGAGGTCCCAAATTTGGATAACCGAACTCGCTACATGGCAGCTGATTTTCTTGATACTAATGCAAAGAAAGACCTTTTCTTGAAGATGTCAATAGAAGAGCGCTCAGATTGGATAAAGTATAAGTTAGGATGAACAATATTGTTTTGGTGTTATTTTTGTTTCGCTTACTTGAAGTATTTTCTTTACAATTTGGTTGTGTATGAACACATGTTGGTTTTGTCAAACTATATTGTTTTGGTATTATTTTGGTTGCACTTGTTTGAAGTGCTTGCTTTATATTTTGGTTGTGTATGAACACATTTTGGATTAATGGAACTATATTGTTTTGGAGTTATTTTGGTGTACTTGATTGAAATATTTTAGCATATGTTACTTTCATTATTCTATTATTATTTTCAGTTATATTTTATTTATATAGGTACAATGTCACATTCGAGTATGTATGAAGGTAGTGACATAGATGAAGAAGAAATGGATGACGAAGAGAAAGATGACGAAGAATTTTATGAAGCCATGTATGCATGTGTAATGGCAATTCATGCATTAATGCATGTGTTGGATCAGTTCCTAGTTATGATATGTAATGAACAAATTGAGCGTCCATTAAATCGACGATGGATTACTAACAAAGGAAATTACTATATACACCGAGCATTAAATGATGATCCTACAATATTTCGACAAGTTTATAGGATGTATCCGATGTGTTTCGAAAGTTATGTGCACTTCTTAGAGAAAAAACACCTCTAGAGGATACACGATATATTTGTGTTGAAGAAATGCTTGCATCATTCCTACAAATTGTTGGTCAGAATACTCGATATTGTGTAATTCGTAACACATTTGGCCGATCACAAATTTCTGCAAATGAAAATTTTCACAAGATTTTGAAGGCTTTGAACATGATAGCACCTACTTTGATAGCTAAACCAGGTTCAAGTGTACATGCTAAAATCAGAGAAAACACAAGGTTCTTCCCTTTCTTCAAGGTATGTACTAATTATCTAACAATACAAATTATAATTAAAATGGCCTACTATATTTATATTTTTCATACGAAAAATTATTATATACGCTAAATTTTAGGATTGCATTGGAGCTATTGACGGGACACATATTCCAGCAATAGTAAGGGGGCAAGATGTAAGCAGTTATCGTAATCGTCATGGAAAAATATCAAAAAATGTATTAGCCGCTTGTAATTTTGATTTGGAGTTCATGTATGTTCTAAGTGGGTGGGAGGGTCTGGCTCATGATTCTAAGTTACTAAATGATTCTATAACAAGGAGGAATAGACTTAAAGTGACACAAGGTAAATACTTATTTTTTATATTATTGTTATTATTGTTATTATTAGTATTATTATTATAATACTAATATTATATATTGCATATGTAATTAGGTAAATATTTTTTGGTGGATTGTGGATTTCCTAACCGACGCCAGTTTTTAGCTCCATTTCGAGGTGTAAGATATCATCTACAAGATTTTGCAGGTCAGAGTAATGACCCTGAAAATGAGAAAAAATTGTTCAATCTTCGTCATGCGTCTTTAAGAAATGTGATCGAGAGAATATTTGGTATTTTTAAATCAAGGTTCACAATTTTTAAGTCAGCACCTCCATTTTTATTTAAGACACAAGCAGAACTTATATTAGCATGTGCAACTCTACATAACTTTCTTCGCAAAGAATGTCGTTCTGATGAATTTCCAATTGAACCGATGGACGAACCTTCATCTTCAACATTACCGGTTAATGAAGACCATAACTTTGAGCCTATTATTCAAACCCAAGAGCAAGAGCGACAAGACGCTAATGCTTAGAGGACTAGTATAGCTATGGATATGTGGATGAATGCTATTTAGGAGGACATGATATTATGGAGAATTATTTTTTTTATTTTTTTTTATCTTTGACTCTTTTTAAATTCGAATGTATGAAAAAAATCTTGAACTCTTATCGTATGTCATAAATCCATGAAGTTCTGTAAAGTCCACAAAGTCCTACAGAATCCATTAAAATCCTGATTAAAAAGTCTTTACAGAATCTTGCAAAATCTTAAAAGTCATAAAAATCCTGCAAAGTCTTTTAAAGCCGCATGACTTTTTTCAGCTTAAAAAGTCCTTTAAAATCCTAATCCAATACACCCCCTTAGTTTACTTTTATTCTGTTCAGAGGGCCTGATAGAATTATGGGCTTGGGCTTGGGATTTGTGGTTTACGCTTTTTAGCTGATAGGGATTGAACGTTGTTGATCATTGATTATGATATTTTTTTGAGATTAAGGAAGCCGCTGGCTTTGGGTAAACAACTTGACTGTTTGATTTTTGAGTGCTAACAATTTGGTCTGACCTGCCGGATCACTCACCGCTGAGATGACGAATACACGCAGCGAATAGAGAATTGAAAAGTTGGAGGCTGATCAGGCGAAAATTAAGGAACATCTGAAGAAATTAACGGGGGATCAAGCGATTATGAGTCAGCAGTTAACGGAAATTGCTACGACTTTGTCTCACCTATCCGTGTCCGTCAAGGCGACTCTACCAAGGCAAAGCGCGGTGTCGATTCCACAGGTGGCGGAAGAGGGCACATCCGCCAGCGCGGGGTCGGGGTTTTTGCCGCCCGACAGATTTAGGGTATCGGTTCCGCCCACGCTGCATTTCTTCGATGGCACGAATACCATTGGCTAGCTCGCTAGGACAAATCAACAATTTGAACTTCATCATACAACACTTGAGATGAAATTTTCCGCTGCTTTGGTGGTCATGGAAGATGCAGTTTTATATTGCTTTTCGTGGATTCGCGTCAGGAGACCGAATCTATCGTAGGAGAAATTCTCGCAAGCCCTGACAACCCATTTTGATACTCGTTTTAAAGAAATTTCTTTCGAACATTTGGCAGATGTGGAGCAGATAGGGACGATGGACGATTATGTTACAGTGTTTGTGCAGTTGGCAAGTCAAGTTTCGGGACTCAGTGATGCGCATTATCCGGGGTACTTCATGAAGGGGTTAGTTGATACAGTTCGAAGTTCCCTTCGCCTGCTACAACCGGACCTGGAAATGGCGATGGAGTTAGCAAGAGACATTGAGGAGAATTTGGCCGTCTAGGCAGGGGGTCAAATATCAAAACCGAGCAGCAACCAGTTCTTCCGCTCTAATCCTTTTAACCGACCTCTAAAGGGGACATGAACAGGTCCGATTTCATCTTTCAGCAGCAAGGCCTCGGCTGCTGGCTCTTCAGTCCCACAGCAACCCAATAGGACCCAACAGGACCCAAGGTGGATGGTCATCCATGTCCGGGCAGTCCACGGCCTTGTCCGGTTTACCCGTTTGACATCGCAGGATTTCGCTGACCTGCGAGCTAAATGACTGTGTTTCCGTTGTAAGAATCCGTACATTCTTGGGCATGAATGTCCACTAAAACAGTTAAGGGTAATGTTAGCAGAGAAGGATGAGACACTTGACCTTCACCAATTTGAGTTTGTAGAAAACCCCGACGAGGAAGAATCGGAAGAGGGACTACAGGAAACACCTGCTGAGGAGGATGTGGCCCTTCCAGTGTATTTTATGGCGTGTATCATTGGTCCACGCACCATGCGTTTGAGAGGGGTGCTACAAGGACGTACGGTGACTATTTTGATTGACAGTAAGGCTAGTCATAATTTCATTTCTAGTTCGCTGATAACAATTCTAAGTCTGAGACCCGATAGAACAGGCCGATTTGGAGTGCAGTTAAGGGATAGCCGGCGCTAAGAATCTAAGGGCATCTGCCGAGGTGTGGTACTTACTATGGACGATTGCACTGTTGTTGCGGATTGCTATGTGTTTCCGCTCAGCGGAGTGGATGTGATTCTCGGGGTGAAGTGGCTGGCAACTCTGGGAGAGGTCAGAACAAATTGAGAGAATATGACGATGACGTTTGATTGCAAGGGGAGACATGTGTTGTTGAGGGGTGACCCGGCTTTGTGCCGGAGCCCTGTCGGTATTCGGGAATTGATCCAAACCCGAGAGATGGAGTTTTGGGCCGTGGTATTGGAAGAGGAGCCACCAGTGTTGTTGGAACCGATGCACACTAACGTGAACGATGTGCTGTTGTATTTTGATGAAGTTTTTGGTGAACCCAAGGGGCTGCCACCTAGACGAAACATGGAACACCAGATAGAATTATCCCCAAATGCAGGGCCAGTATAGTGCGACCGTATCGATATGGGCATACGCAGAAGGATGAGATTGAGCGATTAGTCTCAGATATATTGATGACACAGATTATCCGCCCTAGTTCCAGTCCTTTCTCAAGTCCGGTTCTGTTGGTGAAAAAGAAAGATAGGAGCTGGCGTTTCTACGTAGATTATAGGGAACTTAATAAAGTACCATATCGGATAAATACCCGATTCCAGTGATACAGGAGATGCTGGACGAACTATCAGGAGTTGTGATATTTTCAAAGATTGATCTCTGTTCGGGGTACCATCAGATTCGAGTGGCAGACAGGGATATCCACAAGATGATGGAGTTAAGGAAGTGAGACACACAAGAACGAAAATACAATAATAAACTTTCCCGGGAACAGTTCCCGTCCTAAGCCAAAGGCCGCTAATATTATTATTGTCCAATAATCCCAAATTAACCTAATAACAATGTACTTATACTCTTACGAAAGCCCATGGGCCAAAATATAAACTGAAGTAAAAATAATTAATAAAGCTAATAAACTGGAATGAATAACAAGATCACTTATCGTTCTTCTTCGGACGCCTCTTATAAACAACAAGAGGCGTATCAATTCCCTCACTCTCAAGAGACGCCTTATACGCAAGGCGATAGTCAGGAAACTGCTATAGAAAGAACTTCTCATCAACCCAAGTAGCATCTTCAGGTGGACGATGCAGCCAAAAAACGAGCACCGACGAGACCCAATCGGTCTCCTTCCATACCTCCCGTCTGCTAACAATCGAATCAGACACGAACTCAACAACATTCCCAAAACAGTCTGGAGGTAAAACCGGCTCCACAACAAGATCCCCCACATTAGGCTTCAGTTGGGAAACATGAAAAACAAGATGGATTGACGACACTTCAGGAAGCTTAAGACGATATGCCACCGTCCCAACCCTCTCCTCAATCATAAATGGCCCAAAATAACGAGGAGCTAACTTGATATTCAAACATTTAAATAGGGACAGCTGGCGGTATGGCCTAAATTTCAAGAAAACCTGATCACCCACCTCAAAAGAAACGTCGCGGCGATGCTTATTTGCTTCACGACGCATACGTTGCTGTGCGCGATCAATGTGAAAGTGCAGCTGTTTCAAAATCTCATCTCGATCACCCAACTCATCTGCCACAGCCTTAACCCGAATCTCCCCCGGAAGCCACTGCGAGATAGTGGGGGGTTTCCGTCTGTATACAACCTCAAAAGGTATGCGGCCCGTAGCCGAATGGTGACTAGTGTTGAAACAATACTCGACCCAAGACAGCCATTGCGTCCACTGTTTCGGGTGGTCTGAAGCAAAGCATCGTAAGTACGTCTCCAAGAAACGGTTCAGAACCTCAGATTGCCCATCCGTCTCTGGGTGATAGGCGGAACTTATTCGTAACCGGGTACCCGTGGCAACAAACAACTCCTTCCAAAAAGAACTTAAGAAAATCGGATCTCTATCCAACACAATAGAACACGGCACCCCGTGAAGGCGCACCACCTCACGATAAAACGCAGTAGCCACCACCCAAGCCGTATACGGATGAGTCAACCCCAAGAAATGAGCCGCTTTTCACAAACGATCAACCACCACCAATATAACATCCTAGTTATTGGAACGAGAGAGGCCCGATATAAAATTCATACTTACATCTTGCCATATCATATCCGGAATTGGAAGAGGGTGAAGTAAACCTGCAGGGCTACGGTTATCAGATTTATTCTTCTGGTAAACCAAACATTCTGAGATAAAACGTGTAACAATCTTCATCATGCTCGGCCAGTATACATTCGAGGCCAACTGTCGGTAGGTCCGCCAAGCACCCGCGTGGCCACCTGAAGGAGTGGAATGAAATTCTGTCAACAATCGTAGAATCCATCTAGGGCCGGAAGGAATAGTCAATCGTCCCTTAAAATAGAGTAATCCGTTAGCAAGAACAAATGGTTGACTAACAGAATGACCATCCTCCAAGGTCCGCACAATTGGACCATAAACTACATCCTCACGGACAGCGTGTCTCAAAGCCGTCCACTCCAGCCACTGTGGAACCGAAATGAAAGCACACTGGAGATCCAAATCACGCCGTGAGAGTGCATCTGCGGCCACATTTGAGACTCCCGTCTTATATTCCACCACAAAGTCAAAACCAATCCATTTTGCAACCTAATATTACTGTTCTAGGGAGATAATAGCTTGCTGGAGCAGATGTTGGAGGCTATGGTAATTCGTGCGGACCACAAAGCGATGGCCCAACAGATAGAGACGCCAATGAAGAACCGCAAGAATGAGAGCCATGAGTTCCTTATCGTACATGGATTTGAGGGCATTTCGGCCCGAGAGTGCCTTGCTGAAATAAGCAATGGGACGACGGTTCTGCATCAACACCGCTCTCAACCCATGGCCTGAGGCGTCACACTCAATGTAAAAAGGCTCTGAAAAATTCGGAACAGCCAAGACAAGTGCTGAGGTGATCGCACGCTGTAATGCCTCGAAGGCAAGTTGAGCGGCTGGTGTGCACTCAAATTTCCCGTCGACCTCATTCTTGAGCAAGGCAGTAAGAGGGAGAACAAGTTTCCTATAATCATGAATGAACCGACGATAATAATCGGTCAGGCCAAGAAAGCCCCGAACTCCCTTCAACGATCGCGGCGTCAGCCATTAAAGAACAGCCGACACTTTGGAATGATCCATCTGCATCCCTTTTGCGGACACAACATGGCCCAAGTAGTCAATAGAAGAGCGAGCCTAAGCGCACTTCCTCGGATTCACCACAAACGATGCCGCTACAAGAATACCCAGAACCTTATGAAGGTGTGAAACATGAGCATCCTAATCAACACTATAGACGAGAATGTCATCGAAGAACACAAGCACAAAACGACGCAACTAGGGACGGAACAAGTTGTTCATCACCACCTGAAAGGTAGAAGGAGCGTTCATCAACCCGAAAGGCATTACCAAAAATTTGTAATGGCCCGAGTGTGTTCGAAATCCCGTTTTTGGAATATCCTCCACAGCGACCCGGATCTGATGATACCCAACACGTAAATCCAATCTCATAAACCACGTCGCCCCATGCAACTCATCAAGAAGCTCCTGAATAACCAGGAATGGTATTTATCCGGAACCGTACGTTTATTTAATTCATGGTAGTCCACATAAAAACGCCAACTATCATCCTTTGTGTGCACTAATAGAACTGGACTGGAATACGGGCCAGTGCTGGGCTGAATAAGGCCTGTTGTAAGCATCTCGTGAACAAGACGTTCAATCTCAGTTTTTTGGGCTGCTGAATACTGATATGGTCGGACTAACACCGGGGCCGATCCTGGCTGCAAGGTAATACGATGATCGCACTCTCGAGTAGGGGGCAGCCCGGGAAGAGGTGATAGAACCTGTGGAAACTCTTGCAATAAAGCCTGAATGTCGGGTGGAAGAGAGTCATCAAAGACCGTTCCTTGGGACAACTCAAGGGGCCACAATAACCAAGTCGAATCAATGTCTGTTATTTTTTAAAGAGAACAAATAGAAATTTGATGACACGTGAGTCCCGGCTCACTGTGCA
Source organism: Scutellaria galericulata (assembly GCA_946896805.1). Classification (NCBI taxonomy): domain Eukaryota; kingdom Viridiplantae; phylum Streptophyta; class Magnoliopsida; order Lamiales; family Lamiaceae; genus Scutellaria; species Scutellaria galericulata. Next base: position 11,937,537 of record OX335792.1, read on the forward strand.
AACAAACGGGCATCCCTTGGAAGAAAAAAAATCATGGTAAGAGAGGCCCAATTGGCTCGCACCTCACCCAAAGTTGATAACCAAGAAACCCCCAAGATAATGTCAATCCCGCTGATAGTGAAGACATAAACAGTGACCACGAATTGAGCTGAGCCAAAAGAGATGGGAACAACCCGGCAAACACCCGTCGTGTTCGTATCCTTGCCATCACCCAATCGAACGGGTAAAGAAGACGATGAATCCATGGGTAAGTTCAGAGTGGAAACAGTACGGGGCGAGATAAAACAATGGGTGGCTCCACTATCAATCATCACTACCACCGGCGAACCATTAATGGTGCCGCACAATTTCATAATTTGAAATCCGTCAAACCTACAAGCTATTGCAGCGGAAATATGTAAGGCTTGTAGTTCGACAGAAGTAACACCCTCAGTCGCAGAAACCGTATCTGTGCCCCCCAAATCAAATTCTTCATCCTCGTCAACCACAATCATGACCTTGAGAGACTTGTTCGCGTAGATGTGCAGCGGGTGATAGGGATCACGACAACAGAAGCATAAACCCTTGGCCCGCAAGTCCCTATACTCTATTTGGGACATTTTTCTGGCCGCCCGAGACGGTTGATTTACCTATGAACCGGTGGAGTCGGAAGTACGCTGAAAAGGGGTGTACGCTGGTGGCGATCAGTTGGAATCTGTCGAGCGGAAAGGTCCTGATTGAACAGGGATCGGGGAAAACACCCCATTGGATCGGGTATACCCGGTTTGAGGTAAAGATCGATTAGTGGAATAGGGTCGTACCGGAGAGTAACTTGGCCTGCCAGGGATAGTACTTCGCATTCCAGGCAATTCACGTTCAATATCGCGGGTTGTATGTATAGTCGCGCTTATGTCCTCCGTGTCCCGAAAGTGTATGTGAATGCGAATGTCCTCACAAAGACCACTGAGGAATAACCCAAGCGCATCTGATTTGGAAAGAGATGGGACAGTGGCGAGGCGGGAGATGAAGATGTCAACATACTCGTCTACTGATCTCGTTTGCCGCGTTAGGCCCAAAGCCTCACAGGGGTTGGTGCGGGGATCATCCCCATAGCGTCGTAACAACTCCAGGGTGAATTTCTTCCGACTCAAAGCGGGGGCGTCATTCATTAGCCACTGAAGCTAATGTAGGGTTGCACCCTCCATGACAATCAAGGCATATTCAAGCTTCATATCGTTCGAGGTATTATCAATACGAATGAACTGTTCTACCTTGACAATCCAAGTAGATGGATTTTCTCCGTTAAATCCAGGAAGTTCAAGTTTCACTAATTTGGGTTTCAATGGGGTCGCAGACGGTCCCGTGGGTTGATTACCAATAGAAAACTCAAATTATGTTGTGGTGCCTTCAGGAATCACCGACTTATCGCAGTCAATTCACTGCGTTAGAGAAGCGATGGAGGCGGTAAGTGTCTCAACCGCCATGTGAACCGAAGCCAAACCCGAACTCAGATTCGTTACTTCCTTCTCCAACGTAATCACCTTAGTCTCCAAATTCTCAACACGTGTTTCACTACGGTTCGTCATTCGGCAAGTCGGACCAATTGATGGAGTTAAGGAAGTGAGACACAAGAATGAAAATCTGGGAACGGTTCCTGGTAGTTACATCGGGAACATCTGGGAACGGTTCTACAATTTCTAAGTGTCAATCAATTTAAGGTGAACATGAAGAAATGCACATTTGGGTGTCTAAAGGTCTAATACCTGGGACATATCATTTCAGCAGCTGAGGTTGAGATGGATCCCGTAAAAATTAAGGTCGTGGTGGAATGGCCTCATCCACAAAGTATTCGTGAGGTGTGTGGATTTTTGGGTCTAACCGGTTACTATCGCCGGTTTGTGTGGGATTATGGGTCGATCGCAAGACCCTTGATAGCTTTGCTAAAGAAATCAGCCCCTATTCCGTTTGTTTGGACCGAGTCGGCTGAAGAGGCTTTTCAGAGATTGAAGACAGCCTTGACCGCAGCTCCCGTGCTCGCCATGCCTGATTTCAAGAAGCATTTCATGATAGAATGTGATGCTTCGGGTATCGGGCTGGGTGTCGTGCTCATGCAGGAGGGGCGACCAATAGCTTATTTTAGTAAGTCTTTGGCGAATAGGACCATAACTAAATCCGCCTATGAGAGGGAGATGATGGGCCTAGTCTTAGTTGTTCAACATTGGAGGCCATATCTGATTAGTCGTCGGTTCACAGTTAGCATTGATCACAGCAGTTTGAAGCACATTTTGTCACATAAAATAGTTACCCCTTCTCAGCAAGTTTGGGTTGCGAAATTGTTGGGTTATGATTTTGTCATTGAGTACAAACTCGGGGCCTCAAATGCAGCCACTGATTCACTATCCCACCGGGGGGAGACAGATGACTTGTTAGCTCTTAGTGGACCAGAATGGGGAGGGACGACAGATATAATGACAGAACATGCAAATGATGAGTACATCTAGAGTATTGTGAGAGCCTTACAGAGAGATCCGATCAGCCGGGTGGGTTTTAAGTTACATGGGGGAAAGTTGTTTTATAAAGGACGGTTGGTGTTGGCTTCGAATTCAGAGTGGATTCCGCGGTTACTCCATTAATTTCATGACACGCTATCAGGAGGTCATGCTGGGGTGTTGCGTACCTATCGGTGCTTAGCCACCAATGTGTATTGGAAAGGGATGTTTCGTAGAGTGCGGGAATATGTGGCACAATGTTTAACTTGTCAGAAATCGAAATATGAAGCCTTATCGCTAGTGGGGCCATTGTAACCGTTGCCTATTCCAGAATTGGTATGAGAGGATATATCCATGGACTTCATTACTTGTTTGCCGAAGTCTCAAGGTTATACGTATGTTATGGTGGTTGTAGACCGATTGTCTAAGTATGGGCACTTTACGGCTCTTAAGGCTCCATTGACGGCCCGATTTGTAGCCGAGGCTTTCGTGTGAGATATTGTTAGGCTTCACGAGATTCCGGGATCCATTGTTAGTGATTGTGACCCACTCTTTGTGAGTTCTTTCTGGAAAGAGCTTTTTAAGTTATCAGGCACACAATTGAAGTTTAGTTCGGCATATCATCCCGAAATAGATGGGCAAACAAAGGTTTTGAATCGGGTGTTGGAGACCTACTTGCGTTGTTTCACAGGGGAGCAACCAAGGAAGTGGGTGAGTTGGTTGTCTTAGATGGAATATTGGTATAATACTGCGTTTCAAACCGCAGCTCAGGCTACTCCATTTAAGATTGTGTATGGGCATCCTCCACCCTCGATTTGGTGCTTTATGTCGGGCGAATGTCAGGTGGTGGCAGTGGTGGAAGTTTTGTAGGGTAGGGATGTGATGTTGGCATGTTTACAAGGAAATCTGGAACACGCGCAGCAGAGGATGGTTCGGTTCGCTAACCGTCATTGAAGGGAGGTGACTTTTGATGTTGGTGATCAGGTGTTCTTGAAAGTTCATCCTCACAGACAGTCGTCGTTGGCGGTCAAGCCGCATCATAAGTTGACAGCTAAGTTTTACAGTCCGTTTTCGGTAGTGGAGTGTGTGGGGCCATCGGCATATAAGCTGGAGTTGCCAGCAGCTAGTCGAATCCATCCTGTTTTTCATGTGTCTCAACTACGACGGGTAGTGGGTGATCACCCTGTTGAGCCTGAGTTGACAGTACTTTGGAGTTGCCGGTGGTGTCAATTTTTGAACCAGAGTCGGTGCTAGCGTGGCGCGATGTGGAAGATGGTCATGAGGTTGGACAGGTCCTTGTAAAGTGGGTTGGGCAGTCAGCGGATGATGCTAAATGGTTGAGTGTGGAGGAGTTCCAGCAGCAGTTTCCTTATTTCAACTTAGGGGACAAGGTTGTTTCGAAGGAGGAGAGAATTGATATGGAGCAGGGGGCCGAGTTGGTGTCTGAGCGGGAGGAACCGAGGCCCCTAGTTGTTTACCAGCACCGTCGCCGGAACAACCAAGCTTAGGTCCTGTGGTGTTGGGATTTGCTTTTATTTATTTTTATTGCTTGCCTATTGTTATTTAGTTTACTTTTATTCTATTCAGAGGGCCTGATAGAATTATGGGCTTGATCTTGGGATTTGTGGTTTACGCTTTGTAAGGTCCCAAGTGGTGGTCAGAGGTTCAGAGGGGGGTGAATAAGCCTCTATCGATTTTCACAAAATTTTTTCAAAACTCTTTTTAAGAATAGGTTCCTGATTCCAAAGAGAAACAACATCCCGACTCGAGTCAGTAACCTGACACAATGCTGATCAGGTTCCTGTCTCGAATCACGGTATGCAGCGGATTAAACTAAGATAGAGTTTTCTGTTTTGCAAACACGTTTTCTTTTCACAATATGATTTTAGCAAAGTATCTTTAACCAGTATGCTTATGACAGATGTAACAATATAGATATGCAATAAACACAACATGTAGTCAAAACAAATAAACACTTATGACTTATAGTGGTTCGAAGGTGGTGTAATCCTTCTACGTCCACTCTACTCCATCACTGAGGAGGAACTTCGTTAGGTCAGTTTAATTTACAAGTCTCCACTCTACAAACCTCTTCCTAACAAGCTATACCTACAGAATTCCAGATTCTTAGGTTACAACCCACACAGGGTACAAATCCCACATAGGGCAAATAACATACACAAGACTATACACTTAGCAAGAATATAATCCTATCAACTAAGTTACACCAAATACAGCCTAGCGCACACAGCACAAATGGTTAAAAGAAATAAAAAGGTTCTTCAAGTGGTGTGGAGCAATCTTAATCTATGAAGTCCTATGACTGTTGTATGTTGCTCCTTGAAGGTTGTGTGGCTTGAACAGGCATGAGCTTTGAGAAGCTCTGGAGTATTTCTGATTTTCCTCTCAACACTATTCAACACCTACTTCAGTCAGCCACGCCTTCAATTTATAGATCTTGACAATATATCCGTTGGAAAAGTATACGTTGAAGGTGAACACTTTCTCGTTCTGAATTGAAGCTTCTGTTCTCCAAGATCTTCTTTTGTGTTCGCATTAAATGCTTCTGAGATATTCCTGACATGTACATTTAATGCGCCCACCTTTTGACTTTTATGCAACTTGTTAGCTAGTCTGGTTACTAGATAGCTTTCTTCCCGTTTGAGTTGCATGGTCTTCTTCGCACTGCATGGATGAGAGTAGCACTTGTCTTTCTGTAAGAGATCCGTTGGCTACTTTCTGCTTCCTCTATAGACTGTTGTAGCTCGCTCTTCCTTGCTAGCATGATTTCAGGATGCTGTTCTATTTCGCTTTCTGTTTGCTGCCAAGATTCTGTTTCCTTCTCTTCAGCTTTCTGTCCTGCGTCAGCTTTCTGTTTCAGCATCCTATTTCTGTTTCATCTATCTTTTCTACTACAGCATTTTGCTGTTTCTTCCATGCTTGCTGCTCTTAGAAGATAACTTCATGTTTCTTCTAAGGTTGGTTTTCCTTATAATTTGGAAAACCATTACATGATTTCAACTATTTATCTAATCATGTAATTTGTGAAAACTTACTTTAGCAAACTATATCTTCTTATTAGCAACCTGTTCTGTCATATTAAGATAACTTCAGAAATATCCCAACAATTTTCCCTTTTATCTTGGTGATGACAGAACATAATAAGAACAAGAGTCATTAAGAAAAAATACTCTTTTATAAGAAACTTATGATTTGTACAAGTATAATTACTTATGAGTACAAAAGTAAGAAAGTTGTTCCTACTCCATCTAGCTTTACTTCTTTCTCCAGTTTCTTCAGTTTGTTGTTTCCATGTTTTTCCACCAGGGAGTTTTTTTTCTCCCTCTCTACCATATCTGATCTATGCATGCTTTTTTTCAGCATGTTTTCATCAGCTTGCTGCATCCTTCAAATCTTCTTGGATGATCAGCTTGTTGGTCAGATTGTTGCTCCATATGGTAGGTGACTCCTGATCGCCATTATTAACTGTTTCCTCCTTACAATAAGGCTTCAGCAGTGGCTCTTCAGTGACTCTTGACTTGGAACTCTCTTCCCATTTTCTGTCATCATCTTCCAGCTTGCTGCTCAGGGGTGGAGTTACAACACCAAGATTGGCCATTAGGTTCCTCTTGTCTGACATTGCTGCTTCTAAGCCAAGACAACTACATGTCTCTTCTCGAAGTTCCTCCTTCTTATTCCTACCCAAGGAAATAAGGTCTCGAGAGAGAGAGAGGTGTCAGGAGGTCAGGTACCTGATCGGTGGATGATCAGTTACCTGGGCAGCTTCGTCAATGTCCAGGCACGTTCACCTTGGATCCTTAACTGCTGGTCTGACTTGTAATTTTGTCTCTTACTTTGCCCAGAACCCAGCTTCGAAGCTGCTTGACATAGTTTCCTCGGACAGGTAGCTTTCACCCCTTAGCTTGTTTGGGTTTCGGCTCCATGAATGGCAGCAGATGCTATCAAAGTCCGAAGAGGGGCCTCATGAAATAGTAACTTCCATCTCGTATTGTGAGAATGAAAGCTTTCTCATGATCCTCAATACTTCATCTCTCCTATTGAGATGAAGTCGGCCTTGTGTCAATGTTGAATGAAGGATGGATGTCTGCTCCTTTCTGATAGTGTCCATTCTGTAGAGGCCCGTCTTCTCTTCTGAAGACCTTCTCTGCTTCTTAGCAAACAGAGCCTCTACACTCCATTCTTCTGAAGACCTTCTCTGCTTCTAAGTCAACAGAGAATTGTCTTCATCATCGTCTTCATCTCCATCTCCTTCTCCGTGTTTTTGTGTCTCCATCTTTTTTTTTGACGATATGTGTAACTCACATGAGGGGTTGTTTTGAAGTGTCAAGGATTTAGTGAGTTTGAATGTGTAGAAGAATGGTGAAGGGTCGGTTATTTATAGGCTGAAGAATATGAACGGTTTTTTGGATCAATGGTTGGAAGATGAAACACACGATCTAACGGTTGATTCTAAAAAGGTGGAGGGATCTTTTTGTAATTTGATGAAACCACTTGACGGTTTCTCTTGGATAGACTTTTATAATCGTCTTTTTACCTTTCTGAAAAAGTAGATCTCACATTTTTATTGATTTGATGGTCAGCTACCTATCAAGATCTTCCACGTATATCGAGATCGTAGGTACCCATCACTTCTTCTGTAGAGAGCATGCTGATGCATGTTAAGCTTTCTTTCCATCCCTTCTATATCCTCTGCAGGAGCTGTCTCAATAGCATCCGTGCCCGAGGTCTTTGCTTGATATATCATTTGATGATGATATGCTACTTGTTAGTGTCTCTTAGCTGGTTAGAAACCTGTACTGTTGTGATACTGCTTGGATATTCTCTTTCATGCAGTATTCTTCTTCTAGATAATTTCTTAGTTTCTGACGCCACTTGATGATTCTTCCTGCCAGTTTTCTGATATCGCCTGTTGTATTTCCTCCTGTGATATATCACTTGTTGGTATTGTTGGATGACATTACTTGAATCTTTCTTATAGAGACCTGTCATCAGGTTGCTATCTTTTCTGTGTCTTGAAATTAAACACTGTTAAGAGGTCTGTACTTATAAGAATACCGTAACCTGTTTCAGAAAACTTAAGTATATGATCCGAGTGATTAACACTTTTAAGACGATACAAGTTCCCTCTTACTCAAGGAACTCTTTCATCCTTACTCATAGGTCCAGGTTCCTGGACTGGTTGAATTAGTCAGTATATGCTTTTCAGGATTCTTTTTGAAGAAGCTTGTCCTTACAAGAGTATTGGCTATACTTCTTGGATGTCTGATCTGCTTTGGTAGCTACAGCAACCTGTTCAAACACTATATTTTCTTCTTTTCAATCTTTCCGCAGCTATTTTCACAAGTTGCTGAGATAGAGACTACAGTTACTATAAAAGGTGTAGCTGTGAATTATCTCAACAACCCTCGTCTTTGCTTCCTTAGTAACTTCAGCTACTATAAAAGGTGTAACTCCCAATCGCTTCAGCAATCTTCTTTGTCTTCTTTGCTGCTAGATGATTTGAGACAGTTTGTTGTCCTGCTTAAGTTTTGAGCATTTTTGACTCCTTCAAAAGATGATATTCCCCCTCAACTTGTGCGTTCTTCTCAACCACTTCTTGGTTGTTATCATCCAGTTGTTGATCTAGGCTGGGGATTCCTAGACATCTGTTTGGAAAAATGAGTTCATCATTTTCCTTGCAAAAAGATGTATTTGGACTAATATGAGATGTTTCTATTACAAGAGATGAATGCTTGTGCTAAAATTATGATTTTGGTCTCACGAAAAGAAAAACGGTTTATGCAAATGCAAAACGAGTGGATCTGGGTAGGTAGCCAGAAAGTTGGCCATTAACCCAACTTGCTCTGATACCACTTGTTGGGTCCCAAGTGATGGTCAGAGGTTCAGAGGGGGGTGAATGAACCTCTATCGATTTTCAGAAAATCTTTTCAAAACTCTTTTTAAGAATACGTTCTTGATTCTAAAGAGAAACAACAACCCGACTCGAGTCAGTAACCTGGAACAATGCTGATCAGGTTCCTGTCTCGAATCACAGTATGCAACGGATTAAACTAAGATAGAGTTTCTTGTTTTGTAAACACGTTTTCTTTTCGCAATATGATTTTAGTAAAGTATCTTTGACCAGTATGCTTATGACAGATGCAACAATATAGATATGCAATAAACACAGCATGCAGTCAAAGCAAATAAACACTTATGGCTTATAGTGGTTCGAAGGTGGTGTAATCCTTCTACGTCCACTCTACTTCTTCACTGAGGAGGAAATTCGTTAGGTCAGTTTGATTTACAAGTCTCCACTCTACAAACCTCTTCCTAACAAGCTATACCTACAGAATCCCAGATTCTTAGGTTACAACCCATACAGGGTACAAATCCCACATAGGGCAAATGGCCTACAAAGACTATACTCTCAACACTGTTCAACACCTGCTTCAGTCAGCCACACCTTCAATTTATAGATCTTGAGAATATATCTGTTGGAAATGTATCCGTTGAAGATGAACACTTTCCCATTCTGAATTGAAGCTTTTGTTCTCCAAGATCTTCTTTTGTGTTCGCATTAAATGCTTCTGAGATATTCCTGACATGTGCATTTAATGCGCCCACCTTTTGACTTTTATGCAACTTGTTAGCTAGTCTGGTTGCTAGATAGCTTTCTTCCCATTTGAGTTGCATGGTCTTCTTCGCACTGCATGGATGGGAGTAGCACTTGTCTTTCTGTAAGAGATCCGTTGGCTACTTTCTGCTTCCTCTGTAGACTGATGTAGCTCGCTCTTCCTTGCTAGCATGATTTCAGGATGCTGTTCTATTCCGCTTTCTGTTTGCTGCCAGGATTCTGTTTCCTTCTCTTCAGCTTTCTGTCCTGCATCAGCATCCTGTTTCTGTTTCATCTATCTTTTCTGCTACAACATCTTGCTGTTTCTTCCATGCTTGCTGCTCTTAGAAGATAACTTCCTGTTTCTTCTAAGGTTGATTTTCCTTATAATTTGGAAAACCATTACATGATTTCAACTATTTATCTAATCATGTAATTCGTGGAAACTTACTTTAGCAAACTATATCTTCTTATTAGCAACCTGTTCTGTCATATTAAGATAACATCAGAAATATCCCAACACACTTTTTAGCTGATAGGGATTGAACGTTGTTGATCATTGATTATGATATTTTTCTGAGATTAAGGAAGTCGCTGGCTTTGGGCAAACAACTTGACTGTTTGATTTTTGAGTTCTAACAACCCCTCTGAACCTCTATGCCACTTGGGACCAACACATCAAGGAATTCAAGTTCCTCTTCGTGTGCTTTGTGATTCTTATATTGAGAATGAATGTCATTTTTTTTGTTACTTATCAGTTTGTGGAGAAATGTTGGGCTGAGTTGGGAATTGGAAACATGGTGTATCAACATTCCCTTCATTGTGACAACTTTTTGGAATGACATTTTGCCATGCTTCGTGATCTCTCTCACAATATAGCTAGTAAGTTTTTTTTGGTCATTTGGAATGCGTGAAGACAAAATAATGAAAAATACTGGAATACAAAATATTGCAATCCTCTTCAATGTGTTCTATTATCATTACATTCTTTGTATGAATGAAAACTTGCAAGATGATTAAGAAGTTATCTGCTGCTCAAGGTAACTATGAAATGGCATAAACCACCTTCATTTTTCTTGAAATGTAATGTTGATGCTGCAACATTTTTAAATTCCTCATCCAGTGATTGGCTAAGGAATGTGAGGATTTAGGCTTGTTTGCTGCTTTGACATGGTGTCTTGAGAGGGGTGACAAACAAGTGATTTTTGAGATTCATGTAAAACATGTAGCAGATGTCGTGAACTCAGATTGTGATGATCAAATTGAATTTGGTTATATTATTCAGAGTTGTTGGAGACTTATTCATCAAGGAATTGATTACTCAATTCATTTTATTTATCAACAAGCTAACGCAGTAGCTCTCGCTTTGGCGAGGGAGACTTGTTTCTATACTAGTCGTAATGTTTATTAAGAAGTGTCTTTTATTCTACAAATGTTAATAGTTTCTTGTAATTTTAGTTGATATTAATAAATTTTCCATTAAAAATAATTATATTATTCATCAAGTTGATAGAATTTAATTCCACATAAATTTTATAGCATTATTACTTTTATTTATTTATTTGTAGATTTAGAATGTGGCTTTTGAACGAGAGAATGTAAACTTATTATTTTTACCATGTTTATATATATATTAGTATTTCACCAGTACGTTGTGGGAAAAGCGTAGCGTAACGAAGCGCTTATTCTTCCTTCGGTTAAGACAGCCGTTTGGGATGAATGTACCTCATTTGGGCTTCACACAACAATTTTCTTCTCGTATCGACGAATTAGAAGAGGGCTGCTCTCTTTTCACCGCTTACTCTTTCACTTACTAAAAAGGCTCGTGTCCGGAAGCTTTCGGACCACCTTTTCCAGCCAGATAGCGAGCGATCACCCTTATTTATTGTTAATTGGATTTCTTTTCTTTATGGAGCCACATGATCGCAGAAAGGCGCTTACAGATTTAATTTGTTGACAATTTATTAGTTAAAAATATATAAGTTGATTAGTGTTGGAAGTTGATTGTCCCAAATATTATTATATTTTTAAGTTTAACATTTATATCTAATTTATTTAATAACTACTTTAACATGCTTATCCTTTTTTTTTCGGGTTTCCTATATAATCCGAGATATTTTTACATAAATTCTAATAATATAAGTAATGCAAGTAGCATAGATAATTAGAAGGAAGAAAATTTTGATTTTGGTAGATATTTTGGTGGAAATTTCGATATTTTGATGAAATTTTAATGGAAATTTCAATTTCGAAAGCTACATTTTAATGAAATGTCGGTGAAATTTCGCAAAATTTTTATCATTGGATAAATATCATTGTTTGATGTTGAAAATTATGAAATATCTAAAATAAGAAACATTTGATTGAACTCATAACACAATGCGTGTGATGAACTACATAGCCAATATTCTTTTATTTTAAATCATTTTCCTTTAAAATGTTGGCCTTTAAATATAGATTTCTTTCATTGTAATCTGGTTTTTGACTTTTCAGTTTTGAATAAAATTAGATTATTCCTTGTTTATTAGAGTATACAAAGAATCAAATTTGTATATAGTACTACTATTTTGAAATAACAACATGGGTATGTTTTAAGAAAGTGGATGTGGTTATGTGTATTAAAAAATTGAAATTTGGATAATTAACGATACAAGTATTTGTGGCATTTAGTCATATAATGAAGTGAATGTGTTATCTCGAAGAAAGTAGAGCTCCAAAATCACACAAATTTCAAACAACGTGATTGTAGTTATAACGATACTCATGTCGTTATAAGAGTGAGAAAAAATAGGATGAGGAAAAAGTTTTTTTGTTTTTTTTATTTTCATACTATAATGGAATAATGGAGTACCAAGTTCACATGTCTTTTCTTTACATGGAGTACCAAGTTTACATGGTATATCACATGATATCCTGTGAATTAGACGACATCCAACATATTCTTGTAGATCTCATATATTGTTTTTCTTTTTAAGGTAAGGACTAGCCCATGTATGTGTTTAGAAAAAAAAGTTAGTATTTGTCACGCCCCGTTTCCGTACATTAAATAGAATATATCAGAGTTGCCTTTGGGCATGCAGAGGGGAAGGAAAGAAAGGAAAAAAAAACATACTTTCTTTTGAAACTTATAGATAAGATAGGCAAATAACGGTTTAAATTAAAAAGAAAGACCTCATTTAAAGTTTTACGAAAAGATTTAGCATACAACGTTTAAACTAGAGCTCAAAATAAAACAACAAAGATCAGTTTAAGCGTATAAATCCGTTACAGTTTTTCAAAACATCGGCACATCGCCGGAAGATAGCATTTTAACTTAACAACGGAAGTCAAACAGGATCCCTTAAAGGTTACAAGAGTTTTACAAAACATGAGTAGCTTCAAAAAAAGTTTCGATAATTCATATAAACTAATACAGAAAGAAACCCTGGATACGACACCCCTCTCGCAACATAGCTTAGTTTTCTTCGTTTCCTGTAGGATGAGTACAGATAGGGATGAGTGCTTTTGAATACACTCGTGGGGGTACTTTCCGTTTTCAAGATTATGTTAACTGATAAAGTATATAAGCGATAAACAGCACATCACGTAATTCACAACACATAACAAATGCATTGCACGTATAAGCTCTTCGGTGCGGGTAATCCCCGTCTTAGCCGGAAATGGTTTCAATACCGTTAGTGTATTTTACGGCTCACGACACCCTCCGTGAGTTTTTTTACGGACCATGAGTCCCTCCGTGATGAGTGTGGACTTGTGTCCCCGTATAACATTAATCATAACATGCATGATCACATAATATCACAACACGAAATCCCAACGCACATAAGATCAAACAATTCATAACATGCGATTATAGCTATGATAACATTATTTAACGTATTAGCAAGTTATAGGCATATCAAGGCATAATAAGAACAGACGCGTAAAAGTCGTTAAGCTCAGAAGTTACCCCCACCTGATTGGTGGTATTTGACTTCGTGTAAAGCAAGCTCTAAAATAAACACACACGCTCCTACTCGCGATAGCCTACAACAAGCAAACGTAATCTATTAGTTTCGTTTTAAAAGAGTTTCGTTTATTAATTAAAGTACTCTCTTGGAAAGAAATGATGATGGAAAAGAAAGTGATTCAAAAGGCTTGGAACTTGATCATATATCAAAGAGGGTTTGATTACGGTTCTATAGGCGAAAGAATGAGCTTAAACGGACGAGAAACGAGTGAAAACGGTGCGTTATAGGGTTTAGGGGCAGTTTCGTAATTTCTGGCTAGGGTTGACTTTGACCCGGGGTGAAACTGTAATTACAGCGAAGTTCTGGGGTCAAAGTAGGATTTCTGGAAATTCTGGGGTCGAAAAGAAATATTCAGAAGTCTTGGGGTGAAAAATCAAAAGGTTGGAAAGTTATGGGGGTGGAAATGAAATTTCTAGAAGTTGAGGACTAAACTGAAAGAAAGGAAAGTTGGGGGACCAAAGTGAACTTTTCTGAAATTGCATGGGAGTCCCTGGGGTTTTGGGATTTGCAGATCTATCCCTCCTCCCCCAAACCCACTCCCCCCGTCTGCCCCCCGCCATAGCTACCGCCTCCAAGCTCCACCGGCGACACCTTGTCGCCGGCCACCACCCTACGCCACCACCACACGCTGGCGCTCCTCGCGCCGGCCACCACTACACACGGCGACGCTGGATGCGCCGCCCACTCCACCACCAAAACCCGACACACACATGCACATAAACTCACACTCTTCGTCGGCGAGCATCGCCGGCGACACCAAGCACGGCGCTACCCTTCTCGGCAGCGCTCCCAACCACCACACACTCACACCTCAACTCCGCGACGGCACGCAGCGGCAGGGGAGAGATTCGAAGAGAGAGAGAGTTCGCGCGAGAGAGAGAGAGGAGAGGTGGAAAACATTGATTTTCAAATGGCCATTGCCGGAGATCATGGTTAGCAGTAACGGTCGCGGTCATCATCGCGGACACCACCGTTAAGGTTACATTGCCAAAACACGGCATTATAACGGCCGTAACGGACAATTTAAAAAAAAACTCTAAAATTTCTAGAACTTCATAAACATTATTTATATTATGTTTTTACTAAATTAACATAAAAAAAATATTAGAACTAGAATTAACATATAAAACATACAATTACATACATAATTAATACCACGTGGAATGCCGAGGTGGTTCAAAATCATCATTATCTTCCCTTTCAGGATGAATAGGAAGATGTGAATAATCATAATGGGTTAGATGAGGTCTAGGTTGTTTACGTGGATACTCATGATATGCATTGGATAAATCTCGATCAACATATCGTGTTGAACTTGTGTGTGACGGTAGTTCTTGATCATGACGATAATATCCAAATCTTTGATATTCTGTACTGTTAGAAGATCCATAATGATGGTCATGGTACCCAACACTAGTAGGAAATGAATTCACGCTATGTCTCCCACTAGTATAACTAGAAGATCCATATCCGTGATCATGGTACCCAGCACTAGTAGGAAATGAATTCACGCTATGTCTCCCACTAGTATAACTAGAAGATCCATATCCGTGACTAGGTTGTCGAGCTCTAATCGAACCATAGCTATACCCTGTATTCTGAGGACCATAATCAAATGCATTGAATAATTTTTATACAGCTTTATTCTTCCCAATAGTTTATGCAGCTTTATCTCTTTTGTCTTGTGAATATTGCATACAAGATATTTCTTTTTGTCAATTTATTCCGTTATAACGCTGCGTAACGCCGTTACGGGTGTTATCACGCCACGTAACGGCGTTACGGGCATTATCACGCCGATATCATACCCAATAACGTAGACCACCATTTTTTATTGAATCAGTGATGCGGAGGTGGCTGTTACCGTTACGTTAAGGTCGTTATGGCCGTTATAACGGCGTTACTGCGAACCATGCCAGAGATCAAGTCGGTCGATCAACAATCCGAGGCCGGAATCGTGACGAGCTCGACAAGAGCTTCAAATGCATGTGTAGATCGGCTCGATCGGAGAAGAAACGAAGGAGATCGAAGAGAGAGAAAGAGGGGTGGAGAGAGAGGGTTTTCAACGGCTGTTTTTGGCCGATTCACGGCGGCTCCGACGGTGGAAGGGAAATCCGAGCTCGGAAATGGAATGGGCTCGGCGAGGGCTTCGATTCGATATAAGGTTCGAACAAAATGGGGAGGGGACGTGGCGGCGTTGGTGGTGGCGCCGCCTCCGGCACGGCGGCGACGCAGCGGCGCTCCGGCCGCTAGCCGCCGGAAAATCAGGGAAAGGGAGAGAGAGAGTTAAAGTCAAATTTCCTTTTACCTTGTGTAATTTTATCCAAAGTGTGGTGAATATCTCAAGTGTAGGTGTATTATATCCATTTTCTTAATTTTTCTTCAATTGGGCCTATCTTGGGCCTCGGGCCTTTGATTGTGTAGCACCCCGGATCAAAACGTGCATAATTGATTAATTGAATATTTGAACCCTGACTTAATAATTATGTGTGTATATTTTGACTAATTAACTTAGTACGTGCGTTTCAGATACATGGTTAACGCCGGTTTTAGATGGGTATATTTTTCATGACATGGAACCTAAAATATTATTTCACCACGAGATTCGTACCAGAAATACGAGAAAATAGAAATAAACTAGAGGTCAATCGGAGACCCGTAGATCAACTAACGAAGGAAAGGGTAAAATTTTGATAAAAGGTAAAAAATAAAAATAATATTTTAATGAAAGGTAAATTAAGATATTTTTGGTAAATAGTAACTTTTCAATGGTAAAAAGGTAATTTCCGAAATCTATAAATAGGGGCTCATAATTTTCAAAACTTATACGTTTTCAAAGTCAACGACCCGAGCGACGCTCGCGACGCGAACACGTAAGTTTCTCTTTCTTTTCTTTTTTCTTTACGTCTTTATTTTCCCGTCGCCGGAGCGTCGCCGCTGCCGGCGCCGCTGGCCAGTAGTGGAGCTGGTGGTGGTGTGTCGGGTTGTGCGCCGGGGACAGGATGTGCGCATCGGGGTGTGCGTCGGGTCGGGTGCCGGGTGAGCGAGGGTGAGCGAGCGTCGGGTGCCGGGTTGTGCGTCGGGGATGGGATGTGCGCGTCGGGGTGTACGTCGGGTCGGGTGCCGCGTGTGCGAGGGTGCGCGAGCGTCGGGTACCGGGTTGTGCGTCGGTGTCGGGTGTGCGCGCCGGGGGCCGGGGACCCAGCGCGTCGGGAATCTCGCCCGCGCGGGCGACGGGGACCGGGTGGCCGGGGAAACTCGGCAGCTGCCAGGTGATGCGCGAGCCGTCGGGATTCTTTTTCGCCCGACGCCGGGTGCTCGCGTGCCCCGGCGCATGTGATGCCGTATTTTCGATCCGTCGTATCATTAACAAACGTTTTTCCGCCGGGAGCCTTTACTGCTTTAATTATACTGTAATTAAGACCTATGAAACACCGTAAATGTGTAGGCTACTTGTTGGACTAAGATTGGAAGTGTTGGGTTGTTGGACGTACTGTTCTATCTACTCACGCGGTAACCACTATACGAGGTGGGGGTAATTTCTAACTCTTTATCTGTTTACAGCTTTCCCTACTTATGAAATATGATTGAGAATTACTGAGTGCTGTGTTTATACTTGCTGTGCTATATTATATCTGTGAAAGGACCGAGGTCCTCCGATCATGCATTCTGTTCGTCCCCTGCTATTTTCTACTACTCTGTGGAGGTGTCGTGAGCCTCTTGAAATGCACTAACGGTGAGATACCGTTATATAGGGTAAGACGGGGGAATCCCACACCTATTCGTCCCTTGCCATTTCTAATATCTGCTTTGCATATATATGTGCTGTGATTATATGATGTGTTCGGTGGGGGTAACTTCTAAACCCTAATAACTTTATGTTTCGGTATGAGCACACACTGATGGTTTGTGAACTTATGTGTTTTGAGATAAACATTGTGATTATATTGTGTGGGGGGATAATTACTAAACCTCTGTGTGTTCACTGTTTTCCCTACTGGATATGTGAACTGTTGAGAATATTGTGTGCATATTTATATCTTGGGGAGGGATTTGATGATCCCTAATACATCGGGATTTGATGGTCCGTAATACATCGGGATTTGGTGGTCCGTAATACATCGGGATTTGGTGGTCTGTAATACACTGGGATTTGGTGGTCCGTAAATACACCGGGACGTGTTGTGCCGTATTTGTGATGTGTCTAATTGTGGAACTATTATATATGTTTGATTTGTGTATCTGCTTAATAATATTAAAACATGGAACCATGAGTGTATTCAACGCACTCACCCCCCACCTGTACTCACACTACAGGAGATGCAGAAAGTCAAGATGCGTGGAGAGGATGGTGCCATATCCAGATTTCCCTTTTGCTTTTCAAACTTCATGTTCAAACGATGTTTTATTTAACTTCACGTTTTGTAAAAGTATATTGTCTTTTTCTGTAAACAGATCCTGATGTATTTTCCGCTGCTATTGTAAAATGTTTTTATTTCGGCTAGACGCCGAAGATTTGTATTTGTAAAATCGTCTCTCATCTCTTCCAAAGGATTTCTGTTTTATTTCATACGCGTCTTTTTTCCCTTTCTTTCTTCACGCCCAATGGAAAACTCTGATATAATACGAAAAGATTTTGGGGCGTGACAGATTGGGCCGTTTCTCGTTTCATTTTCTTCGTTTTTCAATCGCGATTGTTCTCATAATATAAATTCTACGTTTTCATTTCAATTATGCTTTTGATTAATATCAACATAAGCTCTCCAAATCAATTATGTTTTCGATAAAATTATTCAAACATACGATAAATTATTTCGCGCATTAATTTGATTAATCTGAAACACACAAAAATTAAATCACATAATTAAGGTTAAATTATTTAATCGTCAAATTATGCGTCGTTTTTCCCGGGCGCTACAGTATTGATTACGTGTGATGCACAAGATTTATCAAAATAAATATTTTAAAGAAATTAATATAAAAATGTAATATATTTGAAATAAGAAATATAACAATTTGAAAATTAATTTTGATTTATACAAAAATATGTATTTATGTTAATCAAAAATGTTTTCATTGAATAATCTTTCAACATTTTATTAAAATATTTAAAATCATTTTTAGAGGAGTTTGCATTACAATGTACTTTAATTATATGTTAGATTAACATTAAATTAAAATTCAAAAAACGCATTTAAAAACACATTTAAATTAAATTAATATTCCATTCATTAAAAAAAATGCATGCTTAATTTTAGCTTTAAATTTGGAATCATCTATTAATTATGTCATGAAAGTTTAACACTTTAAATGCTAATTATTAATAATAAATTAAAAACATTAAGTGAATTAATTAATATAAATAATTAAAAGAAAAATTAATTAAAATTTTTGGGCGGGAAAAAGAATTAACTAGAATGCGACATGTGTCTATTTTGATTATTCCTTTAGTATAGATTGAAGATATTCAAATTTATATTAACTTATCTAATTTTATTATAAAATTCATATTTATTTCCCTTTTAAATTCAATTTCTAGATGATCAAAACAATTCATTTTCTAATAGTTACTCATGTGGCATGGAAGAAGACCTGGTCAAGAAGAATGCTATTGTTTTCCAGAAGAGATAATTACTTTAATTACTTGTACATTTTATTTTATTAATTTATAATTTACTTTAAGATTTGTTGTAAATAATATATTAATTTGGACATTACTTTTTAAACTCTTCATTTCTTGTGACTTTTAGAGCATTTCATCTTTTTGTATATATATTGTACTCAAAGAAATGAAGATAGTTGATGAATAAAATATATCTTCTTATCCTTGTCTTCTTTCAATTTTTGTTTATTTTTCTTCTTGATGTATTGATCCATAGAAGTTGAGACAGTTGAGATATCATATTTTACAACACGTTATCAGTATGAGTACTCTACTTCCTTAGTTGATCTATCTCCTTGGTGAATGGTACTACTCAATCGATTTATTTACTTGATTTTATAGCATAACATCGTTAAACAGACCATCATGAATATAATAAGTTGAAGCTTATATAGAAATAAAGTTTGGATATTCATGAACAACAAATCATAGCATTTCTTATTATTTTTGATTAAATTAATCATGTTTCAATTATTGATGGTGGCTGAAATTTATGATAAAATATTTGTGGTAATGTATTTTGTGGCCAATTTGTGACAGGTATTTCTGGACCCATGTCCTCATTTATTTTCACTCCTTGGCAAACATCATCATTTGTTTAATAGTGTGGGCCTCTAGTTCAAAGAATTTTTTTTATCCATGAGTGTCCTTATATATACATATTTATATATACATTGGAATGTGTATGAGTTTTTGGCCTTATTTTAGGAGAATAATATATAAAGAATGTCACACCCCTTTTTTACAATGTTATAAAATAAAAGAGTTTAATAAATTTCCATTGGGTGTCCAACAACTCATTAAAATATATGAGAAAAGATTAATTTAAATTTATGAGAAAAGAAAACACATCTCAACTAGCCATGTAATTTAAAACGTTTATTGTTAACAATGGAAGAGAAACTTTTATTTGTCGCCACAAGGCGTTACTTTACATGATTTCATAAACTGGTTTGTTCAAAAGCTTTTAAAACTAACTTCTTTTAAGCAAACAAAAGATATGACATTTCCTTTCATTCCCTTTCCTTTCGGCTGCCACCTGTAAAGTAAAATCACTTAAGGGGTGAGTCCATAAAGACACTCAGTGGGGTTGGACTTGTAATCAGATAGAATATAAAGGAAACATAAACATTTCAATTCATCAAGCATAAAATTGCGGGTCTTAGTCGTCGTGTAAACAATGCGAGTCTTAGCCGCCCAGAACATTTTGCAGGTCTTAGCCGCCTTGTAAACATTTTGCGGGTCTTAGCCGCCCTGAACATTTTGTGGGTCTTAGCCGCCCTGAACATTTTGTGGGTCTTAGCCGTCCTATAAGTATTTTGTGGGTCTTAGCCGCCATGTAAACATTTTGCTAACATAAACATATTCATTCACTTTGCAAAACCCACACATTCGATTGTATCATATAGTGAAGCATATAATTCTCAAATAAGCACAGAACTTCACGTCAAAATCATAGAGAACGTAAATGTGGAAGCAAGTAAATTACCCCCACCTTAGTAAAAAAAAGCGTCTTTGGAAGATTCTACGTGTTAAGCGAGAGTTACTGTGTCCTTCGTCTGTGTCTTCTACAAGACACAAAATTTGTCTTAGCGACTAAATAAGACTATTTATAACTTTAATTAGAACTTAAATTGAAAATACTCTTAAGTAGGGGATCGTTGTAATAGGTTCGTACAAAGGACTTTTTGAGTGTAAGGGGAAAACGGCTCGTATCGTTTGGAAAAAGGAGCATTAGAAACAAGTTGTGGCTTATATGGGGAAAATGAGAGTTTTAAATATAACGTTATGAAGTTCGTCTCTTGCAATTAGGGCTTATGTAGCCCAAAAGGTTGAAACTAGGGTTTCATACCCAAGTTTAGAAAGAAAATGGACTAAAATGTGCATTTCCATAAGTTCTTTTGGAACCTAGGGGTCAAACTGCAATTCTTAAAAGTTTTAGGGTTACAACTATTCATTTGGAGAGTCATGGGGGTGCTCATGCAATTCTTTAAAAGTGCAGGGGCTTATATGCAAAATTCAGTCAACCAAGGGTGGAAGTATTATTTCATTAACTATTTAGGGTTTGCCTTTAAGTTCTTGTACTATATCTAATTTACAAAGAAAGACCCCTCCCCCCCAAACCTCCCCCAGCCGTCGCCCCCGTCCCTGCTCTACCGTCCTCTTGTCGTGGTGTCGTCGCCGGCGACTCAAACTCAACACCAGAACACGGCGCACCAGGAGCACCACACATACACTCACGCTACTGCACACACACACTGCACGCGCACACACAACACACAGGCTGCACACACATACACATACTGCGTGCGCACACACGCAGCCGCACGCGGCGGCAAACCCGTCGCGCTGGCCGAGACATGGCAAAGCTCAGGCTTTGCGACCACAATGGCAAGACGGTGATGATGATGAGAACCACATTCGGAGTAAGAAAAAAGGATGAGAGAGAGAAGAGCCGGCCACATCTTTCTGGCGGCTTATGCGTCGGCGACGACGGTGGTTGGAAAAACTGAGCCCGTACCTGTGACGGGCTCGGCGAGTTCTACCATTTGGCCTAAACCTTTTGCCGGAAGAAGATGGTCAACAACGGCGAGGTGGTGGCCGGCGGTGGTTTGGTGAGATGGAGAGAGTATGTGTTGTGTGTGTTGACCACTTTTTTTTTTTCCTTTTTGCTCCCTTTTCTTTTCCTTCCCAAGCTGGAAAAAAAGAGTCATCATATAGCCTAGGTGTGTTGTCCAAAGCTTGTGAAGAGAGACAGTGTAACAATTGAGGTGTCAAATAATCATGGAGAGAGGGAAATGAGTTGGCAACAAAATAAGGATCCTTGAACTAAAGCAATTTAATATAAGGGAAAATAGCCACCTGTACCACAAAACATATAGTGTATGACTTTTTTACCACATCATAGAGTGAGTTGACAAAAAATACCACAAAATATAAGAAAGTGACAAAAATACTACATTTTTTGACCGGTCCTGATGTGAACAGTGAGATGATAGGATTTATTCTGACTAACAATCAAATCACTAGAGGGTATTAAACGAAAGTTTGGAAATTCATACTATTAAACGATCAATTTGAACTATTAAATGAAAACTTGCCTCAGATCTATATGAGGCTTATTTTCGTTTAATAGTGCAAATGCGTGCACCTATTAATTGCAAACTTGGACATTAAAAGAATATTTGCAATGTTTGCAGTATTAAACGACCATTTTCAAATTACATGCTTTAGGCACATTTTCGTTTAATTGTAGCATTATTTCACTATTACATATTTTAGGCAAGTTTTCGTTAAATGCCTACATTAATATTTTAAAAAATGAAAAATAATTCGTGTTTGGATTTGTAAGTTTTCTACTTTTCAATTCGTGTAACAGTTTGAAAATTTATACTATTTTTAAATGAATTGTTAAACGAATTGTGCTACGAAATTGTTAAAAAAAATTAGTTAAACGAAAATGTTATATAATATTTAAAAAAAAATTAGTTTATCAAAGTTGTTAAAAAAATTTGTTAAACGAACTTCTTGTAAAAATAATTAAATAAATTTGTTAAACAAATTGTAAACTGAATTGTTAAAGGAAATGGTGTTTTTAATTGTCTAACCCTGAAATGAACTTTAATTAAAAAAATAATATACAACACTTTCGTAGTTAAACAAAAACATTTATGAAACAAAAGATTGCACTATTAAACAAAAATTCGATCATCTATTAAACAATGAATTTGAATTATTAAACTAAAACTTACCTCAAACCTATATGATGCTTATTTTCATTTAATAGTGCAAATGTGTGCACCTATTAAACGAAAATTTGGAAATAGAGGCTTTTGGCATCATACAAAATTCATTTAATTCATGCACTTACATTACAATTCTTTTAACAAAATTCGTTTATTAAGTGGTAAAGTGCAGAAGCCTAAATTTTCAACTTTCTAATATTATAATATAATTGCATGAATATAAGTGCACTTAAAAGTTGATTAATGTGTAAAAAGAAAAATTTGTTTAAAAGAGTTAAAAAATGTTTCAACATCAAACATACACGACAATCTATCAATTTTTTTACACATTCGATGTCAAATAAATTGGACATTTTCTTTTAGTATGTTCTATCGAACCACACACGGAACAATGTTTCTTCTTTCTTCGCCTGGCCTGACCCTCATTTTCTGGATGGAGATCGTCATCGGGTACTTGATACTTGAACGGCAAGAGTTTGGTACATCTCAACCTATTATGACCGGGTTTTCCACAATGACCACATGCAGCAGGTCTGCATGAAGGTCCGGCATGCTCACCTGTCGAGGGAATACATCTAGATTTCGGACGACCCGCTTGTTTCGGTTTGTTTGGCGGAATACATCGTTTGTTTGTCACATTGTCAGACACATCCCAATCTTGTGGATCAGGCACAGGATTAACATCACCAGCTCACATCCCCCTCAACCATTCTGTCGAGTAATATGTGCTTATGTAAGAAGTGACTGTTTCATTCGCAAAACTGCATGCAGTAAGAGATGGAAATAAAACGTTACTGATTATATTATTGTTGCATATTCTGAATTGATAGTGGTTTAGTTGGATCGATCGAGATTACCTTATTGCTGCACATGCATGTGGACATGGTATCAAGACTGCTTGATAAATACCGCAAGAGCACTCGTATCAGGAGAGATCAACGAGAAAAATCTTACTCCCATCTATGACTTTGAATTTGAATCGTGCAAGTGGCTCAACTTGCATACGTCTCCAAGCTTAGAGTATTCTAACAATATCTCATGGGCAGACTTTGTCATTATATTTTATCTCTCTAGTGCAGCCGTCCTTCTCTCGTAAAACCACCTTTCTATAATACGTCGAGCACACTCCAAGAAAGAACAAACTGGTAGCTTTCTGGCCCAAAGAAGGCGAGCATTCCACGTCTCCACAGAATTCGACGTCATGAAATTGAATCATCGAACGGGACATTTTATACGTGACCACCTACTCGTACCTGCTTTCCTTAAGGTATCAAGTGCATCTTCTATGTTCATGGTTTCAATGACGGTGACGTACCTATCAAAATGAAAGTTAGTTTCCATAAAATTTTCTAACAACCAAATATGCTCTGCAAAAATTACCGTTCGAATTCACGGAGCTGATAAGAATATGCTGCTTTCTAGAATAGTCCAACGAAACGTGACCCATATTTGGCCAAATTTTGTTGCAGATGAAAGCAACATAGACCATGGGTGGCTTCTGGGTACACCTCTTTGATAAACATTACCGATGCTGTTGTGTTGATCTGATACGAGAAACAGTTCATCAGGGCATCCTAATGCGACACGAAGTTGTTTCAAAAACCAAGTCCACAATTCATCATTTTCCACATCGTCTATCCCTATTGCTAGAGGGAAGATTTGCTTGTTTCCATCTTTCGTCACAGCGACAAATCCGATACCTTTATATTGTCCTTTCAAGTGACAACCATCCAACACTATCACCGGACGTGAATACCGCTTGAATCCATGAATAGATACACTCAAAGCAAAAAAAACATTTAAATTTTCCGGATTCATGTGTTTCCAATTTCGTATACGTACCGGGATTTGAACCTTCCAATGCTGACAAGTATAGAGACAACATTGCAAATGACTGTTTGGGATCCCCGTATGCCTGCTGTATCGCATGACGTTTCGCTCTCAATGCGTCTCTGTAACTGAGCTTCAAACCGTGACTCTGGTGCATTTCTTCAATGATGGTCTTGGGAATAAGGCTCGAGTTCTCTTGTCTCACAGTGTCAACATAATATTGACCTATCAAAGCAGATGGAAGCCGGCGGTGGGCGGTTGGATTGAGCTGAGTTGAGCATTCATGTGACAACTCGTTTTTTGTTATTTTCCAAATTCCATGCTTCTCTAAGGCGTGGAGGATGAGCGAGTAGTTACTTAATCTATATCTCACGAACCATCTTTGTTTGTCTGAATGGTCAACACAGTATTCAACCTTGATATCAGTTTAACTACAAAACATGGCTCCTTTGTGCAGACCATGTGTAGACACTCGTTAGCTTCGAAATATTCTCCATGGGGCTTCTCGAAGGTTGGAATATCCAGAATAAACCAATTTCTTCTATCAATGTACGTTATAAATTCCTCAAGAACGATTCGTTGGTCTACATCCAACGCAGTCTGCTCCTCATCATCCAATTCAAGGTCATCTTCCTCATTTTCTGAACCTATACACAATATAGACGAAAGTTTAACAAAATAATATTCCAAATGAAGTGCAGAAATCGGGTTTCTTTCAAAATGACATAAAATTTATTACCATTTTAGTCGTCGTCGCTTTGTTGTAGTCTAAAGTCTTCGCCAATTGGAAGTGGTAATTCATTACGATGTCTTTCTTCATGTTGTGTAGATGCAGTCGGAGACCTATTCAGGTCGAACATGTCAAGTCCCGCACTGATACTGACGTAATGTGCATTTCCCACTAATGATGGACAAGGTTCTCTCTGCCCACTTGAGGATGTTCCAACCTGTCTTGTATGATCCTCATTCCATAAACCAAATTTTGCATAAAATGATGGATCATTTTGTAGTCCAGAGGGAACATTAGGATTTTCCACATCATTAGCAAAATAATCATTGCAATTGGTGTTATCTACGACAAACGTAGAAGTAAGAACATTTAGATTAACATCTGATGCATGTCTTCCTTCTGAGTACAAGTTGCCCCAGCATCCATACTTTTAATGGAAACAAAAACGATCACCTCCTCATTTTCAATTAGAAACAATCGGTCCAAATCAGAATCACTCTTTATTTTCATTTTTTTTCACAAAGCCACCTGTCTCAATTAACGCATGGATCACATATCCCCAAAGATTCATATCAGCACGTACAAGTCCATGAATTGATTTGAGCAAGTCGGTATATCCGATTCTTTGAAGGTAAATCCACTCTCGAGAACCATTTTGGTACTCTAACCCTTCCCAATACCCTCCAAACCAAACCACTACGGATAGGAAACTCATCTTTTCATGTCACTATCATAAAACATAACATAGATTAAAATTTAGACAAATACGAACAAGACATAAAATTTATGACACTTAACAGAAATATATAAAACACTTAATACAGGTCGTTAAAAATGTATTGTTAATGACATTAATAAAGCAGTTCATGATGGTCTGTGATTACGTAGTACAGTTTAACTATGGTCTCATTCAATTTAAATTTAACTTGAACAAAATTTAAAAAACAAATAAATTTCACAATTCGTGGAGTTCAGTCAACCAACAATAAAAGGTCATGCCATTCACAGATGTAGCTCAGCCATCATTTTTAAGTTTAAACATACTGAAATAATGAAAAAGGAATATACACATTAGCACGAAAACTATACATTGTTTCGCCTTAAGCTCCCAAAATATGCTTATTAGTATTTGTTGTCAACAAAAAAATAATATGAAGGGACAATGTTAATATATATGTGAGCATGTTTGTGTCTTTAAATAGAGGAAGAGATAACCTAGTTTGATATTACCAAACTACCAAATGAAGAATCATTAAATTAAAGTTTTGCAGGCTTGCATCCCATCCGACGTTATGAAACACTGTAATTCATCAAATGTGGCAGGTAAAACGCTCTCCCACTCAAATAAAGTAACATGCTTCCACAAAACTGATGTTACTATTCATCTGTTTGTGCAGACTAACTTTTTTAGTGCCATGAATTTGCACTAAGATACAAAATTATAAATAGTGCTTTGTACAATACAGCTGAATAGTCAAAGGAAAAAAAATGATTTCAAAATTTGAAAATAAAATGTCAATCAACAATTGAGACATATTAATTATTAGACGAAAATCGCAACGTTAAACGAAATCAAGTAAATATTAATTTTTAAACGACAATCAACGAAACTTATGCTAGGGCGGTGCATTTGAAGTATTAAATGAATTTTTTCATTTTCGTTTAATAGTCAATAGTCAAAGTTACTATTAAATGAATTTTGCCAACGATTAAACGAAATGTGGTATGCTTTTTGTTTAATAGTGTGAGGCATTAGTGCACCTAATCTTCGAATTTTGCACAATTTCGTGTAGTATATCTACTCAACTAAATTTGCATTTGCATTAGTTCACCTATACACGAAACATTTACTTATTCAAAGTTAGTTTCCAACAATTCCTGCCATTATGTCATTTTAGTTCAACTATACAAAACAAGCACAAACCCCACAGATGTTTAATAAGTGAAAAATGCGAAATTCGTCCAGAATGACATAAAATTCGAACAATTAAAGAATTAAACAGTGACTTGTCACAACCAAAATGATTGAATCTATGTTTAATACCGCAATCTCAAGGTCTAGACAATCATCATAGATTAAATTCAACTACTTATGCAAGTTCATAGACCATGGATTAAAAAACAAAAACTCATCTGTCCAATTCACCTTCTTCAATGGTGTCCGCATCTCTTGAGAACTTGTAGATGGCAAAACACATCAATCGCCTCATCTCAAAATCGCTCGAGCTTAACATCCGGTCTGGGAAAAATTCGGCTCATACTACTCTCAATTGTCTTAAGTGCAAAAATGCCGCAAGAAGTAGGATCGTCCTGACGATAACATAACCGTGGGGACGTAGATTTGAGAGCAATCATCGTAGGCGGACTCCCTTCGTAGTTTGACCTCAAATAATATCCTGTATACTCCAATAAGCGCAGTAAGATACGACGAATTGGTATGGTCTGTCGATACCTGAGTGCTTGCACATCCGGGGTCCACATGTGTGTCAAACTGTCGAACAATGACAACGTGCTATACTGGAGGTGTAAAGACGCAGCCACCCAATGATTATCCAAATTAAGAATCAAGAACATCTGGTAACAAATCAATAATAGTAAGAGTCTTAAATTGGCCTATTAGTAAACCGAACTAAATGGCCACATGAGACAAACGTTGAAATTTTGCAAACGTACCCTTTTGACACCTGTTGACCATGGTTTGATACCCAACCACCCAGGTTTGTTACCTCTCACATATGGGACCAGTCGATCCAGCTCTAATCGGTCAAACTCCTCCCAAGTCTTTTCAGGGTAACTAGAATTTATCGGATCCGCTGCATGCTTTTCGTTCCAAATTTCTTTGCATGTTTCCTGTGGTGGCAATTAGTTAAAATATATTTGAATGAATATAAGTGTAATACGATTATATTTAATAGAAATTCAACTTACATTAAACATGCAGTCAACAATTAGGGTATGATCTTTCAAATTTGGTCCAACTTGAACTCCAAATACATCGGGACGACTTTGAAAAACCATAAGATATGCATCGAGGGCCTATAATAAAATGCGAAATTCGGTAAAAATTTATTCCATACATACAATTAGCTCGTGCCGGTGTGTAATTATACAAAATAGAAGAAGTAATGACTGGTATCTCTCTATCAAGCATAACGTGTGGACTTAATCCCCATCTGAAGAACTCAGGGCCAACTGCATAACCGATGCTAACGTTTCGCTTGTAGGTCAAAACATATACAAACATAAAATTTGATACAAAAATAAAAAACATATTTCAAGACGTAGAAGAAAAATATGATCACTTACTTATCAGCTTCGTCCACAAGCTCCATCCATGCCTCAAAATCTTCAAACCTATGATCACTTCTTCTATTCCAATTGATAGTACTCATGAATGGACTTCTCAAATAATGAAAAGGATCCCTTCGGCGAACTGCTTGAATTCCGGCACTCATTTTAGGAATGTCATAGCCGACTGTGCCAGATGCCAGTGATGGTGTCTTCATCCCAGACGATGTACCAATATCTGTACAAGGATCACGCTCATAATAGCCAGACTAATACGGAATAATAGTCGTGACCGGTTCGGCGAAAGTCACCGGATAGTAGGGATCATAGGTAGAGGAGTGCGAACCGTATGGTTCAGGTGCATACTGATACGGGGCAGACTGCGGAACATGTGGCTCAGAATGATGGTGCTCATCATATGTGGGATACTGATCTGCATGATCGAACTCCGGTGCAGGAGATATAGAGGGATGATGGTCCTCCTCAGGTGAAGACGCCCACTGCTCGGATGAACGAGGCATATAATGAGTGCCAAAATATGATCTGAGCTACCCCTCAATAATCCTCGGGATCTGACGCTCCAAACGCTCACTCTCATCCCGAATCGTCTGCTCGACCCCCTCAAACCAACTATCGAAGTTAGTCTGCATCGTAGTGAGTCGTTCAAAGATTTGCTCGTACCAACTACCGTGATCGCTAAATCCTGAACCAGAGTGAGGAACGCGACCCTCATAACTATGCTGCGGCGGTGAAGTATGCTGGTATGCCTGGTCCGGCACTGTGGTATGATCTGCATCATACACCGGCTCGTCAGCTCGAAAAATAGGCTCTTCAGGGCAGTGTGACTCAGGACCGACTGACGAACGTCGACTAGGCGGGTCATTCCATGTGTAGACTGAACTGTAGTCGATCGTGTGGATCGAGAAGTGGGAGCACATGTTGAATGCCCTGGCTCCCGTGGAGCCCTCACTCTACACCGAGTCCCTCGAAGCTGAACACCGAAAGAGAGGTCCTGATCTATTCCCTGCCAAAAAATCTGACGGAGCTCCTCGGGGCTCGGGTCAAGTGTCTCGAAACAATCAACTTGAAACAAAGCATTCAAACAATTTATAGTTAGGTACAATTCTTATGCTAAAATAATCTGTTTTACTATTTTAAAAATATTTTAATATCATACCTCTTGCTCTAGTATAGAACTGATATCATCTATGGCCCTCTTAGTAGACCACTTCAACAATCTGGGTATTTGTTGCGGTATATTGGTCAGTGGATGACCGACAATCATGCCAGTCACAGGAATGGCCTCGTATGCCCATATCTGTCCAATGAAGTCAAAATTTTAGTATTCAAGCTGCCAAATAAGTTAAATGTGACATGAATCTATATTTATAAAAATAAACTCACCAGTAAAGCCGCTGAGAAACCATAAAAGTGGTAGGTGGGTGGTCCGACACCTGGAGGTGGCATAGTGGTGGGAACCTTGTCCATATGTCGCAACAGTTTTAGATAGGAGAACTTCCCCCATGGGAAGCTCTCCCAGATCTCCTCCTGATCCACTAAAACCCAAACCCAGTCATCTACTTTGGTCTTTTCGACATCGACCTCGAGTACAATACAGTAGAGGATGAGAATCTTAACGATCTTGATTGTATCCTCGACACTATTACGCCACTCGCCAGCGATAAATCGGTGACGTATATACAAAATAGTGACAGATGCATGCTCGACAATCACTCTCTAGTATAATCCACCTTCAGGTGGTGTATGTCCCGCATGGGGATCAAAGTCCGAGTCTCCAAAACGCAAACCCGTGATAAGAGTGAACTCCCTCCTCGAGAACCGACAAACACGATCTCGACCGATGCAAAAGAATCTTTCGTACTCCTCATCTCTACTAATTCGAGAAACCTCACAACACATGAGAATATGTAGAAAGGCGTTGCATGACTCGGTATCAGTGAACCACAATAGAAAATGGCCAAAGCATGATCGTCGAAATTGCCTCATACACGCGACACCAGCATTGTTTAACTCTATCCTTATGTCATTCAATATACTGAGACGAGTGTATCCGTTGATATAAGACGACCAGCCCTGAAGGTCCCTTCTCAGCCACACACGATCAAACTAAAATGTGTACAAGAATTGTAAATTACTATATATAACTTCGTATGTGTTATTTATAAGATATTAGTGGCTAGAATAATATTAACTAATTCCCAATTACATTAAAAAAAGGAAACCAAGGAAAAATAAATATCTGCAAAAACACCTTAAATGTATCACTATTAAACAAACGGGCAGTTACTTACACATGAAAACTAACCATTACAAAATTATCAATAAACATTAAACATTAAACAATAAGTTTCCATTTAATCATTACAGTTTTCGATCTCCTCATTATACAAAAATTTGAACTAATCATTACAAAACATGAATAATCATTGACTTCTATTTTGAGACCTATCTAATCATTACAAATTTATAACCAAACATTAAACAAAAAATTTCTCATGTCAAATAACTTCGAACTAATCATTAAACATTAAACATTAATGTCATAAATCATTACAATTTTCGAACTAATCACACACCAAATTTTTTTGAATTAATCTTTTACTCAATTAATCATTAACCAAAAACACACCAAATCTCTCATTATTACACGAATTTATCCAAATTAAACAAAAAAATTCGTGCAAAAGGCTAATAAATAGAACCCATTTTCAAACTCAAATGCATAAATAAACATGCTTCAACAAAATTAACCGATTTTTACTAAATACACATACTTCAACGAAATTCACCGAGTTAGGAAATTAACCTGGTTCTCCATGGGTTGTTCTTTTTCCACAAAAATCTGCCGATCGATTCAACGAATTCCACTTCTCCTCACTTCTTGTTAAATGAATCTGCACCTCACTCCTCTTTCCACTTCTTTCCACGAATTTCACCGAGGCCTCAAAAAATGTTGTGGCTTCAATTGAAAACAAATTTCAGTACAAACAAAATAAATGGAGACTTGTGAATTTGGTGCAAATCTGGAAAACCCAAGGTGCATACACGAAAGAGGGAGGCGGCTGTGTTGCTGGTAACTAGGGTTCTTAATAGATACTGTCAAAAGATATGCATACCATCTTGAAAGAAATACGAAAGTGCCCCTACTAAAAAAATTTATGTGCATATTAAAAGAATTCTTTTGGCTATTAAACGAATTCTTGTCGCTATTAAACGTTATTACATGCAAGTTTTCGTTTAATAGTTGTATGCACCAAGTTTTCGTTTAATAGTGCAATCTTTCGTTTCATAAATATTTTCGTTTAACTACGAAATTGTTGTATATTATTTTTTTAATTAAAGTTCATTTCAGGTTAGACAATTAAAAACACCATTTCCTTTAACAATTCAGTTTACAATTCGTTTAACAAATTTATTTAATTATTTTTAGAAGAAGTTCGTTTAACAAAATTTTTTAACAACTTCGATAAACTAATTTTTTTAAAAAAATATTATATAACATTTTCGTTTAACTAATTTTTTTAACAATTCCGTAGCACAATTCGTTTAACAATTCATTTAAAATAGTACAAAATTTCAAACTGTTACACGAATTGAAAAGTAGAAAACTTACAAATCCAAACACGAATTATTTTTCATTTTTTAAAATATTAATGTAGGCATTTAACGAAAACTTGCCTAAAATATGTAATAGTGAAATAATGCTACAATTAAACGAAAATGTGCTTAAAGCATGTAATTTGAAAATGGTCGTTTAATACTGCAAACATTGTAAATATTCTTTTAATGTCCAAGTTTGCAATTAATAGGTGCACGCATTTGCACTATTAAACGAAAATAAGCCTCATATAGGTTTGAGGCAAGTTTTCGTTTAATAGTTCAAATTGATCGTTTAATAGTATGAATTTCCAAACTTTCGTTTAATTCCCTCTAGTGATTTGATTGTTAGTCAGAATAAATCCCATCATCTCATTATTCACATCAGGACCGGTAAAAAAATTTGGTATTTTTATCACTTTCTTATATTTTGTGGTATTTTTTGTCAACTCACTATATGATGTGGTAAAAAAGTCATACACTATATGTTTTGTGGTACAGTGGGTTGGGCTCCCTTTAATATAATATCTTAGTTAGTTTGGGGTATCATAAAGAAAATGAAGGTAGCTAGTATAGATAATGTGAAACTCATTCAGTAATAGGCTTTATTTATCATGAACATCTATCTCATGAGTTTGAATGTTTTTACCTAAGAATGTTTGGGTCCAAGTAAATATGTACAATTGTTTGTTAAGTGTATTTCTAATTGTGGCTTGTAATTTAGATGTTTGTTTTATAATTTGCTGTTTTTAATTTGTGAGATAAATTCTGCAATACTTGATGGACTTCTTTGATAAGTGAGGATCCTCTTTAATAAAAATCCTCTTTGATAAGTAAAAAGCTTTAGTGTATCTACTTTTATAGTCTTCCATGAATATATAGTTATGTCCACATGTTTAATGTTTTTCAATTCAGTAGCTGGAAGTCTCAAATTTAAAAAGGAATTTTGGACTTTGGAAAAAGAAAATTCTTCATGACTTTGAAGAGCTTGAGAGCTTACTCACTAGGAATTATAATAGTGGCTTTAACAGTAGGTTGCCAACAAGTTGTTACCCGATTTTTAGGATTTGAAGGCAACATAGAAGTATTCTGAATATGTTATTTGCTATTAGAAAAGGATAAAACCATCTGATACAGTTAAAACTTTAATAAATAAAAAGTAGAGCAAACACACTATTATGAATCTGAATGCTAAAAAAAAATATCTCCCATCAGAATACTTAAAAATATATGGCACAATAGGAACAATTGAAATCACATAAGTCCACTCATGCCGTGAAGACAAATACACTAGTTTTTTCTTTAAGTCTCACAATGTCTATTTGCCTGAAGCAAACTGAATTTGAATAGTGATATGAATGGTGATTTCTTGAATATTGAACTTGGAGACTTTGGATATATTGAATGATTTTATGAGAATGAGTTATTTTTATCTTATATCTGACATTTTTGATTTATCAAGTTTATTTTTATATCTTTTTCTTTGAGGACTATGATCTATTTCTCCTGAGTTTTATCATCATGCTTACATATATTTAATTTTTCAATTTACTACATTATCTTAAAGCATCATCGATTTTCTTGACATGTGAAAAATGTGGAGAACGAGAATATTCTATACTTATTAGACACCCGTTATTCTTAAAGAGAGGAAATATTTTCAAACGTTGACTATGGATAAAAAGAGTGTTGCTAAGTTCCAAATGATAATCTTTTAATAGTAGGCCCTGGTAGAACCTGACTAGTTCTCTATATGGAAACTGAAGATGAGTTGTTATACCCACAATCTAAACGTACGTTTCTCAATTTAAGGACATTAATCAAACGATTTACTCATTGAAACCAACACTGATAATAATATGAAATATCTCTTAATGACTTAGTCTATAGGGTGTCACAAACAAGTTGTTGAAAAACTTCATTCTTTCTCATCAAGGTTATATTATACATACATCCAACATTCTAATCTCCATATCTCGATGAGTATGAAATCTAATGATCCAAATTCATTCAAATTATAACATGAGCGATTGAGTCATCCCTGACATGACACAACCTGATGTGTCGGATTTCATCTAAATTCATTCAATATAATATATCAAAATAGAATTCCTTCTATAAAGAAGTAATTTGTGAGACTTACAAAAGAAAAACTTGTAGTACTTCTGTCTACTACTAAATTGGATTTGAATCTCCAATTTTCTTTTAATGGATTCATGGAGATATATGTGGATCAATTTATCAAGCATCGTGACCATTCAATATTTCATGGTCTTAATGCTTTTACGAGGTGGACTCAAATATGTATAATCCACCCCAATAATATTTTCCCAAGTTGATTAGAATTCGGGTCCAATTTAATCTAATTAAATCCATTAGAATGGATAATGCTAGTGAATTGACATCGAAAGCATTCAATGAATATTATATGACATTAGGAATTAAAATAGAATATCATGTTCCTTTCGTCCATACTCAAAATGGTCTAGCTGAATTATTAATATAACATATCAAATTAATCGCTAGACCTTTACTACAAAAATCCAACTTATCAACATCATGTTGGGGTCATGCAATTTTGCATGCAACTACTCTAATTCAAATTCGTAATGTTGCATATACAACTAGTGTGTGGAAAAGAACCAAATATTTTCCATCTACAAATTTTTGAATGTGTAGTATATTCATATATCACCACCACAACATACCTTTATGAGCCCTGAATCTTCATCCATTTTGAAATACATAGAGCTCATGAAATAAAATCAATTTACAGCTCGATTCGCTCAATGCACATTTGATGGAGATAATATCTCGGCATTTGGGGGAGATAAGAGTAAAAAAATTAATAAAATGCCAAAAAATTTAATGAAATATAGATGATCTTCAATATTTAGATCCACACACTACTCAAACTGAACTGGCTGTTCAGAGGATTGTTAACTTGCAATATTTAACAAGTAATATGTCAGACGTGTTTACTAAATATAAAAGAGTGACTAAATTACATATATCTACTCTGAATGTGTAGCGCCCTGGATCAAAACGTGCATAATTGATTAATTAAATATTTGAACCCTGACTTAATAATTATGTGCGTATATTTTGACTATTTAATTTAGTACGTGCGTTTCAGATACATGGTTAATGCCGGTTTTAGATGGGTATATTTTTCATGACATGAAACCTAGAATATTATTTCACTATGAGATTCGAATCGGAAATACGAGAAAATAGAAACAAACTAGAGGTCAATCGGAGACCGGTAGCTCGACTGACGAAGGAAAGGGTAAAATTTTGATAAAAGGTAAAAATAAAAATAATATTTTAATGAAAGGTAAATTAAGATATTTTTGGTAAATAGTAATTTTTCAACGGTAAAAAGGTAATTTCCAAAATCTATAAATAGGGGCTCATAATTTTCAAAACTTATACGTTTTCAAAGTCAACGACGCGAGTGACGCGAACACGTAAGTTTCTCTTTCTTTTCTTTTTCTTTAAATCTTTATTTTCCACCGTCGCCGGAGCGTCGCCGGAACCGACGCCGCCGCCGCCGGCCAGCCGTGGAGCTGGTGGTGGGGTGCCGGGCGTCGGGTCGGGTGCCGGGTGTGCGAGGGAGAGCGAGCGTCGGGTGCTGGGTTGTACGTCGGGTTGGGTGCCGGGTGTGCGAGGGTGAGCGAGCGTCGGGTGCCGGGTTGTGCATCGGGTCGGGTGCCGGGTGTGCGCGCCGGGGGTCGGGGGTGCGCACGTTGTGCGGGCCCCGGGAGACTCGCGCGCGCGCGAGCGACTGGGACCGGGTGGTTGAGGAAACTCAGCAGCTACCGGGTGATGCGCGAGCCGTCGGGTTCGTTTTTACCCAACGCCGGGTGCTCGCGTGCCCGATGCACGTGACGCCGTATTTTCAATCCTAACCTTGTCTTTTTCACCATACAACTACATCGAGTCATTTTTGGCAAGATGTCGTTGACCGAGGGTCGTGGGCCTGGTCAAAAGTCAACCCTTTGACCAAAATTACCATTTTACCCCTAAAACCTAAAATACTCCGTTTGAGCTCGTTTCAACTCCGATCGGGCTCATTCTTTTTGCGTTACGATCCTAACTTCATTGCCTATCATCTCAGCCTTTTGGGATTAAAATTTCAGCCTTGTCTCCAAAATTCCAATCCTTGGATCGTTCGATCTGTCGTATCGTTAACGAATGTTTTTCCGCTGGAACCCTTCACAGCTTTAATTATACTGTATTTAAGATCTAACAAACGATATAACTTATGTAGGCTACTTGTTGGACTAAGCTTTGAGGTGTTGGGTTATCAGACTTTCGGTTCTAGCTACTCATGTGGTAACCACCGAACAAGGTGGGGGTAATTTCTATCTCTTTATCTGTTTACAGTTTTCCCTATTTACTACATGATGGGCGGAATACTAAATGCTGTGATTATATGCTATGATTACACGTACATGTTATATTGTGAAAGGACGTGGGTCCACATTCATTCCTATGTAGGGTCGGGAGATGCCCGCACCTGAGATTTCCGTAGGGTCGGGAGATACCCGTACCCGAGATGTTGTAGGGTCAGGTGATGCCTGTACCTGAGATTCCGTAGGGTCGGACGCTGTCCGTACCTGAGATGTTGTAGGGTTAGGTGATGCCTGTACATGCGATTTCGTAAGGTCGGACGCTGTTCGTACCTGAGATATGTAGGGTCGGGTGATTCCCGTACCTGAGTTCTTGTAGGGGTAAGATGGAGGATACCCGCGCCTGAGTTGGGTTGCGAAATACATGATATGCATCTTATGTGCTGTGACAACGTGACTAAATGTTACTATTCCGGTATTTTATATTTGTTGATTGTTATAAGAGGTGGATTTCATCCCCACGAGTGTATTCCACGCACTCACCCCCTATTCTGTAACTCACGTTACAGGTGATGGCAAGCAAGGTGATCCTTAGAGAGAGGGATGGTGGTTCTCTATCTAGGCTGTTGTATTTTAAGTTTGTTGGCTCACAACAGTTAAATAATGATTTTGGTAAAACTCGTTTTCTAAAGTACAATCTTGTGCTGATTTTGGGATGAGGGATCCTGATGTATCTTCCGCTGGTATGTTAAATGTTTTATTCCGGCTTGACGTTGGGGATTTGTATATTATAAAATCGTCTCCTTTCTATTTTTAAATGTTTCTATTTTATTTCCTGTACGTCTTTTTTCCCTTCTTTCTTCACGCCCACAACGAGAAACTCTGATATTTTTAACGAAAGATTTTGGGGTGTGATAGATGGTATCAGAGTCTAGTTCTACCCTTTGTAGGACTTTGCTCAAACTGGTTTTATAAAAAGAAAGCGCTTTAAAACATGAAAATGTTTTCGAAAAAGATATAGATAGACACCATCCTATCTCTATAGGAGGCTCTCCCTGATTTTTAAACATGTGGAAAGAGTGTTTATTTGTTATGTGATACATCGTTAACATAGTACAACTGTTGAGGATTGATGAAGTGTTTATCTATTTTGTGCTTCTCATTTATATGATATAAACTGTATAAGTTTGACAGGGTGTTACGGATATTGTTCCACGATAAAAAGATCTTTTGAAAACCTCTTGATGTCACTACACTCGACACACTGCACTGAGCCACCGCCACAAAGCCGCTGACTGCAGCAGCGTGAGCTAGTGTGCGAGTATGACCGTTCGCAGGAGTTGATGTCGTGTGACAGATAGTTGAATCTACCATGGGCCCTTGTTTATAACAGGGATTACCAATGAGTGAGTTTTCCCAGTTCGTGGTTACGATATGTAGCACCGCTGTCAATACTCGAGGTCTATAAAGACCATTTGG
Organism: Scutellaria galericulata; assembly: GCA_946896805.1. Taxonomy (NCBI): domain Eukaryota; kingdom Viridiplantae; phylum Streptophyta; class Magnoliopsida; order Lamiales; family Lamiaceae; genus Scutellaria; species Scutellaria galericulata. The sequence goes on from OX335792.1 coordinate 11,975,339, forward strand.
GAAGTTGATGACGTGTTCCATGATGTATTCTTGTGGATAGTGTATACAGACTGGATATACGATATCTTACATGACAGAGAATTTATTGAAATTATAAATGATTTATGGAATAAAGTTTGTCGGTGCCATGTTACCTGTTGTTTGGTTATCTGCTGTTATATATATTGTTGAGTTGCATGGGGTAGATTATAAGGGTTAGTTTTCGTGTGTAATCCTTAGAATGATAAGACACGAGGTCGACCGCGTAGAGATCAACCATCAATGGAGAATCTACCTGAAAACAATGTGGATGTCACGATGGGAAACATGGTGTCTGTGCTAAGGGGCTTGGCTCGACATTTCGAGACATCACGAACTACACCGCCGTCGACGTCGAGGAACGATGGGGACTCAACCATTGAGCAATTCCGACGTTTGGATCCACCGACCTTCAATGGAATGGGAGAACCGATCAAAGTGGATGAGCGGCTAAGGTTGTTGGAACGATTCTTTGTACTTTTGGCATACACTGAAGAGCAGAAGATCTCCTATGCTGTGTTACAACTCACTGAATGAGCCAGCCACTGGTGGAAGAACTACGAGAGGACTATGACACCAGAACATAGGAGAGCAATGTCTTGGGGAGTTTTCAAAGAAGTGATTAGACAGGATTTCCTGCCTCAGTCATATCGTGAACAAAAAGAAGCAGAGTTTAAACACATTCGTCAAGGAACCGCTTCCGTAGAAGAGTACGAGCAAAGATTTAACCGACTGAGTAGATACGCGCCCTATCTGGTGGACACAAATGCTAAGAAAGCCCGACACTTTGAGAAGGGTCTTCGTGGAGAGATCAGCTCTGTACTGGCTGGCTAGGGTGAAATGTTTTATGCCACAATTGTCGAGAGAGCTAAAGAGATCGCTTCTCGTCATCACTTGGACATGGCACCACCCAAGGGAATGGAAGTAGTGACGAAAAAGAGAAAATGGACCGGTCCAAGTCAAGACTTCGACCAACACAAGGTCCCACGAGCCAATAATACCTCGCTCTTCCCTACACCCAAGCTAGGAAACCCATGTTTCCGGTATGGCAAGCCGTACGTAGGAACCTATCTCCATGGAACCCGAAACTGCTATCGGTGCAGAGAACCGGGACACATTGCAGCTAATAGTCAAAAGTACAGAAACTCGAGGGCTGCAACGCCAACACAAGGAAACCGAAATTGCTATGAGTGTGGGGGACCGGGACACATTGCAGCTAACTGTTGGAAGGTTAAGAACCTAATGACTGTAACATGAAGGCCAAAGCCAGGAACAGGCGATACCTGAGCGTTCATCCTTACTTGCTCAAAGAACACCGAGAGATAGATTATAAACGATGAACTTTTAGTATTCTATATGTATATATACAGAGTAGTTTTTACATCATAAATAGTGTACATACACCTTTTGGATGGTGTAAGGCTACCCTTATTAGGCTTCTATGTATATACGCGTATGAACTTTCTCGCACCCTTTTACAAGTATATGTTTATACCTCTTCACGTGTGACACGCTAATCTACTTACATACAACAGTATTGCGTTATCCCAACAACTTATACATATATGTAAATTGTAACAGTATTATGTCGAGAGGAAGACCCCGAAAGGAGCAATCACAGCCGGCTAATCAGCTGGAGCGGGAGGAGAACACTAACGTAGAGGACTTGGCTACAGTGCTAAGGGGTTTAACACAACACTTTGAGGAAACCCGAGCCGCTCCACAGCCGGCAAGGACCGACCCGAATCTCATATATGAACAGTTCCGGCAGTTTAATCCGCCAACTTTTGATGGGAAGGGAGAGCCAACTGATGCAGAAGAGTGGCTAAGGTCACTCGACCGATTATTTGGGCACCTAATGTGCTCTAAAGAACAGATGGTCAGCTGTGCCATCTTTCAGCTCACCGATGAAGCGAGTCACTGGTGGGACTCGTACGAGTGAACGTTGCTGCCCGCTCAAAGAGAGGGGATGTCGTGGGAAGAATTCAAAGAAGTGGTTTCTCATCACTTCATCCCTCAATATTATCGGGACCAGAAGGAGACGGAGTTCCTTCACCTCCGACAGGGACGCTCAACTGTGGGAGATTATGAGCGGCAATTCAATCACCTGAGTCGGTACGCTCCACACATGGTAGATACCGACCTCAAGAAGGCCCAAAGGTTTGAGAAAGACATTCGTTCAGAAATTAGTTCGATTCTCGCTGGGCAGGGGAAGATGACATACGCAAGTGTCATCGAGAGAGCCCAGGAGATCATCTCACGGATGAGTTTGGATGCTCTATCTCCTCAGAAGGTTTTTCCGACTCCTGGGAAAAGGAAGTGGACGGGCCAGGAACTTGCTCAAAACAAATTTCCCAGGGCAGCCAATGTGCCACTCCTCCCCACTCCTAAATCCGAAAACTCGTGTGTTAGATGCAGAAGGATACACACTGGACCGTGTCAACCAGAGACACGAAGTTGTTATCGGTGTGGGGTAATAGGACACATCTCCACTAACTACCCGAGGTCTCGAAACTGATTAGTTGCAGCTCCAAGCCAGCCCGAGACACGAAGTTGCTATCGGTGTGGGATACCAGGACACATCTCCAATAATTGTCCGAAGTCTCGAAACCCACCGGCTACAGCCCCAAACTCGAGGCCAGTGGCAAGCAGGGCACAGGCTTTTGCTCTTACGCACCCGGAGGCTGCTGAAGGAGTGAAGATGATGACATGTACATTACCAGTATGTGATATACCTGTTAACATCCTGTTTAATACTGGAGCGAAACGTTCTTTCATATCTGCCAACGTAATTGCTAAAGTATGAGGACGGTAGGATAGTCGCTCGGATTCTAGAAGTTAGTTTTCCTTCAGGAAAGACGGTGAGGGCAGAACACCTACACCGTCACCTTAGGATTGCGTTCGAAGATAAGATCCTTCTAGTTGATCTTTATACGTTGGAAATGAAGGTTGTTGACACGATCTTGGGAATGGACTGGCTAGAGTTCAAGTAATCAAGTGTCGTGCAAAGAGGATCATCTTTCAAGGTTCGCCCGGTACTTGAGTTCACATTCCGTGAACTAGAGATCACATTCCATGGAAGAAGAGTTAAAGTCAACTCAAGGAATAATTTTGGATATAAAGGCAACCAAGATGCTTAGCAAAAAGTACTACGAAGCTTGGTTGGTCAACATAGGAAAACCCGAGCAAGCATTAACTTTTACCGAGAAGATGCCAATGATGAAGGAAAACATGGACGTTTTCACTGAGGATTTATCTAGTCCTCCACCGAATAAACAAGTGACCTTTGAGATCGATCTCGTTTCAGGATCTGCACTGGTGTCAGAGGCTCCATATTGGACAACACCAAAGGAATTACAAGAATTGAGGGTCCAGTTACCAGAACTTTTGGACAAAGGTTCCAATGGACCAAGCGTGTCGTCTTGGGGAGCTCCAGTGCTCTTCGTGAAGAAGAAAAATGGGAGCTTAAGAATTTGTGTCGATTACCAAGAGGCGAACACGCGGACTATAGAGAACAAGTATACACTGCCTCGAAGTGAAGATCTCTTTGATAGAATAAGAAGAGCCAGTGTGTTCTCGAAGATTGACTTAAGGTCTGGGTATCACCAGATAAAAGTCGAAAACGTAGATGAATCACCAATCAGTACTATGAGACGAAGAAGGTGGAGAATAGAGAGCAGAAATGCGGTATGGCCCGGAAGGATCGAGAAACAGGATTTGGTGAAAGTTCTGAACATTGAGCTTAGCCAAATCATCAAGGAACTTGCAAGCCAAGTTAGTTCCTGGATGAGAAGTGGAAAGAGAGAAACAACAAGGATATAGGAGGACGAGAGTTTTGACGAGGTACCTAGTTACGGCGTCCGTAGTACGCGTTCAATTTCGAGGACGAAATTATTTTAAGGGGTAAGGGATGTAGCGCCCTGGATCAAAACGTGCATAATTGATTAATTAAATATTTGAACCCTGACTTAATAATTATGTGTGTATATTTTGACTATTTAATTTAGTACGTGCGTTTCAAATACATGGTTAACGCCGGTTTTAGATGAGTATATTTATCATGACATGAAACCTAGAATATTATTTCACCATGAGATTCGAATCGAAAATACGAGAAAATAGAAAAAAACTAGAGGTCAATCGGAGACCCGTAGCTCGACTGACGAAGGAAAGGGTAAAATTTTGATAAAAGGTAAAAATAAAAATAATATTTCAATGAAAGGTAAATTAAGATATTTTTGGTAAATAGTAATTTTTCAACGGTAAAAAGGTAATTTCCAAAAAATCTATAAATAGGGGCTCATAATTTTCAAAACTTATACGTTTTCAAAGTCAACGACGCGAGCGACGCGAGCGACCTCGAACACGTAAGTTTCTCTTTCTTTTCTTTTTCTTTACGTCTTTATTTTCCACCGTCGCCGGAGCGCCGCTTGCCAGCTGTGGAGCTAGTGGTGGGATGCCGGGGGTCGGGTGTGCGTCGGGGTGTGCGTCAGGTCGGGTGCCGGGTGCCGGGGGCCGGGGGAGCGCACGTTGTGCGTGCGCCGGGAGACTCGCGCGCGCACGGGCGCGCGTGCCGGGGATCAAGCACGCGCGGGCGACGGGGACCGGGTGGCTGAGGAAACTCGGTAGCTGTTGGGTGATGCGCGAGCCGTCGGGTTCGTTTTCGCCCGACGCCGGGTGCTCGCGTGCCCGACGCACGTGACGCCGTATTTTCAATCCGAATCTTGTCTTTTTCACCATACAGCTACATCGAGTCGTTTTTGGCAAGATGTCGTTGACTGAGGGTCGTGGGCCTGGTCAAAATTCAACCCTTTGACCAAAATTACCATTTTACCCCTAAAACCTAAAATACTCCGTTTGAGATCGTTTCAACTCCGATCGGGCTCATTCTTTTTGCGTTACGATCCTAATTTCATTGCCTATCATCTCAGCCTTTTGGGATTGAAATTTCAGCCTTGTCTACAAAATTCCAATCCTTGCATCGTTCGATCTGTCGTATCGTTAACGAACGTTTTTCCACCGGAACCCTTTACAGCTTTAATTATACTGTATTTAAGATCTAAGAAATGATATAACTTATGTAGGCTACTTGTTGGACTAAGCTTTGAGGTGTTGGGTTATCAGACTTTCGGTTCTAGCTACTCACGTGGTAACCACCGAACAAGGTGGGGGTAATTTCTATCTCTTTATCTATTTACAGTTTTCCCTATTTACTGCATGATGGGCGGAATACTAAATGCTGTGATTATATGCTATGATTACATGTACATGTTATATTGTGAAAGGACGTGGGTCCACATTCATTCCTATGTAGGGTCGGGAGATGCCCGCACCTGAGATTTCCGTAGGGTCGGGAGATACCCGTACCCGAGATGTTGTAGGGTCAGGTGATGCCTGTACCTGAGATTCCGTAGGGTCGGACGCTGTCCGTACTTAAGATGTTGTAGGGTCAGGTAATGCCTGTACCTGAGATTCCGTAGGGTCGGACGTTGTCCGTACCTGAGATATGTAGGGTCGGGTGATTCCCATACTTGAGTTCTTGTAGGGGTAAGACGGGGGATACCCGCGCCTGAGTTGGGTTGCGAAATACATGCTATGCATCTTATGTGCTGTGACAACGTGACTAAATGTTACTATTCCGGTATTTTATATTTGTTGATTGTTATAAGAGGTGGATTTCATCCCCACGAGTGTATTCCACGCACTCACCCCCTATTCTGTAACTCACGTTACAGGTGATGGCAAGCAAGGTGATCCTTAGAGAGAAGGATGGTGGTGCTCTATCTAGGCTGTTGTATTTTAAGTTTGTTGGCTCACAACAGTTAAATAATGATTTTGGTAAAACTCGTTTTCTAAAGTACAATCTTGTGTTGATTTTGGGATGATGGATCCTGATGTATCTTCCGCTGGTATGTTAAATGTTTTATTCCGGCTTGACATTGGGGATTTGTATATTATAAAATCGTCTCCTTTCTATTTTCAAATGTTTCTATTTTATTTCCTGTACGTCTTTTTTCCCTTCTTTCTTCACGCCCACAACGAGAAACTCTGATATTTTTAATGAAAGATTTTGGGACGTGACAGACTGTACCACAAAAAGTAGAAGTTCCTTTGAAATTAAGTATATCAATCGATGCCCCTCTACGTCGGAAGCGTAAAAGACCTAAAAGGTCTATGAGTACAAAAGATATAAATCCGAAGAAAACAAAATCTAACAAGAATATTAGCCGCTTCAAATATCTCCTCAAGATATTCATTCTGAAGATGGAAACCCTAGTAACATTGCACGTACAGAATAGTTAAAATAGTAAGGTTGCAGAACGACCAGATCAAAATATTTTGGGAAATGATAAGAATCTGGTTGATGTAAATATCGAAATTATAACTAATTTTATATACAGGAGAAACTTACTATATAAATATAACTATTGCCGACAATATATTTTTGCCTCCACAATTGCTCTTGTGGAGTATAGCATGAAAATGTTCACAAGACAGTCTCCATGCATGAAGAAATAGAGAAGGAAAGAAGAGAGCTCATTTTTTGCTAAGTATAGAAAAAATGTGTTTTCACTTAATAAAAACATAATCACTATTCACAATTTCAAGTTAGTTAGTAGCGGTTATTTCCATTCTTGTTTGTTGCGTTTTTCATTTTGCTGTTTTGACAGGTTTTCTTGCGGGGCATGTATCTCACACATTTCTCAATGGATACGAGTGATTCTTGTTGCTACGTGCTCTATAAAGATCAGAGATCAGTTCATTAGTTTAGAGTTTTCTCATTTGCTTACTGTATAGAGAGAGAATTAGCTAGAAAGTGAGAGTATTGCTTGAGAGCTAATTTTTTCTTGTTCTTTGATTCAGTTCTTGTAATTTGTAAAAAATTACGAGCTGTTGATTAGTGGATTTTGTTCTCCAGTGGATGTAGGGATTCGTCAACCCGAACCACTTTAAAATTGCTGTGTTTCGATCGTGATTTTATGTGTATGATCATTGTTTGTTTCTTCTCAATTTTTGAATTGGTTTCTTGATTGCTTGGTGTAGCAATTGGTTTGTAGTTTCTTTGATTGATTCAGTGTTTATCTTGGATTGATATACGACAAGTGGTGCCATCTGTGGGAAGGACGATCAATCAAGATATGGGGTCAACTCGATTCGATGTTGAGAAGTTTGATGGCACAGGTGAGTTTGGTCTTTGGAGAGTCAAGATGAGAGCCCTGCTAGTTCAACATGGAGCTGCTGCTGCATTGCAGAAATTGGATGCGTTTCCAGAGGCTATGAAGGTTGATCAAAAGGCAATACTCATGGAAAAGGCACATAGTATGACCATCCTCAGTTTAGAGAACAAAATGTTACGCGAAGTTGCCAAACTAGAGACTACTAAAGAGGTTTGGGAAAAGCTTCAAAGTCTATATATGGTAAAATCTCTTGTTAATCGTCTGTTCTTGAAGAAGAGATTGTATGCTTTTAAATTCTTGGATGATAAGCCTCTGATTGGTCAACTGGAGGAGTTCCACAAGATCTTAGATGATCTTGAGAATATGGAGGTCAAACTAGAGGAGGAGGATAAGGCATTGATATTGCTGAGTTCTTTGCCCAAAAGCTTTGAAAACTTTTGTGACTCTATCTTGTATAGTAGACAACAATCTATCACACTCGAAGATGTGATATCAGCTTTGAAAACCAAGGAGCTATCTAAGGATTTAGACTCTAAGGCTCAAGGTGGAGGAGAAAGCTTGATTATCAAGAATAAGATGCAGAAGAAGAACTTCAACAAGAAGGGAACTAAACAACAGCCTAAGAAAAGAATTCCTCAAAGCCAAGAAGCCAAGGATGATGTTGAAGGGCAAAGATGTTTTCACTGCCACAAACCAGGACATTTTAAAAAAGATTGCTTCAAATACAAGAAGCTACAACAAGAGAAATGTAACACTACTTCAAAACAAGCAAATCACATCATTGAAGTTGCTAGTTCAAACTCTGGATATGAGTCTGCTGAGGTCTTGGCTGTTACATCAAATGACACCAAGTTAGAATGGATCTTAGACTCAGGGTGCTCATTCCATATGAGCCCTCATAAGGATTGGTTTATAGATCTAAATTTGAAGGAGGAATGTGCAGTGATGCTTGGAAATAACAAGCTTTGCAAAGTGAAATGGAGAGAATCAATCCCATGAAAACTAACTAATGGATCTACTAATATTCTATCAAATGTCAGGTTTGTTCCTGAGTTAAGGAGAAATTTAATTTCTCTTGGAATGTTTGACTCCCAAGGTCTGAAAGTATCAGTTGAAGGTGGAGTGATGAAAGTGTTCAAAGGTTGTAGATTGGTTGTGCAAGGATCAAAGAAATCAGATTTGTATTACCTAGATGGAAATACTGATGTTGCAGGCTCCTATCTAACAAAGGAAATAGATAAGACTCAGTTATGGCATAGGATATTGGCTCACATTAGCTTCAAAGACATGCAAGAACTTGAGAAACAACAAGCATTTGGAAAAGATAAAATTTCTGAGTTGGAGTTCTGTGATCACTGTGTTTTGGGCAAAGCAAAGAGGCTTAAGTTTCCATCTGCCACACACACTACTTAGGAGATCCTTGGCTATGTTCATTCAGACTTGTGGGGGCCTGCTAAGACTCAAACAAAGAATGGTGGGAAGTACTTTCTTTCTATCATTGATGACTGCTCAAGGAAAGTTTGGGTGCTGATCTTAAAGAGCAAGGATGAAGCCTTTCAAAGGTTCAAAGAATGGCTCATAGAAGTAGAGAATCAAACATTGAAGAAATTGAAATATCTAAGGACAGATAATGGCTTAGAGTTTGTATCCACTGAGTTCAACAATTTTTGCAAAGAAAATGGGGTTTCCAGACATAGAACCACACCTCACACTCCACAGCAAAATGGTTTAGCTGAAAGGATGAATCAAACTCTATTGGAGAGGGTCAGATGTATGCTATCTAGTTCTGGACTTAGCAAGAGCTTTTGGGGAGAGGCAATCACTACAGCTGCCTACTTGATTAATAGATCACCCTCATCAGCAATTAACTTCAAGACTCCAGAAGAGATATGGCATGGAAAGTTGTTTGATTATTCTAAACTGAGAGTGTTTGGATGTTTGGCCTTTGCTCATGTCAAGCAAGATAAACTTGAGCCAAGGGCATTGAGGTGTGTGTTTATTGGTTATCCTACAGGAATAAAGGGTTATAAGCTATGGTGCTTAGAAGAAAAGAAACAAAAGTGTATTGTATCAAGGGATGTGACTTTTGATGAATCTTGTATGCCTCTATACAAAGAGAGAATAAGAGATCAGTCTATTACACATGGTGAGAAATCTGAGCTTGAGGTGGAGCCTAAGTTTTCTGATTCTGATGAAGAAGCTCTCAACCAGAAGAGCTAAACATTGATGATCAAGAAGGATCAGATTCACAAGACCAATCTCTTGCAAATTATCAACTTGTCAGAGATAGATCAAGAAGGTTAGTAAAAGCTCCTACAAGATTTGATCAAACTAATACTATTTCATTTGCATTTCTTACCGCTGAAGGGATAGAGTTCTCAGAACCAAGCTCTTATAAGGAAGCCATTACATGCAAAGAAAAAGATAAGTGGAAGGATGCTATTCAAGATGAATTGAGCTCACTAAATAAGAATGGAACCTGGAAGATTGTTGACAAACCAAAACATCAAAAGCTTGTTGGATGCAAATGGATATTCAAAAAGAAGATTTAGGCTTTTCTAAACAACAAAATCAGGTTCAAAGCTAAGCTTGTAGCTAGAGGATTTACTCAAAAGGAGGGTGTGGATTACACTGAGATCTTCTCACCTGTGGTCAAACACTACTCCATCAGAATTCTCCTTGCAATTGTGGCTCATTTGATCTAGAATTACATCAAATGGATGTGACCACAACCTTCCTACATGGTGAATTAAAGGAGAAGATCTACATGCAAGTTCCAGAAGGGTTAAGAGTTGCCAATGCTGATCAGAAAGCTTGCTTACTACAGAAGTCATTATATGGCTTGAAGCAATCACCAAGGCAATGGTATCTCAGGTTTGATGAATTTATGAAGAAAATTAAGTTCATGAAAAACATGTATGATAATTGTGTGTATTTGAAGTATGAACCTAACCGCTCATTTACTTACTTGTTATTGTATGTGGATGATATGTTAATTCCTACCGATTCTGTGACTAGCTTGTTAAAGATCAAAAGGTTGCTTAATTCTGAGTTTGAAATGAAGGATTTGGGTGAAGCCAAGAGGATTCTTGGCATGAATATCTCTAGAAACAGAAGAATGAATGAGGTATTCCTTGATGTCAGTTCTTATTTGAAGAAGGTATTTGTTAGATATCAGATGAATCAAAGTAAAGCCACTGCAACTCCTATTGGACAACATATTAAGCTGTCAAAGGATCAATGTCCTAAGTCCAAAGAAGATGAGCTTAAAATGAGGTTGATTCCATATGCTAGTGCAGTGGGGAGTATCATGTACTCAATGGTGTGCTGCAGACCAGATCTTGCTCATACTATGAGTGTTGTTAGTAGATATATGACATATCCAGGAGTATCACATTGGGAGGCTGTAAAGTATGTCTTGAGATATATAAATGGATCAGTTGATGTTGGCTTAAGGTTCAGAAAAGTTGCAGATATGAGCTCACCTATTGTTGGATATGTAGATGCTGATTATGCCAGCAATTTAGATAGTAGAAAGTCCTTGACAGGTTACATATTCACTCTATTTGGGACAACTATAAGTTAGAAGTCCACTTAACAACCTGTGGTAGCACTCTCAACAACTGAGGCTGAGTTCATAGCTTTAACTGAAGCTATAAAGGAAGCATTATGGCTTAAAGGGATGTTGTCTGAGTTTGGGATTGAACAAGAAGGAGTTTCAGTTCATTGTGATAATAATAGTGCCATTCATCTATCAATGCATCAAGGATATCATGAACATACTAAGCATATTGATGTGAAGCTTTATTATGTCAGGGACATTGTTGAAAAAGGAGAAATTAAAGTATGCAAGATTGCAACTGAAGATAATCCATCAGATGCCTTAACAAAGGCTTCGCCATCTACTAAGTTTCATCTGTGTATGGAGCTGGTAGGGTTGAGAGGAAAGTCAGCAACTGACATTATGTGAAGAAGTGTTTGCAGGGGTGCATTAACCTTCATGCTATAAGGTGGAGAGTTGTGGAGTATAGCATGAAAATGTTCACAAGACAGTTTCCATGCATGAAGAAATAAAGAAAGAAAGAAGAGAGCTCGTTTTTTGCTAAGTATAGAAAAAGTGTGTTTTCACTTAATAAAAACGTAATCACTATTCACGATTTCAAGTTAGTTAGTAGCGGTTATTTCCGTTCTTGTTTGCTGCGTTTTTCGTTTTGCTGTTTTGGCAGGTTTTCTTGCGGGGCGTGTATCTCACTCATTTCTCAACGGATTCGAGTGATTCTTATTGCTGCGCGCTCTGTAAAGATCAGAGATCAGTTCAGTAGTTTAGAGTTTTCACATTTGCTTACTGTATAGAGAGAGAATTAGCTAGAAAGTGAGAGTATTGCTTGAGAGCTAATTTTTTCTTGTTCTTCGATTCAGTTCTTGTAATCTGTAAATAATTGCGAGCTGTTGATTAGTAGATTTTGTTCTCCAGTGGATGTAAGGATTCGTCAACCCGAACCACTTTAAAATCGCTGTGTTTCGATCGTGATTTTATGTGTATGATCATTGTTTGTTTCTTCTCAATTTTCGAATTGGTTTCTTGATTGCTTGGTGTAGCAATTGGTTTGTAGTTTCTTTGGTTGATTCAGTGTTTATCTTGGATTGATATACGACAACTCTTACTATCTCAAATGATAAGATGGAAAGTAGCAATTGAGGCCGAGCTAAATTCGCTTAATATGTTAAACTTGCTCAGATTTGAATCTATCGTACTTACCCTAACAATGTTATTCTCGTAGAATATGAAAGGGTATTTGTGCGTAAAAGAACTTAGAGTAATGAGGTGGTGAGGTAGAAAGCGAGATTGGTAGCTCAAGGGTTCTTGTAGACACCCGTATTGATTTTAATTAAACATATTCTCCTGTAAAGAAATATATAATGTTCCTCTACTTAATATCTCTTACAGCAAATATGATTTTAGAAATGCAGTTAATGGACGTTGTTACAGCATATTTATACGGATCTTTAAATGTGAATATTTATATGACAATCCCTGATGGATTTCAAATTCCCCAGATGAAGAAAAATGAGAATCGTAACATGTACAATATCAAATTGCAAAAGTCTTTATATGACCTAAAATAGTCGGGAAGGATGTGGTATAATTGACTGAGTGAATTCCTCCTAAAGAAGGGATATATAAATAATGATCATTTTCTTGCGTGTTTATAAAGAAATAAGATGAATTTTATATCATCTTTGGGTGTGTTGATATAAATATTATTGGAGCGCATAAGGAAATTGAAGAAGTTAGTTCAAATTTAAAAGTTGAATTTGAAATGAAAACTTTGGGTAAAACCAAGTATTGTCTCGACCTGCTGATCAAGCACTTCCATGAATGAATTTTCTTACACTAGCCAATCTACTTGAAGGAGGTTTTGGAGAGTTTCTACATGGACAAGTCTCATCCACTTAGTACACTAATGGTTGTCCGATCCCTTGAAGTGGATAAAGATCCTTTTAGACCTAATGAAGATAATGAAGGTATATTAGGACCTGAAGTTCCTTATTTAAATGCAATTGGTGCATTACTTTATATTACAAACTACACCAGACCTGATATTGCTTTTGTAGTAAATTTACTGCCAAGATTTAGTGTTTCTCTTACACGGAGACATTGGAATGAAAGTAAACATATTTTTCTGTAACTTCAAGGTCCCCAAGGTCTTGGTTTACTTTACCCTAGAAATCAAATTAAGTCATTCGTAGGTTACTCGGATGCTGGTTATATGTCTGATCCATATAATGCCAGTCCTGCATTAGTTATGTTTTCTTTGTAATGGTACTACAATCTAATGTAAGTCTGTCAAACAATTTATGGTTACTACTTCCTCAAACCATTTAGAGTTTATTGTTATATATGAAACCCCACAATGATGTGTATCGTTAAACTTTGATAAAACACATTGGTGAGTCATGTGGTATTTCTAAGACAAATATATCATCTACTGTCCTTTATGAGGACAATACAGCTTGTGTTGCACAAAAGAGTAATGTGTGTTAAATGAAACTTATTTAAATAAATAGCTCCTAAATTCTTTTACCAACATGAACTCCAGAAGAATGGTGAAATTATTATACAAAAAAGTGTGTTATATTGACAATCTCGCAAATTTGTTCACTAAATACTTATCCTACATACATCTACTATTGTAAAATGCTTTTATGCATAGACTTGGAAGACTGTTGTCTTCAAGGGGAGCGATAACTTCAAAACAACCTTGAAGGTTGGGTTCTGAAGACAAATGGCTACTCTTTTTCCCTTGACTAAGTTTTTTTTCCCAAAGGGTTTTTCTTAGTTAAAGATTTTAATGAGACATCTAGTGCAATACATAAGAACATGTTTGTCATGCACTCTTTTCTCGTCTATTTTTGTCCCACTGGATTTTTCTAGCGAGTTTTTAATGAGGTATGTACATGAAGTCGTAATGTCCAATGGAGAGTGTTGTAAATAATATATTAATGTAGACATTATCTCTTAAACTCTTCATTTCTTGTGACTTTTGGAATACTTCATCTTCTTATATATATATATATTGTACTCAAAGATATGAAGATGGTTGATGAATAAAATATATCTTCTTATCCTCGTCTTCTTTCAATTTTTGTTTATTTTTCTTCTTGATGTATTGATCCATAGAAGTTGAGACAATTGAGATATCATAGTTTACAACAAGATTTAAGTTAAATAACATTGTATGATATATTTAATTAAATTTTATATTTTCACATTTTTTGAATAAATATTTATTTCAATTGAAAATTTTCGAATGTTCACCTCAATCCACCTTTTACTGTTCAGAACCGTGGTCACCCTATGTAGGCACAGTGTACAACCTGCTACTGGTCGAATCGCAGAACACATTCAAATGTTTCCCCCCAAGTGTTATAATTAGGGTTTCAGAAAATTAGTAAGTTTTAGTGATAAGGGATAATACGTTACAATGGATAACAACAACATGAGCACTAATGGATTGGAGCAGAATTTGCAAGACGGCAGGTTTTACAGCTGTGTCAATGCTCTCATTGTTGGCCCATCTCCGGGACAACAATTTCAATCAGGTAATTATTAATGGCAATTTATTTCACCAAATTCTTTACCCCTCTGTTTATTTTCTGCTTAGTGTATGAGGTGGAGAAAGCGACTTATAGAACTTAAGTGGAGTTTGATTTGATTTTAATCTAAGCAGACACTTCTCAAGTTGGTTTATACTTCAAAATTTGAGCAATTTGCATCCAATATAGTGGAAAGCAATGGCTTCTAATTTATGAATAATGATAGCTTTTCATGTTTGTTTCTTTCAATTTTTATGCTTCTTAAGGGCAATGTGACTTGGAATGACTATAGTAATGGGAAGAATAAGAAAGCAAAATCCCCTTTAAGCATACTGAGGAATGGCTATGTAGTTGTCCATACCTGTGATATAGTGCTCTTGGTTGAGTATTTTTAATTTTTATTAATTATGTTGGAGACATTCAATGTGTAAAATGCATGCTGGTTTTTGAGCTGTGAGCCTGAGGAGAAGTTTGCTATGAGTACATTTACTGGTATCTATTTCCAAAGCCTTTTAATTAGTTGAGTTAATAGTAGTACATTTCTTAGATTTTACCATACACATCACTATGCTTGATCTTCTCATGAGATCCTCTGAGAGCATTGTGAGTGTTAGGATTACCTGAACTCATAGTTTAATACTTTCTTTTGAAGATTTTGTAGCCTTATTTGCAACTAGTTTTAGATCACATGCGTCGCATGTGGAGATCAATTCAAACTAAGGAAATAAATAATACACACTTTTATATTAGAGTTCTAATTATAATAGGATTCTATATAATTTTGAATTAGGATTTCAATATAAAATTATTTAAATATGAAAATCCTAAATTACTATTATAACCTTAAATAATAGTCTTTGATAAGGATATATTCGACAATTCATATTTTATAAGAAACATCTACACTTTTATATAGGTAATGGATATAGTGGTAGATTTTGGAAATTCAACTGTGTTCTTCATATCAACCTTTGCAGACTTCTTGATTAAGGCACTAATTGCTTTATCAAAATGCTGGCATCTTTTGTCTTAATCTCAATCTGTAATATGGATTGGTTATTCATTAAAACGACAATCATACTATTTATAAGGTCCATTTGGAATTTAACAGTTGGCTTGCCTTCCATCATATATAATCTTTCTCCTATTGGATTTTGAATTTGGGTATTTAGGGCAAAAAATATCATCGAAGGGATCTAAATAAAGGATTAACACCCAACTCTGTTTTCACCTAATATATCATGTACAACTACAGTTGTTCGAACATGTGATATTATAATATTGAACATTAATCCTTTGACATGGCAATGCATGCATCATGATAAGCCAGATATTTAGAGATGAATCACTCATAAATGTTGGAACGCCTGATGTTCCTGATCACAAATGGTATAACAAAGATTTTCAGTAGCCATAAATTAGTTGCAGATCCAAATGGTCGAGAATTATTTCCACACATTTTGTAGTAATGAAAGCTTTGGTTGCTGATATCATTTTCTCTTAGCAGGCAGCAAGTGCAGTCACGTCAGCTATATTAACACCTCTAAATGTTGTCGTACCTCCTAACAAGCTCCTTGAGTTGGTTGCCAAGGTTTGTACCTAATTTTGGTTGTAATTTTAGGTTTAATCAGATATTGGTAATGTAGCCACATTCTCAAAATTGAATTATTATGTCTGAACCCTGTAGAATTTGAGAAAACACTGACAAAAAAACTCAGTTCTAATTTGTCAATAGGGTCTTGCAGCGGAAAAAAAGATGAGATATTGAGAGGGGTGTATTCAACTACTTTATTTGATTCAAACATACCTTCAGGACATGACTTGATTCATGCTCAACAAGTTGAATCTATCGATTTCAGGTGTCATTCCTCACAGTCTTACTCCTGGAGTTCATTAATGTCATGATGCTATAATCCGTGATTGTTAGGTTTGAGAATGATGAATGTCTTTTTGAGATATATTTTAAATTTGTAAGAGCATTCATGTTGGTGGTTATAATCACCAAATCCAGATATAACAAATGTGGGTGGGGATTGTAACCCACACACCACACACTTTCTCTACATCGAGTTCAACATGCAAAAACTAAGAAAAAAATTGCATATTTCATGCATGCTTGGACTGTTGCAAACTAGCCATTGTTTCAGTACTCATTCATTGCAAGGCTAAAGGTTTATATATAAATGTCTATTGTATTGTACTTCACAAGGAACAATTGAATCAAATATCTTATAATTTACCTCTTTCTCACCAAACTGTCTCAATATTCCAACAGCCCTAACTCCAGCACATTTGATGAGTCATTAGATCGACCTGGCTCGCCTGGTGAAAAAATGTTGTTCACGATGCTTCAACTTCTCCAAGACAAGATACACAACAGTCAGATAAGGGTTATCAAGAGAAATCGTGAAGAAGGGCATGCTACGCTCTTTAAAGATTATTTCTCTCAACATCCGGTATATCCCGATCACATCTTTCGAAGATGATTCCGTATGCGAAAGAATCTATTCCTTCGCATAGTTAACAAACTAGAAAATCAATCACTGTTTTTTCAACAAAGACCAAACACAACAAGAAGACAAGGACTATCACCACTACAGAAATGCACATCAGCAATTTTTCAGTTGGCTTATGAAGATCCTGCTGGCATCCTTAATGAGTATCTATAAATGAGTGAATCAAGCGGTATGAAGTGCCTATTGAAATTCTGCAAATATGTGGTTGAAGTATTTGGTGATCGATATTTAAGAAGACCAAATTACACTGACATTCATCGTCTTTTTCAAATGCACGAGTCTAGATATGGCTTTTTTGGTATGTTGGGTAGCCTCGATTACATGTACTGGGAATGGAAAAATCGCCCTATTGCTTGGAGACATCAATGCACAGGAATCCTTGAGTTACCCACAGTAGTGCTTGAAGCAATTGCGTCTCAAGACCTGTGGATATAACATGCCTTTTTTGGGGTCATAGACTCATATAATGATGATGCTAACATGTTGTATGGATCTCCTTTGTTCAAAACCATATCATTGGGACAGGCTCCGGAGGTTAATCTCAACGTGAATGACACACATTATGCACATGGATACTAGTTCACAGATGAAATCTATCCAAAATGGTCTACTTTGGTCAATACTTTTTCTAGCCAATTGGATCCCAAAAAGTTGTTTAATGAAAGACAAGAAGTTGCGAGAAAGGATGTCAAACGTGCAATTGGGATGCTCCAAGCACGATGGGCAATTGTTAGAGGACCAACTCGTTATTTTTATAGGAAAAATATTAAGCAAATAATGTTGACCTGCATTATTTTGCATAATATGATTGTCAAAGATGAGAGAGAAATGATTTCGAATTGGTATAACGAAGAAGGTGATGATCCCGCGCAACTAATACACGGTACTAACCGAGAATTTCAAAATTATCTCTGGTATAATTTCGACTTACATAACAACCAAGTTCATCATCAACTTCGTTTTGATTTAGTTGAATATATTTGGGAACGATTCGGCAATGTTTAGCAGTAATGTGTTATCTATTTTATTCTCAAATATTTATTATGTTTTATTATTGATTGATTGTTATTGTGTTTTTTGTTGCCTATATTCCAAAAATTTGTTGGATCGAAATTCAAATTAAAGTTTGTATTTATTTGGTATAAATATGAATAAAATTAGTGAGTGGATTATGAATGGGGGAGTTGATGGAGATGGGTTAATGTTAGTGGAACGTTGAGATGGAAGAAAGATGTGTTGGTTATAACATGTCTTTGATTAGTATGCTCAACATGTAATAACCATTAGGATAACACTTAGAGACATAAAAAGTTAATATATCTAAGCTGCCTTCATCAGTTATTTAGTATTAGAATGAAATATTATAATATTGATATCAAAGTATTATAATTAGTTGAGAAGTTCAATGGGAGATTACAGGAGCAAAATCTATGTGGCCATCAGTATTCAAGATGTAAATATGCACAGCAATTTTAACTCCAGCTCGATGAACCTCTCCAAAGTTATACCTGTAAGTTTTCTTTGTTGGTAGACCTTAAGTATTGCGGGAATTATGAAAAGTCTATTCTTGATTTTAGCACTTCTGCTGAATTTTGTTAATGTTTCTCATACAATTACTTTGACCATTTGACTTTGTCTCTAGTAAAGGTAATTGTGTTTTGAGCTTTATCACTCCTGTTTTCCACTACAGAAGCTCATGAGCATGTCTGTTTGCAAAGGTTTTTATTTTCTAAGCTATTCATCCTATGCTAAAACTTCAAGCTATTAGAATATGTCTTATGCTTCCTTTTTATTTACTAAACATGGTTTTGGGTGCAACAACAGATGCTTTGCTATTTTCTCAATGGTTAGGTATAACTATTTTTCTTTTTTCTTTTCGAATGGTGTTGTGCATAAATCAAGTTTATGTTCGGTTAATTACTTTTTAAATAACTGTGAAATATGCTGAATGAATAATCAATCTTTTAACCTTTCTTCTTTCAATATAGAATGTTACCAGATGTGCAAGATATAGTTGTGATGGACGATTTCTCGCAACTAGAAGTGCTGACACATCAGCAAAGCTTCTTGATGTGTGATCCTACAGTCATACTTATAAAGCATGAACATAAAAGTGGAAACAAAACTAGAGATGTCAAAAGTCAAACGATGATACTTCGAGATGCAAGAGATGACCTTGTGCAGCCTGTAGTACAGACATTTTACGACCATCTACAAGTAAGATTTTGTAATGAAAGAATATTTATTTTTGTATTGGCCTCATGAGATGGCAAGATGCACATCTGCTTGTCGCATTATCTTCCACAGCATATTTGAAGTTTTCATTTCAGATTCTTTTTTCAGTTTTGACTATTCTGCTTTAAATGGAAACTGCAGCATGCATTTTGTTGTTTGTAATGCATTATTGTGCTACTGCTGCCAATAAATGACTTGGATTTCCATCCTCAAAACACGATTCTGATTTCTTGGCCAAAGATCACGCAGTAAAGTAGTGTCTGTTACCTGTTTGTCTGTTGCTTTTATGCTTACGGTCCATTAGACAAAATTCATTGGCCTTCAGGTCAACTTTGAGGATCTAAGTTCAAGTAACCGTTTCTAAACTTCCTACAAATTGCTCAAAAAAAAGTTTTATGTTTAAATTATTATCAGCATCTGCTCTAAAGTTCTAATTTGAATGTCAAAAGTCATTCTTAGGGTTAAATACAAGGAAACGGGGTTAAGCCTGATACTGACTTTTTATTCACTTGAGTTTTTGAATGACAGATTATTTGATTTTTAAAAAACAGTTAGAAGAAATGTTTTCAAAATTATTCAGGTTCTCATTCATCCTCAGATTCCAAATTTAATCATGCTTGATTCAAACAATTTTTGTGCTTATATCTCTAGTCTATAGACTTATCTAGTCTTATAATGTGAGGTTGGTATCTTTTCATCCCCATGGAGAATTTCTTTTGGCAAGTTATTACATTTGATTTTGCAATCTAATGTACAACTGTGCAAAAAAAAAAAGTTACTATAAATTTAAACCATGTATACCATGTTTGCAGTATCAAATTTTGAGAAAGTTGATTATACTTTGTATGGTTTTTTCATAGCCCATTTGGTTCTGAATATTCACTAATTTTAGCTTTCTACATTTGACTTTCATCAACTTGATCATGTAGGATAGATTTTTCTGCTTCATTCTTCTAAAAATTTCATTTCGAGTATGGAAGTGACGAACTCGAGTCGAAGTGTAGGACTTACAAATAGAAAGTACCTTATAGGCAAACTGTGTAAATATTTACTTTCTATTGTATCCCATATATATACAAATTATTTTTCTGTTTGGGTCTCAAGCATAATTGTAGATAATAGTGGTAACAAAATATGATGCAGATTCTTATCTTGAGAGTACTCATAGTTAAAGTTTTCTTTGCTATGTGAAACTATTATGATCAGAAAAGAATCAAATGGAGATACGCCGTTTGCCAGCCTCAGGCTCAATCTGCTAATTACTTTTTTCCTCCCTCAATAAACCCTAAAAACAACCTTAAATACTCTAATCCAAGTTTCCTGAAATAGAATCCAAACCAAAACTAGAATGGAAAACAAAACAGAAAATAAAATATTAATTCAGCAACTAGCGACCCACTTCCCGTAGGCCTAAGCCCGTCCCCGACGACAATAAACAAGCAAAGGGCAAGACCCATTCTCTTCTTGTAACTGATGTTCATCGGACTGTTACTGGTCTCTATCAACTCCTCCTCCCCTCAACACAACCTTGTCCCCAAGGTTGAAGTCTGGAAATTGTTTCTGCATATGCTCAACACTCAACCACACAACATCATCCTCCGATTGCCCCTTCCACTTGACAAGCACCTGCTCTTCCTCACCTCCGTTCACCTGCACCCTGCGTCACTCCAACACCAACTCCGGAACAAAGACAGCAGTCACCGGCAGCTTTAAAGATTCCGGCAACTCGGCATCGACTGGATGATCTCCTACCACCCTGTGCAACTGAGAGACGTGGAATACCGGATGTATGCGGCTGGACTCAGGAAGAGACAATCTATAAGCAGCTACCCCTACTCGACTTTCAACTATGAATAGGCCATAGAACTTTGCTACTAATTTGTGATGTGGTCGTGCCCCTACCGAAGTTTGTCGGAATGGCCTCACCTTCAAGAACACCCGGTCACCCACCTCAAATTCCACATCACGACGACGCCTATTGGCACTTTTCGCCATCTGATGTTGGGCTTGCTCGAGGTTACCTTTAAGACGACGCAACATAACATCTCTCCCGCCTAACTCAGCTGCCACTGCCTCGATCTTACACTCCCTCGGCAAAAATCGAGGGATTGAAGGAGAAGCTCGCCCATACACTACCTCGAAAGGAGTCATCTTTACCGCAGTTTGAAAGACGGTATTATACCAATATTCTGCCCATGGTAGCCAGTGCAGCCATTCTTTCGGTTGCTCACACACAAAACATCGCAAGTAAGTCTCCAACACCCTATTCAAGACCTCTGTCCACCCATCTGTTTTCGGGTGGTAAGACTAGCTGAACTTGAGCTGTGTACCCGATAAGGTGAAAAGTTCCTTCCAGAAGGCACTCACAAAAACCGGATCGTGGTCGCTCACAATGGAACGAGGAATGCCATGCAACCGAACTATCTCCTTAGCGAACAACCCGACCACAGATCTTGCCGTAATGGGTGGCTTCAAGGCCACAAAGTGCCCATATTTGGACAGCCTGTCCACAACCACCATAATGGCTGAAAACCCCCTCGACTTCAGAAGAGCTGTTATAAAATCCATAAAAACGTCTTCCCAAACGAGATCGGGAATCGGCAATGGTTGTAATAGTCCTGCTGGCGACAATGTCTCATACTTCGATTTCTGGCACACTAAGCACTTCCCCACATACTCCTGTACTCGACGAAATATGCCCTTCCAATAGACACTCAAAACGAGACACCGATATGTCCGAAATGCCCCGACATGGCCTCCCGACGGAGTGTCATGAAACTCATGTAGGAGGTGCGGAATCCAGTTTGAATTTACCGCCAACACTAATCACCCCTTATAAAAGAGCCTGTCGCCATACAACTCGAACCCCGTTCTGCTGCCCGGTTGATCCCTCAGCGCCCGCACTATACCCTTAATGTAGGGATCGCGCTCCTGTTGTTTTACAATTTCCTCCGTATCCAGCCGCTCAGGACCACTCAAAACCATCAGTTCACTGCACTCTCCCCGCTTGGATAGTGCATCTGCCGCTGTATTAGACACCCCGGTTTTATACTCGATCACAAAATCATATCCCAACAGCTTCGCCACCCAAACCTACTGGCTGGAGTACCTATTTTCTAGGTTAACAGGTGTTTCAAGCTACGATGATTAGTTCGGACTATGAACTGCCTCCCCATCAAATATGGCTGCCAATGTTGCACGGCCATCTCCAAACTCATCATCTCTCTCTAATAAGTTGATTTAACCAATGTCCGGTACGACAAAGACTTGCTGAAATATGCAACCGGATGGCCTTCTTGCATCAATACTGCCCCGATCCCTGTTCCCGAAGCATCACACTCCACTACAAACTGTCGATCGAACCTCGGCATAGCTAACACCAGGGATGCCGTTAAGGCTGCCTTCAATCTTTCAAAAGCCTTCACTGCCTCTTCAGGCCATTCAAACTTCGTCGAGGCAGTCTTCTTAAGTAACTTAGTAAGGGGTCGGACTATAAGCCCATAGCTCTGCACAAACCACCGGTAATACCCGGTTAAACCCAAAAACCCCCGAACCTCACAGACCGACTTCGGCCTCGGCCATCCTACTACCGCACTCACCTTGCTCGTGTCCATGGCCACTCCCGCGGCTGAAATGATATGACCCAAATACTCCACTCTCAAACATCTAAAGACACATTTCTTGCGATTCGCCTTAAAGTGGTTGGCTCCCAATAAATTCAAGACCTGGTCCAAGTGCACACGATGATCATCCCATGTTCGACTATACACGAGAATGTCATCAAAGAAAACAAGCACAAATTTCCTCAAGTACGGCCGAAACAGGTCATTCATCGTTGATTGGAACGTGGCGGGAGCATTCGTGAGTCCAAACGACATCACAAGAAACTCATAGTGTCTACTGTGGGTGTGAAAAGTTGTTTTGGCAATGTCTCTGTCAGCCATTCTAATCAGATGGTATACCGACCGGAGATTGATTTTGGAAAAAACCTCCACCCCTGCTAACTCTTCTAACATCTCCTGTATAACTAGGATCGGGTACTTATCAGGCACTGTCACTTTGTTAAACTCTTTGTAGTCGACATAAAATCGCCAACTACCATCCTTCTTCTTGACTAATAACACCGGAATCGAGAAAGGGCTGGAGCTTGGTCTAATAATTCCCGCCATCAACATATCGGCAACCAACCTCTCAATCTCATCCTTCTGTAAGTGCCCATATCTGTACGGGCGTACCGACACCGGACTAGTGCCAGACGCCAACTCTATCCTGTGATCCGTGACTCTTTGAGGTGGCAGGCCACTCGGTTCGCCAAAAACCTCTTCATACCTTTCTAACACCCACTCCAGCTAGCTCGTATCCGACTCCGATAGCCTGGTGGTTTCACCTTCCAATACCACTGCCCAAAATTCTACCTCACGGGTCCGCATCAACGCCCTTAATCCCACTGGTCCCCGACACAGCGTGGGGTCTTCTTTCAGCTCTACTTTACCATCTCCCTGACCGAATTTCATAGTCATAGTCTCCCAATTTATACGAACATCTCCCAAGATAGCTAGCCAAGCAACCCCCAAGATCATGTCAACACCACCAAGCTAAAAAACATAATAATCAGCAATTACCTCACAACCCAGTAATGAAACTGCCTCCTTTCGACATACTCCCTCAGACTCCTACCGCCGACCATCTCTCAGCTGAACTCCAACCTTCCCGGTACTGTCCGGTTTCAGTCTTAGGGAGGACACTAGTGATGCTGAGATAAAATTATGGCCGGCCCCACTGTCTATCAGAATCGTTACAGAATATCCTCTAATCACCCCTCGCAAACGCATAGTGCGAGGGCTGGTAATTCCGGCCATAGAGTAGACCGACAAGGAACCCTCCTCCTCCTGTGGTTCCTTTTGCTCTTTCATAAAATCTTCTAGCTCTGGTGATTCCACAAATTCCACATTCTGTAGATCTAACGCCACACCTTCATCAGCGACCATCACTCTTAATTGTTTAAAAGGGCAATCATGACCTGGTGTGTATGGGCGTTTGCAGCGGAAACATAGACCATTGGTTCGTAAATCTGCAAGTTCTTGGGATAATCGGCGAGTGTAGCGGCTGCGGGCAATTGATTGGCCTGATATCCCCGACTGATTAGAAGCTGCCCGCTCCAACGCCCTGCCAGAGACAACCCCCGACGTCACGCTGTTACTGCCGGATGAAAACGTCCTCGAGTTGGTCGAAAATGGACATCGGCTGGAGTTCCCGCGAGGAGCAGACACACTCCAACCCCCAAAGGGTCTAAACCCCATTTGAACATTCAAATTATCTTCCACATCCCTCACCAATTCCATGGCTATTTCCAGGTCTTTTGGCCTCAGTAGCCGCAACGAGTTTCGAATCAAATCTTTTAAACCCTTCATAAAGTAACCCAGGTAATGTGCGTCAGTGAGTCTAAGGATTTGGCTTGCCAGTTGAACAAACACCGTGATGTATTCATCCACCATCTGTATCTGTTTCACATCAGCCATCCGTTCGTAGGGGCTCCCTTTGAATCGGGTGTCAAAGTGAGCAATAACAGCCCTTGATAATTCCTTCCAAGTCATACCCGGTCTGTGGGAACGGAACCAATTCACCTAGTACAGGGCAGGTCCATCCATGGACACCACCTTCAGTTCGGGCCTCGTATCGTGTATTTCGAAGTATTGGTTGGCACGGGCCAGCCAACCGATGGGATCGGTCCCATCAAAAGTGGGAAGCTGCGATGGAGTGATCACCCCCTAGGAGGCACCGCGACTGGCGGAACCCTAGGTTCAGTGTTTGACACTGACTCCGTCGACAGTGGATGGCCGGCGGACGATTGCTGAGGACCGGTGATGACTCGTGTCAATGTCTCCAACGCCGATTTGAGTTCGGTGAACTGCTCGGTCATCTGCACCTTTAATTCTGCTTGTTCAGTCTCCAATTTCTCAAATCTCTCGTTGTTTGAACGCGTGTTTGTCATAGTGATGGGGACGGGATCCGGCAGGTCGGACTAATTATTATGATCAGAAAAAGAATCAAACGGAAAAATGTTATTTGCCAACCTCAGGCTCAATCTGCTAATTACTTTTTTCCTCCCTCAATAAACCCTAAAAAACAACCTTAAATACTCTAATCCAAGTTTCCCGAAATAGAATCCAAACCAGAACTAGAAAGGAAAACAAAATAGAAAATAAAATATTAATTCAGCAATTAGACCTACTTCCCGTAGGCCTAAGCCCATCCCCGATGATGATAAACAAGCAAAGGGCGAGGCCCATTCTCTTCTTGTAACTGCTGTTCATCGGAATATTTCTACCTACAAATATCTTTAAAACATAACATAAAATACTTACTCGACGATGATTCAGACGGTAGCTGGCTGTCGACTTCCTCTCACTTAGCATACTTAGTTCATAAACATAACCATACTTTTAACATTTATAACTCAAAATCATATTTAGACTTTTATTGAACAAATAAACCTTAGCCGAAAAACATAAGACCTAGAGTCCGAGGCGGAAATCCCTAAACCTCGGCTCTGATACCAAGCTGTAACGCCCTGTTCCCAATTTAATTGGAAATAGGTCGTCACCCTTTACATACTTAGAAAATAAAGAAATTATAATGATTTTATAACATACAGCGGAAGACTTAAACGCGAAGACACGAGAGTTTTAAAGTTTTTTCTTTTTAAATATTACATATATATGTAATTATACATCGACTATTAAACAAGTCTAGTCGTGTCTTACCCACATTTCTAGGTAAAATGTTTGAACCATTGACCAACATGAATTTACACAACAAAACATATATAAGATAAGTCTAGACCCATCGTTTCATATAATATACATGATTAAGACTACATACTGTTTTTAAAGAAAAAGAACTTAGTTCTAACATATTTATTTAATGCAACGGAGAGAAGTCAGTCCAGCCTCTACTCATCCACGTCATCATCCAGTGAGCCTGAAAGTATAAAACGGTAATATCATGAGACACCTCCGGAGAGGGATCCCAGTGGGATAACCTTACTATCTAATATATCGAAGCAATTAAATCGTTAAGCAAGTACTACATGTCATAATCATAGAGGAATTTGGGAATCGCTCTCCCACTAAACCTCGCATGGACCAGGCATTTAAGCAGGGTCGTTTTCATGGACCAGGCATTTAAGCAGGGTCATTTTCATAGACCAGGCATTTAAGCAGGGTCATTGCCCAGTATGGAAGTTACATACTGGTTATAGCTACGGACTTCAGTCGTAGATTTTCATACATAACTTCTCAATTCAATTAACAACACATAGTAGAGAGTAGAAGTTACCCACTTGTACGTTCATAGTGCAAGGATTGCTTCTGGATTCACCGATCGTCTCGACTGCACTCGACACACTTAACTGATTAGCCTCTTATGTCATATAACAGAATCTTTTGTATTTTATATTAGGTTACTTTAACCTAAAATGTAATCATTCTTATAACTTAATTGTTAAGCATTTAAACTAGCAATTTTAGACTTAAAATGACATATAAAGATGTAATAATTTTAATAATTCATACATAATTCCTAAAACCCCAACATTATTCATATAATCACATATTAGTATCAATTATCATATTCTAAAAATTCACAATTTTCCACAGTGTATATAAATAAATAAATAAAAAATAGAATCCTAAACAAGATTTTCACTTGAATTTTAGCTCAAAACCAGACTTCAATAGAAAATTCACCATAAATCGCATAAGGTTCTAAAAAATGTATACTAAATTTCTACACGTACATAAGAACTGATTCTAAAATATAGTAAAAGATCATACATAAATTCGAAGGATACAGTTCACTAAAATTATTTGATTTAGACCTAAAAAACGGGGCGAAAACTGTCTGAACAGCTTATCTTAGAAAAATCATAGAAAATCGGGTTTAACTCCGAGTCTTCTGAAATTTAACATACATATTCTACACTTCATATACTAGACTGTGGTAAAAGGGTTTAGCCTAATTCAATTTCTACAACACACAGAAAATTCTCGAGTTGCAGAGAAATATACACAGCAGCATCAGCATACTTATTCACAGCAGCAACAGGAAAAGAAAACACACAGCTATTACATACACATGTACACAGACAGCAGCAACAAAACACAACAATAGCAGCAGCAAAACTCATGCAAAACAGTAGCAAAACACAGTAACAACAACAGCAAAATTCATGCACAACAATAGCAGCATACTTACGTATGCGGGGCTGCAAGGTGACGGAGCTAGAGAAGGTGGAGCAGATAGAAAGAGGGAAAGCTGAAGAGAGAGGTAGAGTAGTATCGAGAGAGGGACTTGAGCGAGAGGGAGAGGAGAGAAATTTGAGCGTGAGTAGCTGGGATGTTTTTTCTTTCTTGTATAATACTACTTCCCTCCCCTCACACACACAAGCCACATAATATGGGAGGTGTCATGTGCAGGAAGAAAGAGAAGTAGGTGGTGGCGGTTTGGTGATGAATAAGCACAACCAAAAATCTTTTTCCTTTTCCTTACTTAACTAATTACTTAAGGTTACATAAATAATTACTACACATAAATTACTTAATGTTATATCTAATTAATTATACACATGTACGTATACATATATTTATATATGTAATTATATATATATATATATATATATATCTTTACACTTTAATTAATTAAATAAGATGTTATAACTTAATATTACCACTTACTTAACTAATTCTTAGCTTAATTAATTTATTAGCACCATACAATCTTAATTAATTAATTCTTATGTACATAAAGATCATAATTAAATTTCATAAAATAAAAGCATTCTCGACACAAATGAATAAGTTTAGTATAAAAGCCTAATATCAATTTTCCTCATTTAAACTTATTTACTATCTTATCTTTTTACTTCCATTCATATGTGTCGAGTGAGTGGAGATCGAGCTCGGTTTCCTCCGTAAGTCATCCTGCAAACTCCCTTAAAATCTCGAAAGAAAAACATGTCATAAAATCTTTGAAAATTATCAAGCACAAGGAAATATTCATAAATCATAACTTTAAATAATATAAGAGTTTTCACTTAAATCATTTATACTTGAATGATAAAAGAGATTTTATAAAAATATGCAATGCAGGGTGATTTCTTGAAATGGGGTGTTACATCTGTGGCTTTCTATGGGTTCCTTGGAGCTACCGCTAGCGTGTGGTGTTCTTGTGTGTTGGACTTGAAAAAAGGGGACTAAAATGAGTTGGATCTCAACTCCTTTTTTGATCCATGTGTTGGATCTTCCTGGTTCTTTCTTATCATTTCTTTTATTGCTTTGTTTGTTTTGGTTATGTACTAGAAAGTATGGATTCTAGCTATATCGAATATAATAGTTGGCTAGGCTTGCTGTTTGTGGACCGATACCCAACAGTGGTATTAGAGCACCGTTGTTGAACGGTGTCGATCTATCGGTGGTCAGGTATCACGGCTAAAATCCTTCCTCTTTTATCTCTGTTGGTAAGATCCTGTGTGATCTCTGTGAGTTTGTTGGGCTGCTACGTGCTGGTATAATGTCTGATATCTCTTGGTCTTACTTTGTGCTTTGATCTGTTGTTTTTTGTGTGGATCTATCTCTTTGTGCTACAATCTGCCTTATTCCATTGCATATCCTCTGTTACCTGGTTCCCCAGTATACCCACCTTGTTCGGACCGACAGTGTCCCTGGAATCTGGGTTTTAGGGGTTGACCAGGCTCTATGATCTCCTTTGTGTGATATCCTGTTGCTTGGTTTCTATGTGATCTTCTTTCTGTTGTCTTGTTTTGTGCTCTGTTCTTTCATCATGAATGTTTATCATGTTGCATCCTTTGATGGAAAAGGTGATTTCTCTATTTGGCAACAGAAAATGAAAGGTGTGCTTGTGCAACAAAAATGTTACAAAGCTATAACTCTATGTTATGATGATAAAGTCATTGATGAAGTAAAACATGAATTAGATGAACTGGCTTATTCCTTGATCATTCTAAATTTCTCTAACTCTGTGATAAGGAAATTGGGTAAGCATGATTTTGCTAAATCTTTGTGGGATAAACTTGAAGAATTCTATACTGAAACATCTTTGCCATCTAAAATGTTTTTGCTTGAAAAATTCTTCAGATTTAAATTGGATTTGAGTAAAGACATAAATGCTAATCTTGATGTGTTCACTAAATTGGTTCAAGACATCAAAATAACTAGTGATAAGAATATTGATGAATATACTCCCATTGTGCTTTTGAATGTTATTCCTGATTCCTATAGTGATGTTAAATCTGTAATCAAATATGGTAGAGATAAGGTTACTTTGGACACTGTTATTAATGGTCTGAAAAGAATTGGATCTGAAAACATCTAAAACCAATAGGTCCTTTGGTGATGTTAACTTTGTGAAAGGTAAGCATAAAAACAATTCTCAAAATAGACCCTCCACTAGTAACCAAAGTAAGCCTAATCAGAATCATAATCAGAATCAAGGTCAAAATCAAAAAAATGATGGTTTTAAGCCTAGGCCTAAAAACAGAAAGTGTTATAACTATGGGAAACCTGGTCATTATGCTAATGTGTGTATTGAACCCAAGAATGAAATAAAATCAATGGTCAGGCTAATGTTGTGTTTGATAGTCTTGGTGATGTTTTTCTGATGAATGACTGTGAATTCTATGATTGCATCTCTATATGACAATGATTAGATCTTTGATTCTACATGTACACACCATATGACACCCCACAAACACTTGTTTACTTCCTATGTGGAACTTAAAAATGGTAATGTTTCTATGGCTGATAGTGGTGAAAGCACTGTGATTGGAATTGGAACAATCTGTCTTAAATTTGAAACTGGATTCGAACTAACTCTTAAAAAGGTGAGACATGTTCCAAACTTAAAAAGTAATTTGCTTTCTGTTGCTATTCTTGAAGATTGTGGTTTGCATGGTAATTGGGGGAAGGGCTATCAAATGATTATGAAAGGGAATATGTGTGCATTTAAAGCTGTAAGAATGCAAAACTTATATGTATGTTTTACTGAACCTATCTTGCATGCAAATTCTGTGAAACATGACATG
Organism: Scutellaria galericulata; assembly: GCA_946896805.1. NCBI lineage: Eukaryota > Viridiplantae > Streptophyta > Magnoliopsida > Lamiales > Lamiaceae > Scutellaria > Scutellaria galericulata. The sequence goes on from OX335792.1 coordinate 12,005,485, forward strand.
ACAAATGTATGACATAAAAGACTAGGACATATAAGTGAAAAGAGACTTGAAATTCTACATAAAAAATCTTATTTGAAAGGTGATGTGATTTCTGAAATGCCCCTATATGACTCATGCATTCTTGGAAAATAGCATAAGATGAAATTCCCTGTCTCCTCTCCCCCTAATCCCTCTAAGTGTTTTTCCATTCTTGAATATATGCATGCTGATGTGTGGGGTCCTATATCACGCCCCATTTTCATACTTTAAAATATCAGAGTTTGCTTATGGGCGTGCAGGAAAAATAAAGATAGAAATATACTTTTAAAATAAGATGAACGAGTGAATAGAAAATCTTTTAAGAATGCCATACAGATCAAGGATAACAAAGGCCTGAACTACAAATTAGAAACAGTGAAAGTCAGTTAAAGCATACGATTCTTTTACAATTTTTCAAAACATCGGCACATCACCTGAAGAAAACACTTTAACTTGACAGCGGAACATAACAGGATCCATCATAGGAAACAAATAGTTTTTACAAATAAAAAACAGTTAATAAGAATTGTTCGGCAGTCCATCTTAAACTAAAACAGAAGAGACACTAGATACGGCACCTCTCTCGCTGCGTGTCTTAACTTTTGTCATTTTCTGTAGTGTGAGTACAAATAGAGGTGAGTGCGTTTGAATACACTCGTGGGAGTAAATTCCATTTTTAGGATTATATAATCATTTAAAATGCGTAAAAAATTATCAGCATGTAAAAAAATGCATTGCACTCATAATCATTTAGGTGTGGGTGCAACTCGTCTTACTCTACATGCATGAAGAAAGGGGTAAGAGACAGTTGTTATAGAAGAAAGAGGTAAGAGACAGTTGGAACGGTTTCTATACCATGGTGCTTTTTACGAATCACCAGTCCCTCCATGAAGTTTTTTACGGACCATGAGTTCCTCCGTGATGAACGTGGACTTCTGTCCTCGTATGACATATAATATCGTATGCATGATCATCTTAAACACAACACATAGTCCCATACACGTAATGCTCAATTAATACATAGCATTCAAATGTATATAATTTAACATTGATTCATATATAAGCAGTTCATCAGCATATCAAGGCATATTAAGTACAGAAACGTAAAAGTCGTTTAAGTTTAGAAATTACCCCCACCTAAATAGGTGGTGATTCTCTTAGTGTGATGTAAGTTTTAAAAGACGTATGCTCCTAATCGTGATAGCCTACACATGCAGATATAATCTATTAGTTTTCTTATTATGATCGTTAAACAATCTTTTAAAGGACTCTCTCGGAAAGAAACGATGATGGAAGGAAAAACAATGTAAAGAGCTTAGAACTTAATCGCATAACGAAGAGGGTTCAATTACAGTTCGATAGGCAAGAGAATGAGCTTAAACGGATGAGAAACGAGTTAAAACGGAACGTTTTAAGGTTCAAGGGCAGTTTCGTAAATTCTATAGGAGAGTTGACTTTGACCAGGGGTAAAACTGTAATATCAGAAAATTTTTGGGGTCAAAGTGAAGTTTCTGGAACACTGGGGGTCGAAATGTAATATCCCAAAAGTTTTGGGGGTGAAAAACAACAAAGACTTGGACACTTCTGGGGGTGAAAGTATAGTTCCCAAAAGTTGGAGGACTAAATCGCCCAAAACGAAAGTTGGGGGACTGAATTGAAAGAACCTTAAACTTTCTAGGGTTTGCAAAAAGGTTCCTGGGAGTTTCAAATTTGCAAGGAGGCCCCTGCCTCCTCACACCCACCTGCTCCTTTTACCACTACCGCCTGCAATACATCGCCAGCGACAATACACGAAACCGCCACCACTTGCCGACGCTCCTCGTGTCGGCCACCACAGCACATGGTGGTGCTAGATAAGTCACCCATACACACGACCAACCTCACACACACACACACACCAAAACACAGCACACTACCGTGACGGCGTACCGCCGGCCGCGGCAACTTCGACGCACGATGGCGCTCAAGGTGCCACCCCAACCACACCCAACAACAACCCAACAATAGTGACGACAAGGGAACAACGAGGTCGACGAGAGAGAGAGAGTCGCGACTTTGACCGTCGATTGCCGGAGGAGGAGAAGTCTGATCGACGATCCGAGCTCGGATTCGTGATGTTCTTAGTGAGAGCTTTGAATGCATGTGTACATCGGGCTGAAACAAGGGTGAATCGGAGAAGGGATGTGGAAAGAGAAAGAGAGAGGAGAGAGAGAGAGAGACCGCACCTTTGCCGGCCGATTTTCGGTGGAGGCGGCGGCAGCTCGGTGAACCGAGCCCGAATCCGTGATGGGCTCAGTGAGGGCTATGTTTAGATATAAAACGAGCAAAAATGGGGGAGGAGAGGTGGTGGCTCCGGTGGCGGCGCCACCTCCAGCATGGCGGCGACGCTCCGGTCGCCGACCGCTAGAAAATAGAGAGAGAGAGAAAGGTGAGGGAAAGAGTAAAAATTTGATTTTTTTACCTTGTGTAATGTTTTGCCAAATGTGGTAACTTCTCAAGTGTGTATGTTTTATCTATCTCCATTATCATTGACATGGACCTAGTTTGGGCCTCGGAACTCCGATCGGTCGGATTCTTATTTCATTATTTTCGTCTTTCGATTACGATCGCTCTTATGACATGTATTCCACGTTTTCGATTCTATTATGCTCTCGATAAATATAAATATATGCTCGTTGAATTAATTATGTTTTCAATAAATTCGAACGTACGTTCGATTAATTAAATCATGCATCATTCCGATTAATCTGAAACACACATAATTAAATCACATAATTAGGGGCTAAATTATTTAATTAGCCAATTATGCATCATTTTTTCCCAGGCGTTACATCCTGCCCCTATGCCTACCCATGGAGATAATCGTTATTTTTTATCTATTGTCGATGATTTCTCTAGAAAGGTGTTTGTGTTTCTTATGAAGAACAAATCTGATGTGTTTGAAAATTTTAAAAATTGGAAAAACTTTGTTGAAACTCAAACTGGAAAGAAAGTTAAAACCTTGAGAACCGATAATATGACATAATTCTGTAATGCTGAATTTGATACTCTGTGCATTGAATGTGGTATTAAAAGGTATAAAAATGTTGCATACACCCCTAACAAAATGACATAGCTAAAAGAATAAATAGAACCTTGCTTGATAGGATAAGGTCCATGCTTAACTCATCTGGTTTACCAAAACAATTCTAGGGAGAAGCTGTCTTAACTGCTGCTTATGTGATAAATAGATCTCCTTCTGTGCCTTTAAAAGGGGAATTACCTAAACTATGTGGTGTGGTAAATCTGTTGATTTGTCTAATCTGAGAGTGTTTGACTGTTCTGCTTATGTGCATCAGAAACTGGACAAACTTGAACCTAGGTCTATGAAATGTGTTTTCTTAAGCTATCCAGAAGGTGTGAAAGGATATAGGTGTTAAAACTGAATATGGTTTTAAAACTGTCATTAGTAGAAATGTGATCTTTAATGAGAATGAGTATCCATGCTTATCTGCTCCTTCTGTGGATGTTCCTGTTGAGGTGGAGACTCCACCCATTCTGCCTATTCAAACTGATGCTGTGGAAAATGAAACTGAACCTATTAATAATCAGTCTGATAATGAAGAATCTGATCAAATTGTTGACAATATACCTCTTAACAGTGATTTGAGTGAATACATGCTTGCTAGAGATAAGACTAGGAGGAATATTAAGATTCCCTCTCATTTTGATGATTATCAGCTTACTTCTTTTGTGCATAATGTGTTTGATTATTTGGATGGCAAAAAACCCAAGTCTTATAATGAAGCTTTAAAATCTAATGAATCTGATAAATGGTTAAATGCTATGAATGAAGATATTAAATCTCTGCATGATAACCATACATGGATCCTTGTACCTAAACCTGCTATGTGCTCAATTGTTGACTGTAAATGGGTATTTAAGGTCAAACATGAAACTGATTTCATTAGGTTTAAAGCCAGACTTGTTGTTAAAGGATTTACTCAAAAAGAAGACATTGACTACACTGAACTTTGCTCATGTTGCTAATTTCACAACTGTTAGGATAATGCTTGCATTAGTTGCTCACTTTAATTGGGAATTAAAACAACTGGATGTTAAAATTGCCTTTCTAAATGGTGATTTAGATGAGAAAATTCACATGAAACAACCTAGAGGTTTTGAGGATAAAAAACACCCTAACCATGTTTGTTTACTTAAGAAATCTTTATATGGCCTAAAGTAATCTTGTAGGTAGTGGAACAAGAAATTTGATGCTTGCATGATATCTTTACAGTTTAAAAGAAGCTCTTATGACCCTTGTCTATATTTTAAAGAATCTGCTAAGATTTATGTGTTTCTGATTTTGTATGTTGATGACATGTTGTTGGCTAGCTCTTCCATCCAATCTGTTAACTATGTGATTAAATGCTTAAGTGATGAATTTGACATGAAGTTACTTGGTGATGCTAAGAGAATACTTGGGATGAACATTGTTAGGGATAGAACTTTCTGATTGGTGAAAATATTTAAATATTTAAAATTGATGAATTACATGGGAAGTAGATTAAATTGAAATAACTTTGAATAACTATATAATTTTTCATGATCATCATTGTTGGTCCCAAGTGGTCAGAGGTTCAAAGGGGGCCAATAAACCTCTATCGATTTTGCAAACTCTTTAAAACTTTTCTAAAAGGTAGGTTCCTGACTCAAGAAAGAGTGCAGCAACCTGACTCAGATCAGTAACCTGGCAGTATGCTTGATCAGGTTCCTCACCTGGTTTCACAGTACGCAGCGGAATAAACTTGATAGAGTTTGTTTTGAAAAACAGTTTTCTTTTACAAGCATGCTCTTTTTAAAGTCTTTTATACACGATGCTTATGATGTGTACAACAAGATAAATATGGCAAAGTAAGTGCAATGCAGTAAGTAAATGAAAGCAATAAACACAAAAGGTTTATAGTGGTTCGAAGGTGGTGTAAGCTTTCTACGTCCACTCTACTCATTCTCAAAAAGGAACTTTGTTAGGTCAGTTCGATAAACAAGCCTCACTTTACAAACTTATTCCTAACAAACTACGCCTACTATAATCCCAGACTCTAGTTCTAGGCCACAACCCACAAATGGTACAATCCCACAAAGGGCAAGTAGCGTACTTCTACATTACACACTTAGCAAGGATATAATTCTCTCAACTAAGTTATACCATAAACAACCTAGCGCACACAACACAGATGGTTAAAAGATAAAAGGGTTTATTCAACTGTTGTGACGAAGTCAGTCTTGAACTTCATAGCTTGAACGCTTGATGGATTGACTGATTCTCAAAGGTTGAGTGACTGAACTTAATAAGATCTTGGAGTATGAAGAACTTGAGAGATTTTGCTGTGAATATTTCGAAGCTTCAGAAGTCTTCATGGTCACTCCATTCTTCTATTTATAGATCTTTGGAAAATGTCCATTGAAGAGAGACATTGTTCCTATTTCGGTTCAAATATGATCTTCCAAATCTTTGCAATTAATGCGATTGACAACTTGAGAGTATATGGAATGTCTTATTCTTATCCGCATTAATGGCGCCACTCCCTGGTTGCAGGTCTTTTGCAAAGTCGTAGGTCCAGGTGGCATCTTCTCATTGGCTTGGCTCGAACTTCTGTCTAATGGGTCCTTTGTCAGTAACCTTCCTCGTACTGCATTTAATATACATTCTTTGTAGTGATAAATGCACTCGAGTGAACACTGTCAGCTTGCTGCTTTGTTCTTTAGAGCTTGTGAATCTTAGATGTCGGCTCTCTGGTGCAACACAGCTTTCTGTTCCAGAGTTGCTTTCTTGTTTAGTCATCTGATTATTAGCATCCTGACTCGAGTAGCTTCCTTTGTTAGGCAGTTCTTCAGTTTTCAATGCGACTTCTTGATCTTCTGATTGCTTGATTCTTCTTTGAACACGAAGTATTCCTTGACATTTTGTTCAAAACATTTATCTTTATTTTCACAAAGACCTATTATTTATTTCATGAAGATACACTTATAGGTCTATGTTCCACTTAAAAAATGTGGAAAATGGGTACTCTAACTTTTTATCCAAAGTTACGTTGTCTCATCAAAACGAACAAAGAATTTTCCTAACAATTTCCCCATTTTAAATGATGACAAAACCCATAAAGAAAAAGAATTAAACAGTAGGATCAGGTATCTTCTTAAAAGAAAAATCATGTTTACAAGGTCATGAAATAGCTTACTGTATAACAAAATCCAAGGTATAGAATCTAGAAATTCTTTTAGAATGAATGTTATTTCAAGGAAGATCTATAAACATGCTTTCTCTATCTTCTTGGCTTCTCAAAACAATTTCCTTTGAACCTGATCATGTTCTGAGCTTGTTCACTGATGTTATTTTGGCGTTTCTTCACACTTCGTTCCTCTCCACTAGTTCGCGATAGAATCCTGATAAGACTTCTCCAATTGATTGGCTATGTTAGGAATCTGAATCCATCTTAGCCAGAAGTCTTCATAGTAGAGGAGTTGTTCCCCTCTCTTGACTCTTTTTATCAGGGTTTCTTGCCAGGGCAACTTCACTTCCCTCGCCAGATACTGATACTCTTTCAGTGCTTTTTCACATGAGGAATGGTTCTTGACGTAACCAATCTTGCATAGATCCCTGAAGTATCTCATGTAAGCTGATCTTTTGAAGTTGCGAATCTCCTCAAACTTCGGATTCTTATCTTGGGGTAGAGTGAACTTGTCAAAGATTTCCATGTCCCAGAAGACGGAGTCAATGATATTCTCTGGTTTTTGATCAAGTAGAACAGAAACTTGAGTTGGAACTTTGTCACCAGCAAAATTAGGAGCTTCCTGATTTGGGTAGGAGTGTCTCTCAGTATTGTAGACTCCATTGCCAATAACTCCTAGCCTTGAAATCCAGTTAGATTCCAATTCTCTTTGATCAGTAGAAGCTTTGTACATAGCAGCCTGTTGCTGTTTTCCCTGTCTTTTTCATCTATCTCCTTCAGTCTGCTGTTTTTGTGTTCTTTATCTTGTTGAAGTAGCAGCAACCTGAGTTATTGCAGTACTACTGCCTACTGGTTGAGAGCCAGTATCCCTAGTACCTGCACCACTTTCTCCATCATCGTCTCTTCTCCTCTTTTTCGGATCAGCATCTTGACCATGTCCAGAATCAGATATCTTCCTTTTGCTTATTCTGGTCAATGGTACCTGATCCTCTTCCTCTTCTTCATCAAGTTCTCTTGCTGTTGATTCAACCAAAGCAGCATCAGGCTCCAGCTGCTTCTGTTTCTGTATCTTCTGTTTTTTCCGCTTTCCTTCCCTCTTTTTGGCATCATCAAAACATAAGCTCTGTTAGGTGGCGGCTTCAGCAGCTTCGGCAGGGTAGACTTTTCCCATAATATATCGTATCTCTCCTACCAGCATTCCTAGGGTCTTATACCCATCTTTGAGTACCACAATATCTTTGCTCTGAAGGAAGAGCTTTCTTTGAGATCATTCAGGACAAGTCCATGGGTAGCATGAGTGTCTTTTATGTCTTTCATACCGGTCTACAGGATAGAGATAACATTCTTTTGTCTTTCTTAAAACGCAGCTCTGTATTTAATCTGATTGTTGAATTCATTATTTAGCTTGTCGTTTATTTTGCTAGGAAGGCCTTCAATTGTCTTCCTTAATTCCTCCAGAGAAGAGGAAAACTCTCTTTCCTCGATAAACACCTGACTAGCCATATGCGTATCAAGAACTCTTGCAAGCTCCTGAACAACATTCATCACACTTTTGAGTGTCAGCTCTTGAGAGTTAGTTGAAGTTTCAATCTAACCAGTTGTCGAGGATCATTAGGGGTAGTTACGACCAAGGCTTGACTCTCACATCTTCTGGCTTCTTCCTCATCTTGCTGCGTTGTCTGTGCTTGTTTGGCAGCAAGATACTTCATACTCTCCTATTAAGTAAGTGGAATCTTTCCAGGCTCTTTGTGTGTAGGAGCGCTTGGTTCATCATCACTGTCACTTGATGAATCATTATCATCATTATTTGGTGGTGGAGCTGATGCTAAAACAGGTTCCTTGCCTCTTGAAGGCAACTCAGCATCCTTCTCAGCTATCCCTTGAGGATTTTCAGTAGGGGTTGTCTCAACAGCAACCTCGAGATCATCAATTTTCTCATTGTGAGCTTGACTTTCCTCAGCAACTTGTTCAGTGATAATGACCATCGCATGCATCTCTTGCTCGTTGGTTGCTTCATGGGAAACGACAATCGCATGCGTCTCTTCTTCAACTGTTGCTTCCTGAGAAACTTCAACTGCTTCAATAGGTGTAGTTGTAGTTGCCTCAGCAACCTCCTCAGTTGCGTCATCAGCACCCTGACTGACTTCAGAGTTGTGTACAATGTCAGTGGTTGCTTCAGCAACTGGTGCTTTATTAGTTGTTTTTCTACTAGCAACTTCTTCTTCATTTCCACTTTCCCTTTTAACAGTTTCCCCCCCCCAACTAGCAGTTTCCCCCAGCTACTTCATTTCTTTCTGCTTCAGTCCTGAGGATTTCGTTGGCCATCTGTGCTGCTACTTTAGCCAGCACAGGGAGTCCTGCCTCTGCAACTTCCTCCAGGGTTGCTTCATCGGCTATCCCAGTCTGAACAGTTTGACAGACTTCTTAGATGATGGGAGTTGTTGTTCTCTCAACAGGTTCACCGCTAATGGTGGTGTAGCAGAGTAATCTAGCAACTGCTCATCTAGATCCACAATATCAAGGTTAGTGATCTAGAAAAGATCCATGATACCCGTGTATGTCGGGGATTCAGTTCCAGTAGCCCTTGAGCTGGATTCCCTATGTTGCAGCTCTCTTGGGGGTAGGAATTGTTGGGCTCTACTTGCTTCAATGCCTTGTTGTAGCATTTTTCTGTCAGCTTCATCTACCGAACATATAGCTAACTGAGCTCTCGCCAGCTCAATTTCAGATGATATCCTAACAGTCCCAGTGTTGAGGCTCATTAGTGTGTTTTCTACCTCTATTGTCGTTGACTGTTCTCTCATCATTTATACCCCTTCTTGTTTATCTGACCAGTAGAAGTATAGTATATTTTGTCTTTCCTCAATGAGATTGATAAAATTATCAGCATGTTTGACCATAAATCCTAGCCTAAAGAAGGGTAGTAGTCTCAGACGATCATCTTCCTGATCCCCGAAGTTCCTAATTCAAGGTAAGATGATGTCTTCCACTTCAAACCAGTCTTCCCACTCAACGAGTTTTCTTGCAGGGCTCAGCCTCATTTCCCCTCATTCTTCATATGTTTGAAAGAATCTTTTGAAGATTGAGTCATTGGTGACGGCCAGTATTTCTACTGCATCATCAGTACTAATTGATTCAATTGAGTCATTTACTTTGTTAAGAATGTCAATCACCTTCCATCTGACCATTCTTTTTCATTTTCTGGTAGTAGGTACCTCGACACCAATGATTTCTTCAACATCATCAGAATTTGCATGTTGAGTCGCTATTGCTGGGTCAGCATCTTGTTCGTCCTGTCCTCCAGAGGTTTCAACTGCTGTGTTGTCATCAGGAACCTGAGTTTTTTTAAGAGCAATTTGCTCGATTTGTTCATATGGAGGATCCTGATGTGGTAGTGTTAGAGAGGGTTCTTCATCAAGAATTACAGCAGGAGCAGTTTCCTCTGCTGTTGTGATGACCAGAGTGTCAGATGGAACAATGAGTTCTTCTTCAGGATCTAAATCCTGTAGTATGAGGGTTGATAAAGGTTTCTTCTTCTTGGAGATTTCAGCAGTCTCTTTCCATTTTCTCTTCTTCGAATGAGCAACCTCCTTGGACTTTTTCTTTGCGGGTTAGGCAACAACTTTCTTCACCCCGACTTTCTTCAAACCAAGATAACAACCTGGTGCATGTGCAACACTTCTCTCCAGAGGGATATTTTTAAAACACAGGACTGAGGAGATAACAATTCCAAAACCTCTTCCTAATGAATTTTTGATAGCTTCTTCCCAAATTCACTGCACAATTCACTTTTCTTTCACGAACCACAACAATCATCATCTTAAATCTTAGGGCTGTGCATTTGTCAAAACTTCCACACCTTCCTTCCAAAGTATGGACAAGTAAGTCATGAAGAAGCTCATATGCTGGCTTAAGCTTCTTCTTTCCGAAATTGCCTGTAGAGACCTCCTTCACAGAGTCCAGTTTGAACTGATTCCAACTTTCTTCCAGATATTCTGACCCATAGGATGCTAGGTCAGAAGTTATCATTCCTGAGTTGGAGATTCAGAAGGCGTCGCAATATCTTCAACAGTCAAAGTATGAAGTTTCTTATCATCTTCATTCATTTTGAATGAGATGGTCTTCTCATCCTTCGATCGTGTTGCGAAGACATAGAATTTTTCAACAGATAGGGCTGAGAATATTATGTACGTTGTGGTAAAAATCCCATCAAGTTGGCTGTTGATGATGTGATCCCATACTCTAGTTAGAAGCTCCTTGTCTTCATAAGGGGATTCGTCTCCCAGCAAAGTGAAAGGATTCACAAGTCTTCCTTCGATGACCTTAGTTTCTCTGGGTTGAGCCTTGATGTTATAGAAAAAGATTGAATGAGGGTGAGAGATTTGGTTTGCAGAGATAGAATGTTTTGAGAGAAGGGTGTGTGAGAATGATGTGAATGTGGAGTGATTCAAGGGTTTGGCGGTTTTGATACGTCTCTGGATTGAAAACCGTTCAACGGATAAGATTGAGAATTTTAAGGGACGGTTCTTATCAATGGTTGAGATTTGAGTGATAGAAGGGCAAAACTGTAAACAGACTGGGATTGTGTCGGGGTTTGTATCTCTCTTTTCTCTTTCTTCTGGAAAGGCAATATTTGCATTTAATGTAGTTGCCAAATTGTCACCCTAAATCATTGTTTAAGGTTACTGTTGACGATACGAGGTTGTAAACTATATAAATATTTGATCAATAAATGTTATCTTCAGCAACCTCTTTCATTGGCTTGAGTCAGTAACCTGCTGTAGCTTGACAAAGTTTGAAGTTGAATATTGTTTGAGGATTCTGTTCATACACTACAAGAATTTGTGGAATAGACAACGCATGAAAGACAACGCGTTTTGTTGTCTTTATACATTTAACAATGCTTTTTAAGAAAAGCGTTGTCTTTTCATCAAAAAAACACCAATAGACAACGCTTTTTAGAGAAAATACAACGCTTTTCACAAGGCGTTGTCTTTCAGCGCATTTTTTCGCTGAAAGACAATGCTTTTCTGTAACGGTTTTTAGTGCATTGTCTTTCAGCGCATTTTTTTGCTGAAAGACAATGCTTTTTTACAACGGTTTGTTGAGTGTTGTTTTTTAGCATCTAATTTCGGTAATAAACAACTCTTTTTGCAACACTTTTCGAGCGTTATCAAATTTTCATTTGTTGAGTGTTGTTTTTTAGCATCTAATTTCGGTAATAGACAACTCTTTTTGCCACGCTTTTCAGGCGTTGTCAAATTCATAGTGAAAAAATAAAAAAAATAGTTAGAGTTCAATCAAGATTCGAACCCTAGACCTTTCAAATTGTATATAACCACTTTACCATTTCACTTTCATTTGTTTTTTTTACCCAAGATTGTTTTGTAATCAATTTTCAATTAAGAAACTACCCCTAAAATATTACTCTCACCCTTGGTAAAAACATAACTTTTACTTTCCCCCCAATTTCTCTGAACGGCGATCGGCGAACGAGCAGAGTTCAATGCATTGGAAGCCCGATCGAATTTGACGGCCAAACACATTATTCCTCGCCCCTTTCCCCATTTCTCCTTCATATGAAATAGCTGGACCTGAAGGTAAATTAGGGTTTTTTCTTCAAGACAGGTGTGTTTTCTTAATTCCTTCTCTTTGCTGGACCCTAATGCTTGCTCTGTTATATAATCGAATATTTTCCATTTTCGTGTTGTTTAGTTATGTCTAATCGAGCAGACATTTGGCGAATGAGGTTCATATCTCAGTTTATGTACATAATCAAATTGGCTATTGCTATGTTTGTCAGTTGGTTGGATTTTTTTTTCACCTCAAATGAGGGCTTGTATGATTTGAATATAACTTGGGGTGTGTGTCTGATCGATACATAAAACATAGTTTCTTTACATAGGATTTTATGTCATTTTCCTTGGATAAGAAAGTTTGTGTAAAATATGAGTTTGGTTTTCTTTAACTATGTAGACTTAGTTTTCCTGTTTCCATTTTTGTGTTTTATTTTTTATTTTGTGATTAATTCAATTTTGTAATTGAATGGAATTTGGTATTCTTCTTGCATGCACTACTATTCCTGTTTTACTTTCCTTAGTATTTCAGAAAATTCTCTCTACTTCTACTTATTGATTTTCTAAGTAGGCTATGAGTGTGAGTTGACATAGAGTGATACTTTTTTTCTTTTTTTTGGATGCAACTGTATATGTCTTGGGCAAAAGATATACAATACTTTAATATAACAGTTGAATATCAAAACAAGTAGATGGCAACATATGGTTCTTGATTTTACCTTAGTTGGATCCTTGTTGTTTTTCAAAAAACTATTACCTTTCACTAAGTTGTCAAATTTTATAGTCTAAAAATAGATATCTTGTAATGGTCCATTCCGTTCTTAGCATGATTATCTTTGAATTTTCATCAAAGATAATGAATCTTCATTATGCAGGTTGATAAGTCTATAGTATTTCTACCACCTTTTTTCTTGTATTTCATGTGTGGGAGTTGATTCACCATGGATTAATGTTGTTGACTATGACTCAATACGCAGACGCCGGTGAGAGTAGTTGTTCCTTTTTTGTTAGGAGAAAAATATTGTAATGATCATAAATGACTGTATGAGAAGGTGTAATTGCTCAACCAACTCACGACATTAGGAACTGTAATGGGGTTGTGTTCATTGTAATTTTTATAGCTCTTCGACCAGTACTTACTCACCTAGTGTAGTTCCATGCGCATTAACAGTGGTTGCATAATGTTATCATTTATGAGATTAACTTTATGAAATATTGACATGACCTATATGTACCTTCTCTTGGTATTACAGTCATATAATTTACTTTTGATTGCTAATGCTGATAAACTTCTTTGTGTGTGTTTGTGTCTTCAGAAGAAGAGTGCAAATCTAAGCTGACAGAAGTAATAGCTACTGACCAGGTATTCCGTTCGGTTGCTGATATTTAGCTTTTAATAGTAGCCGTACCAAGATATTGTGCTCAATTATTTATTTTTTATTCGATGTTTATTTGACCTGAAGAAGAAAGTATCAGTTAGCTTTTGCTTACCACGATGGTTTGGATTAGTTAAATATGCCTGCATTTGTTGGGGTTACCTAGTTGGGAGACATCAACATTGAGACTTTGAAACTAAGAAATTCTCAGTTTTCTGGTATCTATCTTTAGACTCATTATATGCATTAATAATTTGATCAAAGATTCTTGTTGCCATGTATTTTTTCATCTTTGAGTAGGAACTTAATGAGTTGTCAAAGACTTAATAATTTGATCAAAGACTCTTTAGACTCATTACTGAAATTAGTTGTCAAATAATTATGCTGATTACATATGAGTAGGAACTTAATCTACTTTGTAATTGATTGATGGATCAGCTTTCTTCAACTTCACAAGGCACACCAATTTGCTGAAAGTACACAAAGGGGGAGAGAGAGAGAGAGAGAATCATTGCTGGAAATATGATTGAATTGCAGGCTACATAAATGCTCATCATAAAAGGAAGATTGGATATTTAGTCATCTTAGATTGTATAAGCTATATTGAAGGTATCAAACTAAATAGAGAGAAGAAAGGCTAATTAAAAATGTAAAATTTTGGTTTTTTCACCATTTTGCTAACTTGAGATGGACAAGGAATGGATGTTGAAGGACAGACTATCAGATGAATACAAGGCTGGGGTTGAGTCTTTTATGCAATTTGCACATCAAAATATAGATGATGTCAATGCAATGTCTTTTCCATGTTCAGATTGTGGTAATCTTAGAAAATGGAAACATGTCATTGCTAGGTTGCATTTGTTAACTAAGGGAATTGATAAAACATATCATACATGGATGTGGCATGGGGAGAGATGTAAGTCAGGAATGTCTGCAAAAGATCGTGATCCGTTTAGGGGAAATGAATATTATGGGGGAAAAGAAGAACCAATCGACATGGTACATGCTGGATATGAATACACTAAACAAAATCTAAATGAATTTGGTAAATTGCTTGATGATGCAGAGAAACCTTTATATGATGGATGTTCAAATTTCACAAAGTTGTCTACCATTGTGAAATTGTATAACTTAAAGGCAAAATTTGGTTGGAGTGATAAAAGTTTTACTAATCTCCTTAGTTTAGTTAGGCAAATGCTTCCTCCCAAAAATGAATTGGCTTCATCTTTGTATGGTGCAAAGAAAACCTTGGTTGCATTAGGGATGGATTATGAGAAGATTCATGCATGTTCAAATGACTGTGTCCTGTATTGTAAGGAGTACAAGGACCACTACAAGAAAAATGCACATAGACAACACCCCTAAGACAATGGTTTTTTGAAAGAACCATTGTCGTAGCATAAACTGCCGTTGTCGTAGACAAAACCGTTGTCGTAGCCCAAAAAATTCTCTCATAGACAACGGTTTTTAACCTACCGTTGTCGTAGACGTTTGAAACCGTTGTCATAGCCCGAAAAATTCTCTCATAGACAACGGTTTTAAGCTACCGTTGTCGTAGACGTTTGAAACCATTGTCGTCGCCCGAAAATTCTCTCATAGACATTGGTTTTAACCTACCGTTGTCGTAGACATTTTAAACCGTTGTCTTTGCCCGAAAAATTCTCTCATAGACAAGGGTTTGAACTTGTCGTTGTCGTAGACGTGTTGTCCTAGGACCCCTAAGACAAGAGTTGTTTTCTAACGTTGTCGTAGCCTCGTAGAAGCGTTGTTGTAGACTAATATTTAAAAAAATAGTCAACTATTACAATATTTTTTTTAAAAATGATATAAGAAATGCTATATATTGTTGAATTAATTAATGAAATTAACTAATTTTAAGAATTAAATTTTATTTCATTATAAATAAAATTTAGAAAATATTTACAACAGATTATTAATTTTATAAATATATTAATTATATATATAATTTGAAAAATATATGTTATTAATATACATATATTAATTTGAAAAATATATTAATTTTATAAATATATTCATTATATATAATTTGAAAATTGTATTAATTATTATTAATAGAGTCATTAATCTTCCAATTATATATATATATATATATTCATCTATCAAAATTGGAAATCAATTACTTATATTGATAAGTAATGGTACTTTATAAAAGTTAACAAAGAAATGCATATATTGTTGAATTAAATTAATGAAATAAATTAATTTTGAGAATTATATTTTATTTCATTATAAAGAAATTAACTTTAGAAAATATGTAGAACAGATTATTAATTTTATAAATATATTACTTATAAATATAATTTGAAAAATATATTAATTATTAATATACATATATTAATTTTATAAATATATTCATTATATATATAATTTGAAAATTATATTAATTATTATTATTAATATAGTCATTAATCTTCCAATTATATATATATATATTCATCTATCAAAATTGGAAATCAATTACTTATATTAATAAGTAATGGTACTTTATAAAAGTTAACAAAGAAATGCATATATTGTTGAATTAAATTAATGAAATAAACTAATTTAGAGAATTAAATTTTATTTCATTATAAAGAAATTAACTTTAGAAAATATGTACAACAGATTATTAATTTTATAAATATATTCATTATAAATAGAATTTGAAAAATATATTAATTATTAATATAGTCATTAATCATTCAATTATATATATATATATATATATATTAATCTATCAAAATTGGAAATCAATTACTTATATTAATTAGTAATGGTACTTTATAAAAGTTAACAAAGAAATGCATATATTGTTGAATTAAATTAATGAAATAAACTAATTTTGAGAATTAAATTTTATTTCATTATAAAGATAGGCAAAAACTTCCGTGCAATCCGCACATTTATGTTATAAATGTAGTACCTTTATATTATAAATGTAACACCTTTATTCATGTTCATTTTAAAAGGTATAAATATTTGTACATAAAGGTACTGCATTTATAACATAAAGGTCTTCCGTGCAACTCTGTTCACCAGTTGCACGGAAGTGTTGCTCATAAAGAAATTAACTTTATAAAATATGTACAACAGATTATTAATTTTATAAATATATTAATTATAAATATAATTTGAAAAATATATTAATTTTATAAATATATTCAATATATATATATAATTTGAAAATTATATTAATTATTATTAATATAGTCATTAATCATTCAATTATATATATATATATTAATATATCAAAATTGGAAATCAATTACTTATATTAATAAGTAATGGTACTTTATAAAAGTTAACAAAAAATATGTAATAATAGAAAATTGAAAAATATCAAAAATATATTATAAAAGAAATATATGCAAGACATTGTATCATGAGGCATCAATGGTCTAGTGGTTAGAGTACCACCAGGCCACCTGGTTTCGAATCTCAGACAACGCATAATATTGATTATGATGATGTCATCCCTAGCATGACGTGTGTGATGATGTGGCATTACATGGCATGACGTGTGTGATGATATGGCAAGCTTATGTGGTAAAATATTGTTTGATGTCATCCCTAGCACGACGTGTGTGATGATGTGGCATTATGTGGCATGACGTGTGTGATGATATGGCAAGCTTATGTGGTAAAATATTGTTTTATTTATTAATATAGCTACGACAACGGTTAAAAACCGTTGTCAAAAACCGTTGTCGTAGCCATATTTCAACCGTTGTCGTAGATGGTGTTGTCGTAGGGTCTAGAAAATCCGCTCATAGACAACGGTTATTAACCGTTGTCATAGCTATATTAACCATTGTCGTAGATAGCTACGACAACGGTTAATAACCGTTGCCTATGAGTGAAATTTTCAGCACCCTACAACAACACCAACTACGACAACGATTCTAATAGACCTACGACAACGGTTAAAAACTGTCACGCCCCGTTTTCTTTTCATAAAATATCAGAGTTTTCTCTATGAGCGTGAAGAAAGAAAGGGGAAAAGACATGCATGAAATAAAACAGAAAATCTTGGAAGAGATAGAAGAAGATTTTATAAATACAAATCCTCGGCGTCTAGCCGAAATAAAACATTTAAACCATAGAAGTGGAACATCATCAGGATCCGTAAAGAGAAAGAGAAGAGTTTATCTCATCAGGATCCACCCTCTCTACGCATCTCGACTTTCTTCATCTCCTGTAGTGTGAGTACAGGTGGGGGGTGAGTGCATTGAATACACTCATGGTAATAAATTCCATGTTTTTAACAATTATTAAAAAGTTATAACAAATCATCTATCAACAAGTTCGATAATTAAACACAACATATAGATTGCACAACATATAATTTGGATCCATATCGAACACACTTGGTCCCATAGAGCTCATATTTGCAGCGAGGGCGGGTACTCCCCAACTTATTATACGGGTATCATTGTTCTCCCATAATGAAAGTACGGACCCCTATTACCCCATACACGAAAATAGACTTACGTCTCTTCAGCATGAATATGGACTATCGTCCATTCAGCTGGAATGAGGACTTTCGTCCTTTCACAACATCATCACAACTCACGCATGAACATATTAATCATAGCAAGTAATCATAGCACAATAGGGTTCAACAATTTATTTATTATCAAGTTCATAAGCATGCGTTCATTTGTCCTCATTGTACGTTAAATATAGAAACATAAAATATTAGGGTTTAAAAGTTACCCCCACCTTGTTCGGTGGTTACCACGTGAGTCGCAAGTACCAAGGACTTGATATCTCGATTTTCAATCCCAAAAGATAGCCTACACAATTAACGGTGATTCTTAGATTCTTAATACGCTTAAAACTT
The DNA here is from genome assembly GCA_946896805.1 of Scutellaria galericulata. Taxonomy (NCBI): domain Eukaryota; kingdom Viridiplantae; phylum Streptophyta; class Magnoliopsida; order Lamiales; family Lamiaceae; genus Scutellaria; species Scutellaria galericulata. The sequence continues at coordinate 12,023,510 of OX335792.1, forward strand.
ATATTTAAATTGCATAAAGATAGTCACGGAGAAGAATCGTTCGATAGAGACGAGACAGATCGATATACCAAGAGATTGAGGTTAACAAAATGAGAGGAAAAGATCAGTTTATAAGGCTAAGATTAAAGAGGATGAAATAAGGGTTGCAACACAAAAAGAATGAGCTCAATCGGAGTTGAAACGAGCTCGAACGGAACATTTTAAGGTTGAGGGTAATTTTGGTAATTTTGGTCAAGGGTTGACTTTGACCGGGATCCCCGACTCCCGATAACTCGATAAAAACATCCGAAATGGAACGACGGGTGAAACGCTTGACGGTGCGCATCTGGCGCTCACGGTGCTCGCCTAGCGCGCGCACAACCGCGCACCAGCGCGCATCGCCGCGCACGCCCGCGCGCGTACCTTGGTAATTACCGAGTTTTCTCGGCAGCTCGCGCCCAGCGCCCATGCGCTCGCGCGCCTACGCCACCTGCGCGCGTCCACCCGCGCGTCTACGCCCACCTGCGCGCGTCCACCCACTCGCCTCGTCTCGGCAGCCAGCACACCCGACACTCGGCCAGGCTCGGTAGCTACTGAGTTTTCTCGGTAGCCCCGGTGCCCAGCGCGCACCCAGCCGCCCAGCTGCCACCAGCAGCTACCTGCTGGTGCGGCGGCTCCGGCGACGGCGGCGGTTTCCGGCGGCTGCGGTGGCGCTCCGGCGACTGTTTCCGGCGGCGACGGTGGTTCGCCGGAAAAATTTAAAGAAAGAGAAAAGAGAGAAACTTACTTGTTTTCGTCGCTTTCGTTTCGTTCGGAAAAACTATGAATTTTGAACTGAATGAGCCCCTACTTATAGATTTTGGAAACTTACTTTTTTTACCGTTGGAAAATTACTATTTACCAAAAATATCTTAATTTACCTTCCATTAAAATATTCCTTTTATTTTTACCGTTCATCAAAATTTTACCCTTTCCTTCGTCAATTGAGCTATGGGTCTCTGATTGGTCTCTAGTTTGTTTCTATTTTCTCGTATTTCCGATACGAATCTCATGGTGAAATAATATTCTAGGTTCCATGTCTAAAAAAATATACGCATCTAAAACCGACGTTAAACACGTATCTGAAACACACGTAATTTATTAAACAATCAGAAATTAACGCACATAAAATATTTAAATTTAAGGGTTCAATATTTAATTATTCAATTATGCTTCATTTTTGGTCCGGGGCGCTACAAAAACCATTGTCTATTAGCGTTTTTCTTGTAGTGGACCTTATTAATTGTCCTAACTATGGTATCTCAAGATGGAAAATGGGAAAAGATTCCAAGATTTGTGTAGGAATTACAGCAAACGTCCTTTGGTACTTCCCACCTATTCCAAGATTTCGAAGGATGTTTCGAAACAAAGAGATATCTAAGGACTTGACTTGGCATGCTGATAATCGAGTAGTTGATGGTTAGTTGTGTCACCCAGCCGATGCACCATCTTGGAAAGTAGTGGACCATAATTGGCTTGAATTTGCCTCCAAGTCAAGAAATCTCAGATTGGCTCTATCTATAGATAGGATCAATCCTTTTAGTACGATGACTTCTATGTATAGTTATTGGCCAGTAATGCTGATAACATATAATCTTCCTCCATGGTTGTGTATCTAACGGAAATTTATGATGCTCGATATGTTAATTGATGTTTATTATGGACCATCAATGACTTTCCAGCTTATGGAAACTTATCTGGCTGTACTATAAAAAGATATCATGTGTGTCCTGTTTGTGGTGATAAAACATACACAAAAAGGCTGAAACATAGTAGGAGATGTCGTTTATGGGTCACAGAAGGTGGCTCCATACTAGTCATCCTTATCGAAGACAAAATAAGTCATTTGATGGTAATCAAGAGTTTGACCCTGCACCAATACCATTGAGTGGTCGTGATGTTTTTAAGAGAGTAGTAGAAATCCATTGTACATGGGGCAAAAAGAGTTGTAAAAAACCATCAAAGCTCAATGAAGATAAGCCTTGTTGGAAGAAGAAATCAATTTTTTTAACTCGAGTACTTGCAACACTTACATGTGAGACATGTTTTGGATGTGATGCACATTGAGAAGAATGTGTGTGAAAGTCTAGTCGGTACATTACTTAACACTCCAGGTAAGACGAAAGATGGAATAGCAGCTAGACTAGATCTTGTGGATATGAAAGTTAGAATGGATTTGGCCCCGAAGGTGGATGACAAAAAAACTTTCTTACCACCAGCTTGTTACACACTAAGTAAACAAGAGACAAGAACGGTTTGTAACTCTTTGATGGGAATTAAGGTCCCTACGGATTACTCGTCTAATCTTAGAAATATCGTATCAATAAACGATTTGAAGCTTGTTGGCCTGAAGTCTCATGATTGCCACACTTTAATACAACAATTGCCTCTAGTGGTTATACGTGGTGTTTTGCCTGATAATGTGAGACATGCAATCACTCGGTTGTGCTTCTTTTTTAATGTGATATGCAACAAAGTTGTAGAGGTCTCAAACTTGGATGAAATTCAAAATGAGATTGTAACAACCTTGTGTTTACTTGAAAAATTCTTCCCTCCCTCGTTCTTTGATATCATGGTTCACCTAATGGTTCATCTTGTGCGAGAGGTGAAATTGTGTGGACCAGTCTGGTAGAGATGGATGTATCCAGTTGAGAGATACACAAAGGTCTTAAAAGGTTATGTGTGAAATCGTAATTGTCCTGAAGGGTGTATTGCTGAATGTTATATTGCCGAGGAAGCTGTGGAATTTTGTTCAAACTATCTTTCAAGTGTTCACACAATTGGAATCCCATCAAAAGATCGTCAAGTTATAATGACTACGCCTTTATCAGCCACCAAAGTGATCCAAGCTAATCCGGACGATTTGAGACAAGCTCATCTCTATGTTTTGACAAATGACATTGAGATTGACCTATATATAAGGTGATCTCACTAACTCATGGAACCTTATATGTTACTAATCTCAAATGTCTCTAATTAAACTCTTTTTAGTGAACATATGTCGAGCCTAAACGTAACTTTTGGAAGAAAGTCGGACAAACAACTCTTGGATGAGCATAACAAGACATTTATTAATTAGATAAATGATCGAGTAAGTATTATAACATCTAACCTGTCATTTAGGACATTGTAATTTTCATCCTTACATTCATTACAACATGTTGAATTATAGGTTGCAGCAGAAATTGATCATTCTATTGCTGTAGTATCAGAAAAGTTAAAGATGATTGCAAGAGGTCCCTCCAAAGATGTGTTGAAGTACAGTAGTTACATGATTGATGGAGTTACCTATCATACGAGGGAGCGTGATAGTATACGAGCTGTTCAAAACTCGGGGGTCAGTTTAGTTGCAAAAACCATGCAAGTGGCTAATGCAAAGGATAAAAATCCAGTAGTGACAGACATGGTGTATTATGGAGTTATTGAAGAGATATGGGAACTCCAATACCACAATTTTCGCATTCCAATGTTCAAATGTGATTGGGTTGAGCACAATAATGGAATTAAAGTAGATGATCTTGGGTGCACAACAGTAAACCTCAAGAGAATTGGATTCAAATCCGATCGGTTTATATTGGGTAGTCAAGCTAAACAAGTGTTCTACATTGAAGACCCTCGAGATCCTGCATGGCATGTTGTACTTTCAACACCTAGTAGAGAGTATTTTGATCACAACAATGGTGATGATTTAGAAGAATGTAATATCCACCATCAATGTTTTACAAATGGGATGCCCCCTTTAGATGTTGATGGTATAGATGATAACGAAGCATCATGTGTACGTGATAATTGCGATGGGATTTGGATTGATAATTGCACTTCCTAGTTTTTTAATTACCTTTTTGGTATATATTGTGAACTTACTATGTTTCTCTTATGTTATCCTAATGATCTGCTTAAGTATTTGTCAACTAACCTAATCTTTTATTTTGCAGCTTCTAATCATGGTTTCTCGTACGAGGGCTTCAGCAAAAGAAGACGAGACAATTGAGAAGGGTAAGATGAAACTCGGGAAAGATCCAAAGGTAGCCAGTTTTGATGAAGCTGATGAAGATTGCGAAAGTCAGGATAGTGAGTCATGTCTAAAGGGAAGACTACACGAACATCAAGAACGTCGAGGGGTCGTACTCATATGCATGCTCTAGCGATACAAAGAGCTCAATGTATCAAAAAGAAAGTCATGTTCAATCACAAAGGTCAGCCTATTGGTCCAAATAGTGCTGAAATGCAGAGCTATATTGGAGTGTTAGCTCGGGAAAAAGTCAAAATCACAATTGATGATTGGAGGGAGGTGCCGACTGATGTCAAAGACTCGATATGGGAATCTGTTAATGTGAGTGTGCTTCTTTTATTTTGTTTTTTAATTAAATGTCAGTAATATTTTGGAAATACTTGATTCTAATTATTTGTATTTCATAGTTGTTGTTTGATGTTCCGCCATCATGGAGGAAGGGTTGTTTGTCATCGGCTAACCAAAAGTGGCGTCAATACAAGACAAGACTCACAAATAATTATGTTTTTAGCCGAGTACATGTGCTTGCAAATTTGAATACTGCACCCTTGAATTCTGGAATTGACATTCTTGATTGGAGTAATTTTGTGATCAATCGCTTATCAGAAGAGTTCAAGGTACGATTCACTTAAAGATGCTTAATTGATAATTAACTTCATGGGTGTCTTATGAATGTTAATTAATCTACTGATGTAGACAAAGAGTGGGGAACAAAAGAAGCGACGACGTCAATTGCAATATCCTCAGAAGCTTGCTCGTAAAGGATATGCACGTTTGGCTGAAGAGATTGTAAGTATTTGAATTTTTATTATGTACTTATTGTATCTTCATTCTAGTAATTAACGCTTATTTTATATAATACGCTATTTTGAAGACTAATGAATTGGGCAATGATGATGAAATCAACAGAGCTATTTTATGGATTAAAGCAAGATTGCCTAAAGAAGGGAAAATACAAGAAGAGAATTTAAAAGAAACAATTAAGAAGATTGTGAGTTTTTTTACTGATACTTGCATTCAAATCTAACACTCTCACTCTCTCTTACTTACCCTAGTGTCATTTATTGACATTTGTTTCTAATTTACTTCGAAGGACGAATACATACAACAAAAAATGGAGGGTAAGTTCAGCATTGCTGGTAGAAGGGATGGCATCCTTGCCAAAGCTCTTAATTCACAAGAACACACTGGACGTTTGAGGGGGACTGGAGGTCATGTCACTCCCTCGACTTATTATCATGTTTGTGGAAGTGATACGTTGGATAAAGATCTGTTTTTACAAGAGCAAAGGAAGATAAATTTGGAACTCGATGCACGTGTAAAAAAACTGGAAGCAATGATCTTGAAGAATGCACCTACTACTGGATTTGATAGAGAAGAGAAGCGCAGTTGTTCCGTTAAAATCTCAAGTCCAGTTGTTAAGGAGGTGGAAACAAAGAAGGATGATAATGCTGGAATTCAGAAGAACTTGTTTCAAAATGAAGACTCGGATGATGATCTCAAAGTTGAGAATGATAATTGGCCATCAAAGGTAAAAAATTTCTTTCGATTTGTTATACTTTTTTCACTTATCAATTATACTTCTAAGTTGGACCAGTTTGAGTTTCAAACATGGCAGTGGCCATTCGAGTGGGAAAAAAAGCTTGTGTTTTCGATCCATAATTTATCTTATCTGTTCAATTTGATGTTCTCTTTGGATTTGTTTTGTTATCTCCTGTTTTTCTTTCTTGCGAGTGTGTATTCTACTTATTATTATTTATCTTTGAAATGCTGATTGTCAATGCAGTTTGCATCACTTAATTGTTAAGGAATACTTACCTTATGGTGTCTGGCTACATGATTTGATTTCCTTGTTAGGGGTGTAGTAATGCAAAATGAACTTTGCACCGATCAAGTGAGAACCAGACTCATTAAATGCTATTGGTTTGAAATGCTGAATGCTTGCCTAAAGAAAGAAATTGATAGATTAAAAGGACAACTCTTGCCTGATTTTGCATTTGAAGTCTGTTGGTGACCAAGTGAGAATGATTTTTGGAGAAAGCTTTTGATTTTAAAATCTGTAGTTACCAAATAAAAGAGAATAGAAGATCTGTATCATACGTCCATTGGTTGGGAAACTGAGAATATGTTTTTATGTTATAAAAGTTTTTAATCTGATTTCATCAAAGATTTGCAGTAATCAAGGTTGGATGTTATGTTTTTGTGAAATTATAGGTGTTGTCTTTTCATATTGGAAGCACTTTTTCGTTTATAATGATTGCACACTGCTTGTTTTCATCTATGTATATAACATCTGAAAGAGCAAATTAATCATGTGAACATTATTGAAATTGCAAAAGGTGGGTTTTGTCTTCTAATAACCTATTATATCAGTCTTGTTTCTTTGATTGTATAGCAGTCTCGACATTACGATGATTGGATATATATGAATTATCTATATAACCTTACCTTATATTGTAGGGTGAACCAGTCGCATTAACCTTGGAATCACAAGAAAATATTGCTGCTTATGGCACAATTATCAAAGTGGCTGGAGGTAATCAATTTCCTCATGGTAATCCTTTACCTGAAAATTGCATGAGTGTGTCCATTGATCAAGCAGTAGATCATGATGCCCCTTTGCATATTCCTGGAGAATGTAATAATATTGGTGAGGTAGTGGGATCTCATGTTGCTTGGTCATCGCATTTGATAAAACCCAAAGTGAAGGTAATACTATTATACGTCATCTTATATGAAATTAAGTTTTTAATTAGATAGGATCATAGTTAGATGTGTACTTACACATCATGCTAATACAATGTATAGAAACCTGGAAAGAAGAAACGTGTGCCCAAAGACTTGCCTACTGTTGATCTATCCAGAATGCCAAAGCTATTACATATGCTATATTGTTATACGAAGCTTGTTATTCAGAATAGGGCCAATGTAGAGATAGTGTCTGATCATGAAGTATTTGGCCGTGAATTCAAAATCTTTGTTAACATTGAAGATTTGGTTTCATTCTGTCAGTTGGAGCCTATCTCATACGTATGTGTGGTTGTTTATATGTGGTAAGTATTCCGGTCCGTTTATTCAAGTTATCATGACTATTATTATTATTATTATTATTCCTTCGATCTTTAACATTGTGGTTTTTTCCATTTTAAAAAAACTGGTTAGGCATCTCTACAAAAGATTGCATAAAGAAAACAAGCTTCAAAATTATAGATTTGTGGATCCATATGCAATAGGACATCTGTCATCAACCAAAGTTGATCAAGATTATAAACAGAATGAGATGGAACGAAGGGGGCGTGCTCTAGCACAACGGTTGAGTGGTACTGTAACGCCCCAAAATCTTTCGTTAAAAATATCAGAGTTTTTCCTCTTTGGGCGTTAAGAGAGAAAGGGGAAAGAGGCGTACATGATATAAAATAGGAAGAAACAAAAGAGGATAAGAAGCGGTACACTTAAAACATCGGTTACCACCGATAAGAGAATGTTTGAAACCATATGCAGCGGAAAAACATCAGGATCTTTTACAAAGAAGGAGAAATACAGTTTTCTTTTACAATCGAGCAACATATCTTCAAAAATGGTAAAACCGGAAGATGGACTCAGCTGATAGGGCACCCCTCTCACTCTACGCGTCAAGATTCTCTTCTTCTCCTGTAGTGTGAGTACAGGTGGGGGGTGAGTGCGTTGAATACACTCGTGGTGATATTTTCCATATTCAAACAATTATTAAGCAGTCACACAAAACAATCATATATAATGCACAACACATAATTAAGTTCTTTAATGCCACCCAGTCTAATGAGCACATAGCCCATGACTCACTAAGGTACACACCACACAGCCTGATGAGCACATAGCCCATGACTCACTAAGGTACACACCACACAGCTTAATGAGCACATAGCCCATGACCCACCAATGAACACACCACACAGCCTGATGAGCACAAAGCCCATGACCCACTTTCAACATATAATCACAGCACACAACCCAAGACACATAAGGTTTAACCAATTCATAATGATCAATAGCATTCGAATAATATGTAGTTTACATGCATACGTCAATTGAAATATAAAGAGTTGGGTTCAGAGTTTACCCCCACCGAACACATCATATAATCACAACATTTATCTCAACACACTTAAGTTCACAATTCATATCGTTCATATATCGTCATTCATGCATTCGTTAATGGAAACACAAAGATTAGGGTTTAGAAGTTACCCCCACTTACATCATATAATCACAACATTTAGTTATGAAAACATAAGAGTTTTGAGTTTAGAAGTTACCCCCACCTTGTTCGGTGGTTACCACGTGAGTAGCTAGAACCGAAAGTCTGATAACCCGACACCTCAAAGCTCAGTCCGACAAGTAGCCTACATAAGTTATATCATTTCTTAGATCCTTAATACGTTAATACTTATATTTAAAATGTATAAAGATAGCCGTGGAGAAGAATCGTTCGATAGAGACGAGACGGATCGATAGATCGAGAGATTGAGGTTGATGAGACAAGGGAGAAACGATCAGTTCAGCAATTGATATGATAGAGGAAAGGATTAGGGTCACTACGGAAAAAGAATGAGCTCGATCGGAGTTGAAACGAGCTCGAACGGAGCGTTTTAATATCGAAGGGTATTTTGGTAATTTTGGTCAAGGGTTGACTTTGACCGGGCCCCGACTCCCGGTCGACCCGACGTACACAAAGACTCGGTTCGACGTGTAAAAATACTCGACGGTGCACGCTCGGCGTGCACGACGGCACCCGGCGCGCGCACAGGATCCCCGTCGCCCGCGCGCGCGGCTCCCGTCGTCCGTGCCCAGCGCGCGCTGGATCCCCGGCGCCCGCGCCCAGCGCGCCCAGCCGCCTGGGAATCAGCTGCTCGATCAGCCCACTTCCCGGCGCCACCCGCCGCGGCGACGCCTCCCTTTGCCGGCGGCACCTTGTCCGCCGGAAATCCCGCACCTCTGGTCACCATCTCCGGCCAAGTTTTCCGGAATCCGGCCATGAACAGTAACCCGTTTCTCAGCCCAAACGTACCCAAACGATCACAAAATCTTTGCCAACACAACTAAAAACCACTCCGGCCGGCGACTTTCCGGCGCCGGTCATCACCCCCAAACCATTCCAAATTCTTGTCCAACACCTCAAATTACCCCAGAAACAGAAACGACCCAAAATCGTCAAGACACGAGAGAGAAACGGGAGAGAGAACATGGTTGAAAAACAAGGGTTTAGGGTTTTGGAGGCGGTTTTTCGCCGTTTCCCGGCGAACGAGACATCGGATTGGAATTCCGGAAGCTGTCCTAGACTCGTCTCGTCGAGGGCTACAATCTGAGCCTAGGTTATATTTTCCGGACACGGCGGCGCCGGCACGGGACTGCGGCGCCGGTGGTGGCGGCGGCGGTCCGGTGGCGGAGCTCCGGCGGCGCTCCGACGACGGAGAAAATTAAAAACGTAAAGGAAAAGAAAAGAAAGAGAACTTACGTGTTCGCGTCGCGAGCGTCGCTCGGGTCGTCGGCTTTGAAAACGTATAAGTTTTGAAATTTATGAGCCCCTATTTATAGATTTTGGAATTTACCTTTTTACCGTTGGAAAATTACTATTTACCAAAAATATCTTAATTACCTTTCATTAAAATATTATTTTTATTTTTACCTTTTATCAAAATTTTACCCTTTCTTCGTCAGTTGAGCTACTAGTCTCCGATTGACCTCTAGTTTGTTTCTATTTTCTTGTATTTCCGATACGAATCTCTTAGTAAAATCGTATTCTAGGTTCCACATCACGAAAAATATACCCATCTAAAACTAAAACCGGCGTTAACCAAGTATCTGAAACACACGTACTAAATTAAATAGTCAAAACATACGTACATAAGTATTAAGTCGGGGTTCAAATATTTAATTATTCAATTATCCTCATTTTGATCCGGGGTGCTACATCCCTTACCCCTTAAAATAATTTCGTCCTCGAAATTAGGTGCTTTGCTAGGATCTCATCTTTTCCTAGAGATTCCATCGAATAGCAAAAGACGAACCGATATCTTATACATATAATCAAAAGATGGGCTGCTCGTACATTATACAAAAGATCTTGTACACTACTACCAGGTAAAAACCACTACATATCTATTTACATATATAATACCAAAAGTTCATCATCTGTAATCTATCTGTCGGCAGCCTCTGAGTTTCCAAACTTCTGACAATTTAATGCAATGTGTCCCGGTTCTCGACATCTATAGCATTTCCGATTTCCCCCTGGCCTCGTCCTCGATGTTGCAGCTACTAGGTTTCCAATCTTCTGACAGTTTAATGCAATATGTCCTGGTTTTCTACATCTGTAGCATATTCGAATTTCTTGCGGACACGGTCCTACATGATTCCTTCCACATTTGGTACATGGATTTCCCGACCTGGGAGTGGGGAGAAATGGAGTATTAATAGTCTTGGGAAGCTCGTTTAGACTAAAACTTTGACTCGGACTGGTCCACTTTCTTTTTCCGGTTATCTCATCAACCTTCTTGGGTGGTATAACATCCAAGCACAGACAAGAAGAGATCTCTTGGGCTCTCTCAATGACGTTGGCATAGGTCATTGTCCCCTGCCCAGCCAAGATTGATCCAATCTCTGGACAAAGCCCCTTTCTAAATTGTCGGGCCTTTTTGTCATCAGTGTCAACCAGGTGAGTGGCGTATCTGCTCAGATGGTTAAACCTCCGTTCGTACTCTCCTACCGTCGCAGTTCCTTGACGGAGATGTAGAAACTCCGTTTCCTTTTTATCTTGGTGGGATTGAGGGATAAAGTGCTGAGAAACCACTTCCTTAAACTCCTCCCAAGTCATTCCCTCTCTTTGAGCGGGCAGCAAAGTTATTTCATACGAGTCCCACCAGTGACTCGCTTCGTCTGTGAGCTGAAAAATTGCACAGGAGACCTTCTGTTCCTGGGTACACGTCAGATGTCCAAAAAGCCGGTCGAGTGACCTTAGCCACTCTTCCGCGTCCGTTGGTTCCCCTTTCCCGTCAAAAGTCGGCGGGTTAAATCGCCGGAATTGTTCATAGATGAGATTAGGATCAGATCTTAATGGCTGTGGGTTGGCTCGAGTTTCCTCATAATGTTGTGCTAACCCTCTTAGCACCGAAACCAAGTCTCCCACATTCGCATTGTCCCCTTGTTCGGTCTGATCAGCCGTCGGGGTTTGATCCCTTCGTGGTCTTCCTCTTGACATAATTCTAAAAACAACATACGAAATCTAACCCTTATAATCTACCCCACATAGCCAAACAATACAAATAACAACGAATAAACAATAAGCAGATACACGATACAGATCAACATCATCTTATTAAATTTCATGACCTGGAAGAGAAGCGTATAGAGAGAGGTGGTGCTTATCCATTTCTTTTCGAAGAGATTTTCACGTTTAAAACACGTTTGAAAAGCAAAGCGAGTTTCAGCATAGCCCTACAAAGAGTAGAACTAGGCTCTGATACCATATGTAACGCCCCAAAATCTTTCGTTAAAAATATCAGAGTTTTTCCTCTTTGGGCGTTAAGAGAGAAAGGGAAAAGAGGCGTACATGATATAAAATAGAAAGAAATAAAAGAGGATAAGAAGCAGTACACTTAAAACATCGGTTACCACCGATAAGAGAATGTTTGAAACCATATGCAGCGGAAAAACATCAGGATCTTTTACAAAGAAGGAGAAATACAGTTTTCTTTTACAATCGAGCAACATATCTTCAAAAATCGTAAAACCGGAAGATGGACTCAGCTGATAGGGCACCCCTCTCTCTCTACGCGTCAAGATTGTCTTCTTCTCCTGTAGTGTGAGTACAGGTGGGGGGTGAGTGCGTTGAATACACTCGTGGTGATATTTTCCATATTAAAATAATTATTAAGCAGTCACACAAAACAATCATATATAATGCACAACACATAATTCGGTTCTTTAATGCCACCCAGTCTAATGAGCACATAGCCCATGACTCACTAAGGTACACACCACACAGCCTGATGAGCACATAGCCCATGACTCACTAAGGTACACACCACACAGCTTAATGAGCACAAAGCCCATCACCCACCAGTGAACACACCACACAGCCTGATGAGCACAAAGCCCATGACCCACTTTCAACATATAATCACAGCACACAACCCAAGACACATAAGGTTTAACCAATTCATAACGATCAATAGCATTCGAATAATATGTAGTTTACATGCATACGTCAATTGAAATATAAAGAGTTGGGTTCAGAGTTTACCCCCACCGAACACATCATATAATCACAACATTTATCTCAACACACTTAAGTTCACAATTCATATCGTTCATATATCGTCATTCATGCATTCGTTAATGGAAACACAAAGATTAGGGTTTAGAAGTTACCCCCACTTACATCATATAATCACAACATTTAGTTATGGAAACATAAGAGTTTTGAGTTTAGAAGTTACCCCCACCTTGTTCGGTGGTTACCACGTGAGTAGCTAGAACCGAAAGTCTGATAACCCGACACCTCAAAGCTCAGTCCGACAAGTAGCCTACATAAGTTATATCGTTTCTTAGATCCTTAATACGTTAAAACTTATATTTAAAATGTATAAAGATAGCCGTGGAGAAGAATCGTTCGATAGAGACGAGACGGATCGATAGATCGAGAGATTGAGGTTGATGAGACAAGGGAGAAACGATCAGTTCAGCAACTGATATGATAGAGGAAAGGATTAGGGTCACTGCGGAAAAAGAATGAGCTCGATCGGAGTTGAAACGAGCTCGAACGGAGCGTTTTAATATCGAAGGGTATTTTGGTAATTTTGGTCAAGGGTTGACTTTGACCGGGCCCCGACTCCCGGTCGACCCGACGTACACAAAGACTCGGTTCGACGTGTAAAAATACTCGACGGTGCGCGCTCGGCGTGCACGACGGCACCCGGCGCGCGCACAGGATCCCCGTCGCCCGCGCGCGCGGCTCCCGTCGTCCGTGCCCAGCGCGCGCTGGATCCCCGGCGCCCGCGCCCAGCCGCCTGGGAATCAGCTGCTCGATCAGCCCACTTCCCGGCGCCACCCGCCGCGGCAACGCCTCCCTTTGCCGGCGGCACCTTGTCCGCCGGAAATCCCGCACCTCCGGTCACCATCTCCGGCCAAGTTTTCCGGAATCCGGCCATGAACAGTAACCCGTTTCTCAGCCCAAACGTACCCAAACGATCACAAAATCTTTGCCAACACAACTAAAAACCACTCCGGCCGGCGACTTTCCGGCGCCGGTCATCACCCCCAAACCATTCCAAATTCTTGTCCAACACCTCAAATTACCCCAGAAACAGAAACGACCCAAAATCGTCAAGACACGAGAGAGAAACGGGAGAGAGAACATGGTTGAAAAACAAGGGTTTAGGGTTTTGGAGGCGGTTTTTCGCCGTTTCCCGGCGAACGAGACATCGGATTGGAATTCCGGAAGCTGTCCTAGACTCGTCTCGTCGAGGGCTACAATCTGAGCCTAGGTTATATTTTCCGGACACGGCGGCGCCGGCACGGGACTGCGGCGCCGGTGGTGGCGGCGGCGGTCCCGCGGCGGTCCGGTGGCGGAGCTCCGGCGGCGCTCCGACGACGGCGAAAATTAAAAACGTAAAGGAAAAGAAAAGAAAGAGAACTTACGTGTTCGCGTCGCGAGCGTCGCTCGGGTCGTCGGCTTTGAAAACGTATAAGTTTTGAAAATTATGAGCCCATATTTATAGATTTTGGAATTTACCTTTTTACCGTTGGAAAATTACTATTTACCAAAAATATCTTAATTACCTTTCATTAAAATATTATTTTTATTTTTACCTTTTATCAAAATTTTACCCTTTCTTCGTCAATTGAGCTACGGGTCTCCGATTGACCTCTAGTTTGTTTCTATTTTCTTGTATTTCCGATACAAATCTCTTAGTAAAATCGTATTCTAGGTTCCACGTCACGAAAAATATACCCATCTAAAACTAAAACCGGCGTTAACCAAGTATCTGAAACACACGTACTAAATTAAACAGTCAAAACATACGTACATAAGTATTAAGTCGGGGTTCAAATATTTAATTATTCAATTATCCTCATTTTGATCCGGGGTGCTACAGGTACATTACCTGGACAATTAGTTTTGGCACCTTGTAATGTAGGGTAAGTTTTCCTGACCTCTCTCACTAATTCTATATTATGATAACTTGACGTTTTGCTCACACAATTTTTTCTTATCTGTTAATTCCATAGATTCCATTGGATTCTAACTGTCATCAACCCCCACAAGGAAATTGTTCATTTGTTGGACCCTCTTTATCATCGCTTGCGTGATCAAACTTGGAAAAAAATTATTGATTTGTAAGTTTCAATTTAATTTGTTCAATCCACCTTGTGTTCGTTTATTGTTATGTCAGTTGTTTCACTACTAATAATTGGCCATGTGTTATAAAGGGCCTTAAGAATGTTCAATATTGAAATTGGAAAGAATGGAAAAAAAGCAACCTACATGGGAGGTAGTCAAGGTGTGTACGGTGAAGATGTGCATAATACGTTGATAATACTTATATATTTATTTTATCATCACCAAGATCAGTTGATACTTATATATTGTAATGTAGGCCCCTTTGCAACCGGATACCAAACAATGCGGTTTTTTTGTGTTGTGGTACATGAAACAACTTGTACATAAGGGGGCAACGGGGGACATGGTTTCATTGCGTTCAATTGTGAGTAACTAATAGTTATTTAAAGTTGTTAAGATTTTTCATTTGCATGTCGTAAGTTTTTCTGGTTAATGGTCTTACTTTCGTTTCTCATACTTTACTGTTATGCTTATCTATCTGGAATTTAGTGATAACTTCCTGTTTTTCAGATTGTTAAAGGCCTTATTTTTGTGAATTGTAGTTTGCATTTTGTTCAACGCCCATTGAAGTTGTCTGTTGGTGATTTTAGATTTAAATTACTAAATGTTATATACTATAGGGTTGTCGTGTTGGTGGATGTAAATGATTACAGATGGTTTTAAGTCATGGAAGAAATGATTACAGATTAACATCTTGAATGCCTTTTTGTGCTTGCATAATTTTGTATAATACACTCTTTTCATAAGGAAGTTGACAATTCTATATATTCTTGTTTCAAAGTTTACACATCTTAAGTGTGAGATTGATGAAGTTCGTGTTGAATGGGTTGAATGCGTTCAAGAACATATCAATGAGTAGAACAAGGTGACTATTATATTTTAATTTGCAATGCTTTCTTTTGAATATGTATATACATATTTAATATTATCAGCAAAGTTATAAGAGTTATTAATGTCCTATATCCCATTTGTGCTTGCATTTGGTAGGTTGTGGATAGCGTAGCTAGGGTGTGCAGCTCAAAGTTGGTCGGTGATTTGGTTTTTGTTAAGATTGTGAAGTCCCTCAAACAAACTAATCTATTTTGTTGTTGTTGGGATTTGAATTTATATAGATAAACTAGATACATTTGAAGTGTGATGATAATTAGATATATATTTGACATATGTTTGGTCTGTTATGAGTTTGAACTGATATCCCATGCATATGTTTGAAGTGTTATGAGTTTGAAAAATCTATGAATCATATGTTTCACATTTTTTGATGTTTATATGTTTAGAAAAATGCAATTTCATCTTAAATTATTATATGATTGTAGGATACCAAATATATCTAATTTGGTAAAAAATATGTAAAAAAAAGACAACACAAAAAACGTTGTTAAAGAGAAATGACTACGCATAAATGTAGTTGTATACAAAAAGATAACGCTTTTTAAGCGTTGCAAATACAATTGCTAAATTGAAAAATACAACACTTTTTTGCAACGGTTTTTTGCGTTGTCGTATCAAGAAAAGACAACGTTTTTTAAGCGTTGCAAATATTGTTGCCAAATTGGAAAATACAACACTTTTCTGCAACGGTAAAAAGCATTGTCGTATCTAGAAAAGACAACGCTTTTAGTGCGTTGTCTATCAGCGCCCATCTACGACAACGCTGGATATGACAACACTTTTTTTTTGGAAAGACAACAGATAAAGTCCGTTGTCTATCAGCAAAATTCTTGTAGTGATAACAAAGTCAGTATCCTATTACAGTATCCTGATTATTTTTTATCCGTGAAATTCTGAATGAGTATTGAACTTTGGAAGGGTTCCCCCTTACTTAGGAAGTTTTTATTTCTTTACTCATTAGAGCTTGATTCACACAAAGGTTTTGTGAAGATGTCAGCTAGCTGAAGGTCTGTATGTACTTTCTTCAGTGTAATGTCGTTCTTTTCCATATGATCTCTGATGAAGTGATGTCTCACATCAATGTGCTTCATTCTTGAGTGGAAAACAGGATTGTGAGTGATGACGATTGCACTAGTGTTGTCACACAGGATGGGAGTTTCCTTTTTTGTTATGTCATAATCCTTCAGTTGTTGCTGTATCCATAAAATTTGTGCACAGCAGCTTCCCGCAGCTACATATTCAGCTTCAGCTGTTGACGTTGCAATAGATGTTTGCTTCCTGCAGAACCAAGAGACAAGTCTCTGTCCAAGAAACTGACAGGTTCCACTTGTACTTTTTCTGTTTATCTTGCAACCTGCAAAATCAGAATCTGAGTATCCTTTGTGGTCGAATCCTCTTTCCTTAGGATACCATAAACCAACATCTTGAGCGCCTTTTAGATATTTGATAATCCTTTTTACTACTGCAAGATGTGATTCCTTGGGAGTTGTTTGAAATCTTGCACATTCACCAACTGCAAATACTATGTCTGGTCTGTTTGCTGTGAGATATAGTAGAGATCCAATAAGTCTTCTGTACTTGGTAACTTCCACATCTTTTCCATCTTCATTATCCATGCTGATAGATGTGGCCATAGGTATATTTACTGATGATCCACTTTCCATACCAAACTTCTTTGTCAGTTCCTTGGTGTACTTAGCCTGGTTGATGAAGGTTCTATTCTGAAGCTGTTTCATTTGTAGACCAAGAAAAAACTTATTTCTCCCATCATACTCATTTCAAACTTGTTTTTCATGAGTGAAGAGAACTTAGTACAGAGTTCTTTATCTGTTGGTCCAAAAATGATGTCATCAACATAGATCTGTACAAGCAGTATGTTGTCTCCATCCAGTATTCTGAAGAGAGTCTTATCCACTGTTCTTTTTCTGAAATCCATTCTCCAAGAGGTATAGGGATAGTGTGTCATACCAAGCTCTGGGTGCTTGTTTCAACCCATACAGAGCTTTCTTCAATCTGAATACTCTATCTTCTGATTGTTCTTCAAAACCGGGGTGGTTGTTCCACATAAACTTCCTCTAATAAGAGTCCATTCAGGAATGCACTCTTCACATCCATCTGGTATACTTTGAAGTTTTTGTGAGCAGCATAAGCCAGAAAAATCCTTATTACTTCAAGTCTTGCAACAGGGCCAAAGGTCTCATCAAAATCTATTCCTTCTTGCTGGCAGTATCCTTTTGCTACCAATCTTGCCTTGTTTCTGACTACAGGACAAGATTCGTCTAGCTTGTTTTTAAACACCTAATTGGTTCAAATAACTCCTCGATGGTTAGGCCTTGGAACTAAATTCCATACTTAATTCCTTTCAAAACCATTCAGTTCTTCTTGCATGGCCTGTCTCCAGTTACTGTCTTCAAGGGCTTCTTCAACATTCTTAGGCTCATCTTGTGAAATGAAGCATGTGAATAGTGATTTTTGAGGTCTTGATCTTCTTGTTCTTACCCCTTCATTGATGTTTCCAATCACAAGTTCTCTTGGGTGATTCCTAAGCCATGTTCTGTCAGGTTCAAAGATGAAAGTGGGTTGCTGAACAGTGGTCTGTCGTTCAGCAGCATCTTAACTCCTTCAGCAGGTACTGGAACTCCATCAATGTACCTTATTGTTTGATATTTGATCTTCATTTTGGATACATCTTCTCTTAGTTTCTCCAGATCAGTTGTATTATAGTGTGGTTTATCAAATACCACATGAACTGATTCCTCAACAACCAAGCTTCTTTTGTTGAAGAACCTGAAAGCTTTGCTTACTGAGGAGTATCACAAGAATATTAATTCATCAGATTTCTCATCAAAGGTCTTTAAGTATTCCTTTCCATTGTTCAGAATGTAGCACCTACATCCAAAGATGTGAAACTATGAGATGTTGGGTGCTTTCCCATACCAGACTTCGTAGGGGGTCTTGTCATGATGTTTGTTAACCGAGTATCTGTTCTATGTATAACATGTTGTGTTGGTTGCTTCAGCCCAAAATCTCTTCAGAGTCAGCAATCATCGTTCGAGCAGCTTCCTTCAGAGTCGTATTTCTTCTTTCTGCAACACCATTCTGTTGTGGAGTTCTTGCTGCAGAGTAACTCATGACAGATTCTATTCTCTGAACAATATTTCTCAATAAACTTGTTTGTGAATTCAGTTCCTCTGTCAGATCTTATCTCTACAATGCTTAAGCTTTTCTCATTTTGCACTTTCTTCATGAATTCTAGAAGCCTAGTTTGGGTTTCAGATTTCTTGGCCAGGAAGATGGTCCAAGTGAATCTTGAGTAGTCATCCACTATTACAAGGAAATACTTCTTCCCACTCACACTAACAGGCTCCACTGGTCTAAATAAATCCATATGCAGAAGGTTCAATATCCTATATGAGGATCTTTGAACTTTGTCTTTGAATGAGCTTCTTATTTGCTTCCATTTCTGATAGGATCCACAAACACTCTCTTTCTTATAAGCAACATCAGGTAGTCCTCTGACCAGTTTCTTCCTTGCTAGTTTGTTGATTGTCTTGAAGTTTAGGTGACTCATCCTCTTATGCCATAACCAACTTAGCTCTGGAGTGCTCTTTGCTATGAAGCAAATTAGTTGTAATGTTGAGTTCCAATCAGCAAGGTAGATGTTGTCTCTCCTGGTTCCAGTAAGCTTAACCTCGTTTGTTTTGATATCTCTGATCAGACACTTGTTGAGATTGAACTCTACTGAACATCCTTTGTTACAGAATTGACTGATACTCAGGAGGTTATACTTTAGTCCTTTGACATATGAAACGTCTCTGATACTTGCATTGCCTTTGATTAAGATTCATGTTCCCTTAGTGCATCCTTCAGAGTTATCACCAAACATAACTTTGGGGCCTTTACATGGTTGGAAGTCTTTTAATCCGGCTTTGTTGTCAGTCATATGTCTAGAGCAGCCATTATCAATGTACCATTCATCACTACTGCTTCCTGGCAACTGTACCTACAAGTAGATCAAACGGTTTTAGGTACCCATACAAGTACGGGTCTTGGGGGGTTAGTGTCTTTTGGAACCCACACCTGCCTTATGGTAATTAATTTACTAGAGGCTATGTTGGTTCTCATTCTATAAGTATTCTGGGTAGGGCATTGTTTATGAGCTTGTTGTTTCCAGGTCCTACGCTTTCTGTTTATGAAATGTATTCTCTTATACCTTTCTTGAGTGTAAACCTGTTGGAACCTAGACATGAATGTCTTGGCTCTCAGAGAATGAAGGTCTTGATCTAACTTGGAAGACTGTTGTTTTCTCCTCTTATTGACAGCATATTGATTATACTATTTTCTGAGATTCTTTGCAGGCTTACCATCTTCTTCCTGCTGAAGGGATTTCTTTCCCTTGTCCAGAATACTTGTTTTGTTCAAGCTTTCATTCATTATAGTAAGCTCTTGAGCAAAAGGAACTCAAGCTTAAACAAACTTTTCAGCCTCGGATGAGTTGGCTTTATTCTGAGAAATACTAGCATAGTATCCTAGACCATTTCCAGAACTGGTGATCTGGGTTTTTTGAAAATATTTCTGTGATTTCTTTGCTGATTTGCTATACACATTAATTGTGTCTTGCAATTTAGTTTTTTCAGTTTCTATCTTAGTGACTAGCAGTTTAAACTTAGAGACCTCAGTTCTGAGATTGTTGCATTGTGTACTGAAATACTCTACGTCAGTAACCTATTTCTTCAGTACAATCTGCTCACTCTTGAGCTGACGGTTTTCCTCTTTAAGTTCTTCATGAGCTGAATTTATCTGTTCAAAGTCACTCATGATATGTCTAAAGGACTGGATCATGCTAAGCTTTTCAGAATTTTAAGTATTGAGAGTTTGTGAAGTTACCTCATCTTCTTCATCGTCCTTGCAGTCCTTGGCGATGAGGCAAATAAATGCTTCTTCATCAGATGAGGAACTGTAAGTGCTTTCTGATGAGAGATCATCCTTATCTACTGTGTTGGAACTGTAAGTGCTTTCTGTAAGTGCTTTCTGATGAGAGATCATCCTTATCTACTGTGGCATCCTTCTGAAGTTGTTTCCTTTGTTATTATTCTTGATAAATTTTTTGAACTTCTTTAGTAGAAGTGTCATCTCTTCTTTTGCATCCTCAGTAGATACTTCATCCTGTTTACTCTTCAGCTTGTTGTTGTTCGTACTAACAGCAACCTGGTTATTTACAACAAGTGTTGCAATCTTTGTGTTCGTTCCTTTCATCTTTTTTCTCCTTTTTTCAATGTCATACGAAGGATTTTAGATCGGAGAAGAGATCGAAGGTACTCATTGCGTTGAGATTTAATGACACTCTCATTGTAGTCTCTTTGTTGTGCCACTAGTAGGGTAAGGCTCGTAGCACTTTCATGTTTTTCTCATTTTGGGTGTATGTTCTTCCCAAAGATTCAAGCTCACTCACAATGGCTGTGAATCTCTGATCAAGCTGTTCAAGGGTTTCTCCAGACTCCATGTTGAATTGCTCAAACAGTTGGATGGCTTTGGAGATCCTATTATCTTTGGCAAGTTCATTCCCTTCACATATCATCCCCAACATTACCCATATTTCTTTGGTTGTGGAGCAGCTTTTGACCTTACTGAACGTTCCTTTGTCCAGCGTGAGAAATAAGGCATTTTTGGCTACGTTGTCGAGATTTTCTCTCTTCCTATCTTCAGGAGTATATTCATGTCTCTCATTGACAACGTACTCCTGTGGTGATGGTGCTCTTCTAGGTCTTGGTGCAGCTTCCTGTGGTCTAAAACCCAGTGGTATATTGTCATTATCATCAACAATAGTTGCGCCCTCCACTTCACCGCCTGCTGCCTCAACTACTGCTTCAGCATGTCTATATTCGTGAAGTTGTTCGACATATGTAGCGTTTTCTTTGTAGATCATTGGTGGTCCTTCAGTGATGACGAACCACATTTCGTCATGCATGACTGATAGATGAGCTTGCATGCGTATCTTCCAATCATCATATTCATCTATGGAAAACATAGGTAACTTATGATGTGTCATATCCATGCTTATGCTAAGAGATGAGTTTTGGTCTAAAAAGAAAAAGGTTTTCCAATGCAAAAACGGGTGGATCTGGGTAGGTTACCAGTCAAGTTGGTTATTAACCCAACTTACTTTGATACCACTTGTTGGTCCCAAGTGCTCAGAGGTTCAGAGGAGGGTGAATGAACCTCTATCGATTTTGCAAACTATTTAAAACATTTCTGAAAGACAGGTTCCTTACTCAAGAAATAGTGCAGTAACCTGACTCAGATCAGTAACCTGACAGTATGCTTGATCAGGTTCCTGACCTGGTTTCACAGTACGCAGCGGAATAAACTTGATAGAGTTCGTTTTGGAAAACAATTTTCTTTTACAAGCATGCTCTTTTTAAAGTCTTTTATACACGATATTTATGATGTGTACAACAAGATAAATATGGCAAAGTAAGTGCAATGCAGTAAGTAAATGAAAGCAATAAACACAAAAGGTTTATAGTGGTTCAAAGGTGGTGTAAGCCTTCTACATCCACTCAACTCCTTCTCAAAGAGGAACTTTGTTAGGTCAGTTCGATTTATAAGCCTCGCTTTACAAACCTCTTCCTAACAAACTACGCCTACTAGAATCCTAGACTCTAGTTCTAGGCCACAACCCAAGGGTACAATCCCACAAAGGGCAAGTAGCCTACTTCTAGACTACACACTTAGCAAGGATATAATCCTCTCAACTAAGTTACACCATAAACAACCTAGCGCACACAACACAAATGGTTAAAAGATAAAAGGGTTTCTTCAACTGTTGTGACGAAGTCAGTCTTGAACTTGATAGCTTGAACGCTTGATGGATTGACTGATTCTCAAAGGTTGAGTGACTGAGCTTAATAAGATCTTGGAGTATGAAGAACTTGTGAGATTTTGTTGTAAATATTTCAAAGCTTCAGTAGTCTTCATGGTCACTCCATTCTTCTATTTATAGATCTTTGGAAAATACCCGTTGAAGAGAGGCATTGTTCCTGTTTCAGTTCAAATATGATCTTCCAAATCTTTGCAATTAATGCGATTGACAACTTGAGAGTATAGGGAATGTCCTATTCTTATCCGCATTAATGGCGCCACTCCCTGGTTGCAGGTCTTTTGCAGAGTCGTAGGTCCAGGTGGCATCTTCTCATTGGCTTGATTCGAACTTCTGTCTAACGGGTCATTTATCAGTAACCTTCCTCGTACTGCATTTAATATACATTCTTTGTAGTGATAAATGCGCTTGAGTGGACACTGTCAGCTTGCTGCTTTGTTCTTCAGAGCTTGTGAATCTTAGATGTCGGCTTTCTGGTGCAACACAACTTTCTGTTCCAGAGTAGCTTTCTTGCTTTGTCATCTGATTGTCAGCATCCTGACTCGAGTAGCTTCCTTTGTTAGACAGTTCTTCAGTTTTCAATGAGACTTCCTAATCTTCTGATTGCTTGATTCTTCTTTGAACACGAAGTGTTCCTTGACATTTTGTTCAAAACATTTATCTTTATTTTTACAAAGACCTATTATTTATTTCATGAAGATACACTTATAGGTCTATGTTCCACTTAAAAAATGTGCAGAATGGGTACTCTAACTTTCTATCCAAAGTTACGTTGTCTCATCAAAACCTACAAAAAAAATTCCCAACAATCATTTTTATATCAAAAAATTACTAACACTTGAAATTTATTCACTATATCACATGGATACCAAATGAGGTTGAAATATTATCAAGACTTCATTAAAATACACAATAATATCACCATTTTATACTAATTATGAATAAGTTATTGAAGATAAAATTGCATAGTTTTTTTCAGGTCAATTGTGACAAAACAATTAGTAAAGTAGTTAGACAACGTATGATGAAAATAAAAAATATATTTAAATTCGTATATTATATGTATAGTAGATTAAATTAAAATAACTTTGAAGAACTATATTATTTTAATGAACAACATTATTATTTTTTATGAAAAAATTACGAACACTTCAAATTTATTTGTCCATGTATCACACAAGTATACCAAATGAGATTGACATATTATGAGGACTTAATTATTTTTTTTGTAAATTAACATTTTCACATCAAACTCGAAATATATAAATTTTATGGTCGTGAGTCACATAGGTAATGAATCAGACTGAAATTCTCCCAAAAAAATTATTATATTTTCGTGTTCAGCATTTTCATATCAAAATATATAAATAGTAAAATTTATATGTCAATGCATCGCACGAGACTTATATACTAGTTCACTTCTAATTCAATAAGGAAATGAGGAATGATATTCCTAAATTAAAGAAAACTAAGAATTAAAATGAGAAAGCAACCTGATTTTTATGAATTAATTATGTTAAGAAAATAAATGTCAAGAAACTTTTTATTCTTCACTAAGAGATAATGAAGCTACATGCAATGAGGATTTACATGATCTTATGACATTTTAAGTAAATTAAAGGACATCATTTATATAATATATATATATATATATATATTACTCAGTTGCACTTGGTATATAATGTGATTGCAAGAATATGATTTCTAAAAACGAATATTAATGTGGTGATAATCAGAGGAAAGAAGAAAAGGAATATGGTTTTTGTTTGATTTGGGTTTGGATTGAAGCATGGGAATCATGAAATTGATTTATAATTTTGCTTCATAGGAGGTCATTTGGCTTAGGATTGTTATAACACTAGATAAATGCACATTCATTAAAGTGAAGAACTACAAGACAACTAAGGAGACATGAGACAAATTAGAACACATTTGTTAAGGAACTGAAGATAACAAGATTTCTACAGCGACACAACTGTTTGAGCTATTTGAAATAAAACCAGATGAGACTCTAGAACAACTTGATTTGAGGTTTACATAAATTTATTTAAATAAAGGGGGCATTACTCTTACAACCCTTCATATTATTCTACCTTTGGAGTCAATTTTATTGTATATATAATATACTCAATTGTATTAAAAAAGGTTGATCAATAAAATTATATATTCTTAACCTTATCTTTTTCTATCTTTTCATTTTCTATTATCGATTTATTGATCCATAGAAGGTATATATATATATATATATATATATATATATATATGCAATATTTTCTTCCAATAAGACCATTTTTGCAACCATTGGGACCTAATTGCAATGATCATGTGACTTGTGGGACGAAATTTACAATTTTTTGGTGTTCTCATCAATAAATCAAAGTTACTAGACATATTTGCCCGTTTTCCTTCATTTTTTTATGGAAAGATTTAATTTTCTTTATGATATTCAATAAAGAAAATTGTATAATGTATAATTAAAAATAGTTCATCAAGGCATACATACATCAAGTAGCATCATTGTTGTACTATGTTTTGGGTTTATAAAACATCAATATTAAAAAAAATTGAAAATTGGGATTTATCATCAGATCCTGTAAAATGTAAGCGTATAACATTATACTGGAATATTAGGATAGGATATAAAACAGGCCGAGACTCAGAAATCCGATAAGCATCATTCTTTCTTCTTTTATTAAAGGTGTGGGAAAAGGGGAGAAGCTTTTCATAGGTTAAACTTATAAAGTACAACATTCCCTAGAAAAGAATACCAAGCAATTATTGGTCTCGGATTCTTATTCTTCATTCATATGAAATCATGGCATGTAATGATCCTGACAATGATGCCCTAAGAAATTGAATATCACTCTAGTTAGTAATAAAAAACGAAAACAAGAATCAGAAAAAGAAACGTTGAATTGGCTTTTATGTTTTGCATTTTATAGGGAAGTAATGACAACTTGCAAAATTTCCAATCATGGATTGTGCTGTTATAACAACAGTTGGTTAATATTATAACTTTATCAATATTGCCACATATATATTGCTAATGTCATTTTACATATACAATTATGTCATATTAATTATACAGTCATGTTACCATATTGCTACTCTTCGTGGGCACATATTAATGTGTCCATCATTAATGTGTCATATATCCAATATCATAATTATTTGTGTATATCAGGTGCACGGATTCTAGATCCTTGCAACTGGGTCGACCTGACTCTAGGGGTGCATTTCACGCGCGCCCATGCGCCCAAACCCTATCTCAAACTCTAGTTTCGCAGTTATATTGACATAACCTTTTAATTTGGTGAATCTAACAGTTTAGTTTGGCGAACCTAATATTTTAGTTATGTTCACATAACCTTTTGTAGTGTATGACAGACTTATAATACCTTTCAAAACCATTATGTGTAATAATATAACCTTTATGCATAATAATTTATCATTTTTGTTATAATAATATAACATTATGTTATTCTTTAAGTACATAAAAATTATGATATTTGTACATAAATGTTATACTAATATAGCATAAATGTTAAAGTATTATTACGTAAAGGTTCAGCTATACAATACTACATGAAATTTTATAGTGAAAAAAGTTTAAGTTATTCATTGAAAGGTTATGAAATCTGTACATAAATGTTATACTGTTACAACATAAATTTTATACTAGTACAATATAAAGGTTATGACATAAGATTCACGATCCACCACCGCCTCCGCAGGAAACAGCCAGTGAATGGCGGTCTTCTCCATCCCTTCTCTCCTTTCTCTCTTTTTCCCATCTACTGTCTCTATCTATCGTCACCGTAGTTCACCGCCGTCGTGTGGGTGTTTGGGTACCAGTGCGGGGCTCGCTGGGGTGTCGGGGTGGTGGTCGCTGCTTGGGACGAGCAGCACGCTTATTGGTGCACGCCGCGCACGCGCGATTGGGTTCGGGCGTGGGGTGCTCGGTGTGGCTGGTGCCAATGCGCATCTGGCTGGGGGTGTATATGCGCGTGCGTGTGTGCGTGTGGGTCGGTCGGGTGGTGCCGTTGGTCGCGCTGTTGTGTGTGCTGCTCCTGTGTGTGCGTGTGTGGTGTATGTGGCTCGTGTCCGGGGGGTATAAGTCGGGTTGGTTGGGAGGTCGCTGGCGATGCGGCCGTTAGAAGCGGCGGGTAAGGGGGTGGAGCGGTGGCTAGATGGGGTGGGGAAGGGAAGGGGCCCCTCCGCAAATTCAAAACAATCCAGGGACCAAATCACAAATCCTAGATTTTTAGGATTTTTGCAAAATAGCCCTCGAGCTTTCTAAAATCTCGTTTAAGCCCTCAAGGTTTCTAGAATTTCTTTTTAAACCCCCAAAAATTTATGAGCTTTATGTTTTAATTCCCAAGTCTTCTGAAAATTATGTTTTGACACTAAAGGTTTTAAAATATATCAAAAGGACACCAAATCTTTTCTAATTTTGCAAAATGACCCCTTTGTCAAAATCAACATTTCAGAATTTACGAAAATGTCCCTATGCTTCTAAAAACTCCACTTTATGCTCGTTTTTACCTCTGTTTAAGCTCAAATCGATCCCGTTAAACCCTATGATCGCGTTCTAAGCTTCCATGATCGTTCCAAGGCCTCTTATGACCTCAAAAGCTCCCATTTCGCTTCCTTTCCTCTATTGTTTCTTCCTTAAGAGAGAATTTTTAAGTTAATCTTAATATATATAATCATATAGCATAATTAGAGATCTAAACCTCCTTTTATATGTGTAGGCTTTGAGGCGAAAAAACGAACTTAGGATATAGAAAACAAAATTTCACGAGGGTTACCACCGAACAAGGTGAGGGTAACTTCTAAAACCTAATGCTTTACTTTCTGCTTTTATATGAATGCTTAAGCTATGGATAATATCATGAATGCCGATTGAACAAACGAATGCTACACTAACTTATGATTAATGAAATGTTTTTTAAATGCTAAGTTACGTTTAATTTCCTTAAATGTGTTGTGTTTTACGTGTTGTGATATATATATATATATATATATTTGTGTGTGTGTGTGTGTGTGCATGCAAATGAACGAATGACGAATGCTATTGCGGCTCTGCCGAAAACTACTAAATGAGGATTTCGATCATGTAGCTACATTAACGGGATAAAAACCGTTATATAGGATAAGACGGGGAGAACCCGCACCTATCTATAGCCACGTGCCACGAGTTTATGTGTTGTGCTTAACTGTTGTTATTACGAATGCGTATTTTTCTTTTATCTCTATTGCTTAATAAACGTTATTTATAGAAAGTATCTCCACGACTATATTTCAAGCACTCATCCCGTGTGTATTCACACTACATGCAATAACGAAAACGAATAGGCGTAAAGAGAGAGATGTCATATCGAGAAACATTTTTAATTCTTCCTATCTTTTAGATTTTCAAACAATGTTCATTTCTCTGTTTTTGTAAAGTTAAACCGTTTATTTTACAGATCCTGTAAAAAGATTTCCGCTGTTTAGATTTCAAATGTCCGTTTCTGCTTTATTCCGATGGTTTCGTTTATGTATAACGCGAGTTTAAACGTTGTGAAGATTTCTGTTATGGATGTTAATCAAAATCTTTTTATTGCATATTTATCTCCGTGCTTTTTAAAATGTATGTTCTTTTCTCTTCTGCTGCACGTCAATATGTAAACTCTGATATTTATAAGCCTTCAAAACGAGGCGTGACAAAACAAATCCCTAGCTATTAGTCATGAGAAAGATCATGAAACTTAAAAAGAAAAAATGTTAGATATTGTATTGATTGCTATACTACTCATACCAATAAACCGATTTTTTTTTCTTCTGATGCTCATCCACAAGAACTGTTAGGTAAAACTTTCTTGGCCTGCAACAGTTTAGGGATGGGTAACACCCAAAATTTATCAAGGAATATGTGAGTATTTATACATACTGGAAAAGACTCGTCTTAATTTGTGTGGATAATCATCAATCCTTGAAGGACGTAACAATGTGTCAATGTCTATCTTAATGAATTTAAAAAATAAAATTGAATACAACTTGAAAAGGGGCTAGTTACAAAAAATATAATTGATTGCAAAAATTGGAAAAATTCATTTTTAGTCCTGCCCTAAAGGTTGTTCAGTTTTAGTCCTGTTAATTTCTGATTATGAATTTTAATTTTGCAATTGAAATTTTTTATCAATTTTCGTCCTCTTTTCGTCGGAATTTCAATTTTCTGATTAATTTTCGACGAGTGACGTCCACTTGCCCCCAATTCCAAGATTTCCCATGACTTACGCTTATGTGGTAGTTTGTTTCCCATGTGGCATTTCTTTTTATATTATTTTCCTCACTAAAATTCCACGTCACCCGCCATGTCATCTAAATACATTAAAAATGAAAAGATATATAGAAAAAAAACAGAATTAAAATAAAATAAAAAATAATTATTTTATCAATTGATTAAACATTAAACACAAAAAAACAAAAACTAACAAATAAATTGAAGGTAGTGGTAAGCCTTCAAACCAGACTCTTAACACAAATGTTAGCCCTCACCAATCTCTCTCCTCTCACCTTCTCTCACTTCATCATCTTCTTCACCTAGCCATGATCGTCTCCTCGAAGCCCACATTTTCATCTACGTATGCAGGCTGCTCTCAAGAACAGTTCCCACCAAACTCACCATATGAGGCTAACAAAAAATCCCTACTCTCGTCCATCGCCGCCTCCTCTCCATGTTCGCTCTTCAACGCCTTCGTTGTCGGAAACAACATTGTATCATTGCCGGACGCCGCCGCGTACAACCTGTACTAGTGCCGGGAAGACCTGAGCCCAGAGACTGCAGGAAATGCATAGCTGATTTGATCTACCAAATAGAGCTACTATGCCCCAACACCTACGACGCGGATCTGCAGCTCGACGGCTGCTTTGTGAGAGACGAGGAGACTAATTTTCTGAGGAAATTGGACATGAATTGAAGATTCTCTACCACAAATTTAGATTGAGAATCAAATTTAGAGATTAGGATTATTGGGTGATTTAAGGATTCAATACTTAATCCCTTTTTTTGTTTAATGTTTTTATTAAATTCAATTTTTTATTTTCTTTTTTAGTTTTGAGATTTAGAAATTAGGGTTTTTGGATGTGAATTTGGGATTTGGATTTTTAATTTTTTTTTATGATAATTTTTTTTTGCACTTTAATGACATGGAAAGTGATTTCATGTTTATAATTTTTTTTTTGCACTTAATTAAATGATGTGGCAATGATTTGGTAATTTAGGTAGTAAAATAATGCAAAAATAAAGTCCAAATGTGAAAATAACAGCCACATAAGCATAAGTTCTATGAAATGTTGAAATTGGGGGCGAGTGTTGTGCACTCGCCCGAAATTGACTGGAAAATCAAGATGAAAATCGAACCAAAATTGGACAAATTTTGAGATAGGAGGACTAAAATTGATGATCGAAAAATAAGAAGACAAAAAACGGACAACGTCCCTAGGGAAGGACGAAAAATGAATTGTTCCCTTGCAAAAATACATGAACTATTACTCTCTTTTAATTTAATCACGAATTTATGATTTTATAATATAATTTCTTACAGGAAGTTCAAAAAAATTACAGTTTAATTACAACTTTTATTTTTAGCAATTTCATACATGAAATTGAATTCTCTGTGTGCAAATTAACAAAACTTCGGGCTGCCACACAATATAGTTATGAGTTTAATATCCAATTTGTGCAAGTAACTTTTAGTATCTAACAATTTAGAATAATAACTTTTTGAGGTGACAACTTACGTAATATTGCGAATGTAGGTCAATTTCAACATGAAATGTTACCAATTAGTAAGATTTTAATCATTGTACAAAAAGATTATTTACAACTAATTAATCTAAGACTCCATTTAGAGAGAATGATTTGTAGTGAATGAATTTCAAATTTACTCAAGTTTGAGTGGATTTTGAATGGATTTGAAATAAACCCATATTGCTAAAAAATTAATTTAAAATGAAAGTGATGAATTTCAAATCTGCATCTATCCAAACACTGCTGATGGATTTACGGCTACAAATTTCAAATCCCTCCATCCAAATGGAGCCTAAAATTTTTATTTAAAGAATTATCTATCAATTTACTTATTTGTATTTTATTCATTCTCATTTAATTTTGTATTCATAAAATTTTAAAATGTGATTTACACTTAGGATATGTATTTTTTAAACTCAAATGTTTTAGTGTTAATTGATCCCAAATGTATAAGAGATTTAGGGGGTGGGAGTGGGAATGGGGGTGGAGAAGGGGGTGAGTTTGAGTAAGCCTCTCCAAATTTCAAACTTGAAAAGATATAGACTTTCTTGTTGAAGTATAAATTTGTTTTCTTATATTGCTGCTTATATTAATAGTTATGTACCATAAATATACTTTAAGACTTCTGTAAAATTCAGTTTCTTAAATATAATTTTGCAAAATAAGTTTGATGCTTATGTATGATAGTGTATAGAGAACAATAAGTAAAACACATACAATCTAAAGTGTTTTAAGGTGTTTTAAGGGTGGAGTAATCATCCCTTTAATCCTATATACTCATTTTCTAATGAGGAACTTTATTAAGATATTTATAAATGTTACAACGCATAAACTGATCTTAACCTTGTATCTAACAAAAATTTATAGTAATTAGCTTTCAACACAAGATGCTCAACACACTTAACTCAACCTACACAAAGCTTTACAACTACCTCACACATAGGGTTTACAACACTTGAATAGAAACTCAATTTTTGGCTAAGGACTACTAAAATAACCCCACATAAAAATTAGGATACAAATCTGTTTTTCTTTAACATGATGCAGCTCTTGCATCGTGAGGATGAGTGACTTAGAATTATTACTTGAAAGATTTGCTTTGAAAATTCTGACTCTTTTAAATTTTCATTAAATATTTTATGTAACTTTTCTTAGATGCATTTTCCTCCTTCTATAACGGTGGATTTGTATGTTGAAAATTACACATTTATTTCTGATAGTGGCCAGACTCGACCTGTGCCATTTTCAAAAGATTTGGTGCATGTGGGCAAATTTGGAAGATGGAAAGTAATCATTTCATTAATTTCTAATATAATACTTATTTTGGTACATAATTTTTTTTTAAATAGCACTTATTTGGAATGAATTGATATATTTTTCTAGAACGAATTATTACACCATTTTCACGTAAAAAAGACAATTTCCAATTAATGTAACAATGTCGAACTTATGTTTGACCTATGTACGTAGTACAAAGTTGAATTCAGTTACTAGTTACTACTTGTTGAACAATTTATAGGCATTTTCGCTCAACATTAGAATTATCTTTTCGAGTGTTCAACAAGCACTTACCTAACACAATTACTTTGTTTTATCAATTTAGATCAAACACTTTTGAACATGTTAATTGAAGAAGGATGATGGTAAGATGAAATGAATTGATTTTCCCCTTTTTTTTTTTAATTCCAAAGTGTTCCAGCTAGAACCCAAATCCAGATAATTTGGATTCTCTATATCAAAATTCATATTTCACTTGTGTACCACATCAAATTACGTAGTTTTGAATAAGGATCAATATTACGTGGTTTGGAAAGTGGTACATAAATGAGATAGAGATTTTGGGTATAAAGATGTGGTTGTGGGACCGGATCAACCAGTTCAACCGTGAACCAGTCATGAATCCAATCCATTTGAATATATTAAAGCATTTTACCTGTTGGCTCAATCAAAATCGAACAAACCAGCTAAAACTAATAAAAATCAATTGAACCAATTAGATTTTAAATTTTTACTATTTTCAAAATTGTGGGATACTCACTACTAGTAGGGTTGTAAATGAATCGAATCGATTCGAATATCATGATATTCTATTCGTATTCGTTTAATTTAGCGAATCTTCGTATTCCTTTATCATTCAAATAAAGATGGAATTCTTATTCAATTCAGATAAATTATTCGAATATATTCGAATACATTCGAATATTGGAATTCGAAAATGTGAAATTGAAATTTCATTTTTTTGCAAAAATCTTTTTATTTTCAAAAAAACAAATTAACATAAAAATAAATGGGAATTGAGAAGTAAAAAATTATTTGTATGTGGCTGGGAATTATGATGGGGAGAGTAGATTGGAAGTAAAAAAAATGTCTTTGTGTGTGTGTATATATATATAATATTTATTAAATAAATATTTTTAATAATTTAATAAAGTTATATATATTTATAATTATTTGAATATATTCATGAATACTCGAATCAAATATCGTTATATTCATATTCGTATTCTAATAATATTCGAATCTAAAAAACTATTCTTATTTGGATTCTTATTTTAATTTTTCGAATTCGAATCATTATATTCAAATTCAAATCGAATCAAAAAAGTTTGATTCTTTTACTAGGTACTGGCACCATTTTATAGTGCATAACCTTATTTTTATTAATTCCTAATCAATGTGGGACAAAGAGACTAACTTCATTTATTATGCAAGTCCTCAATGTTATTTGTTATTCCCAACCAATGTGGAACAAACTTATTTAGGCACTAGCACCATTTATAGTGCATGACGTGAATATCATTTTTAACTAGACATGCTCACGGTTTGCGAACCGTCGGTTTAGCGGTTCAAATCGGTGGTTCGGCAAACCGCCAACCCCCAAACCAGAACCGAATCGTGGGGGTCACGGTTTCGGTTCCTGTTCCGAACCGGCGGTTAAACCCGAACCGTCAGTACGGTTTCTGGTTTTTTAAATTTTTTTTTTGGGTTCTGCATCTTAGAACCGCGGTACCCATTCTGGATACCGAGGTATCGGCTTCCAGGAGGTTCAAACACGTTGTCTCAATACCACAGTTTCGATTTCTTGTAATATACAGTTTTTATGACTTTTAAGTACTAATTTTCAATGGAAAATGAGAGATTATAATTATAAATACAACTTTATAAACTCGAAAAAGAATTCGAAAGAAAATTAAATTTACAACTTTATATTATAAACTCATCTTTACATTAATAAAACAATACAACTATTTACAAGTACAAGTAAAACATTACAAATGTACAATTTACAACTTCAAATTACAATAAAACATATTACAAATTGTAATTATAAGATTGAAGAAGAAGAAAAAAAAATTGAAAGAGCTTAAGTTTCATTCTAAGATTGAAAATGGGTTAAATTCAATTTTAGTCCATTTAAAAAGTTACTGTCCATTTTTCGTCCACCATGGATGCGGTTTTCAATTTTAGTCCAATTAAACCAAAAATCGTCACTATTTGGTCCATTTTTCGCCAGAATACCACTCTCACCTGCGATTGTAATACAATCGCCCCCAATTTTAATTTTCGCCCCACTCGCGCTTGGGAAAAATTCAATTTTAGTCCATTTAAAAAGCCACTGTCCAATTTTCGTCCACCATGCAAGCGGTTTTCAATTTTAGTCCAATTAAACCAAAAATTGTCACTATTTGGTCCAATTTTCACCGGAATACTACTCTCACCGGTGAAAATATTAAATAATTAATGAAAAACTTTAAACAAAAATCAAATAAATTATTAATTAATATTTTAAATGAAAAACATATTTAAAAAACAAGGAAAAAAACAGATTTTGTGGTCTTTCAGTTTGAAGAAATAGATTTAAAATGTACATTTTACATTTTTTTTCTTATCTAATAAAATATATATATATATATATGACTCAGATAATTTTGATTGGTCGATAGCAGACCACGTGTCATCCGGTGACAATTTCGGGCGATTGTATTACTATCGCCGATGAGAGTGGTATTCCGGCAAAAAAGGCCAAATAGCTAAAAAAATCGAAACATTTTCAGGTTTTTGCTATTTTGGCCAATCCTTTTATTTTTGTCAAATCATCCATAATTTTAAGAATTTGTTGTTATTTTGGCCAAATAAAGTTTTGAGTCAAAATTAAATTAGAAGGAAGCTTATGTGCCACATGTAAGCCATGTAATTTAATTTTGACTCAAAACTTGATTTGACCAAAATAACAACAAATTTTTAAAATTATGGATGAATTGACAAAAATAAAAGGATTAGCCAAAATAGCAAAACCATGAAAAAGTTTGGATTTTTTTAGCTATTTGGCCGGCGAAAAATAGACCAAATAGTGACGATTTTTGGCTTAATTGGACTAAAATTGAAAACCGCTTCCATGGTGGACAAAAATTGGACAGTGGCTTTTTAAATGGACTAAAATTAAATTTTTGATGTCATTCCGGTGACAATTTGGGGCGATTGTATTACAATCGTCGGCGAGAGTGGTATTCCCGCGAAAAATGGACCAAATAGTGATGATTTTTGGCTTAATTGGACTAAAATTGAAAACCGCTTCCATGGTGGACGAAAAATGGATAGTAACTTTTTAAATGGACTAAAATTGAATTAAACCCGATTGAAAGTGTAACTTCCAAACTTAGAATGAAATTGCCTATGTATCCTTGTCAAAACGAAGGAATCAAAGCTCACGTAGTTCTCTAACTCACTGAAACTTACCTTCATTCATTGGTTCCGACGGAGGAGGACGTGTTTGAATCGTATCCGTAGAGGTCATCTCCATCGGAGTCTAAGTTGGATAGATCGAGATCTTGTTGACGATTGCTTGCTCTCACCCAATCTTCAAGTAGAGTAATGTTTTGCACATTCTCTTTTGTCAACTTCGCTCTTCTTGGATATATTCAACATATGTCCTCCTTTGGAGAAAGCATGTTCGACCGCAATGGTTGAGGCGGGACATCCAAACACTTCTTTAACAATAATGGTTAGTATAGGATAAGTGGTGGTCCTTGCCCACCACTTCAATAAATCCATATGATGTTCAAATACGGTTTGTTCAAATGTGGCACCTAAGTAAGTATCTAATTCTTGACAAGGGTTACTACCTCTAGGTCTTTTTTGTGTTCTAACATCATAAAAATTGTAAAATTTACTAAGTGCTTGAGCCGGTTGAAAACTAGATGATTGACTATTACCTCCTACATTTTGTTCACTTGTATCATAACTACAATCATCACCTAATAATTGTTTATATTCTTTAAACAAATTATACAAATTTTTCTTAGTTCTACTTACAACTTCATTAGGGATAGGAATATGACACATATCATAATCATTTAATATCATATTTGGAAACAATGCATTATAATATATATTTAGTAATTCTTCTAATCCATCTTCTCTAATCCCAGAATCTAATAACTTAGCACATAAAAAAAACATCGGGTATTTCATGAAAATATTTTAATAATTTTGTTTTCATTACTAAGACGGTTGGACCTAAAATTGGACATGTTGAATATGAATTTAAAATTAGAACAATCTTAACACAACTATCTAAAGCTATAGGAGAAGTAGGATAATAACATCCACTTAATTCTCTAGTGGCCTCTTCAAATATTTTTAAAAGTTGAATTAAATTAAAACATGCACATGAAACTTCAAATAAAATAACATCATCATTTGGATTTTCTAAATAAAATTCACATAGCATTGATCTATATTCATATGAATCTTGAAGCATATAAAAAGTAGAATTCTAACGATGTTTAACATCAATTATAAATTTTTTAACTTCAAGACCATGTCGTTTCTCGCCCATTTTTTATGCAATACTGTAGACCTAGAAATTTCATAAATTGCTTGTTTAATAGGTTTAATATATTTTTTCTAATGATTCTAATCCATCTTGAACACATAAATTTAGGATATGATACATACAACGAATATGAAAAAAATTGCCCTCAATCGGAGGTTGACAAAATTCAAGCAAGTAAGGTAAAGCCGTCGTATTATTACTAGCATTATCAAATCCTATCGAAAATACTTTTCTTAAAATACCGTAATCATTTAAAACATGTAATATGTTGTGCCGAATGTTTAATATCATTTTATGTGCAATGTGTTGTGCCGAATGTTTAATATCAAATTCTATATATGCAATTAAACGTTTTTTAAGATTCCATGCATCATCTATCCAATGACAAGTAATACCCATATAATCATGTGTCTTATAAGGATCCTTCCATATATCACTACATATAGCAACTTTTTGTTTTAAAGTTTTTAAGTCTTCAATTAATTTATATTTATATTCTAATACGGTTTTTTCTATATCCCTAGTAACGGTGTTTCTAGAGATTTTTCTACTTGCTGGATTAAAATATTTACTAGTGAATTTTTCATAAGAATCATCGGTAGGAAAATTAAATGGAAGATGTTTTTCGGCTATGAATTCAACTACACCTCTCCTAGTATTTAATTGACTAAATTTAAAAGTAACTTCACCCATACCTCCACCTTGAGAAGATCCGTTGAAGGCCCCCTGGAGTTGCGTTTGCCCTCGATCGAGTCCCATCTTGTCGAGATGCTTTTTGATCACATGGTTGGTGAAAGTCTCGTAGCCTCCTCCATGCTTGAACTTGTAAACCTTCGAACAATGGTTGCACGTCACATTGTAGTTGGTGGAGCTATTCGGCACTTTCTCCTTCTTAAAATGGAAGGAGAAAATGTCACTCCGAAGGGAAGAAGATTGTCGAGGAGTAGTGGTTTGTGTAGTGTTGTCACTCTCTTGCATTGCTCCCCTCGGCACCTCTTCTTCTTCGGCAAAGGCGGCAGCGGTGTTAGGGCCCAACATCACCTCCATTTCTTCTTCTTGATACAAATCAATGCAATCAAGATCTTCATCATCGTGGAGAGATTGTAGTGGCGGCATCGGACTCTTTCCCTTCCCACGAGACGAACCGGCGGATGAAAAAGCTCATCGAGACATTTTTTTGTGGGAATTGAAATGAAATAGAATTGAAATTGAATTGCAAATTGAAGAACTACAAAAACTAAAATTGAGAGACTAGAAACTTGAAATTGTGAGCTTTAGAGAATAGAAATTATAGAATTGAGAGAGAGATTGGTGTAGAAATCAAAGGGTCGAATGGGGGTATTTATAGATGTAGCATGAAAATTTCAAAAAAAAAATATATATGATCGGCCGGTTCGAACGATCTGGGCCGTCAATCATCAACAGTTGTTTGATCATGACCGTTGATTTCAAAATCATGTCCGAACCGCCGGTTTTTGAACCGGTTTCCAACGGCTCTTTAATCTGCGTCGTTGATCACAAACGGCTCTTTAATCTGGGTCGTCCACGTGGCATTCATCAATTAAAAAAATAACGTAAACCGGTGGTTTGTAAATATCGGAACCGAAACCGAACCGGTTGGGGTCGGTTCCCGATTTCGGTTCGAACCGGAACCGTTGACCGGCCGGTTCCCGATTTTTCAAACCGAGTGAGCACGTCTATTTTTAACTCTCAACCAATGTGGGACAAGTTTGGACACTAGCATGATTTATAATGCATAGTCTCAATGTTATTTTTTATTCACAATCATTGTGGGACACTCATTTATTTATACTATAATTTCTCATACCTTCTTTGATTTATTTTGGATGTAGGACAACATGTAAATTTATAATACTATATTATGTATAAGTTATAGAACTATGGATAAATTCAAATTTTTAGGAGAAAATTCATATATTATTATGAGCTATTTTTTTTAATTGAAGAAATATAGTTTTGATTTTCTATTATATTTATATGTAATTTTATATGTTATTTATTATTTTTAATAATATTCATTATTATTATTATTACTAAAAATGATTTATTATTATTTTCCACAAAAATTTTAGAAAATGACATAATGTGACAAATTTATGTAAAAAAAAAAAGTTCTTAAACTTCTATTACGAATCTTTCGGTTGAACCTTGAATTTGTGGCCAAACCAGTTTGATCACCAGTCGACAAACAATGGTACAAAGGATCTAAATTGCAACAAAAACCATTGCCAAAATATTGATTGTTATCACAACTTTGAAGTACACATGCAATCTACATAGCTCCATAATATACAAACCTCTATACAATGTCATACTCAACAAGCCCAATCACCTATTAATATCATCACAAAACAAAACAAAGCACAACTTACATTGAGTAACTATAAACAAGGTTTACAAGTACTACTCCCAAAATCATTGGATGTGAGATCAAATGTGGAAGCCAAAACACAACAAATATGTACACCAAACTTACTCAAAAGAAACCCCTAGGAAAAGCTTTGCAGACCAATGGATGCTTCATCTCCATTGACAACCTCAAGCATTCTGCTAAATCCACTCCATGATCACTAGAGCCACTCCACCTGAAGTTCTGAAGCAATTGAGCTAACCATAATTGGACAGTGGCAAGGCCCATTGCCTTACCAGGGCACACCCTCCTCCCTGAACCAAAGGGTGCCAATCTCAGATCAGACCCCATTATGGCAACATCTTCCTCCACAAACCTCTCGGGCCGGAATTTCATGGGCTCGGGCCAGACCTTATCGTCGTGTGTTATGGCCCACATGTTGACCATGGCTGTTGTTCCGGCCGGGACAAAATGCGGGCCCACATGAGTGTCGTGGATAGAGAGCCGGGCCCACGACAAGAGGGGACCAGGAGGGTGCAGCCTGAGTGTCTCCTTCACAATGGCTAGGAGGTAAGGGAGATTTATGAGGTCAGAATCAGTGACTATTCTACTGGTCCCAATTACAGTGTCAATTTCATGTTGTGCCTTGGTTTGGATATCTGGATGAAGAATCATTCTTGCAAGAATCCACTCTAAAAGAATGGCAACAGTATCAGTTCCCCTAAAGATCATTTCCTGAGGAAACAATAATTATATTCCATTAATTTTTGGATGAGAGAGAATAAGTGCAAAAGATCAGTACAATGTTGCTTTCACATGGCACAAATAATTGCCAAATATGTGCAATGCCACATTTCTATGTTTATGTTTTTAAATAGAAATTACAAAAGCAAGTTTAATTTATTCCAGCATCTTCCATATCTACCTCATGCAAAAGAAATCAAGGAAAAAAAATAGAAAAAGCGAAACTTAAATTTTATTAGCCCTCTATACTCTACATTTTTCAATCAAGAATATATTTAATTTCATTATATACGTCATATGTATACCATAGATTTTATATATCTTGTACATATAACATGCACTAAAAATAATAATATAAGATTTGTAATTCAATAGAAAATAGAAGATCATAGTAAAACTAACAAAATGCAAGGAACCATTTGAGATGCACAGATTAATTTAATTGGATGGTAGAATTTAAGAGAATGCATTTGAAATCCGTAATAACAAATTTGTTGAGTAAAGTTCATTTATTCTAATTAGAGCCATAATAACTATATGTTTGAGCGATTATAATTATTTAAAAACCCTATGATCAAATCTTTCAATCCAATTATTTCATGAAATTAATAATGTTGTCTCCAATTAGCTGTAAACAATTTAATTAGAAAGAAAAATGAAAGTTACGTACCCAGAGAACAGCGATGAGATGAGAATGAGAAAGCCAATTTTGTTTCTCCAAATGAAGCAATATATCAACAAAATCATCATCATTTACAGTCAACCTCATGTGCTCCTCCATAATCTTGTCAACAAAAACATTAACTTTTGCAACCAATTCTTTGCTTCTTTTTCTTACTCCCTGCAAATCAAACCACCCTAAAAGAGGAAAATGATCACTCCAATTAAACATCCCAAGCAATTCATACCCTTCTTTCACCAGCTCTTCCAGCTCCACTCCTTCACTATCTTCTTCATCAAACTCGTACCGTTTTCCAAACACACTCATCATCACATTATTCAGTGAGCCAAAATGGAACACTTGTTTCACCTCAACTTCACCATTTCTCTCCATTTTCACCATGATTTCCTCCACCATTTTCAACCCTATTTCTTGCCTACACTCTCCCAAACACGCAACTCGTCTCGGATTGAACAGATTTGTGGCGGATATCCTCCTCAAGCTCCTCCAGTACTCTCCATACGGTGCAAACCCCATGGCTCTATGGAACAGAAGCTCATATGCTGATTCTTTTACAGGCCTGTCAGCGAAAGCCGAGCTGTTTAGAATTTCTTTAGCGGTTTCAACGTTGCTTGATATGATAAAGCGCGTGAAACCAACCGAGAATGCCATCAAAGATGAAGCTTTGAAGCTTTGAGAAAGATTGAAGAGAAGTCTATGTGTGAGTGAGTTTGTGAAGACAAGAACCGAGCCCAGAAGAGGGAGTCCTGAAGGCCCGGGAATGGCGGTCCTGGCCCGGGTTCCGGCCCGGGTTAGCGCCCATGCAAGACCACCTGGAGTTAGCCAGAATGAAAACACTGCCACGAAAAGAAGAAAACATAGAAAAAGCTCAAAGCTTTGAACTGTTGAGGAGTAATCAATGGATGGAATGAAGAGAAAACTGAATTCAGATGACATTTTTCAAGCTCTGAAAGATCGTTTTGTGAAGATGAAGAGTGGGAGTGAATTGTTATATAGAGGTAGCATTGAAGAAATTATACCACCTTTCTAAACTACTAATTTTGTGCAAGACTTTGTTTTTTTCTTTTTAATTTTCAAAAAAGGTTAAATTGCGACTTGTGAGGGCACAATAGGCGTTCAAATCGCATAAGGTCACAGGTAGTTGTCCTACCTACCGTGAACTCATATTAATATGTTTATTGCTGAATATATATATATATATATATATATATATATATATATATATATATTAAATAATGACATATATATTTTCTTATATGTATATTTAAGACATCATTATTGTATTATACATAATGTATATTATAATTATTTAAAAAAGTACAAATAGCAATGTCATTTACAATAAGTCGTATAACATGTCAGCAAATAAGATATTAAATTTTATACACCCAAATTCAGTGATCGATAGGATCTAGTGACTCAATCTACAAGTTTGCTAGAAGTACTAATATGTACACGAACTCACAAATGTATTGACCTTGTTTGATGATGGTGAATATCTATCCACTAAGACATATTCACATGTATGGACACACCATCATCTTCGAAGTTCATGACGATTCTCCTACAAATTATGTTGAGAGAAATAAATCTTATAAAGAGAAAAGGATAAAGTACAGTGAAATCATTTTCTATTTTCTATTGTGTAGAGATCTCATATATATTCTTCGTCCAAGAAGGTTTTCTAATTCAATTAGGAAAAAAAACAATTATTTTATATCAAATATGAATATTATTGAATCAAAAATTCTAAACCCGATCGACTCAATTACACATTCATAGTTAGGTAGTTAAGTTTTTTTAGTTAGAGATTCAAGTTATAAAATACTAATTGAGGCTTCGTTTGGATTGAAGGATTTGTGAAGGGATTTGAAATTATTAGTCATAGGTAAATTCATCTATGAAATTAGGATTTATGCAAATTTGAAATTCATTACTTTTATTTTAAACTATTTTTTTTAGCAATACGGGTGAATTTCAAAATCACTCCAACTTGAGTAGATTTGAAATTCATTTAATTCAAATTTTGAATTTGAAATAACTCTATCCAAATGACCCTTGAATTCTTGTTTAATATTTTTATTTTGGGTAAAAAATATTTTCTCATCCGAACTATACATGATTTAACAATTTTTTGTATAAACTTTGAAATGTTGCACTTTTCCATGTTAACTTTAAGTTTTATGTATTTTATGGTATCAGACAAATTATAGTCATTGCACTAC
This sequence comes from Scutellaria galericulata, assembly GCA_946896805.1. Taxonomy (NCBI): domain Eukaryota; kingdom Viridiplantae; phylum Streptophyta; class Magnoliopsida; order Lamiales; family Lamiaceae; genus Scutellaria; species Scutellaria galericulata. The sequence continues at coordinate 12,065,348 of OX335792.1, forward strand.
TACAAATTCGCTGAAAGACTCCGTTGTCTTTCCAGAAAAAAAAAAAAGCGTTGTCATAGGTGGGCGCTGATAGACAACGCACTAAAAAGCGTTGTCTTTTCCAGATACAACAACGCATAAAAACCGTTGCAGAAAAGTGTTGTTTTTTTTAACAAACTATCAAATAGGACGTTGACGTCATCATAGAGACGACACATCGGCATGACACGTCATCGCACTGCTGACATCATCATGGCACGTCATCATAGAGACGACACATCAGCATACCCTTTTTTAACAAACTATCAAATAGGACGCTGACATCATCATAGAGACGACACATCAGCATGACACGTCATCGCACCGCTGACATCATCATGACACGTCATCGTAAAGACGGCACATCAGCATGTGACACATCATCATACCACCGACATCATCATGACATGTCATCATAGAGCTAACACATCATCAACAACCTTTTTTAACAAACTATCAAATAGGACGTTGACGTCGTCATAGAGACGACACATCGGCATGACACGTCATCGCACTGCTGACATCATCATGGCACGTCATCATAGAGACGACACATCAGCATACCCTTTTTTAACAAACTATCAAATAGGACGCTGACATCATCATAGAGACGACACATCAGCATGACACGTCATCGCACCGCTGACATCATCATGACACGTCATCGTAAAGACGGCACATCAGCATGTGACACATCATCATACCACCGACATCATCATGACATGTCATCATAGAGCTAACACATCATCAACAACCTTTTTTAACAAACTATCAAATAGGACGCTGACATCATCATAGAGACAACACATCAGCATGACACGTCATCGCACCGCTGACATCATCATGACACGTCATCGTAGAGACGACACATCAGCATGTGACACATCATCTTACCACCGACATCATCATGACACGTCATCATAGAGCTAACACATCATCAACAACAATATTATGCATTGATTGGGAATTGAACCCGAATGCCATGGATGTACTCTCACCACTAGACTAGTGGTGCTTTATGTAATAATATTTTGCATACATTTCTTTTATATCAATTTTTGATAATTTTCACTTTTCTATTATCACATATTTTTTTGTTAATTTTTATAAAGTACCATTAATACTTATTAATATAATTCATTGATTTACAATTTTTATATAAAATGTGACTAAATTAAATACATATATTTTTACGCACATAAATTTATTCAATACCTAAAATAGGAAAAATTGGTAAAAATACCCCATATATTATATTAAATACCCAAAATAAGGAAAATTGATAAAAACACACAAATTATATTAAATATCTAAAAATCAACAAATAAAGACAAAAAAAATTATTTTTAGAAATTGAAAAGTAAAAAAAATTAAAAATATTATTTAATATAATATATAAAATCTGAAATTTCATTTAAATAATTTGAAAAATATTTTAAATTATCTAAGTACACAAAAGAAATCTAGAAAATAAAATGTTAAAATAATGCAACAATAATCTTATTATGAAATTATTAAAATTAATTTTCAAATTTTAAATTTAACAAATAAAATTTACAATAATTATTAAGAAAATATAATAAGTTCAAAATAAATATTTCAAAAATCATAACTTATCTTCAATTACGTACTAAAACCTATGTTTAATAATAATAGGAACTTATGTTTACAGTATTAATTAATGACATAAACTTTCATAATAACAAATAAATTATTTATTATAGTTATTAATTTTTTTTATAGTATTTTGAAATATTTATAAACCAACAATTAAAAAATTTAGCATTATAGATATTTTTTGGAAAATTATCTCTAAATGTAAAAAAATATATCGATTAAATGGTGAAAAGTAAAATAATTAATAAAATCGTTAAAATTCTTAAAAAGAAAATAGAAATATTAGTAAAAAAATTTATAATTAGAATTTTTAATCTTAAATAACAAGAAATTTTTTTTTGTCTTTATTTGTTGATTGTTAGATATTTAATATGATTTATGTTATTTGTAAATAAAATTTCTAATTTTAATATATTTTTATATTTAATTAAATAATATTTTAAAATTTAAAATATAGTTATTCAGAATTTCTATTACTATTATTTAAATAATATTCTAATATAAGATAATATCAAAAAATAATTAAACTTTTGAAATATAATTTAATTAAATTTTTTTAATAAAGACAACGCTTTTGAAAGACAACACATAAAAGGGTTGTCTTTTAGTTAAAAAATATGCTAAAAGACAACGCATAAAGAGCGTTGCATAAAAGGGTTGCATAAAGACAATCCTTTTTAAAAAAAACGTTGCAAAAAAGTGTTGTCTATTAGCTGAAAGACAACACATAAAAAAGCGTTGTCTATTAGCGAAAAAAGCGTTGAAAGACAACACCTTGTAAAAAGCGTTGTCTTTTCAACTAAAAGTGTTGTCTTTCAGCGCTTTTTTCACAAAAAGATAACGTTATTCACAAAAAGCATTGTAAAATGTTCAAAGACAACAGAAAGAGTTGTCTTTCCAGTGTTGTTGTTCAGCGAATTTGTAGTAGTGTTGATTTAGAACATATGTACAATTAGGATTTGTTCAATACAGTAAAATACATCAAATTTAAAATTCATACAACAAAATTCAATATTTCAAAATTTATACAAAAAAATGTTAAATCACGTATAGTAGGAATGACAAAAATACTTTTAATCCTTTTATTTTTCATATTGTTTTATATATCACCGAGGCCAATTACAACCTATAATTCACTATTTAATTCCGAAAATTGATGATGTGCTCAGCATGCCTGCAGGCTGCATGCCTTTAACTTTATCAGTCCAATTGTATGATATGTTCCAATCATATCATGAGGCTCTCAAAACTTTACTAATGATTATTTTTATTGTTTATTACAACTCCAATTTTTTATTGTTTATTACAACTCCAAAGCTTGGGTCACATGCTTTTGCGGCAATAATATGGCTAATCATCATGGGAAGCAGCCCTCGTTCTACTTGACCATTATGATTGTTGTATATATATCTAGCTAGTTGGTGTATTATTTGTTAGAAGATGGGTGTCTACTTTGAAAATGATATAATAAACATATATAAATTAAGTTGAAGTAAGAGTTGGAATCTTTCTTGAGAAGATAAAATGATCAATTATAGTGGTAGATGTAAGATTTTTATTTTAGAGGCCCAATTAAAAGAAAATAAAAAAACCAAAAACTACACATCAATTTCAATAATAATATCATAAATTAGTAACAATTTAGATAAAGTGAATATATTATATTATAACATAAAAATATCTAAAATTAATTACTCTATTACATTTCAACATAACAACGTCAACATTAAAAAAATAAATAACTTAATCACAACTACATCATTTCTATCCTATTTTTTAGATTTTGAAATTGTTGCATAATAACTTTGATATTAACATCTTCAAGTACATTAATATTTTAATGTATGTTACTAAACAATAATTCAGTAATGTAACACTCATTCGATTGCCAAGTGAACTTTAAATGATGTTCATTATAAAGCCCTATTTTTACCATAAATGATATTTTTTTTTCATAGCAACATACCTTTTCATTATCTATGAAAGGTAAAACAAAATTTGAATTACAAATAGCATTAAATTAAATTAACTATTATAAAAAATACAAATCAATATTTAAATTATCAAAAATTGTAACTCAAATCTAATAATTAACATAATAGTAAATAAATAATCAATTATATGATAAAGAACTAAAATTAGTATTTATTTTACAATTACTTCATACTTAATTAAGCACAAAGAATGAATATATTATATACTTCATAATAATTGATGGTCAAATAAATTAAAATAAAGTCAATATTCAATAAAAAAAAGTAAACAAGTGCGTTTAAATATGAAGAACCTACCTTAAAATTGTTAAAAATTGGTGTTTCCAATGAAAATTTCATAACATTTGATTAAAAGCTAATTAATATACAAAATATCTATTGCATGCAAATAATGTGTTATATGTTATATTTGTTTAATAATTATACATTACGTGATACAAATAACATTATCACTATATATATATATATATATATACACACACACACAAAGTAATTAAAATATTGATATCAAAATGAAACGTGATTTGTAGTAGAGAAATTCAATAAATTAAGTTTGGATTAATAAAAATTTATGTTACTTCTTATATTTCATTTTGCAACATAGGATTTGTATTATTGATTTAGGTGGGAAGTGTGAATCAATGAAGAGAAGGTATAATTTTGATAAAAGTTAAATTAAACAAATAACTTTTCACATTTCTAACATTAAATAATGAAAATATATTCTTTGAAAATGAGGGGGCAAAAAAAGAGAGAAAGAAAGGAAAAAGGCCCAACACTATAACAATCAACATCAACTTAAAAAAAAAAAAAAGTCAGCTTCCTCTTAAAACAAAAAACAAAAAAATCCCATCTTAAATAATCCAGTTCTAAAATTCGCTAGGCGCTAGTCAGACGCTTGACTGGCGCCTAGCGCCTAGGATGCCTAGGCGGGGCCTAGGCGGCGCCTAGACATCGTATCTAAATTAAATAGATTTTTTATTATTTTACCTATTTTTCTTAATTTTTTATCCTTACAAAATATTTTTGGAACTCTTATATTATATTGTTTTGGTTTTATATAGGAGGACAAATAAAAACATCATATCTCATTTATAAAATTATTTTTATTTATATTTTTCAATTTGTGAAATTTTTATCTATATCTAATTAATTAATAATAATTTGATAGAAGACTATAATACATTAATAATATCATCATTTTGCTAAAAAGTGAAAAAAAAAGTAAAAAATGTAAAGGAAAGAAATTTAAAAAAAAAAGTATTTGGCGCCTAGGATCGCCTAGGGCCGAATTTTTCCGCCTAGGACCGCCTAGCGCCTAAAGTGACCGAACAAACAAAAATCGGTACGGATAGGAGCTGCCTAGGCCGATTTTTAGAATAGAGAAATAATCCTAAGTACTCCCTCCGTCCAGGGATAATTTGAACACTTTCATTTTCGGGGTGTCTCGGGATAATTTGCACACCCCCGAAAAGGAAAGTAATTTCAACTAAAAAGAAAAAAAAACATTTTCTTATTCCACGTGCCGAGATGGGTGTGTAAATTATCTCGGGACGGAGGGAGTACATTGTAAAATTGTGATTTTGTACTAACTAACTGTATTATTTATATTATATATATATATATTATTATTATTATAGGCCTGTGTAATACACATGACTAAAAAGAAAATTAAATTAAAATTAATAAAATTAGAAAATTTTAAATATTATTTATAAGAATTTTTTTTCTGTATTTGTGCAATACACATTACTTAATTTAACATTAAATTTAATATTATATGATTAATATATTATTTAAGTATTGAAATATATATTACATTTGTTAAGGAACATAAATATTTTTTGTTTGTTATTTAGGAAAAATATACATTGTTATGTCTATTATATTTTTCAACACTTCTATCATTTTTTTTTTTGATTTTATTGTTAAAGTTTAGACCAACCCTCAAATTTTATTTTAAATTAAATGATATATAACAAACCAAGTAAAAGTCAAAATAACACATGGATATAGCTGTACTTAAAAAAATGTTTTATAATTTATATTGAAAAAGTTATTAATTATTTATTTCAATATTATAAGCAATATTTACTTATCTATTTAGTAATATCTGTATTAATAAGAGAATTTAATATCAAACAATTATTTGAATGACATGTGTCCCTAATGGTCATATTTTTATATATATAAAAATATATCAATCTATCATACATAATATTATTTTTTTACAAAATTTATGGTTAAGTAACAAAAAGTTAATAAATTTTCAAGTAATGTTTTATTTACAATATAAACTTTAAAACTCAACATCCGAACACATTCATATATACTCTTTCTCTGCTACGGAATATGAAAAGAGAAGGAAAAGGAGGGGGAATAACAAAATTAATAAAATAAAATTGTAAAACGATATTGTTGTGTGAAGGAATATTAATGTCTGATACTCCACCTTTTTTCAGTTCTTTAATTTTGTAACTCATCGTGCCGTCGTGCGTCACATAGTAAGGAATTGAATAAATAGAGGTAATGAAATAAGTGACAGGATCTAGAATTTAGTGTTTAGAGGATAAGGAGAAGGAATATATATATATATATATATATTAAAACTGTACTTATATATTTTTTATGATAATATACATGTAACTTTAAAAACATATTTCTAACTATTCTATAACACTATATATATTTTTTGATGTGAGAAATATAAACAATCAGACTGTTGGAAATTACTTGAATTTCCAGCATATTTGGCCCGACTTTGGGCATTAATTACGAGCGGATCCCGTACCCGATTGTGGAAAAAGTAAAGTTGGAATGTGTTCACCTCCGTGAGAGGTTCATGGTGATATGTGATATGCCCAAATCGGACATTGGGTGAATGAGAAATTGAGTCTCAAAGTCGCGTAGTTGGGTCCTAGTTTATGAGGAAAAAATGTCGGACTACGGGCCCGGCTTCGTCCTTTTTGCCACGAGTAACCACCGAGACCTTCCAAATTCTCGTAACCTCCAAGGCTTTCCACATTCATGTAACCTCCAAGCCATGATGGTGTGCACTAATTGCAACTTTTGGCATGGGCTTGGGGAGGGTCTATAAATAGCCTCGCTCCACATGAGAAAATCATCCAAGCTTTCCTCTCGTATTCTGCCTTTTCCTGCTTGGAAACTCCAACATATTGCTCCCTCTATTCAATACCAATCAGACACTCTTCCAGTTCGCCAAGACAGCAAGTTTGGTGCTTAACTTGGCTGTGGTTTTTAACCATTGTATCCTGGGAAACGGACGTCCATAGAGTACTCAAGCACCAAGAGAGTCAGACAAATTTGTTTTAAGGAAACCGTGCGTGCACGGGCCTCGGTCATACGTTGTTCCAGATTTCAGTTCTAGGTATTGCCAACGTTGTTGCCAACATTTGCGACAACATTTCACTTATACCAGAATCTGCCAGTTTCAGTTGTTGTCGTCAGTGTTGCCAACTTTTTCTAGATTTCGCCCAACAGTCTTAAAACAGATACGTTCAATTTACCTTCTAGAAAATGGCTTCCGTAACTCCTGCCCCGAACACCTCTGCTGCTGCCCCTCTAAACGGACCTCCTGCTCCGGTCAATCTCCCGATCAATCACCTTGATAAGCCGGAGAAGTTCAATGGTTTGAACTTCAAGCGTTGGCAATCAAAGATGTTTTATTTGACAACATTGAACCTTGCTAGGTTCTTAACAGAAGATGCTCCGGTTCTTGGTGAGAATGCGGATGCATAAGCTGCTCATGCTTTGGATGCATGGAATCACTCCGACTTTCTGTGTCGGAATTACGTGATGAACAGCCTAGCCGATGGACTGTACAGCGTGTATAGTTCGTTGAAAACGGCTAAGGAACTATGAGAATCTTTGGAAAAGAAATATAAGTCCGAAGATGCTGGTGCCAAGAAATTTATAGTTGGCCGGTTTCTTAACTTTAAGATGGTCGATTCTAAGACCGTGATAAGTCAAGTGCAAGAGTTGCAAGTTATCTTGCATGAGATCCATTCCGAGGGGATGCCGTTAAGTGAAACCTTCCAAGTAACTGCATTAATTGAGAAGTTGCGACCGGGTTGGAAAGACTTCAAGAACTGCTTGAAGCATAAACGCAAAGAAATGAATGTGAAGGAGTTGATCGTCCGTCTTCGTATTGAAGAGGACAATCGAGGCTCCGAAAAGAGGTTGATCAGCCCGGATGAGGCGAAGGCTAATGTGGTCAAGCATGGCTCGAGAAAGAAGAAGAATTCCGGTCATGATAGCAAAGGGTTGCTAGGGCCGAAGAAAGAGAATTTTAAGAAGAAGTTTTTCGGTAATTGTTTCAATTGTGACAAGCCAGGTCACAAGACGGCTGATTGTCGAAAGCCGAAGAAGAAAAAAGAATCCAACATGGTTGAAAACATCACCAAAGATGTTGATGACATGCACTTAGTTGTTGTCATTTCTGAAGTTAACTTAGTGAACTCCAATCCGCTTGAGTGGTGGATTGATACTGGAGCTACTTGTCATGTTTGCTCCAGCAAGGAGTTGTTCAGCAAGCTTGAGGAATTTGGGTCCGAAGATAAGCTGTATATGGGAAATTCGGCCACTTCTGATGTGAAAGGCAAAGGAAATGTGGTATTGAAGATGACATCTGGGAAGGAGTTGACGCTTCACAATGTGTTGTATGTGCCGGAAATTCGCAAGAATTTGGTGTCCGGGTCGCTTCTGATCAAGCAAGGTTTTCGTATTGTTTTTTAGTCTGATAAGGTCATTTTGACCAAAAATGGAATGTTTGTAGGGAAAGGTTATATTGTTGATGGGCTATTTAAGCTCAATGTAATGGTTGTTAAACCTAAGAATGTTATGAATAAAATTGGTACCTCTTCCGTTTATATGCTTGAGTCTTCGTTTATTTGGCACAGTAGGCTAGGACATGTCAATTATAATAGCCTGCGCATGTTAGTGATTTTGAAAAGCATACCTACATTCCAAATTGACTCTAAACGTAAGTGCGAAACTTGTGTTGAAGCAAAATTAACGAGGTCATCGTTTCATACTATTGAAAGAAATAGTGAACCTCTAAGTTTAATTCACTCGAACGTGTGTGACTTAAAATCGGTGCAAACACGTGGTGGAAATAAATATTTCATTACCTTTGTAGATGATTGCACTAAGTTTTGTTATGTTTATCTTCTAAAGAGTAAAGATGAGGCAATAGAGAAATTTATTCTCTACAAAAATGAGGTGGAAAATCAACTAAGTACAAAAGTTAAGGTGCTTAGAAGTGATAGAGGAGGTGAATACGTATCACCTTTTGCCGACTTCTGTGCCCAGCATGGAATTAGGCATGAGACTTCAGCACCTTATTCACCTCAACAAAACGGTGTTGCAGAGCGTAAAAATCGAACTCTCAAAGAGATGATGAACGCCATGCTGCTAAGTTAGGGTTTGCCTCCGAACATGTGGGGGGAAGCTGTGCTGTCAGCTAATTACCTTTTGAATAAAGTGCCCCGAAAGAAGTTAGACAAAAGTCCATACGAATTGTGGCATGGAAGGGCACCTTCCTACAAATACTTGAGGGTGTGGGGTTATCTTGCAAAGGTAGTCGTACCTCTTCCCAAACAAGTGAAAATCTGTCCTAGAACTATTGACTGTGTATTTATTGGATATGCACACAACAGTAGCGCATATCGGTTTCTTGTGCATAAGTCTCAATTAGCCGACATACACAAGAACACGATAATCGAATCACGAAACGCTTCGTTTTTCGAACACATCTTTCCACACAAAACAAAAATGGATGATGTATTCGTTAGTAGGGATGTGGAACCTATGGGAAAAGAACCAAGTGAAGATAACGAGGTTGAGCTTAGACGTAGTAAAAGGACGAGAGTTGAAAAATCATTTGGTGATGATTTCCTTACCTACATGCTTGAAGGTGAACCTCAAAGTTACTCAGAGACTGTGAGTTCCTCTGAAGGACCTCTTTGGAAAGAGGCAATTAAAAGTGAAGTTGATTCAATCCTGCAAAATTACACTTGGGAATTAGTGGATCTTCCTCCAGGGAGTAAACCACTAGGATACAAGTGGATCTTCAAAAGGAAAATGAAAGCAGATGGTACTATCAATAAGTACAAGGCAAGACTTGTGATAAAAGGATTTCGACAGAAACAAGGCCTTGATTACTTCGATACATATTCTCTGGTAACAAGAATATCCTCCATTAGAATGGTCTTAGCCATTGCAGCTTTAAGAAATCTTGAAGTTCATCAAATGGATGTCAAGACTGCATTCTTAAATGGAGACTTAGAAGATGAGATTTATATGGAACAACCTAAAGGTTTCATAACTCTTGGAAATGAAAATAAAGTGTGCAAGTTGGTAAAGTCGTTATACGGCTTAAAACAAGCACCAAAACAATGGCATGAAAAGTTTGATCATGCCATGTTGAGTAGTGGATTCAAAATCAATGAATGCGATAAGTGTGTTTATGTGAAGAACACTGAAATTGGCTACGTCATTCTATGTCTTTACGTAGATGACATGCTCATCGTTGGAAGCAACGATAAGATGATCAAGTCCACTAAAGATATGTTGAATGTGAAATTTGACATGAAAGATATGTGTTTGGCCGACGTGGTCCTTGGAATTAAAATCCATAGATCGTCTGAGGGACTTGTGTTAAGTCAAACACATTATGTTAAGAAAATTCTTGAGAAATTTAACAAGGATGATTCAGCATATGCCAGGACCCCGATAGATCCTAGCCAACATCTATCGAAAAATCGAGGAGACGGTGTGTCTCAAGTTGAATTCTCTCGTATCATTGGAAGTTTGATGTACTTGATGAGTTGTACACGACCTGACATTGCTTACGCTGTTAACAGACTTAGTAGATATACGAGCAATCCGGGTGCTAAGCACTAGAAAGCTATCATGAGAGTACTAAGGTACTTAAGGTACACTCGTGAGTATGGCCTGTACTATTCCAATTATCCAGCTGTAGTTGAAGGATACAGTGATGCGAACTGGATATCCGATATGAAGGACTCTAAGTCACTAGTGGGTATATGTTCACACTAGGAGGTGCAGCCGTTTCGTGGAAATCTTCTAAACAAACGGTAATTGCTAGATCCACTATGGAATCTGAGTTTATAGCTCTAGATAAATGTGGAGAAGAAGCGGAATGGCTTCGTCATTTCTTAGAAGATGTTCCAATGTGGCCAAAACCTGTGCCCGCAATTTGTGTACATTACGATAGCCAATCGGCTATAGGGAGAGCACAAAGCCACATGTATAATGGTAAGTCTAGACATATACGTCGTAGGCATAATACCATTCTACAACTACTCTCTACTGGAGTCATCTCGATTGATTATATAAAATCAAGAGACAACTTGACAGATCTGTTAACCAAAGGGTTAAATAGAGAATTGGTTGCAAGTTCGTCGAGAGGGATGGGGCTAAAGCCTTATGAAAAAAGAGTTGAGACAAAGGAAATCTCAACCTAGTTGACTGGAGATCCCAAGATCTAGGTTCAAAGGGACAACCAACTTGTTAAAACTCGAACAATCACTGTGGGGGATATTTTCAATATATCTCAAAAGCCATCCTGAATTGAGAAACAGTGATTTAGTGGGTTTAGGGTAAGCTTAGACTTAAAGCTTTTAATGATTCTGTCGTGGAGGAAGAATCACCTATGTGAGAAAGAAGTGGGGCCGTTTCACAGGGAATCGTTGAAAGGCTCGATTCTTAGTGTCACGCCCCAAAATCTTTCGTTAAAAATATCAGAGTTTTACCCGGGCGTGAAGATAGAAAAGCAAAGGACGCATAACACATACAGAAAGAGTTAAGCAAGGGACAACAGAAGAAAAAGATAAGGGACGATAATAAACCATCTCACAACAACCTTCGACCTCGGCCGATAACATTCGATCTCACACCGATAATATACATCATATACATCGGAAGCTAAACTTCAGGATCTCCCATCCTCACAAGTACCCAAAAATATATACAGATCATAAACTATTTGAAAACGTGTTTGGAAATGTTTTAACTAAATCATTTATCAGAAAAAAAACCAACAGCTAGCACTATCTCCCTCCGTCTAGGGTTCACCAGCTTCCTCATCTCCTGTAGTGTGAGTACAGATTAAGGGGTGAGTGCGTTGAATACACTCAGTGGAGATAACATCCACCTCATAAGACTCCAGACAGAAATTAAATAATGAAAAGCTAACTTACATTCACGTTGTCACAGCACAGATATATGCAAAGCAGATATTAGAAATGGCAAGGGACGAATAGGTGCGGGATTCCCACGTCTTACCCTATATAACGGTATCTCACCATTAGTGCATTTAAAGAGGCTCACGACACCTCCACAGAGTAGTAGAAAATAGCAGGGGACGAACAGAATGCATGATCGGAGGACCTCGGTCCTTCCACAGATATAATATGACACAGCAAGTATAAACACAGCACTTAGATTCCCAATCATACTTCATAAATAGGGAAAGCTGTAAACAGATACATAGTTAGAAATTACCCCCACCTCATATAGTGGTTACCGCGTGAGTAGATATAACAGTACGTCCAACAACCCAAAACTTCCAAGACTAGTCCAACAAGTAGCCTACACATTTACGGTGTTTTTCTTAGATTTTAAATACAGTATAATTAAAGCTGTAAAGGGTTCCGGCGGAAAAACGTTTGTTAATGATACGACGGATCGAAAATACGGCATTACGTGCTCCGGGGCTTGCGAGCACCCGGCGTCGGGTGAAAGCGAACTCGACGGCTCGCGCATCACCCGGCAGCTGCCGAGTTTCCTCAGCCTCCCGGTCCCCATCGCCCGCGCACGCTGGACCCCCGGCGCTCACACCAGCGCGCACCCGGCACACGGCGCGCACCCAACGCCCGACCCGACGCACAACCCGACACCCGGCACGACGCACAACCCGGCGTGCACCCGACGCCCGGCACACCACCACCAGCACCATTGCTGGCCGGCGGCTCCGGCGGAAATTAAAAACGTAAAGGAAAAGAAAAGAAAGAGAACTAACGTGTTCGCGTCGCGAGCGTCGCTCGGGTCGTCGGCTTTGAAAAAGTATAAGTTTTGAAAATTATGAGCCCCTATTTATAGATTTTGGAATTTACCTTTTTACCTTTGAAAAGTTACTATTTACCAAAAATATCTCAATTTACCTTTCATTAAAATATTATTTTTATTTTTACCTTTTATCAAAATTTTACCCTTTCCTTCGTTAGTTGAACTACGGGTCTCCGATTAACCTCTAGTTTGTTTCTGTTTTCTCATATTTCCGATACGAATCTCTTGGTAAAATCATATTCTAGGTTCCATGTCACGAAAAATATACCCATCTAAAGCTAAAACCGGCGTTAGCCAAGTATCTGAAACGCATGTACTAAATTAAACAGTCAAAACATACGCACATAATTATTAAGTCGGGGTTCAAATATTTAATTATTCAATTATGCTCATTTTGTTCTGGGGTGCTACACTTAGCAATTCTCGCAGAACCAGGACGTTGTTCATGGCCAAAAACGAACATAACCATGAGAACTGGATAGTGTTAGGGAAAGTCTTGTGTGAGGCACATCATCATTTACACCAATGACAGATTGGTTCAAGGACATCGCGTCTACCAATTAGCTAGTAAAGTAAATGTGTTTTCAGAAGGGAAGGTTCAAAGGGTAACCTACCTATCCTATGCAAGACTCGACTATCGATTGGTATTTTTTCATCTGTGTCAATTTTCATTCATGTGGGGGATTGTTGGAAATTACTTGAATTTCCAGCATGTTTGGCCCGACTTTGGGCATTAATTACGAGCGGATCCCGTACCCGATTGTGGAAAAAGTAAAGTTGGAATGTGTTCACCTCTGTGAGAGGTTCGTGGCGATATGTGATAGGCTCAAATCGAACATTGGGTGAATGAGAAATTGAGTCTCAAAGTCGCGTAGTTGGGTCCTAGTTTATGAGGAAAAAATGTCGGACTGCGGGCCCGGCTTCGTCCTTTTTGCCACAAGTAACCACCGAGACCTTCCAAATTCTCGTAACCTCCAAGGCTTTCCACATTCATGTAACCTCCAAGCCATGATGGTGTGCACTAATTGCAACTTTTGGCATGGGCTTGGGGAGGGTCTATAAATAGTCTTGCACCACATGAGAAAATCATCCAAGCTTTCCTCTCGTATTCTACCTTTTCCTGCTTGGAAACTCCAGCATATTGCTCCCTCTATTCGATACCAATCAGACACTCTTCCAGTTCGCCAAGACAGCAAGTTTGGTGCTTAACTTGGCTGTGGTTTTAACCGTTGTATCTTGGGAAACGGACGTCCATAGAGTACTCAAGCACCAAGAGAGTCAGACGAATCTGTTTTAAGGAAACCGTGCGTGCACGTGCCTCGATCATACGTTGTTCCAGATTTCAGTTCCAGGTGTTGCCGACGTTGTTGCCAACATTTGCGACAACATTTCACTAGTACCAGAATCTGTCAGTTTCAGTTGTTGCCGTCAGTGTTGCCAACTTTTTCCAGATTTCGCCCAACACAGACTACTAAATATTAATCATAAACTGTACTAAAAAATCATGCATATTATATTGATCTGATGCGAGAATTAAATATAAGTTGTACTCATTTGAGTTTTGGTAGACGATTGTATGTAATAATTATTTTAGGATAGACTACTAAAAATATTTCTTAAAATCTTGAGGGACAACAGTCCCTTTTGCCCCACATTGTATCCGCCCCGTGCTCCCATTTATTTTGAGAAAAACAAGATTTATTTATGAGCTAGTAACAATTGACTTGATACTCTAAAAAGATAATACAAATTGCATTTGGATTAATTAAATAATCTGGAAAGGAGATATATAATTTGTGGAAATAATTATAAATAACTCCATAGTATTGGATTTTAAATTGATATAAACTACTCAATAAACAATTCAAAATGTAATTAGTTATGATTTAAAATCAATCACAATGTATAATGAATTTACATGTAATTATGCATTAAAATTTATATATTAATCAAAATAATTCAATCCAAATGGAGGAGCACATTATTCTTTTTTTTTTTTTTTTTTTTTTTTTTTGCATTTGCAAATTTAAAACTAGTATACTTTATATATTTCTGTAAGTATTCATTTCAAACAAATAATTTGTAAACTTAGTTTTTTTTTTTTTAAATAAAGGAGAATCAACATATTTCACTCGTACCCTTCGCGGTGTCTCGAATCCAATACTTATGCCTAGATAACAGATGTATTTTTACTACTAAACTATAAATGGTTCGTCAATTTGTAAACTTGGTTATGTGCGATGATGCAAAATATTAGACCAAAAACTATAACTGCTAGTAGAGACCAAATTAAAATTTCTTAATTTGATGGAGCAACCCTTTCTCTTTCACATTGGATTAATATTGTCACTCTGTGAAGGTGATTTAGCCATGTGTCATCTCGTACTTGATCCATCTTTAATTATTGTGATCGTATATATCCATATATCGAGATAGAATCATTTCAAATCAAGTAAAGAAGATACTTTAATTATATGTCATATATTGTGATGTATTGCAAGAATATGATCGATGTCCAAAAATGCATATTAATGTGGTGAGAATTTGAGGTAGGAAGAAAAGGAATATATACAGATCATAGCTAGTGGCTGGGAATACTTGAGGCAAAGCAAGTAAAAGTTTGGATATGTAGTAACATAGAAAGTTTGGTATGGAATTTATGCAATCAAATCTCTTCACATGAGAATTGTTTTGGGGATCTTTTCGTGTCATACGTTGTTTCATTGTGTTTTTTATTTATATATTTATTTTATGTTTATAAAATAATAATAAATAATGATGTTGATGTTGATGTAGTACTATAGATGATATAGATTAATAAAAATTAATATATTACTATTCTTAATATTTATCATATTCCATAAAATATTCTTAATTGATTTTAATTAATTTAGTATTTGATATACTTTTAATTTTTATTTATAAGATAAGAATCGTTTATGATTCATATTACTCATTAAAACTTACATTAGAACAAACATAATTATTTGCTATGAGATTTTTTAGGAGCACAAAAATTTTCAAGAAAAGACGTAATATCGCAAAAATTGATAATACAAATTGACAATAATTTATGACAAAAAATCAATACAAAAATTAATTAAAAAGTTAAATTGGAACAACATGGGGTTCTAATGTGTTCGCCACAATAAAATTGTCGCAAAAAACATTTGCAAGAAAACAATCTGTTAGGCCTGTAATGGGCGATCGCGATTTTCGCAAAATTATTTTTAAACACAAAATACAAAAAAACAATCGGTAAAAAAGTATCTAAACAACTTATATTGTCTATCTCATGTGTTCTTTCTTGATCTATGATGTTTTTTGAGTAAGTTGAGGAATGAGTTAAGGGTCACTACAACAAAAAAAGATGTCTAGCTACACTAATTTAGTGACGCTTGTAAAAAGTGTTATTAAAAAGAATACTATAATGATGCTTTTACAAAAGTGTACTTACAGTATAAATTTTACTAACATTTAAAAAAATATGTTAGCATTTTCATAAATTTAGAGACGTTTTTTTGAAAGCGTCCTTATTTTAATACAATTGTTGACACATTCTTGAAAGTGTCGCAATGAGGAAAAACTGTAGTGACGTTTTTTCTGCTTGTGTCATTTAAGTAATAACATTTAGTTTAATGTGTTTCTAAATTGATGACACTTTATATTTTGGGTTATAACTGGATAATATTTTGGTCTCGACACATTTTCACAACGCTATTCAGAAGTGTTGTGATGTTTACAAACACTTTTATTAATTAATTTTGTTGTTAACAAAATGACGCTCAAACAACGTCACAATATATATATATATATATATAATTGCATTGTAGTATATGACTAAAAAGAGAGAATTTGTTTTCAAAAAAATCAATATAAAATTATTTGAAAGCAAAGTTGTAAAATTATTATTATATATTTTTAAGGGAGTTGTAAAATAATATTAACATAATAACAAAGTAAATAATATTAAATAACCCATCTTAATGACCTTCCACATATTGTAATTGACACTCAACTTAATTATAGTAGCATTCAATGATAAGGACGAAATTATTCTTAATTATGACCTTCCATAATAACTGAATCATCCACAACCATTAACTCACCATTGTCTTCAATTAGGGTTTTAATTGAGGCTTTGATTTTAATGAGTTTTGACTTAATTTCTTTCATATAATCCTCATCTAACATTGCATCAAATCTCATCTATCCAATGTCATTTCCTATGTCCCATATACTTTGTCCAATTTACATTTTTAGCTTTATAATACTATATGGATAAATACACATTTTGAAACCAGTTTCAATTCATGAAGTACGTCAAACTTCACAAGTGCCAAGATGAGCAAGACTTCTAGATGCAAGTTGTTAGAACGACATTGTTCAGAACTTAGCTAATAATAACAAGAAGATGAAGAGCCTGATGGAAGCAAAAATTCAGGAAATCAAATCAAATTCGGATTGGAATTTTCAGATTTTCGAGTCCTCTCCACAGTTGTTCCCTCCAAAATGTGTTGCAACATTTGTATTAATAACTTGATACTGATAGGGATGTCCAATGTGAAAGAAAATGTGGGATTGAATTGATATTTAACTTTAGATCAGGTCTTTAGTTGTCTCGTCCCTCATTCTCAAGAACTTAAAAGGACCAAATGAAACAACTATTTAGTTTATTCTCGTCTGAAAACAATTTATTAATTTGTAATAAGGTCTTTGATTGATCAATTTTGTTACAAGTATGAATAAATTTTATGGCTATTATTTGATTTTGGGATTAGATTTGAACTTATTTGTTTTTTTTTATTGAAATAAACTATTGATATTCTGATTAAATATTGTTTGTTTTATGTAATGCAAATGCTTGGCCAATTAATAATAATGTATTTAATTTGAGATGCTACCTTAAAAAAATGACGGTATTTGTAGGAAGTATTACTAATTTTATGACTTCAACTCTTAAATTGTGTCACAAAATTAATAACGCTATTTCATCTAAACATTGCTAATTGAACTACACATATTTTCTACCATGTTGCAAATTTAACAACACATATTTTCAAAATGTGTGGCTATTTTTGGTGACACTAATGATTAGTGTTGGCATGTTAATACAAAAAAACACTATAAATCTTTTAAATAGTGACACAAAATAATGTCGTCATTTTTAATGTTAGTGACGTAATTATCAAAAGCGTCACTAAATAAAGTTTACCCACACATGACTTGTGCGTCACAAAAAAAATCGTAACGACAAATTTAACAACACAACTCGCGACACTTTTACAAGTGTGGGTAATTTACTTTATGACGCTAATTAGAGTCGTTAAGTGAAAAAAATAGTGTAACTAAACACTCTTTTTGTTGTAGTGGGTTTTAGGTATGTTTGTTGAGTGTTAATGGATTTGGAGGATAAAAGTAGTGAGGAAGAAGAAGAAGGTATGTAATGTATATGAGTGTGTCAAATAGGGTGTGTTTAGTGATTTAAATTATTCATTGATTATTATTTTTTAAATTATTAGTAAGGATATAATTGTCTTTGTTTAAATTATTTCATTTTCATTTATTTTTGTGGGGTGTGTTTAGAAGTTTATGGGGGTGTGGATAGCCAAACCCTTAGTCTATTTGTTGCTTTTCACCTAATCATTTGCCGTGACAGGCTCTCAACATTAATTATCTATTTTTTTTCTTTTTGGCATAAATATTAGTATATCAAGAAAATTACTAAAAACGCTTCTTACTTTTTCAAGAATGCAAAATTCAAACAACGATTTACTTACACTACAACACTTCATGGGTCTCTTCTCTCTTGAGATTAATGGTGTATTTCTCTTTGCCATCTCTCTGTTCTCTTCAAGCCATCTTTGTTTACGTTTCTCATTCAGGTGGAATCGCCTAAATTGTTTCTCACAAGCTTATTTGATCTGTACATGTTTATAAAGATTCAATTTTTTATCTTTCTTTGAATTTGATTGATGGGCTGCTAACATAGATCATAAACACTTAAGATTCCACAAACATAGATATGACATTAACAATGATGAGAAAGAGCCTGTTTCTCAAGCCACACTTCCATTTTCCTTCCCGAAATCTCATCTTTATAAATCTTTTCTCTTCAGAAACACAATTAAACCCTGTTTCTAGTTCAGAAGTGGAAACCCGGATTATATCTTTATGTCAAAAACCCAACTCTGTTGAAGATTACAGGAAAGCTTTTTTTCTTTAAGAGCCATCTGTGGATATGGGTCTCGTTCCTTCGGGGCCTATGAGCGATCGTCTTATGCAAACCCTTGTCAAGAATAAAGAGTACAAAATAGCTTTCAGTGTTTACAAGAAAGTGATAAATGTTGGGGCCTTTCCAAGGTATTTGTCATTATCTGCATTAATTGAGTGTTTGTTGCATCTCTGCGTGGCTCTAGGAGCTATTGGGTTAATATTGAAGCAAGGTTATGATGTTAACATATATGTTGCGAATATGGTGTTGAATGGTCTTTGTTATGGTGGATTTGTTGTTGAGGCTGAGATATTCTTAGGTCAAATGGATAGAAATTCGGTATCTTCAAATAGAGTTAGTTTTAATATGTTGATGAAAAGGTTATGGAGGGATAGGAGATTAGATGAAGCCATGAGTGTAAAGAAAAGAATGGAGTCTGCAAATATTGCTCCCAATTTGATCACGTATAATAAATGTTTGTTTTAGGGAGAATCGAGTAGATGAAACTATGGGGCTGTGGGAAGAGATGAATACGAAGGGTTGGAACCAGATGTTTTTTTTCCTATAACACACTTATAAGTTGTTTTTGTACTAAAGGAAACGTTGATAGAGCAAAGGAAATCATGAGTGAAATGTTGAGCAAAGGAATCTCTCTGGACAGAGTTGTGTACTCATGCTTGTTGCGTGCTCTCTACCAAAAGGGAAATTAAAAGAAGCAAAGCAGTTGTTCAATGAAATTGTCAATATCACTACTTCAAGAACTCCAAAACCTCAATTGCATGCACACATGCAATATCAAAAATTGATCAAGAAATGTAATCTATCGAAAAATTCAGAAACAACACACAACACTCGATATACGTGGTTCGGCTTGAATGCCTACATCCATGGGCAACAGGGGAAGGGAAATATTATTGAAGAACACTCAGAAAACAAGAGTACAATACAAGCAACACCAGAAACCCTAATCTGCGAAGCCTAATTGCGAAGAAGATAACTTTCTGTACAATGAGAAACTCGAACTGCCCTCAACTAACTAAGTAATCTACATTATATAGAGAGTAGCTAGCTGCAAACCGCATCTTATTTGGTTGAATAACGGCCGAGATATCCCGTTCGCAAGATCTGTTATCCTCGCAACAAACCTGTGCACAGCTTGAAGGCTAACGACTTTACCAGATTGAAATCGCGTTTTCGAAGTGCGTTTTTATTAGTAAAAACACGACTTTCTCCATACTTAGCCAGATTATGTAAAACGATATCCAGCCTTATTTCTTCAGCCAATATGCATGCTTATCTTTTTCAATTCTCCACCTTAAGCATACATATGGCTACAATATTTTCCTGAGCTTCATGTAATGTTAGTTGCAGACTTTCCTTCCAAACCAATCAATGACATACACAATCGAAACTTAGCTGATGGAAGTGCTTTTGTGAATGCATCTGCTGAATTTTCTTCTGAAGAAATTTTTGCTACTTCAATTACTTCTCTTTCAATTATATCTCTAATGAAATATAATCTGACATCTATATACTTTGTTCTCTCGTGATATCCTTGATGTTTGGAGAGATGTATGGCACTGTTGTTATCACAGAACACCTGAACTTTATCTTGATCAAAACCAAATTCTCTCAACATGTCTTGTATCCATATAGCTTCCTTAATTGCTTCTGTTAGAGCTATAAATTCTGCCAGTGTTGTAGATAATGCCACCACTAACTGTTGAGTTGTTTTCCAGCTTATAGCAGTGCCAAAAAGAGTGAACAAATAACCTGTGAGTGATTTCCTTGTATCACTATTTGAAGCATAATCAGCATCAACATATCCTACTAATGGCTTGTCTGAAATTGTTGATTTCTTGAACATCAATCCATGATCTACTGTTCCATTCAAGTACTTCATGACTCCTTTAGTTGCTTCCCAATGTGCTAGACCTGGATCAACCATATATCTGCTTATTATGCTCATACAATAAGCAAGGTCTGGCCTGCAACACACCATTGCATACATGACACTTCCCACTGCATTTGAGTACTTCCCAGCTTTAGCTTGATCTTGAGGACACTGATCCTTTGATAACTTCAAATGCTGACTAATAGGAACAATGCAACTTTTGCATTGATTCATTTGATATTTTATGAGCACCTTTCTGAGATAAGTACTCAAATCCAAGAACACCTCACCTTGTGCTCTATTCCTACTGATATTCATGCCAAGCATTCTCTTTGCTTCCCCTAGATCCTTCATCTCAAATTCAGAGTTAAGCAAACACTTTATAGAATTTAAATTTTTAGAAGATGTGCTAGAAATTAACATATCATCCACATAAAGTAGTAGGTAAGTGTGTGTTGTGTTATTTTCATGCTTAAACTAAACACATTGATCATGCTTGCTTCTAACAAAATCAATTTTTCTTCATATAGTCATCAAACCTGATGTACCATTGCCTTGGACTTTGTTTGAGGCCGTATAGAGATTTCTTTAGTAAGCATGCCTTCCTCTCATTGTTCTTTACATTCAAACCCTCTGGAATCTCCATGTAAATTTGCTCTTTTAATTCACCATGTAAAAAAGCAGTAGTTACATCCATTTGATGCAGCTCCATATTGTATTAAGCTACCATTGCTAACAACATCCTGATAGAGCAATGCTTGACAACTGGAGAGAATATTTCAGTATAGTCTACTCCTTCTCTTTGAGTGAAGCCTCGAGCAACTAGCCTTGCCTTGAATCTGACTTTATCTTTATTAATTACTTCAATCTTTCTTTTGAATATCCATTTTCACCAAATCAGTTTCTGATTTGCTGGTTTGTCAACTATGATCCAAGTGGAATTCTTGTTTAAAGAATTCAATTCATCTTCAATAGCTTTCCTCCACTTTTCCTTCTGATTACAACTCATGGCTTCATTATAATCCTTAGGCTCCTTATGTTCTATATTTTCTGCAGCAAGAAAAGTAAAAAAAATACTATCAGCTTGTGCAAATCTTAAAGGTGGTTTGACTTGCCTTCTTGATCTATCTCTAACTAATTGGTAATTAGTTCATTGTTGATCATGATCAGCTTGAGGCTCATTATCTGAGGAAGTATCATCATCTACATCATTTTGAGTTTGTGCTCTCTGATCTTCCATAGGATTCTAACTTTCAGTTGTAGCTTTACTTAGCTCCACCTCAAGCTGTAGCCTGTTATCCAAAGAATCAGTATGCTCATTAGTATCAGTTTTATTTAATGGCATTTTAAATTCATCAAAGGTAACATCTCTACTAATAATGCATTTCATTTGATCCTTCTCATAACACCATAGCTTATAGCCTTTTACACCATTCGGATATCCTAAGAATACACATTTGAGTGCTCTAGGTTCCAGTTTGTCTTGCTTTACATGAGCATAGGCTTGACAGCCAAATACTCTTAGTCTTGAGTAGTTTGCAGTCTTTTCAATCCACATTTCTTGTGGAGTTTTGAAACCAATTGCTAAGGATGGACTTCTATTGATTAAATAGATAGCAGTAGCCACTGCTTCTCCCCAAAAGCCTTTGGATAGCCTTGAACTAATGAGCATGCATCTGACTTTATTTAAGATTGTTTGGCTCATCCTTTCTGCTAGGCCGTTTTGTTGAGGAGTGCCAGGTACTGTCTTGTGTCTACTAATCCCTTTTTCCCTGCAAAACACATTAAATTGATCAGAAACAAATTCAAGACCATTATCAGTCCTGAGATACTTCAACTTTTTATCAATGGTGTTTTCCACTTCTTTCAACCAATCCTTGAATTTAGTGAAAGCCTCATCCTTACTCTTGAGTATTAAAACCCAAACCTTCCTGGAATAATCATCAATCAAAGACATAAAATACTTTCCACCATTCCTAGTGTGTGTCTTTACAGGATCCCAAAGATCTGAGTGAATGTACTCAAAGGGGTTTGATGTAGAGTGAATTCCACATTGAAAACTCATTCTTTTTGCTTTGCCAAGAATGCAATGCTCACAGATTTCCAAAGTTGAAATCTTATCATTTCCAAACACAGCTTGTTTGTTGAGCTCTTGTAGACCCTTTACACTGATGTGGCCAAGTCTCCTATGTCATAGAACCGTTTTATCCATCTCTTTTGCTGAGTGAGATTCTCCAGTTGTTGTATAACCATCAAGATAGTAAAGTTCATGTTTCTTGTAACCTTTGAGAGCAACCTTGCCATTCGTTTCAGCTTGTAGGATACCTCTTTGAACCTGCAGCTTATAATCTTGAGAATCCATCATGCCTAAAGATATTAAGTTCTTTTTTAACTCAGGGACATATCTGACATTAGATAGCACTCTAATAACTCCATCATGCATTCTCAAGTATATGGATCCAACTCCATGGATCCTGCAAGTTTTGTTATTTCCCAAAAGGACTGCTCCTTTTTCCTTAATCACAAGATCATGAAACCAATGCTTGATTGAGCTCATGTGAAATAAGCATCCCGAGTCCAATATCCAAACATCTGAGGTTTGATTTGTTGTAATAGACAAGACCTCTGCAGACTCATATCCACAGTTAAAACCAGATGCTTCTCCAGTTTGATTAACTTGTTTTCCATTTCCAGCACTTTTTTTCTTGTTGAAGTTTCTTGTATTTGAAACAGTGTTTCTTGAAGTGCCCTGGCTTGTGGCAATGAAAGCATCTCTGTACTTCAACATTATCCTTAGCTTTTTGACTCTAAGGTGGTGATTTCTTGTTTGAAGGTTTAGTTCCCTTCTTGAATTGTTGCTTCTTCTGAGATTTATGTTTGGTTAATAAACCTTCTCCTCCACCTCCTGTCTTTGAATCAGGATCTTTAGATATTCCTTGGTCTTTAGAGTAGTGATAACCTCATCCAATGTGATTGAATGTTGTCTTCCATATAGGACAGAATCACAGAAGTTTTCAAAACTCTTTGGCAAGACACTTAACAGCATGAGAGCCTTGTCTTCTTCCTCCAATGTAACTTCTACATTCTCCAGATCATCTAGCAGCTTGTTGAATTCCTCCAACTGAAGATAGTAGAGACTTATCTTCCAAAATCTTGAATGCATACAGTCTCTTCTTGAGATATAATCGATTTGCTAATGTCTTCACCATGTAGAGAGTTTCTAGTTTCTCCCAAACTTCTTTTGCGGATTCAAGTTTGGCCACTTCCCTCAAGACCTTATTCACTAAAATGAGAATTATGGTGCTATGAGCTTTCTCTATCAATGTTGCCTTCTGATCTGCCTTCATATCCTCTGGAAAAGCTTCAACACCCTGTAGAGCCAAAGCCAATCCTTGTTGAACAAGAAGAGCTTTCATCTTTACCCTCCATAATCCAAAATCCCCTGAGCCATTGAACTTCTTGATATCAAACCTGGTTGATCTCATTCTTGAAGATGACGCTTCCCACAGACGGCGCCACTTATCAATATCACAACTTCAAGAACTCTAAAACCTCAATTGCATGCACACATGTAATATCAAAAATTGTTCAAATACCATGTACTCTCTCCAGAATGTCGTGGGAGACGTGCATGTCTGGATTGGGAGTGCTCATAGGACTATATGGAGTGATTCAACATCGTCTCACATCCTATAATCTAGAACCCAGAGAATCTGTCCGAATATCATGTTCATTCTACTCGACCTCGGGGGCTATAACCGTGGTATATGATTAGAAATGCATTAGGTTATTTGGAGCCGGTGTATCAATAGTGGCTACTAGACCAGGATGGACTCGATACATCGATCATGGACCCAACTTTAGTAGGGGCTTATCGTGTATTAAAGATTGAGAACAATGATCCACCTGAGTCATCTAAACAGACATCATCTAGTAGATCTCGCTAGGGTCGAAGAGGATAGTTTGGGAGACGAGTTTCACGATAATTTTTTACTTCTAAAACTATTCGAAAAATAATTGAAAACATTGACTGCTTATGTATTTCAAATATTTGCCTAACTTTGATTCTAGTTTTGTTCATTTTTGCTTCATTTTTGTTCAATTTCAGTTATCTTAATTTTATCTTATCTTGAAGTAAATTTGACTAGTAAATGCAAACAAGATGTAAGTTGTTACTCGAACACCCTCTATAAAATGATCACCGACATATTGCATTTTGGTTGTTCGACCCATTTTAGTAAAACTAGTACAATACCTTTGTGTGAGTAGTTACTTTAAGAGGATACGAAAGTCGGCGCATTGCAAGTTCACTATTGTTCGGCCAATACTAGTCGAACAGTTCGATGTATATTCGGTTATGAGTCGAACAGATTTGTAAATGTTCAATGTATAGTCGAACATACATCGACCTGTTCGGTTAGTATCAGCCGAACAGTGGTGAATTGTTATATACAATTTAAGATCTTTTCGATATGTGGTTGAACATTGGATCACTGTTCGATTATAAGTGACCGGACAGTGACAAAATTAGCCTCAATTGATCTTCTACAATGTTGTCACTCTAAGAAAACATGATTTGTTGAAAACATACATATGTGAAATTGATATATAACCACAACAAAGTTCACTTAAAAAAGGAGTATATAGAATTGACAGAATAAGAAATGACAATAATCCAAGTCACACGTTCAACATTACATAAAAACAATAAAATGATGTTTCATTTTTCCAACACTTGTTATTCATAAAAACCTAATCATCATATATGTCAATTGATGCAATATTCATCGATGATCTTTCACTACGACTTTGAAGAGCATACTTCATAATTTGTCTTTTATAAAATTTAGACCAACCGTTTGCACATGGTAGACGAGTTTCAAACCACCGATCAATAATGGATAGTAATGGTGCGTCTTCATCCAATTTTATCTACAAACAAGTAACATAATGTCATGTATCACTCCATATTAATAATGCATCATCAAGTATTACTATAGAATAACATATGTATTGGGTTACCAGAACGTAATGATCGTTGCCAACAAGGGTCATGCATACAAGATGAGGTTTCATTGGTATTTATGTCCTCATAGGTAGAATCGTAACACACATGGTTGGAGAGAGGTGGACTATGGCCATGTTGTAAGCATTTGCTACCAAATATGTCATTTCGAGGAATTACCACCAAAAATTGATCTGGTAAATAGGTTTCTCGTAACAAGTCAAGTTCGTAGTTATCTATTTAATCCGATCATGCATACCAATGATATTCTTATACAACCATTCAAAGTTTTTGATCTCATCGATGAGATCACTACGAAGTTGTGCCCATGAGTTCTCTCTCAACCCTATTCCGTGGGCTATGTATCGGAAACCATAATGCCTGTCTCCCAATGGATTTGTTATACTCAAAACGTGTTCTTGCATGATAGAAGGAAGTTGACTTACGAATACTTCATCACCAGCCTTGCAGACAGAACATCGCCTTATTGGTTGAATTTTTCTCTTCAATGTTGTGAACATTGGTACAGCCTTAGCGGACTCACCTACGTAAGTATTTTCCTCGACAGGTGATGAATAACTGTCGTGAAAAGATTCCACGTATTCAAACTTACTAGGGTTACGTTTTATCGATGTTGAATTCCGTAATTTTGTTTTGCTGGGCTACCACGAGGACGTGTTACCATTTGGGGTTCTTGAAGAGAACTTTTTGATGGTATGGATATCTCGCGAAGTCTTTTAAACAACAACTTTTGAGACTACAATGTCATTCCAAACATATCATTAATATCACCGACTGTTTCCACCCAACGGTTTCCAACATCAATGTTGACAGAGCCTTCACACTTTGATGGTTCACAATCCAACTTTCTCCAAAATTAGTCAATCATATCAAGTTGGATAACTTGACCATCTCGTATCAACTCTGATAGTTCGTGTGCACAAGGCAAATCACACGTCCTCCTCAACATACAATCATAAATCAGAGGATCTACACCGCAACTATCCACGCCACTTATCTCGTCAAACATCTTACCAAGGGCATGATGCGACACTAATCCTCGAATGTTCTTAAACAGAGGAGAATCATAACGATGTGGTGTCACATTAATACTTTGTTTGAAAGAGGCCTTCACATGCGTATGTGACGTGATGAGTAGGTGATGTATTCTTTCTCATGATGTCTCAAAATTCCCTAGACTCGAGCCCGATTGCTTTTTGAGATTGGCATGTACACTCTCAGCCCTATGAATACACAAATAAAACTGAGAAAGTTAGGTTTGTAGAAGTGACACCAAAAACTTCCAAAAGTGGCATCCTATACCTATTAGTCTTATAGGTACAATCCATCAATAGCACGTTTGGAAATGCACGTAAAAATTCAATAGATGTCGGATGAGCATAAAAAAAGATCAGTAACACTATCTTTTTGCGCACATCTCCTCGCCAAGTAGTATTAGTTCTCCATCTCTAATTTTTTCCCAACAAAATTGCATTTGAGTACGGCCTCCATGCTCGACAACTCTATGCTTTTGTTGAGCATTGTAAATGGTCTTCAATGTCGACTCATTCTCAGGGAAAGAAAGTTTCACCGTACTTAATATGATCTCTTTTAGTTTCGTATTGTTCATGGACAAGTCACATACAAGTTGATCTTCAACAGACGTTAGGCGACCTGCAAATGAGTGTCCGACCAAATTCAACCACATTGGGTGATTATGCGATCCACATACAACCAATAAACACCATTGTCCGGCCAGTCTCTTTCAACCGCACTCCTTTTAACATAAAAGGACACTTACACTTCGCAGTGCCAGTATGTCGTCCTTTTAATCCCTTCTTTTCAATATCGGTAGACGTGCCTACTGTAACTTTTGTTTTCGATGGATGATACTTACCACCACGCTCACAACCCAAAAATACCCAAGCTCACCTTCCACTATCCCCACTATCTGATTGTCTAACCAACACGACTATGTTAAGACGAATTCCAACCCTAGTTGCCCAATTGACAAACGCTTCACAATTATCAAATACTTCATTCGTTCTAAATTCTTCCAAAAAATCTATTTATTCATACATCGTATGATAACGTTCAATTTATCTGGTACGTTGATATTGCTCATTCGAGATTCAATTGAATCGATTTCCTATAATATACGAAATGTACAAGTAAATACATTGATAAAAAAACAAAACAATTTAAAAAAAAACATAATGTTCAACTAACATTGACCGAACCCAAAACTTACTGTTCAGCCAATGATAGTCGAACAGAAAGCCTCTGTTCGGCCACTGCAAGTCGAACAGACTGTATTTTGTTCGGCCAGCAATGGCCGAACACACATCATTTTGTTCGGCCATTCCAAGTCGAACATACCTCAATCTATTCAGCCTGTAATGGCCGATCGTGATTTTCGCAGAATTATTTTTAAAAACAAAATACAAAAAAATAATTGGTAAAAAAACATCTAAACAACTTACATTGTCCATCTCATGTGTTCTTTCTTGATCCATGATGTTTTTTGAGTAACTTGAGGAATGAGTTAAGGGTTTTAGGTATGTTTGTTGAGTATTAATGAATTTGGAGGATAAAAGAGGAAGAAGAAGAAGGTGTGTAATGTATATAGGTGTGTCAAATGGGGTGTGTTTAGTGATTTAGTATTGAGGGATATGTTTAGTGATTTACATTATTTATTGATTATTGTTTTTTTAATTATTAGTAAGGGTATAATTGTCTTTGTCTAAATCATTTCATTTCTATTTATTTTTGTGGGGTGTGTGTAGAAGTTTATGGGGTGTGGATAGCCGGACCCATAAAAATAAGGTTCATAAGGATTAAATATTGAAGACTATATTATATTAAGAATATTTGATATCAAACTACCAAACAAGTTTCTAGAAAACATGACTATATTAGAAGTTGAACGTTAGAAATAGGGAAAAAAATTAAATCGGCCACCTGATTAGCGATACATGCTACATTATGTCAACTCTTTTACATTCTAAAAAGGGGCTATTGTAACTTGTAAGTTATTTTTAAAGTTGCTTAACTAAAATACTGGTTATTTATATAAGCAGAATTGTTGTATTCTACATCCGAATACACCATGTGTAGGGTATAACCACCTGTACGGTGATAAGATGGCGACGTGGTTGGCAAGATATAAAAAGAAAAAATCAAAAAAGAAACTCTCCAACTCTAATGCCTTTGGCAACAAGAGCCAGACTAATCTGATATTTTTAACGGTGATTTTATTATTTTGTTGCTATGTCATTTTTTTATAGCTTGTATGTCTGTAAGACAATTTCACAGAGACTGGTGAATTTTTGTGTCATTTAAAGTGGATAAATTTTTATTCATAAATTTACATTATCAGAAGAAACGATTCATCATAAAAGTACAAAATGTAATTATATAAATCTAATCAAATATTAGTTAATCGATTTATTATCTAATAGTGGATGTATAAAATATATGTTAAATATGTTACCCCATATTGTAGGGTGGATCTCGAAAGATATGAAAGATCTCCCTCCAAGCCGTACATATGACTTTCATCGAATACGGCTTTCCGCAGAATTCTATATGTATCTATGAGATCGAGTATGGAATTCTGTTTACTCACTTTAAATTGAGTATCCGTTTCCCTCCCTTTCCGGCTAGGATTGGAAATCCTGTATTTTACATATCCATACGATTGAGTCCTTGGGTTTCCGAAATAGTGTAAAAAGAAGTGCTTCGAATCATTGCTATTTGACTCGAACCTGTTCTAAAAAGGTCGAGGTATTTCGAATTGTTTGTTGACACGGACAAAGTCAGGGAAAACCTCTGAAATTATTTCAATATTTAACCTTGAACATATAAGAGTTCCGAATCGAATCTCTTTAGAAAGAAGATCTTTTGCCTCATGGTAGCCTGCTCCAATCCCCTTACGAAACTTTCGTTATTGGGTTAGCCATACATTTTAGATGGTATGAAATTAATCACAATTTCGATAAAAGTTCAAAGAGTGACAATTGTGTAGATTGTTTTCCACACTGAAAATTCCAGTGATGATGAGTTGAGGATGATACGTACTTTCTTTGTTTCAAAGTAAATATTGTTTAAAATTTTGTGTATGGGTTAAAAAAAATTGATTACAAATTTTGATTAAAACGTTGATTTATTCATATTTAAATACATTCATCATAGGTGAGTATTCAATAACTAAAAAAAAATTCTACTCGTTATTTAAAATAGTGGCTTGTTTTGGATGCTTTATTTGATGGGATTATCCACACCTTGCACAATGCTTAATACATTATGTTTTTTTTATACTTTTATGTTTTTCATTTCTTTTAAATAATGAAATATGTTAAGTATTGTATTGGGGGGGGGGGGGTTTTAAAAACTGCTATAAAAAAAAAAGGTAAGCACCTGAGAATGTTTCATCTTATTTAATCTCTCAAATTCATATTAGTCAATAAGTTAAACAATAAAAAATTAAGATAGGTTAATATAGTCAACTCATTCACAAATTCATTTACATGAGAAGTATTACTTATTCGATTAAATGTAATATTTTGTTAAAATGAATGCAAAGTATTTATTTTTACTTTAACTTTTAAAAGTATTACTTTATTTTGAAAATATTATGCATTTGTATATAATTTAAAATTGTATTATTAATTCGAGTAATTATTTCAAAAGTATTCATTTTAAAACTTTATTGAAAGTATTTACTATTTAGATATTTTAACTACTTTAAAGTATTATATTACTAGCCGTAAAAGTTAATACTTTTAATTTGAGTAAGTAGTACTTATTTAAAAGTTAAAAGAATATTTTTTGATAAATGAAAGTTAAAAAGAAAATATTTAAAAGAATATTTAAAAGTTAAAAGAATATTTTTTGCTGCAAATATAGTTTCCATTGTCTTACTTAAAGTTAAAAAGAAAATTGTTTTTTGTATCTGCAATAGATGCAATGCTGATTATATAATAGCAAGAAGTAGAAAATCTGGTTTAGACTTCTTGTTTTGTTTGACGATTTAATATAAGTAAGTGGAACTTTTCATATTCACTTTAGAAACTACGTCCAAAATAATAATTTTAATTTTAATTTATTTTTATTTTATTTAAAAACGATATTATAAGTACTCATTCTTCATTATTTACAATTCACAACTCCAATTAAACAATGTCTATAATATACAAACAACTTAAATACTCCATCAATCCACAACAAAATAGTACATATTTCATTTTTCTTCTATCTTAAGATTATAGTTTATTCTTCTTACTATAACTTTTATAAAATTGTTTTACAAATGTAATTTGGACATTTGATGAGACAAGTTATTTTACAATTTATATACAAGTTAATAAAAAAAAGTTGAATTCCATACAAGACCATCTCACTATTTTTTTTTTTGTGTGTGTTCCTTTTTTAAATGTGCGCTAAATGTTTTTTGTTTTCTTTTGTCTTGATATAACCCTAGTTAATATTACTGGTATTAAAATCATTTATACTTACCATCCTTTTGATTTAACAACATTAAAAAAGATAAAGTGGGATATATATATATATATATATATATATATTTTTTTTTTTTTCATTTATGATGAAAATAGGAAGTTATTACTCCTTCCGTCCCACAAAAATAAGCGTAGTTCTATTTTCATACATATTAATAAATTTTTTGAAGTTTCAGTTATACCCTTATCATACATTAATTGTTCAAAGAATTAATTCTACACTAATTTTGAAGTTTCATTAATTGAAACAAAAATTATTTTCACACTTATAATATTGCATTAATGATATTGTTTGTCTCAAGATACATTTTTCTACACATGAACAAAAAGAAATTAGTTAGAAATGAGCAACTACCGGAATGTATTGGCTTCGATGCTCAAATTTTGTACGAGGCGAGAGCTGCTTTGCAAATCAATCTGATTCATTAGTTTCAAATATCATTAAGATGTGTGTGTTTCAAAATGAAAAGGAGTACTTGAATTTGAACATCACATTAAATTATTTTCTCTACTGTTCATATATGCATATGGCATACAAACCATTACATTTTAGGACATTCACATTATGGACAACCCTTCAAAAATACGAACTAATAACTGAATACAAACATGATTTGTTGAATAGAATTGACTTTAGACAAATGTGGGGAGAAATATACCCTTCATCCTTCGGTGGAAAATTCAGACTCTTTCAATGTTTTTTGCATGCTATGACAATTTGCTAAAGCACCAGACTTATTTGGTGTACAAATATTATCTTTTTTCACTTAGAGACATCTCCGATTCTTGTTTCGCCATTTGTTCTGCTCTTGAGAATTCATGGAGTATTAACTTTTTTTTTTTCAGATTTTAACAATCAACATGAATTAAAATGAGCCTTTATTGATTAGTGTAGTTGTAATTCAATTTAATCATTAATGAAATTTTGGAAATACGAAATGATTATGAGAATTTTTCAAAAATGAACAAATGAAGACAACACATTCAATGCAACTTTTTTTTTTCCTAAAAAATAAATAAGGGCATATATGGAATTACAAGTTAAAAACCAAAGTAATATAATAACAGATCTATGTTTGTGGGACAGACGAAAATAGTATACAGGTCTTGTAGCGTCCCGGATCAAAAACGATCATAATTTATTAATTAAATATTTAAACACATGACTTAATAATTATGTGCGTATGTTATAACTGTTTAATTAATTGCGTGCGTTTCAGATACTTGTTTAATGCACATTTTAGATCGATAATTTTATTATTCATGGAACGTAGAATTTTATTTTACCACGCAATGCGGATTTGAAATACGAGAACATAGAAATGAACTAGAGGTCAATCGGAGACTCGTAGCTCAAGTAATGAAGAAAACAGCGAAAACGAAGAGTATAATATACGAGATATTTCTGATGAATGGCAACTTGGAAAAGTCAACCCGTGAATAGTGCCGAGATATTTTGGATGAATAGTGTTTTCCGAATTCTATAAATAGAGGACTCAGTCAATTCATTTTTCACCGTTTTCTCGAGCGAGCCGAATGAGCCGAGCACGACGAAAACACGTAAGTTCTCTCTCCTCTCTTTTCTGCCTCTGGCGCGCTGCCGCCGGAGCAGCTGCCGGCGCAGCGGCCGGTGGTGGCCGGAAAATTTCAAAGTTGTCGGAATCGACCGATTTTCGCACACGACGTTCGTCTCGACGAGACGATTCTAGAATAGGTCTCGGAATTCAATTCCGATTTCTCATTCACCGGAAAACGGCGAAAAACAGCCTTTAAACCCTAACCCTAACCCTTGATCACCCTTTCTCTCTCCTCTGAGTTTTCTCTCTCCACCACGCCGGAGCTGCTGCCAGAGGTCGCCAGAGGTCGTGGCCCGTCGCTGGAGTGCCGGCGCCGCACTGGGCCCCCTGAAATTTTAGAAAAAAACTAAGGGCATTTTCGTCTTTTTACATATTTTATTAAAAAAAAAATTATTATGTATGGCAAGCAAAGCAGCGTCTTCCTCAATCCTCACCCCTCAGCAGTCTGTTTCCCCAATTCTCAGCAATTTGTTTCCCCTCTTTCTCTCACACACAAAAACCCTAATTTTATTTTTCTCAATTGCTTCTCCATAAAATTTCAAGTAAGTGTTTTCTTTATATGTTATTGTTTGCTTTATCTTTTTTTTTTCATTATTATTGTTGATTTATTATGCTTTAAGTTATCTTATGCTCAACCGATATGCTCCATAAATGAAAACGAGATTGTAATTGACAATAACATGATGTTCTTGGTTTAGAATGATTTATTTTGTTTTTCTTATTAAGATGAAAATGTTGAAAATGATAACTGTTGTGATTTAGTCTTTCTTTCAAATTTATTATTGAAGTAGGCGGCCCTGTGTTCTTGAAAGTAATTAATTCACTATATTTTTAGTCTTTTTAAGAGAAGATATCATAGTTAGTGTTAGTTTTAGTTGTAAATTAATATCATAAATATTATTTCTATATCTTGTACATTATGTTAACTGTTAAGAATATTAATTAATTAGCAGTAGCACAAACAAGTTCTTGTTAAGAATATTAATTAATTAGCAGTATCTTTTACCTAGTTCTTGTTTCTAATATTTATCTTATTTTTATAGATAATGGAAAGATACTTCGGAAAAATGCAACCTACTATGAAGACATCATCATCTTCTGTCAATGCACCTCTTGTTCAACCTCAACTATCATCGAGTCAAGATAAGAATAATAAAGTTGATATGGAAAATCTTCCGAGTGATCCAGGACTACGACCCATCATAGTGAGCTATCCACCTAATTTAATTGAACAGGTTCGTAGAGCTTACTTACTAAAAGGTCCATGTCAACCACGTGAGCATGATTTTCCTCAAACAATAGATGGAAATCGAAAACGTAAATTTGTTGCATATTGGTTTGATGAATTTAATGATTGGTTGGAGTATAGTATAACAAAAGATGCGGCATTTTGTTTATATTGTTATCTTTTCTCTACGGGACGTAGTGAAAGAGAACATGATGCTTTTGTGTCTGAGGGGTTTAATATTTGGCGTAAGAAAGAAAGATTGAGAGATCATGTTGGAGATCATAACAGTTATCATAATAAATGTAGATTAGCTTGTCAAGATTTGATGAATCAAGGTCAGCACAATGAATTATCTTTTTCTAAGATATCAGAGCAGTCAAAGGTTGAATATCGTTGTAGGTTGAATGCATAAATTGTTTGCTTGCGTTATCTCATTATGCAAGGATTGGCTTTTCGAGGAAATGATGAATCCGAAGAATCATTGAATCAAGGAAATTTTATTGAGCTTTTGAAAGTTATTGCTTCATGTAATGAAGAAATCAACAATGTTGTGTTGCGTAATGCTCCTGAAAATCTCAAGCTTACATCTTCGAAGATTCAAAAAGATATTATAAGTGCGGCTGCAATTGAGACTACTAATGTCATCATTAAAGATCTTGAAAATGATTTTTTCTCCATTTTAGTTGATGAGTGTCGAGATGTGTCCATCAAAGAGCAAATGGGAGTGGTTATCCGTTATGTGAATAAGAATGGATGTATTATTGAACGTTTTCTTGGTCTTGTGCATGTTAGTGACACAACTGCAGCTTCACTTGAGAAAGGTATTGAATCATTGTTCTCCACTCATGGCTTGAGTATTTCTAGTTTGAGGGGTCAGGGTTATGATGGAGTTAGCAATATGAGAGGTGAAATTCATGGTTTAAAAAGTTTACTCCTCAAGAAGAATTCTGCTGCTTACTATGTTCATTGTTTTGCTCATCAACTCCAATTGACACTTGTTGCCGTTGCTAAAAAAACATACAAGTATTGGTTCTTATTTCAATACTGTGACACGTGTATGTAATGTTGTTGGAGGTTCTTGCAAGCGCATGGATATGCTTCGAGAGAAGCAAATGAAAAAGGTCATTGAAGGCATTGCAAATGATGAAGTCAAGACCGGGAGAGGATTGAATCAAGAAATGACATTAAAGCGGCCGGGAGATACTCGTTGGAGTTCTCATTATGGTACTCTCATTAACTTGATGCATTTATTTTCATCTATTGTTGATGTTCTTGAGTATGTTGGAGAGAATGGCAATGATGATTCACAAAGGGCCGATGCAATTGATTTGCTAGATATCGTGACTCAATTTGAGTTTATATTTGATTTACATCTCATGAGAAAAATTTTGGGAATCACACATGAACTATCACAAGTTCTCCAAAGAAAGGATCAAGATATTGTTAATGCAATGAATCTTGTTAAAGTATCCAAAGCTCGTTTGCAAGCATTGAGAGAAGATGGTTGGGAAGCTTTATTGACTGAAGTTTCAGAATTTTGTAGTAAAAATGAGATAGTTTTATTAAACATGGAAGATGTATATACACCTCGGGGAAGATCAAGACGTAGAATTGAAAGGTTCACTAATCTTCACCATTACAGAGTTGAGTTATTTTATTCTGTGATTGACATGCAAGCTCAAGAGCTAAATCATCGTTTTGATGAAGTGAACACCGAATTGCTTCTATGTATGACATGTTTTGATCCTAGAGACTCATTTGCTGCATTTGACAAAAGCAAACTGCTTCGTCTTGCAAAATTTTATCCATCTGAATTTTCTACAGTTGCTTTATATGAACTTGAGAGTCAACTTGAGAACTTTGTTTTTGATGTGCACTTGGATAAAAGCTTCTCTGAAGTAAATGGAATAGGCGGACTTGCTCAGAAGATGGTCTCTCCAAGAAAGCACATTGTTTTTCCATTGGTTTATCTGTTGATTAAGCTCTCGTTGATATTACCGGTCGTCACTGCCACAGTAGAAAGAGCTTTTTCGGCAATGAAGATCATTAAGAGTTCTCTTCGCAATCGAATGAGTGATACACTGTTAAATGATTGTTTAGTGGCATACATTGAAAAATATGTATTTAGAAATGTTAGTAATGAAGCTATTATGCAACGATTTCAGAATATGAAAAATAGAAGAGAAATGTTGTAATGCATTGATTTTATCGAAATTGCGATATATATATATATTTTTTTCTCTAATATTATTGTATTTTTTTATTAATTGATATGGGGCCCCCCGAGTCGAAATCCTGGGACCGTCAATGCTCCTGTGTATGTGTGTTTGCGGCGGCTGGTGGTGGCCGGCAACTGGGGTCGTCGGCCAGGGTCACGGTGAGTGGTGGTGGTTGCCGGCGGCAGGTGGCCGCCGGTGAAAGAAGGGAGTCAGTGTGTGTGTATATGAGTGTATGCGTGAGTGTGTGTGGGTGAGGGGTTGTATATATATGTTGTTTGCATGTGTTTGGGTTGGCCGGAAAAGGTTGTCGGCGATGAGGGGTTGCCGGCGGAGGTGTTGGGAGTTTTCGCCGGCGATGGGAAGTCGCCGGTCGGAGTTTTGAAGTTTGGGTATAAGTTCGAAAAACTGAGCATCGAAGGATTTAAAGGCGAGATTCCAGGCACTATTCACCACCGGAATCCGGCGAGGGATGGCCGGAGGAGATAGCCGGCGGTGCGAGGTTTCCGGCGAACCTGGCGGCGGCAGAGGAGGGCGGCGCCACCGCGCCGGGAAGGTGGCGCGTTGATCAGCCACGGCGCCGGTGACCTGGGAATGGGCTGGCCGAGAAAACTCAGCCAGCTTGGTCGAGCCATGCATGGCTGCCGAGAAAACTCGGCAGCGGCCGAGTCCGCCGAGCCAGCTGCCGAGACCGCCGAGAACCCCTGCCGAAAACTTGGCAGCTCCTGAGTCCGTCGAGCCCGGGCGCGCCCGTCGCGAGCCGACGCGCACGCGACGCTGTATTTTCGATCCGAACCCTGTTTTATCCGTCGTTCGTCTTTTCCGAGTTGTCGCCGATGAGACGTCGTTGACCCGGGTCCGTGGGCCCGGTCAAAGTCAACCCTTTGACCAAAATTACCATTTTACCCCTAAACTTAAAATGCTCCGTTTGAGCTCGTTTTAACTCCGATCAAGCTCATTCTTTTTCCATCATGACCCAAATTTCATTTCCTATCATCTCAGCCCTTTGGACTTGACTTTCAGCCTTGTCTCCTATATTCCAATCTTTAGATCGTACGATCCGTCTTATCGTTAACGAACGTTTTTCCGCCGGAACCCTTTACAGCTTTGATTATACTGTATTTAAGATCTAAAAACACTGTAAATGTGTAGGCTACTTGTTGGACTAAACTTTGAGGTGTTGGGTTATCAGACGTACTGTTCTATCTACTCACGTGGTAACCACTATACGAGGTGGGGGTAATTTCTATCCCTTTATCTGTTTACTGTTTTCCATATTAAAAGCATGATTGAGGAACACTATATGCTATGAATACATTTGTTGTGCCATATTATTACTATGAAAGGACTTCGGTTCACATTGCATGTTCGGAGGGTCCGGACTGTAAAAGAATTGTCTCTCTCCCCTTCTAATACTCTGAAAAGGTCTGGCGGTCCTTGAAATGCGCTAGCAGTATATGAGACCGTTTACAGGGTAAGACGGGAAAATCCCGCACCTATGCTCCCCTTGCTATTTCTAATATCTGCTCTGCATTTTATGTGCTGTGACAACGTGGCTTAAGATTATTTTACCAGTTTTTATATATCTGTTGAGAGTCACAAGAGACAGAGTTATTCCCACGAGTGTATTCAACGCACTCACCCCCTTAATCTGTACTCACACTACAAGAGCTGATGAGCACGGTAAACCCTAGTCGGAGAGAGGATGGGTTGTTCTTGACTTTGTTGTAATGAGACGATGTCTCCAAACATTTTCAAAACTATGTTATAAGTTTATTCACGTTTTGTATTATTCTGAGAATTCTGTGAACATAAGATCCTGATGAATTATTTCCGCTGCGTATGATGTATATTATCAGTAGTGAGACTGATTACTATCGGCAGAGGTCGATTGTTGATATGTGATTGTTTCAAAAGACTTGATATTATAGTATGAAAATAGTATAATTCCCTAAGATGAATACTCGTCTCTCCTTATTATAGTTTGAGAGGTGGATTTCTAATTTTTTTTTTAGTTTTTACAACAAGTTTGGAAGGTGGAATTTTTTTTTCAAAGGTTTGGCTGAAAAATTTGCAACTATTATTTTTTGATCACTTAAAAATGAGGAAATATAAGTAGTACTTTTAGTCCATACTAAATTGGATATTTAGTCATTAATATATTCTTCTTTTTTTAAGTTCTGTAAATTAAAAAAAAAATATATATATATATATATATATTTAATACAGTTTAAATAACTTATTATAATATATCAAGTGATCTGTTGTTGTTTACTTGATATTCAAACTTATGGATTGCCAATTTTTTAATCCATGTGGTGATCATTGCATTTTGAATAATTTTAAAATAAAGAATTATATTAATATTACAATTAATTCTTTATATTATTTTTAAAATAAAATAATTATTTGAAAATAGAGTAAAACTTATTTATTTTGCTATCAATGAATTAATTCGATTTTTATTATCAATGAATTCCTATAATGATCGATCATTTAAACAACATTTATGTAATATGTAGTTTGGATGTCCACAAACACGAACATACCATTTTAACCTTTTATGTCAGATAATCGAACTACAGATCAAGAGTTTTTAAAATTATAGGGCTAAAATTAGAAAGTGAATAGCTAAAAACAAAAAAACATCTAAGTCTACTTCATTTTTCTTCCATAAAAATAATGACTTAACAATATATATTTTGTGTATATATATTTATATATATTTGTATATATATATAATTTTACCGGGAACTTTTGATTAAATATTTTAAATACCTAAAATTGCTGAATAATTATTTTTAATAAAAAAATGCTGAATAGATAAAAAAATATTCAAGGATGGAAATGTAAATTTACAATATATTGAGGAAGGTGCCGATTCAGGATCGGATTAAGGATTTGAGAGGGTGTTTGGGGCTGTAATTTTGAGTTGAGACTTTTTTTTCTTTTTTAGGGTGAAATACCACTCGTACTCTAAAAATTTCAATTGAGTTTATTGACTTTACTATTTAAAAAAAAAAAAAAAAAGATTGACAAGCTCCAGAATTAAGAATAGATACTGACTATTTAAGACCAATATCCAGTTGATAGAATTAATTTTTTTTGAGGTTACCTTTGGATTTGAAATATTAATAACGAACTTAAATTTATAATAATTAATGCATTGATTATTATTTGAAATTTATATATGTTATTTTTGCATGATTTTACTAAACTTTTTCAATGAATAAGATGCAAACTTTCTATTTGTGTGATAATTGAAAGAGTAAGTTTAGTGTGCACCTGGTGCACTGTGTAATTTGGGTCGTGCGCGGGTCGACCCAGATCCGTGGGTCTTTTTTTTTCTTTTCATTTCAGGTGTTGACTTTTATGTTGTATGAGTGTGACATTTATGTTATATTACTTATATTTTTATATTAACATAGTCATACATTTATGTGCAATATAAAAGTGCAACTAATATAACTAAAAGATATGAGTACTATCACATAAATGTATATTGATCCAAAAAAGTGTTGAAATTTTTTCTTGTTTTTCGAAGTTACAATATATAAAGGTAATAACATTTGTACATAAAGGTCAT
Source organism: Scutellaria galericulata (assembly GCA_946896805.1). Classification (NCBI taxonomy): domain Eukaryota; kingdom Viridiplantae; phylum Streptophyta; class Magnoliopsida; order Lamiales; family Lamiaceae; genus Scutellaria; species Scutellaria galericulata. The sequence goes on from OX335792.1 coordinate 12,105,327, forward strand.
ATCTATATAACATAAAAGTCACACATTTATAACATAAACGTCAACACATAAAAACAAAAACAAAAAAATTCACAGATCCAGATCGAATTGACCCAGATTGCACGGATCTTAGATCCATGCACCATGTGTACAGGAGAATTTGCATAATTGAAATAGAATTGGACATGATTTTGTATTTTTCACAATAAAAAAAGAAACAAATTGAACTCGAAAACATGGAAAATGTTATTACATTGAAAAAAGAAAAATTATAAATGACGTTCACACTTAAATCTAATACAATAAATTATATGAAATAATTACATAGATATAATTATGTGAAACGAAGTTCACTGTACGTATCACTTTCTCTCTCTTTTTCACATCTCTTTTTCGTTTTTAATCTTTCATGCTTCTTTTGATATTATTTTCTAAATTTCTTAAGCAATGAAATGTCAACATAATGACAAATATTTCACGGATAAGTTATATATATATATATATATATATATATAAATCATATAAAAATTGCACGAGATAACATAAAAAATCGATCAAGCTCAATTAGCTCCACTCGTCATTGATTGGTTGAAAACATAGAAGTATGTTCAGCCACCAGAACTAAACATAGTTCACGGATAAGTTATTTAAATAAACATAAAAATTTGATCAAATCCAACTAGTTTCATTTGGCCTTGCGGAACACATAAAAATATATTTGACCATCAGAACTGAACATATAGAAGTATGTGTTAGGAAAAAAATTGGAAAATGGCGAGGACAGTGGCGTATCTAGGAGTTTTAAATTGGGGGTAAAAACAAGTAAATAATAGATAATAGAAGAAAAAAAATTACGCATAAACATTGTTTCATATATAAAGTCTTACAACCAAGATAATCAAATACATAAGATATTATAAAAGATTCAAGTTATAAGCTACAATTTGGTTCTTCGACTTTTCATTTTTTGGAAACGATCTATGACATCATCATTAGAAATTTGCAAGAACACATCTTTCTCAATGAAAGTGACCAAACAATTATTTAATAATTGATCACCTATGTTATTCCTCAATTTATTTTTGATATAGCTCATTCCTGAAAACACTCTTTCAACACCTGCAGTAGTGACCGGGAGAATCAACACCAACTTGATAAGCAAAAAAATTACCAGATAAGTAACATGTTTGTTCGTTTCTATTAGCATCTTCGAAAGGGCACCAAGATCGTGTAAATCCCAAAACCTGTCATCTTTTTGCATATCTTCAATGAATATATCGAGTTGGCATTCAAGAGTCATCTTATCAATATTTGAAAATTCGGATGGATAAAATGTGGCAAGTTTAATCAGTTTTTCTTTGTCAAAAGAAGAGAAACCATCTTTAGGACTTAAACAAGCCATGCATGCAAGCAATTCCATATTCACCTTATCAAATCGATCATTGAGTTTATTAAGTTGTAAATCAATCACTCCTAGAAAAACTTGAATCCGAAAATGTTGAAGATTCGTCTCTTGTTGTACAAAACGTCTTGATCGTCCCCTTGCCTTATAAGGAACATCCATATTGGGAACCTCAATGTCATACTTGTTGCAAAATAAAGTGACCTTATTCAAGAGAGTTTCCCATCCACAATCTCTTGTTTTTTGTAATAATTGCTTGGTTAAAGAAACAAGAGATATAGCATTAATAATATATTGATCTCTTCTTTGCAAAGCAAGACACAAATCATTAGTGTACCCAAAAATAGTCAACATCAAGTGTGCCAGGAACACAAAATCAAATGACTCTAATGATAACAAAATGGCTTGAGCTTTTACCTTATCTTTTGAACATGATGCATTCTCCCCAACCATGACAAGTACCTCAATAATTGTGGAAAACAAATGGATAACATTTAAAAGAGTTTTATAATGAGACCCCCAACGAGTATCCCCCGATCTTTTCAAACCAACCTCTTGATTCAAACCTGACCCACTCTCAAGTTCACCAATTTCCAAGGCTTGAGCAATTTTTTGAGCTTGAACTACTCAAATCATTTCTCTTCTCTTACAAAAAACTCCAATTATATTCAATAAATTTGCAAGTGTTTCAAAAAGCCAACCACAATCGTTTTTTTAGCAACAACAACAAGTGTTAATTGAAGTTGATGAGCAAAACAATGAACATAGTAGGCACATGGAGTATTTTTCATAATCAAAATCTTAAGACCATTAATCTCACCCTTCATGTTGCTCGCCCATCATACCCTTGCCCTCGAATCTTCGATGGACTTAATGAATGCTCCACAAGTAAAGATATAATTACACTTTGAAGTGTCAAAGCAGTGGTATCACCAACATGTATTAGTCTAAGAAAACGCTCCACTACCACTCCTGTTTTACAATCAACATAACGCAAGCAAAGAGCTAATTGTTTCTTTTGAGACACATCACTTGACTCATCAACCAATATAGTAAAGTATTCATCACCAAGTTCTTCTATAATGTGCTTAGTTGTTTCTTTTGCACAACAATTGATGAGATCTTTTTGAATCAAGGGAGACGTCATTTGATTATTAATTTGAGCACTTGTAAAAATAACATCTCTAACATCTTCATAATGTACTGCTAGCCATTTCAAAAGCTCAAAGAAATTCCCCCTATTAATTGATACTTCACTTTCATCATGCCCACAAAATGCCAACCCTTGGCGCAAAAGATACCTCAAACAACTAAATGAAGCTTTCAAACGAGTTTCATACTCACTTCGAATTGTATCACTTGCATTATCAAAAACATATATAATAGATTTCTTTTTTAAGTCTCTTAAATTCACGTACTTTTCATAAGCAAGATTATGAGCACTTTTAACCCCACCAACATGCTTCTCAAACATGTCCGGCTTACTCCATGATCTAAATCCTCCATTAACAAATGCATCTCCCCCCACATTAAGAAATACTTCATTTTTGAACAAATAACAAACGAAACAAAATATTGCATCTTTCTCAATACTATATTCAAACCAATCATACTTTTTGAACCAAGAGACGCTAAATCGACGTATACCTCCAAGTTCTCTTTGAGGGAAGTCATGATTTTTTGGTTGACATGGTTCTTTAAGAATTTATGCTCTTCTCAATGCATTTTGTTATTTTGGAGAATAATCCATTATATTTATTCTTTTCTCTGGATCGTGGGGAAGAAGTTCAACATCATATAACAATTCTTCCTCTTCTAATGTTACTCTACTTTCCCTTGAACCACTTGATTCCATTTTTTTCTTGAATTTGGGGTGAATTAAGTGATTGAGTAGGAGACTCACCATCTTCTTGAGCCACTTCGATATCTCTTTGTAAAGAACAAGAAGTTCCTTGAGATTTTGTTTTCTTAAACATAAATTGTCGAAGATCGGGTTACTTTTCCATTGTCTTTATTTTCTTTAATTTAGGAGTATTCTTCATCCTAATTGAATTAAGTAAATAATAAGAATAACATCAATTCTATAGTAAATTAACAATTACAATTACAACCCATAAAAAAATAACAACACATTTGTTACAAAATCAATAAATTTCATTCATAAACATGAAAAAACACAAACCCTAAATTATGAATACAAACAACATCAAATTCACTAAATAATAATCTAAATCATATAATAAATAAGAATACATATAAAATATGAAGATAAAAAAAGTAAATAAATTAAAAATAAAAATACCTCAAAAATGGCAAAGCTTTGCGCTTCTGTTTCCTTGAAAGAGAGAGAGGGCAGCCAAAATGATCTACCTCTCTGTTGCCTCTCTGTTTGTTCTCTTTCAATTTGACTGTAATGACATTTTGGTAATTATCATATCAACTAAGGTTATTTTAATAAATATTAAATATATATATATATATATATATAAGTTCAATTTGGGGGTACAATTGTACCCCTTGTCCTATTCTGTATCCACTGTTGGGCGAGGAAGAAAGTCGAGGCAAACAAACTCAAGTAAGGATTCTTCGAGAATCAGCAAGACATCTATTTCTGTAAGGAGGATTCCTCCTCGAGAAACAAACTCATGTAAGGAGAATTCCTCCTCGAGGTTTGTTTCCCAAGATACGACAGTGAGAAACAAACTCATGTAAGGAGGATTCCTCGAAGTCTATTTCCCAGGATACAATGGCAAGAAACAAATTCAAGAAAATAACAAAAGGGCGAGAAACAAACTCATGTAAGGAGGATTTCTCGTGGTCTATTTCCCAGGATACAACGGCGAAAAACAAACTTAAGAAGATAGCAAAAGGAACGGGGTTGGACCTGGCCCATGCGAGAAAGAGCCTTATTGCCACACAACCTTAGCATCCACTAAAGGGAAGTCTATTATATACTAGTGAATGTGACTAGAATTTCTCTACATGGACAAACCTCCAACGCTTCCCAACTCCTTCCATAGGATTCAAACCCAATACTTTGACCCTCAATTTCTCATTCACCCGTTAACCATTTTGGGCAAACCATATATCGTCTTGAACCTCTCTTGGAGAATAACATGACCCAACATATTGTTTTCTCATTTTGGTACGGGACCCACACAAAATGTTGCCAAAAAATGAGCAAAAGTTGCAAATTTTTCCAATAATACGTTCAGTCATGATGGCCTGAAGCCTGATGACCGAACATAGTTATAATAGAGTTTTAATATTTTTTATTATTACTCTAGAATAATATTGATATTTCTTATTTTTTAATTTAAATTGAGGTGTGCTTGAAATGATTGGGCCTTTTTATCCCACACTATGAATTGATTCATTATTATATGAAATTAAATGGAATTTCAATAGGCATAGACTCAAAATCAAAATTGATTTTAATTCCTCCTCTCTCTCTCCACTCACCAATAAATACGCACAGAGGTCTTCACTTGGTTTATTGATACAATTTGACACTTGCATTCTTCACAGAACACACACAAACACTATGTCAACATGTTGTCATCAAGCAGTGACGGACCCAGAATTTCAATCCAGGGGCTCGAGTCGATTAATACAAAAAATACAATAATTTTAAATAAAAAATATAAATTTATCAAAATTTGATAGAGTTAATATATTATTTTATAAAATTATAATAACATCCATATTAGTAACTTAATTAATTACAACCCAACATGACAACATCAACGTAAAAAAAAATTAATTAAACAAACACATTACAACATTTTTCTTATAATTTTCGTGTTTTGAAATTGGTGCATGATATTTTCATTGCTAACACAGCATATATTGGAATTAGATGAAGAATGAATTAAGAGAGAGGTAAATAATGTAAAAGAGGTCCTAAGAATTAGATTTGTGTAAACTCTGTGAAAGAAAAAAAAAATGTAGAAGAATAACACATATCTACATTTTCTAATTTATTCTTAATACTGAAATGCTCACACAATATCAATTGAAAAACCTTATCAAGCTCAAATAAATTACCTTAAATAATTGAATTTTTTGATAAAGTAAAATGGAAACCCTCAATACTCAATAGTATATTGTTGGCAACAAACGGGATAAATAAATTGATGAAATCTAACGATAAAAAACAAAAAAACTTTCAGTTAAATTAAACAAAATAATAAGATAAATTTTGTGCATAAATTAATTTATAAAGGGGGATTGAGTAAGAATATACTTAACTAATGACAAAAATATCCACAGACAAATACAAATAAAAGTGAAGAAGAAATAGGTGAATTGATGAAAATGTTAAATTAAATCGAGTCCCATGCCCAATATACCCAAAAGCATAAATCACTTGTACAAATATACCCACTAAACTTTAATATTATCCCAAAATACCCAAAAGTACATTTTTTCAGAAATGGTTCAGGAAGCTGTTAAGCTTCGGTACAAATTAGCAGACTTTAATATATACAATATATACAATATATTGAAAATTTCGTTAAATCCTGAAAATTAAGGGTTTAACGAAAAAACCATAATTTTCGTTAAACCCTTAATTTTTAGGGTTTAACGAAGTTTATGGTATATTTTCGTTAAACCCTATTTTTTTGGGGTTTAACGAATATTAACTCAATCCCGTTATATTAATCAAGTAATTAAATAATTATCAAGTACAATAATACTATATTTTCGTTAAATCCTGAAAATTAAGGGTTTAACGAAAAAAACCATAATTTTCGTTAAACCCTTAATTTTTAGGGTTTAACGAAGTTTATGGTATATTTTCGTTAAACCCTATTATTTTGGGGTTTAACGAATATTAATTCAATCCCGTTATATTAATCAAGTAATTAAATAATTATCAAGTATAATAATACTATATTTTCGTTAAACCCTAAAAATTAAGGGTTTAACGAAAATAAACCCTAATTTTCGTTAAACCCTTAATTTTTAGGGTTTAACGAAGTTTATGGTATATTTTCGTTAAACCCTATTTTTTTGGAGTTTAACGAATATTAATTCAATCTCGTTATATTAATCAAGTAATTAAATAATTATCAAGTACAATAATACTATATTTTCGTTAAACCTTTGTTTTTATGTGTTGAACGACAATTAATTATTTTTCGTTATACTATTAAATAATTTACGTTATATTATTACAAAATATTCGTTAAATTATCAAATTATTTTCTTGAAAGTATGAAATAGTTTTCGTTAAATTATGACAATATTTTTGTTAAATTATCAATTAATTTGGTTATATTATTAAATAATTTTTGCAATTATGAAACAATTTTCGCTAAATTATCAAATAATTTACGTTATATTATCAAATAATTTTCGCTACATAATTTTCGTTAAATATTTTTCATTTGATGTCATTCCAATTTATTTTCATGATTTGATATCATTTTGATATTTTGATATCATATCATATATTTTGCATAGATTTGAACATGAATATAAAGTTAACTTTGCAGAGGACTTATGTGTACCTTGTGTACATTTTTTTTTGTATTTTTGTTATACTAATCATTCACTAGGCCTTGACTTTGTGTACAATTTTTTTCACTTTTTCTTTTACTTTTCAGTGATTTGATCATTCATTCACGGTAATATCACTTTTGAATGTAGCATGAAATTTACAACTCCATTCATTCACTAACATTCACCATTTATATTAAAATTTTGGAAGTTCGAGAGTATTCATCCCACCACCAATCTTACAGGATTCATTGAGCTTGAAATCAAGTAAGTACAATTTAGTTTATTTAAAGTTTATTTAGTTTAGAGAATAGTTGAGTTTATTTAAAGTTTAATTTGTTTAGTTATTATAGAGAAATTTTTTGTTAATGTTGGATGGGTAATTTTTCTTTCATTCTAGTTTAGACGAAACAAATTGCATGAACATAATGAAATATTTCACGAAACAATTAGGGTTTGCCGTAGTACAAATTAGGTTTTCCCGTGAAAAATTATGGATTAACGAAATTAGGGTTAATAATTTTCGAATAATCTGTTCACAAAAATAGGGTTAATTATTGTCCATGAATAATGTTCAATTTTCGTTAAACCCTACAAAATAAGGGTTCAATTTACGTTAAACCCTTATTTTGTAGGGTTTAACGAAAATGAAACAACAATTTTCGTTAAACCCTACAAAATAAGGGTTTAACGAAAATTGAACATTGATTTTCGTTAAGCCTTAAATTGTTTGGTGTTTAACGAAAATTAGGGTTTATTTTTGTTAAACCCTGATTTTCTACGGTTTAACGAAAATTAAACCTTATAATTTCGTTAAACCCTACGAATATCTACTTTTTAATCTGTAGTGGAATGTAAAGTTTATATATAATTGTATTTTTTAATCTGTTATGGAAGTTAACTTGGACTAATCTGTAATGGAATTTATATTTTCTAATTTCGTTTAACTTAACGAATTGTTCGTTTTCATCACATCCTTTATTTGTTTTAACAAATTGTTTTTTTTCAGTTTAATTGGACTGATGAGTTTGTCAGTGGCATTGTGGCATGGAGGTTATTAGCAAGGTTTGCAATATGTAAATGGTATTCATGAAGTGATAAATCTTGAAAGATTGACATATGAAGATTTATTGAAATCAGTTCATATGGCCGTGCATGCGGATCTGAATTATTGGTTTTATGTGATCCATTCTCTAGTGGAAACGAATGGAGTCTTGAAGAAGAAAGAAATCAAGACTGATTCTTATTTACAAGATTGTTTTACAGAGCAGTATGGATACTTGGTTATTTTCGTTACGTTGAAAAGGATGGACGTCAGAGTATTGGGTGGATCTTCTTATCAATCCGGTGAGACACAATAAGGTGGTGAAAGTTTAAATCCATTCATTGAGGCAGTTTGAAATTTGAATTGCTCGAGTGTTCCGATAGGGCTGCAAGACGACCAAGATTTTTATTCAATATGGGGTATAAACGATGGCTTGGTTGGAACGTCTTCAAATGTAAGGTGGGTTACAGACGACGGCTTGGTTGGAACCTCCTCAAACTTTCAAGACCTTAATTTGGCCCCTCCCGAAGAAATTCAAGAACCAGGACCTGAAGACCATGATCATCGATCAGGTAATCAACTATTACTGGACTTATCATATGTGAATGTGTGTATACGATTAAGAAAGTTATTCATATATCTTTTTTTGGTAGATCGAAATGCTGAAGCAGATGACTTCGTATTGGACGAAGAAGTAGAAGCAGTCTTGGATGAGGAACAACGAGCAACGTACGAGCAATTCTGCGATGGCATCATACGAGCTGAGTGGCACATTCCAAACATACCTGAATTCCTGGAACCTACTGCACAAATTGAGCAGGCTCCAACTGGTTTGCAAAAAAGAGTCTTGTTTGGCAGTAAAGATGAACTACAGTATGTAGTTGGGTATTATCATCTGGAGAATCAAGTCCAATTTAGGGTGGACCACTTCGACAAACACCGATGGGCCGTGAAGTGCAATCAAAATGATTGTCCTTTCTTACTCACGGCATCAGAAAAACACGGCGTTTGGAAAATCACCAAAGTTGTCTTGCCCCACACCTGTTCGTATCTTCTCAGTGCTAGTGCGAGTCGTAGGCTTCTGTCCTCTTTGATCGGAGATTATTTTATCCAAAGGCTCCGGAAAGATAAGTCTGATATCGCTCCTAGGGAGATCATGCGAGAGATGAACGAGCGATATAGACTGAATTTGAGCTACAAGCATGCTCGGCAGGTAAGACGACATGCAATGTATAAGGCATACGGTGATCCGAAAACGTCATTCCACCGGCTTCCAGCCTACTTAGAGGTCTTGAAAGAACGGAATCTTGGTACATACACCGCGATACACACTCAAAAGGATGGGAAATTCAAGTATGCTTTTTTTTGCGTTGGGTGCATCCATTGCCGGATTTCGACAGTATTCCAGACCTATTATAGTTGTCAACGGTTGCCATTTGAAGGGGCAGTACAGGGGTATTGGTTTCGTTGTTGTGACTAAAGACGGAAACGATCAAGTTTTCCCCATCGCAATTGGGATAGGCAGTGTCGAGAACGATGAATCTTGGACGTGGTTTCTCAAAGAGGTCCGAAAAGCCGTTGGTTGTCTAGATGGCTTGGTTATCGTGTCTGATCAACATGCTAGTATCGGTAATGTGATTGAATCTGCATATCCAGAAGCATCTCATGCTCTTTGTTGTTTCCATCTTTAGCAAAATCTTGCTAAGTATGTAGGGCATTTGGTTGAGCTATTTCACACGGCGGCGTACTGTTACGATGAAGATACATTCAATAGGTATGTCGAAGCAGATGTCTTAAATATTCCTACAAAATTAACTAACACAGTTGTATTTTACCTTGCTGATTAAGTTTTTTTTTCAAGTGTATGTCTTCTATCAACGAAAGTGGCATCGAGGGCACGATTGATAGCTTGATTCGAGCTGATGCGACTAGGTGGTCACGTGTGAAATGCCCTGTTCGAAGATTCAACTTCATGACCTCTAATGCTGCTGAGGTTTGGAATGCTCGTCTAATCTGGGCTAGAAAGTTGCTAGTTTGTTCGTTCTTGGAGGCTGCTCGAAGGGTGATTGAAAAATGGTTTGTCGAAAGAAGGTTGGCTGCTGATGATAGAGGATCAACTCTCATGAAGTCAGTGCACGATAAATTATCCGAATTTATGCGGCAAGGTTGAAATATGGAGGTCTAGAGGATGGGAAGAGTGAAATTCAAGGTCACCGATGGGCGAAAACTATTTTTAGTGGGCCTTAGTGACCGTGTATGCCGTTGTATGTTCTTTCAAATCGAGATGATGTCATGTGCACACACATGTGCAGCGATCGGGTACTCCTATATTTCGTTAAGTTGACTATTTGTAAACAAGTTTACCGTATTCGTAATATTTAAATTAATCTGTGTTTACTGTAGTGCTGCTAATAAGCAAATTGCCTCGTACGTTGCCCGTACTATACGACTCACTATTTGAGGGGGATGTGGGCATGTGAAGTTATGCCTGTGCCAGATCCGACAGAGTGGGTTGTGGACGATGACATGTGAAATAAGATGTGTTTTGCCCTGGATCAACCAAAACAGGCCGGTTGACCAAGAAGCAAGCGAGTACCTTCTACTGGTGAACATAGAGGAGTGCACCGACTAAAATGTTCACGTTGTGGTCAACCTGGCCATAATTGCACTACATGCACACAATACATGGTCGTTGAAGGTGGTCCATTCAGTGCAAATGCCAATCACGCCGGACAACAGCCTAGAAGAAAAAAAAAATGTTCTGTATGTGGGTGAGAAGAACACAACAGACGAATTGCCCGAGAAATAGAAGATCTTAGCCGGATTGTGTACAATAATGTTTTCAAACCTACTTTCATTGTTTCTATGTTTTTATTATTAGAAATCAGTGTATTGTTTTTAAATATCATTAGTATTCGTTAAATATAAATTTTAATGGAAACAATAAAACTAAAATCTGAACAATACGAAAATAAATATTTTCGAAATACGTATTATCAACCATAACACTAACAAAACAAATATTCAACTGAATCCTTATAACACATCAATGTATGGATATCCATGCTTCAGGAAAATTAATTTTCAACACATAAAAGGAAAAAATATGGATTCGATCCATTGCTCTAGTAATCAAAATAATCGAGAGGTACAGTGTCATCGGCAGTGGAGTTTTTGTACACAATGTAGGTCATCCTCTTCCTGACGTCATTGATCCCCTTCAATGCCTTAAGTGTCTCTCTTGGCCACTCCTGTAACATCCCACTCTCAACTGCGAGTAATGACCAAGAAGAGGTGTTGTCCAACTGCTTGTAGCACATGTCCACTTGTAATAGGGCCAATTGGAACTCAGCTGCACCCTGTGGGATGTGTCGCCCTCGAGCAAATGCTTTCTCATAAAAGCCACAGTACTCGAGCAATTGTGGCATAATGCGACGGAGTGAGAGGGTCTGTCTTATCCGGTGCTGGATGATCTCGGTGGTGAACCGATGCCTTAAGTTGTCGGCTAGGCAGATCCTCAAGTTCTCGAGGTCTATAGAACATGCAACCCAATGACCGTCCAGGTACAGTACCGTCCATACCTGGGATTTTGGATTCTACAATTAGAACCATGTACCGATCCGAAAAAGATAAAAATAATCAAGTAAGGTTAGTATTAAATACTTACCATTGCTATGTCCTCCCACCATGCCTTCATAAAATTCTACTTCGGCCTCGACCCTCGTACATAGGGCACAAGACGCTCCATCTGTTCCGGTGTGAACATCTCTCTGGCCCCGGCCAAGTATTTACACTTGTCTTCCTCACCATCATGCTTTGCCTTCCAAATTTCATCACATATTTCCTGAGAAGTACAACAATTGCGATTTAGTGGCAATATCACCCCAAATGAGATAATACTATAAAAGTGTGATTTAAAAATGAGATAATACTGTAATTATGCAATTGGAACTTACGAACAGATGTATATCCACCAACTGGATCTTCCCCTCGACTTCGCGCCTGGTTTGTACGTTGGCGACTTCTGGACAGCTCTGTAGTACCCCAAGGTACGCATCAATGGCCTGTAATATATAAGAATGACGTTGAAAGTACTAATTTTTCCAAATCAACTCTAGTAAAAAGGTAAAAGACTAAGTATTACCGTGTAATCCATTTCCAACTTGGGATCAATGAAATTCCGGAAGAAACTTGGCCCGACGGCCACACCAACACCGACGTTGCGTCTGTAACGATAACAAGACAAAAACTAGGTCAAATCAAAAGCACTAAACATGAATCTGAAAGAATTAGTATGCTTACAGTTCCACTTTGTCGTCGGAACTCATGTAGTAGGCCTTAAAGTCGCCTGCAACGATTGCCGTCATTCTAGAAGGCTCATTCGGCAAAAAAGGACTGCACATAACTGTAGACGCAACTCTGCATCGCATTGTAGGTCCAACGGGACCGATATCTAGGACGGCAGGAGCTGGGACTGGCGTCGACTAATGAACGACACTCATGTCAAAAGGTATCCCCGAAGGTGTGCTCGTGTCAGCTGGAAAGGCCCTATCAGCTGGGGCTGGTGTCTTGAACGACTGCTGCCCCAGTCCCTACCCCATCATACTAAAGTACGCCCTAACATGATGCTCGATCATACCAGACATGATTTCAGCCATATGATGTCCCAGATCCTGAGTGACGTGCTGTCGTAGACTGGAGTACTCCTGCTCGAATCGAGTCTCCATCCATCCTGTTAATCGAGTGAACAGGTCGTCACTCGTCCCTAAGCTCTGTCCGAGACCACTAGGAGCTTCATCGAACGCTGGGATCGAGGGTCCCCCACCGTCAGCCTTACCTGTAGTGGTATCTTCATGCAAACTAGAAGGGCCTGTATTTACAGTAGAGGCCCGTCCTCGGCCTCTTCGCACCATACCTGCTCTAGATGGACCGGCAGCTGTAGGATCAGCAGTGGATGTGGAAGGTGCCCTACGAGCAGACGAATTTGCCCGACGGCCACGTCGTTGCTGGATGGCCTGGACTCCCTCGTGGATATCGTCCTCAATATCCTCCCAGTAATTCAGAAGTCTCTCCTCATCTGTGGGCGCAAGCGTCAAATAACACTCGACCTGCAATGAATCGTACAAATATTAGAAGTAAGAAATAAACGAATTGTAATAGGTGTTTAATTGCAATTTATGGTAATAAATAAATAAACACAAAATACATGGCCCTGTAGTAAATGTGAAACGTCCTCATCGGATCTCTTCAAACCCCACTTCAGACACCGAGGCGTATGTAACGAGCGTGCTCAATCTCTTCTCGGCATATGAGGAGGTAATAGGGATCGCCTCAAAAGCCCATATCTGAAGAGGAGATATTTGTGAACTTTTTTAGCAAACAACATTAAAAAAAATAAAGTAAATAATTGTAATTTAGTACGTTCATACCAGCAGGGCTATCGAGAAACCATAAAAATGGTAGTGGTATCTACCGGACCGAACGGGGACAGTGGTCGGTAACCTATCCATGTACCGTAGAAGGGTGATGAAGCTGATCTTCCCCCATGGATAGCTCTCCCACATATCTTCCAGCTCCACCAGCGTCCAATAATACTTGTCGACAACTGACTTGCCGGCGTCCACCCCGAGCAGTATGAGGTGGAGGATCAAGATCTTAACAATCTTCACCGTATCCTCCACACTATTATCAAACTCACCGGAGGTGAATCGATCATGGAGCTCAGACACGGTGACCCAACCCGACTCGGCGTGCACCCTCCAATACACTGCCCCTTGTGATGGGTGTGATTTTCGCTCGGCATGAAAGTCGAGTCACCGAACTTCAGGCCAGTCACAAGGGCAAACTCTTTCCTCCCGAACCGATAAATACGTCGGTCCTGCCCTATAGCAAACCACCTCTCGTCATCAGGTCTCATCTACCCATGCACCTCATATGACATGAGGACGTGTAAAAAAGCCTTGCAGGACTCTGTTTCCGTCTTCCACATCAAAAAATGTCCGAAACAGGACCTCTAAAAGTCACGTAGCAAATGTCGGCCGAGAGCTCGAAGTCGTGTCTTGATCTCATTGAATATCGTCAGACGAACGTAACCATTAATGTAGGCGACAGTACCCTGACATGCCTCACGAACGTACTCCAACTATACATTTTACAAACACCGAAATTAGCAAACCATTTAAATAAATATCATATTACTTCAAGATACATATGCATGTTAATTAAAAAAGGATGAATAATTAATTCAAAAAAATGAATAATTATGCAAGATATTATTAATTATTTAACGAAGAATACATATTGATTAAAAATGAATATTTAACGAAGAATACATCTTGATTAAAAAATAATGAATAATTAAAAGAGAATGAAAAATTAATTAATTATGCACGAATATTTTTAATTATTTAACAAGGTTTAACGAACAATACGTAATTGTTCGTTACACCTTTAAAATCAAGGCTTAACGAACAATAGCCTATTTTTCGTTAAACCCTATATTTTAGGGTTTAACGAACAATAGTGTATTGTTCATTAAACCTTGAAATATTAGGGTTTAACGAACAATACCCTATTGTTCGTTAAACCCTTGTATTGTAGGCTTAACGAAAATAACAATTAATTTGTTAAATTCTAAACATATGATCCTAAATTCACGAACATATTCAATCCTAATTCACGAACATATATCATAACAATCGAGCCCCAATTTCACGAACATATATCATAACAATCGAGCCCCAATTTCACGAACAATAATGCATCCCAATCCATTCCAATTTTCGTTAATAACCCCCAATTTCACGAACAATAATCCCAATCCATTCCAATTTTCGTTAATAGACCCCAATTTCACGAACAATAATGCATCCCAATCCATTCCAATTTTCGTTAATAGCCCCCAATTTCACGAACAATATATCAACAACATATCCTCAATTCGGTAAACCCTAAACTAAATACAAACCTAATTCACGAAATTCATCCATAAATCAACATGTATTTGCAATAAATATCATTTGACTTCAAGAACTTCAAGAAAAACAAACAATAAATCAATAAATCTAACCTCTTCGGCCATTTGACTTTAAGAACTTCACGAACTTAACGAACTTTCCCTTCCACGAACTTAACGAACTTTTGCTTGGATAATTTTTTTTTTCCAATTGAAATTGTAGCACCCCGGATCAAAATGAGCATAATTGAATAATTAAATATTTGAACCCTGACTTAATAATTATGTGCGTATATTGTGACTGTTTAATTTAGTACGTGTGTTTCAGATACTTGGTTAACGCCGGTTTTAGTTTTAGATGGGTATATTTTTCATGACATGGAACCTAGAATATGATTTTACCAAGAGATTCGTATCAGAAATACGAGAAAATAGAAACAAACTAGAGGTCAATCGGAGACCTGTAGCTCAACAGACGAAGGAAAGGGTAAAATTTTGATAAAAGGTAAAAATAAAAATAATATTTTAATGAAAGGTAAATTAAGATATTTTTGGTAAATAGTAACTTTTCAACGGTAAAAAGGTAAATTCCAAAATCTATAAATAGGAGCTCATAATTTTCAAAACTTATACGTTTTCAAAGCCGACGACCCGAGCGACACTCGCGACGCGAACACGCTATCCATTGGATTGATATCAGTTGGATTGGGAATCAAGATACCAAGTCTTTGATACTAGCGACTCACGTGGTAACCACCGAACAAGGTGGGGGTAAACTCTAAACCCTAATTTGTGTGTTTCCATTAACGAATGCATGAATAACGATATATGAACGATATGAATTGTGAACTTAAGTGTGTTGAGATAAATGTTGTGATTATATGTTGAAAGTGGGGGATAATTGTTAAACCATATGTGCTGTGTTTATAGGCTTTTGGTTAGTGTGTCTTTTGGGTTGTGTGTCTGTGGGAGAGTGCTGGTATTTGTGTCCATCGGATACCTGAGCTTCTGTAGGGTCGGGTGATGCCCGTACCTGAGATTCTGTAGGGTCGGGTGATACCCGTACCTGAGATTATGTACCTAAGATTATGTAGGGTTGGGTGATACCCGTACCTGAGATTATGTAGGGTATCCTTTTGGATTTCGTGTCCACTAGCGAGTTATGGGCTTGTGCCCATTTGGCTGCGAGTCCTTTTGGTGAGTCGTGAGCTGGGTGGCATTAAAGAACCGAATTATGTGATGTGCGTTATATATGTTTGATTTGTGTACCTGCTTAAACTAAGAAAGTATTTCACCACGAGTGTATTCAACGCACTCACCCCCACCTGTACTCACACTACAGGAGATGAAGAAATTCAGGATGCGTGAAGAGAGGGGTGCCTTATCAGCTGTGTCTTATTCCGGTTTTATCTTTTAAAATCTTTGTTGGTCGTTTGTAAAATTAAATTGTTCTTCTTCTAGTAAAGGATCCTGATGTTTTTCCGCTGCTATGTAAAATGGTTTTATTTCGGCTAGACGCCGAGGATTTGTATACATAAAATTGTATGTTCTCTTTCCCAAAGATTTCTATTTTATTTCATGCACGTCTTTTTCCCCTTCTTTCTTCACGCCTGCAAGTAAAACTCTGATATTTTTGACTAAAAGATTTTGGGGCTTGACAGAAATGAGAGAAGAGCCGAGAGGGAGAGCTTTTGGAGAGGTGAAGGAGAAGCTATGAAATTTTTGTTCAAAATTTCGTGACACCCTATGCATTAAAGTGTGAATTAAAGTAACATTGATAGGTTGTTGTGGGGGTGGGTGGGACCATTTAAGATTCTTTGATCAAATTTATATATATATATATATGGTCAAACCATGTAAGATATTTTATGGAAAAATATCATTTTATATGATATATAAGACGAAAATAAATTTCTAGGGTTTATGTAGTTTTAGACGAAAATAACGACAATTATTTAATAATATAACGAAAATTATTTCATAATTTAACGAAAATTATTTAGTAATATAACGAAAATTAATTAATTGTCGTTAAACACATGAAAATTAAGGGTTAACGAAAATAAATAGTAATAGAAGCTAAACCCTCAAAATGAAGGGTTTAACGAAAATTATGGTTTTTTTTCGTTAAACCCTTAATTTTTAGGGTTTAACGAAATGATCATATTATTGTACTTGATAATTTTACGAAACTGCATTAATAATTTAACGAAATTTATTTAATAATGTAACTGTTCATATTTGAGTATTTGATAATTACGAAAATTAGTTAATAATATAACGAAAATTATTTGACAATTTAACGAAAATTATTTAATTGTCGTTAAACCCATAAAAATTAAGGGTTTAACGAAAATAAACCATGATTTTCGTTAAACCCTAAAAATTAAGGGTTTAACGAAAATTATGGTTTATTTTCTTTAAACCCTTACTTTTTAGGGTTTAACGAAAGAATCATATTATTGTTTTTATATATTTAACGAAACTCCATTAATAATTTAACAAAAATTATTTAATAATATAAATACAATTAATTAATTGTTCGTTAAACCCATAAAAATTAAGGGTTTAATGAAAATAAACCATATTTTCGTTAAATCCTTAATTTTAAGGGTTTAACGAAAGAATCAAATTATTGTTTTTATATCATTTCCTGTCAAACCGTACCGACAACTAACAGATTCTCTGCACTATTTTTGAACAAATGTGTTTTTGGGTATTTGAGGACAATATTAAAATTTAGTGGATAGAATTGTATACATATTATATGAAATTGGGTGTTTGGGATATTTCCTCAATTAAATCATGAAAAATTAATACTTTTTTTTTAATTAAAACATGAAATTATTAAAATACCTTTATATTTTTTAGAAAAATTTGGGGGCCCAGTGCCCCTCGCCCCTATACACGTCCGTCACTGTCACCAAGTGACGTCATCCGCCACCGCCACCTCCGCCGCCGCCACAGCGGCGGCCGTTCATCAATTTCACTGCGCATGTCGTTGTGGATCAATTGTTCGCAGGCTAATCATCGTGAATTCTGGCAAAGGAGAGGTGCAGGAGAGGTGGTGTTGCGGTCAAGACGATGGGTGATCGAGGCGGCGGTGGACCCACAGCCATGGGTGGGGCGGCCCTGGCCCCCCGCAAACTTTGGAAAAAATTTATTTTTACCTCTTCAATTTATATTTGTATTAATTTTTTATCCCTTCAGAATTTTTTTTATTACAATTGGCCACCCTCACCTTTTGTTTCTGGTTCCACCCTGGCGGCGATGGTCCCCCGGGGAGGAGGAGAGGGGGAGGACTGTTGAATCTCACAGTATGAAAATATAGAGAGAGAAACTCATGCTAAGCTCATAGTATATTAAACTCAATCAATGAATAATACACTGTGATGATACATATATATAAGCCATGCATGGCTCGTCTGACGTGGCAGAGGTCCTAACTAATATCCTAACAAACTATGCATGCAGTGATCAACTAACTACTAATACAAATGCAAGATATAAACTGCATACATGATACATCTCAATATACCCCCAATTATCCTAGGCCTGTCCTATGTAAAGGTAGCTTTGATCTTAGCATTTGAAAACGAGTTGCTGCCAATGACTTAGTAAACATATCTGTAATTTGTTCTTCAGAGGGAATATATCTCACTTCTAATTCTCTTGCAAGCACTTTCTCCCGGATGAAATGTACATCGATTTCTGTGTTTTGTTCGAGCATGGAAGACTGGATTTGATACCAAAGCAGCTGCACTAATGTTATCACACCAGATGAGTGGAGGATTCTCTATTGCTACTCCTATTTCCTTTAGTAGAGACTTGAGCCATATTATGTCTGCACTAGTATCAGCTAGTGACCTATACTCAAACTCAGCACTGGATCGAGACACTACATGTTGCTTTTTAGAACTCCACGTGATAAGATTTCCTCCAAGCATTAAACAATAACCTCCAGTAGATCTCCTGTCATCTAAGTTGCTTGCCCAATCAGCATCTGAGAAGGCCTCAAGCATCATCCTCTTTACTGCCACAAATTTGAGTCCTACTGTAGAAGAACCTTGAAGATATCGAAGAAGATGTTTGCAAGCTAGCCAATGTTTTGTTGTTGGAGCATGGAGAAACTGACTGAGTTTATTAACTGCATAGGCAATGTCTGGTCTAGTGAGAGTAACATATTGAAGAGCACCAATTGTACTCCTATAGAGTGTAAGCTGATCAAATGGAGGGCTATCCAAGAGATGAAGTTTTTGTGTAGAGATCATAGGAGTAGGAACTGGTTTACATATGATCATATGAGTCTTTTGCAGTAAATCAGTAATATATTTGGTTTGTGACAAAGTGAATCCCTCTGCATGTTTGTGAGCTTCTAAGCCTAGAAAGTAGTGAACTTCTCCAAGAGTTTTTAGAGCAAAAGTGTTCCCAAGCAATTGAATAACTTGATGAATATCTGCTGCATCTTCTCCAGTGACTAATATGTCATCAACATAGACAAGAACAAATAACATTCTCCCTTGAACTCGTTTGAAAAATAATGAATGATCTGAAGTTGATTTCTTGAACTGAAGTGACAAAAGATAACCTGTGAGTTTGTTGAACCAAGCTCTTGGAGCCTATTTTAAGCCATAAAGAGACTTGTGTAGCTTGCATACAAAGTCAGGTTTGGATTGATCAACAAAGCCATCCGGTTGAAACATATAAACCTCTTCCTTTAGATCTCCATTTAAGAAGGCATTATTGACATCAATTTGCTGAATTGTCAAACCATATGTAGCTGCCAATGTGAATATGAGCCTAATTGTACAAGCCTTTACCACTGGACTGAAAGTTTCAAAATAATCCACACCTACTTGCTGCTCAAAACCTCTAGCCACGAGCCTTGCCTTATACTTATCTATTGAACCATCAGCTTTGAATTTGGTCTTGAATATCCATTTGTTGGTGATAACACTCAAATTATCAGTGTAAGGAACCAATGTCCAAGTACCTTTTGACTATAAAGCATTGAATTCAGATTGCATAGCTTCCTTCCACCTTGGATCAAGAAGTGCATTATGGACAGAAGATGGTTCTTGAGAAGGTGAAGAGACTTGAGAAGTAAAGACTTTTGGCTTGAAAACTCCTTTCTTTGACCTTGTAATCATATGATGACCAGACTGATTTGGTGGAAAAGATTGTCCTGTTGATGAAGATGATTTTGAAGCTTGATTTGTTGAAGAGGATGCTTGAGTATTCTGAGTGAAATTAGAGGCTGAATCATGATGAGAATTTTGAGTGTCTGAGGGAAGTGAAGCATCATTTTGACTCTGACTTTCTTGATTTTGTAATGAATCAGTTTCTCTATTGTGATAGGAAGATGAACTCTGGAGATAGGTTATCAATAGGAACAACAGCTGAGGTGGAGACCATTGTTGGTTTGATCAATGCAGCTCCATGCAATAGAGTATATGGAAATTCTGACTCATTGAATTCCATTGTAGTAGAAATGTATATCTTGTTATGAGCATCAACACACACATAACCTTTGTGATTAAGGCTATATCCCAAGAAAATACACTTACTTGATCTAAACTGAAACTTGTGATCATTGTAGGCTCTTAGATATGGAAAACAAGTGCATCCAAAAACTTTAAGAACTGAAAGATCAGGCTGCTGTCCAAAAAGCTTGAAAATGGACTCTGATTTTGTAACACTGGACTTGGAAGTCTATTGATGAGATAAACTGAAGTATGAAAGGCATGCCACCAAAATTTAAGTGGGAGTTGAGCTTGAGCCATCAAAGATAATCTCATCTCAACAATATGAAGATGCTTCCTCTCAGCTTTACCATTCTGTTGATGAGTGTGTGGGCAAGGATGTTGGAAATGTATACCTAGCTGAGCAAGAAGAGATGCTAAACTTCTGTATTCTCCACCCCAATCTGATTGCAAGCACCTTATCTTCTCTCCAAATTGTCTTTCAATCATAGCATTAAACTGAGAAAACACAGTGTAGACTTCTGACTTGAGTTTGAGTGGAAAAATCCAAGTGTATCTTGTATAATCATCTATAAAATGTATGTAATATTTGAAGCCATCAATGGAAGTAGCATGTGAAGGTCCCCATAGATCAGTATGCACAAGTTGAAAAGGAGCAGTTGATTTGTGTATAGAAGAATGGAATGATCTTTGACAAAGCTTTCCAAGTTTACAGGCATCACAAAACTTCATATCTTTACTACTGAAAGGAACATTTATTGATTGTAATACATGAGACAAAACACTAGTACAGGGATGTCCTAGCCTATTGTGCCACATGTGAGCTAAATCACTTATTCCAGTAACATAGCAAGAAGATGGAGTAGCACTCTTGGCAGAAGCAATTGTAGTAGCACCTTTAACTTGAGTAGTATCTTTGAACTTGTAATTTGATAGAATGGAAGTAGCATCCTTAGTATTGAAGAGCTTTGAGATATCCAACTGATATAGACCACCTCTAAGAGTGCCTTGGAGGAGAATCTTGCTTGTGGCTTTGTCCTTAACAAAACAACCATTATGATAGAATTCAATGCTAACATCATTATCCTTTGTAAATTGAGAGACACTCAACAAATTATTTGTAATGTGAGGCACACACAAAACATCATTGAGCAATAAGGATCTATCTGCAGCAACTGATTGAATAGATGAATAGCCAACATGTGAGATAGGTAAGGAAGAGCCATTACCTACTGTGACCTCAGCTGAACCATTATAGCCAGTTTTGAGAGAAAGATTGTCCAAATTGGCTGTGATATGACTTGTGGCTCCACTGTCAAAATACCAATTTGGATCTTGAGAACCAGAATTCGATGTATGAGTGACAAGAGCATGAGAATGTTGATCTGTAGAAGGAGAACTATTAGAGTTATCTACTCCTGTGAAACTGATATCAAATCTCTTGTAGCATTTGATAGCAGTATGTCCAGTTCGACCACACAATTGACATAGAGGTTTGTTTGTAGATCTAGCACCAAAGCGGCCACCACCTCGAAAACGACCTCTATTAAACCTGCCACCTCTAGGAGAGAAACCACGACCATATACAACATTTGCAGTTGGATTAGACATAGATGCTTGAGTAATTAACGCATTGTGTACCTGATTATTAGCTTGTAACCGCATCTCATGTGTTTGCAAAGCAAATTTCACCTCAGTTAAAGTGAGAGTATCAGTCCTCGATGTGAGATTTACTACGACTGACTCAAATTCAGAACCAATGCCACCAAGGATATAGAGTATCAACTCCTCATCAGTAATGTTAGTGCCAATAGCAATCAATTCATCCGCAATAGATGTCATTTTAAGGATATACTCATTTATTTTCAGATCTCCTTTCTTAAGAGATTGTAATTGGAAACAAAGCTGAAGACTGCGAGCCTTGGAATTTGTATGAAATAAAGACTCAAGAGTATGCCATACCTCAAACGAAGTGTGACATCTACTAAGATGACCAAGCATTGATTCAGTAATTGCAGATAACAGCCAGCTAAGAAGAAATTGATCCCTGCGCATCCATAGAACATGTTCTGGATTAACTGTGGTTGTGGACGCAGAATCAGAGGTCAAATGCTGTGAAATAGGAGGAGCAACTTCATATCCAAGGAGAATTCCATCAAAACCATGCGCCCTAACTGCTGATAGAATTTGAATTCGCCAAAACGTGTAATTGTTGCGATCCAATCGAATTGAAAGAGGAACAAAGTGTGGAGGAACGAAACTAGTCGCCATTGATCGAGGAAAAGGAAGCAGAGAATAGATCGGAATCTGACCGGCCGGAGGTAACCGCCGGAGAAGAGAGAAAAAAAAATCTAGATCGGAATCTGACCGGCCGGAGGTAACCGTTGCCGGAGAAGAGAGGCTCTGGATACCATGTTGAATCTCACAGTATGAAAATATAGAGAGAGAAACTCATGCTAAGCTCATAGTATATTAAACTCAATCAATGAATAATACACTGTGATGATACATATATATATATAAGCCATGCATGGCTCGTCTGACGTGGCAGAGGTCCTAACTAATATCCTAACAAACTATGCATGCAGTGATCAACTAACAACTAATACAAATGCAATATATAAACTGCATGCATGATACATCTCAATAAGGACGACGTGAAGAAGCGAATTCCGCCGCCGTGGTGCTATTCGATCGATCGAGAGGCAGCGGCGGCGGGGAATGGTGAAGGCGTCGATCGGAGAGTGGAGGTGTTGGTTGCAGCGGCTGCTACAGTGGTGCCTGGCGTAGGGAATCGGGTGCTCTACAAGCTCGCATTAGTACCCCTCAAGCGTTACCCTTTCTTTCTCGCCCAGCTCGCCACTTTCGGGTATGCAGTTCTGTGCTATTTCTTAAACTCCAAAATTTAATCAGATATTTTTGGTAAAATTTACTCGAATTTCAATTCATTAAGAAAATAATATAATTAATTACTTGATAAATGTCAATGTAGATATTATATACTCGAAAATATTATGTTTACAATGAGTCACAGTTTTGTCTACTACTACCATCTAGATTGGGATACTATTCCTTAGGAAAGGAAAAATAATAATGGAGTGAAAAAAAAAGAGGAAAGAAATTTGGTTTTATGACGGCAATTGAGAAGCGACAAACAAAAACAGTGATTCGAGATCACGTGTGAGGGTATTTTTGTCTTTCCACAGTCACGAGACATTGAAGAGAGGCGCACGACTAAAATCACAAAAACGAGAATAAATGGTTGTACGCGAACGCTAGGGCGAGTGAGTGTATGCTGTGGATGATTGCACCTTTGGTAGGGATGACTATGTGATGTCTATGGTGGTCGAGTCTTCGTGGTGGGCGTGCCCTCCCAATTATCATTATCATTTTTCTGTCTTTGATTGTAATCTTCTTTTCTTGAGTTAATTAGTATTAGGTTACACTAACTACGCTTATGGCATTATGGGTGCATCTGAGTGTCTTGCACTTATGCAAAAGCATGGTTTCTCAGAATGTCTTTTCCCTTCATGAGGAGGTGCACTTTTATGTGAAAGAGAAAGGAGACTGTTTGCATAGGTGAGGTTGTGCTTGATAGGGGTCCCATTTGAATGAGAACCGTTGGTGGTGACTAATATATGGAGTTTTGTGGATCCTCACACAACTAACTAGATAGATTCCCGTTGAATTTCCTCATCTGTGCTTCAAAATGTCAGCATCTATACTTCTATGGCATGTGGTTTCTGAAAATAATGTTGGCTTTCTTTATTTTTCCTTCTAAAGTTCATGCCCCTCACTCTGGTTAATTGGAAAATTTCCACAAAACTTAGCTTCTACGTGACTAACAAACCATTTAAAATTATATAAGACCAGTCATTGTTTCCTCCTATTGATTAATCCAAGCTGCCCGCCTGATTCCTGTAGCAGAATAATTGTCCTAAAATGTTATCATATGATTTGTAGCACATGTTATCAGAAGAACAGATGAGATTTTTTTACTTTTTGACTAATGCTATGAACTAATGATAAATTTAAGTTTACATCCTCACATACACCCTAGCATTAATGTGAAGTTATTCTTTCTATTATTATTAAACACAAACCAGAAACATATGACTTTCTTTAGTAATTGCACTCTTAAATATAATAAAAAAGTCACATTTTATGATGTTTTCATAAAAACTGATTTTTGCCTCTGAAATATTTTATCTACTTAGCTTTTTGGAAATGGAAAAGCGAATTAATGGATTAATGCTCCTGACTTTTTAGTTTTTATTATATTATATTTATATTTTGCTTTCAAGTAATTTTACCTGACTATTTGCGGTGACGTACCTCACTATATTACTGACAGTGATCCATTCACATTACTTCTAGGTATGTAATTGTATACTTCTCTATCTTGTACCTATGATATCCAGCTAGCAAAGTTACTGATGAAATACTTGCCTTGACACAATTACCATTAATTGCGATTGGCCTCTTAGAGGCTCTAGCTGCGGCATCTGGGATGGCTGCAGGAGGTAATTCGTTCATGATGTTTTTATCGCGTCCGTCTATATACATCCTCGGTGGTGGATATAATGATATAATAATCAATGTCAATGGTACCGCTCTTATTTGTGTGGAAGTATAAATGACGCATTGTGTTCTGCCAGTTCTGTGAGTGAAATATTCTAAAATGATAGTCTTGCATTGATTGCTATTTCCTGCAAATGTCAGGATATGCATAAAAAACAGTTTCTAGACTAAATGGAATT
Organism: Scutellaria galericulata; assembly: GCA_946896805.1. Lineage (NCBI taxonomy): Eukaryota > Viridiplantae > Streptophyta > Magnoliopsida > Lamiales > Lamiaceae > Scutellaria > Scutellaria galericulata. Next base: position 12,130,456 of record OX335792.1, read on the forward strand.
TTCTTCAAACTACTTGGCTGACTACTATTTTTTTTTTGGTTGCATTTTCTTAAAAAATTGGAATAGATGGATGGAAATTTTAAGAATGTTTAGGTTCTCTATGATGTGCTCATATGGATGGTTTATTTGAGAGAATTGTTGCCTTAAAATTTTGTGATGAGTTCCACATCTTTGTGTTCAAACAACAGTTAACTAGAGAATTTGCTAACTTGATTCATACTTATGTCTTTCCATATTGAAACAGCTATTCTTTCTGGAGCGGCAATTCCCATACTCTCTCAGGTAACTTCAGTCAGTTTCTTTATCCTCTTAGCATCAAATATAGAGTTCAGTACTAAGAATGACTCTGATCTTGTGGTTTTGTTATCGGTGTTCACTAATTTTTTTTAGCTACTCCCGCAAGTGTACGGTGTAGGGTGTAGAAATGGTGGGCAAGATCGATCCCACAGAGACTGGTTATTTAAGAACTAACTAACTACCTAAATTCAGTTCTCAACTTTATCTAGGAAAATCAAATCTCATCAATTGTAGATTGACTCAATGGAAAAGTAACTACGCAAGGAAATTCACTCATGAATAACAGATATCTAAGACAGGTTCTAGGACATGCTTTCATCTAATTCTCATCAAAACATCACTTAAACCAATTCAAATTCATTAATCAATCATCCTATATGTGCAATCACATATGTCAAATTAACAGCTCTCCCGAGTCAGTTAACCGGTTGATTATTATGCCACCAGAGGTATCTCTACTCAATCTGGTTGAAACATAACAACTCCCAAAAGTACCTAAGATTGATTTCCCATCACATAAATTCTTTAATCTCCCGATCTAAGTCTTTTTATGTGTCATGTGTTTATTCTTCCATAATTAAATCTCATCTCCCGAATTTTGATCTAATTATTAAAACATGTTCAGTTACTGGTCACATAACCAAACAAGCAATCAACTCATAAACACACAAATAGGATAAACGATCATGAACTTTAAATTGAAATTAAAGATCCATCTCGATTCAAATCAGATTACTAACAAGCCCTAGAAACCCTAGAAAATTAGCTAAACATGATGATAAACAAACTCATAGACAAGATTGGAAATATCATATCTAATAATATCCAACAAGGGAAGAAAAGATTAAAAACTCTATTGACGACGATCTCGCGATCCCTCGATCTCTTGAATTCTTATTCAAATCCTCTCGATGCTCCTCAGACTATCGTGTTTTTCTCTCATAAATCTTTCTTCTCCAACTTTTTCTTTGTTTCTCTTCATGTTGAGTATTTATATTATTGTGGGAATCTTCCAAGTGAAGTAACAAGTGAAGATTATCCAAGAAAACCAAATTTCTATGAGTTTCTGTTCACCCGGGCACGATCGTGCTATACGACACGGTCGACCGTGCCTTGCTTAGGGTCACTGGCGATTGCACGGAGTTGACCGTGCTGTGGGGCACGGTCGTGCCCCGTCATCGTGCACTTCTCTGCATAATGGCACACGGTCATGCTGCATGGCACGACCAGACCGTGCGCCACCAACTCTTCCACGCGATCTCGTATTTCAACTCCTATTCTTCCTCGTTTTTCCACGATTCCTTCCTTGATTATCAATTACGCTTGACACTTGCACTTTTATCATCAAAATCATGAAACTAAGCACAAACCGGTCAAATGCAACTTATACAATATAATATCATAAATCATCATAAAAACGTATCTAAACATATTCAAATGAATACATAAACATACGCAAAAATATGTGAAAAACGACACTTATCAATCGGCTTGGCTGATTATATACTAAATGACATGCATGAAAACATCCTGTATGTATATTACAGGAAATTGGAACACCGAATAAAAGAGATGGAAATTTTTGAGAATATAAGATTTCAGCTTAATAAGTTCAGTGCAAAAACATTCTTGTGCTTTTGGAAGCACCCTTGAAATAGAACTCCTGATATACTTTCACATTCTTGTAAATTAACTATAGTCCATTTATTTAGTCTTATTGAGGTCTGAAGTCCCCCCCCCCCCCCAACCCAACAGGAGCATTTTCACTTTTAACAAAACAGTGTTTTGCTAATGGTGATCATTTGTTATCTTTGCAGAGCTTTCTTGTCTGGCAACTTGGCCTTTCATATATATTCCTTGGAAGAAAATATCGAATCAACCAGTTGTTTGGTTGCTTTCTGGTGGCAATAGGTGTTGTAATAACAGTTGCGAGGTAATTGCTTTTGTGTGGCTCTCTTACTTTATCACTCTTTAACAAATTCATACCCCTCTCTCTCTCTCTCTCTCTCTCTGTAATGGCACCACCAGAATTGTGAACAAAGGTTTTCTACAAAAACTAGAATTCCGGCCTAATTGACATGTCGTTGTAATTTATTGTGGATTATTTTACAGGACACCATCATTTATTGAGAATCTGAATTCTTTCTTTAAACAGTTAAAAACAAATGATGAGATTCAGTAAGCCCGTTGTCTTCAACAATGTGAGCTCCAATGGTAGTTAAAAGAACATTAGATCTACACCTGGAAAGTATGGGTGCATGTGTCAATTCAAGGACATATCATGATTTCTTTCCAGTTTATCCGTCTCTGTATGAGGAATATCTTGAGCAACATAGTACTTTGAGTGATTATTAATTTCTACAGTGTAATCTCAATTGTCATTTTCTGTTGCATCTTGTCATTTAATTGTTCGATGGAAGTAACATCTGGGGTAATATATCATTGCATGCAACTTTCAGATCCCTTTAAAATTGGAAAAACTGGTCAATCTGTTCTAACCACTTCTCGATGGTCCTGGAGCAACAACGTAATTTCTATTTTGTCATCAATATATGTATTTTCATATTGTCTACACTTTAATTTGCAGTGGATCAGGTACTGGTTCTCTGATGGAAGCTGGCTTATTTTGGAGTATTTTAATGATTACTTCTTTCTTGTTACAAGCTGCTGATACAGTCTTGAAGGTAATAAGCTTTCCCATGGCAACAAAATTATCCATCTTGTTGTTTCTGTAACTTCTCTTACTAAAGTGAATGTCTTCTCTTTGTATAGGAAATAATATTTTTGGATGCTGCTCAAAGATTAAAGGTAAGTTTATCAAGATGTTCCTTCCCCTATCAAACTTGTAAATGACATGTTCAGACAAAACGGACATTATTCAGCTAACAAATAATTTAATTGAAAAAATTACTTTGATTTTAAGTCAGAATGCAGCCTACTATGTGAATTAGTAGTTAAGTTCCATGGTTTTAAGTTGGTAAAAGGCTATACTAGTCAGATTTCTACTATATCTCATGAAAATGAAAAGCCTAAAGTTCAATCTTACTAAATAATACATGGAACATGTAACATGAATACATTCAGGTTCTCCATTTTTTTGTGGGAGCCATGGGTCGATGTAAATTAGAAAAAATAACCATATCTACGTACTTCAGATAACAATCTTACACGTCCAATATATAATTTTACTTATTTTAAGACTGAATAAATACCTATGTGATGTTTGTTGCATTGATGGCAGGGAGGTTCGATGGATCTATTTGTTGTAAACTCCTTTGGATCTGCCTACCAGGTTAATGTTTGAGCTTTATAGAACCCCATAAAGTTGTAGCCTACCATGTACTGTCAAATTTACTAGAAGACTGAAACTTGTTGATGTATGAACAGGCTGTTTTCATATGTCTTCTCCTTCCATTTTTGACAAACCTATTGGGCATTCCATTTGGTCAACTGCCGAATTATCTTAAAGATGGTGCTGCTTGTTTTTTTGAATGTCGGTACCATGGCAAATGGTAAGTCATGGTTCACTTATTATTCACTTTTCTGTGAATGTTACAACAGATACAATAAGAAAAATGTACAGAGTTACCTGTTAGTCATGTTGTTATTCTTGTACTATCTTTTAAATCTTGTGTTCATTGCATGTTTTTTTTAGCAGTTGATATTTTTGTTTGTAATTTAAGTAATGATATCCCATGCTAGTGATCCTGGCCTTTACAGAGGCAATAGGATCCTTATTATTTTTGGTCAATCATATGTCAAACAGCTGTGTTTGTTTCAATGAAATATATGAATAAAATCCTCTTTTAACCCAGGATGTGATGGTGCACCTTTACTGCCGCTGCTGTTTATCATTGTCAACATGGGTTTCAATATATCGTTGTTGCATCTGCTCAAGATCTCTTCAGCTGTGGTATCCTGTCTCGCATCAACACTTTCAGGTTGGTTAATTTGATCCTGTGCGTTACCCTTAACTGCAGCTTCAAGGGTTTATCTTCAATCTCTATAGAATCATTCAGTCAATTAAGTTGTTTCAAGCTTTAAAAAATCCAAAGTTGGGCAATGTCATCTTTAGGACAGTCACAATTCTGCAAAATATCTTTCTTAATAGTTTGATGTTAGTTAAAAGCAATTTAGACCAACATCTCTAAATATGCTGAGGTTCCTATTAGTTGATTTGTTGAGAGGAGGCATGATCCATAAAGGACCAGTACATAGTATAACTGTACTCATCTAATCCAAACTAACCACCAAAATGCAAAACGAGATTATATGAAGTTGCTGAATGGAGTACAAAGAATTCATTCTCTTCCTCACTGATTTTAGTACTTGCCAGAGTTTATGGATTCGAAGCATGAATTTTACTGCCCTACTAAGATAATAGGTTTTACTACTTGTCTGAAAGAATCAAGGTTGAATCAACTGTTTTATCCAAGTGCTTTGGACGGTTTGAGTTTTATGTTTGTTGAAGTAGATACTGAATCTTGACTACATTAATTTTGATTGAGAGGTAGTTATTAAGTTTAATATATAACACTTATCTTGACATTCTTTCTTTCCTTTATGGTTATTTCTCTAACATTTTATTCTCTTTTTTTTTTTTTTTTTGTGATTTCTCTTGATGCAGTTTCCAGTATCTTGCCGCTGCCATATCTTGGCGTTGCATCTGCCCTTCCTTCCGGCTTTGTAACAGGTGCCATCATACTTGTCGTGGGTCTGTTGATCTATATGTGGACACCACCATCAAATTCCTCGAGTAATCCCTCTATTGTGAGTTAGCCAATAAAAAAGATGATAACGATGTCCACTTATAACACGACACCGATAATACCTAAGATCAATTGGAAGAGACCCTGCATGGAGGAAGAATCCCTTTTATGAAATTTCGATCATGACTCATCAAGGGTGATTATTTTCCATGCCTGCTGCTATTGTGAATGGTGTATCTCATGTCAATTTCCAGAGAAAAAAGAAGAGCATAGTTGTTTTGTCGTGGAATAGCTGCAATTTCATGTAGAGGGAGCTGACTCATGATTTTTGATTGTACCAAATTTCTATGGTAAAATGGAATATAAACCCTGCGATGGAGCTCCATTGCCAGCAATTCAATTTTTGATTTGTGGGGTAATCAGTTTCACATAATTACATCAATTAGATGAATCATTTAAATCCTTTTTTTTTTTTGCCATTAGTATCCATGGGTGGTATTCTTTCAACTCATGTCATCTCTTCAATATGAATGTGCTCCTTCGCTTATTGTTAGTGTGCCATCGATTGGTTTGGTCTCAAAATTGATCTATTATTTTCCCTAAAATCGAATTGGGATGCTTGTAAAAACAAAATCGAATCATTGGGTTCGGTTTCTATCACTTGTGCAATTTGATCCACTGAAATCGAATCGAACTCGAAAATCAATGATTAGTGATTTTTTAAAATTATATTACGTATCACATATCCTATAATTAATTATTTATAATACATAATTTTTAATTAAAAAATGGATACTTGATTTGATTTGTCATTACCAATTGTATCACGAATAGTGGAGCTTCTAAGTTCCACAACCCCATTATTTTCTAAACACACCATATTTTTTAAATCTTAATTTGAAATAAAATGAGGTATTTCTTAAATATTTATTAAAGGGGTGGGACTAAAGGCACCCCAATTTTAATAAAAAAAAATTTTAAAAAAATAATACCAATTTTACCCTCAGGTTTTGATAGATTACATTAAATACATATTTATTGTCATATTTTCCCTATATTTTAGATGATAATTAATCCTTAAGAGTTTGTTTTGATTAAGTTTCATGTTTTGTAGGGACAAATGGATTTAATTGATGTTTTAGACCATTTGGAGTGATCCGTAAAGAAGTGAAGTTGAAGTCTCCAAAAGAATAGAATTTTGTTGAAGATAGCATAAGGCGTGGGCATGCCTAAGTTTCAGACGGGAATCTCAAATGTGGCGCTCAAATCTCTACACCAAGACTCAAATTTAATTCTTTCCATGATTTTAGGAGTCTTATATATTTTAAATTTATTCTAAATTTATATTTGGAAGGGAGTAGTTATCTTTTATTTTTAAGAAAAAGATCTTTTTAGATAAATTTTAATTGAGGGTAGTTATTTGGGGGTTGATCTATTAGAGAAGTGGGGGGGGGGAGAAGAGATGCTAAGTAGTTTTTCTTTCACGTAGATAATATTGAAGTTCTTTTCCTCTACGCATATTTTTTCATGGAACAAAGCATGACAATCTCTTTCATGGATTGCTAAATTCATAATCTAGCCATTGATGAATGAAGATTTGGTTCTACACAATGTGAGATCTAATTAGTTTTCACTCTCTTTCGCTCTACAGTATTCATATATCTTTGTGATTATTCATATATCTTTGGCGAGTTGTTTAATGTGGCCAGTTATTCAATTCGTGAAAATGATATATGTCAATTAGAACGTTAAATCCATAATTGTTTAATTGTTCTACTATCAGTGGCAAAGTAGCATAATTGATTACTATAGGAGATATATGATCTAGTCTAAATGAACCTACATGTGTGTTTGTTGGCTAGAATTGGGTCTTTCTAGATTGAATGTTGCCGATAGATTAAATCCTACGATGGTATCTAGGGTTGTTTATTGGTAAGAGAAGTAATTAGAGATGGTATCCTAATTATCTAAAACATAAGGAAAGATTGGTGTTAGGTGGTACCAACAACCATAACTAATTTAGTGTTTGAGTGAAAGAGTAATTTTTGCATTGATGATCGATTGTGTTTGAACCAATTCTGAAGTTGTCTATAGCTAGATGTTTTTACTTCATTGAATTCTACTCATTTTAATTTACTTGTTGTTTATTTTAATTCAGTTAAATCACAGATCCAAAACCCCCTCAATCTTTAATATAATTGTTGTTATTTATTTTTGTGAAAAGAATAAAAGTATTACCAATCTCTGTGGAATCGACTCTGCTTACTACTATTGCAATTAATCATTGTTTAAGCAGGTTATATAATTTGTTGGATTCGACACCCATCAGGTTTAGTTCAACTAGTTCCGTTCGACCATTATGGTCGAACGTGCTTCTATATGTTCGGCCATGGTGGCCGAACACTCTTCTATGTGTTTGGCCAACCGGAGCCGAATGAAACTGCTCAAGTTCAATCGTTTTTTTACATTTTTTCCTACGATTTTCACACATTTAACAAATCCGTGGAATGTTCGTCATTATGTTGACATTACATTCTTTAAAAAATTAAAAGATTAAACATAAAAAAATGCAAAAAATCGATCAAATCCGACCATCTCCGTTCAGCCCTGATTGGTCGAACATGTAGGAGAGTGTTTGGCCACCATGGCTGAACATGTTATAGTGTGTTCGGTCATGGTGGCCGAACACTCTTACATGTTCGGCCAACCAGGGCCGAACGAAGATGGTCGGGTTTAATCGATTTTTTTTACATTTTTTCATTTAATTTTCATACATTTAACTAATTTGTGAGAATCCCAACATGAATTTTGTATTTAATTCCTAAAAAAAATTTTAAAAAACAACACCAAAAAATCAAAAAAGATGGAAAAGAAAAGGAGAAAAAAAATTACAAAAGAAAGGATATATATGGAAAGTACTTTAGTCTTTTAAAATCTATTTAATTTGTATTTAAAAAATGGGTGTTGGTGGGTGCATTTGCTCCTCCCGTATACCGATATATATGAGCGTTAAACCTAGGAAGCAAACAAAGTCCAAACACCTTCTTCTTCATTTCTCCTTACAAATCGAATCAAGAAATATTTAAGCCCTAAAGCAATGTTGAGAGCTTCCTCGCTTCATCTTCTGGAAAACCTACACTCTTCATTGCGGCGGAATCCTAACTCACTCTTTCACCCCACAACCTCTCACTCGTTGCCAATTTATTGCTCCAATGATCACATTTTGAGCTCGAAATTCAGTCGCATGGCCCCTCAATATTGCATCCTCAAGGCCACAGGTCTTTTGATGCCCTCCATTAGAATGTCAAATCATTTTCCATATTCTTAAGTGATCGTTTTGAAATTCTCTTGTTAGTTTCTTTTTATGTTTTCGGGGTTTTTTTGTCCTTATTTCTTTTCTGTATTGTACTAGCACAGATGAAAACACCGTCTTCTCACTACTAAAAAAAACGCTGATAGACAACGTTTTTTAAGCGTTGTCTTTCAAAAAAAAAAAGGGTTGTCGTATTGACCGTTGTCGTAGAGGGGCGCTGATAGACAACGCTTAAAAAGCGTTGTCTTTTCCAGATACGACAACGCTTTTTAAGCGTTGCACAAAAGAGTTGTCTTTTGTAATAAATTATGAAAAAGGACATTGACACGTCATACATGACACGTCATCCGCCACGCCATCAGACACATCAGCATAATGCTGACATAAGCATGACACGTCAGCATACAACTGACATCAGCATGCCACATCAGCACAAAACACCTCCATGTAAGAATGTCACACCGCCACGTCATCTGCCACATCATCAGAGCTGCCACATCAGCACAGAACACCTACATGTAAGAATGGCACACCGCCACGTCATCTGCCACGTCATCAGAGCTGCCACATCAGCACAGAACACCTAAATGTAAGAATGGCACGCCGCCACGTCATCAGAGCTGCCACATCATCAATAACAATATTGTGTGCTAGCTGGGATTCGAACCCAAGTGCCATGGAGTGCCGGAGGAACTCCAACCACTAGGCTAGTGGTGCTTTATGTGTTAATAGTTCGCTTGTATTTGTTTTAAATACAATTTGTGATATATTTCAATTTTCTATTATCACATATTTTTTTGTTAATTTTTATAAAGTACCATTAATACTTATTAATATAATTCATTGATTTCATTTTTGATATAAAATGTGACTCAATTAAATACATATATTGTTATGTACATAGATTTATTCAATACCTAAGATAAATAAAATTGGTAAAAATACCTCATATATTATATTAAATACCTAAAATAGGAAAAATTGTTAAAAACACATAAATTATACTAAATATCTAAAAGCAACAAATAATCTCTAAAAAAATTATTTTTAGAAATTTAAAAGTAAAAAATAAAATTAAAAATATTATTTAATATAATATATAAAATCTGAAAATTTCATTTAAATAATTAGAAAAATATTTTAAATTATCTAAATACACATAACAAATCTAGAAAAAAAATCAAGAATTACAATTTGTTGGAATATAGTATTTTGAAATATTTATAAACCAAGAATTAAAAAATCTAGAATCATATATATTTATTGGAAAATTATCTCTAAATATTAAAAAAAAATTTAATAAAATAATTAATAAAATCGTTAAAATTCTTAAAAAGAAAATAGAAGTATTAGTGAAAACCTTTATAATTAGAATTTTTAATCTTAAATAACAAGAAACTTTTTCTTTGTCTTTATTTGTGGATTTTTAGATATTTAATATGATTAATGTTACTTGTAAATAAAATTTCTAATTTTAATATACTTTTATATTTAATTAAATAATATTTTAAATTTTGAAATATATTTTTTCAGAATTTTTATTATTATTATTTAAATAATATTCTAATATAATTAAACTTTTCAAATATAATTTAATTTAAAAATAATTAATTTAATTAATTTTTTAAATGAAAGACAACGCTTTTAAAAAAGCGTTGCACAAAGGGTTGTCTTTTAGCAAAAAATCCGCTGAACGACAACGCTTTTTAAGCGTTGCACAAAAGCGTTGTCTTTTTTTTAAAAAATCCGCTGAAAGACAACACTTTTTAAAAAAGCGTTTCAAAAAATCGTTGTCTATCAGCGAAAAAATGCGCTGAAAGACAACGCTCTAAAAAGCGTTGCAGAAAAGTGTTGTCTTTTAGCGAAAAAATACGCTGAAAGACAACACGTAGTGAAAAACGTTGTCTTTTCTTCAAAAAGCGTTGTCTTTTAGCGCTTTTTTCATGAAAAGACAACGCTTTTCGTCAAAAGTGTTGTAAAATCTGGAAAGACAACAAAAAGCGTTGTCTTTCCAGTGTTGTCTATTTCAAAAATTCTTGTAGTGTCTTTGTGTTGATTACTTGGTTTTTTCATTGAACTAAAGTCTTCAAATTATTATTATTTTTACATATTGAGTGTGGCTCATGTTGAACCCTGCAAATTCCCTGCTTCCATTAATTATACATCCCTAGGAATCAGTTTCTTCCATGCTCGAGAATGATAGAAAAAAGTCTAAACTGCTACTTTCTATTTCTTTTCACATTTATTTATAATTTGAGTTTGATTCAATTAGATATGGTTCAAATCATGTATTGTCTTCAGCATCATTCAGCACTAGGAGCAGCTCTGAAGCTGGAAGAGATATTAATGCAACAATTGCTTATCAAAGAAGATGACCAAATTTTTTTGCTAGAGATGACCAAAAACTTTTGCTTGAGCTACATAAAAGAGCTACTGATGGTTCATTTTTATATCTTTCATTCTCCAGCATATCCAATATTTTCTTATTTGTATACTAACTGGAATTATAATAAAATAGGTAACAAATTGATGTGACATTATGTAGATTAGGTATATAGAATTTCTATAGATTAGTTAAAAAAATCATACATATCACATGATGTCTTTTATTGAGATATAAAATGAAGACACAGAATAACATAATTAAAGTTTTTTTTGTTGATGCATATTTCTGTACACTAGTAAGTACCTTACATCGTAGAAAGAAAGAGCGGGGTAAGCTGCCTTTTGTAGTTACCTGCGCTTTTATTGAGATTAGCAAATTACGTGTATTTGACATCTGAGTTTGGCATGAATGTGATTTGACTAGCGGGTGGTACTTGTGGAATCAGTGGCACCCCTAGAAAAAGCAAGCATATCACAAGATGTCATCATTTTGCCTTTCTTTCTGGATGCCTCTATATAAAAAGCTTAAGTTGTCTAAATTTTCCCTTGTATTATCTTGTTAATATCAATACTTGTTACATTCAGGAGAGGATTTGCGTCATTTAGTTGTGGAACACTCGATGTGCCCATAGAAAGAGGAAGGCCCTATGCTAGGTTGAGTGAGAAAGGGGCAGATGGTATGCTATTTATGCTATTTTGTGTATCTTAAACAAGTTGGAACCATAATAGTTGCGAAATTGATTATTTTGATGGTTGACCGCCTAAATGATTGTTTTACCTTGGGATTATTTTAATCACTTGGCGCTGATGCTATGGAGTGATGATTTGAGAGTGTTGTAGTTTCATGTCTACTGAATGCATAAAGATTGTCTCTTAATTGATAGATATTAGAAGTTGAATTATCAAACAAAAGTAATGATATATGATTAGCATCAGTCTAAAAGTCATTGGAAGTGTCTGATGAAAGAAATACAATCCAAAGAGGACAAATTTTTTGGTGCAAGAGTATTTTATTGCAATATCTTGTAGTTTTCTTGTAGTGGCTGCTTCCATGAATCGTCCTCGATACGCTACATTCACATAGAAAATTTTCTCAATTTGCTTTTCTGAGAGTTATAATGGTGAAATCTATCAAGTGCCAGAATTTGAGGAGGCTGTATTTAATGCTCCGTCAAATAAAGTTGTAAGATGCAAGTCTAAATTTGGGTGGCATTTATTGCGTGTCCTCTCAGAAAGGTATTGTTTGTCATTTGATATGTAATTGGAACATGTCTTTGAATGTAGTTGATATGTCATTTCTTAATTTCTTCCATCCTAAACATACGGAGATGAATCAGTTCTTGAAATTCAACCTAATGAGTTTGTAATGAAAAGTGCAGCAACGAGCTGCAACCAACACCAAGAACACACTCAATACCCGAGTTTGTAAAGTTGATAATGCAATGCAAGAATTTAAAAGATAACACCAGGAACTATAGTGGTTCGATCACTTAAGGTGATCTATATCTACTATCGAACGGAATCGAATAATTCACTAAGCACGAAGATAAAAAAAACTAGAGAATACAAGATTACTCAGATCAGGGCTTTCTTGCAGATTGACACTATGAACCCTAACTCTCATGTATCTAACTATTCTCTCTGAATTGAAAAACTGTTAAACTAGAATGGATTGTTCTCCTATTTATAGAGAAGCAATCCCCCAAACGGATCCAAGAAACCGTTAGCCAGAAAAACCGCTTCATAACTGAAAAAATAACAGCTTTGATACTGCACAGTATCCTGTTGGCACAGAATCATGCTGGTGTGCAACTTACTGCTCCAGCTTACTACTCCAGTCCAGCATCCTGCAACTTTGTCAGCTTACTGTTCGAACAACTAATAGTTTCCTGTTGGGAATTTCCTAGTTGCCAGCCACAATTCTCCACCTCAGCTCAGAAATGCTCAATCCCAACTCGCCTGCAAACTTGTTAACTTCAAGTATTATCTTCTTTCCAGCTTAACACACTTACTAGGTTCCTGCAATGATCAAACTTTGACCCAGGTATAATCTTAGTAAGCATATCTGCAGGATTGTCTTCAGTTCCAATTTTTCTAGCTTCCACATCTCCTTTGTCAATCATAACCCTCACAAAATGAAACTTGACATCTATGTGTTTGCACCTCTCATGGAATGTATGATGCTTGGTCAGATGTAAAACACTTTGATTATCATAGTAAATAGTTACTCTGCCCTATTTCACACCTAGCTCTTTAAATATTCCTTTGAGCCATACTGACTCCTTCATAGCCTCAATCATGGCTATGAACTCTGCTTCAATGGTAGATAAGGCCACCACAGACTGTTGTGTCTTCCAACTAATGGCTATCCCATAGAGCTTGAATATATAACCTGTGATTAACTCCCTTGTGTCTATATTACCTGCAAAATCAGAGTCTACAAAACCTTCAAGAGTGTTAGTTGTTTGAGCATGCTTTTTAAACATTAATCCTAAGTTATCTGTACCACTTAGATATCTAAGCAGCCACTTAGTTGCTTCCTAGTGTATTCTCCCTGGCTCTGCCATGTACCTGTACCATACTCATTACCATATGCTATGCCAGGCCTGCTACATACCATAGCATACATCATACTTCCTACAACATTGGCATAAGACACTCCAAGCATATACTTCCTCTCTTCATCTGTTTTTGGCTTCTGATTTGTAGAGAGTTTGAATTGAATTCCCCACGGTGTGGTTACCACCTTAGCAATATACATGAATAATCTCTTTAGGACTTTGTTGATGTAGTCTGTCTAATAGAGAAATAACTTCTCTAGCCTTCTATCTCTTTTTATATCCATGTCTAAGATCCTTCTTGCTTCTCCTAAATCCTTCATTTCAAATTGTAGCTTCAATTTTTCCTTTAAGCTATCGATTCTGAACTTGCTCTTGCTTGAAATTAACATATCATCCACATACAGTAGCAAGAATGTATGTATGATATTCCATTCTTTTCCAAAGTACACACAACTATCATAGTTGCACCTTTGCAATCCTATGCTCATCACATAGCTGTCAAACCTTTTGTATCATTGTCTGGGGCTTTGTTTCAAGCCATAGAGAGATCTTTTCAATAAACAGACCTTTTCTTCATTTCCAGGTTGAACAAATCCCTTAGGTTGCTGCATATATAAGACTTCATCCAAATTTCCATGAAGGAACGTTGTCTTGACATCTAATGGATGTAGTTCTATATCATCTTGAACTATTAAAGCAAGAAGAATTTTGATTGATACATGTTTCACAACAGGAGAGAAGATCTCATTGTAATAAATGCCATCTCTTTGTGTGTAACCTTTTGCCACTAACCTGGCTTTGAACTTTACTTGTTCAGTTCTAGCTACCTCAATTTTCCTCTTAAAGATCCATTTACTACCAATAACCTTCTGGTTCTCTGGTTTCTTAACCAGCTCTCATGTATTGTTACTCTCCAGTGAGAGAAGCTCTTTATTCATGGCATGAATCCACTTCTCTCTATCCTTAGATCCCATAGCAGCTTTAAAGTTCTTTGGTTCTTCATACTCTATGTCTTGAGCTATGTTTAAGACATAGTTAACAATACCTACTTCTCCATATCTGGTTGGTGGTTGAATGGTTTTTCTTTGTCTATCTCTAGCTAAGCTGTAATCCCTTAGGTCTTGAGACTCCAGTCTCTCATCTTCATTACTGTGATCATTTTTTGTATCACCAGAGTTACTTAAGTCTTTTTGTACAGATTGATCTCTGGACTCCACCTGAACTTCAGTGTCCCCCTGTGATTCATCTTCTTGGGTTGACTGATTAGTAGAGGGTGTAAACACTTGATGGTTCAGATGTTGTTTATAGCCCATAATTGACTCTTTGAACACAACATCTCCACTGATAAAGCATTTCTGAAAACTTGGCTCCAAGCTCCACATTTTATACCCTTTTATACCATTTGGGTATCTAATGAAGATACACTTGATTGCCCTTGCCTCTAACTTATCCTGTCTTGTGTGTGCATATGCAAGATAACCAAAAACTTTTAGATAAGCATAATTTGAAGGATTTTCATACCATACCTCATTTGGAGATTTGAATTCAATAGATGAAGATGGACTCCTGTTGATGAGGAAAGCTGAAGTGGCTACTACTTCTCCCCAAAATGATTTTAGTAGACCAACATCTAGAAGGAGACACCTTACTTTTCAAGTAATGTTCTATTCATCCTTTCAGCCAATCCATTTTGTTGAGGTGTGGCTACAACAATTTTATGTCTCGTGATACCCTTTGACTTGCAAAATTCTTGGAATTTCTCTGACAAATACTCAAGACCATTGTCAGTTTAAAGTGCTTTAATTTCTTTGTAGTTTGATTCTCCTGTAAAGTTAGCCATTCTTTGAATTTGGCAAAGGCTTCATTCTTGTGTTTAAGAATATACACCCATACTTTCCTAGAATAATCATCAATGAAGGTTATGAAATACTTACATCCACCATGAGTTTCTGTTCTAGCCGGCCCTCATATGTCAGAGTGAACATAGTCAAGAATACCTTGAGTAGTATGTTTGCCAGTAGAGAAGCTTGTTTTTAGTGGACTTGCCTAAGATACATTGTTCACATCTTTCTATCTTAGCAATCTGATCTCCACCAAGAAACTTTTGTTTTGCCAATTCATTGAGTCCTCTTTCACTAATGTGGCCTAATATTTTGTGCCAAAGATCAGTTTGTTCTAAGCTCATTATTGTTGATGAGTCTCCAGTGATTATATTCCCAATCAGTGTGTAAAAGCTATTTGATTTCCTCTCTTTCAGGATTAGTTCATCACCCTTAGTTACAAGGATCTCTTCATTTTCAGTCTTGAACTCATAACCTATAGCATTCAAGATACCAAGAGAGATGAGATTTCTTTTAAGTTTTAGAATATACCTGACTTTGGAGAGTGTTTTGATCTTTCCATCATGCAGCCTCAATTTTATGTTTCCAACCGCCATAATCCTGCAAGAATGATCATCTCCAAGGAGTACTAAACCCCATCTCTCCATTTTTAAATCAGAAAACCAAGCTTTGATTGGGCACATATGAAAAGAACATCCAGAATCAAGCATCCATTCATCCTTTATCTGGAGGTTACTGATGCAAAACATGTCTGCACTGTCATACTCCTCTTGAGCTATTGAGGCTTGCTGATTGGCTGTCATCTTCTTCTTTCTCTCTAGACAATTCTTCTTGAAATATCCTACTTTGTGACAAGAAAAACATTTCTTTGCATCAGTTGAGTCTCTACAGACCTTGTTTGGTGCTGATTCTTGCTTTTGGTTGTTTGGCTTGGTTCATTGGTTTCCTTTCTTGAAGTTCTTGAACTTCACATTCAAATCTTCTCCTAGGTTTGGACTTTTCATTTCTGAAATCCCAGAAATGGTCCTTGTTTTGATAGAGACCATGACTTCTTCCAGAGTTAGAATTGGTGTCCTACCATATACCAAAGCATCCTTGAAGGACTGATAGGATTTTGGCAATACGTTTAACAAAAACAGGCTTTGTCCTCATCTTTCAACTCTTCATCTATATTCTAAAGATCATCCACTATCTTGTTGAATTCATCCAGCTTTTCCACCATTTTCTTTTCATCCTGAATCTTGAAAGAGAAAAGTTTCTGCTTTAGATACATCCTATTGGCCAGAGACTTTATCATGTACAGTGCTTGGAGTTTCTTCCAGATGTCTCTTGTAGTGGCTTCTTTACACACATCTCTCAGTGTCTTACCACACAAACACACTCCTTGATTTCTTCTCAATCAATTTCCTCTTCTCAGCATTACCCGATGTTGAGGCTTTATCTTCATCAATGAGAGCCTCCTCCACACCATACTGAATAAAGAGTCATTCCATGTGGACCTTCCATAGATTGAATTCTTCAATCCCTGAGAATTTATGTACATCCAACTTCATGTTGTTCATCATTGTGTTGATGTTCTTCTCCCCACATACGACGTCAATTATAATGAAAAGTGCAACAACGAGCTGCAACAGACCAACACCAAGAACACACCCAACACCCGAGTTTGTGAAGTTGATAATACAATGCAAGAATTTAAAAGATAACACCAAGAATTATAGTGGTTCGATCACTCAAGGTGGTCTATATCACTGTCGAGTGGAATCGAACAATTCACTAAGCACGAAGATAAAAAACCCGAGAGTACAAGATTACCCAGATCAGGGCTTACTCATAGATTAACACAATAACCCTAACTCTCATATATCTAACTATTCTCTCTTAATTGAAAAACTGTTAAACTAGAATGGATTGTTCTCCTATTTATAGAGAAGCAATCCCCCAAACAGATCCAAGAAACCGTTAGCCAGAAAAACCGCTTCATAACTGAAAAAATAACAGCTTTGATACTGTACAGTATCCTGTTGGTGCAGAATCCTATTAGCGTACAGCTTACTGCTCCAGCTTACTACTTTAGTCCAGCATCCTGCAACCTTGTCAGCTTACTGTTCGAACAACTAATAGTTTCCTGTAAGGAATTTCCTAGCTACCAGCCACAGAGTTCCATGAGAAAAATCAAGATACATTGTTTTTCAAAGAGGCACAACTGATTGATGTTAGAGAACCTGATCAAGTGTATGTGCATGAAGATTACAGAAAATCACTCTCTCTTTTTGATCAATTTGTAGATATGGGTCTTGTTCCTTTGGGGCCTATGAGCGATCGTCTTTTACAAACCCTTGTCAAGAATAAAGAGTTCAAAATGACTTATAGTGTTTATAAGGAAATGATATATGCTGGGGGTTTTCCAAGATATTTGTCATTGTCTGCTTTAATTGAGTGCTTAGTGCAACTCTGCAAGCCTAAATTAGCTTTGGGAGGAATTGGGTTGATGTTGAAGAAAGGGTATAGCATTACCTATATGTTGCGAATATTGTGTTGAATGGTCTTTGTTGTAGTGGATTTGCTGTTGAGGCTGAGGTCTTCTTAGATGAAATGGATAAAATTCCATGTCTCCGGATAGAGTTAGCTTTAATACTTTGATAAAAAGATTGTACAGGGAGAAGAGATTAGACAAAACTGTGAGTGTAAAGAAAAAAATGGAGTCTGTAAATATTACTCCCAATCTGATTACATATAATATTTTGATAGATGCTCATTTTATGGAAGGTCGAGTAGATGAAGCATTGAGGTTGTGAGAAGAGATGAGAATGAAAGGGTTGGAACCAAATGCTATCTTCTATGGCACACTTATAAATGGTTTTTTTTGTAAAGGTGATGTTGATAGATGAAAGGAAATCATGAATGAAATGTTGGGGAAAGGAATTTCTCCTAATAGAGTTATTTACGCATGTTTGTTGTGTGGTCTTTGTCAGAAGGGAAATTTGAAAGAAGCGAAGCAGTTATTCAATGATATGATAAGAAATGGGATTCGTCCTGATGTTGTTACATTTACAGGTATGATTAGTGGGCTTTGCCAGCTTGGGAGGACTGAGAAAGCTGTGGAATTGTTTAATTTCATGGTGGACAAGGGAGATGAACCTAATGGTACAACGTATAACATTCTAATTGATGGACTGTGCAAGGCAGGTCTTTTCATTGATGCTTTCAAGATTCTGGAGATGATGGTGGAAAAGGGGTAAAAATCCTAATATTGTAACCTACAATACTGTATTAAGGGGCCTCTGTTACCTTGGAAAGGTTGATGTTGCCATGAAACTTTTTGATTCAATATTGTTTAACAAGAAAAGCATTCAGCCTGATTCTTGGACTATTAGCACACTAGTCAAGGGGTTGTGCTGTGAGACCCGAGCCCCTCGTGACGTATTGACTAATATAGTTCATGCATCCATGCATTTTATGAATTATTGCATGTTGGTTATATGATACTTGTTTTTTTTATTATTAGCAATTGAACGTCTCTAGCTTATGTACTAAAGAATTATATTAGGAATGAGAAATCAGGTGTCAACATTTTATATTTCATATTAATTGCGAAATAAAACTTTGAAGGTAAAGAAAAAGAAAATTATATATAAATGCATGGATGTGTAATGTAAGTCTAATATATTTATATACATAGTACGTAAAAGTATATAAATACATACATTAATACATATATAAACTAATGAAAGTAAATACATATATATATTAATAAAAGTTAAGAAGATGACTCATAATTAGAGGGAAAGGCAGTAGGACGTGTGTCCGCTTCCTCAATAATTATTCATACTATATATTAAGATAGAATTAAAGGAGACAACAAGAACGTTAAAAAAAAAAGGGAGAAAAGAAAGAAGACTATAGGTAAAACTTCTTTTCAACATATTAATTCATTAAAGTAGATAAATTTCTACATATTCTTACGTTATAGTCCAAATGATTTTGTTGAAATTAACTGTGTGGAACCGTAATTTATGAGTTAATTAGTGGGTTAGGATTTCGTTAATTACATATATTTTAGAGAAATGATAATAACAGGAGGCATGTATTTGTATGTGATGGATTTAAGGAAATAATTAGTGGGTATTATAGTTCTGATAATTTAATAATGATTACAAAGATTTTACAAATTCCATATTCCATATGACTGCACATGCATATATAATTATAATATTAAAATCTTAACTTATGGTGGATATAATGAATCTGAGAGTTTAGTTCATTAATTGATATATTACATAATTTCCTAATGAATATTCTTTATTCTAATTGATAAAAGTTAAATTATGTGATAATTATTATTACATATGTGTATTTGTATAAATGAAGGATATCCTCTTTAATCTAATGATGCTGTAATTTGAGAAATGCGATGTAATTAGTTATGTCTTGAATTAATTTATATACTTGATTAATTAACTTGTATGAATTGCCTAATTTTAAAATGAGAAGTTCTTAGATTCTTCTAAAGTTATTTAAAGAGTATATTATTGTAACTATTCTAATAATAACATTTTACTAATAATTTTAGATTAGTTGTGTTCGCACAAAAAAGATAAAGAAGTTTCAAAATAATCATTCTGGGAGACGAGGTAAGTAGAAATTCATTTGCAACTACAATGCATAAATATAGTATTTTATGTGTTTACTTGTATTATATGATAATAGTGAATTTGCGTTTCTTGATATTGGTGATTACTTTTTATGTGTGATTAAAGATGATGCATTGACATTGAATTTTGTACATATCATTCATGAGCATAGATAGATGTATGCATAGAAGACATGTTGAGTCTGTGTGCACATCATAATCATACAAAGAAACAAAGTTAAAGCAAAGTTGACCACTACTAGTACATCGAGGCCGGTGGCATGTGAGATATGGATAGGCTGGATGTATTCTGCCGGTGGCATGTGAGACATGAATATGGCTTAAAAGTAAAAGTGTGACTATGGCATGCGAGCCATGGTTATGGTTCGAAGATATTGGGCCATAAGTATGACTTTAAAGCAAAGTAAAGTAAAGTACAGAGATTATTGAGCTAGCTCCTTTCCGATGTACTGTAGATGGGTCAAGGGCCCAACATAGTAAACGATATCAAAGCCATGCATTCACGATATTCTTAAAAGTCCTTACAGCCATTTGTATGACAGTGCATGCATGATTTCTGCTTACTGAGCTTTAGCTCACCTAGTTTATGCATTGTAGGTGCTGATGTATAATCTCATGGATTTACAGACTGTGTTGTTGAGTTCCTACGGGTTTAGAGATGGTGTACATGGATGACGACCTGTTGGGCTACGTTATGAGCTTATTTTGCTTTAAATAATGTTTTGATGAAAAACATGGATTTTTGTTTTATTATCACTTTCTGTTGGGAATAAGTATGTAAAATATAGAAGTGGGTGTGGCTTAACTTTATGATAAATGCTTCGAAGCATGCTATATATTTTTTTATCTAGTTTCAGGTGCAAGAAAAGTTATTTGTTACAGCGTTTAAAGAAAAAAAAAGTCACACACTCACTTACAGGTCTTTTAATATGAAAATCTATTACATGTCTAGCTATATTAGAAATGTTGTCATGACAGAGTGGTATCAGAGCCCAACTGATGGTTTTGTAGACTATCCATGTACATGATCTTAGAACCTGTGGAACGCAACCCAATGTCAGTAAGTTTTATTTTATTTATTTACTTTTGTATTCATATATTTCATGATTCATATTTACCATGTGATCTAGGATTCTATATATTAGTTGATAACAATGGTAAGAATTCAAGGTGAAAGTAGTGGAAGAGATAGATCCTACTGATGCAGAAGATTGGCTGAGAACTATAGAGAACATGTTTCAATATAGCAGGGTTCTAGATGAGGAAATAGTTGTGCTTGTAGATGTTTTCTTGTTAAATCACTTTAATGGAGTATGGTCTGGTTGTTGTCTGATGTCACTGTTATCGACACACTGCTTGCTGGGTGCCGCTACTAAGCCGCTGACTGCAGCAGCATGAGCTCGTGTGCGTAAATGGTCATTCGCAGGAGTTGGTACAGTGTTATGTGGTAGGTTATATTATGTTATGCTATCTATGAGCTTTATTTAAATTGATGTGATGAGTTGTTAGCAAGACTTCAAAGTATTTTTCTCATGCTTCAAACCTCTGCCAGTCAGTCATTACAACTATAGAAAACAAAGTTGCATCTCTAATTCTAATCTCAAGTTCTAATATCTATCCTAATAGTTGCCAGGGTTGGCGAGGCTTGTTTATGGATTAATTTTCAAGAATCAACTCAATAAGGCTCTATTTTTTCTTCTACTTGTGCTTCAGATTTCACAGACAGAAAGTTAGTAGAGGTGAATACAGTTGCATGGCAAAGCCCCTACACTATGTGAGTGCAATATTGCTCTCAAATTTTGAATTCATTACATGGTATTATTACTTGTACTTGTACGTTGAACCAACTTCTTTTTGATGCTTCTCCAAGTTTTGTGTTGGTTTGTGATGTGGTTCTCTTATCTCCATGGGAAATGTGACAGAAGAGATTTGCCTCAATCAATATTCTTATTAACAGAATGGTATAATATATGATACAATGTATAAGAGAATCTCTTCTAATATGGAAACAAGATATATACAAACTGATATAAAGATTATGATGTATCTTTTAAATCTTCTATGCTAACACCCCCCATCAAGCGAAGCGTGAGATTTGAGGCAACGCGAAACTTGGATCGAAACAGTTCAAAAAGCGGGCGCGGTAAACTCTTCGTGAAGATATCGGCTAACTACAAGAAAGATGGAGTGAACTGGGTATGGATGCGGCCACTAGCGACCAGTTCACGAACAAAATGATAGTCGATATCAATGTGTTTTGTACGCTTATGAGAGATAGAATTCTGAGACAAAAAGATAGTGTTGGGATATTTCTGTAGTGAGCGCGCGTCGCAACGCGGCAAAATTAATTAAATTTCTTTCCTAACCTAACCAACTAGTAGCTAGGGCAAGTCAGAGTCGATCCCACGAGGAGTGAAGAATAAACTATGTCACCTATGTTCAATTCAAGAGACAGAAAAGGTGGGGGGTTTTGAGATTAATTATCTATCACTAAATTAAATAAAACAAACCTAGAAAGCAAATTAAATAAGAGATCAATGGATGCAAATATTCCAGTTAACAGTTCAGTTATCCCCCAATCTCAATTATGTCTTAACCAATGTAACACCCCTTTCTCAGATTATCATGAAATTATCACCCCTAGTCTAACAACAAGCTCTGTTAAACCGAATCGTCTCTTAAGATTAGTTAAATTAGGATAAGATCTCTAATTAACCCTATTTAATTGAATAACCTAGAAAAAGCTCTCTAGATTTAATTCATTAAATGCATTAATCACCAAGACGATATGATGAACTAGACTCCGAATACACAAGCTCGATTTGATAATCTAGGGTTATGCTACCCTAGAGATGCACGACCTCTAGTTTACCACTTATGAAAATTAAATCACAACAATTAGGATTCATGATCTAAAATTCTAGCAGTCAATTATCAATTACTTAACCTAGGTGGTCAATCCAAATTAAGCATCAACAATTGAAAACATTTTGCACAAATAACATAATCAATTCCATTCAAACATCAAGAAGGGGAAACAAGATTAATTAAAACATAAAAGAATATGGGTTCAAACATCCCTGCTAACCGGAATTGAAAGATTAGCCGAGCATCTTCAAAATCGAATCCATCCAAACAATTAAAAACTCCATCTAAATTAATCTCCAAAATAAAGGATTAAAACCTAATTCTTATCTCTCTCTAATCCTCTCCCTCTCCAACTCTCACGTGTACAGTAGCTTATAAGTTAAGAGAAGAAATCTTCCTTTCTTTCCTTTTTTATTCTTCTGGCTGCGTGAATCCTCCTTTTTCTTGGCTAGGAAGTAAATTAAAATAGGGCTGCTTCTTTTGCACAAATGTAGTGGGCTTTTTCCTTCTTTGGTCTTCAAGCCCAATCAATATCACTTTCATGGCCCACACTTGTCTCGTCTCCTTCCTTAACTCCTCGAACACATCCTTTAACTTCAAAATACTCCATAAACCCCTAAAATAATTAAGAAAATAATATATGAAGTATTTGAAGACACAAAACATATATAGGTACAGAAACGGTGCATTCAATTATTTAAAAGATTATAAAATCACAAATATATCCACAATAAAATGCACCTATTTTCTATCTATCATGTAGTTATCTTGATAAGACAGAACAATATGCATAATAAGACAATGAAGTTTGCTTAAGTAAGTTCCCACGTATTACATGGTCATAAGCTTATCTTTATATGGATAAGATCATGTAATGGTTTTCCAAATGATAAGAAAAACCAACCTTAGAAGAGACATGAAGATATCTTCTAAGAGCAGTAAGCTGAAGGAACCATCAAGCAAGATTCTGGAACATGAAGTTGTTCAAAATCAGGAAGGAGAACGGGATTCTGGAACAAGAAGTTGTCCAGAATCAGGAAGCAGAGTAGGATAGGACACGCACGTCAGGAAGCTGACTACAAGTTCGAGAACAGGAGTTGTTCTGAAACAGAATCCTGGTGCGGAACAGAAAGCAGCATGGAACCACATCCTGATCAGCAAGCAAGGAAGAGTTACCGCTATCTATAGAGAAAGTAGGAAATAGCCAATGGATCCTTTGAAAGATAAGTGCTACTCTCATCCATGCAGTATGAGAAAGACCATGCAACTCAAAGAGGAGCAAAGTTATCTGGCAACTAGAGTAGCTACCCGTTGCATGAAGGTAAAAATAGTAGGCGTATTAAATGCACATGTCAGAGACAATTCAGAAGCATTTAATGTGAACACAAAGAAGATCTTGGAGATCAAAGCTTCAATTCAAAATGGAGAAGTGTTCCCCTTCAACGGATACTTCCCCAATGGATATATTCTCGAAATCTATAAAAAGAAGGTGTGGCTGACTGAAGAAATTGCAGAACAGGGTCGAGAGGAAAATCAGATATATTCCAGAGCTTCGCAAGCTTACTCTTGTTTAGCCACTAAATCTTCTAGGAGCAGTTTACAATTGTGATAGACCTTCAAAGATCAAGACTGCTCCGCACCAGTTGAAGAACCTTTTAGTTTCTTTTAACCATTTGTTGTGTGCTAGATTGTTTTAAGTTTGGTGTACTTAGTTGATAGGATTTGATCCTTATTAAGTTTTTGTAGTCTTGTATAGGCTATTTACCCTGTGTGGGATTTGGCCTAGGAGTCGTGTGACTCTTGTAGGTGATAACTTGTTAGGAAGTGGTTTGTAAAGTTGAGACTTGTAATTCAAACTGACCTAACGAAGTTCCTCCTCAGTGAAGGAGTAGAGTGGACGTAGAAGGATTACACCACCTTTGAACCACTATAAGCCATAAGTGTTTATTTGCTTTTGTCTATCTGCATTGCATTGTTGCATATCTATCCTGTTGCATTTGTCATAAGCATACTGGTCAAAAGATTGTGATAAAATCATCTTTGAAAAGAAAACTAGTTTTCATAACGAAACTCTATCTTTGTTTATTCCGCTACATACTGTGATATCGAGTCAGAAACCTGAATCAGCATTGTGCCAGGTTTCTGAAGCAAGTCAGGTTACTATCTTCTTTGTAGAAACAGGAACCTGTTCATAGAAAAGTTTTAAAATCGCAAAATCGATAGAGATTCATTCACCCCCTCTAAACCTCTGACCACTTGGGACCAACATATAGCACTACGATTATCACAGAGCAACATAGGAGGACTGGAGACCTGAAGGCCTAGTTCACGTAGAAGGTTGTCGACCCAAGCAACCTCGGAAGCTGTATTTACCAAGGCTCGATATTCAGATTTGCAGCTAGATCGAGCCATTGTAGGTTGCTTCTTCGCACTCCAAGAAATGAGATTAGGGCCCAAGAATATCGCATAGCCATAAGTGGAACAACGAGTGTCCGGACAACGTGCCCAATCTACATCAAAATATGTAAGAACATTCGATGGGCTTGAGTCAAAAGGAAGACCGAAGCTCAAGGTACCATTAATGTACCGAAGTATACGTTTAACTGCTTGGAAATGATCTTCCATTGGATTTTGCTGGAATTAGCTGACGGTGTTGATAGAATAGGCAAGATTAGAACGCGTAATAGTAAGATACTGAAGCGCACCAACAAGCGATCTATAAAAAATGGGATCACAAAAAGAAGGATTTGCTTGTATGAGAGAGACACCTACAATAAGAGGGTGGAAATAGGCTTGGAATCTAGAAGCTCAGCCCGAACGAAAATGTCCCTTGCATATTTGGCTTGACTTAGAAATAGACCAGAAAACGTGCAGTGCACCTCAAGACCAAGAAAGTAATTGAGGCAGCCTAAATCCTTTATTGCAAACTCGGACTGGATGCGAGAAATAAAAGCAGTAGCTGAAGATGAATTATTTCCAGTGAGAATGATATCATCCACGTACACAAGAAGATACAAGATACATGAGTTTTGGCGATATATAAATAGAAAAGTGTTGGCATGGCTGCATTTGAATCCGATAGATAATAAAAAAGCCGAGAAACGCTGATACCAAGCAAGAGGAGCTTGCTTGAGGCCATATAAAGCTTTATTCAGTTGACACACAAGAGATGGAAACTATGGATCTATAAAGCCAGGTGGTTGCTCTATATAAACAATGGTGCAAAGGTGGCCGTTGAGAAACATATTTTTAACATCAAGCTGATGAAGCGGCCACTTGTGTATGATGGTAAGAGCAAGGATTATGCGAACAGACGAGACTTTTACCACATGACTAAAAGTATGAGTGAAATCAAGTCCCAGAAGTTGAGTGAAACCTTGAGCAACAAGACGGGCTTTATGTCTTTCAATAGAGCCATTAGATAGATATTTAGTGCAGAAAACCCATTTGGAACCAACAACGTTAGTGTTTGCAGGACGTGGAACAAGATCCCAGGTGTGTTGGGATCGGAGTGTAGCCATTTCTTCTTCCATAGCGTGGACCCAGTGAGGATATTTCATTGCGTTCTTAACACCACGAGGCTCAATCGATGCAACAAATGCAGAAAATAGAGAGCCAGATGATGTAAGGGTCAAGTCCGCAGGGTATTTTGGCTTGAAAATACTGCTTAGACACGTGTTCGCATGAGATGAATGCGAGTAGGAGGTGCTGGTGGTGTTTGGGCTGGCGGCGATGAAGGGTCAGGGCTAGTTGGTGTTGGCGGATCTTGTGGAGGGTTTGGCATTGGAGATGAGACCAGTAATAGAGTGTGGAAAGCAACGCAGATACGACAATGAGTATTAGAATAAGGGGTAAAATGAGTTTGAGATTCAGGGGGCGGTGGGGAGTGTCGAACCGTAGCTGGTTCGATAAATGATAAATAAGGGAGACCAGAATGTGATGTGGAGGGCACAATTTTGATAAAAGGGAGACAGTGTTTATCAAATTGAGCATGACGATTGATGTATGTGCGATCGGAGCCAGGATCGTAGCAACGAAACCCTTTGTGTTGAAGAGAGTAACCCAAGAATACACATGGAATGCTGCGAGTGATGAACTTATAGGAGGCATATGCATGAAGGCATGGATATACTCGACAGCTAAACACATGGAAATTATCATATGCAGGCATGGTGCCAAAGAGAGTTTCATAGGGCGATTTATTTTGCATCACTAGTGTTGGAAGCCTGTTAATAATATAGACAGCCATACTGAAAACTTCAACCCAGAAAGGGAGAGGCATAGAGGAATAAAAGAGAAGTGCCAAGCCAGGCTCTGTGATATGTCTATATTTTCGTTCGGCCCAGCTATTTTGAGTTGGAGTATAGGGACAAGACATCTGATGGTGAATACCATGAAGATTATTGGTCCCGAGAGTCCTAAGTGGTCAGAGGTTCAGAGGGGGTGAATGAACCTCTATCGATTTTGCAAACTCTTTTAAAAAAAGTTATGTTATAATAGGTTTCTGACCTAGGGGCAGTAACCTGTCTCGAATCAGCAACCTGACTCTAAGCTCAATCAGGTTACTGACTCGGTATCAGAATGTAACGCAGTGGAATAAACTTGATAAAGTTCTTTTGGAAACCAGTTTTCTTTTATAAGTATGCTTTTTGTAAAAACTTTAATGCACGATGCTTATGATGTATACTGCAAGATAAACACACAAGGTTTATAGTGGTTCGAAGGTGGTGTAAGTCTTCTACATCCACTCTACTCCTTAACACAAGGAGGATCTTTGTTAGGTCAGTTCGAATTACAAGCCTCATTTTACAAACTTCTTCCTAACAAACTACACCTACTAGAATCCCAGACTCTAGTCGAAGGCCACAACCCACAAAGGGTAAGTAATCTATTTCTAGACTACACACTTAGCAAGGATCATATCCTTTCAACTAAGGTACACCATAAAACAACCTAGCGCACACAACACAATGGTTAAAAGAAAATAAAAGGTTATTCAACTGGTGCGAAGCAGTCTTGATCTTTGAAGCCCTATAGCTATTGTATACTACTTCTGGCCAAGGTTGAGTGGCTGAACATATATAAGCTTGAGAAGCTTTGGAATATGTCTGAGTTTCCTCTTGACTCTGTGTAGTATGTCCAGCTCTTTCTTCAGTCAGCCACACCTTCTATTTATAGATCTTGAGAATATATCCGTTGGAGGAAAGTATCCGTTGAAGGAAGACATTTTCTCATTTTGAATATGAACTCCAATCTCTCAAGATCTTCTTCTGTAGCCGCATTAAATGTTTTTGAGTTGATCTTGATGTGTGTATTTAATGTGCCTACAATTTGCTCCTGGACCTCTCTGTCATTCCTGCTGACCTGTCAAGTCGGTATGGGTCGAAGGCTAAAGTTCATGCAACGACTGCTTGATATCAGCTAGTTTTTCTCTTCTTTTTTCTGCATGATCTTCCTGATGCTGCTTCTTGTTGTCCTCAGCTTGCTGCTTCTCTCCAGCTTGCTGGCTTCTGTAATCTACTGATAGCTTTTTTTTGTAGCTTTCTGTTCTTATAGTCTGCTGACAGCTTCCTGTTTTCTTCGTTGACAGCTTTCTGCTTGAAGCTTTCTTCTTCCTTTGTCGCTCTTTCAACATGTTGTTCCCTATAGCTTGATGTCTACTTCTTGCAGCATCCTATCTGCTTCATATGCAGATACTTCATCTCAGCTTGCTGACCCTTAGAGAATGTCTTCTTAATTCTTCTAAGGTTGGTTTTCCTTAACATTTGGAAAATCATTACATGATCTTATTCATTGAGAGATAAGCTTATGATCATGTAATCAGTGGAAACTTTCTTTTAGCAAACTTCATTTTCTTATTACACATACTATTTTGTCTTATCAAGATAACTACTGAAATATCCCAACAATTTCCCCTTTTATCTTGATGATGACAGAACATAATAAGAACCAGAGTTATTAAATAAAAATGCTTTTTTATAAAAAAACTTAATGATTGTACAAGTACAATTACATTTTAGTTCAAAAGTAAGTAAGCTTCTACTACTCCATCTAGTTTTACTTCTTTCTTCGGTTTCTTCAGTTTGTTGTTTCCACGTTTTTCCACTAGGGAGTTCTTCTCCCTCTCTACCATCTCTGATCTCTGCATGCCTTTTTCAGCATGTTTTCATCAGCTTGTTGCACTATTCACATCTTCTTAGATGATCAACTTGCTGTCATTTGTTGCTTCAGATGGTAGGTGACTCCTGATTGCCATTATTAACTGTTTCCCCCTTACAATAAGGCTTTAGCAGTGGCTCTTCAGTGACTCTTGACTTGTAACTCTTTTCTCCCTTTCTGTCATCATCCTTAAGCTTGCTACTCAGGGGTGGAGTTACAATGCCAAGATTGGTTATCAGGTTGTCTTGTCTGACAGTTGCTGCTCAAAGCCAAGACAGCAACTTGTTCGTACTTTTTACTGAGCATCCTTTTTCTTATTTCTACCCAAGGGAATAAACTGGTTAGCCTCAGCAAGAACGAGACAAGAGGTCATGTACTTGATCGGTGGATGATCAGTTACCTGTGTAACTTCGTCAATGT
Source organism: Scutellaria galericulata (assembly GCA_946896805.1). Taxonomy (NCBI): domain Eukaryota; kingdom Viridiplantae; phylum Streptophyta; class Magnoliopsida; order Lamiales; family Lamiaceae; genus Scutellaria; species Scutellaria galericulata. The sequence goes on from OX335792.1 coordinate 12,159,663, forward strand.
CTAAGCACGTTCACCTAGGATCTTTGACTGGTGGTCTGGTTTTTCATTTTTCTTTTACTTCACCCAGATAAAATAGGAGCAGGGCCCTAGAGATCACAATGAATAAGCTCCAAAACTCGAGATGCATGTTTGTCATTATTAATAAATGGTAATCGACTGCTCTTGGCCAACTGGCAAGAAGAGCATAAAGTCGGATTAGGCAAAATAGAAGTAACAACCAAATGTCTTAAATTGTCTAACAAAGAAATAGTCTTATAGGCAACATGCCCAAGACGAAAATGCCACAAATCATAAGTGTAGCACCCCGGATCAAAATGAGCATAATTGAATAATTAAATATTTGAACCCCGACTTAATAATTATGTGCGTATGTTTTGACTGTTTAATTTAGTACGTGCGTTTCACATACTTGGCTAACGCCAGTTTTAGTTTTAGATGGGTATATTTTTCGTGACATGGAACCTAGAATATGATTTTACCAAGAGATTATATCGGAAATACGAGAAAACAAAAACAAACTAGCGGTTAATCGGAGACCCGTAGTTCAACTAACGAAGGAAAGGGTAAAATTTTGATAAAAGGTAAAAATAAAAATAATATTTTAATGAAAGGTAAATTGAGATATTTTTGGTAAATAGTAACTTTTCCACGGTAAAAAGGTAAATTCCAAAATCTATAAATAAGGGCTCATAATTTTCAAAACTTATACGTTTTCAAAGCCGACGACCCGAGCGACGCTCGCGACGCGAACACGTAAGTTCTCTTTCTTTTCTTTTCCTTTACGTTTTTAATTTCTGCCGTCGGGTGCGTGCCGGGTGCCGGGTGTGCGCCGGGTGCCGAGTGCGCGCGGGTGTGAGCGCCGGGGGTCCAGCGTGCGCGGGCGACGGGGACCGAGTGGCTGAGGAAACTCGGCAACTGCCGGGTGATGCGCGAGCCGTCGGGTTCGCTTTCGCCCGACGCCGGGTGCTCGCGAGCCCCGGAGCACGTAATGCCGTATTTTCGATCCGTCGTATCATTAACAAACGTTTTTCCGCCGGGACCCTTTACAACTTTAATTATACTGTATTTAAAATCTAAGAAAAATACCGTAAATGTGTAGGCTACTTGTTAGACTAGTCTTGGAAGTTTTGGGTTGTTGGACGTACTGTTATATCTATTCACGCAGTAACCACTATACGAGGTGGGGGTAATTTCTAACTCTGGATCTGTTTACAGCTTTCCCTATTTATGAAGTATGATTGGGAATCTAAGTGTTGTGTTTATACTTGCTGTGCCATATTATATCTGTGAAAGGACCGAGGTCCTCCGATCATGCATTCTGTTCGTCCCCTGCTATTTTCTACTACTCTGTGGAGGTGTCGTGAGCCTCTTTAAATGCACTAACGGTGAGATACCGTTATATAGGGTAAGACGGGGGAATCCCGCACCTATTCGTCCCTTGCCATTTCTAATATCTGCTTTGCATATATCTGTGCTGTGACAACGTGAATGTAAGTTAGCTTTTCGGTATTTAAATTCTGTCTGGAGTCTTATGAGGTGGATGTTATCTCCACTGAGTGTATTCAACGCACTCACCCCTTAATCTGTACTCACACTACAGGAAATGAGGAAGCTGTGAACCCTAGACGGAGGGAGATAGTGCTAGCTGTTGGTTTTTCTGATAAATGGTTTAGTTAAAACATTTCCAAACACGTTTTCAAACAGTTTATGATCTGTATATATTTTTGGGTACTTATGAGGATGGGAGATCCTGATGTTTAGCTTCCGCTGTATATGATGTATATTATCGGTGTAAGACCGAATGTTATCGGCCGAGGCCGAAGGTTGTTGTGAGATGGTTTATTATCGTCCCTTATCTCTTTCTTCTGTTGTCCCTTGCTTAATTCTTTCTGTATGTGTTATGCGTCCCTTGCTTTTCTATCTTCACGCCCGGGTAAAACTCTGATATTTTTGACTAAAAGATTTTGGGACGTGACAATAAGAGCTAAGAAGGTGGGTCTTGCGTAGAGTAGCCACAAGTGCCGGTTGAGCAGACTCTAGAACATAAAGACCGCGTTCACGATGGCCACGAGTGAGAATGGTTCCTATTGCTCTATTCTGAATGTGAAAGTGAGTATCAATAAAAAGAACATCCAATAGACAACAAGTTTTTGGTGAGATGTGGAACAACAAGAACATCCAATAATTTAAATTGAGAGGAGAGAGAGATGTCACTAGTATGAGAGATTTTGAGATTGGCGTCGTTGCCACCGATAACACGATCAGGGCCATAGTATATTAAGGCCGAGTCAAGCATAGAACCGTTGGGTGTCATGTGAGCGGAGGCTCCCGTATCAAGAAACCAATCAAATGGAGAAGGAATGGTAACCTGACATTGAGCAGCGAAGGCCTGTGATAGGTTGGAAGCTGGTGCGTGAGACTGGCACACAAAATTTCGATCGAACCGATGCTCACAATCAAAAGCATCATGCATCTCTTCCCGACAGAATTGACATCGAGGTGTGTATTGACGACGACCACGGCCACGAGAGGAGCCTCGGCCGCAAGAAGAGAAGCCGTCGCCTCGAGTGGAACCCCGATCACGTCCATAGGAACCTATTGCTGTGAAAGCTATCGGAGGAGATGGACTATCTTCCATTGATTTTTGAAATAACTTGTGACTGGTAGCACGAGACAGAAGATCCGAGAAGGAGGGCAGCAGGTCAAAAGCCATTTGAGCAGCAGTGAAACTCGAAAAGACAGGGCCTAAACCACGAAGAAACCAATGTGATTTGTCAGTGTCGTCAATGGGACGACCTATGACAGTAATTATAATGAATTGTTTAAATTTCTGGTTCTATGGAGTTGAGTTTGCAGGTTCATAATTAATACTTCAGTTCCAGATGCATTTAGATGGCTGGAGACAAGAGATGGGACATTGCAGACAAATGAAATGTACGATCTTCTCTCTGTTACTTTATCAAGTGAGGTGGACACTGAAATTCCTTGGTCGAAACTGTGGTGGAAGACAATATTGTCTAAAGTATCAGTGTTCTCATAGAAGTGATCAATTCAAGCTAGAATACCAACTAAGGATAATCGTGTGAGAAGAGGAATGTTAATGGCGAGGAATTGTTGAGATGCTCAACGTGCAATCATCATACATAAACAGTATAACACATGTTCGCTTCATATCCAGTTGCACTCCTAATCTGGTCATATTATGCAGATGGATAAGAGTCTTTCTTTTGTATGTTGCCTCTATCAAGGAACACTTTGTCGAGTTCATTAATTTCGGTCATGGTTCAGTCGGAAAAAGGATTCTTGGTCTAATTTAGCAAGGTGCTTTGTGGAGAATTTGGAAGAATAAAAATAAGTGTATATCAAAAAAGTAGTTTTGAGCTTGGACAAAATTATTGATGGAATCAAATTTTACTCATAGGAAATTACTTGGAGCTTATTATCCCTTTGCATTCTGCTACCTTTTCATAATTGGATCTCATATCCCCTTAATTGTTTTCTCTCTAAATCATACTTTTCATCCCAACTTTTCTTCAATTTTGGTTCGTGATGTTGGGTTATTTTAGTACCACTTTACTCAAGTTAATGAAGTTGACAATTAGCTCTAAAAAAAAAAAAGTCATTTCGATTTCAATTGCATTGTATTTTTATTGGAGTTTTCAATGAATCAGTGATGCTGCAGGCTGCAACCCTTTTGAAATGGGGAATAACAATGTTCAACACACTTTATAAATAGTTATGCCGATATAATTGTTGGAGAAAACGCAAAAACCCGAGTCAAAGCATCTTCTTCTTTCTTCATTTCTTGTACGGTTGTACCCACTCCACTGCAAATCAAATCCAAGAAAAATTTCAGAGCAGAGCAAAGCAATGTTAAGAGCTTCATCGCTTCATATCTCCGCCTTTGTATTTCGTTCTCCTTCGTCTATCGTCGCTCTTCTACCCGCCCTCATTCTTCGCCGGAAACCTCTCTCCCTCTTTCACCACAGAGCTTCCCACTCTTTGCCCATATTTCGCCCTAATTATAGCATTTGCAGCACCAAATTCAGTCGCATGCCCGCTCAATCTCGCATCCTCCACGCCATAGGTCTTTTCAATGCCCTCTATCAGAACGCACTATCATTTCCATTTTCTTAAATCATCGGTTTTGAACTTCTCTTTGTCAATTTCTTATTGTGTGTTTTTTCTCTTTATTTATTTTTGAATTCAATCCTTGTACTGGTATAGATGATTACGCCGTCTTCTTCTTTGGGTTGGTTTATTGTTTATTTTTTCCTCATTTGAACTGAATTTTTCAAAATTTTTTTTTTTTTTTTTTAAGTTGGTTAATTGGTGGTGGTTGTTTATAGATTTATTTCTAGGTTTTGGTCTTTTATCGCTACTATATGCTAACTGGTAATTGGAGTTTATATATTGAGTGTGGTTCATGTTGAACCCTGCAAAGCCCTTGTTTTGGTAAATTGTAAATCCATGAGATTCAGTTTCTTCCAGCTTCACTTTTATTTATAATTTGAGTTTGATTCAATTAGATATGGTTCAAATTGCGTATTTTTTTCCAGCTTCATTGAGCTCTGGGAGCAGCAGCTTTGAGGCTGGAAGAGAATTATTAGTGCAGCACTTGCTTATCAAAGAAGATGATCAAAAGCTCTTGCTTGAGCTACAGAAAAGAGCTGCTGATGGTTAGTTTCTATATCTTTCATTATTCAGCTTGTCCAATGTTTGCTCCTTTGTGTACCACTGGGATGATAAGAAAGTATGCAACACCATTGCTACAACATTATGTGGAATAAGTATGTATGTAGGTTTATATAGATCACTGGCGATTTTAGAAAAGCAAACATATTCCCATCTAATCTGCAAAAGTCTCCTTTTGTTGATCCTCATCGTGATATTATAGGAATACATAAAATAAAATAGTTAAAGTGTTTTTTGTGGATATATAAGGGTGGGATTTGTAGAATCAGTGTTGCCTCAGGAAGAAAGCATATCACACCATGTCATCATTTGCCCTTTTTTTTTTTTTTTGTGTGTGTGGATTCCGCCATTTAATAAGCTTAATTTGACCTTTTCCATGTCTCATGTATGTGACATAATTACTTGTTATATTCAGGAGAGGATTTGAGTGACTTGGCTGTGGAATACTCGATATGCCCATCGAAAGAGCAAGGTGGTATGCTCGGTTGGGTGAGGAAGGGGCAGATGGTATGCTCTCTATTTGTTATCTATGTCTAGAACTAGTTGGAACCAGAATAATGACAAAATGATTTTTTTTACGGAGGACAACTTAAATGATATTTTTACCTTGAGATTAATGAACTTATGTAATCAGTTGGTCCATTTTTTATGAATATAATAGATAAAAATTGAACTTTTGCATTTCGAGGCTCTAGCCCTTTGTGAATTGATGATTAGTAAGCCGCTTAGCTTCATGTATTGATGTACAGATTGGCTGTAAAGGATAGATAAGATAAATTATGAAACTTATGTAATGTTATAATGATTAGAAGATGAGTTTAAAAGTCATTGGAAGCATCTGATGGAAGAATGTGACCCAAAGAGAATGAGATTCTGTTGCAAGAGTGTTTCTCTGCAATATCTTGACTTGTAATTTGCCTTATACTGACTGCTTCCATGAATTCTCCTTCATGCACTGCATTCATGTAGAAATCTTTCTCAAAATTATTTTCCCGAGAGTTGTATCTTGATGGTAAACTATATCAGGTGCCGGAATTTGAGGAAGCTGCTTTTAATGCTCAGTTAAATAAAGTTGTAAGGTGCAAGACTAAATTTGGGTGGCATTTGTTGCAAGTTCTGTCAGAAAGGTAATATTTGAAATGTAAATGCAACATGTCTTTACATGAAGTGGATATGTTGTTCTTGATTTCTTCCATTTTCTCAATATTTAGAGAGGAATCAGTAGTTGAACAGATTCAGCCTAGTGAGCTCCATGAGAAAATGCAAGATCCATCTTTTCTTGAAGAGGCGCAACTGATTGATGTTAGGGAACCTGATGAAGTGTATGTGATGATTTCCTTTCCTGCTATACTTCAGTTTCAGCAAAAAGACTGAACAAAGAGAAGAACATAGTTGAGAACGAACTTATAGTTGTGTGTGGAACTTTGGGTTGAGGGATTTGATGATGATTTGAAATCCAGAGCTACAAATCAATTTTTGGTTTGGATTGATGTGGATTTGAAATTCATCTCTCATTTTGAACTAATTTTTGAGTGATATGGATGGATTTGAAATCCACTTTAATTTGGTGTCTTTGAAATCCATTCATTTCATCTTCAATCCAAACACAACCTAAGAGGCAAAAATGCTTGCAGCATCCCCTCACAGCCTCACCCCAGTAATTGAGGCATGCAAGATTAGGATACACCCAATGTTAAAGTGTTCTAAAGGAAAATTATTAGGAACGAAAGTTTCAACTTCCCTCCTTAAACGACATTCAGCTTAATCCTTAAAACTGGGCCAGTAAAGTGGGGAAGATATGCTTTTCACGTTTGTTAGTACATTGTGAGTAAATATGTCTTCCTAATTTTGATTTAGTCTATTTAAAACAGGACCAAAGCCTCATTGCCAGGTTTCAAAGTTCTTCCACTTCACCAATTTGGAAACTGGGGACCAGAAATTACAACAAAGTTTGACTCAGAAAAGGATACGTATGTTATGGTAAGTACATAAACTTTAGTCCTTAATTATAACTGCACACTGCATAAGTTATGAAGCATAATCTTGGCCTGAGACTCTGCTGCTTGGCAAACCCCTTTCATGATAGTGATTTTCAATACTCCCCTCATAATCTTGGCTTGTACCATGATCCTACTTTTTGCTGCTCTTCTCAATAAATATGGCTCATGTTGAATTTCTATATAAGTTATTGATATCATTTGAGCCTCAGTGGTAACTTAAAAGGTTAATGAATCTCTGCATGCTATTGACATTTTCCAACATGTTATCATTACTTTTGTTTGATAATTCAACTTCTAATATCTATCAATTAAGAGCCAATCTTTATGCATTCAGTAGACATGAAACTACAACACTCTCAAATCATCACATCAGCTCCAAGTGATTAAAATAATCCCAAGGTAAAACAATCATTTAGGCGGTCAACCATCAAAATAATCAATTTCGCAACTATTATGGTTCCAACTTGTTCAAGATACACAAAACAACATAAATAGCATACCATCTACCCCTTTCTGACCCAACCAAGCATAAGGCCTTCCTCTTTCGATGGGGACATCGAGTATTCCACAGCCAAGTCACGCAAATCCTCTCCTGAATGTAACAAGTATTGATATTAACAAGATGATACAAGGGAAAATTTAGACAACTTAAGCTTTTTATATAGAGGCATCTAGAAAGAAAGGCAAAATGATGACATCTTGTGATATGCTTGCTTTTTTCTGGGGTGCCACTGATTCCACAAGTACCACCCGCCATGCCAAACTCAGATGTCAAATACACGTAATTTGCTAATCTCAATGAAAGCGCAGGTAACTAAATATGGCAGCTTACCCCGCTCTTTCTTTCTACGATGTAGGGTACTTACTAGTGGACATAAATATGTATCAACAAAAAAAAACTTTAACTTTCTACGATGTAGGGTACTGTTGGGCATCGATCCAGTATACACAAAGCTAACCAAGCTATTACACTGAGTATAGCTAAGATACATGTTTACTAGAACAAATCTAAAATAACCATAAACAACAAGAGATGAGAAAAGAAAGCACCAGCACATCCAACGGATGGATTTGGGAGAGAGAGTTAGATCAACTCTCTATACTTCGGTTCAGTCCCCTTATCTTCCTCAGATCACATCACATAAAGCACCACGACCAGCGGGGGCTCCTTGGGGTAGCAACAGATGCAGGTCCTTTTTGCTTAAGAAGTGTCTTGTTTACTGATCATAATGCTATAAGAAGGTAAACAAGGAGTGAGAAAGAGGGTGTCTTGTTTACTGACATATGCTATATAGCTTAAGAAGTGTCTTGTTTACTGATCACACAAAGTGTCTTGTTTACCTTGTTTACTGATCTATAGAAATTCTACATCCTCCTTTTTTACTGATCATAATGCTATAACTGTCTTGTTTACCTTAATCCTTTTTCCAGTTTGGTTTTCAATTAGCACCTTCCAAGTTTTGAACTTATCAATAACATCAGATTTTTGCTTAAGAAGGAACACACACTTTTCTGGAATAATCATCAATCACACAAAAAATATCTATTTTCAGCAGGGGTAGCAACAGATGCAGGTCCCACACATCAGCATAAATGTACTCAAGGATTTCAGAACACTTAGATGGATTGGGGAAGGGGGAAACATGGAAAGCAGATCTTGTTTGCTTACTTAGAATGCATGTTTCACACACAGGCACATCAGACACAAGGTCACCACATAGATACTTGTTTTTATGCAAGATTCCTAGTCCCTTATTACTTATATGACAGTCTTTTATGTCAAAGATCAGTTTGATCATGTTTAATAGAATTAACATGAGAGACAGGTTTTGCACAAACAACATACATGTTATGCATTCTAGCAGCAGTAAACACAACATCATTATCTTTAATCATATTCATTTTTCCTCTTCCTCATTCTCCTATGAAACCAGAGTCTTCAAGCATAGCACAAGACATGAGATTGTTATTCAGATTTGGAACATGTCTTACATTCTTTAAATTAATCACATTTCCATTTTCAAGTTTCAAGCAAACAAAGCCAATACCTAGCACATTACTTTTGCTGTTATCAGCCATAGAGACAGAACCTTTTTCCAATTTCACATAGGATGAAAACATGCTTAGATGAGGGGTCATGATTTGAGCATGCAGAATCAAGAAGCCAGTGATTTTCACTTAGATTATCAAGCACAGAGTTAGCATGACCTGAAATAAATTCATCAGAAATCATAAACACATCACCCATGTTTTCAGAAACATTGTTAGCCTGTTCATTAGGTTTTTCCTTAGGTTCAGTACATCTATTATCATAATGGCCAGGTTTTCCACAGTTATAGCATTTTCTGTTTTTAAACTTTGGCTTAAAACCATCTTTTTTCTGATTTTGACCTTAAGATTGATTCTGATTCTGATTAGGTTTACCTTGGTTACTGGTGAAGGGTCTATTTTGAGAGTTGTTTTTAGGCTTTCCTTTTACAAAATTAACATCACCAAGAGACCTACTGGTTTTAGATGTTTTTAAATCCAACTCTTTGCTTTTTAGACCATTAATAACAGTATCCAAAGTAACCTTATCCCTACCATATTTGATAGCAGATTTAGCATCATTATAGGAATCGGGAATAACATTCAAGAGGACAATGAGAGTATATTCATCAATATTCTTGTCACCAGTCAACTTTATGTCTTGAACAAGTTTAGTGAAAACATCAAGATTAGCATCAATATCTTTACTTAAATCAAGTTTGAATCTGAAAATTTTTTCAAGCAAGAACATTTTTGATGGCAAAGATGTTTCAGTATAGAATTCCTCCAATTTATCCCACAGAGATTTAGCTGAATCATGCTTTCCTAACTTCCTTATCACAGAATCAGACAGATTAAGTATAATCAAAGAATAAGTCAGTTCATCAAGTTCATTTTTCACATCATCAGTGGTTTTATCATCATAAGTCAAAGTTATAGCTTTAAAGCACTTCTGTTGCACAAGCACCCCCTTCATCTTTTGTTGCCAAATAGAGAAGTCACCCTTCCCATCAAAAGAAGCAACTGGATAAACATTCATGATCACAGAGAGCAAGAAACCAGACAAGGATCACACAGAAAAACAGCAACAAGATGAAACAGGATATCAAACAAGATAACACACAGAGCTTGGTTAACCCCCTCAGCCCAGATTCCAGGGTCACTAGATGGACCGGAGAAGGTGAGTTTAGTGGGGAACCAGAGAGATAGGCAGCAGAAACAACAAGGTAGGTCAGAAACACACAAATAGATCAGCAAAGCAGAGAGATAGATCACAAACACATAAGAGAGATCAACACTCAAGCAGCAGATCAAACACAAAGAAAGAGCCTTAGCATGCTGACACTATACCAACAATCAGACCTCCAAGAAACTGATCCACAGGATCTAACCAACAGGAATATAAAAGAGGAGAGTTATAGCCTTGATACCTGACCTCCACAGCACCTACTGGATCGATTTTATCAACAAGGCTCTGATGCCACTGTTGGGCATCGATCCAGTATACACAAAGCTAACCAAGCTATTACACTAAGTATAACTAAGATACATATTTACTAGAACAAATCTAAAATAACCATAAACAACAAGAGATGAGAAAAGAAAGCACTAGCACATCCAACATATGGATTTGGGAGAGAGAGTTAGATCAACTCTCTATACTTCGGTTCAGTCCCCTTATCTTCCTCAGATCACAACACACAAAGCACCACGACCAGCGGTGGCTCCAAGGAGCCCGAAGGAGAACACCAGATCTAAGCACACCCTTAACCCAGGTAACCCACATACACCCAATTAAACAAGACAATTTTCAACACATGAATCACTGACTTGAAGAGGCTCAAGAATCTCACAAGGCAACGGCTAAATTTCTCACTCAGAAAAGGCCCGGAAACCCACCCTCTTTCTCACTGTCAAAACTTCACCTCTCTCTCTACAAAACACCCATATATAAGGAACCAACCTCAACCAAGGACAGCCAGCAAGGGGGCAAGGACAACACCGGTGGTGGTGCGCGGCCATCGCTTGACAGAGTACTGGAACTGTACTGGAGAGAGAGAGAGGGAAGGAGGGCGCCGCGGATAGGAGAGAGAAAGGGGTTAGGGTTTGTGAGGAGCAACAAAGGAGAGGGAGGGATATATATGAAGGGAACCAAAGATCAGGATTAAAGATCAGGAAAGGATGGCTCAGATCAAAAGCCAGCTAAAGAGATGGGAGCTGGGCCTGGGCTTCCTTCGGGCTTCAACTTGGGCCGCCAAGGATTTGAGTCTGGGCCCAGATGCACACTAAATGAACTAGCCCAACAACTTACAGGTACTTACTAGTGGACAGAAATATGTATCAACAAAAAAAAACTTTAATTATGTTATTCTGTGTCTTCATTTTATATCTCAATAGAAAACATCGTGTGATATGTGTGATTTTTTTACTGATCTATAGAAATTCTACATACCTAATCTACATAATGTTGGAACAATTTGTTGCCTATTTTATTATAATTCTAGTTAGTATACAAATAAGAAAATATGTCAACAATTTGTTGCCTATTTTATTATAATCCAGTTAGTATACAAATAAGAAAATATTGGATATGCTGGAAAATGAAAGATATAAAAACGAACCATCAGCAGCTCTTTTATGTAGCTCAAGCAAAAGTTTCTGGTCATCTTCTTTGATAAGCAATTGTTGCACTAATACTTCTCTTCCAGCTTCAGAGCTGCTCCTAGAGTTGAATGATACCGAAGACAATACATGATTTGAACCATATTTAATTGAACCAAACTCAAATCACAAATAAACATGAAATGAAGTAGAAAGTAGCAATTTAGACTTTTTTTTATTATTCTCAAGCATGGAAGAAACTGATTCCTACGGATGTACAATTTATGGAAGCAAAGGATTTGCAGGGTTCAATATGAGCCACACTCAATATGTAAAAATAACAATAATTTGAAGACTTCAGCTCAATGAAAAAACCAAGTAATCAACACAAAGAAGACGACGTTTTCATCTGTGCTAGTACAATACATAAAAGAAAAAAGGGGCAAAAAAACCCCGAAAACATAAAAAGAAACTAGCAAGAGAATTTCAAAATGATCTCTTAAGAATATGGAAAATGATTCAGCGTTCTGATGGAGGGCATCGAAAGACATGTGGCGATGCAATATTGAGCGGCCATGCGACTGAATTTCAAGCTCCAAATGTGATAATTGGAGCAATAAATTGGCAACGAGTGAAGCTGCAAATGTGATAATTGGAGCAATAAATTGGCAACGAGTGAGAGGCTGTGGGGTGAAAGAGTGAGTGAGGATTCCGCCGCAACGAAGAGGGTAGGTTTTCCGGAAGATGAAGCAAGGATGAGTGAGGATTCCGCCGCAACGAAGAGGGCAGGTTTTTCCAGAAATTGAAGCAAGGAAGCTCTCAACATTGCTTTGGAGCTGAAATATTTCTTGATTCGATTTGCAAGGAGAAATGGAGAAGAAGGTGTTTCGACTTTGTTCGCTTCCTGAGGTTTAACGTTCATATATATGGGTACAAGTATAATGTTCATTAATAATTTGTACTGATATATATGAACGTTAAACCCCAACAAGCGAACAAAGTCCAAACACTTTCTTCTCCATTTCTCCCTGCAAATCAAATAAAAAATATTTCAGCTCTAAAACAATGTTGAGAGCTTCCTTGCTTCATCTTCTGGAAAACCTGCCCTCTTTGTTGCGGCGGAATCCTCACCCACTCTTTCACCCCATAGCCTCTCACTCGTTGCCAATTTATTGCTCCAATTATCACATTTGGAGCTCGAAATTCAGTCGCATGACCGCTCAATATCGCATCCTCAAGGCCACATGTCTTTCAATGCCCTTCATCAGAACGCTGAATCAATTTCCATATTTTTAAGTGATCGTTTTGAAATTCTCTTGTCAGATTCTTTTTATGTTTTCGGATTTTTTTCCCCTTTTTTCTTTTATGTATAACATCGTCTTCTTTGTGTTGATTACTTGTTTTTTCATTGAGCTGAAGTCTTCAAATTATTGTTATTTTTACATATTGAGTGTGGCTCATGTCGAACCCTGCAAATCCCTTGCTTCCATAAATTGTACATCCATAAGAATCAGTTTCTTCTATGCTTGGGAATGATAAAAAAAGTCTAAATTTCTACTTTCTACTTCATTTCACGTTTATTTGTAATTTGAGTTTAGTTCAATTAGATATGGTTCAAATCATGTATTGTCTTCAGCATCATTCAGCTCTAGGAGCAGCTCTGAAGCTGGAAGAGAAGTATTAGTGCAATAATAGCTTATCAACGAAGATGACCAGAAAATTTTGCTTGAGCTACATAAAAGAGTTGCTTAAAAGAGTTGGTGATGGTTTATATCTTCCATTTTCCAGCATATACAATATTTTCTTATTTGTATACTAACTGGAATTATAATAAAATAGGCAACAAATTGTTGTGACATTAGGTATGTAGAATTTCTATAGATCAGTAAAAAAATCACACGATGTCTTCTATTGAGATATAAAATGAAGACACCAAATAACATAATTAAAGTTTTTTTTTGTTGATACATATTTCTGTCTGCATTATGAAGTTACCTGCACTTTCATTGAGATTAGCAAATTACGTGTATTTGACATCTGAGTTTGGCATGAATGTGATTTGGCTAGCGGGTGGTACTTGTGGAATCAGTGGCACCCAAAAAGAAAGCAAGCATATCACAAGATGTCATCATTTTGCCTTTCTTTCTAGATGCCTTTATATAAAAAGCTTAAGCTGTCTAAATTTTCCCTTGTATCATCTTGTTAATATCAATACTTGTTACATTCAGGAGAGGATTTGTGTGACTTGGTTGTGGAATACCCAATGTGCCCATCGAAAGAGGAAGGCCTATGCTTGGTTGGGTGAGAAAGGGGCTGATGGTATGCTATTTATGTTGTTTTGTGTATCTTGAACAAGTTGGAACCAGAATAGTTGCGAAATTGATTATTTTGATGGTTGGCCGCCTAAATGATTGTTTTACCTTGGGATTATTTTAATCACTTGGCGCTGATGCCATGCATTGATGATTTGAGAGTGTTGTAGTTTCATGTCTACTGAATGCATAAAGATTGGCTCTTAATTGATAGATATTAGAAGTTGAATTATGAAACAAAAGTAATGATATATGATTAACATGAGTCCAAAAGTCATTGGAAGTGTCTGATGAAAGAAATACGATCCAAAGAGGACAAATGTTTTAGTGCAAGAGTATTTTATTGCAATATCTTGTAGTTTTCTTATAGTGGCTGCTTCCATGAATCCTCCTCGATGCGCCATGTTCACATAGACAATTTTCTCAATTTGCTTTTTTGACAGTTATAATGGTGAAATCTATCAGGTGCCAGAATTTGAGAAGGTTGCATTTAATGCTCTGTTAGATAAAGTTGTAAGATGCAAGTCTAAATTTGGGTGGCATTTATTGCGAGTCCTCTCAGAAAGGTGCTATTTGTCATTTGATATGTAATTGGAACATGTCTTTGAATGTAGTTGATATGTCATTTCTTAATTACTTCCATCCTAAACATACAGAGAGGAATCGGTTCTTGAAATTCAGCCTAATGAGTTCCATGAGAAAAATCAAGATACATTGTTTTCCAAAGAGGCACAACTGATTGATGTTAGAGAACCTGATCGAGTGTATGTGCATGAAGATTACAGAAAAACACTCTCTCTTTTTGATCAATCTGTGGATATGGGTCTTGTTCCTTTGGGGCCTATGAGCGATCGTCTTTTGCAAACCCTTGTCAAGAATAAAGAGTACAAAATGGCTTATAGTGTTTATAAGGAAATGATATATGCTGGGGGTTTTCCAAGATATTTGTCATTGTCTGCTTTAGTTGAGTGCTTGGTGCAACTCTGCAAGCCTAAATTAGCTCTGGGAGGAATTGGGTTGATGTTGAAGAAAGGGTATAGCATTAACCTATATGTTGCGAATATTGTGTTGAATGGTCTTTGTTGTAGTGGATTTGCTGTTGAGGCTGAGGTCTTCTTAGATCAAATGGATAGAAATTCCATGTCTCCGGATAGAGTTAGCTTTAATACTTTGATAAAAGGATTGTGCAGGGAGAAGAGATTAGACAAAACTGTGAGTGTAAAGAAAAAAATGGAGTCTGCAAATATTACTCCCAATCTGATTACATATAATATTCTGATAGATGCTCATTTTATGGAAGGTCGAGTAGATGAAGCATTGAGGTTGTGGGAAGAGATGAGAATGAAAGGGTTGGAACCAGATGCTGTTTTCTATGGCACACTTATAAAAGGTTTTTGTTGTAAGGGTGATGTTGATAGAGGAAAGGAAATCATGAATGAAATGTTGGGGAAAGGAATTTCTCCTAATAGAGTTATTTACACCTGTTTGTTGCGTGGTCTCTGCCAAAAGGGAAATTTGAAAGAAGCGAAGCAGTTATTCAATGATATGATAAGAAATGGGATTCGTCCTGATGTTGTTACATTTACAGGTATGATTGGTGGGCTTTGCCAGCTCGGGAGGACTGAGAAAGCTGTGGAATTGTTTAATTTCATGGTGGAGAAGGGAGAAGAACCTAATGGTACAACATATAACATTCTAATTGATGGACTGTGCAAGGCGGGTCTTTTCAATGATGCTTTCAAGATTCTGGAGATGATGGTGGAAAAGGGTAAAAATCCTAATATTGTAACCTACAATACTGTATTAAGGGGCCTCTGTGACCTTGGAAAGGTTGATGTTGCCATGAAACTTTTTGATTCAATGTTGTTGAACAAGAAATGCATTCAGCCTGATTCTTGGACTATTAGCACACTAGTCAAGGGGCTGTGCAGAGAAGGCCATCTTGATAAGGCGGAAAAAATTAATCGTGTGATGATTGAACAGAACAAACCTCCCGATGTTGCACCATATACCATACTAATTGGAGCTTATCTGAAGGTCAGAAATATAAAGAAAGCTGTGAACCTCTGGAAGGAGTTTTTACAGTTAGGATTGAATCCGGACTCGAGGACTTATAGTGCTCTAATAAATGGCTTATGCAGATGTAACTGTGTGAATATTGCAAAAGGTATTTTTACTAAAATGAGAATGTCTGGTCCTAGTCTTACCTTGATTGACTACAATACATTGATGGCTGCCTTATGCAAGGAGAGTAGCTTGGAGCAAGCAAGAGCTTTATTTAGGGATATGGTTGGTGGTAGTTGTAAACCTGATGTTGTCTCATACAACATTATGATTGACTCAACCATTAAAGCTGGGGATATTGAGTCTGCCAATGAATTATTGGTTGATATGCAACTAAGGGGTCTACGTCCTGATGCTCTGACTTTTTCAGTTTTGATTAATCGGTTTTCAAAATTAGGACTGATGGAAGAAGCTAAAAGTTTGTTTGAAAGAATGAAAGCATCTGGCTATCCCCCACATACCTGTGTTTATGATTCTTTACTCAAAGGCTTCAAGGTAAAGGGTAATACCGAAGAAATAATCTGTTTGCTACAGAAAATGGGGACTGAAGGTGTTGCTCTTGATGATGAACTGACATCTACTATCTTAAAGTGTATATGTGATTTACCTCAAGGCCATGATGTCGCAAAGCTTCTACCAAGTTTTACACAAGAGAAATTAAAAGGCAGTAGCATTCCATGTGATGAATTGTTAGCAAGACTTCAAAGTATTGTTCCCATGCTTCAAACCTCTGCCAGTCAGCCATTACAACTATAGAAAACAAAGCTGCATCTCTGATTCTGATCTCAGGTTGTAATATCTATCCTAATAGTTGCCAGGGTTGGTGAGCCCTGTTTATGGATTAATTTTCAAGAATCAACTCAATTAAGCTCTGTTTTTTCTTGTACTTGTGCTTCAGATTATGCAGACAGAAAGTTAGTAGAGGTGAATACATTTGCATGGCAAAGCCCCTACACTATGCGAGTCAATATTGCTCTCAAATTCTGAATTCATTACCTGGTATTATTACTTGTACTTGTACGTTGAACCTACTTCTTTTTGATGCTTCTCCTTGTTTTGTGTTGGTTTGTGTTGAACTTTTGTATGATCTACTGATATCTATCTCTGAGCATGAGTGGAAATTTAAAAGGTTTATTTATGCCCATATGATATGTGGTATGTTATCTAATAAAGAATTATATTTTAATTATGAAGAACTGGTGTATATTTTACTTTTGACTAATGCTATTTACTGATGATTAAATTAAAGTCTTTTGTCAGTAGTTTTCTGCAAGTAGAGTTTATATTAGATTGTACTCTAGTATCACTCCCTAGCATGTCAAGACTTTTTTTTTCGAAGGTAATTAAGCACAAACCAGAAACATTAGGAGCTTTGACTTTCTTTTGTAATGTCTCTTAAATTTTTAAAATTAACTGTATATAATGATTTCACAAAAACAGATTTTTACCTTTGAAATATTTTGTTTACTTCAGATGTATATAAACATGATATCTTCATGGAAATGAAAAAGAGAATTTACTGGATGAATGCTCCTGATTTTTTTTTTTAAATCATTTTTTCCATTTTATCTCATTATTACACTGATAGTGATCCATTGGCATTGCTTCTAAGTGTGTAAAAGTATACTTCCCTATCTTGTATCTATGTTATCAAGCTCGCAAAGTTATTGATGAAATGCTATTCTTGTCAAAACCACTGTTAATTGCTATTCACCTCTTAGGAGCTCTAGCTGCGGCATCTGGGATGGCTGCAGGACGCAATTTGTTGATGATTTTTTTGGTGGCATCCT
The DNA here is from genome assembly GCA_946896805.1 of Scutellaria galericulata. Lineage (NCBI taxonomy): Eukaryota > Viridiplantae > Streptophyta > Magnoliopsida > Lamiales > Lamiaceae > Scutellaria > Scutellaria galericulata. Next base: position 12,177,153 of record OX335792.1, read on the forward strand.
TCTATAATTGTCCTTCTGGTGGTGGATTTCTTGATATGGTAATCATCTCAATGGTATTACTCTTATTTGCTGGAATTATATATGATGCATTTCTTGTGTGTTTACCAGTTTTGCGAGCTGACAATATTCTAAAATGATAGTTTTACTTGATGGCTATTCTGTGCATGTGTTTGAATATGCATAAAAAAGTAAATCGCAATTAACATGTTTCCAAATTCCAGCCTAATTGCTGTCTTTGTAATTAACTGAGAATTATTGTACAAGACACCATATATTGTGAATAGCTTGGTTCTTTCTTTTCTCAAAGATTTTGTATAAACAGTTAAAAACAAATGATTGCAATTCAGTATGCCCATTATCTCTAGCAATTTGAGTTCCAATCGTGGTTATAAGAACATTAGATCCAGACTTGGAAAGAACATATGCTTGTGTCAATGCAAGTACATATCATCATTGCTTTCCAGATTATCCATCTCTGTTTAGGAACATCTTGGGTAACATAATACTTTTGAGTGATTACTTAGTTCCAGAGAGTATTCTCAATTGTCATTTTTTGTTGCATCTTTTAGTTTCAACTTTTCAATGGAAGTAACAACTGGTCTAATATATCAGTGCATGCAATTTTCAGGTCCGTTTAAAATGCGAAAAAAACTGGCCAATCTGACAGCTTCTTGATAGTCCTGAGTCAACAGTGTAATTTCCATTCTGTCATCAAATCTTAAATATTCATATTATCTCCACATGGATCAGGTATTGGTTCTCTGATCGAAGCAAGCTTATTTTGGAGCATATTGATGATTATTTGTTTGTTGTCACAACTCACAAGCTGCTGATACAGTCTTGAAGATAATAAGCTTTCCCATGGGAAACATAATTATCCATTGTTTCTGTAACTTCTCTTGCTAAAGTGAGAGAAGACAATCAAATGTAGCCTAATATGTGAATTAGCAATTAAGTTCTATGAGTTTATGTTGGTAAAAAATTATACTAGTCAGTTTCCTCCATGGGAATGAAAAGTCTAAAGTTCAATCTTACTAATTAAGATAAATGGAACCTGTGACCAAGGGTGTACACGAACTGAGCTTGAATGGGAGAGGGTTGTTCATGTTCGTATTCATTCCTTTAATAATTGAACATTAACAAACGCTTCACGAACATGTTTATTGATTTTTTATAATGAAAAAAGTTAAAAATATTCATGCAAAAACAAAAAATAATGTTCACGAACAATCAGTTGAAAACATATGAATAATATATAATAAATATAAATGTAAAAAAGTTATATTAGAAAACATTAAAATCAAAATAAATATAAATGAATATTAAATAAATTAAGTACACAAGTGTTTAATATGAACATGTAACATGTTTGGGAACATGTTCCTTGACTTATAAAATGCGTAAAACGGGACTTAATATGACCAGAAAAGAACACAATTGCCTCCAAGGAAAATAATCAAACATAGATAAATAAATAACACCTCCTAAAAAAGTAATCAAATCAAAATAAAATTAGATATGTATTGAGTCAATTAGGTTAAGTCAAAATTAAAATAGAAAAAGAAAATCAAGGAATAATTAAGGGCTCTAACCATGAGGAATAATAATTAAGGGGCATGGAGGTGTAAAATCATTCTCTATGTTGAAAATCCGATGAATCTCTACCGGAGTTTTGGTCTTCACGATCATGTCGGCTTGCAAAGAGCTTTGAGTTCAGAGATGTGCAGCAATCATATTCATAATATCATTTCATGCACGCATGTCAAATCTACTCATGTAATATATATAATAATAGAATATTTGACTAATATATTTGTTCATAATAATACACAACCCAACATTCTACTACTCATTTCTATGATTGTTTCAATCCACATCAACTTGGATGTAAAATTTAGTAATAATCATACAAATGAAGTCCTAAAGTTAAATTCACACAAACATACATTATATTAACAAAAAAAAAAAAAAAAACCGTTTTTATCACAATAATATATGTAAATATATTAAATGAATTACATTTTAAAATCATCTTCGTGGTAAAATACTTGGTCTAATTTAGAGATATTTGACCTTATAGTAGGTGAATATATTAAAACTCAACATTAATGTAATTAGACCTCTCTAATAAACGGAATTATTTAAATTATAATTAAATAAATTATTAAGAGATCTTTGACTAGGAAATGTTTTATGTTGGACCTATAGAGTAATATTTTTATTTATCTAACTAAAAATACAATAAAAAAGTTAAATTTTTTTTAAATATAGTAAAAATTTTTGTACAGAATGATGAAAATCCCCAATATAAGTCTTTTTTTTTTAAATTAAACAAAAAACTAAAAATATTTACAAAAACATCCAAATGTTTAAATCTAGTCTTTAGAGATGAAATAATTTTGTCAACTACAAAAATAAAATAATACATGATCAATTTCCATCTTAGATGCAAGCGACATCGCCGTCACGATGCGATAAATTAATTAACGGCGATGCCATAAAATTAATTAAATTCTTCCTTACCTAACCAACTAGTAGATAGGGCAAGTCGGAATTGATCCCACGAAAAGTGAAAAATTAACTATGCCACTTATGTACAATTCAATAAAAATAGCAAAGATGAGGGGTTTTCAAATTATCATTATCGCTAAATTAACTAAATAAACTAGAAAAATTAAACAAGACATCATCCAATTTTTCTCCGAGATTCTATGCCAGCATGAACACCGCTGGGGATTTCGTCTTCAACACGAAAAGCGTGCCTTCGAATTCGGAATTTGACGATGAGTATTACAGCAGCTTCACTTCTGATCCAAACGCTTCGAATTCCGGTTATCGTGTGGTGTTCAGTGACAGAGCCTCCATTTTTATTCTGAAGAGAAATGGGTAGCAGCAACTGGTTAGTCCTCGTTCGATTCCCCCTCCATCGGAGAATTACTACCGAGCAACTCTCTATTTCGATGGGGTTTTCACACAGTACTATCATCCGAGGAGCTTCGGAAGCAATCCACGGTGGAGTGCTGCTAGATCTTGGCCTGATAATATCTGCTTCAACATTAATGGAGAGAAGGGCAGTGGAGCTTGCGGGTATAACAGCGTGTGTTGGCTTGAGAATCAGAGACCTGTTTGCCAATGTCCGAAGGGCTTTTCGTTGGATGATCCAAGCAATTCCTGTGGCGATTGTAAGCCCAACTTTGTTCAGAACTGCATTCAAGGTGAGAAGGGAGATGAATATGAGTTGCTGGAGATTGCAGATACTGATTGGCCTTTTAATGATTACCAAGAAATCAAGCCTAGTACGCAACAAGAATGCCGTGGCGCTTGTTTGAATGATTGTCTCTGTTCTACTGCGATTTACAGAGATAATACCTGTTGGAAGAAGAAGCTGCCCCTCTCCAATGGCAGAGTTGACACAACTCTGAATTCCATGGCCTTTCTCAAGTTCAGAAAAGGTGACATTCCTTTAGTAGATCAAAACAATGGAGATTCTGATGCTAAACAGAATAGGGACCAAAAACCATTGATAGTTGTGATATCAGTGCTTTTAGGGAGCTCTGTGTTCATCAATCTCTTGCTGATTACTGGAGCTTTACTCCTTTGTTTCCTCATTTACAATAAGAAACTCAATGTTCTCAATCCTGTTCGAGACCCTTCTGGATCAAATCTACACTGCTTTAGTTACAGAGAGCTTGTGCAGGCTACCAATGAATTCAAAGAAGAAGTGGGAAGAGGTGCTTTTGGGATTGTATACAAAGGGGTGATACCGTACGGTTCTAGAAGCGTAGTTGCAGAGAAGAAGCTGGATAGAGTGGCTCAAGATTCTGAGAAGGAATTCAGAACCGAAGTGAAGAATTTGGTTCGTTTGCTTGGGTTCTGCGATGAGGGCCTTCATCGTTTACTTGTGTATGAGTACATGAGCAACGGAACCCTAGCAGGGTTTCTATTCGGTGATCTAAAACCGAGCTGGAGACAGAGGGCTCAGCTTGCGTACGGGGTCGCTAGGGGGCTAACATACTTACACGAAAAATGTAGCACCCAAATCATCCATTGTGATATAAAGCCTCAGAACATACTTCTTGATGAGTACTACACCACGAGGATCTCAGATTTCGGGTTGGCTAAGCTCTTGATGATGAATCAGAGCAAGTCTCTGACTAATATCAGAGGCACAAAAGGGTATGTTGCTCCCGAGTGGTTTAGGAACACACAGATCACTGCCAAAGTTGATGTTTATAGCTTCGGGGTGGTGCTGTTGGAGATCATTACGTGTAGAAAAAGCCTTGAGGATTTGGACTTTGAAGATGGCGAAAATCCGATTCTCACTGATTGGGTTTGGGACTGCTTTATTGAAAGAAGGTTGGATAGATTGGTGGAGAGGAATGAAGAGGCATTGAATGATAGAGAAATGGTGGAGAGATTTGTGAAGGTGGGGATTTGGTGCATTCAAGAAGATGCGTAGTTAAGGCCAACGATGAGGCAAGCTTATCAAATGCTTGAAGGAATCGTTGAAGTCTGGGTGCCCCCATGTCCGTCCTTCGCCTCAGCTGCCTGAGAAACGAGATGTCCGAACTCAGTGAACTTGTGATCTAACAGTCACAACAATTAGTGCTATGTTGCTTTTGTTTGAACTAGTTAAGTTGATTAGAATTTAGAGGCCATTGTTGAACTCTATGAATTAATGTATTCAGGAACGAAGTAGATGCAAGTGTTACTTATTAGGTAGGCTGCATCTTATCAGAAATAAAACTCAGCATAGACTGCATAGTGTGATATATCTTCTTACATTTTTTACTCTAAATTTTGAACAATCCGTAAAAAACCCCATGAATTCTCTAACAGTCTGCAGTATATTTCGTAATAAAAAAAAATATTCTATAATATTTCTTATTATTAATTTTTTTACTTTTTATTTATTATAAATTTGTTAATATTCATTATTATTGATAATCAAGTTTTGATCTTTATTATTTTTGTCACTGTTAAAATATTTATATATATTTAAATCTTTTTTAATATAATATTTTAGCCCATATTTTATTTTTTACATTAATCAAATTTTAGAAAATAACTTAAACTAAATGAAAATAATGTAAAATAAAAATATCAACCATTAATCAATAATATTGCTATAATAATGGGGGATTAATTTTCTAAATTTGAATTTTTTTCACATAAATGTTAATTTTCTTAATTAGAAAATTCTTCTCACAAATAATAATAGTCAATGATCAGTATAAGAAACAAAAAATTAAAAGAAAAAAAATTAAAATAAAAAATAAAATAAAATGAAAATGAGATCAAAATCTTGAGGGGTTAGTCATGATTAGCTTGATGGTTTTGTCTATGATCATGATCTTGTTAAACCCTTTCACCTATTTGTAGTCAAGATCATGTTCATGATGATGATGTTTTTTTCTAGAATCATGATCGTCACCTTCACCTGTTATAGTCGAAAGATCTTGAGGTTAGATGAGAGTTAGTTCAAGTACTTAGCCCACAATCTCAGCCCATTTGTAGTAGGAAGCATGGGCTGATTTACATATATATATATATATATCCCAACACAAAATACAAGCCAAGCCCATTTTTTTGAAGTCAACACATCATTAGCCCATTTCTCTATAAATATCCACCCATAGCCCATCAGCCCCCAATGCCCATTCCACCCACAGCCCATCAGGTAAAGAAAATACGCAGCCTGCAGTGCGCAGCCAATTGATATTTCGTTGCTTTTTTTTTTTTTTTTTTTCTTTTATCTTTCCTAAATATAGATACAAATATTGAAGGATAAAGAGACAATTCAAGAAGAATTTTCATCAACAACAAAGATCAACTCTCTTGAAATTTAGATGTGGATTTCTTGAAATCTTTCACCACATTATTCAAGGTAATAGTTTTTTTAATTCATTTAATATGTTTATGAGATATGTATGAAAAAAATATTAATATTTGATCTTTATACTCTCTTTTTACTTGAAGATGGGAGATGATTTACTTGAAAATTCTCTAATGCTTTATATTGAGAGAGATTTTATTAAAAATATAGATATAGACTCAATTATTGATGTATTTTATGTTTTGAAGTTTCGTAGGACACAACTTATGTAAAGTTTGAAATATTTTTGTTATGTATAAATTTTAATGTGCCGAAACTTTTACTTTACAGCCCACCCCACTATTAAATTTTGGACCCGCCCTTGGTAGGAAGCATCTAGAGTGTATTTAGAGCAGATCTAGCCTACAAATTAGTTCAAGTACTTAGCCCACAATCTCAACCCGTTTGTAGAAAGCATCTAGTGTATATTTAGAGTAGTGTAGAGTCATTTGGAGTAGGAAACAAGTAGAGCATGTTCTAGGGAATAACTCCTAGTCATTACATGTTCGACTGAACAAATCCTAATCGTTAGATCAAGTTGATCTCTTCCCTAAATTAGAGGGTGGTTTAGTAAAAATAGGAATAGAATTCTCATTTGTAAGCCATAGGATAAATAAGGAAGAGAAAAGATTCAATTTATTAGTCGATATTCATGAAAAATGAGATCAATTTGTTCATGAAATACAAAATGAGATCAAGATCTTGATGAATTTATAAAATGCAAAATGAGATTAAGATTTAGTCATAATTAAATTGGACAATTTATCAAGATCTTGACCAATTTATAAAATACAAAATGAAATTAAGATTTAGCTTGACAAACTTATAAAATGCAAAATGAGATTAAGATTTAGTCATAATTAAATTGAGATTAAGATCTCGACCAATTTATAAAATGCAAAATGAAATTAAGATTTAGATTGATCGATATCCAGGAATTTATAAAATGCAAAATGAGATTTAGCTTGATCTCGACGAATTTATAAAATGCAAAATGAAATTAAGATTTAGTCATAATTAAATTGGACAATTAATGAAATACAACATGAGATCAAGATATTGACCAATTTATAAAATGCAAAATGGAATTAAGATTTAGTCATAATTAAATTGGACAATTTATGAAATACACATGAGATCAAGATTCACATGATTAGTTTTTTCTATGACCGTGATCTCATTGTGATTCTTTGATCTGTCATGATTGGTTAGTCGTGATTAGTTTTTTATATGATTGTGATCTCATCGAGATTTTTAGATTCTTCGATCATGATTGGTTAGTCATGATTAATTTTTTCTATGATCATGATCTCATCGAAATTTTTAGATTCTTCAATCATATAATGTCATGATTGGTTAGTCAATGATTAGTTTTTCCTATAATCATGATCTCATCGAGATTCTTCGATCATATGATGTCATGATTTTCTATGATCGTGATCTTATCGAGATTTTTCGATCGTATGATATCATGATAATGAGGGTTTTTTCTATGATCATAATCTTGTTAGACACCCATTCTAATTTAATTAAGTGAACAAAATTAAGAGAACAATTAAAGGAGATTCTTCCATCAATTTCTTTGATCACGATCTTGTTAAACAAAAGGTTTTTTTCTATGATCATGTTAGACACCAATTCTAATTTAACTAAGAGTACACTTGAAGAATTGATCACAATCTTGTTAGATGATTATGATCATGTTAGATACCAATTCTAATTTAATTAAGAGTAGAAGGAGATTTTTCGATCACATGATCTCATGATAGTGAGAGTTTTATTGCAGTCAGAATTGCTAATTCGTAAACATTAAACTTCTCGATGAGAAAATGAAGAATTGTAGTGAGAATATGAGAAAATGAAAAATTGTAGTGAGAATATTCATCAATTGATGTGCAATAAATCAAGTGAACATCTCCATTCTTTTCCGCATCTCTTATTATAACACAAAATTTTACATTTATATGTTTTGTTCTCCCATGCTACACATGATTCTTAACAATCGAAATAGCTCAATTGTTGTCCCACCATAGCTTCTTTTGTATATAGCTTGATTTGAGGCAGTGGCTGCAACAATATACTCAGCTAAAAAAGGCTCTGCTTCCAAGTGAGAAAACATATCCAAATGTGATCTTGGAATCACTATCCACAAAACCTTCAACTTTGCCATCAGTTTAACGATACTATATGTGAGAACATATCCAAATGTGATCTTAGAATCACTATCCACAAAACCTTCAAATTTTACATCAGTTTAACGATACTATATGCCAAAATCTAAAGTACCTTAATGCTCTTTTTTCCAACTCAAGCTTTGTGAATAACAACTGACCTTAACCAACTGGCCAACAACATTGACTAGGTCAACTCAACCCGTCACACATAATATGAGACAGTCTCACACAAAATCTATTCTTTATTGCACACCAATTGCGTGGGTGAAGTGAGATAAAGTTTACAAGAGTAAAAGAGTCAGGGGTTGGGTGTCAGAAATGTTAGATTGTTCAATATGACATTGTTGTGTAAATGGTTGTGGAGATGGTAACGTGTGAAAACATGTTATGGGTTAAGGTTCTTAAGTCTTCTCTTGGTGTTGAATACTCTAGGAGATATAACGTCAAAAAATGGTCGATTTGGTGGAGGGACTTAAACGAGTTATTATATGGTGAGGGGAGGGGGTGTTTTTTGTACCAACATTAATGTCTCTCTTGGCAATAGATATGCCATTAGTTTTTGGAAAGATCCCTGGGTTCTTAAGGGTGTTGTCTTAGAGTTAGATTTAGGATATTATATGAGTTGTCTTTGAAGAAACATGGGTGTGTCAGAGATTTCTTTCGTCTAGAGGAAGAGTCTTGGGTTTGGTTTTTTAGGTAGAGAAGATATATTAATTATGATGAATTGTTTAAATTTCTGGATCTATGGAGTTGTGTTTGCAAGTTCAGTTTCAGATGCATTTAGATGGCTGGAGACAAGAGATGGGGCGTTCCAGACAAATGAAATGTACGATCTTCTCTTTGTTACTTTATCAAGCAAGGTGGATACTGAAATTCCTTGGTCGAAACTGTGGTGGAAGACAATATTGTCCAAAGTATCAGTATTCTCATAGAAGTGATCAATTCAAGGAGAAAACCCCTAACCTATAGGTAAATCAAGGACCACAATCTAATATAGTTTCTTTTGACCTATGTTACAACTGCAGAAAACCAGGTCACTAAGCAAAAAATTGTCCTTATCCTCAAGTGCACAAATATCCCGAAGAAGAAATGAAACAAATGAGAGAAAAGAGGAAAGATGAGAAACAAAGTTGAGAGCACTTCTTGGTGAAGTTGAAACACTAAAAGCAGCAAGCTCATCCAAATAAGAGTCAAAAGAACAAAGCTCATCAGAGAGCAGGGAAATTTTTGTTGCGAAATTTCGCTAATTTTGAGTCTTCGAAATTGAAACGGGGGTTGAAAAAATTTCGTTAGTATTTCACCGAAATTTTGTCGAAATTTTGGTAAATTTCGATTTCGATGAAGTTATAGTAGAAAATGTTTGAAAATCTCAAAATTTCGATGAAATTTTGGTAATTTCGTTTCGATTTCGATTTCGGTGAAATTTTAGTTTTTTTACCCCAAATAATTATAATATTTTGTAATGAATTACACCAATTTTTGAAGGGAAAAAATTGTATTTTGAACCTAAATAATATTATAATTTGCACATTATAATTATAATGTGTATAATACAATCGAATAATTTTCTAACATAAATGTCATGAACATATTCATGACATATTCTAACATAAATTTTCTAATAGAGGGGCATATGAATGACATATTCATAATTACACTCCAAATAAGTCTAATGTCATGAGCTTGTACCAATATTGTGTAAATCAAGATGGTATGCCAACTTATTCATTTGAAGCTCCTAGAAGTTCTTTTTGGCTATAATAATAATGTATTCAATTATTTTGAATTTCTTATGTTATTATACCAGACAACATTTTAATAATAGTTAATTCTAATATTAGTTGTAAATATGTCATTTTGTTTGAAATTTTAAGTTGAATATATGTATTAATGTTAGTTATAATATTCTATATAATACCATATCCAAATTCCCAATTTTTAACAAAGTTTCTGACATTTTTCTAAATTTTACTGAAATTTCCACTGAAATTGAAAATTTCATCAAAATTTTCATAAAATCAATGTACTGAAATTTCTACCGAAATTGAAATTTTCGTCCTTATCGGAGAGTGATAGTGATAGCTCTACCTCTAATAAAGAAGCATTGTTATGACTAATGGCTAAAGATTGTGAAGATGAAGATGATGAGGTATCCTCCCAATCCTTTGATGATTCTGGTAGAGAAAAGCTGAACATGATCCAGTCCTTTAGACAGTTCATGAGTGACTTTGAGCAGGTAAACTCAGCTCATGAGGAGCTTAAGGAGGAAAATCTAATGCTCAAGAGTGAGCAAATTGCACTAGAAGAAAAACTCTTAGACCTTGAGTACCACAGTACAAAATGCAATAATGTTAGGGCAGAGGTCTCCAAGTTCAAACTGCTAGTCACTAAGCTAGAAACTGTGAAGGTAAGCCTACAAAATACAATTGATGTATATAGCAGATCAGCTACGATGACACAAGAATTTATCGTTGAGACTCAAAACGCCTATAAGGAAATGATCTAGGATACAGTGCTGAAACTTCTCAGAATACAACAAGCACAATCAAAGCTGAGAAGTTTGTTTAAGAAAAAATACCCTTTTCTGAAGAGTTCTACCAACCAAAGGAAGTCTTGAACAAACCAAACACAACTGATAAGGGAAATAAACCATTATCAAAAACTACAGAAAGTAAGACTGCATAGATTCATAGGATGCAACAGAGTCAATCTGCTGCAACCAAAGTCAGAATGCAAAAACTACAGAAAGTAAGACTGTATAGATTCATAGGATGCAACAGAGTCAATCTGCTGCAACCAAAGTCAGAATGCAGTAATCTCATAAGTTACAACAAAAAAAATTCTATCCTTTTTATATCAAAACTTACATGTTTAAACCTAAAGGAGCACAAACTCCAAGAAGGTATAATAGAAGATCACACTCTAGAAGTGAAGGTAACACAAGAAAAGTTCCTACACACACTATTCATAAACAGCATTCTACAAAGATTGCTTACAGAAAAAGAATCACCGAAGCTTATGATAAAATAATTGTCATTAAGCAGATGTGGATTTCAAATGAAGCTAACCCCAAATGACCTGTACTTGTACGAGTGCCTAAATCTGCCTGAACTACATGTAGAAACAGTTGCCAGAAAACAGCGGAGACATATGGTACATTGATAATGGCTGCTCAAGACAAATGACTAGCAACAGAGAAGCCTTGAAAGACTTTCAACCATGTAAAGACCCTAAGATAGTGTTTGGAGATGACTTGAAGAGGAGCACCAAGGGTACCAAAAGCTTGATCAAGGGCAATGCATGCATCAATGATGTGTCCTATATAAAGGGACTGAAGTACAACCTTCCAAGCATTAGTCAATTTTTTGACAAATGATGCTCTATGGAATTCAACCTCAACAAGTGTTTGGTCAGAGAAAACAAGTCTAATGAGGTGAAGCTTACTGGAACCAAAAGAAGAAATATCTATCTTGCAGATTGGAGTTCAACAGTGCAGCCAACCTACTTTATTGCAAAATGTACATCTGAATTAAGCTGGCTTTGGCACAAAAAGATGAGTCACCTGAACTTCAAAAACATTAACAAACTAGCAAGGAAAAACTTAGTGAGAGGCTTACCAGATGTAGCCTTAAAAAAGGAAAATGTTTGTGGAGCATGTCAGAAAGAAAAACAAGTTAGAAGCTCATTCAAAGACAATGTACAAAGGTCATCCCACAGGGTTTTGGATCTACCACACATGGATCTAATTGGACTAGTTGGGCCTGTAAGTGTGAGTGGGAAAAAGTATTTCCTAGTGGTTGTGGATGACTACTCTAGATTTACTTGGACAATCTGTCTAGCCAAGAAATCAAAAATCCATAACAAGCTACCAGAAATCATAAAGATAATTTAGAATGAGAAAAACTTGAGTATTTTGAAGATAAGATCTGACAGGGGAACGAAATTCATGAACAAATTCATTGAGAAATATTGTTTAGATAATGGGATCAGTCATGAATATTTTGCAGCAAGAACACCCTAGCAGAATAGAGTTGCTGAAAGAAAAAACAGAACTCTGAAAGAAGCATCAAGAACAGTGATTGCAGAAGCTACAATACCTAAAAGATTTTGGGCTAAGGCTACCAATACAACATGTTATACCCAAAACCGATGCCTAATCAACAAAGATCATGACAAGACTCCTTACAAGATTTGGTATGGATATACACCAAATATTTCCTATTTATATATTTTTTGGATGCAGATGTTACATCTTGAAAAATGGAAAAGAACACCTAAAGACCTTTGATGCAAAATCAGATGAACGAGTATTTTTAAGATACTCATCAGTAAGCAAGACCTTCCGAATCTTTAACAAAAGGACCCTTGTTGTAGAAGAATCGATACATGTGGTATTTGATGAACCACACTTAGATACAACTAAGCTTGACAAAATGAATGAAGATATATCTCAAATGAAGATCAAGGACCAACGAGTTAAGTACATTGATGGAGTTCCATTACCTGCTGAAGTTTTTGTTGAATACAACACTGAAGACTCTACACCAGGAAATACAACAACACAAGTTACAACATAACAACACGACGAAATATAGCAATTGAGCATAACTCAGCATGACAGAGCTAATCAACAAACTATAGATCACCAATCCACATACATCTTTGAACCTGATAGAACATGACTCAGAAATCATCAAAAAGAACTCATCATTGGAGATCCTAATGTTGGAGTTAGAACAAGAAGATCAAGACCACATGAAGCTATGTTTGCATGCTTTATATCACAAGTGGAACCCAAAACCATTGAAGAAACTCTAGAGGAAAACAATTGGATTCAAACCATGCAAGAAGAGTTGAATAGATTTGAAAGAAATCAAGTATGAAAATTGGTTCCTAGACCTGATCATCAAGATGTAATTGGAACAAAGTGGGTATTCAAGAATATGTTGGATGGATCTGGTGTTGTTGTCAGAAACTAGACAAGACTTGTTGCTAAGAGATATTGTTAGGAAGAAGGAATTGATTTTGATGAGACCTTTGCATTTGCAATAAGGCTTGAAGCAATCATAATTTTTCTAGTCTATGTTGCACACAAGAACTTTAATGTATATCAAATGGATGTTAAAAGTGCATTCTTAAATGGTCTTTTATTTGAAGAAGTCTATGTGGAACAACCTCCTAGATATAAAGATCAACCTGAAGGGAAAGTATTCAGATTACAAAAAACTTTATATGGATTAAAGCAAGCACCAAGAGCTTGTTATGATACATTATCCTTATATCAGTTGGAGAACGGATTTTAGAAATGAACTGTACACAAAACTCTTTTCAGAATATAGGATGGTGATAGCATTCCACTCATACAAATCTATGTGGATGATATTATCTTCGGATCCACAAACAAAAACCTCTATGAAAAATTATCAACCCTCATGCAGAAAAAGTTTGACATGAGTATGATGGGAGAATTAAGTTTCTTTCTTGGTTTACAAGTCAAGCAACTAAACAACGGTATTTTTATTAATTAAGTCAAGTATACCAAAGAGTTGATGAAGAGATTTGGAATGGAAAATGGAATAACAGTAAGCATACTTATAGCTACTTCAATCAGTCTTCAAAAGGATGAGAGTGGAAAAAATGTGGATATCACAAAATACAGGAGATTGATTGGTTCTCTACTGTATCTTATTGTAAGTAGACCTAACATTATGTTTGCAGCAGGTGTGTGTGCAAGGTTCCAAACATCACCTAAATAGTCATACCTTACAGCTGTAAAAAGAATCATCAAGATGTTGAGTTATGGTATCCTAAGGAAGAAGGATTCAGTTTAAAGGGATTCTCAGAAAAAAGTATTAGTAGAACTTGTCAATTCCTTGGAGAAAGGCTGATATCTTGGTTTTACAAGAAATAAACATCTATAGCAACCTCAACGATAGAAGCAAAATATGTCGCTGCAGGAAGCTGTTGTGCTCAGATTCTATGAATAAAACAACTCAAAGATTATAGGATTATAGAAAATGAAACTCTCATTGTATGTGATAACACAAGTGCAATTGCTACAACACATAATCCGGTTTTCTACTCTAGAACAAAGCATATAAATGTAAGATATCACTTTATAAGAGATCATGTTGAAAAGAAAGACATTGTGCTTGAAAAGGTTCACACAGATCTATAGCTAGCAGATATTTTCACAAAACCGCTTGTGAATCAAGGTTTTCTATGCTCAGAAATGAACTTGGAATCATCAAGTTATAATGTTTGGAACAAGCTATATTCAGATGGAAAAGTAAGTATGAAGTAAGAGGGAATGTTGCATATGTACAAGAGTACAACAAAACAAAATAGCAGAAAGATGGAATTCAGCATGAATAGAATTTAGTGCATCTCAAAATACAGCATGTTTGGGATACAACATTTATTGCTACTGTATTTAAAGCCCTGTAACCTCGTATCAAGAACAATAACCTCAAATCCTAATCATTTGAACGACAAAAGTCTATCTCACATTTAATGTAAATCTACCTTTTCAGAATGACAATAGTCGCATCTTATATTTCGACCCCAGAAGTTGGCCATATTACAAAGAAGCCCCTCCATCATTTTATCTAAGCCGTTAGATTTTGCGTCTCTCTTGCGATCTTTTAATCATGACCATTGATCATAAACTTCCATGTATTCGAATTGAAATTGTTTACTATCTTCTTCATTTAATCTTTATCCATCCCTCATGTAAGAACATCACACCCGCTCATCCATAGTTGTCGCAAGAGAAACCAAGGTTATCAAAGGTCATCTACTCAACCCAGAAACACTGATCGTAGAAGGAAGCATCTATGGTAGAGATGTTATTTCAAAAATCTGAAAATGTATGAAGAAAAACAACATCTCTGGTCTTCACACTACCAGATACAAGGGCATTTTAGTTTTTGTCGTTCAGAAGTTTTATGCCTTCGCCAGGATTACTGATGATGATAAAAACATCATTTCCAAAATGGATGTAGAAGGAAAAGAACATAGTCTGACGTCAAAAAGGCCCTCTCCAAGAAGAAATTTATAGAGAAATGAGATGAAATTCAACAAAGGAGACAACCTGCTGCAGTTCTTGTTGAGTGCAAACAGATAACCGAGTCTCCTGCTGCTACAGTAAGTAGTAATGCAACAAATGACTCTAAGCAGAATACAACATGATGCAACACCAATGTTGAAAAAGAAGCTACAGAACCTTCGTCCTCCAACAATGATGATGATGAAGATGACAATGTTGATATGCCTCTCACGAGGATATCAAGGAAGAAGGAAACAACTGTATCTTAAGACACATCAACCGCATAAGTTCTAGAAGAACAAGAGCAGCAGAAGAAGAGGCTCCTTCCAAACAAAAAGATGAGGACTCTGAGCTTGAAAAAACTGATGGTAGTATGGCCCTTATGCCAGTACCACAGGTTAGACACCTCATATTGCCTAGCCAAAAGGAGATGAGAAAGATAAAGAAGCAAATGCATGAGCAAAAGAAGAAGGAGACGAAAGCTAAAAAGCTCGGGAAGATGAAGAAAAAAAACATTAGTTGTAGAGGACACAACTGAAGAACCCCTCACCCAGATAGAGGCTTTGGTCGATCAAGAGAAAACCATCAGCAATATTGACTCAGACATGACACATTCTCTCCTTCTTGTTCTGCTAAGTCAATAAAATAGAACTTCTTCAATTTTTATCATCTATAGAGAACCATGCGTCTTTCTAGAGGTGAACAACTGCTGGCATGGAAGGATTTCCTCATAGTGGAGGCAATAGTCCTTTATTGGGCTCAAACCGATGAAATTCTGCCACTACTCCAACCAGGATTTGCTGAATCCTGCAGGGATGGAAAGTTGAAAGAAATTGCTGCAAAACAAGAAAGTTTGAGAAAACACAAAGCTGTAAAAACGAAGGATGTGTTTGATGGTGCTAATGGTGAACAATCAATGACAGCAGGGTAAGACAACACATTGATGAACCTCAATGCTGAGATTGTAGGGAACCCATCTAAATTAGAGATTGCCGAAATACAAATGACACATTTGGATGTGGAAGAAGTAAATGAAAGAATATTGCAGCTGGGTCTACAGACAAGTAAAGCTAAAACACCAAGACAGACTTCTCGCAAGTTGCAGTTCGGTGAAAGAGAAAGCAGAACAGAAGCACATGACTCACCTTCTTTTCAAAACATGACCGCTACTCTATTGCCAATTGTCAACCTTGAAGCAATGGAGACCGATAAACAAAAACTGGTAGACTATGAAGACTCTTTGAACATATGGAAGATGTATTTGAGTACAGAATGCTGATCTGGAACAGAATGCAACAGATTCTGATGCTGTAATTTGTGGCAATCGTGAAAGAAATCATCCATATTTACGAAGCTAAATCAGAAGTCTCAGAAGATGACAAATCCTTGGTGGAATTCTAGCGAATCATTTAGTGCATATATATTGATGCATAAAATCTAGACATTCTTGATACTGCAACCAGAATTATAGAAGTGAAAGAAAATACAGTAATACAGCTGGAGGATCCGATGTAGTAGAGGAATACGACCGAGATTTCTGTTGAGACAACATCTCTGATGAAGACCTCGGGTGCAGTTATTGCTGAGACAGTACCGCGGAGGGTTTAGAAGGGCAAGAAAGAGTGCATGACGATACTCTAAGAGAATGAGATTTTGTAGATAACAATGCAAATGTTGATGTATCTCAAAGAGGAAAATGAGCTCTTGTAGCCGCTCCTGCACAAGATCCTGAAGACGATGGAGGAGATTTTCTGATGATGAAGATGACATTGAAGGAGATAGTCCTCCACTTGGAACTGGCTCACCTTTTTGCAAGGTTCAGCCTACAGATGCCATCAGGAAGAATATGGAGTAATACTTTGCAGAAGCTGCCCAAAAAATAATCTCAGGACTCCAGTCAAGCTCTGGTTCCTTACGAATAGACTGTATGAGAGACCACCAGAAATTGAAGCCATGATTCTATGATGTTTACTAATGCTCAAAGCAATCTCTCCAAGGGATTATTGAAGCTTTACATGGGCTGGTTCGTGCATTACAGAACCATGAGGTAAATATGGCTAACAACATCAATATGAGCGACAAATCCCATACCTCCTTGATGGAGAATTTGAGAAGAGAGCTTGTTGAACTCCCTTCTAGAATTCAGATGAAGCTCAATGCTGAATGGAATGCAAAACATCTAAAGTGACAAAAAGTTGAAAATGAATGCAAAGCTGCTAGTGAAACAAGGGATATATTAGTTGATGAGATTAAAAACACCTTTGCTGCATAAAATCTAATACTCAAATCTTTACAAGAAAGCGTGTCAGCTCAAGCTCGTGATTCTCAAAGAATGAATGATAGGATAAACAATCTAGAATTATTTGTTGGAGAGATGAGAACAATCCTGCATCACGCTTTTCCTTAGTTCATCCTTACTGAGCAAGAGACAACATCTCTCAAACTTACCCCAGCTGATGATGACAAAAAAGGGGAAAACAAGAAAAGATCAAAAGAAAAAGAAATGGATGCTGCAATAAAAGATGTGATGAATGACTTGGAGAAAGAAGATGAAGATAAGGAGCCCCTGGCCAGTAAGAAGCGAAGAAGATCAGATTCTTGACGGGTTAAATGCATAAAACCCCTTTGTGTTTTGGAAATTCGGCATCGCTCCCATGTCTATTATCAAAATGACAAGAATTACACTTGGGTTAACAAAAAGTAAGCACACGTCCCATTTTTTAGAACCGTAGATAACGATGTTAAATTTTAAAGTGAACTTCCCATTATACCCCTAATATTAACTAAGGATTTCACACCATGAGTAAAAGTGAAAACAAACTTTAGAGAGAGGAAAAATTAGGGGTTTCCAAATCTCATCCCATTCAATTTCACTAAAAATACTTCTCGTTTCTTTGAAAGAAATCAAGTGTAGATATTGAGAGAACAAGAAAACTGCATTTAGGATTCAAGAAGGCTGCATTGCTGCTTTTACGTGAAGGTGATGTTTATAAAACCTAGTAAGTTCGATCTTTTTAACCAAGAATGATAATTTCTTGATATATTTATGCGTTTTCTGCTAGTTTAAGTTAGGTTTAAGTCTTATATTTATTTTTATTGTGTTTTTTCTGAATTCGGATTCGATTTGTAGTTTTTTCCCATTTCTAATTTTAGGGAACCTTAATTTGAAAATTAACATATTTAGGTTAAAGTAAAGTCTGATATTTCTTTTTATTTCGTTTCTTTTTTTGAATTTGGATTCGATTTGGGGTTTTTTTTCCCTTTCTAATTTTTGGGAACCCTAATTTGAAAATCAATATATTTAGGTTAGGTTTAAGAGTCTGATATTTATTTTTATTTCAATTTTTTTTGAATTTGGATTCGATTTGGGGTTTTTTTCCCCTTTTCACATGTATTCCTCGATTTGAAATATTTCATTCAATTAATTCTTCTTCTGAAGAAATTTTCATATATTTGTATATATTTGATTTAAGTATTAATTTAGTTATCTGTAGTGGGTTAATTAAATGTTTATATGTTTCTTAATATTATTATTTTAATTATTGTATGTCTGATGTTACTTGTACGTAGTTAAATGTATGTCTTGTTACTTGCTTGTAGTTTAATGAATGTATGCCCTTTATGAATTAATGTGTGCAGTTGAGTTTAGGGTTCTATTTAATAGAATAATTTTCTGTTAATTGGAATTAGTTAAATGAATGTTTGTCTATTGTGGATTGATGATTTAAGGAATGGATGATGATAAAGATACTTTTGTATTTGATGCATGGGTGGGGGTAGTTTTAGGATGCTCTCAAAGTTAAGATATGTGGGTGGATGAAGGGTATATATACCACCAGTAGATGTTGATAAGTTTTGTTTTCATGATGTGCTAAATATATATAAACAATCCAATGGGAAAGCTAGTAATGTAAAAGTTTACTCTTATTCTCCTAGGGTAGAACTTAACAAGGGTTTGAGATTTATTAACAATGATAATAATTTATTGAAACTGTTCAAGGAATACAAAGGATTTTCAGTCATTCCTTTTTATTTTGAGGACAATCCAGGTCCTCTTCTTGCTGTGGATAGTGAGGGCAATGTTATATCCACATAAGAATTAGTCCCCTCAATCTATTATGAGAAAAATCCTATAAATTGTAATGATGGGCAGAGAGATGAGGGCTTTGGGGATGCTGAGGGTTTAACAGATGGAGTGGCAGAGGATGTGATAGATGGTGTGGAAACTAAGTTTGATGATTCATCTGATGAATCATATAAGACTGATAGTGATGTTGATTCATCATCTTCATGCCCCTCTTGGATGCTGAAGGACTTAGAGGGGCCTAAAGATGATGATATCTTTACCAATAGATCTCCAAACCATGCTAGGAGTGCTTTAAAAAATACAGGCAAATGTTGAGGGAAAGAAAAAAAGAAAAAGATGGCAGGGGGGTTAGAACAAGAGGAGGAACCTTGGGTAGAGATGGAGATGAGTGGTACAGTGATGAAGTGACATATGTCAATCATTTAGGAGATGAAGAGAATGATGACTGGACAGAAGGTGGTGACAATGAGCCAGTTTGAGTTGGTTGTTGGGATGAAGTTTCCTAATATGGATGTATTTAAAGAGGTGTTATAAGATTGATCTATTAGAAAGGGGTATGAATTGAGTTTCATTAAAAATGAATCTAAAGTGATAATTACCAAGTGTAAGGGTGGGTGTGATTGGAGATTGAGAGCCTCTATTGTGCAAAAAACCACAACATTCCAGGTTAAGATTTTAAAGGGTAGACATACTTGTGCTTACAGAGTTGAAAATAATTAGGCAAACTATAAGTACCTAGCTAAGAGGATACTTGAGGCAGTGAAAAATAATCCAAATTAGTCAGCTCATGGTTTGAAAACAGAATCAAAAGAGATTGTGGAATTAAATGTAGTTTATATAAGGTTTGCATTGAAACTCTTAACTGTTGACATAGCTGAACAATACAACAAATTGTATGATTATTGTGAAACAGTTGTTAAGCATAACCCTAGTAGTTCACTCGTGTTAAATGTTGATAAGAACTTAGATCCACCTAAGTTCTAGAGGATCTATTGTTGTTTGAATCTAATTAAAAAGGGTTTTCTGAGTAGTTGTAGACCAATTTTAGGGTTGGATGGATGGTTTTTTGAATGGGTTGCATAGTGGTCAGCTATTATCAGCTGTTAGGAGGGATGAGAATGATAACATGTACCCCGTAGCTATTGCTTATGTGGAGGTTGAGAAGCAAGATAGCTGGGAGTGGTTTTTAAAGTTGTTGACTGACATTAGATCTACTGAAGATAAGGGTTTGGACTTTTGTGAGTGAAAGACAAAAGGGGTTGATTGAGGCTGTCAATGAATTGGCACCAAACTCTAAACACAAGTAATTTATATTTTTCAGTTTGTGAATTCTGTTTTTTTAAATGTAGATTATCTGTATTTGTTCATTGTTCTAAGTGTTCTTTTTATGTTTGTTCCATAGATTCTGCTTAAAGCATATGTATAATAACTTCAAAGTCAAATTTAGGGGTTTAAAGCTTAAAAAAATATTTTGGAAAGATGCAAGTATGTTGGTCCCAAGTGGTTAGAGGTTCGGGGGTGAATGAACCTCTATCAAATTTTGCATTTTAAAACTATTCTATAAATAGGTTGCTGTATTCTACAACAATTGCAGCAACTCTCTCGATTCAGTAAGCTGGCAGTATGCTCGTTCAGCTTACTGTCTCGGTTATCATAGTATGCAGCGGAAATCAAGAATAGAGTTTCTTTGAAAAATAGTTTTCTTTTCACAAGTATGATTTTAACAGAAATCTTTTAATAGCATGAGCAAGATAGATATATGGTATATGCAGCAAGTAAATAAAGCAGTAAACACACAAAGGTTTATAGTGGTTCGAAGGTGGTGTAATCCTTCTACGTCCACTATTCTCCTTCATACAGGAGGAACTCCGCTAGGTCAGTTTGTTTTACAAGTCTCGAATTTACAAACCTCTTCCTAACGAATTTAACCTACTAGAATCAGTAAGATTCCTAGGCAGCTTCCTATATAAGGTACAAAACTCACACAGAGTAAACAACCATACACACAAACTAACACATAGTGAGGATCTAAATCCTTCCCACTAAGGACACCAACTAAATCAACCTATCACACAACAAATGGTTAAAAAGTACATGGTTTTCAATTAGTGCACTTCAAAGTCAGCCTTAAGAACTTGATAGCTCGTAAACTTTGGCTCGACTGCTTCTGAAGGTTGAATGACTGAACTATTAACAAATTTACGATTTGCTTGAGAGTTTGATAACTTAGAGAAATATCAATAGGTTCAGTTGTCTTCACAGTCATCTTCACATTCTATTTATACTGTAAGGATATGCCCGTTGAAGAGAGGCAATGTCCTTGTAGAAATTCAAATTGATCGATAAAATCTTCGCATTTAATGTGCCTGGAAGAACTGGGATGTAGGGCATGTCCTACTCTAATCCGCATTAATGGCGCCACTCCTCGGCAACAGTTTATATAAGAACATCCTGTGCTATATTTGCATCGATATCTTCGATGGAGCTCTCCACTTTATTCAGCGTGTCAATCTCTTTGAGAGCATCCTTCGGTCCTATTGCACGTCGCCTCTTCATCTGGCCTTGGGGTTTGTTAAGGTGTTTCTCTCTTCCTGTCTTTCCCTTTAACAACTCCTTTCTTTTCTGCTTCATCTCTAGAAGCAGGGCAAACTATTTTAATTCAGGTTCAGGTTCTGGGGCCTGAACCTCTTCTGCTTTCTGAATAGCATCCTGTTCAGTAACCTCTTTTGTAGGTTGATCATCATTCTGAGCATCATGATCTGCAGCTTGATCAGCTTCCTGTGCAATGGAAGCTTCCTAATGAGCAACCCGAACATCAGCTTCCTGACATGCATTAACACTTTGATCTGGAACATGATATTCTAGAAGCAGAATATCCTCAGCTGAGTCTTCAAGGGCAGCATCACTTGTTTCATCATCAGAATCTCCTAGAGTAATGGCCTTGGGTGATTCTGTTTCCTGGTGAGCTGGGTTCTCAAGAAAAGGTTCTTGAGTTCTCCCCTTATCATCCTTAGCATAAGGATTCAACTTCAACTTGTTTTTTAATAGAGCTCTCTTGAGAGCCTCCATAACCAATTTCCTAGCGGGCTTATCACTATCATCATACTCATTGCCAGAAACCGAGCTAGCTCCTCCTTGAATTGCTACATCCGAGTCACTTTCTGTAATTTTACGGGTCACAGCAACCTTCTTCTTCTTCTTTGGTTGCTGAGCCTTCTCCGCACCCTTCTTTTTGGAGTAGTCTTTCTTTACTCTTAAATACTAGCCAGGAGCATAAGGCACTTTCCTCTCCAGTGGGATGCCTTTCTTGCAAAGGATGGAGGAGATAATGATCCCAAAGTGTCTCCTGATAGTTCCTTGGAGGCCTCTTCCTATATCCTCCTATGGAGAAACTATGACTAGTTGATTGCTTCTTCACGAACAATAGCAGTCATCAACCACATCCATAGATCGGTGCACTTGTCAAAGCTACCACATCTGCCCTTGATGGTGTAGGCACAGATGTCATGTAGAAACTCAAATTCTGGCTTGAGTTTCTTCTTCTCAAAGTTCCTGGTCACTTTCTCTTTGACGGAATCCTACTTGAACAGGTTCTAGCTCTCCTCCAGATAACCTGAGCCATAAACCTCCAGGTTAGAGAAAGTCGTACCTTCGTAGGAGATGTCGAATGTATGAACAATGTCTTTAGCCGTCAGGGAGTACCAGACATCACTGTCATCATCCATCGTGAACATGATGGTTTCCCCGCTATCAGAAAACTGAGCGTAGGAGTAGAAATATATCTCTACAAACCGGGCAGAGAACCTGCTGTAGATAGTGGTGAAGAGCCCGAACAGCTTGTTCTTGCACACATGTTCCCAGATCTCCGAGATGAGATCTATGTCATATAGTGACTCAGACCCTAGTAACACATCAGTGTTGACTAGTCTTCCCTCCAAAACCTTGGTTTCTCTCGCAACAACCATTGATGTTTCAGTAAGGTCTGTGTAAAAACTTAGAGAGAGAAAAAAGAGAATACTTGAATGCAAAAGGTCAGTTAGTAAATCTCGAAAATGATAATTGTGAAGTGTAGAGAAGACAGTGGGAGTTTTGATCAGTTTTAAAATTCAAACATGTGTTCCAATCTGATCAGTGGTTCAGATTAAATGACATAAGAAAGAGGCGTATGATCTGACGGTTAAGATAAAAAGACGGAGGGGCAAATCTGTAATATAGTGGATAGGTCGTGTCAG
Organism: Scutellaria galericulata; assembly: GCA_946896805.1. Lineage (NCBI taxonomy): Eukaryota > Viridiplantae > Streptophyta > Magnoliopsida > Lamiales > Lamiaceae > Scutellaria > Scutellaria galericulata. The sequence goes on from OX335792.1 coordinate 12,200,569, forward strand.
AAGATAAACCGTACCTTTTTTAGTTCTCTGAAAAAATGGTTTTACATTTAATGTCATCATCAAAGTGTCATTTGGAATGATTAGGGATAAGGTACTATCTCTAATATGAGGTTGCAGAGCTTCATAAATGTTGTCTTTAATAAATGTTGTTCTTTGTCTGCAGCAACCTGTTCCAGTAACCTGTATTCTGTTTGTTATATCCTGAAACAGAATACTGTTAATAAATATTGTTCAGCTGTATCCAAAAATACTAAATATAACGATGCTGAAAGCTGAAATACTGTATAAATTCCCCCTTACTAAGAGGACTTAATTTTCATAACACTTTGAAGCTTGATGATCCTAAGCTCCTTCCTTAACATGGAAAACCTTGATTCACATAAAGGTTTTGTGAATATATCTACTAGCTGCATGTCAGTATACACTTTCTCAAGCACAATATCCTTCTTCTCCACATAATCTCTTATGAAATAATGTATCACATCAATATGCTTTGTTCTTGAGTAGAAAACAGGATTGTGTGTTATAGCAATGACACTAGTGTTATCACACAGAATGAGAGTCTCTTTCTCTGTAATCCCATAATCCTTTAACTGTTGTTGTATCCATAAAATCTGAGCACAACAGTATCATGCAGCTACATACTCTGCTTCAGCGGTTGACATTGCTATGGATGTTTGCTTCTTGCAAAACCTAAAAACTAGCCTATGGATACACTCATACTCTTTCTGTCAATTTTGCATCCTACAAAGTCAGAATCCGAGTATCATTTGAGGTTGAATCCTCCTTCCTTGGGATACCATAAGCCAATATCTTGAGTACCCTTCAGATACTTGATTATCATTTTCAATACTGCAAGATGTGACTCCTTTGGTGTTGTTTGGAACCTTGCACATACTCCTACTGCAAACACTATATTTGGCCTATTGTGAGATACAGTAGGGATCCAATAAGCCTTCTGTAATTTGTTATCTCCACATCCTTTCCACTTCCATCTTTGTCAAGACTGATAGATGTGGCCATTGGTATGGTTATTGAAGATCCATTCTCTATTCCAAACTTTTTTATCAGTTTTTTGGTGTACTTGGCTTGATTTATGAAAATCCCATTATCTAGTTGTTTCACTTGTAGACTAAGGAAAAAACTCAATTCTCCCATCATGCTCATCTCAAACTTTTTCTCCATGAGGGTTGAAAACTTCTCACATAAATCTTTATTTGTGGATCCAAAGATTATGTCATCCACATAAATCTGCACAAGCAGTATACTGTCTCCGTCTTGTATTCTGAAAAGAGTTTTATCTATTGTCCCTTTCTGAAAACTGGTCTCCAAGAGATATAGGGACAATGTATCATACCAAGCTCTCGGAGCTTGCTTTAAGCCATACAAAGCTTTCTCCAATCTGAATACCTTGTCTTTTACTTGTTCCTCGAAACCCGGTGGCTATTCCACATATACCTCTTCAGATAAAAAGTCCATTCAGAAATGCACTCTTTACATCCATCTGATATACATTGAAGTTCTTATGAGCAACATAGACTAGAAATATCCTTATTGCCTCAAGCCTAGCAACAGGAGCAAAAGTCTCATCAAAATCTATGTTTTCTTCCTGGCAGTATCCTTTAGCCACTAGTCTTGCTTTGTTTCTGACAACAGTACCGGTTTCATCTAGCTTGTTCTTGAGCACCCACTTTGTTCCAATAACTCATTGGTGTTCAGGCCTTGGGAACCAATCTCCATACATGATTCCTCTCAAATCCATTCAGCTCTTCTGCATGGCCTGAATCCAGTTACTGTCTTCAAGAGCTTCTTCCACACTCTTGGGTTTAACTTGATATATGAAGCATGTAAACAGTGATTCTTGTGGTCTTGATCTTCTTGTTCTAACACCTTCATTGATATCTCCAATAACAAGCTCTCTTGGGTGATTCCTGAGCTATGTCCTATCAGGCTCAAAACTGTAAGCAAGTTGTTGGGCAGTAACTTGTTGATCAATAGTATCTTGACTGCGGTTACTGTTGGACTACAGTATCCTGTCTGCTTGCTGTTCAGTATCCTGTGTTACTGTATTTCCGGATGTAGTAACATGTACGTTGTTTTCAGTAACTACTTCAGTAGGTACTAGGACTCCATCAATGTATCTTACTGTATGATCCTTGATCTTCATTTGACATACATATTCCTTTAACTTTTCAAACTCAGCAGTATCACAATGTGGCTCATCAAACACCACATGTATAGATTCTTCAACAACCAAGCTCCTTTGATTGAAAATCCTAAATGCCTTGCTTACTGAGGGGTGTCCTAGGAATACTCCTTCATCAGATTTCTCATCAAAGGTCTTCAGGTGCTCTTTTCCATTGTTTAGAATGTAGGATCTACATCCAATGATGTGCAGATATGAAATGTTTGGTGTAACTCCATACCAAACTTCATAAGGAGTTTTATCATGATCTTTGTTGATCAAGCATTTGTTCTAAGTGTAGCATGTTGTGCTGGTTGCTTCAGCCCAAAATATCTTTGGTATACAAGCATCTGCAATCATAGTCCTTGCTGCTTTCTTTAGAGTCCTGTTCCTTCTTTCTGCAACTCCATTCTGTTGAGGAGTTCTTGCTGCAGAATACTCATGATAAATTTCATTCTCTAAACAATACTTATCCATAAACCTATTTGTGAATTATGTTCCCCTATCAGACCTTATCTTCACAATACTCAAGCTCTTCTCATTCTGCACTCTGTTTATGAATTTTGGCAGCTAGAAAGATAGTCCAAGTAAATCTAGAATAGTCATCCACGATTACGAGGGAATATTTCTTCTCACTAACACTAACAGGCTCAACTGGACCAAAGAGATCCATATGTAGAAGATCCAGAATCATGTGTGAAAATCTCTGCACTTTGTCTTTGAATGAGCTTCTCACTTGTATGTCTTTCTGACAGGCTCCACAAACATTCTCTTTTTTATAAGCAACATCTGGTAGACCTCTCACCAGGTTCTTTCTTGCTAGTTTGTTGATCGTTTTGAAGTTCAGGAGGCTCATCCTCTTGTGCCACAGCCAGCTAAGTTCAGGAGTGCTCTTAGCAATAAAACAAGTTGGTTGCACTGTTGAACTCCAATCAACAAGATAGATATTGACTTTCCTGGTTCCACTAAGCTTCACCTCGTTCGTTTTGTTGTCTCTTATTAGACATTGTTTGAGGTTGAACTCCATTGAACATCCTTTGTCACTGAATTGACTGATACTCAGGAGGTTATACTTTAGCCCTCTAACATATGAAACATCACTGATACTTGCATTGCCTCTGATTAAGCTTCTTTTGCCCTTGGTGCTTCCTTTGGAATCATCTCCAAGACAACCTTGGGTCTTTACATGTCTGGAGCAACCGCTATCGATATACCATACATCTCTGCTGCTTCCTAACACCTGTGCTTGTAAGTAAATCAGGTAGATTTAGGACCCATACAAGTACGGGACCTACACATGCTTAACGATAATTGGTTTACCATTAGCCTTGGTGGTTCTCTTTCTGTAAGTACTCTTTGCAGGATACTGTTTGTGATGTGTGTGTGCTGGAGATATCCAGGTGTTACCTTTCCTATTTGAGGAAGATATTCCCTTATACATTTCCTGAGCATAAACTCTTTGGAATATAGACATGTAGGCCTTGGTATATGAGGGGTAAAAGTTTTGATGTAACCTGGAAGACTGTGCATTCTTCTCTTACTTGCAGCATATTGATTGTGTTGCTTTCTTAGTTTCTGTGCAGACTTACTATCTTCTTCCTGCAACATGGGCTTCTTTCCCTTATCCAATGTACTAGCTTTGTTCAAGCTTCCATTGATTGGAATGAGTTCCTGAGCATATAATACTCGAGCCTGAACAAACTTTCCAGCATTGGATGTGCTAGTTGCTTTCTGAGAGCTTACTGCACAGTATCCGAGACCATTTCCTCTATAGGCATTTTGGGTCTCCAGGATACATTTATATGCTTTCTTAACTGATTTGTTGTACACATCAATTGTGTTTTGCAAGCTAGTTTTCTCAGTTTCTAGCTTAGTGATTAGCAACTTGAACTTAGAGACCTCAGCTCGGAGGTTCTTACATTCTGTACTGTAGTACTCTAGGTCAGAAACATGTTCCTTCAATACAGTATGCTCACTCTTGAGCTGCCTTCTTTCAGTTCTTAATGAGTTGAATTTATTTTCTCAAAGTCACTCATGATCTGTTAAAAAGATTGGATCATGTTCAGCTTATTAGAACTTGAAACATCAAGGGATTGTGAAGTTACCTTATCATCTTCTTCATCTCCACAATCTTTGACCATGAGGCACAGTAATGCTTCCCCATCGGAGGTAGAGCTATCACTATCGCTCTCGAATGAGCAATCGTCCTTGGCTATTTCTTTAGACCTGCTTGCTGCCTTTAGAGCTTCAGCTTCACTCAAAAGAGCCCTGAGATTTTTCTTGTCATCTAATAAGTGTCATTTTTCACGTATTTTTGTGTATGTTTATGTATTCATTTGAATATGTTTAGATACGTTTTTATGGTGATTTATGATATTATATTGTATAAGTTGCATTTGACGGGTTTGTGCTTAGTTTCATGATTTTGATGAGAAAAATGCAAGTTTCAAGTGTAATTGATGACCAAGGAAGAAATAATAGAAATATGAGATCGTGTGGAAGAGTTGGTGGCGCACGGTCTAGTCGTGCCATGCAGCATGACCGTGCACCAGTATGCTGTGAGTGCTCGATGATGGGGCACAACCGTACCCCATAGCATGGTTAATGTCGCGTAAACGCCAATGACTCCTTGGCAGGGCACGGTCGACCGTGCCGTAAAGCACGACCGTGCTCGGGTGAACAGGAATTCAAAGAGTTTTGGTTTTCTTCGAGTGTTTTCACCTCTTACTTCACTTGGAAGATTCCCAACACAATATAAAAACTTAACATGAAGAGAAGTAAATGAATGAGAGAAATTGAGGGAGATTTATAGAGAAAAACACGATATTCTGAGAAGCATTGAGAGGATTTGAAGAAGAATTCAAGAGATCGAAGAATCGCGAGATCATTATCCAATAGAGTTTTAAATATTTTCTTCCTTTGTTGAATCTTAGTAGATATGAAATTTTCAATCTTGTCTATGAGTTTGTTTATTATCATGTCTAGCTAATTTTCTAGGGTTTCTAGGACTTGTTAGTAATTTGATTTGAATCTAGATGGATCTTTAATTTCAATTCAAAGTTCATGATCGTTTATCCTATTTGTGTGTTTATGAGTTGATTGTTTGTTTGATTATGCTTCACAATTCCTTGCGCAATTAGAGGATCAAGTTTTAATAAGGCTTTGTGTGACCATGGAGCAAGTATAAATTTGATGCCGATGTCTATCTTCAAGAAGCTTGGTCTTGGTGACGTGAAACCTTTCACCATATCGTTGCAATTAGTGGATAGATCAATAACATACCCCAAAGGAATCATCGAGGATGTGCTAGTCAAAGCTGGTCGATTTATCTTCCCGGTGGATTTCGTGGTTCTCGATATGGAGGAAGATCATGAAGTGTCCTTGATTTTAAGATGCCCATTCTTAGCCACGGGACAAGCATTGATTGACGTATAAAAATAGGAGCTTACTTTGAGAGTAAATGATGAACACATTTCATTCAACATTTACAAGGACATGAGATTCCATGATGAAAAGGAGAATTGCAGCTTTGTTTATATAGTAGATGTCTATGTAGAAGATCAAGACATACTAATGAAGATGTACCACAGAAAGGTAAGAAAACGGCAAGATGAAAGTCGAATCAAAGAGGAGAAGACTGGACACGACCGTGCCCGACAATGAATCAGTTCTGGATAATGGGCCATGACCGTGCTGTACAGCATGGTCAATCGTGCCCAGCCGTCAGATGGAATTTGATGGGACGATAGAGGAAAAATTTCCTCCATGACAGGTACGTTTTCATCTCTTCTGGCTGAAGACGTTAAACTTAACGTTACTTGGGAGACAACCCAATTAGCCATTTCTTTCCAAGTTTTTGAGTCTTCTTTGGAATTGTCGACTTTAAGTTTGGGGGGATGGTTTGCATCACATGAGTAGTTGCATTATAGGTTTATTGCTTTAGCATATTTAAGTAGTTGCATTATAGGTTTATTGCTTTAGCATATTTATTTTTTTTAGGATGATAGATGATCTTGTGATTATGAGATATGAAGTGAATTATTGAGTTATAAGAAACATGAATTGAGTAAAATGAACATGGGGATATATTTCTTGATTGAAGTTGAAAGTTTGTTCTGAATTTTTTAGTGAATATATTTGAGCATGCAATGATTGTGTAGTTTTGAGGAGTATGAAAATAAGCTTGTGAGATTTGAGTCTTGACTTGATATTACACCAAGTCTTATTTTCTTGATTGTGTGGTTAGCGGTTGTCTTGTATATACATCTAGAACTTGCTTTGGTATCTCATTCAAGACTACAAGTACATGTGAATTTTCGAAAATGATATAAGGCCATCTTTGCTCTGATTAGTCACTTAGCCAAATAATTTCTCACCAAATTCGATATATTTCTTTAGTTAGCCTTGTTGAGCCTTTAAGCCTTATTTTTTTCGTAGTCGAATAATTGGGTAAATTACCAATCCTTTTATTTTGAGTCTACCTACATATGATTTTGAAGCTCAATTGAGAAGTATATGTGGAGTCGGAGAAAGAATTTAGTGGAGGATATCAAGAAAAAAATGATGAAAGAAAAAAAGAAAAGAGAGACCAAGTGTGAAAATGAAAGAAAAGAAAATAAATACTTGGGTTGAAGAGGTGATTGTTGAAATTTTTGCATGAGTTGTGCCTATTTTTCATATGTTGTAGATATTTAGTTGAGTTGTACCTTTTCTGGAACTCAATTGAATTATTATTTTTGACATATCACTGGAACTCATGTTTTGGGAGAAGTGGTCATTTGAAGAGACCTCATGAAGATAGGAAAATTCATGATTTGAGTTGAAATTTATGGAGGAGCTTCAAATATCTATTTGAGTAGTCACTTTTATCCCAAATTTTTCCTACCTGTCCAAAGAGCCTCATTGCGTCCAAATAAAGTCCTTTTTTATTCTTAATATTCACATGTACAAACATGGTGGAGAAGTGAGACAATTTACAAGCTTATGCTAGGTTTTACTTGATTTATCGATTTGAGCATATACATGTCCTATTATTAAACACTTTTGAGCGTGAGTGATACACTGTTACCTTGTGAGGTTTATTACTCCATGAAAGTACATGGTTATGCATTGTTTGAAGTATTTATTAGAAGTTTGGATGAATTTTTTATATCAATTAGGTGTATATGATCTATAGTTTGTGATATTTAATGTCATGGTTCGTGTTTCTCTAGTTGCTTGCTTAGTTTTCTTTATGAGTGTCAGTTGAGTAGTTGATGTTGTTCGAGGACGAACAACAGTTGAAACTGTTGAAGTACTTGAAATGCATTTTATGAATTCATCTTCAAAATCTTTGAAAACAGGCAATATGTAGACACATGAAACATGTTTTAACATACTCGTCATTGGTCTCATCATTGGTAGGGTGGATTCAGGATTTGATCTTGATGACTGGAATTTATCATGTTGCTCCTTGAGTCTACAAGTTTTAATTGTCTCATTGAAAATTTTGTAAAAATTAGTCAAATTTGTTGTTTTTTTAACATGGAACCCAATGGCGTAGTTTGTACTTTCACTTCTTTGAAATGACAACATTCCAGTTGAGAAGAAATCCTTGTTTAGTGTCGTATACCATTTTTCTTTCAAGTCATATAATCTTATAAATCAAGAAGGGTAAATTACAAAATAGAAGTCAAACTATAGGCACTTTTCCACTTTCTTACCCGAACTTTCAAAATTAGTTGTAAAATAACTTAATTTTGCGAATTTACAAATTAATTGCCAAAACCCACCTCCGGTGGAATATTTCGAGAATATTCCGGCCAGTGTCTTTTGTGCCTCTTAAACCTGAGGGTATTTTCATCATTTCCGATCAGACCTCATTTATTTAACTTATACAGGGGTAGACTTGGAATTTCAAATATACATTTACATTTACATTTAAAACAAATAACAAATGAAATGAAATTTACTAACTAACCTAATCGAATCACCCCCCTTCACACACTCCCAATTCGTTTTCTCCCCCAAATTGAAGATTTAAGAACCCTAGAATTTCCCCCAAATTTGCAAATATTCAGCGCCTCATTTTCGCCGCTCAACCCTAGGTCTTGTTCCCCCAAATTCTCCCCCAAAATTTTGCCGCTCGCTCGAAGCAATGGGGTGGGTGCTTCGCACGAATGAAGTAAATGAAGAACTGAATGGAAAGCCCACACCTGATTACGGTATGACCTCATTTCTGAGTTTGTTATCATTGGAAATGGGTGATTTTATATATCTTTGGATGAGCTGACTTGTTTTCAATCGGGTGATTTTATGTTATCTTTTTTTGAGAAGGTGGGCACGATGAGAATATTTTTTAGCAGCTTGAGTTGTTTTGATTGAACGCTGATAATTATTTGGATTATGAATTAATTTTTTATTTTTTTCTGAATTTGATATCTTCTGATGTTGTGCAAAAAGTAATGAACCATTATATGAAATAAATTTGATATCTTCTGATATCTTTTGACTTTACCAATATTTGAAATAAATTACTAGTATATGATAATGAACCGTGTTGAAAAGTAACATGTGAAAAGAAACTATCTCAAATCTACGATTTTCTAGTTTTTTCTATATCAGGTGGCAATGTTGATAAGTTTACTATACGAATTTTCCACTCGGCCAAATTTGCTTGTTTTGGGAAGATTGTTTACTGTGGGGCGAATCTAAAAATAGACCATATAGACTGGTGTGATGTTGATGAAGTTTCTATGCTTGAACTTATACAAATGAGTACTTAGATAGGGTTGGAAAAAGTTAAGGGTTTTCATTTCAACAAAGGTAATGTAAATGATTGCAATAACTTGTACACCCTACAAAATGACAGTGATGTGATGGAAATAGTACATTGGATAGATGAAGATAGATTGGTAGGGATATTTGTTCAGCATGAGAGTGAAAGTGATGTAGAAGATGATATACCTGAGGAAGAAGATGGTGATAGTTTAGGAGAGGAAGAGAATGATAACAGTAGGGCTAGAGAGGCTGTTGAGGTGGATGAGTCTGTTGAGGGTGATTTAGGGGATGAAACTGGGGTAGATGATGAGTTTCAACAATTCACTGAACCATTATATAGTGTAGTAGATGATAAGAAGAGTGGTGACAGTGATGATAGGCAAAGCATAGGTTCAGATTCAGACATCTCCACAGATTTTGTGGATAGTGAAGAGGACTTTAGTGAAGATGACTCATGGTTTGATGAGTCTATAGATCATGATGTTGAGTGGGCTGGAGGTCTAAAACACAATGATGGGGGAGAGGGATGTAGCAAAGACAGTGGCAGGATAACTGAAAATAGAATCATGAAGCCAGATTTTCCATTTGTTCACTAAAAAGAAAGAGTTGTGTGATCCTAACTTCAAGCTGAGCATGAGATTTCCAGATGCAGCAACTTTCAGAGATGTTGTGAGGTCTCATTCAATCAAGAATGACAAAGATGTAAAGTTTACTTTTAGTGGGAAATGGAAGGTTCAAGCTAAGTGTAGATATGATGGCTATCCTTGGATGATATATGCCTCAAGGTATAAGAAGGATGACACATTTCAAGTGAAGACATTTGTGGGGAGACACCATGTCACGCCCCAAAATCTTTCGTTAAAAAAATATCAGAGTTTTACCCGGGCGTGAAGATAGAAAAGCAAGGGACGCATAACACATACAGAAAGAGTTAAGCAAGGGACAACAGAAGAAAGAGATAAGGGACGATAATAAACCATCTCACAACCACCTTCGGCCTCGGCCGATAACATTCGGTCTCACACCGATAATATACATCATATACAGCGGAAGCTAAACATCAGGATCTCCCATTATTACAAGCACCCAAAAATATATACAGATCATAAAATGTTTAAAAACGTGTTTGGAAATGTTTAAACTATGATATTTTAACAGAAAAACCAACAGCTAGCACTATCTCCTTCCGTCTAGGGTTCACCAGCTTCATCATCTCCTGTAGTGTGAGTACAGATTAAGGGGTGAGTGCGTTGAATACACTCAGTGGGGATAACATCCACCTCGTAAGACTCCCGACAGAATTTAAATACCGAAAAGCTAACTTACAGTCACGTTGTCACAGCACAGATATATGCAAAGCAGATATTAGAAATGGCAAGGGACGTATAGGTGCGGGATTCCCCCGTCTTACCCTATATAACGGTATCTCACCGTTAGTGCATTTAAAGAGGCTCACAACACCTCCATTGAGTAGTAGAAAATAGCAGGGGACGAACAGAATGCATGATCGGAAGATCTCGGTCCTTTCACGGATATAATATGGCACAACAAGTATAAACACAGCACTTAGATTCCCAATCATACTTCACAAATAGGGAAAGCTGTAAACAGATCCAGAGTTAGAAATTACCCCCACCTCGTATAGTGGTTACCGCGTGAGTAGATATAACAGTACGTCCAACAACCCAAAACTTCCAAGACTAGTCCAACAAGTAGCCTACACATTTACGGTGTTTTTCTTAGATTTTAAATACAGTATAATTAAAGCTGTAAAGGGTTCCGGCGGAAAAACGTTTGTTAATGATACGACGGATCGAAAAATACGGCATTACGTGCTCCGGGGCTCGCGAGTACCGGCGTCGGGCGAAAGCGAACCCGACGGCTCGCGCATCACCCGGCAGCTGCCGAGTTTCCTCAGCCACCCGGTCCCCGTCGCGCGCGCACGCTGGACCCCCGGCGCACACCTGGCACCCGACACCTGGCGCACACCCGGCACTCGGCACACCACCACCAGCACCACTGCTGGCCGGCGGCGGCAATTATGAGCCCCTATTTATAGATTTTGGAATTTACCTTTTTACCGTTGAAAAGTTACTATTTACCAAAATATCTCAATTTACCTTTCATTAAAATATTATTTTTATTTTTACCTTTTATCAAAATTTTACCCTTTCCTTCGTTAGTTGAACTACGGGTCTCCGATTAACCGCTAGTTTGTTTCTGTTTTCTTGTATTTCTGATACGAATCTCTTGGTAAAATCATATTCTAGGTTCCATGTCACGAAAAATATACCCATCTAAAACTAAAACCGGCGTTAGCCAAGTATCTGAAACGTACTTACTAAATTAAACAGTCAAAACATACGCACATAATTATTAAGTCGGGGTTCAAATATTTAATTATTCAATTATGCTCATTTTGATCCGGGGTGCTACATCCCTTACCCCTTAAAATAATTTCGTCCTCGAAATTGAGCACATACTTAGAAAGATAAACAAACGTATACCTAGGATCGGTATGTCGGGGTACTTCCTCAAAATCTCGTCCTCCAACTCCCAGGTTACCTCTTCCTTTCCGTGACGGCTCCACTGGACCTTCACTATAGCCATCTCTCGGTTCCTAAGTTGTCGTTTATTTCTGTCCAAGATGGCCATCGGGATTTCCTCATATGTCAGATCCTTTTCCAGTTCCATGCCTTCTCGATCGATTATATGATTTGGATCAAAAATATATTTCCGTAGCATAGACACATGGAAGACATTGTGCACCCCAGCAAAGTCCGGTGGTAGAGCTAGTCGGTACGCGACCTCCCCAACTTGATCCAAGATTTCGAACGGTCCCACGTACCTTGGTTTCAGTTTTCCCTTCTTTCCAAAACGGTGAACTCCTTTAGTGGGAGACACTTTGAGGAAAACTTTGTCCCCAACTTCAAACCTCAGCTCTCTTCGTCTCTTATTTGCATATGATTTCTGTCGATCTTGGGCCACTCGTATCCGGTCCCGAATCTTCTTTATTACTTCTACTGTTTGCTCTACCAATTCGGGTCCCAGAATTTTCTTTTCACCAACTTCGTCCCAGCATATTGGTGATCGATACTTCCTTCGGTAGAGGGCATCATAAGGTGCCATACCAATGGTTGATTGATAGCTATTGTTGTAGGCGAATTCTACTAAGCACAGATGATCTTCCCAGTTTCCGGGAAAATCTAGAACACAGGCCCGCAACATATCCTCTAAGATCTGTATGGTTCTTTCTGATTGTCCGTCGGTTTGTGGGTGAAAAGCTATACTGAAAGACAGCTTGGTCCCTAACTCCTTCTATAGACTCTGCCAGAATCGGGAAGTGAACCGTGGATCCCTGTCAGATGTGATAGAAACCGGTACACCGTGTAGTCGGATTTCTCTTCCAGGTATATCCGTGCCAATCTGTCTAGTCCAAAAGTCATCTTGATCGGCAAGAAATGGGTGGATTTCGTCAATCTGTCCACGATCACCCACACAGCGTGGTTTTCCCGTCGGGTTGTCGGCAGACCAACCACAAAGTCCATGGTTATATGTTCCCATTTCCATTCCGGTATCTCTAATGGAGTTAGCATCCCAGTCGTCGTTGATGTTCTGCTTTCACTTGTTGGCAGATGAGACACTTCTTAACGAACAATCCTATGCCTCGCTTCATGTTCCTCCACCAGAAATTCGCCCTCAAGTCTCGGTACATCTTTATACCTCCTGGGTGTGTAGCCATAGGTGTGCAATGCGCTTCTTTGAGTATTTCCTCTTTTAATTCCTCGTTCTTAGGCACGCACAGCCTTCCTCTGAAGATTAGAGCTCCATCCGTAGCCAAAGAAAAGTCTTCAGTTCTTCCCTTATCCATCAGAGCTTTCATCTTCTTTAGAAACTTATCCTTCTTCTGAGCCTCCACAATTCGGTCCCGCAGCGTGGGTGTTACAAATAACGCTGCCATTCTGGATTCAATACTGATCGGTGGCGAGAGTATCTCCAAATTAAGTTTCGACATCTCCTCGACTAGTTGGTGTTGATTGGTGATCATCGATGTTACTACTCCTTTCTCTTTCCTGCTAAGGGCGTCAGCCACCACATTCGCCTTTCCGGGATGATAGTGGATTGTGATATCGTAATCTTTCACCAACTCTAGCCATCTTCTTTGTCTCATGTTGAGCTCTTTCTGTTCGAAGAAGTACTTCAGGCTTTTGTGGTCGGTGTAGATTGCACACTTCACGCCATAGAGATAATGTCTCCAGATCTTTAGGGCGTGTACCACTGCTGCTAGTTCTAGATCATGAGTCGGATAATTCTGTTCGTGGACCTTCAGCTGGCGTGATGCATATGCCACCACTTTTCCTTCCTGCATCAGTACATACCCCAAACCTTCTTTGGATGCGTCGCTGTAGATTACAAACTCCTTGGACATATCTGGAACTACTAAGACCGGTGCTTCTGTCAGTCTTTTCTTTAGTTCCTGGAAACTACGCTTGCACCGCTCATTCCACTGAAACTTCACATCTTTTCTCGTCAAGCATGTCATCGGAGTGGCGATCCTCGAGAACCCTTCTATGAATCTTCGGTAATATCCAGCTAGGCCGATGAAACTCCGAACTTCCTTCACATTCGTTGGAGTCTCCCAATTGCTGACAGTTGCCACTTTTTCAGGATCTACCTCGACCCCTTGCGCAGAAATGATATGGCCCAGAAAGCCAACTTTGTCCATCCAGAATTCGCACTTCTTAAATTTGGCATAAAGCTTTTCCTTCCTTAGTACTTCCAGTGCGATTCTAAGATGTTGTTCATGGTGCGCTCTGTCCTACGAATAGATGAGAATATCATCAATGAACACTATGACAAAAAGGTCAAGATAAGGATGAAAAATGCGATTCATTAAATCCATGAAGATAGCCGGAGCATTACTCAACCCGAATGGCATTACTACAAACTCGTAGTGGCCATATCTCGTTCTGAATGCTGTCTTGGATATATCAGCGTCTTTAACTTTCATCTGGTGATATCCCGATCTTAAGTCAATCTTCGAGAACACACTAGCACCTCTTAATTGATCGAAGAGATCTTCAATCCGAGGCAGTGGATACTTGTTCTTTATTGTTTTCTTGTTCAGCTCTCGGTAGTCAATACACATCCGGAGGCTACCATCCTTCTTCTTCACGAACAGTACCGGTGCTCCCCAGGACGACACACTCGGTCTGATGAAGCCCTTATCCAACAGTTCCTGAAGCTGAACCTTCAATTCCTGCAACTCTTTTGGCGCCATCCGATAAGGAGCCTTTGACTCCGGCGCTGATCCGGGGATGAGATCTATCTAGAAGGTTACTTGTCGATCCGGTGGAGGACCTGGTAAGTCCTCTGGAAATACATCTGTGAATTCTTTTATCACTGGTACTTCCTTGATAGCAATTGGCTTCTTCTTGGAGTTTACCATTTTAACCAACCATGTTTCGCATTCTCCTTTACTCAGCATCTGGGTTGCTTTCATGGCCGAGACAATCCTTGAGTCGACTTTAACTCATGTCCCATGGAAGGTAAACTCTGGCTCTCCCGGTGCTTGGAAGATATCTCCCTTTCACGGCACTTGATTACCGCGTGGTTGGACTCTAACAAGTTCATTCCCAAAATCACATCGAAGTCTTTCATCTCCAGAGCGTGGAGATCTGCTTGAAGCGTCCTATCCTCGAAGGCAATCTTAAGACGACGGTACAAGTGTTTTGTCTTTACCGTCTTCCTCGAGGGGATACTAACTTCTAAAGTTTGAGCGACTATTCTATCGTCAACATGCTTCAACAGATCCATCATCATATCAGCACTATAGATAAAGAAATTAAACACGAAATGCGAGGAGAGAAGAAAACGTAGATTCCATCGATTAGCAAAAGTCGAATTGGTATCTTGTACGCATGAGCAAAAGATGGGCCGCTCGTACATTATACAAAAGGTTTACGGGCGCTACTCCAAGGTATGAGCTACTATCTAACTATTATATATATAAACTAAAAGTTCATCATCCTTAGTCTATCTCTTGGTAGTCTCTGAGCTAGGGAGGGCGGGCGAATGTTCGTGCCTGGCCTGCTTCTGACCTCGGCCTTTGTGTTGCAGCTGTTGAGCTTCTGAATCTCTGACAATTAGCCGTAATATGTCCCGGTTCTCCACACCGGTAGCAATTTCATGTATCTAACGGTGAGTTTCGAGACCTCGGACAGTTAGTTGAGATGTGTCCTGGCTCTCTGCATCTGTAGCATCTCCGAATTCCCCCTGACCTTGGTCTCAATGTCGATGCTGATGGATTTCTAAATTTCAGACAGTCTCTCACAACATGTCCAGGTTTTCCGCACCTGAAACATGAGTTCCCTGACTTGGGTGTAGAAAGAAGCGGAGCATTATTAGCCCGTGGGACCTTGTGCTGATCGAAGTCTTGACTTAGACCGGTCAATTTCCTCTTTCCTATCACTATTTCCGCTCTCTTGGATGGAGCCATGTCTAAGTGGTGACGAGAAGCAATCTCTTTAGCTCTCTCAACCACTGCGGCATAAGACATGTCACCCTGACTAGCCAGGATAGAGCTGATCTCCAAGTGAAGACCCTTTTCAAAGCATCTGACCCTTTTGGCATTCGTGTCTACCAGATGGGGCGTATACCTACTCAGTCGGTTAAATCTTATCTCGTACTCTTCCACGGAAGCATTTCCCTGATGAATCTATATAAACTCTGCTTCCTTTTGGTCACGGTATGACTGAGGCAGAAAATCCTGTCTAATCACTTCTTTAAAGACTCCCCAAGACATTGCACTCCTATGTTCTGGTGCCATAGTCCTTTCGTATAACTTCCACCAGTGGTTGGCTTCTTCAGTGAGTTGTAACACAGCACAGGAGATCTTCTGCTCTTCGGTGAATGCCAAAAGTCCAAAGAGTCGATCCAACGACTTTAGCCACTCGTCCGCTTTGATTGGTTCCCCTGTTCCATCGAAGGTCGGTGGATCGAAACGTTGGAACTGTACAAGGATTGGGCTCGCATTGTTTCCTAACAACGGTGGAGGTGCAGCTTGTGTGGTTTCGAAATATCGGGTCAAGCTTCTTAGTGCGGTCACCAAGTCTCCTCTCACGGCATCCATATCGTTCTAAAGACGTCATACGAAAATTAACTCTTATAATCTACCCCTCGCAACTCAACAATACATATAACCATAGATAAATAAATAACAGGTAGCAGGACACAATTAACTTTACTCTATAAATCATTTATAATCTCAATAGATTCTCTGTCATTCGTTTATAAACACTCCATGATCTCATCATGTAGGATAGCGTATATCCAACCTGTATACGCCATCCACATGAATACATAATGGAACATGTCATCAACTTCCCCACATGGTCTTCATAGACCTCGAGTATTGACTGCGGTGCTACATATCGTAACCACGAACTAGGAAAACCCACTCATTGATACACCCTGTTATAAACAAGGGCCCATGGTAGATTCAACTGTCTGTCACACGACATCAACTCCTGCGAACGGCCATACTCGCACACTAGCTCACGCTGCTGCAGTCAGCGGCTTTGTGGCGGTGACTCAGTGCGGTGTGTCGAGTATAGTGATATCAAGAGGTTTTCAAAAGATCTTTTTATCGTGGAACAATATCAGTAACACCCTATCAAACTTATACAGTTATATCGTATAAATGAGAAATGCAAATAGATAAACACTTCATCAAACCTTAACAGTTTATATCTTGCAAACCAAATGACACATAACAAGTAGACGCTCTTATTCCGTAAGTCTTATGTTAAGGGAGAGTCACCTATAGAGGGAGACTAGTGCCTATCTTACACTTTTCTGAAAACCCGATCACATTTTGCAAACACACTTTCAAAATCACATTTTTTCCCACTTTAAAACTCGCTCTAAAAACCTTTTCCTCATTTCCAAATCACACTTTCCAAATCATGTTTTTCTCATTTTAAAACCAGTTCGAGCAAGTTCTCATCATTAGAACCGCTCTGATACCACCTGTCACGCCCCAAAATCTTTCGTTAAAAAAATATCAGAGTTTTACCCGGGCGTGAAGATAGAAAAGCAAGGGACGCATAACACATACAGAAAGAGTTAAGCAAGGGACAACATAAGAAAGAGATAAGAGACGATAATAAACCATCTCACAACCACCTTCGGCCTCGGCCGATAACATTCGGTCTCACACCGATAATATACATCATATACAGCGGAAGCTAAACATCAGGATCTCCCATTCTTACAAGCACCCAAAAATATATACAGATCATAAACTGTTTAAAAACGTGTTTGGAAATGTTTAAACTATGACATTTTAACAGAAAAACCAACAGCTAGCACTATCTCCCTCCGTCTAGGGTTCACCAGCTTCCTCATCTCCTGTAGTGTGAGTACAGATTAAGGGGTGAGTGCGTTGAATACACTCAGTGGGGATAACATCCACCTCGTAAGACTCCCGACAGAATTTAAATACCGAAAAGCTAACTTACAGTCACGTTGTCACAGCACAGATATATGCAAAGCAGATATTAGAAATGGCAAAGGATGTATAGGTACGAGATTCCCCCGTCTTACCCTATATAACGGTATCTCACCGTAAGTACATTTAAAGAGGCTCACGACACCTCCACTGAGTAGTAGAAAATAGCAGGAGACGAACAGAATGCATGATCGGAGGATCTCGGTCCTTTCACAGATATAATATGGCACAGCAAGTATAAACACAGCACTTAGATTCCCAATCATACTTCACAAATAGGGAAAGCTGTAAACAGATTAAGAGTTAGAAATTACCCCCACCTCGTATAGTGGTTACCGCGTGAGTAGATATAACAGTACGTCCAACAACCCAAAACTTCCAAGACTAGTCCAACAAGTAGCCTACACATTTACGGTGTTTTTCTTAGATTTTAAATACAGTATAATTAAAGCTGTAAAGGGTTCCGGCGGAAAAACGTTTGTTAATGATACGACGGATCGAAAAATACGGCATTACGTGCTCCGGGGCTCGCGAGTACCGGCGTCGGGCGAAAGCGAACCCGACGGCTCGCGCATCACCCGGCAGCTGCCGAGTTTCCTCAGCCACCCGGTCCCCGTCGCCCGTGCACGCTGGTCCCCCGACGCTCGCACCCGCGCGTACGCGGCACCCGGCGCATACCTGGCACCCGGCACCCGGAGCACACCCGGCACGCACCCGACGCCCAACCCGACGCACAAACCGGCGCGCACCCGACGCCCGACCCGACGCATAACCCGGCGCGCACCCGACGCCCGACCCAACGCACAACCCGGCGCGCACCCGACGCCCGACCTGACGCACAACCCGGCGCTCACGACGCCCGGCACACCACCACCAGCACCACTGCTGGCCGGCGGTGGCGGTGACGGCGGCGGCGGCGGAAATTAAAAACGTAAAGGAAAAGAAAAGAAAGAGAACTTACGTGTTCGCGTCGCGAGCGTCGCTTGGGTCGTCGGCTTTGAAAACGTATAAGTTTTGAAAATTATGAGCCCCTATTTATAGATTTTGGAATTTACCTTTTTACCGTTGAAAAGTTACTATTTACCAAAAATATCTCAATTTACCTTTCATTAAAATATTATTTTTATTTTTACCTTTTATCAAAATTTTACCCTTTCCTTCGTTAGTTGAACTACGGGTCTCCGATTAACCGCTAGTTTATTTCTGTTTTCTCGTATTTCCGATACGAATCTCTTGGTAAAATCATATTTTAGGTTCCATGTCACGATAAATATACCCATCTAAAACTAAAACCGGCGTTAGCCAAGTATCTGAAACGTACTTACTAAATTAAACAGTCAAAACATACGCACATAATTATTAAGTCGGGGTTCAAATATTTAATTATTCAATTATGCTCATTTTGATCCGGGGTGCTACACACCAATGTCTAAGACTACAAAAGATCTCACATGCAAACTCCAAGTGGTTAGTTGACATGTATCAAGACATGATACAGAGTAATCCCAAATGGCCTGTCGACTCCATGATGTTTGTAGCTCAGAAAGAAATGAGGCTTACCTTCAAGAAGTGGCAGTTGTATAGGGCTAAAAAAATTGCTACATTATTGGGTACAGAAACAGATCAGACACAATATGGCATGTTATGGTCATATGCTGAGGAAATCAAGAGGTCTGATCCATCAACCACAGTGAAGATAAAGTGCAAGCCTGTTGAGGTTGGGAAATCTGTTTTCAAGAGATTTTACATATGCTGGGGGCCTTTAAAAAAGGGTTAATTGAGAATTGTAGGCCTGTTATATGCTTAGATGGTTGTCATTTAAAAAGCCATTGTGGGGGAATTCTTTTGACTGCAGTAGGCATTGATCCAAACAATGACATATATCCATTTGCCTATGCAGTAGTTGAGAAGGAGAAAAAGAAGTCTTGGTTATGGTTTCTAAAAGAACTGAAACAAGATTTGCAGATAACTAATACATACAGTTGGACTATAATGTCAGACAAACAGAAAGGTTTGGTTGATGCAGTTGATGAGGTGTTAGGTGGCTGTGAACATAGATTCTGTGTTCAACACTTGTATCAAAATTTCAAGCTCCTTCACAGAGGGTTGGAACTGAAGAATTTACTATAGAAGACTGCTAGATCATGCAGAGTGGTAGACTTTCATAATTCTATGATGGAGTTGAAGGTTCATTCCAAGGCAGCTTATGATTGGCTTGTGCAGAGGCCAGCAGCACACTGGAGCAGATCTCACTTTAGTGAGTTTCCAAAGACAGATCTGCTATTAAACAATATTTCTGAAAGCTTCAATGTTGTTATAGTACATGCAAGATGTGAGCCAATTGTCAGCATGCTTGAGGTTATAAGACATATCCTTATGAAGAGGGTTCATAGTAGGAGAGATCAAATAATGAAGTATAATAACAACATATGTCCAAAGATAAGTAAGACTCTTGAGGAGTGGAAGAAATAGTCAATGGATTACATTGCTCATTAGAATGGCAAAGATCAGTTTGAGATTGAGGCTAGTACTCTAAGGAGATACAAAATGCATTTGGGGGAAAAATTTTGCAGTTGTAGAAGGTGGCAGTTGACTGGGATACCTTGTCCTCATGCAATAAGTGCAATGTATTATTTGAATTATGAGCCTGAAGAGCATGTTCATGACTACTATAAGAAAGAGACATTCCTTAATGCATATAGCAATCTTATGCCTACATTGAATAGTTGTGATATGTGGCCCATATTAGATCTTCAACCACTACTCCCACCAGTTGTTGAGAGGCTGCCTGGAAGACCAAAAAAGAATGATAGGAAAAAGAAGAATGAGCCCCCAAGGGTTTATGCCAAACAAGGAAGAATGAGGCTTAGCAAGAAGGGAGTTACAATGACATGCTCAAAATGTGGAAAATCCAATCACAACTCAAGGGGTTGTGATTTGAATAAAAAGAGCAGCTTGGATATTCCTGCACCAATTCAGAACATGGATGATGAGGTGTCTCAATCAGTTCAACCAACAAAAAAGGTATAAAAAACTGAAAACACCACTTCACATTTTTTTGTTGATTACCAGTGTAGATGCATAACATTTGAAACCTTTGTGCAGGGAAAAAAAGATAAGAGCATACTACATGAAGAGGTAAAATCTAGTGAATTACCAACAAATATAGAGCATGTGGCCAACATGGTATTTTACTTTTTTTTTATTTTTTTTGGAAGTCTTATTGTCAATATATATTGCAATGTTAAAGTACTGTTATTTGATCAATAACTTGGATTTTCAATAGGAGATGGAGGAGTTTAATGTCAAAAGAAAAATCATTACATCTGGAGGAAAAAATTCCCAAAAAATGAAGAAGAAGGTTGACAAGATCCAGAAGGTTCAAGCCACTGCACTTTTGTGTTTTTAACTAACCTAATGTTTATTTGTCATTCTGTTAGGTACATTCCAATGAGAGAGATGATACAGTTGCACTACCCCCAAGGGTTACAAGAAGCAGAACCCACATGACTTCCAACACTAAAGTGACTGTGAGTCTTAATATATCCATTTCAGTGAGTTCTTTGTTGATTATGCACTTAGTTTTAATTCTTGATTTTTGCATTAGGTGAATACCAAGGTAACAAGGAGTGTTGAAATGAGATCCACAACAAGTCCTATGAGAATTACAAGAAGCACTACTAAACCGACTTCCTCTCCCCAAGGTCTTGGACATATTCAACCACAAATTGAGCATGTTGCACCCAAAAGAGGCAGACCCAAAAAGAATGTAGAGGCTACCCAACAATCTTCAAACAAGGCTATGGTGGCACTTCCAAAAAAGAGTGGGGTTAAAGTTTCAACTACCAAAGGACACACTTCAAAGAAAATGGTTGTACCATGAGTTTTCAAGACCTTTGTTTTTTATCTGTTTGTTGTTCACTAAATATTTTGGACCCTATTAGGCTAATTGAAAACTGTTGTGATGTTGGTTGATTGATCATGAGGTTTTGATGATGAAAACTGATTTCAGATGAGGTGTTTTGACTAAATGAAGCATGCCCATTTTACGAATTTACCGCATTTTAATATATTTGACAGTGTTTTTTTACCAGTGATTGACCATCTATACTTATGCATTTTGAGTCTCATGATATTTTGTTATACTACGATGACAGTGATTGTTATGACCACCTTTATTTATGCATTTTGAGTCTAATGATATTCTGTTATACTACAATGAATGATTGTTAGTTGCTATCAAGTGTTGTTTCTTTTATAGGTTTGACATTTCTTCAGAGTTGTTTCTTTATACAGTCAATCAAATGATAAGTCACTGCAGGGGAAACTTTTTACAAAATTGACTAGCCAAACAAAATGCTTTAAGCAAATAATGTCATTATAGGAGGGAAAATTGAACTAGTTCATTCATACTAAACTTAATAAAAGTGAAACTTAATCACTTCATGAAATACATAATTATCCATGACAAAAACAATGACACCAACAACCATTTCTCCCTCGAACTCTTTCGTTTCAATTCATCATCAAGACTGTTATTAACCCGCTGCACTTCAACTTCAAGGTTATTGATTCCCCGTAATAAACCCGGAATAATTTGTCGAGCTCTAACGCAAATAGGGGGATCAATCCAAACAAAGTAGTTGCATCCTCCATCCTACAACACAAAATGTATAAAATTTGATCAAAGAAGGGCTATATATCAGTGTTTATGCAACAAATCTAATTTTTACCCAAATTCCATCTACACAGTGTTTATGCATAGGATTAGGGGAATTCTCCATCACTTTTCAAATTCAAATTACAGCATGTCAACTGCAAGTTTTATTTCGAAAAAAATATATACAGAATCGCTCTTCACAATCAAAAGCATACCACTTTTCACAATCAACAACAAAAATATCGACATTACCTGCGAATTTTGGCACGATGCATACCTCCTCCCCGGGTTCAAATGGGTCCATGAAGTCCTTTTGGCTGTGACATTACCACAAAAACATACTTCTTCCATGACCTAGGGTTGAGCGGTGAAAATGAGGCGCTGAATATTTGCAAATTTGGGGGAATTTTGAAGGTGCAATTTGGGGGAAAATTCTAGGGTTCTTAAATCTTCAATTTGGGGGAGAAAATGAATTGGGAGTGTGTGAAGGGGTGATTCGATTAGGTTAGTTAGTGAATTTCATTTCATTTGTTATTTGTTTTAAATGTAAATGTATATTTGAAATTCCAAGTCTGCCCCTGTATAAGTCAAATAAATGAGGTCTGACCGGAAATGACAAAAATACCCTCAGGTTTAAGAGGCGCAAAAGACACTGGCCGGAACATTCTCAAAATATTCCACCGAAGGTGGGTTTTGGTGATTAATTTGCAAATTCGCAAAGTTGAGTTATTTTACAGTTAATTTTGAAAGTTTGGCTTTTATTTTGTAATTTACCCAATCAAGAATGATTCTCCAAACCATATTGTGATATCATGGTTTTCCAACAGATTTTAAACTCGTTCTCACCATCACAACCTAATAAACATTTGTTAAATAACGACTTCAATAATGATACATCAGCTCTGCAAATCTACTTATTACATTCTATTGCAAGTGTCATAGACAAAGCATATGCCTTGTTTGAGGGAAGACCTGCATAATGATACATAAGGTATCAGTCATTCGCATTTAAGGTATTTTATATAGTATGTAAATGTATCAGTAGTTATTAGGCATCAAGTTTATCTTATATAACATAAGGTATAAATTTGTTTTTATTTGAGGTAAAAGACTATATAAGATTACATATTAAGTATCAAATTATCAAAGAAACACCTTTTGTATTGCATTAGCAATAGCTAGATCTTGGTCTATGAAAATAGTTACAGGACATTTTCATGCCATTGACTTCTTGAATACTTCGAAATAAAAGACATAAAAAATGTTTGGAGTATAATGTTTCAAATTATTATCCATTCATTGGAAGGATTGAATTTAAAAAGGTAAAAAAACTCAATGGTAATAAGAAGAAATAGTTCATATGAAAAAAAAAGTGATGTGCATATATAGTTCATTTAACATCTTTGTTGTTAGAAAGTTTTACTATTGGGGTGTCGTGGGGCGGGGTAATAATTAAAAAATATAGTAGATTATAAAGGCATAATTTGTATTAAGAAATGTCTAATTTCAGAAAGAGGCTTTAAAGATCAAAACTCCAAATAGATTACATGGATAACTCTTTCAAATTGTTGATGGACTGTTACATAAGCAATGATGAATGCCAATTTTCAGCTGCTTGAATTTACAATCCATCTGTAGTAAGGAGAATCATCTAGACACCCCACAATATGATCATTGTTCACTATAAGAATACATATCTTCCTCACCTTCTTTGTTGGCTTGACACCACTTCTTTAAACTTCCAACTCAATGAAAGATGAAATGATCAAGAAAAGTGTGCCACATCTGAATATAATAAAATTTCTATATGTAATTAAATGATATCTCCAGACACTTCTTAAGCTAAGTGAAGTCGCGGCTTATCTAGAAATGAGCTTAGGAAATGCAAACTTAGCCGATACATGACAAACTAGAGAGTCGATAAGCACAAAATAAAATAAATTTTTTGTTCCTAAAATCTTCAAAGTACAAATCAGCAAATCTTAAAAGAGAAAAAAAAATAAAAAAAGAGAGAAAAAAGAGGGGTTACGAAGGGGTTGTCTTTATTTAATAAAAAAACTTTTTAAAACATGATATATTTTAAAGAAAATAAAGTTTCAAATTATTTATTACAAGGACCAAATTTAAAAGGTAAAAAAAATCAATGAATTAAGAAGAAATGGCTAATATAAAAAAACAAAAAAAAGTGTTAGAGAGTTTTAATCTTAGTACCAATTTTGAAAAGAAATTTTATAAATAAGATATGCATATTTTTAGAAAACAAGAGAAATGATTAATGTCAATGTCATGATTTTACTCACTACAAATAATACACAAGGTGGAAATTCAAAAACAGTGGTGGCAAACCAAACAGAAGAGGTGAGAGCGATAACTGCTCTTGTCGTGGATGATGATCCTCTAGTGCGAGGCGTCCATGTCATGCTGCTTGCAACCCATGGATTGCAAATTCAGGCAACGACAAATGACAAAGAATCGTCGATCTTTTCCTCTCTTGTGTTGATTGATACTGTCATGCCTGTCATGAATGGACCACAAGTATAAATTACACCATATAATAATACATGTGCATGTGATTAATAGTGATCTATTATAAAAACACAAAACTCGAATGCTTCGAGGAATGGAGGTTGGCATTCGAGGAATGAAGGTCAATAGCCTAATAGTAGGGGTAAGTGCTGAAAGTTTGGAAGAAATGCAACATTAATGGAGGTCCCGACTTACATTATTTATGGGAGAAACCTTTGAATCCTCCAAATATAATATCTATCCTGAATTAACTATCTAAAAAAAATGCTCTAAACAAACATCATCTTGCCACACCCATGTTCTTGTTGCTTTAGTTTAGTTCTCATCATTATCAATTTCCTATGTTCCAAATAAATCTATCAATAAAGATTATTGTGTTTATTATGTTTTTTATTTCTTTTTTATTTAAATAAAATTCTCAAAATGAAAGAAATTTTGTATTCAAAATGAAAAACCTAAAGAAAATAGCATTTTTATAATACTACAAAGCCTCAAAATTCAAAATCCAAAATCTGGATCCTCTACATTTCTATATAAACAATAATTAACAGTTTAAAAAATAAAATGAGAATGTCATTTATACTTTGTTTTTTTTAGTGAAGCTGGAGGATATAAAATCCATTCAAGAATTATTTCCTCAAATCAAATCTTTGAATCCAAACCTAAATTGTACTATCAAAAATTTATTCGAGCTCCGAAATTATAAGCCATCCTCCTAACTCTTAACATCGATTCTATGATCAATCTGATTCTCATCGAATCACAATGGGGGAACAAATCCAAGTAAAAGTTAGGATTTAAATAAATTCCTAAATGTAATTAAACAATATCTTCAAACATTTCTTGTGCTAAGATTGAAAGTAGCGGTTTATCTACAAATGAGCCCAGACAAGACCCACCAACCACCAAACATGCACACATATCTCCAAATAAAATTTAGTGTTTGGGTGTAAGGGCCCGAAAGTACAAATCTTAACAAAAATAGAAAGAAAGAAAACCAGGAATTACTAAGGGGTTATATTTTTTATTTAGTTTACAAATGACATAAAAAATGTTTGGAGTATAATGTTTTATTATCCCATTCATTGGAAGGATTGAATTTAAAAAGGTATAAAAAATCAGTAGTAATAAGAAGAAATAGTTCATATGAAAAAAACAGCGATGTACATATATAGTTCATTTAACATCTCCGTTGTTAGAAAGTTCTACTTTTGGGGTGGGGTGGGTGATAATTAAGAAATATTGTAGATTATAAAGATAGAATTTGTATTAAAGAAATGTCTAATTTCAGAAAAACGCTTTAAAGATCAAAACTCTAAATAGATTACATGGCAAACTCTTTCAAATTGTTGATGGACTATTACATGAGCAATGATGAATGCCAATTTTCAACTGCTTGAATTTACAATCCATGTGTAGCAAGGAAATTCATCTAGACACCCCACAATAGGATCATCGTTCACTATAAGAATACATATCTTCCTCACCTTTTTTGTTGGCTTCACACTACTTCTTTAAACTTCCAACTCAATGAAAGGTGGAATGATCAAGAAAAGTGTGACACATATGAATATAATAAAATTCCTATATGTAACTAAACGATATCTTCACACACTTCTTAAACCAAGTTGAAGTATCGGCTTATCTAGAAATGAGCCTAGGAAATGCACACTTAGCCGATACATGACAAATTAGAGAGTCGATAAGCACAAAATAAAATTATTTTTTTGTTCCTAAAATCTTCAAAGCACAAATCAGCAAATCTTAACAAAGAAAAAAAAAGAAAAAAAGAGGGGTTACCAAGGGGTTGTCTTTATTTTAGTAAAAATAAACTTTGTAAAACATGATATATTTTAAAGAAAATAATGTTTCAAATTATTTATCGCAAGGATCGAATTTAAAAGTTAAAAAAAAATCAATGAATTAAGAAGAAATAGGTAATATAAAAAAACAAAAAAAGTGTTGATATAAAGTTTTAATCTTAGTACAAATTTGAAAAGAAATTTTGTAAATAGGAGAAGTATAATTTTAGAAAACAAGAGAAATGATTAATGTCAATGTCATGATTTTACTCACTACAAATAATGCACGAGGTGGAAATTCAAAAAAAGTGATGGCAAACCAAATAGAGGAGGTGAGAGCGATAACTCTTGTCATGGACGATGATCCTTTAGTGCGAGGTGTCCGTGTCGTGCTGCTTGTAACCTATGGATTGCAAATTCAGGCAATAGCAAAGAATTGTCGATCTTTTCCTCTCTTGTGTTCATTGATACGGTCATACCTGTCATGAATGGACCACAAGTATAAATTACACCATATAATAATACATGTGCATGTGATTAATAGTGATCTATTATAAAAACACAAAACTCAAATGCTTCGAGGAATGGAGGTTAGCATTCGAGGAATGGAGGTCAATAGCCTGATAGTTGTAGCGCCCCGAATCAAAATGAGCATAATTGATTAATTAAATATTTAAACCTATGATTTAATAATTATGTGCGTGTGCTTTGACTGTTTAGTTAATTTCGTGTGTTTCAGATATGTGTTTAACGCAGGTTTTATATCGATAATTTTATTATTTGCGAAACATAGGATATTAATTTACCACGCGATGCGTAATGGAAATACGAGAAGATAGAAATGAATTAGAGGTCAATCGGAGACTCGTAGCTCAAGTAACGAAGAAAACAGTGAAAACGAAGAATACGACGTATACCAGACGTATACAAAGAGTAGAATATACGAGATATTTCTGATGAATAGTAACTTGGACTTTTCAACCGATGAACAGTGTTTCGGATATTTTGATGAATAGTGACTTCCAAGAATTCTATAAATAGGGGCTTTCCCGATTCATTTTTCACGGTTTTCCCGAGCGAGCCGAACGAGCCGAGCACGACAAAAACACGTAAGTTCTCTCTCCTCCCTCCTCTCTCTCTCTCCTCTCTTTTCTGCCTCCAGTGCGCCGCCGCAGAGCCGTCGCCAGCGTGGCGGCGCCGTTAGTGGCCGATGGCCGGAAAATCCAATGTTGTCGGTTTTGGCCAATTATCACACACAACGTTCGTCTCGACGAGACGAGTCCAGGACAGCTTCCGGAATTCAATTCCGAGTTTTTGTTCGCCAGAAAACGGCGAAAAACAGCCTTGAAACCCTAACCCTAACTCTTGATCACCCTTTCTCTCTCCTCTGAGTTTTCTCTCTCCACCGCACCGGAGCTACTGCCAGAGGCCGCCGGAGGTCGTGGCTCGTCGCTGGAGTGCCGGCGCCGGAGAAGGACAGTATATATATATATATGTGTATACGTGCATATGTGTGTGTGTTTAGGTGTGTTGCATGCTGTTGTGGGCGGCGCCGGGTGGCGCCGCCGTGTGGGAAAGAACGGCCGACGATAGGAGGTCGCCGGCAATGGGTCGGAGGAGGCGGCCGGCGGCTGGTGTTCGCCGGCCAAGCAACAACAGTGGGTGTGTGTTTTTACACCTTGCGATGTGTGTGTGTGTGTGTTTCTGTGTATGTGTGTTTGCGGCGGCTGGTGGTGGCCGGCGATTGGGGGTCGCCGGTCAGGGTCAAGGTGGTGGTGGTGGTCGCCGGCCAAGGTTGGGTGACAGTGTGTGTGTATATGAGTGTACGAGTGAGTGTGTGTTTGAGTGTGGGTGAGTTTGGTTGTTGCTAGGGTTTGGGTTGGCCGGAAAAGGTTGTCGGCGATGAGGGGTCACCGGCAGAGGTGTTGGGAGTCGTTGCCGACGACGGGAAGTCGCTGGCCGGAGTTTTGAAGTTTGGGTGTAAGTTCGAAAAACTGAGCATCGAAGGATTTTACGGTGAGATTCCGGGCACTATTCACCGCCGGAATCCGGCGAGGGATGGCCGTAGGAGGTAGCCGGCGGTGTGAGGTTTCCGGCGAACCTGGAGGCGGCGGCGGAGGGCGGCGCCACCGCTCCGGGTGGCGCCGGGAAGATGACGCGTTGATTAGCCACGGCGCCGGCGACCTGGGAAGGGGCTGGCCGAGAAAACTCGGCCAGCTTGGTCGAGCCATGCATGGCTGCCAAGAAAACTCGGCAGCCATCGAGACGCCGCCGAGACCTGCCGAGAAAACTCGGCAGCTGCCGAGACCGCCGGGTGCCGCATGCGCCCGTCGGGTGCCGACATGCACCCGACGCCGTGTTTTCAATCCGAACCTCGTTTTCTTTCCATCTTTCAACTGTATCGAGTCGTCGATGACGAGACATCGTTGATCGGGGTCCGTGGGCCCGGTCAAAAGTCAACCCTTTGACAAAAAATTACCATTTTACCCCCAAACTTGAAATGCTCCGTCCGAGCTCGTTTCGACTCCGATCGAGCTCATTCTTTTTCCGTCGTGACCGAAATTTAATCCTCTATCATCTCAGCCTTTTGGGTTTAACTTTCAGTCTTGCCTCCAAAATTCGAATCTTTAGATCTCTCAACCCGCCGCGTACTTAACGATCGTACTTTCTCCGAAATCGTTTATAGCTTTAATTATACTTTATTAAGGATCTAAGAAACGTTATAACTTATGTAGGCTACTTGTTGGATTGAGTGTTGATTTATCTGAATTTTGATATCAGCTACTGAGCTTTGAGTTATCAGACTTTCGGTTCTAGCTACTCATGTGGTAACCACTATACGAGGTGGGGGTTACTTCTAAACCCTAATCTTTATATTTCCATTAACGAACGTATGTATGTAAACTGGATATTATTGAAATGTTGTTTATTGTTTTGAATTTGTTGAAACTTATGTGCCTTGGGCTATATGTTATGTTCGGTAGGATCGGGTGATTCCCGTACCTGAGGTATGTAGGGTCGGGTGATTCCCATACCTGAGATAAGTAGGATCGGGTGATTCCCGTACCTGAGATTCATAGGGATAAGTGGGGAAATACCCGCACTTGAGTTTGGGTTACGAATTACGTGTTGTCCATTTTACGCGTTGTGACTAAGTGCTGATTTGGTATACTCTGTTTCATTTATCTGTCGAATGTTATAAAACATGGAATTTTCTCCCACGAGTGTATTCAACGCACTTACCCCCCACCTGTACTCACACTATAGGAAATGAAGAAAGTGAAGACGCGTAGAGAGAGGGGTGCCCTATCAGCTGTGTCCATCTTCTGGTTTTGTCTTTTAAAGATATGTTGTTCGTTTGTAAAAGAAAACTGTATTTCTCCATCTTTGTAAAAGATCCTGATGTTTTTCCGCTGCATATAGTTTCAAACATTCTTTTATCGGTTGTATCCGATGTTTTAAGTGTACCGCTTCTTATTCTCTCCTGTTTCTTTCTATTTTATATCATGTACGTCTCTTTCCCCTTTCTCTCTTAACGCCCGAAAACGAAAAACTCTGATATTTTGACCGAAAGATTTTGGGGCATTACAATAGTAGGGTAAGTGCTAAATAGAATATAATTATTCATACACAAATCCACAGAATGCTTAAAACAAATCTCTAAAAATTGAAAATTAAGCAAATCGATGGAATCAATTATTATTGGGTTTTCCTATTGTTAATTCAGAAATTCAATTAATAAAAAAAATCTATAATTAAAATATAATAGAATTTCAAAAGAAAACAAGTGACACGGTTAATTTATCATTGTTTTAGTATATAAATTTAACATGAAACAATGTTAATTTATCATTATTTAAATTTATATATTTCAAAAAGTACCGACGGTGGAGAGCGCAGTTTGAGATCACTCCTTGGTTGGATTGGTTTGAGATCACTTCGGTTTGAGATCCCGCCTCTGGTTTAAGATCACACTCCAAACATAACTCCTTGATTGGAATGGTTTGAGATCCCTCCTCTAGTTTAAAATCACCACTCACATGACATGGTTTGAGATCTGCTTCTCTTCAACCACTCCTAGCCAAGCCTATTATGAAATAAAATGATGTATTTTTTTTTCTGCCCAAACCTATTATAAAAAATTAATAAAACACTAATTTTATCTTATACCATTGCATGGTTTAAAATTTGAGGAAAAACTTTGACATTTTAAAATATATATGGGTGATTTAAAAATTGTCAATATTTTTTCTTAATTTTCAATATTTGGAGATAAATCTATTTTTAAAAAATATCTTTACAAAAAATATCAGTATCTATATTTTCTCGATTTTCCACATATTTCATTATACTTATATTATCAAATTAAGAATATACATTCATATCGATATTTTTATAAATATTTGTTGGGATATTTCAGTAGTTATCTTGATAAGACAAAACACAATAACATCATAAGAAAAGAACAGATTGCTTAAGGTTTTGATACCTAGTTTCCACATTACATGATCACAAGCTTAACGATACTGAAGAAAAGATCATGTAATGGTTTTCCAAGATTCAAGGAAAACCAACCTTAGAAGAAGGAAGTACACTTCTAAGGATCAGCATGGTGTAGGGAACAACAAGCTAGAAGAAGTATCCTGAGTAAAAAGGAGACAGGATACTGAAAAGAGATGATCAAAGTTACAGACACGGAGCCAATGCCAAGACGCCACGTGGACTGACGCACCACGAAAAGCTGCAAGCCGCAACAATCGCATTAAATGCAACACAGAGAAAAAGTCAAGAAGCATTTAATGCGACCACAGAGGAGATCTTGAGAGATCGTAGTTCACATTCAAAATGGGAAGTGTCTTCTTTCAATGGATACTTTCCCCAACTGATATACTCTCAAGATGTATAAATAGAAGGTGTGGCTGATTGAAGAATTTGCTGAACAAAGTTGAGGGGAAACTCACATATCATCCAAAGCCTTTAAGCTTTCACATGTTCAGCCACTCAACCTTCTAGAAGCAGTCTACAACAACAAAGGAGCTACCCAAGATCAAGACTGCTTCTCACCAGTTGAAGTTTTATTTTCTTTTTAACCTCTGTCCTGTGTGGTTAGGTTGTTTTAGGTGTCGAACAGTTCATAGGATAAATCCTTGCTGTTTGTATAGTTGTCTAAGTGTTAGGCAACTTCCCTGTGTGACAGTGTGAACCCTGTGTGGGTTAGCCTTTAGAGTTCGTAGGAGCTGTGTGAACACTGGACTCTAGTAGGTGGTTAACTTTGTAAGTTGATAGATTGTTAGGAGGGTCTTGTAAATCAATCTTGCTTAACGAAGTTCCTGCTCGAGGTAGTAGTAGAGTGGACATAGAAGGGTTACACCACCTTCGAACCACTATAAGCCATAAGTGTTTTATCGCTTTCTTATCTGCGTTTTATCATTTATATGTATCTTTATCATAAGCATAAAACGTTTTGAAAAGGATCATATTTGAGAAAACCAGCATTGTGTCTTAAAACCTTTATTTTTCCACTGCGTATAAAACTCTAGGTTACAGCGTGCAACACTGCATCCTAATGTTGTAAGCAGTAACTAACTGTCTCTGTAAGTTCAAGTAACTTGTAGAATAGTAAAGTTTTAACAGATTTTCAAAATCGACCAAGGTTCATTCACCCCCCTCTGAACCTCGGACACCACTTGGGACCCAACAAGTGGTATCAGAGCAGGTTGGGTTAAAAGCCAACTTGTCTGGCTACCTACCCAGATCCACCCATTTTCTGCTACTTTTAAACTACATTATCATGGTTTCTCAACTCATATCATGTCTCCTTGTCATGCATAACATTTGAATTCAAGATCTTATGCTTAACCTATATATCCTGTTTATGCGAGGAACAAACATCTGAGGAGTTTAACGACTATCCAAGATGAAGATTTGATCAACAAGAAGTCAAGAAAAGAAAAGAGTAAACTGTCGAAGGAAGACAAAGAGGATTCTAAGAGCACAGAGTCACCACACATGAAGTCTTACAACAAGATGCAAAGAAAGTTGCAGAAGAAATCATGGCTACACCTTTTATAGTAGCTAAGGTCTCTAAGGAAGCAACTAGGGAAGTTGCTGGAGTAATCTAAGCTACATCTTTTATAGTGGCTAAAGTTACTAAGAAGGCAACGCTGAAGGCTGCGGAAAGAAAAGAAGCAAACACCACCAATAAGTGGTATCACCAACAAGGACCTTTATCAACAAGGAATGTCAACAACATGCAGTATCTATCCGATGAGACAGTAAGTGGCATCTACCTGATGAGACTAGAGGACACATATACTGAACCAAACAAGTGGTATCAGTGAAATGATCAGAAATCAGACAGCTCAGAAACCTACCAAAAAGAACAAAAAAAGGGAGTTATGAGGTTCCTATGTAAGGGGGAACTCGTCTTATCCCTTGTACTTTCATTCAAGGATGCCCAGGATTCTCTAACAAGTGTTATACAAGCTAAGAATCATCAAGCGTTATCAGGAGTATAACAGGATTATGCAAGGATCTCATAGGTCTCTTAACAAGGGACCCAACAAGTGGTAGTATCAGATGATACAACAAAGGATCCAATGAGTAGATACAACAACAACTAAGAGATTGTGAGTGAAAAAGGAAATGCAGAAGTTCAGGGGGAATATCTGCACACTTGTGAGAAGCTACAAGTATGGTGTTGTAAGCTGCGTCTGCATACAGTGTTGGGTTCAAATAGTGTTGCATCTTTTATTCTTACAGCACGGCAAGAAAATGGGAGAGCTGCTGCAACCTTGAAGGGAACAACAAGTGCTATCAAGTAGTATCATAAGTGGACAACGAGGAACAACAGTGGACATCTCAACTGAAGAAGTGATGGGAGATCTTAGTCAGAGCAGAAGATCTAGATAAGTGGCTGACCATCACATCAACAAAAAGGCAAAATCTACTTTTTCAGAAGATAAAAAGGTAAGTGTACCGTTTCAGAAGCTAAAAAGGTGAAAATGAAGATCTATCCAAAGGAACCGGTGAGTGGCGGTAATTGCCTCGAGAAATTAAAAGAAAACCCCTCCACTTTTTTAGAATCAACCATCAGATCGTGCGTTTCATCTTCCAACCGTTGATCACGAAGCCCGTTCAAACGCCTATATATACATACGACCCCTCACCATTCTTCTACACATTCATTACTCACCAAAATCCCACAAGAAAAGCCTATTTCCCATGTGAGTTACACTCTCAGAAAGAAGAAGATGGAGAGCCAAGAAGGCGGAGAAGGAGATGGAGATGAAGACGACGATGAAGACACTTCTCTGTTAACCTCGAAGTAGAGAAGGTCTTCAGAAGAATGGAGTGTAGAGGATCTGCTTTCCTAGAAGCAGAGAAGGTCTTCAGAGTGGAGACGGACTCTATGAGATGGATGCCAAGGAGCATGCGTCCATCCTCCATTCAGGATGACACTGGTTCGGCTTTCTCAACCCAGATGAAGATATGGGATCGAGGGAAGCCATCAAGGACCAATCCTTGGATAGAGAAGATATCTGTTGCCATTCATGGAGATAAAATAAAACAGCAGGTGTTTCATAAGATATCCAAGGATCCAGTGTCAAGCAGCTTCAAGCTGGAGTCTGGGCAAAGTAAAAGATAAAATCACAACCCAGACCAGCAGTCATCTAGGATCCAAGATGAACGTGTCTGGATGTTGATGAAGTTGCACAGGTAAACTGATCATCCACCGGTCGGTTTCTTGATCTCTTGTCACGTGCCGAAGCTAAGTAGCTTATTCCCTAGTGTAGGAATAAGAATGAGGATGCTTGGTGGGAAGTACGAACATGTTACTACTGTCACGCCCCAAAACTTAACCATAAATTATTATAAAGGTTTAACAAAGTTGAGAAAAACATTTTTAAATTATCAGAGTATCCCGACAGGCGTACAGGAAAGAAGAAAAAGAAAAGAAGGAGAAACGGAGAAGATACATATAAAACTATATAAGTTAAAGGTTTATAGCAGCGGATTATAAATACATAGATTTAAGTAAAATAGAAGCGTAGGTGTGTGTCGTTCCAGAACAGTTTATCAAAATATCATAACAACAACAAAAGTTTTTAACAGACAGGGCACATCTCTCCCTTCAACTCCTTCTAACAAAATCATCACCTGTAACGAACATATATAAGCGGGGTGAGTGCATACAAATACACCCCGTGGAGATAACTTCATAAACTAACATAAAACTATAAATCAGATAGGCAGTTAAACACAGCAAGTACAATGCACAACACATATATGACGCGGGCGCAGGTATGTCCCGCCTTACCCCACCACCTTATCCACCTGGTGATTATTTGGTCAGGGGGACTTCACCAATCCTCCATATTCCTGTTAGGACTTAATCCCAACCTGTCTTCTCAAAGACCATGCATCATGAACACATATCCTTATCCTTTCTGAAACAACACAATTAAATCACAGCACATAAGACATAGCATGTAAAACGTACATGTATCGCAAATACTAGCATACTTATATCATCAATCACATTTCATGCTCATAATCTCATATCACGAATCATATAACATTCATCATCATATCATAGCTTATCGAAAACCCTAGCATGCGACTATACAAGATAATACGTATAGTTAAATGTTAATTCAGAAATTACCCCCACCTAAGCTTGGGCGGTGTGATCTCACGTTCTTATCCTTTTAGTTCTGAGATGGGTTCGGAGCGTTGGGCCTACAAACACACAACGTAAATTATTAGGTTATTATATTAATTAAGCGAAATGCTCGAAAGAAACAACGGACGAAAAACAGAACATAACCCGACTAGGTCCAAAAATAAATATAGAGGATTCAAAAAGAAAGCTTTAGAGACGAGAATGGAGTAAAACGGATGAGAAACGAAGCCAAACGAAGCATTTTAGGGTTTGGAGGTTTTGAGGGCAAAACTGTAAGTTCCAGAATAGACTTGGGGTCAAAACGAGGTTTCTGAAATTCTGGGGGTGGAATTATAATTTTCAGAAGAATTTAGGACCAAACTGCACCATCCAAAACATAGGGGATCAAAGGAGAATAAGCAAAAACTTAAGAAATTGCAAAGAGGTCCCTAGAGTTAATCTAATTCTCAAAAATAAACCCAGCTTCCAAACCACCCACTGCCACCACCGCCGGCGACTCCGTGTCGCCGGTCACCACCCGCCACCACCACCACTCACCGGTGCTCCTCGCGCCGGCCACCATAGCACACGGCGGCGCTGAAAGCGCCGCCCAAACACCACCCAACACAACCTTATCGCAAATGCACATACTCACTTCTCCGGCGGCCACTGCCGCCGGCTACTTACTCACACTTCGCCGGCGCTCCTTGCGCCGGCTACACACACCCACGGCGGCGCTGCATGTGCCGCCCCGACATCCGATCAGAGAGAAAGGCGAGAGATAGCAGCAGAGAAAGAGAGAAGTTCGAAGAGAGAGAAAGAGAGAAGAGGAGAGAGAAAATCCAAAAACGCAGAAACTTTGACCGCTACATGCTGGAGATCTAACTGGCTGATCGACGATCAGAGCCCAGAATCGAGACGGGCTCGGCGAGAACTACAATCTAGGCTCAAGAATCACCTGAAAAGGTCGCCGGATGGCCGAGAACGAAGAGAGAGAAAGAGATGGGTTTCTAGAGAGAGAAAACAGAATTTTCTCCGGCGAATTGCCGGAGAACGCGGCGGCTGATGACAATTCCGAGCCCGGGGTTGGAACGGGCTCGGTGAAAGCTTCAAAGTGGTATAGATATCGATACGTTTTGGTCGGAAAGAAAATCCGGCGACGGTGGTTGCCGGCGGCGGCGGCGGCGGTGCTCCGGCCGGCCTGCCGCCGGAAAACAAGAGAGAAGGAGGAGCATTTTTATTACCTTGTGATTAATTTACTGTATGCTTTTACCTTAGGTTATAATTTTGTTATTTATATTATTTCATTAATCTTGTCATTAATCTTAAATTTTATACTAAACATTCTTATGATATTAATTAATTTGAGATATCATCCGAACTTCGATTTGAGTCATTCTTTCGGCGTTTTGCTCGATTTTTCGTTCTCGTTCATCTTGTCCCACTTACGAATTATTTTATCGATGTTCCTTTTTATGGAAAATTTTCAAGAATATAGAACTTGGATTAAATTAAATGTTCTAAAACGCACATAATATAAATCAAATAATTAGAGGTTTAAAATATTTAGTTATCAAATTATGCTTCGTTAAATCCTAGTCGTCATAACTACTCTATAGCCTTGGACAGTAACTGATGGGCAAGAGAAGACCTTGACTTGCCATATTTTGCGTTGTAACGCCACCCCTGGACAATCATGTGAAAGAAGTTGACAAAAAGGGGGAAGAGTTGCAAGCCAAGAGTCCAAAAGATGTTGAAGCCTTATAGCAAGGGAGAAGCAGATAATAATGGCAATCAGGAGTCTCCTACCATCTGAAGCACATCAGAGCAGCTGGCTGATGAAAACATGCTGAAAAAGGCATGCATAGATCAGAGATGGTAGAAAGGGAGAAGAAGAACTCCCTGGTGGAAAAGCGTGGAAACGGATTGAAGCTGAAGAAAGAAGTGAAGCTAGATGGAGGAGTAGTAGCTTACTTACTTTTGTATTAAACAAAATTTGTACTTGTACAATATCTTAGCTTCAATAAAAAGTATTCTTTCTTATTTGACTCTTGTCTTATTGTGTTTTGTCATCATCAAGATAAATGGGGAAATTGTTAGGATATTTCAGTAATTATCTTGATAAGACAAAACACAATAACATAATAAGAAAAGAACGGTTTGCTTAAGGTTTTGATACCAAGTTTCCACATTACATGATCACAAGCTTAACGATACTAAAGAAAAGATCATGTAATGGTTTTCCAAGATTCAAGGAAAACCAATCTTAGAAGAAGTAAGTACACTTCTAAGGATCAGCATGATGTAGGGAATAGCAAGCTAAAAGAAGTATCCTGAGTAAGAAGGAGACAGGATACTGAAAGGAGTAGTCAACAGGCTGCAAGAAAGCTATTCTGATAGAAGAACTCAGAAAGCAAAATACTGCTGCAAGAAACCAACAACAGCTGCAAGAACCTATACTTGCAGCTAAGACTGTTGAGGTTACAGGACCGGCCGAGGAGACGGGGTCCTTGCTGAAGACCTCAAGCGAGGCTGTTGTTCAGAAAACACTCTCTGAGGATTAGAAGACCTCTGAGGGGCGGCTGTCGAGACGGTACTCTTAGAGGATGCTCGAGGTGAAGTAGAGGTAAGCTGAGGTAACCACTAAGCAGCTAGAGACACCTCATGAGGAGGTTGATGTTGTTGCTACTGCAAGCTCAAAGGAACCTATCTAGGTTACAAAAGCAAAGGTTACTGAGGAAGCTGCGTATGAAAGAGCGGCAAGTAGCTGCTGCAAGAAAGCAGTTGCAGCACTGCAGCAAAGTAAGAAAGAACGGCATACAGCATACTGCAAGAAAGGATACAACAGTACTGTACGAAGACTCTGCAAGAAGGCTTAAAGTTACAGCAGCACGGAGAAAGACAAACTGCTGCAAGCAGACCTAGGATACAGCGCAAAGCTTTCTACTCAAACAGTCAACTGAAGAAGTATCCAAGCAAGAATAAATAGAGTCGTTCCAGAGAGATCAAAGTTGCAGACACGGAGCCAATGCTAAGACGCCACGTGGACTGACGCACCGCGAAAAGCTGCAAGCCGCAACAATCGCATTAAATGCAACACATAGAAAAAGTCAATAAGCATTTAATGCGACCACAGAGGAGATCTTGGGAGATCGTAGTTCACATTCAAAATGGGAAGTGTCTTCCTTCAACGGATACTTTCCCCAACGAATATACTCTCAAGATGTATAAATAGAAGGTGTGGCTGATTGAAGAATTTGCTGAACAAAGTTGAAGGGAAACTCACATATCATCCAAAGCCTTTAAGCTTTCATATGTTCAGCCACTCAACCTTCTAGAAGCAGTCTACAACAACAAAGGAGCTACCCAAGATCAAGACTGCTTCTCACCAGTTGAAGTTTTATTTTCTTTTTAACCTCTGTCCTGTGTGGTTAGGTTGTTTTAGGTGTCGAACAGTTGATAGGAGAAATTCTTGTTGTTTGTATAGTTGTCTAAGTGTTAGGCAACTTCTCTGTGTGACAGTGTGAACCCTGTGTGGGTTAGCCTTTAGAGTTCGTAGGAGCTGTGTGAACACTGGACTCTAGTAGGTGATTGACTTTGTAAGTTGATAGATTGTTAGGAGGGTCCTGTAAATCAATCTTTCTTAACGAAGTTCCTGCTTGAGGTAGCAGTAGAGTGGACGTAGAAGAGTTACACCACCTTCGAACCACTATAAGCCATAAGTGTTTTATCGCTTTCTTATCTGCGTTTTATCGTTTATATGTATCTTTATCATAAGCATAAAACGTTTTGGAAAGGATCATATTTGAGAAAACTAGCCTTGTGTCTTAAAACCTTTATTTTTCCATTGCGTATAAAACTCTAGGTTACAGCGTGCAGCACTGCATCCTAGTGCTGTAAGCAGTAACTAACTGGCTTTGCAAGTTCAAGTAACTTGCAGAACAGTAAAGTTTTAACAGATTTTCAAAATCGATAAAGGTTCATTCACCCCCCTCTGAACCTCGGACACCACTTGGGACTCAACAATATTTAAGAAAAAAAGAATTTATCCTCTATATATGAGTATCATCAACATTTATATTGGAAATATTTAGCATAACCATTGTTATTTGAAATCCTCAATATTGAGGATGTATTTAGATATAATAAGTATTGATTTTGAAAATAATAATTATGTATTAAGATATAAACCTTAGTAAATATTTATAAAACATTATAAATATATACTTAAATTTTAAGTTTCGAAAATTCAAAAAATTATTTTTAATATTAAATTTCAATATTTCTTTAAATTAAAAATATTTATATTTCTACCAACAATTGATATTTTGAATTTGTAGTACAATTTGAATTAAATATGGAAAATATTAAGTTTTTTTTAAATAATCTTGCATATTACCACATATGAGTCATTTGACTAGCCAGTATTAACACATTTTTTTGAATTTATATTACACTTTGAATTAAATATTAAAAAATATTAAATCTCCCTTTAAAAAGAACACTCTTTTAGTATTAACAAAATCTATTAAAAAAAAAGAGGCGTGAAACACATAACCATTCCAAATACAATAAAATTTATTTGGAATATATCTATAAAATTACAACAATTTTTTAATTTGTCAATACATACATCTGCAAATTATTTATATATATATTTTTTCATTCTACATTTTTTTAAAATTATTTGAACATTTTTTATATTTCAATAAACATTGTGTACTATACAATACAAATTCTTTGAGCAACAACTAAAATATCCTCATTTATTTAAAATTTTCTCTCGCCAAGATGGATATATAAATATAATTTTAAGGTTTTCTCTGACCATTATGGGTATACAAATTTAATTTTACTACTCTACACTATTATTTAAGCTTTTATTTTACCAATATAGATATAAATTTTATACTTATTTGAGCAACATCTAAAATATCCGCATTTAGTTGAGATTTTTATTTATTTAAGATTTGCTCCGACCAATATAGATATATAAATTTAATTTTAATGCTTTAGTCTCTTATTTTAATTTTAAGGGCCCCAAAGTACAAATCTTAACAAAAATAGAAAGAAAGAAAAAAGGAATTACTGAGGG
Organism: Scutellaria galericulata; assembly: GCA_946896805.1. Classification (NCBI taxonomy): domain Eukaryota; kingdom Viridiplantae; phylum Streptophyta; class Magnoliopsida; order Lamiales; family Lamiaceae; genus Scutellaria; species Scutellaria galericulata. The sequence goes on from OX335792.1 coordinate 12,240,773, forward strand.
GTTATATTTTTTATTTAGTTTACAAAGGACATAAAAAATGTTTGGAGTATAATGTTTTAAATTATTATCCCATTCATTGGAAGGATTGAATTTAAAAAGGTAAAAAAAAAATCAATAGTAATAAGAAGAAATAGTTCATATAAAAAAAACAGTGATGTAGATATATAGTTCATTTAACATCTCTGTTGTTAGAAAGTTCTACTTTTGGGGTGGCTTGGGGTGGGGTGATAATTAAAAAAAAAGTAGATTATAAAGGCTTTAAAGATCAAAACTCCAAATAGATTACATGGCTAACTCTTTCAAATTGATGGACTGTTACATGAGCAATGATGAATGCCAATTTTCAGTTGCTTGAATTTACAATCCATGTGTAGCAAGGAGAATCATCTAAACACCCAACAATAGGATCATAGTTCAATATAAGAATACATATCTTCCTCACCTTCTTTGTTGGCTTCACACCACTTCTTTAAACTCCCAACTCAATGAAAGATGGAATGATCAAAAAAAGTGTGAGACATGAATATAATAAAATTCCTATATGTAATTAAACGATATCTTCACACACTTCTTAAACCAAGTTGAAGTAGCGGCTTATCTAGAAATGAGCCTAGGAAATGCATTCTTAGCCGATACATGACAAATTGGAGAGTCGATAAGCACAGAATAAAATAATTTTTTTGTTCCTAAAATCTTCAAAGTACAAATCAGCAAATCTTAACAAAGAAAAAAGAAAGTAAGCAAGAGAAAAAAAAAAAAGAGGGGTTACTAAGGGGTTGTCTTTATTTTAATAAAAAAATACCTTTGTAAAACATGATATATTTTAAAGAAAATAATGTTTCAAATTATTTATAGCAAGGACTGAATTTAAAAGGTAAAAAAAATCAATGAATTAAGAAGAAATAGCTAATATAAAAAAACAAAAAAAGTGTTGTTAGAAAGTTCTAATCTTAGTACAAATTTTGAAAAGAAATTTTTTTAATAGGAGATGTATAATTTTAGAAAACAAGAGAAATGATTAATGTCAATGTCTTGATTTTACTCACTACAAATAATGCACGAGGTGGAAATTCAAAAAAAGTGGTGGCAAACCAAACAGAGGAGGCGAGCTCTTGTCGTGGATGATGATCCTTTAGTGCGAGTTGTCCATGTCATGCTGCTTGCAACCCATGGATTGCAAATTCAGGCAACGGCAAATGGCAAAGAATCGTTGATCTTTTCCTCTCTTGTGTTCATTGATACGGTCATGCCTGTCATGAATGGACCACAAGTATAAATTACACCATATAATATTATAATAATACATGTGCATGTGATTAATAGTGATCTATTATATGCTTCGAGGAATGGAGGTTAGCATTCGAGGAATGGAGATAGTAGGGGTAAGTGCTGAATAGAATATAATTATTCATACACAAATCCACAAAATGCTTAAAACAAATCTCTAAAAATTAAAAATTTAGCAAATCGATTGATTCAATTATTATTGGGCTTTCCTATTGTTAATTCAAAAATTCAATTAATCAAATAAAAAAATAATCTACAATTAAAATATAATAGAATTTCAATTGTACACAAAAAGAAAAGGGTTAAATGCAAAAAACAATCCCAACTATCGACTTTTTTCAATTTGCAACCTAATCTTTTTTTTTTTCCGATTGCAACCTAATCTATTGTCTATTGTTTTTTTTCCGATTGCAACTTCCATCCATTTTTGAGCATTTTTCCGGTGAAAATATCATCACGTGACTTGTACACTCACAACTTAAGGTATAACATTCATTTAAGGGTGATTTTATCATTTAAGGAAAGTGAAGAGAGATAAATGCCCTAATTTTTTATTTAGGGCAAAATCATTTTTATAGTTTATTTTGTTAAATACATAATGTAAAAAGACGATTTTACCCTTTAAATGATAAGTGTGCTTGTCACGTGATGATATTTTCACCGGAAAAATGCTAAAAAAGTGAAGGGAGGTTGCAACTGGATAAATTACAAAAGATTAGGTTGCAATCGGAAAAAAAAAAGATTAGGTTGCAATCGGAAAAAAAACAATAGATTAGGTTGCAATCGGAAAAAAAAAAGATTAGATTGCAAATTGAAAAAAGTCGATAGTTGGGGTTGTTTTTTGCATTTAACCCAAAAAAAACAAGTATTAATTTATCATTGTTTCAGTGTATGTTGACAATGTTAATTTTTCATTATTTAAATTTATAGATTTCAATAAGTACCGACAGTGGAGGGCGCAGTTTAAAATCACTCCTCGGTTAGAATGGTTCGAGAATGGTTTGAGATCACTCCGGTTTGAGATCTCGCCCTGTGGTTTAAGATCACCACTCCAGACATGACTCCTTGGTTGGAATGGTTTGAGAGATCCCTCCTCTAGTTTAAGATCACCATTCCTGGTTTGAGATCCCGCTTCTCTTCAACTACTCCTCATTTTCTTCCTACTGTCTTTCTATATCTCATTTTCCCATTTTATAGCAACTACATGGATGTTGCAAAACCCTAATACCCTATAATTTGGCCGCTAGCCCAAAAAAGGCAAGCCTATTATGGAATAAAATGATGTATTTATTTTTCTGCCCAAACCTATTATAAAAAATTAATAAAACACTCATTTTCTAATATACCATTAGATGGTTTAAAATTTGAGAAAAAAATTTGACTTTTTCAAATATAAATGGGTGATTTAAAAATTGTCGATATTTTTTCTTAATTTTCAATATTTGGAGATAAATTTATTTTTTAATAATATCTTTATAAAATATATCAATATCTATATTTTCTCGATTTTCTACATATTTGATTATACTTATATTATCAAATTCATAATATATATACTCATATGAATATTTTTATAAATATTTAAGAAAAAATAAATTTATCCTCTATATATGAGTAGTATCATCAACATTTATATTGGAAATATTTATCATAACCATTGTTATTTGAAATATTGAGGATGTATTTAGATATAATAAGTATTGATTTTGAAAATATTAATTCTGTATTAAGACATAAATCTTAGTAAATATTTATAAAACATTATAAATATACTTAAATTTTAAGTTTCGAAAATTCAAAAAATTATTTTTAATATTAAATTCCAATATTTCTTTAAATTCAAAATATTTAAATTTCTACCAAAAATTAATATTTTTAATTTTTAGTACAATTTGAATTAAATATGGAAAATATTAAGTTGTTTTTTAAATAATCTTGCATATCACCACATATGAGTCATATGACTGGTCAGTATTAACATAATATTTTGAATTTATATTACAATTTGAATTAAATATTAAAAAATATTAAATTTTCCCTTTTAAAACAACAGTCTTTTAGTATTAACAAAATTCTATTAAAAAAAAGGCGTGAAACACAGAACCATTCCAAATGCAAAAAAATTCATTTTGAATACATCTATAAAATTACAACAATTTTTTAATTTGTCAATTCATACATCTGCAAATTATCTATATATATTTTTTTCATTCTACAATTTTTTTTAAATTATTTGAACATTTTTTATATTTCAATAAACATTGTGTACTATGCAATAAAAATTATTTGAGCAACAACTAAAATATCCTCATTTATTTAAGATTTTCTCTGGCCAAGATGGATATATAAATTTAATTTTAAGGTTTTCTCTGACCAATATGGGTATACAAATTTAATTATAATACTTTACACTATTATTTAAGCTTTTATTTTACCAATATAGATATAAATTTTATACTTATTTGAGCAACATCTAAAATATCTGAATTTATTTGAGATTTTCATTTATTTAAAATTTGCTCCGACCAATATAGATATGTAAATTTAATTTTAATGTTTTAGTCTCTTATTTAAGATTATCCTCATTTATTTAAGATTTTCTCCAACCAATATGGATATATAAATTTAATTTTAATGCTTTAGACTATTATTTGAGATTTTATTTTACCAATACATATATAATTTTTTTACTTTATTTGAGAAGCAACTAATATATCCACATTTATTTAAGATTTTGATTAATTTCAGATTTTTTCTGACCAATATTTTAGTGTTTTAGTCTGTTATTTAAGATTTTCTTTTACTAATATAGATATATAAATTTTATACTTTATTTGAGCAACAACTAATCTGTCCTCATTTATTTAAAATTTTCTTTAACTAATATAGAAATATAAACTTATTTTTTTAATAGATATATAAATTTAATACTTTTAATGCTTTAGACTCTTATTTAAGATTTTCTTTTATCAATATAGATATATAAATTTAATACTAGTAAATTCAACTTTCAATGAGATTAGTATCTGATGAAAAAAAAATTATAAATTTACTACTTTTAACTTCAACTTTCAATGAGATTAGGCTCCAGAAAAAAAAAACATACCATCTTGTATTGAATATGAATGAACCTAAAGGAGATAATATCTTTATAATAATAAAAGGCCTCGAATTCACAATCCGAAATTTGGATCTCTACATTTTTATTCCATGAATCGATGAGAATGAAACAATGTGTCTCTTTTCTCTTAGTAAATACGGAGGATCAGTTCCCCAAAATTTAACAAAATAATCTTTTTATAAATAAGATTGTAAGTACTTGTAAAAGCTAGAAAAACATTTGATGAATGGCTTCAAAGCCTAGATTAAGCCTACATTTCGAACTGGTCCAACTGATGGATCTATCTTCAAATTTTCCTCCAAAATTCACTAAAATAATCCTTGTTATAAATAAGACAGTAAGTACATGTAAAACTCATACAAATATTTGTTGAATGGCCTCAAAGCCCATATTAGGTCTACATTTCGACTTAGTTCCAACTGATCGATCTGTCTTCAAAATTATCCGTTTCGTTAAGCTTGTTCCGAGCCAGTCTACTCATCACATCAAAGACCTGCACGACAAACTCATAAAAAACTCATAAATGAGAAAACACACACAAAAAAGGAACACTTTTGGTGCTCAAGAACGAACAAGCAGGTTTTACCTCCAATCATTTTGTAGAGAAACGACCACCACCTGTCCGTTGAAACCTGTTAGTTTTCAACATTTTCTTTGATTTCTTTGTCATGCTTCCCCTCCAATACTCCCTGGAGAGTGATCACGGCATCCCTCGTTTTCTTGAGGATGCTCTCATCTCCGTTGATCTCTTACTGCACCAGATCGTTCTGTGAAGAAGTCAGGCTCACTACAAGACAGTACAATAATGAGCAAAATAGGACACATCAAGAGGAAAAGTAATCACTAGTTAAAGAGACAAGATTTATGTACCTCAGCTTCGAGGACTAAAAGATCAAAGATCCTCCTGACGAAATCTTTTAAATGGGCTCTTTCCAAAGTCTCCCACAAATCAGCATCATTGTGTTCATTGAATGGATCCAGATTAAAACTAACAGATCTTGTCCAGAATATAAGTAGGATTCATTCATTATGTTAAAAATACAAACAAATATAAAGTAAGCTGGCTTTGGTACTAACCACACTCACCAGTTATCACTTTGTTATCTATATATATAGTTCATTCAACATCTCCGCTCTTAGAATGTTCTACTCTTGGGGTGGGGTGGGGAGAAGATAAAGAACATATTATAAAAGCAAAATTTTCTTAAGAAATGTCTTATTTCAGAAAACAGGTTTTTTTGACTAAAGTGCAAATCTACCAATAGATTACATGGCTAACCCTTTCAAATTGGTAATGAACTGTAATGGGAGAAATGATGAATGCTAATTTTTAGCTGCTCGAATTTGCAATCCATGTGTAGCAAGGAGAATCATCTAGACACCATACAATAAGATCATCATCGTTCACCACCATAAGGACATGTATCTTCCTCACTTCCTTTGTTAGCCTGACACTACTTTCTTGAACTTCCAACTCAGTGAAAGATGAAATGGTCATGAAAAGTGTGACACATTATGCATTTAGATATAACTAAACTATATCTAAACACATCTTAAGCCAAGTTGAAGATAGCGATTTATCTAGGAATGAGCCTAGGGCATGCACACTTAACCCATATATGACATACTAGAGAGCCCATAAGTCAAAACGAAAATAATTGTACATGATATATTGAAAGTATAAATCAACAGACCTTAACAAAGAAAAAAAACCTTTATAAAACATGATATATTGTAAAGGAGAATAATGTTTCAAATTATTTTCTCATTTGCTGTAATGATTGAATTTAAAAATGAAAAAAAAAATCAATGAAATTAAGAAGAAAAGCTCATATGAAGAAAAAAAATTGATGTACTTATATGGTTCATTCAACTTCTCGGCTGATAGAATGTTCTAATATTAGTACTAATTCTGAAAAGAAATTTTATGTTTAAGAAACATCTAATTTTAGAAAACAAGAGAAATGAATAATGCCAATTTCACGGTTTTACTCACTACAAATAATGCGTTCATTCATTACATGGAAATCTCGTAATCAAAAAAGTAGATCTGGAAACATAATAATGTACATATACATTAACTGAAAGTTTCCAAAAATAATGATAAGGAAAGTGCGGATAGAAATGACAATCAAAATATTTGGACGTAAATCAGAAATCATGGTTGTGGCTAAGATGCTCATTATTTTAGTCTCAAAACGTTTTCCGAGAAAATCACTTCTACAACCTATTTAATCGTGAGTTCAGCACGAAGAAAATCATCAAATTCATTTCTTTTAGTAAGATATCACTACAGTGTATTCAAGAGGTGCAATTCTTTCTAATTCGACTTCCTAAATTCTTCTTTTCATTTCTTGATCATTCCAATCACACACAAATGCGTGCATTGTATGCTTTTGCAGGGAAACAAATGAAAAAAGGTGAAAATTCAAAAAAAGTGGTGGCAAACCCAACAGAAGAGGTGAGGGCGATAACTGCTCTTGTTGTTGATGATGATCCTCAAGTGCGGGGCATCCATGTCATGTTGCTTACAACCCATGGATTGCAAATTTAGACGACGGCTAATGGCAAAAAAGCAGTCGAGCTTTTCCTCTCTGGAAACAACTTTGATCTTGTGTTGATGGACATGGTCATGCCTGTCATGGACGGGCCTCAGGTATAAATTATACCATATAATACATATGCATATGATTAGTACAGATCTGACACAAAAACACACATATATACAGGCAACTCGAATGCTTCGAGGAATGGGAGTCGATAGCATGATAGTAGGGGTAAGTGCTGAAAGTTCAGAAATAGAGCAAGCGGAATTCATGGAGGCTAGCTTAGATTATTTCTGGGAGAAACCTTTGAATCCTCGAGATATAATATCTATCCTCAATGAGTTAGCTACGAAAGTGCTCTAGATAGACATCATCTTGCTATTACACCCATGTTCCAATTGTTTTAGTGTGGTTTTCATCAATTTCAATTTCTTATGTTCCAAATAAATCTATGATTGTTTTTTATATAGTTGGATTTTGTTGATTTAAATGAATTTCCCCTTTCCTATTCGACTACATATAACTCATTCATAACTAGATTCACAAAAGGCCTTAATACAAATTCTCAGCAAATCATGACTTAGTTATTACTGGGCTTTCCTATTGTTTATTCAGGAATTCAGTTAATCAAATGAGAAAGTACTCTAAATTTAAAATATAGTAGAATTGCAGTAGTACATATAAAAAAGAAGTAAATAAGTAGACAGTGATCAGTTAATTCTGTAGGATTTTGATGCTACGTGGCGGAATAGAAGAAATAATTTTCCAAGCATCAAAACAGATGAGGATCTCATGCACAAAATAAATAACGATTTACCTCTTGATGCGTGTCCTTTGATGACGAAGATCAAGAATTACAAATGTAGTTCCTCTACTCGAGACACACAAGCTCTTCCTAGATCTCCTCCAAAAATGTTTGCTAGAACGTAGAGAAACTTCTTTTGTTTACTGGAGGACTACGTTTTCTATTCAGTCAGGGGAAACGTGTTTTCTTTTCTGTGTACGGAGAATTATGTTTTTCATACTCTTCATTAGGTTTGGGCTCATCAATTTATACCAAATAAGGCAAAAGCCCATAACCTATGACTAATCATATTAGGCCCAACACATATCCTAATCATATTAGGTCCACAACTTATATTCAATGGGCTTATTAATCTAGTTCAAACTTAATGTGTGTAACCTCGTAGGACCCAGTTATTGTTAGTAGCAAACCCAACAATTGGAATGCAGATCGTAGTTGGTTTCTAGCTAAACACTACGACCACCTAAAATAACTAAATTAATAATCTTCATTAATTAAAATTCTTAACTATTTATTATATTGACGTCTTATTAAAGAACATCTCCTTCAATCTCCCACTTGTCCTTAACAAGTGTGTAATAATAAATTCCCTTGTCATTTTAATGTCTTAATCTGAACATCATGTAAGATAGTTCGTCATTCTATCTTATTCAGACTTTTTCTTGAATTCCAAATTTACACTGTCACAACAAATGATTAACTCTTAATCCATTTGAACATGACCATGCATTTCAGTTTTCATTTTTCAAGAGGCCGAAGACAACATTCCTATTAAATAGGAAGATAATTGATGGGTGTCAAAACCAACAAATACAAATACTTGCTCTAAAATAAAAAAATTGTGATAGTGGGTAGCAAGGTCGAATTCTCAGAGATTGGTGAGATCTATTCTTTTGCAAGATAAATGACAAGGAATTAAATTAATTACGATTGGGGGATTGAGAATTGTTATTAAACTAAATCAAACTAACAAGTATGATATTGAAATATATTAATCAAACTCGATAAAGAATCCAACCAAAGACCAATTTCAGAAATGGTTCATGTATCTGATCATAGATGCAATAATAATTCTTCAAATTCAACACTAGATTGGTTATGGTTATTGGTACGACCTAACAACCTATCTCTCCTTGTTCGATAATCAGGATACGATCTCTGATTATTTCTCTAGCCAACGAACAATTCTAGATACGATCTTAGAATTTAATCCATCAACAACATTAAGATTTAGAGAGACTACCAATCCTAATCAACAAACACAAATGTAGGTTCATTTAAATTAGATTATATATCTCCACAACATAAATTGAAAACCCTTTTTGTAATCAACCATGTCATTTGCCACAATCACTAGAACAAATAAACAATTACGGATTGAATGTTCTAATTGGCAATATATTATCTAGTTAATTGAACAATGGATCCTATCATGCAATTAACCAAACAATAATTTCAACAAGCACAGAAGATATATGAATAGTGAAGAATTGAAGAACAAATAAAATAAGTTAGATCTCACAGATACAGAAGAACCAAATCCTTAATTATCCTTTAATTGGGAAGAGAAGTTTAGTCTTCCATGGAGATTTCAGAAATTCTTCTAGAGAGAAAAGAGAGTAAAGAGAAAACTATAATTCTACGTACTGTCTCCTTCTAAATATACAGTTATCCTATTAAATATGTCTATCTAGATATCCTTATCCATAACTACCTAATAAGAGTCCTAAGATATTCAAATTTATTTGAAATCTTGAGGAGAGAGTAAAGATGGGTGCCACTTTTGAAATTCTCGCATCAGGTCTTCTTTAGGTAAGGCGTGCCCACGCCTTATACAAAAACATCCTCAGTAAGTGTCAACTCCATGGAAAATTCTTGCATTCTTCAAAATCATATAAATTGACATCCAAGTTGCCCAATTCATCCAATTATCCTACAAATATCATTTTTAGTCGAAATACAAGAGTTAAGCACACTTTTCAAATAAATAATATGAGGAAATATGATATATAAAATATGAAATATGCATCTTATCAGCAATCTCATTCTTGTACACCCATACTTCTCCACACAATTCATGTCATTCTGATTCTCGACTTTATAGCCTCCTTTTATGGCACGACGTTTGACAAAATCAAGAATATCCAATCCTTATATAAGAAATAAGTGGTATACTCATGGTTTAGGAACTTATTTAATAGTTACTGAAAATTCTATGACGTTTTACATAATTTTATTCGAGTTAATCCAATATCTGTTCTCCAACAAATATCTATGTAATTGATTAGACATCAAATGTCTCTATAGCCCATGAAACTGCGCTATCAACCAACTTACAAACTAGTCTTCATAAGTCATTATTGTCCAATTTAATGACTTAGACTATGGACAATGATAAATATAACTTCAAGTTCGCACAATAGGGTTCCATTCATCCAATCACATATTTGACAATCCTATTTGAAATTATAAATTATATTGGACATATTAATTCAACAAAATAATGAATCAACATTGAAAATCTATTTCAAAAAAAACATATCATTTTTCTCAAGTCTATGAACAAGTTTCATAAAATTATAAAATTACATGATTTAAAACTAATCCCTAGAACGCTTAATCCCTATGAGTTCAAGTTTGGGAGAGTTGATAAGTGTCATTTTTCACGTATTTTTGCGTATGTTTATGTATTCATTTGAATATGTTTAGATATGTTTTTATGGTGATTTATGATATTATATTGTATAAGTTGCATTTGACGAGTTTGTGCTTAGTTTCATGATTTTGATGAGAAAAGTGCAAGTTTCAAGTGTAATTGATAACCAAAGAAGGAAGAATAGAAATACAAGATCACATGGAAGAGTTGGTGGCGCACAGTCTGGTCGTGTCATGCAGCACAACTGTGCGCCAGTATGTAGTGAGTGCTCGATGATGGGGCACGACCGTGCCCCACAGCATGGTCAACGCCGTGTAAACGCCAGTGACCCCTTGGTAGGGCACGGTCGAGCATGTCGTACATCACAACCGTGCCCAGGTGAACAAGAATTCGAAGAGTTTTGGTTTTTTTGGAGTGTTTTCACCTCTTATTTCACTTGGAAGATTCCCAACACAATATAAATACTTAACATAAAGAGAAGTAAATGAATGAGAGAAATTGAGGGAGATTTATAGAGAAAAACACGATATTCTGAGAAGCATTGAGAGGATTTGAAGAAGAATTCAAGAGATCGAGGAATCGCGAGATCATTATCCAATAGATTTTTTAATATTTTCTTCCTTTGTTGAATCTTAGTAGATATGATATTTTCAATCTTGTTTATGAGTTTGTTTATTATCATATCTAGCTAATTTTCTAGGGTTTCTAGGGCTTGTTAGTAATTTGATTTGAATCTAGATGGATCTTTAATTTCAATTCAAAGTTCATGATCATTTATCCTATTTATGTGTTTATGAGTTGATTGCTTGTTTGATTATGTGGCCAGTAATTGAGCATGTTTTAGTAATTAGATCAAAATTCGGGAGATGAGATTTAATTATGGAAGAATAAACATATGACATATAAAAAGAGTTAGATCGGGAGATTAAGGAATTTATGTGATGGGAAATCAATCCTAGGTACTTTTGGGAGTTGTTATGTTTCAATCAGATTGAGTAGGGATACCTCTGGTGGAATAATAATCAACCGGTTAACTGACTAGGGAGAGCTGTTAATTCAACATATGTGATTGCTCATATAGGATGATTGATTAATGAACTTGAATAGGTTAAAGTGATATTTTAATGAGAATTAGATGAAAGCATGTCCTAGAACCTATCTTATATATCTGTTATTCTTGGGTGAATTTATCTGCGTAGTTACTTTTCTATTGAATTGAGTAGTTAGTTAGTTCTTAAATAGCCAATCTCTGTGGGATCAATCTTGCTCACCACTTCTATACCCTACACCGTACACTTGCAGGAGTAGCTAAAAGAAATTAGTGAACATCATCCCTCCTTCTTTCTCTTTTCTGCACTCTCTCATCTTATGTATACTTATGCACTTGAGGGTGGAGGCAGTTTCTCGCGAAGTGTCCAAGTTTCCTACAATTATAACACAAGTTAGATGAACCTGTATTTGATTGTGATGTACGTCTTACTTGGGGACTTCTTTCTGATGTCTGAGGCTTCTTTCTGAAGTCGTTTCCTCTTTTGTTTATCTTTAGGAACTTCTTGAACTTCTTCAGAAGGATGGCCATTTCTTCCTCAGCATTTTCAGCAAACACTTCTTTATGCTTCTCTGTCAGCTTACTGCTGCTTGCAGTAACTGTATTCTTGGTTTTTGCAGTAAGTGTTGTTACTTTGCCACTCACACTTTCAACTTCTTTTCTCCTTCAATCAATATCAAATTCAAAAGCTTTAAGATCTGAGAATAGATCAAAAGTGCTCATCGCATTGAGGTCTAGTGAGACTCTCATTGCGTTTTTCTTGCTCTCACATTCAATAGGTAAGGCTCTTAACACTTTCGTGTTTTTCTCCTTTTAGGTATAGAACTTCCCAAGAGATTCAAGCTTGCTGAGGATGGCTATGAATCTCAAGTTGAGTTCTTCCAGTGATTCTCTAAGCTTTGTTCACTAATTTCTTTTAGCTACTCCCACAAATGTACGATGTAGGATGTAGAAGTGGTGAGCAAGGTCGATCCCACAGAGACTGTATATCTAGGCACTAACTAACTACTCAAATTCAGTTTTCAATTTTATCTAGGAAAATCAAACCTCATCAATTGCAGATTAACTCAATAGAAAAGTAAATAAGTAGATAAATTCACTAAAGAATAACAGATATCTAAAACAGGTTCTAGGACATGCTTTCATCTAATTCTCATCAAAACATCACTTTAACCAATTCAAGTTCATTAATCAATCATCATATATGGGCAATCACATATATCGTATTAACAGCTCTCCCGAGTCAGTTAACCGGTTGATTATTATGCCACCAGAGGTATCCCTACTCAATCTGATTGAAACATAACAACTCCCAAAAGCACTTAAGATTGATTTCCCATCACAAAAATTCCTTAATCTCCCGATCTAAGTCTTTATATGTGTCATGTGTTTATTCTTCCACAATTAAATCTCATCTCCTGAATTTTGATCTAATTACTAAAACATGTTCAATTACTGGTCACATAATCTAACAAGCAATCAAATCATAAACACATAAATAGGATAAACATCATGAACATTGAATTGAAATTAAAGATCCATCTTGATATGAATTAAATTATTAATAAGCCCTAAAAACCCTATAAAATTAACTAGACATGATTAACAAACTCATAGACAAGATTGCAAATATCATATCTATTAATATTCAACAAGGGAAGAAGAGATTAAAAACTCTATTGACGACGATCTCTCGATCTCTTGAATTCTTCTTCAAATCCTCTCGATCCTTCTCAGACTATCGTGTTTTTCTCTTATGAAACTCTCTTCTCTCTTAATTTATCCCCTTCTTCTTGACTTCTCTTCATGTTGAGTATTTATATTGCTTTTGGGAGTCTTCCAAGTTAAGTAACAGGTGAAGATACTCCAAGAAAACTGAAATTCTACGAGTTCCTGTTCACCCGGGCACGGTCGTGCTATACGGCACGGTCAACCCTGCCCTGCTTGGGGTCACTGGCGATTGCACGGCGTTGACCGTGCTGTGGGGCACGACCGTACCCAGTCATCGTGCACTTCTCTGCATAATGGCGCACGGTCGTGCTGCATGGCACAACCAGACCGTGCGCCACCAATTCTTCCACGCGATCTCGTATTTCAACTCCTATTCTTCCTTGTTTTCCATGATTCCTTCCTTGATTATTAATTACACTTGAAACTTGCACTTTTCTCATCAAAATCATGAAACTAAGCACAAACCCGTCAAATGCAACCTATACAATATAATAACAGAAATCACCATAAAAACGTATCTAAACATATTTAAATGAATACATAAACATACGCAAAAATACATGAAAAACGACACTTATCAACTTCCTCAAACTTGAATTGTTGCTTGTCCTCGAGTAACATCAACTACTCAATTGATACTCATAAATATAACTAAGCAAGCCACTAGAGAAACACGAACCATGAATTTAAGCAAATCAAACTATAGATCATATACACCTAATTGATATCAAACAATTCATCCAAACTTCTAATGAATACTTTAAACAATTCATAACCATGTACTTTCAAGGAGTAATGATCCTCACAAGGTAAAAGTGTATCACTCACGCTCAAAAGTGTTTAAAAGATAGGACGTGTATACGCTCAAATCAATCAATCAAGTAAAACCTACCGTAAGCTTGCAAATCGTCTCACTTCTCCACCACATTTGTACATGTGAATATTAAGAATCAAAAAGGACTTTATTTGGACGCAATAAGGCTCTTTGGACAGGGTAGGAAAAATTTGGATAAAAGTGACTACTCAAATAGATATTTGAAGCTCCTCCACGAATTCCAACTCAAATCATGAGTTTTCTATCTTCATGAGGTCTCTTCAAATGACCACTTCTCCCAAAATATGAGTTTCGGCGATATGTCAAAAATAATTATTCAATTGAGTTCCAGAAAAGACACAACTCAACTAAAAAATAATTATTCAATTGAGTTCCAGAAAAGGCACAACTCAACTAAATATCTAAAACATATTAAAATAGGCACAACTCGTGCAAAAAAATTTCCTTCCTACAATCACCTCTTCAACACAACTATATATTTTCTTTTCTTTTCTTTTCACACTTGGTCTCTCCTTTTTTTCTTTTATTTTTCTTTTATCATTTTTCCTTTGATGTCCTCTACCAAATTCTTTCTCCGACTCCGAATATGTTGGGATATTTCTAAAGTTATCTTAATAAGACAGAACAGGTTGAATAATAAGAAAACATAAGTTTGCTGAAGTAAGTTTCCACGTATTACATGATCAGGATGGTAAGATGAGATCATATAATAGTTTTCCAAATGTTAAAGGAAACCAACCTTAGAAGAATTAAGAAGACATTCTCTAAGGGACAACAACCTCTAGGAAACAACAAAGCTGATAAAAGACAGATAGGATACTGCAAGGAGCGGACAGCAAGCTGAAGGAAACAGCAAGTTGAAAGAGCGACAAAGAAAATAAAGTCTCCAAACAGAAAGCTGTCAACAAAGGAAACAGAAAGCTGGTCAGCAGTCTACAAGGACAGAGAAGCTACAAACAGAAAGCTGACAGCATATCAAAGAAACCAGCAAGCTAGAAGAGAAGCAGCAAGCTGAGGACAGTAGGAAGCAACATCAGGAAGCACATGCAGCAAGGAGAAGAAGAAAATCAACTGACATCAAGCAGCAACTGCATGGACTTCAGCTTTGGACCCATACCGACTTGACAGGTCAGCAAGAATGACAAAAGAGGTCCAGAAGCAAATTGTAGGCGCATTAAATGCACTTGTCAGGAACTACTCAGAAGCATTTAATACGACCACAGAGAAGATCTTAGGAGATCTAAGCTTTACGTTCAAAACGGGGAAGTATCTTCCTTTAACGGATACTTTCCTCTAACGGATATATTCTCAAAGTCTATAAATAGAAAGCGTGGTTGATTGAAGAAAAGTGCTGAACAGAGTCGAGAGGAAAATCAGATATATTCCAAAGCTTCTCAAGCTTATCCATGTTCAGCCACTCAACCTTCTAGGAGCAGCATACATCAGTTCGAGGACTACAAAAATGAAGACAGCTCTGCACCAGTTGAAGAACCGTTTATTTTCCTTTAACCATTGTGCTGTGTACGCTAGGTTGTTTTAATGGTGTACCTTAGTTGAGAGGATTAGATCCTTGTTAAGTGTGTAATCTATAGAGATAGATTACTTACCCTTTATGGGCTGTGGCCTTCGACTAGCATTAGGGACTCTAGTAAGCGTAGCTTGTTAGGAAGAGGTTTGTAAAGCGAGGCTTGTAAATCGAACTGACCTAACGAAGTTCCTCATTGAGTATGAGTATAGTGGATGTAGAAGGCTTACACCACCTTCGAACCACTATAAACAAATGTATTTATATGCTTTGATTGTATGCTGCATTTTACTTACTGTTTATCTATACTGTTGCATACAAACATAAGCATCCTGAGAAAAGACTTCCTAAGATCATGATTAAAAAGAAACGGTTTTCCAAAAAGGAACTCTATCAAGTTTATTCCGCTGTGTAACATTCTGATACCGGATCAGGAACCTAATTAAGCCTTAGGCCAGGTTGCTGATTTGAGACAGGTTGTTGTCCCGTGGTCAGGAACCTGCTATAGCAGAAAAGTTTTTAAAAAGAGTTTGCAAAATCGACAAAATCGATAAAGGTTCATTCACCCCCCTCTGAACCTCTGAACACTTGGGACCAACAAGTGCTATCAGAGCAAGTTGGGTTAAAAACCAACTTGACTGGTAACCAACCCAGATCCACCTTTTGCATTTGGATTAAACCGATTTTATTTTAACAAGAACAAAATTCATGATTTTAGTATAAGCATGGAAAACTCATCACTCAAGTAACTCACAATCTCTATAAGATCTTATTTTGTAGGATCAACTACTAATGACCAAGAGTTTCCATAGCAGAAGTCTTTCTAACGATCTGTTGTGATCAACAAAGCATAAACATATGGGGAATCTTGTCTAAAACCAATACTGAAGGACACACTGACTAAGACGAACATACACATCCAGAAATCAAGTTGTTGAGGAATCAATCAGTGGATCTTCAAAGATATCAATCAGATAAAGACCAGACAGGAACCTATGACAAGCAAAAGTAGAGGAATCCAAAGGAGTACACGCTAATTCCACTTTTCACATGCTTAGGATTCAGACAGTCCAGAGATCTTGGCGAATGAGTAAAGAATACTTGGAGGAAGCAAGGAGAAAACTGTCTAGGCAATACTATAAATAAATGACGAAGACAAAAGGAGTAACCTTCATTAGCAGAAAAAGATAAACAAGTGGTGTCGACCTGAGAGAAGTACCCACCCAAGAAGAAAGATGCACAATCTAAGGAGGAAAAGGGGAATACTATATCTCGCAGTATACAAATTCGTAGTCGTGCAAACATAAACTAATAGGGTCAATCTATGAGTGGTGTCGATAAAAGTACATTAATGATTAAGCTGCTGATAAGGAAATCGAACATGTTGCTGAGGTGACTAAAGCTGCGACTATTAGAGTAAGCTGAAGGACACTAAGGAAGCAACACAAGCTAAAGTCATTTCCATTTCCAAAGAAAAGACAAGATGATAGTCTCCAGAAAAGAATCCAAGAAAGTAAAACGTCAAAAACTTTGAGAAGAACAATCTCAGGAACAAGAGCTTAAGAGAGCTCTTATGAGTAAGAAAGTATGAGTTCCTTAAGTAAGGGGGAACTTATACAGAGCTTGAAAGTTTTCTTAAAGATACTAGATCTTTCATAGAACAAGATTTCTCTAACAGTATCCAATTTCAGGACTCATTAAGAACCACACAAGTTGCCTCCGGTAGACAATCGAGAGAAAGTTCCACAATTATCAAAAGAAAGCTCAACTCACGAAGAAAAGGAAAATTCTCTACTAAGCCATGGACAGGAAAAATGAGCAACCTAATGACAGAAACTAAGAGAAAGATCAAAAGAAAGTCATCAAGAAGAAAGTCCTACATGATTAATCAGTATCAATCTTTGAAGAATAAGGAAGATAATAGCCCTTAAAGCAAAAGGGGAACCTACGAATATCAAGCATACTCTATAGCTCTCTCTGACACTGTGACAGGTTACTGACTCTCAAAGGAAACTGATTCCTACGAACAGTATCCTACCTCAGAAACCTATTTTTGAAGAAGAGGTTGCTGAGAACAGCATGTAAGGACCAACAAATCTTATCAACGAGCAGAAGATAACAACATCGACCAACAAGTATATCAAACAAGGATGCTGACCGATCAACAAGGAACAGACAAGGGAGCTGATGATCGAAGCCTATAAATAATACCAACCAACAAGTGGTATAATACCAACCAACAAGACGAGTGGTATCATCCAACAAGTGATATGGGAAATGAAGAAGGGATCTATCAATCGAAGACCTCGGGCAAGAATGTTGTTGAAAAAGCTTTTGTGGAGGATATAGAAGGGAATATCAAGTGGATCAGCATCACAGGAGAAAACTAACAAAGATATCAGCATACTCTTAGCAAATGACATTGGCTTAAGTGATATCAGCAAGCTCTCAACAAGACAATGTTCATAAAATAGCATGCTCTCCACAGAAGAAGTGATGGGCCTCTACAGTCTCGATCTAAGAAGATACAGTCATGATGAGTATCTTTGATCTCGATATGTGCAAGAGATCTAGAGAGGCGGCTTACCATCACATCAACAAAAAGGAAGATCTATCTTTTCAGAAGGCAAAAAGGCGGTTGTGGAACTCTATCCAAGTTAAACCAACAAGTGGCGGTACCAAATTACAAAAAGGCCCCTCCACCTTTTTAGAATCAACCATTAGATCGTGTGTTTCATCTTCTAACTGTAGATTCAAAAGAACCGATCACATTCTTCAGCCTATAACTAGCCGATTTTTCACCATTCTTCTACACATTCACCACTCACTTAAATCTTCAACAAGCAACAGTTTCTCATGTGAGTCGATTTGTCTAGCAAAAACAAGAAGATGGAGACTCAAGAAGGTGGAGAGGGAGATGGAGATGAAGACAATGATAAAGACTATTCTCTGCTAATCTTGAAGTAGAGAAGGTCTTCAGAAAAATTGGGGCTCAGAGGTTCAGCCTGTCATGAAGTACAGAAGGTCTTCAGAATCAAAGACAGAATCTCTACGAGTTCCCCATTAACAATGACACGGGTCAGACTTCCTCAACTCAGATGAAGATATGGGACTAAAGCCCATGAGGAAGCCTTCCAGATCGAAGGATGATGTGGGAGTTAAGACCCGGTCTTTGGACAGAGAAGTCATCTACAGCCATCCATGGAGATAAATAAAAAACAAGTGCTTCTCAGAAGATGTCGGTCCAAAGACGTCGTGTCAACAGCTTCCGCTGGATATCTGGACGATGATGAATCCTCACCAGCATGAAATACTGTGGTGAAGACGAAGCCAGACCAGCAATCAAGGATCCAAGGTGAACGTGTCTGGACATTGATGAAGCTGAACAGGTAACTGATCATCCACCGATCAGTTTCCTAATCCCTTTATCATGTGCTGAGGTTGAACAACTTATTCCCTTGGGTAGGAATAAGAAGGAGGATGCTCAGAGTGTAGTACGAACAATTAGCTATTTTGGTTTTGAGCAGCAATTGTCAGACAACAGGAACTTGACGGCGAACCTTGACTTTGTACCTCCACCCCTGAGCAGTAACTGGAGAATGATGACAGAAAGGGGGAAGAGTGCATAAAGTCAAGAGTCACTGCTGAAGCCTTATTGAAAGAAAGAAGCAGTTGCTAATGGCGATCAGGAGTCATCTACCATCTGGAGTAACGAACAGAGCAGCAAGTTGACCATTCAAGAAAAATGAGATTTGATTGAAAGATGTAGCTTGCTGATGCAGAGACCAGATACGGTAGAGAGGGAGAAGAAGATCTCCCTGGTGGAAAAATGTGGAAACAGCAAACTGAATAAACTGAAGAAAGAAGTGAAGCTAGGAGAAGTAGAGTAGCTTACTTACTTTTGTACTCAAACAGAATTGTAATTGTACAATTATTTAAGTTTCTTATTAAAGAGCATTTCCTTTTTATGACTCTTGATTCTTATTATGTTCTGTCATCATTAAGATAAAGGGGAAAATTATTGGGATATTTCTAGAGTTATCTTAATAAGACAGAACAGGTTGAATAATAAGAAAACATAAGTTTGCTGAAGTAAGTTTCCACGTATTACATGATCAGGATGCTAAGATGAGATCATGTAATGGTTTTCCAAATGTTAAGGAAAACCATCCTTAGAAGAATTAAGAAGATATTCTCTAAGGGACAACAAGCTGTAGGAAACAATAAAGCTGATAAAAGGCAGAAAGGATGCTGCAAGGAGCGGACAGCAAGCTGAAAGAGCAACAAAGAAAATAAAGTCTCCAAACAGAAAGCTGTCAACAAAGGAAACAGAAAGCTGGTCAGCAGTCTACAAGGACAGAGAATCTACAAACAGAAAGCTGACAGCATATCAAAGAAACCAGCAAGCTAGAAGAGAAGCAGCAAGTTGGGGACAGTAGGAAGCAGCATCAGGAAGAACATGCAACAAGGAGAAGAAGAAAATCAACTGACATCAAGCAGCAACTGCATGGACTTCAGCTTTGGACCCATATCGACTTGACAGGTCAGCAGGAATGACAGAAGAGGTCCAGAAGCAAATTGTAGGCGCATTAAATGCACTTGTCAGGAACTACTCAGAAGCATTTAATGCGACCACAGAGAAGATCTTGGGAGATCTAAGCTTTACGTTCAAAACGGGGAAGTATCTTCCTTTAACGGATACTTTCCTCTAACGGATATATTCTCAAAGTCTATAAATAGAAAGCGTGGTTGATTGAAGAAAAGTGCTGAACAGAGTTGAGAGGAAAATCAGATATATTCCAAAGCTTCTCAAGCTTATCCATGTTCAGCCACTCAACCTTCTAGGAGCAGCATACATCAGTTCGAGGACTACAAAGATCAAGACTGCTCCGCACCAGTTGAAGAACCATTTATTTTCCTTTAACCATTGTGTTGTGTGCGCTAGGTTGTTTTAATGGTGTACCTTAGTTGAGAGGATTATATCCTTGCTAAGTGTGTAATCTATAGAGATAGATTACTTGCCCTTTGTGGGCTGTGGCCTTCGACTAGAGTTAGGGACTCTAGTAAGCGTAGCTTGTTAGGAAGAGGTTTGTAAAACGAGGCTTATAAATCGAACTGACCTAATGAAGTTCCTTCTTGAGTAGAAGTAGAGTGGATGTAGAAGGCTTACACCACCTTCGAACCACTATAAATAAATGTGTTTATACATTTTGATTGTATGCTGCATTTTACTTACTGTTTATCTATATTGTTGCATACAAACATAAGCATTCTGAGAAAAGACTTCCTAAGATCATGATTAAAAAGAAACGGTTTTCCAATAAAGAACTCTATTAAGTTTATTCCACCGCGTAACATTCTGATACCGGATCAGGAACCTGATTAAGCCTTAGGCCAGGTTGCTGATTTGAGACAGGTTGCTGTCCTATGGTCAGGAACCTATTATAACAGAAAAGTTTTTAAAAAGAGTTTGCAAAATCGATAAAATCGATAGAGGTTCATTCACCCCCTCTCTAAACCTCTAAACACTTGGGACCAATAGAATATACTTGTAAATTGAGCTTCACAATCATGGGTAGGTAGGCTCAAAATAAAAGGATTGGTAATTTACCCAATTATTTGGCTATGAAAAAAATAAGGCTTAAAGGCTCAACAGGGCTAACTAAGAAAATATATTGAATTTGGTGAGAAATTATTTGGCTAAGTGACTAATCAGAGCAAAGATGGTCTTATATCATTTTCAAAAATTCACATGTACTTGTAGTCTCGAAGGAGATACCAAAGCAAGTTCTAGAGGTATATACAAGACAATCACTAACCACACAATCAAGAAAATAAGACTTGGTGTAATATCAAGTCAAGGCTTAAATCTCACAAGCTTATTTTCATACTCCTCAAAACTACACAATCATTACATGCTCAAATATATTCACCAAAAATTTCAGAATAAACTTTCAACTTCAATCAAGAAATATATCTCTACGTTCATTTTACTCTTTCTTGCAACCCAAGAATTCACTTCATATCTTCTAATCACAAGATCATCTTTCATCCTAAAAAAAATTAAATATGCTAAAACATTAAACCTATAATGCAACTACTCATGTGATGCAAACCATCCCCCCAAACTTAAAGTCGACAATTCCAAAGAAGACTCAAAACTTGGAAAGAAATGGCTAATTGGGTTGCCTCCCAAGCAGTGCTAAGTTTAACGTCTTCAGCCAGACGAGATGAAAACGTACCTGTCATGGAGGAAAAATTTCCTTGATCTCCACTTCCATTTCCATCAGCCGGCTGGGCACGGTCGACCGTGCTGTACAGCACGGTCGTGCCCTATTGTCCAGAACCTTTTTATTGTCGGGCATGGTCAAACCGTGCGCCATAGCACGGTTGTGCCCGGTTTTTTCCTCTTCGATTCATCTTTTGTCTTGTTGTTTCCTTACCTTTCTATGGTACATCTTCATCGGTATTTCTCTACCCTCTCCACAGGCACCTACTACATCAACAAAGCTGCAGTTCTCTTTTTCATTATGAAATCTCATGTCCTTGTAGATGTTGAACACAATGTGTTCGTCAGTTATTCTCAATGTGAGCTCTCCTTTTTGTACGTCGATCAACGTTTGCCCTGTGGCTAAGAATGGTCATCCTAAAATCAGAGGCACATCATGATCTTCCTCCATGTCGAGAACCATGAAATCCACCGGGAAGATAAATTGACCAACTTTGACTAGCACGTTCTCGATGATTCCCTTAGGATAAGTTATTGTCCTATTTGCTAATTGCAATGAGATGGTGGAAGGCTTCACGTCACCAAGACCGAGCTTCTTGAATATGGACAGCGGCATCAAATTTATACTTGCCCTAAGGTCACACAAAGTCTTATTAAAACTCGATCCTCCAATTTCGCAAGGAATTGTGAAGCTCCCCAGGTCCTTAAGCTATTGTGGTAGCTTTTGTTGCAAGATTGCGCTGCATTTCTCCGTAAGATTCACTTTTCAAAATCCGTTATTTTCCTCTTCTTTGACATTACATCCTTCAAGAATTTAGCATGGTTCGGCATTTGTTCCAACGCATCTGCAAAAGGAATGTTAATGTGAATTTTCTTAAAAATTTCTAGAAATTTAGCGAATTGAACATCTAGCCTTTTCTTTTGAAACCGTTGAGGAAAAGGAAGAGAAGAAATTGAAAATGGAAGTGAAGGTTTAGAATTTGATTTTGGCTTCTCAGCCCTTTTTGTTCAATTTCATCTTCCTTTTTCGCTTCTTCTTCATTATTCATCTCCTTTTTCTCTTCCTCTACCACCGGTATTCTTGGCCCCTCGTATTCCGTTCCACTTCTCAATTGAATTGCCAAATACTGCTCCCTAGGATTCACTTTAGTGGTACTTGGATATTGACCCTTCTTATGTTGATTCCCTATGTACTCGGAAATCTCCCGACTTGTAACTCCAAGGCCTTCATCTGTGCATCAAATCTTTCTTCAATCCTTGTGAATCTATCTCGTGATTCGTTCATAAATGCACACACCAAATCTTCTAGTGCTAGTTTCTTTGGTTCATCGATAACTCCATTCGTAACAGAAAAACCTAGAGGGGGTTGCAGAACATTCTTATTATTTGCATAAGAAAAAATTTCATGATTCACCCCTCTGTGTTTATACTGATACATACCCCTATTTCGGAAGTTTTGGTTGTTGTAATTTTGCCCATTCACAAAGTTGACATTTTCTACTTCCTCTTGTTGGGTGAAATCACATCCTCGGCTCCCTACGTTTCCCACGTTTTGAGTTTGAATCTTTGCCAGCGCAGATACTTGATTTGTGAGAGCTACTATTTGTGAGGATAAAACGGATAATTGATCTTGACTTTGAATCTCCGCCACTTTTCTCTGTGTTTCTTTCAGACGGCCATTGGTAGTTTTTTGTTGCCATTTTCTCCAAAATATATATCGCATCCTCCGGGCTTTTAGCTAACAATGCTCCTCATGCCGCTACATCTATCATAGCTCTTGTTGATCCAAACAGTCTATTGTAGAAGAAACAAACTTGTTGATCTTCAGGAAATCCATGCTGGGGATATCTCCTTAACATATCTCTGAATCTTTCTCAAGCTTTGCCTAAGGACTCCCCATCAAATTGCTTGAACTGTGTAATCTCACTCTTCAACTTCAACGTCTTGCTTGGTGGAAAGTATTTAAATAGAAACTTACTACTGAATCCATCCAATGTAGTAATTGAGCCTGGAGGGAGTGAGTTGAACCACAATCTCACTTTATCTCGTAAAGAGAATGAAAACAATCGAAGTCTTATGGCATCATCAGAAACACCATTCAACTTGATCGTGTCACAAACTTCAAGAAATTGTGCCAAATGCGCATTGGGGTCATCTAAATGGCTCCCCCCAAACTGATTTTGCTGAACCATATTAATCAGAGCCAGCTTTAACTCAAAATTATTTTCTTGAATAGGTGGTCGCACAACCCCCCTTCCATTTTGTTTTGGTTGAAAGTGGTCTCTGATCGCTTTTTGAGCACCAACTGGTGGTGCTTGGTTCACTATTTCTTGGTTGTTTAGTACCTGCTCTTCTGGATTATCTTCAGCCATCTGAGTTGGAGCAAATAGTTGCCTTCATGTTTTACTACGTCTGCAAGTTGCGTCAATCTCCAAATCTAGTGCAATCAAGTTCACCTTTTTAGAGCGAGTGTTCATGCACAATCTGACAACACTTTAAAAGACAAGTATCAGATATTCTCTAAAAATCAGAAAAATGAAAAAAATAAAAGTAAATCCTAGACTAAAAATAAAAACAAAATTCGAATATTAATTATTCCTAAACTCTAGTTCCCGGCAACGGTGCCAAAAACTTGTTCACTAATTTCTTTTAGCTACTCCCGCAAGTGTACGGTATAGGATGTAGAAGTGGTAAACAAGGTCGATCCCACAGAGACTGTATATCTAGGCACTAACTAACTACTCAAATTCAGTTCTCAATTTTATCTAGGAAAATCAAACCTCATCAATTGCAGATTAACTCAACAGAAAAGTAACTACGCAGATAAATTCACCCAAGAATAACAGATATATAAGATAGGTTCTAGGACATGCTTTCATCTAATTCTCATTAAAACATCACTTTAACCAATTCAAGTTCATTAATCAATCATCCTATATGAGCAATCACATATGTTGAATTAACAGCTCTCCCGAGTCAGTTAACCGGTTGATTAATATGCCACCAGAGGTATCCCTACTCAATCTGATTAAAACATAACAACTCCACTAGGTCAGTTTGTTTTACAAATCTCGAATTTACAAACCTCTTCCTAACGAATTTAACCTACTAGAATCAGTAAGATTCCTAGGCAGCTTCCCACATAGGGTACAAAACTCACACAGAGTAAACAACCATACACAAAGACTAACACTTAGTGAGGATCTAAATCCTTCACACTAAGGACACCAACTAAAACAACCTAGCACACATCAAATAGTTAAAAAGTATATGGTCTTCAACTAGTGCACTTCGAAGTCAGCCTTAAGAACTTGATAGCTCGTAAACTTTGGTTCGACTGTATCTGAAGGTTGAGTGACTAAACTATTAGCAAATTTGTGATTTTCTTGAGAGTTTGATAGCTTAGAGAAATATCAGTAGGTTCAGTTGTCTTCACAATCATCTTCACCTTCTATTTATACTGTAAGGATATGCCCGTTGAAAAGAGACATTGCCCTTATAGAAATTCAAAATCTTCGCATTTAATACGTCTGGAAAAACTGGGATGTATGACATGTCTTACTCTGATCCGCATTAATAGCGCCACTCCTAGGTAACGGTGTTTTTGCAGTCCACGGTCCAGATGGCATCACCTCATTGGTCAGGTACTAACTTCCATCTGTCGGTTACTTTGATAATGTAGAAACCTCGTACTGCATTCAATATATTTCTTGTACTGCAATAAATAAGTTAAGATGAACTTGTAGCTTTCTGCAAAGGTTGCAGTAGCTGCTTACTGTCCTGTGCCAGCTTTCTGATCTGCGCTTGCTTGTTGATTCTGAATAGCTTCCTGTTCCTGAATCCTGTTTGCTGATTCCTCAACAATGTATTTAAAAGAAAACCACAATGTATTTAAAAGAAGGTCATTGCATAAGTGGTTTCTATCAATTGTATGGTTATCTTTATTGTCATGCAATGGCTTGCATAGGCTTACATAGATTGAATGTTGAGGATTATGTGCACTATTTCTTTAAAAAAGAAGCGTATATGTGACTCTATAACCATATGGTGAATCCTGCCCCTGGTATGCATGACTTTGAGGAGCCCAGCATCTCCGAATGTGAGAATGAAAAAGGGTAAACCAAATAAGAGGAAAAGACATAATGGTAATGATCTGGGGGATCATGTGAAAGCATCAAGAAAGGGCCTTACACATACATGTTCAATTTGCAACAAATTAGGCCACAATAAGAGATGATATCCCAACAAACCACCTGTTGTGTAGGAGATATTGCACAAGAAGAGGTTAAATGGACTTACTATTGAGTCAATTTTAATGTATTACCATTTTCTCCTTATTTCAATCATTAACTGATTATTCATAATTTGATGTTAGATGACCTCTCAAGTTGATCCACAAGATGTATATGATCATGACTTCAACTCTCAATTTGGTTGGGCTCTACATCAAGATCAGGTTTAAATACAACATTCCATTACTTGATTTGTTCATTTTTTTAAACAGATAATGGTTTAACAACGTAAACTCTATAGGCACCTGTTAATCTCACTCAACAGTCTACTCAAGCCTCAGCCATTTCAAATCCTACTTAACTATCTAGTGCACAAGATCAAGTAAAAAGATCATTCTTTTACCAGTTAAAAAAAAATATTTTACTTGTTTTATACTTGATTTATGTTAGTTGTTTTATACTTGTTTTGACATCTTATTAATCCTTGTTAACAAGTGCATAAATCTGGAGGCCCCTTATTAAATAAACCTAGAAAGCAGAAAAATCCCAAACAAAGATCAACAATGGAGGATTGAGAGTTTATGGATATTTGGGTACCAAGGAAGCTTGAAATATTTTATGAAAATTGCATAATTCATTTTGAACTTACAAAGGTTTTGTGGGTACATATTTTGGGTAGATATTTTGGGAATTGTTGCAACCATGCTTCTTTTGTTGATTGTTGCTTTCTACAAACAACACATTGTAGATTTTCTTAAGCATGTGATGCTTAAAAGACTAGTGGTAGGTATATTTTGTGTTTACCATTGATACTTGATAAGTTGGCATTTGTTTTTTATTTACCCAACCACTGTTTTGGCATACAATATTGACCAGTTGGTTGAATCAGACTAGTTCGTAAGCATTTGTTTTTAATTAGAGTAGTTGGTTGAATAGTTATTTAATAGCCTGCAAGTGCCTTATATGGAATGATATTTTTACAAACAATTAATTTTATTAATTGGTGTTTCATTTTTTGCCTTGTTGATGTTTTGTTTGGTATTCCATTGTTGGACATGTGTATATTTCAAGCATTCACATAGTCAGAAAAATTCACTTACTTAATCACAAGACATTAACATGTTTTCATAGTTTAATTTTCATATTAATAAGTTTGCAAATGACATAGAAAATAGCCACATAGTGGTTGCAAGTCAACACAACTAATTACTAAAAGGTTCAAGTACTTACCAATGATAATACTACTTAAGAACTACAATGACAAGAAGAACCAAAGCAATGAAGTGATGAATTTGATAGTTGCTTGGTTTTTGTCGAGCTTTTGAATCTTCCGTGAGAGATCAGTGCATTTGAAAACCAACAAAGTAGAATTATTGTCGACTCCAACAATATAAGAGTCAACTCTTCTTCCAAATTTGGCATTTGCATTTCACTCTTACAAGTTTTCCATCCAATTGATGTGGGTTCGAGCCAAGTAAAATACCCACATTGATACGATCGGCACGTGTAAAACAGTTTGCCCATTGTAGCTTTAGACGGACGAACAACTTTAATGACAGTAGCACTTCTTGTTACTTTACCTTAAATCTAATTTTTCTTCTTTTTTGGACATTTGTGGCCTAAATGTGGAAGACATTTCTCCTACAAAAATTGTAATAAATGGATTACATACATAATATATATTTGGCACAAAATTATAATATAAAAATGATTAATTAAACAAATAGTAACCAATTATTAAATAATAAATAACATTAAACAATAATTAAAATAAAAAAACTGTTAATTAAAATTTTACAAGATAAAGTAAAATGAAATTAAAAGAATTTACCTTGCTTTGTTGTTAAAGTGGGTTTGATGCAATTTTTACAATGGAAAAATTAATATACAAAGATCAAAAAGCAACAAATTTTGCACTACAGTTATGTCTAACAATTTTGGGGAAAACGGGCTGATTTTTTCTTAACTCAAGTGTAATCCTTGCCATTTTGATAATGTAGGGGGAGCGACGCCGACTTTCCAAAACACAAGGGGGTTTCATACATTTAACTCGATTTTGGACATGGTCAGAGCCCTTAATACAAGAAGAGAAAGGATGTTAAAGATGAAGGAGGTGCATGTGTTGGGGATGTTGTATCCAAAGCAGTAAGCAACACTACACCAACCCAAAGAAAAAGTAACAAACATCAGCAATCACCTCAAAAGAGCAAACCTTTAAGTGTTCTGTAATCAGAATGTTGGATGAAGAAGAGTGGAGACAACTGAAAGAAGCTGAAGAGAAAAGAAGAAAGGATATGGAAGACTGGATGTCCAGACTTGGTGTGATGGGAGAAAAAAAGACAGATCTTGCAAATAAAGTTTATGAAGCTCTATACCAATATCCTTCTCAAGAGGTTCCCTACTTTGATCTAGACCACATTTCTACTAAAGTATCTATGATGCTGGATTAACGGCCCCTCAAAGAAAGTTATGCTTGGGATGTGAAAATCTTCGATAATGTGATTCTTTTAAAGCACAGAAATCCTACCTTTGAAGAGATAACCTTTTACAAAAGATCAGAATATTTGAGGTACTTCAAGCATCTCTGCCAGCTGAACTGCTTCGGAAGATATGCT
Organism: Scutellaria galericulata; assembly: GCA_946896805.1. Taxonomy (NCBI): domain Eukaryota; kingdom Viridiplantae; phylum Streptophyta; class Magnoliopsida; order Lamiales; family Lamiaceae; genus Scutellaria; species Scutellaria galericulata. Next base: position 12,269,403 of record OX335792.1, read on the forward strand.
ACATATCTTGTTGTATTAGAAAGGTACGAGCAGCTAGCAAGAGATGGAGAGCTTGAAAATAAAAAGGAACTGATTAAGAAGATCAAGCAATGAGCGCGTATATCATTTTGTGAGGACTTCTAGCTCAGGTAGATTCAAATTTTAGATATCAAGAAGAAGCTTGAAGAATCTTATCAAGAATCGATCATTAATGGGTGGAAAGGGACCACGTACGAGATAAGAAAGCCACCAGAAGATGATACAGTAAGGAGGAAGCTATTCAGACGTCAACAACCTTGAAGAAGTCTAAACAAGATCAACAGCTTATTGCACTTCTTTGTAAATCATTCTATAAGCTTATTTTATAACTTTTAAACTCTAATTTCTGATATAATCAAGTTACTGTTGATGGAATAGGTTCACACTTTGTGAACTCCATGCATTTTACTGTCTAATCTAGGAAAGCATGCTAAAAATATATGTTTGAGCTTATGTGCTAATAGTTTATGAGATAGGATGCTAGCTCAGCTAAACCAATGCATGAATAATCTTTTTATTATGTAATCATCTCTATATAATGTATGAAAAGTATATGTTGCATGCTACTATGAAATCTTGCAATAAACTGCATAATGTAAAGGTTGTCATCATATAAAAGGGAAAATTGTTAGGAAAGTTATGTTTAGATTTTGATGAGACAAAACAGTATTGTAATAGAAAACTAGAGTACCCTATTTTTCACATTGTTTAAGTGAAAGCTTTGAATATTTTTGAGTCCTAAAGTCAAAGCTGAAGAATGGAGAATTTCGAAAATTCTGTAGAAGAAAGTTTCTGTTGGCAGTCGGATACAACAGGAAAGCCACTACTGGACACAACAGTATATTACAATATTTGCATACTGTAAGCAGTCCAATATAGCAGGCAATAAGTAGAATGGATACATCAAGACAAACAAAAATCTACATTACTGCATTAGATTGTAGTATGTTGGTACAAAATTCTAAAGCGGTAAGAAGACTTAAAGCAAGAATAGACATTCACCGACAACTATGTAGTACGAGAAAGATCATTACTATCTGCATTTCAAAAAATAGCCAATAAAGATAAAGTGATCAAGCAGTAATGAGAACCAGTGTCCTGCTGACACGTGGGCCGACAAACTGCAACTAACCTATAAATTAGTATAACCGCATTAAATGGCCTGAAGAACAAGACAAGAAAATCATTCTTAGAATTTTAGAGACACTTAATATGAGCTGAAGGACAATGGAAGAGAATTCAAATTCAAATGAAATGTATCTCTCTTCAACAAGCACATTTCTTGAATCTATAAATAGTGGAAGAGTCGACTGAAGCATGGACTGAAAAACTGATACTTTGAATTTATACACTCTCGTAAGAACAAGTTCTCAAGTTTCATACTCTCTAAGTTTTCAGTCACTCAACCTCTAAGTGAAACAGTTAATCCTTCGAACTAGTAAGCTCAAGAGTAATCAAGGTTGTTTCAAGCACCAGTTAAAGAAAAACCTATATACTTTTAACCTTTGTGTTGTGTGCTTAGGTTGTTTTAGTGGTGTCCTCAGTTGGTAGGATTTAGATCACTGCTGAGTGTTTTGTCTTAAGTTGTTAAGATAATAACTCTGTGTGAGTTAGTAGAATCCTGTGTGGGTCAACCTGTTTGATTCAAGCAGAATCTTAGTAGGTGAAAACTTGTTAGGTTGATAGATTGTAAGGTTAAGTCTTGTAAAACAATCCTGGTTAACAAAGTTCCACCTCAGAGGAGTAGAGTGGACATCGAAGGGTTACACCACCTTCGAAACACTATAAGCCCTGTGTGTTTATCTTTCGCTCTTAGCTTTTTAGTGGTTATTTTGTGTTGTATTCTATATCATATCATTCTACTCTCAAAGTTTTTTTAAAGTTATGTTTCAGAAAAGGTGTTCTAAAGAACTCTGTCAAAAAGTTTTACTTTCCGCTGTATAAGATCTCTGGTACAGCAAGTTGAGCTGTATTCCAGCATAGTACGCTACATCATATCCTGTGTTGTATTCTGTGATAAAATACAGCGCTGCAAGTTCGAACAGATTTTCAAAAATCGACTGAGTTTTATTCAACCCCCTCTAAACCTCTGAACCACTTGGGACCAACAACATGTAACTAAAATAGAACCAGAATTACAACTAACTGGAACATTGCATTTAACATTATTGCAGAATGATTGAGCCTTGAAACCTTAAGCAACATGCAGTTTTGGCAATCAAGATGATACAAGTCATTCTTAAGAATCATTTGAGTAGCAGTTTGCTGGAACTCTGGTCCTTCACAAGACAATAAGAATATAAAAAACAATGTAAGCATGATTATCTTTCAAGAATTGTGAAATACTTAACAAATTCCTTGTTATAGTAGGTACAAATAAAACATTCTGTAAAGACAAAGGCCTATTATAACATATAGAAGGAAAAAAAGTTGAACCAATATGTATAATTTCCAATTATAATTTTACTTGTATGTACGTTGATAAGGAACTTACTGTGAAAGATTGTCTAGATTAGAAGTGACATGGTGTGTAGCATCACCATCAATACACTAGTCTGTATTAGTGTTATTATTAGCAGTAAAACCATCTGCAGTGTTGACAAACACAACATTGTGAGCAAACACAAATTCTTGATCCTGTTCTTGAGAACCAGAAACACTAGTGAGATGAAGCTAATGATTTTGTTTTTGTAATGCAGCTGCAGGATCTAAACTAAGATAATGCTCATTAAATCTATCCCAATAGTTTGTAGCAACATGATTAGGTCTCCCACAAACTTGGTAAATCATCTTAGAACTAGTTCTAAAACCTCTTCTTGTATCACCTCTACTCACATCAATTGAACCTCCTCTATCAAAACCACTTCTATGTTATTGTACAACCCTTGTGTTCTTCATAACTTCTCTATTATTGTAACCACCTCTAAAATTATTAGTATAACCACCCTTTTAACAGCTAAATGAACATTAGGTTGAATAATTTCAAAATGGTGTTGTTATTGAAACCTCATTTCACGTGTTTAAAGAAATTATAACTCAATAATAGTGATACCTTCAGCCCTTGTTGTAACATTAGCCACAATTGAGTCATACTATGGTCCAAGAAAAACAAGAATGTAAATAACCATGTCATCATCTATGACTTCTTGACCCGCAACATGAATTGAATCAACAATGCTTTTCATTTTCAAAATATATTACTTAGCAGACAAATTATCTCTCTTCAATATTTGCAAGTGATAACACAAATTTAGAACCAGAGCCTTAGATTGAGATCTAAACAACTCTTCCAACACTTTTTAGACTTGAGAAGAAGATGAGCAACAATTAACATGATCCAACATCGACTTAGAAATTGAATTCAATAGCCAACACATAAGAAGCTGATCTTTCCTAATCCACACATCATATTTTGGATTTGGAGAACTTACAATTACTTCTTCCATTATTTTAGTGGCAGTAGCAACAGACTGAACAATTATATATGGCAAAAACTTTTGTGCAACTGGTGCACCAGTTGCACGGAAGACCTTTATATTATAAATATAGTACATTTATGTACAAAATTCGTACCTTTTACAATGAACATGCATAAATGTATTACATTTATAACATAAAGGTACTACATTTATAACATAAAGGTCTGTGCAATTCTGTGCAACTGGTGCACATAAGTGTTACTCATTATATATTGACGGTGCAGTGAACTGCAATCCCAAACAGAAAACCATCAAAACCATACACCCAAACAATGGTGATAACCTGAATCCTCTAATAGACAGTTATTTGATCCAATCACAGAGTCAATATGGTAAACGTTGGAAGAGAAAACTCTAGCATGATTCTTCAATAAAAAATTCGCAGAACTTTGATACAAAAACCAAATTTCAGAATCCTTGATAAATTCATAAGAAACTAAACAAATCATAAAAGAAAAACGAAGCTTAATTTTCAGCTTGATCAACAATTAAAATTCTTCACTCATGATACCATGTTATAGAATGTAAAATAGAATATTTCATATATTCAACATAGAGTAAAGAATGTATACAATAGTATGTTTATACAAGAGAGAATAGGGGAAAATGAGTTGGTGTAAGCTAAAATAAGTGATGAGCTGTCGGTTTTCCAGCTAACCAACCTAACTAATTAACAACTAAGCTAATCATCTAACTAATTAATTAATTGTAACAATCTCTCTCTCTCTCTCTCTCAAATATTCTACATCTTCATTCTCTAATTCTTGGAATTCATTTCAAATTCTTACAAATGATATACTCTTCCAACCGCATAGTCTTTCTTCAAGGTAAAGAATCTCCTCCATCTTCTAATTTGTTTCAATTCAGAATCATCTCCACAAATCTTGAATTGAGTTGCAAAAAAACTTTAATAATCTTTCTTGGTTTTATTTTTAATATTTTTGGCAAGTTACCAGGTGAGTCTTTGGTTGTATACTTTCCTTTTCTTTTGTGTGCAAATGGAAAAATTAACTTAAATCTTAAAAAATGAGGTTTAATCTTGACTTATTTGATATTATTTTAGGTTTATTTTGATATGGATAATGAACATCGTCCACAGATGAAAATGATAAGACTCAATCACTTGATGATGAGACTCAATCACCTGATAGTTGATAGTTTAGAGGATGAAAGTGATGAATCTGAAGATGATTCTACCGAAAAAAATTTCTATGATATCAAAATAAGAGGTAATATCAATCCTTGTTATTAAAACTGAATCTTGAAAGTATAAGTATTTTTTAAATATTTTTCATTAAATATACATAAAGATTTATGATGACTGTAACAATTGAGTATATATTTGTTTATATTTAGATAATCAAGGTAATGTGCAGAAAAAATGTGAGGCAACTCGTGCCAAAGATGTTTGAACTCTACCCACAGATGAATATATTGTTGTGGAATTTAATAATTTTGGGCAATCAATTAAGAAAAATAGTGGAATTTTGGGTGGTTGACTTCGAACTGTTGCTAGGAAAAATGAGTTGTGTTCCGTTGAATGGATAGATTGAAGACTAATGCCTCATGAGAAAAAAGAACATTTGTGGAAGTTGAATAATGTTATTTTATATATAGTAGATTCTTTTAAATGTCTTATAATATAATGTCAATGTTTGTTAAATGTTTTATAACTTTTTTGCTTAATTGGTTGATGTAGACGTATTTGAGCTACCTGATAATGCATATGTTAAAAGATGGACATTGAAATCATTAGGAAATAAGTGGAAGTGTCACAAACATGAGTTGAAATGTAAGCATTATTGTCACGCCCCATTTTCATAAATAAATAAAAAATATCAGAGTTATCTTGTAGGCATGTAGGAAAAGGAAGGGAAAGAAAGCATACACTTAAAAAGATACAGATACGATAAACGAGTCAGAATTTAAAACCATATCTAGAAAAAATCAGGGACTGTAAAAAATAGTGAAAGTACGATCGTTACACATTCAAATCCATCGGCGACAAGCCGAAAGAAAACTTTTAAAACTTAGCAGCAGAAAGTACAAGATCCATAACAAAAGAATCACAACTTAACTTTACAAACGTTTCAAACATTGTTTAAAAGATATCCAAAATACAAAGATTGAAAGGACACAGCTGATAGGGCACTACCCTCTTTACGCTTCTCTGCGTTCATCATTACCTGTAGCGTGAGTACACGCGGGGGTGAGTGCTTTTGAATACACTCGTGGGAGTAATTTCCATATTCAAATTATATCAATAGTTAAACGAATTAAAACATATAAATCAGCACAACAAGTAAACACAGCACATAAAATGCATTGCACATAACATCATTCAGGTGTAGGTATTTCCCGTCTTATCCTGTAAACGGTTTCAGAACTATCGGTGCTTTTTACGGACCACCGGTCTCTCCGTGATGTTTTTTATAGACCATTAGTCCCTCTGTGATGATCGTGGACTTCCGTCCTCATATGACATATATATAACATATGCATGAACATCTATAATACAACACATAATCCAAGGCACATAAAGTTCAACAATTCATAACGATCACAGGCATATCATTTACATCGGTTTACATGCATCATTATCATCATATATTAATTACAAAAACGTAAAGGCGATTAAAGTTTAGAAGTTACCCCCACCATGTTCAGTGGTGTTTTCCTCATGTGATGTGAGCTTTAAGGTTATGTTCATTCCTAAATGCCAAAGCCTACACATGCAAACGTAATCTATTAGTTCCTTGTTATGATCATTAATTACGTTTTCATTAAAGAATTCTCTCGGAAAAGAAATGATGAGGGAATGAAAAATGAATCAAAAGCTTAGAACTTGATCATAGGATGTAGAGGGTTCAATAAGGGTTCGATAGACGCAAGAATGAGTTAAAACGGATGGGAAACGAGCTTAAACGAAGTGTTTTAAGGTGTAGGGGTAGTTTTGTAAATTCTAGAAAAATGGTTGACTTTGACCAGGGGCTTTTTTGTAAAATCAGAGAAGTTTTAAGGATCACTTTGATATTTTCAAAACCTCAGGGGTCGAAAAGTAATTTTTGAAAGTTTTGGGGTCAAAATCAAAAGTTTGAAAACTTTTGGGGGTCAAAACATAATTTTTAAAAGTTCAAGGGTTAAAACGAAATTTTGAGGAAGTCCAGGAACCAAATCGTAAATACACCAAAAACCTAGGGTTTGCACCCACGTCTCTGATCTATCCAAATTTACGAACTAATTCCCTGCCCCCCAAATCTCCTCCTAGCCTCTTTCACAGAATTTTCATTATAGACCAGAACAATCATTTATAGGATTAAATGATTCCTCCCCGTCTTCGCCGCCGTCCGCAGACCCTCGCTGGCGACACCTTGTCGTCAGCCAACACCTAACAACACACACACCCTTGCCGATGCACCCCGCGCCGGCCACCACAACACACAGCGGCGCTGGAAGCACCGCCTACTCACACACACATGAGACACACCCATACACATGCGCACTCCCGCAGCGGCACATAGCTGGTCGCGGTGACTCTAACGACACACGGTGATACAACAGGCGTCGTCCCAACCAACACACACCACGACACAACCCAGCGGCGGCAGCAAAAGATCGGTGAGGGAGAAAGAGAGACATCAACGGGGAGAGAGAGAGGGAGAGATGAGAGAGAGAAGGAGGGAGAAACCAAGACTTTGACCGGCCATTGCTAGTGGAAGAGACGGCCAAATGGAATTCCGAGCCCGGATTCGTGACGAGCTCGGCGAGAGCTTCGATTTGGTGTATAAATCAAGCGAAAACGGAGAAGGAATTGGGGGAGAGGAAGAGAGAAAATGAGGAGGAGAGAGAGAGTGGTCGCGCCTTTACCGGCCGATTTCCGGTGGAGAGGAAGAAAGAGAAAATGGGGAGGAGAGAGAGAGTGGTCGCATCTTTACCGGCCGATTTTCGGTGGAGGTGGCGACAGCTCGGCGATCCGAGTCTGGATCCGTGGCGAGGGCTACATTTTGATGTAAGAATCGAACGAAACAGGGGAGGAAGAGGCGGCGCCGCCGGTTGCATGGTGGCGGCACGGCAGCGCTCCGACCAACCGTACCGGAAACCTAGAGAGAGAGAGACAAATATTTTACCTTGGTGCAAATTTTTAGCAAGTGTGGTAAACTCTTTCCTTACCTGTGTAAGAACATTTTCACTTCATTCCTTGTTTTGGGCCTAGATTGGGCCTCGGGCCTCCGATTGGACTGATTCTCATTTCTATATTTTCTTTTTTTTTGATTATGAACCTCCCTATCACGTCATAATCTATGTTTTTAATTTAATTATGCTTTCAAAAATATAAACATATGCTCTTCGATTTATTTATATTTTGGATAATTTTATACATACATACGATTAATTAAATCATGCATTATTACGATTAATCTGAAACGCACATAATTAAATCACACAATTAGGGGTTAAATTATTTAATTAGCCAATTATGCATCGTTTCGTCTTGGGCGTTACAATTATTAGTGGCGACAAGACCATGACAGATACAATAATTTCAATTCCAGTTGGAGTGCCACCAAATCAGTGGAAGAAATTGGTTTTATACTAGTATTTAGCGAAGGGACATGTATAAATTATGTCATTTATTCTTATAAAGTTCAAATATTTACAGAAATGATGTGATATAGGTAAGACCGTAAGGGCACACCACAAAATGCCTCATACTTGTGGTTCAAAGGGTTTTGCACGACGTAAAGAACAAAATGTGAGTTACAGTTTTAAATGTATTTCATCTTTTTAGCATGATCTTATCATTTTTACTCGTGGGAATATTATGGCATGATCTTATACTTGTGAAGGAACAAGAGAGATAGTGTGCTTGTGTTCCCTATCTAGATGATGATGGAATGGATTCGAAACTTTCAAGAGAGTGATGGACTTGGACATCTTGCTTGCAAGTTAGGCTCAAACAGATTATTGAGATGATGGCAGGGGAATAAGTGAAGCTCAATATAATGAATTTCTTATAATTCTCTTCATTTCAAATAATTATATATTGGGTGGGATATCTAATGATCGATAAATTATTTTTATCATTTTTATGAGCATGATCTTATTCTTGTGACTCATAAGTCTAATATTATTATTGTTTTTATATGTGGGAATATTGTGGCCGAATGAGAAGTATAAAAAAGACACTGGACGATTAGAGTACTCTGGAATTACACCTAAAAAAAAGAATAAAAATATTATGGGAAACATTGTGCTTTCCTTTTTAATTTAACATCAGTGGTTATACATTTAAACTTTTCCATTAGTTGGATCATAGAATTTTTTTTTATTTGTATAAATAGAGGACATCTACGAATCTGGTTGCAGAACGTAATGCGACAGTTGAGAATGTTGATTCTAATGCTATTGAAGATGAAGTATTCACTGAAATTGTAGGGCAAGATCAAAATGGGAAGGGGAAAGGATGTTGTGGGACTCTAGGAGTAACACCAACACAATTACATGACCTACAAATTCATTCAAGAGACACGAAACAAAGTAAACTTATAAATATGCAAAAGGAACTTGCTGATATAGAGGTACATTATGAAACTAAGATTGCGGATTTGAAAGCTCAGTATGAAGAAAAAATAACTCAACTGAAAGAGGAGAACGAGAGAAAGATAGAAAAAATGAAATCTGATAATGAAAGAATGCAAGGAGACGTGAATAATCTTCGATTAAATTTCCTTCAGTTTAAGACTAATGTTGTTACGCCCCGTTTTCATACGTTTTAATACATCAGAGTAGCTCATGGGCGTGCAGGAAAAATAAAGAAAGACATACTTTTAAAATAGAGTAAACGATTAAACGTAAATCCTTAAAGTTCGTTAAACAGATCAAGACATCAAGGATTGAACTTTCAGAAAAATAGAGCAGTTAAGTTCTGATAAAACATATGATTCCTTTACACTTTTTCAAAAAAACGTTGACACATTGCCAGAAGGATACGTTTAAAACTAACAGCGGAAATAAACAGGATCCATCATAATATTTACAACAACTTTTACAAAACATAAGGAGTTATATAATATTGTTCGACAAAACATTTTCAAATTAAACTAAACAGTAAGGACACTGGATACGATACCCCTCTCGCTGCGTATCTCATCATTCATTGTTTCCTGTAGTGTAAGTACAGATAGGGGTGAGTGCGTTTGAATACACTCGTGGGAGTAATTTCCGTTTTCATGATTAAATAAGTTGATAACTGTATAAACGATAAACTGCACACCAAGTAATCACAACACGTAAAAGATGCATTGCACATATATCCCTTTCGGTGCGGGTAATTCCCGTCTTATCCGGTAACGGTCTTAATACCGTTGGTGCATTTTACGGCCCACCAAACCCTCCGTGAAGTTTTTTACGGACCATGAGTCCCTCCGTGATGAACGTGGACTTCTGTCCGCGTATAACATTTATCATAGTATGCATGAACATATAATAACACAGCACATAATCCCAAAGCACATAAGTTCAATCAATTTATAGCATGCGATTATACACGTATCAACATTGATTTAATCGTATCAGCAGATCATCAGCATTATCAAGATATAATGAGTACAAAAACGTAAAAGTCGTTAAGGTTCAGAAGTTACCCCCACCTAATTAGGTGGTGCTGGACTTCGTGTCATGCAAGCTTTTAAAAAAATAAACACGAACGCTCCTAATCGTGATAGCCTACACATGCAAACGTAAACTTATTAGTCCGTTTTATGATTATTACGTATATTAATTAAAGAGCTCTTTCGAAAGAAACAATGATGGAAAAAAATAGAAACGATTCGAAAGGTTTAGAACTTGATCACATATCGAAGAGGCTTCGATTACGGTTCTATAGGCGAAAGAATGAGTTTAATCGGACGAGAAACGAGTGAAAACGGAGCGTTTTAGGGTTTAGGGGCAAAAACGTAATTTCTGTAGAAGAGTTGACTTTGACCAGGGGCGTTTCTGTAATTACAGAGAAGTTCTGGGGTCAAAATGCAATATACAGAAGTCTTGGGGGTGAAACTCAAAGAATAGAGAAGTTCTGGGGTGGAATTATAATTTCTAGAAGATTTTAGGACTAAAGTGTACAGAATAGAAGTTGGGGGACCAAAATGAGAATAAACATAAACTTAGGCTTTGCAAAATGGTCCCTTGACTTAATCAAATTCTCAAAACCCAAACTCAACACCCAAATCACCCACCGCCACTGTAATCCACCGCCGGCGACACAATGTCGCCGGCCACCACCCTAGACCACTACCATATGCCGGCGCCCAAACGCCGGCCTCCTCCGACCATGGCGGCGTCGAAAACGCCGCCCCAAACACCACCAAACACAGCTGTTCACGCATGCATATACTCCCTTCTCCGGCGGCCACTGCCGCCGGCTACTCACGCACACTTCGCCGGCGCTCCTTGCAGGTGCGCCGGCTACACACACCCACGGCGGCGCTGCATGCGCCGCCCTGACATCCGATCAGAGAGAAAGGCGAGAGATAGCAGCAGAGAAAGAGAGAGGTTCGAAGAGAGAGAAGAGAGGAGAGAGAAAGCTCAAAACGCAGAACTTTGACCGCTGCATGCCGGAGATCTAGCCAGCCGATCGACAATCCGAGCCCAGAATCGAGACAGGCTCGGCGAGAACTACAATCTAGGCTCAAGAATCGCCTCGATCAGTGGCCGGATGGCCGAGATACGAAGAGAGAGAAAGAGGTGGGTTTCTAGAGAGAGAAAGCCGAAACTTCTCCGGCTGATTGCCGGCGAACTCGACGGTAGATGGCGATTCCGCCGGAAAACTTAGAGAGAAGAAAGAGCAAAAATTTTACCTTTAGGATTAATTTTACTGTATGCTTATTTCTTTATGCTATGATTTTTGTTATTTATATTATTTCATTAATCTTGTCATTAACCTTAAACTATAACATTAAACTTTATATTAAATGTCCTTATGGTATTAATTAATTTGGGACATCAATCGAACTCCGATTTGGTTCATTCTTTCGACGTTTCGTCCGATTTTCCGTTCTCTTTAATCTCGTTCCACTTAACGATTATTATATCGACTTTCCTTTCTTTATGAAATATCCAAAATATTAAACTTGGTTGAAACATACATGTAATTAATTTTCTGAAACGCACATAATGTAAATCAAATAATTAGAGGTTTAAATATTTAGTTGCCAAATTATGCATCGATAAATCCTAGTCACTACAAATGTCACAACTTTGTACAGACATATTTACTTCTCATAATAAGCTATTTTTTAATTTGTAATTCATTATTGGTTACATGTATTTTGCAGAATATGCCAAACTTTTCAGAATCTGCATGTTTTGAAAATGAGTGAAGTTTTTATATGGTTGCATGGAATATAAGTTATTTGTTTTACATGTTATATGTATTTTATTAATTTATTTTAATATTTTAATTTAGTTACTTTATCTTTCTAATGTCTTAAAAACACTAATTAGTTTTTTTTTTGTTTTTTTTCAAGTATTTTATTTTTGGTCCTTTGATATTTTTTAGTTTATTCCCACTGAAAAATAATTTATTAATTTGTAATAAGGTCTTTGATTAACTAGTTTTAAAATATAGGATTGGAATTAGATTTCAACTTATTTGGTTTTTATTAAAATAGATGATTTATTACTTAGTTTCATATTTTTGATTAAATATTGTTTATTTTGTGTAATGCAAATGTTGGGCCATTTAATAATAATGTATTTAATTTGCGATATTACCTTTACAGAAAAATGTCAGCAATCTAAATATCTAAAAGAATGTTACTAATTTGAGGACATTTATTGAGGACAATGACACCAATTTTTTTTTACTATTTTCAAAATATCGTTGATTTTATGATGCTAATGTAGGGATCATTTTCAATTTAATAATGCAAATTCTAAGAAGTGTTGCCATTTTTAGAACAATAACTTTATAGCATCAATATTGTAATGATACAACCTATAGTATTCTATTATTTTTATAACGCAAATTGTAGTTGGATAGCATTGAGAATTTTAGTACGTAATAATTTTAATAACATCACAAAATTTAAGAATGCTTATTTATGATGAGGATTTAAGGACACTTTTTATTTAATTTTTTTTATTAATATATGACTTTAAATCTAGTCATGTTACTAGTTTAATGATTTTATTTGATCTAAATGTTGCTAAGTGGACTACACTAATTTTCTACAATGTTATAAATTTAACAACAAATATTATAAAAAATATGGTTAGTTTTTGTAACACGAATGATAAGTGTTGGCAAGATATTAAAAACACACTACAGATCCTTTAAAATAGTGACACAAATTAGTGTCGCCATTTTTAAAGTTAGTGACATAATTATCAAAAGCTTTCCAAAATGAAGTTTACCCACTCATGACTTTTGCGTCAAGAAAAAATTCGTAACAACAAATTTATCAACGCAATTTGCAACACTTTTAGAAGTGGTTAGTTTACTTCACGATACTAATTAGCGTTGCCAAGTGAAAAAAAAAAAAACCGTAACTAGACATCATTGTTGTTGTAGTGGTAGGAGTCTAATAGAGCTGGTAATTTGAATGTTATACTGATGTAATAGTGTTCTTTTCTATAAGAATTGTGTTTCAGTTTCATTTGAATGAAAGATTTTTAATGTTTTGATACCATGTATTTGTTTTTCTATTTTCAATTAGTAATTGTTATCATGATAGTTGACTCTCATTCTTGGAGGAGTTGTCTATATTAAGAATTTATAGTCATTGGGAAAATTCTTAGAATATCGTGGAGTCAATCATTAAAGTAGAGGAATTCTTCAGAGTACTTTCATGGAATTTTTAGCTTCATATTGGAATTGGAATTTGCCAATTCAAGATGAAATGTTGTTTTTTCCAACAGTAATTGTAAACTCCCCAATTCAAGATGGAATGTTGTTTTTTCCAATAGTAATTGTAAACTCCCCATATCTTTTGTTGGCTCAAAAAATCTACTTTATAGTCTAACTTCTGAAATAGTTAGAATTGTAGTTCAAAAGTAAATTTCATACATCATAGTTGTCCCTCGAATATTTTGTAATGAGTTTGGGAGAGTGGAAAAAAGTGATACAATAAAGACTAGAAAACTTACGTGATCCATGTTCGAACACTAGTCATCACAATCTGCACCTTTATAAAGGTGAGATACAACTTGAGATACAAGGTTTGTGTTATAATAATCCCTCGAATTTGATTGTAAGTAAGATTTCAAAATGTTATGCATTGAGGAAAAGATTTATCTCCTTAGTATTCGATAATCTGTCTGACACGAACTTTCTGGTCGTGTATGCAACTCTCAACAGAGAGATTATGCCAAGGCTTAGATGTTTATGTCTTTGTATAGACTAAAGTTTTTAAAGCCACGTATTCAGAGACATGTTAAAGTTATCAATCAAGATGTACCTTTAGGAGTAGATTTAATGTGAATCCGACGATTTTCTTAATGTTTAATACATTTAAATGCTAATTAGAGTTGTTGTGATAAGTGTGTGTGGTGAGGCTTTAAAGACAAACTGGAACTCTTATTGCTGATATGTGTGTTATAATGATTTTCTTCAGTGTAATGATTTGCTATATATACATGGCATGAGATATGCTGGAAGTCTCCTAGGATATTCTGTGTAAATATTATTTACCTATATATGCAGTTCCCCTTTTTGAATCTCCTTAGATCATAATTGCACAGTAAGATTATGAATACAACCTACAATTCTATTGTTCCCTCTTAGTGTGGTTGATGGTTTGGTGCCTGAAGTGACCAATTTTGCTACAACGTTGAGACAACTTCTTTATGTTGGTGAAAAAGAAGTAAAGAACATCCATGAATATTATTAAGCAAAATGCATGGGATGGAAAAAAGTCGACATTATCATCTTATGTAAGAGTTGTAGAGTTTTTTCTGTCTCAGATGCATAACTATAAACACCAAATATGTTAATTGAGGTAATTTAATCTCATATCATTTTTCAAATTTTGTTGTTTCTTAAAGATTCCAACATTGGCATTTGATGTGCTAATGACGACTTATGACATAAAATTGGTTCTTCATTATATTTTATCATAATTCTCTTAGCATTATGCAATAATTGATGAAACACAGAGACTGAAAAACTCTTCAAGTGTATGTTGAAAGGTTCAAGCCTTATTAATCCCTTGCAACCAACCAAGTAGGTATTAGCGTATAAGAAATGTATCTTTTCATTATGTAACATAGTTTCGACTTTACTTCTTAAGCTTTCTTGATGCGACATGTGTCATCCGTGTGATTGTGTGCATCTTATCTGACATCCATGAGTCTTTAAATTAAGAAAATGTGTAAAGTCAATGGAGATAAAAAGCCCCATCTTTCCATCTCCAGAAAATTGCTTCTCAAAGATAATTGACAAGGAAATTATTTCAATGTGGCAAAAACTTCATCATTTTAAGGATGGAAAATGTAGTAATAATAGTTATTGATAACCAGAACTAAGTTTTAGAGGTTCTTAATCATTTCCAAAGTTCAATCGCAAGGTAAATCTGTAGCGCCTAGGACAAAAACGACGCATAATTGATTAATTAAATAATTAAACTCATAATTGTTTGAATTAATTATGTACGTTTCAGAAAAACGATAAAATAAATGTTTAGTTAATCTGTGGTATAATTTAATCGAACAACATATATTATAATTTTATCATAAGATTTATAATCGAAAAATGAGAAGATAGAAACGAATTTGAGGTCAATCGGAGACCCGTAGCTCAAATCATGAAGTATACGACGAAATACGAAGAATCGGAAACGAGATATTTTCGATGAATAGTAAAAGTAAGATATTTTCGAAAAAGGGTACAAATAATGCAAAATGAATCATAAACGTAATTACTCGAACGAGAAATCGAAAAAGTAAGAATCTTATCTCTCATTTCTCTCTCTTCCCCTTCCTTAGTTTTTCGGCAACCGCCGCAGGCGCTGGTGCCGGAAACTTTTTCTTGATTTCGGCCAATTTTAGCATAGCTTGTAGGTCTCGCCGAGATGATTCTAAAACAGGTCTCGGATTTTCATTCTGACACCTCTTTCGCCGGAAAATGACCAATCAATCATCAGAAAACATTAACTTTCCTCCCTCCTCTCTTCCTTTCTCTCTCCTCTGTTCCCTCTCTCTCTCTTCCTCGCCGGAGCTGTGGTGGGGCAGTCCCCTGGGTGTGTGTGTCGTAAGGTGGGGGTGGCGCCGCCGTGGGTGGCGCCGCCGGAGCTGGGCAGAGGTGTGTGTGTTGGTCGTGCATGGTGTGTGTCTATGCATGTGTGTGTATGTGTGTGTGTTGGCTGTTGTTGGTGGCAGCGCTGTGCAGCACCGCCGTGGCCGTGGTGGTGGTGGTGGTGGTGGCCGACTCTAGTGGCGCTGGGCGCGCAGTGCGCGTGCCGGGACGGGTGCTGCACACACTGTACAAGCGATGGGAGACAACGGGCATGCTGTGCGCACACACGGGCGAGTGACTGGGAATGTGCGCGCGCACTGTCGAGCGCCAGGGCAGGTGCGCGCGCGCGAGCGAACGATGGGGGCATTGTGCGTGCGATGCCAGGTCTGTTGTGCACGATGTGTGCATGTCGTCGTGTGCGTGTGTGCGTTGTGTCACCGGTAACGGGATGTCGTCGGCCGGGAGTCGGGGTCCTGGTCAAAGTCAACTCCTTTATGAAAATTACGAAAACGTCCCTATACCTTAAAACGCTTCGTTTGAGCTCGTTTTAACTTCGTTTAATCCCGTTCTTCTTCCGTTCAAACCCTAATCTTTCGCTCTTCATCTTGAGATCACATGTTTAACCTTCCACACTCGTTTCTTCATCCTTGATCTTTAGATCTTTCATTCCGTCTCGTTTTTCCTATCGCTTCTTCTTCGAGAGATTTTTATATAATTATATATACGTAATTAATGTATTATGGATCTAAAAAACCCCTTTACATGTGTAGGCTTTCAATCGGAACGTATACCTTAAAACTTGTTACTTTGATATTTCACGAGGTTACCACCGAACAAGGTGGGGGTAATTTCTAAATCTTTATATGTTTATTGTTTTCCCTATCAGATATATGAACTATTGAATCTTATATGTCGTGATTATATACCGTGAATTATGTGTCATATTTATACTGTGAAAGGGCTAAGGTCCACATTCACCCTCGGAGGGACTTATTGTCCGTAAAAAACATCCCTTTCTATTATACTATCATGGGATTGGTGGTCCCGGAAATGCACTAGCGGTATTAAGACCGTTTTGTCGAGTAAGACGGAAAATACCCGCACTTGAGGTTGGGTTACGAATTATGTGCTATGCATTTTACGTGTTGTGTCTAATTGCCGAACATATGTATATTCGAATTGTTTAACTGTCATAGCATGTTAAGATGCGGAGTTTATTCCCACGAGTGTATTCAACGCACTCACCCCTATGTGTATTCACGCTACAGGTAATAATAAAAGTGGAGAAGCGTAGAGAGAGAGGTGTCATATCAACTGTGTGCCTTTTACCCTTTTTGTCTTTCCGGATCTGTTTTTCCAAACGATGTTGACAGTTTGTAAATGTTAAACTGTTCTTCTTTATGATTGGATCCTTATGATTTTCCACTGCTTTGCTTTTCAAATGTTTTATTACGGCTGGATGCTGATGATTCGAACATGTAAAATCATATGTTTTGTTATTCCCAAAGTTTCTGTTTCAAACGTTGTTTCGAATCTTTACTTGTTTATTTTATCTGTATGTTTTAAAATGTACGTCTCTTTACCTTTCTTCTTGCACGCCCATAAAGAAAACTCTGATATTTTAAGTACGAAAACGGGGCGTGACAAAATCCGTAAATCTTCTACTTTTTTGCCTCTTTTTATTTGAATGTGGTTTGGTCTTAATGAGCTAATCAGGTTTGTTAGTTTAGGTTTGTATCATTTGTTCACTAAATCTTCGACTATACAGTGTTGCAGAAGGTAGTTCTTGTAGAATGATACAATATATTAAAATAGTCCTTGGTCTCTCACATCCGCTAGCTTTCCTCAAAAGAGATCATCATATTTATATGCGTGAGTAAGAAATCGATGAGACAAATAGAGAAACTATTTCTATAGAATATGAAATTCAATTGCAAGAAATATAGAACAAATATGAGATTGATTTTTCTTTTTACGCTCAAGGTCGACCCTCCACCATATATAATGGTATAGCATTGCATTTCAAAATGTATATACTTTTTACCTGTATTTGTTTTTTGATAAATAGACTTTGTAGTTTCTCTTGCTCTAGTGCTGGAGAAGAAGTTTTTTTGGCTATGAATTAGAGAGAACAAAACACACAAATAATTATACGCTTAACATTTAGTTGAAAAAAAGAATCAAGTGTCCATATTCAATTATCCTACTACATTCATTAATAATTAGTTGGAAATATATAATATAAAAAGACATTTATAAATTTTTTTATAAGGTTAGTTGGAAATAATATCAAAGAATATAAAATGTTTTGTTTTGCATACTCTTCACGACCATGAAAAAGAATGATAAACTCTTTTTCATATTTTTAGGATCTGTGACAATAATACCAAAATTAATTCACAAAATATAACAAGTATTTCATGATCAATACAAACAAACATATATAAATTACACTATGAACAACAATAATAAAATACAGAAGAATTATAAATCAATCCCGTGCAATGCGTACAAGACATTCGATAATATAATATGTTAGACAATCCTATGCAATGCGCAGGTCCTTCACTAGTCGAGCAAAATAGTGTTTTAACCAATAGGTTGAATAAATTAAAACAAAAGATCCAATCTCTAGAAAAAGAGAGGGAAAACTTTAAAATCCTCCAAATCAACCCAGAAATTGGAAGATACACAAGATGAAGAGTTTCATTAATCATCATAAATTGTGAGATAAAATTGGCCATTCTTCACAAACAAAATACTTGAGCATATATATGTACGTAACACAAAATCTACAAAAAATCCCAATAGTCTTTCATCCAACTCACATTAGATCATCATTTAAAACACTTGAAAACAAAGAAAAATGACAAGAAGAGAGAAAGTAAGAGATGTGATTCATCAAATTTCCTTGTAAAGAAAGCGAGAAAGAGAGGAAAAACAGTGAAAACCAAATTTTTTTAGATGTATATTCATCACCTAACATCACTACACCAATTAGTCGGTTATAAATTATAGGGTTAATTTCAATTTTGATCTTGTATGTAAGACCATTTCCATTTTTGGACAACCAAGCATACGTTTTTCAATTTTGGTCATATATGTTTAAATCTTTTCCAATTTCAGTCAAATTTTCAATTTAGGTCCTTTATGTTACAATTTTTTTTTCCAATTTCAATTCAATTTTGATCGGATGGCAGTCGGAAAATCTCACGTGACATAGGTGATTTTGGGAATTCCGACCAAAATTGGACTGAAATTGGAAAAAATTGAAACATACAGGACCTAAATTGGAAAATTGGATTGAAATTGGAAAAAGTTGAAACATATAGAACCAAAATTAGAAAACGTATACTTGGTTGTCAAAAAATAGAAAAAGTCTTGCATACAAGACTAAAATTGAAATTAACCCTAAATTATATATGGAGCAGACAAAAAAGTCACAAAAATAATATTTGGAGCTAGTAGCACATAGTATTCAGACAAACAAAAATGGAAAAAACAAGTTCAAAAGCATTAGAAATCTGACCTGCCGAGATATCTTAGGCTGTTAAGTAGACTTAGTCACCTGCCATAATAGAAAAACAAAACAAAGAAAAATCATGAGTGTTATAATCATCTTTGTGATTGCAATATCAAAAATTAAAAAATCATGATATTGTATTTTATTTGTCTAAAAAGGATTTTGATCACTTAAGAGCTTAGCAAAAGAGGAAAAAAAAAACTATAATTCTTCTATATATCAGTACAGCTGATCATTATAATAGTGTTTTATTGTATATATATTACTCGGTTACTCATTATTTCACTTGATATATACATAGAAAAACTCATATAATAGACAACTATTATACTTACCCATGGAGGCATTACGTCTTTCAGTCCAAGATTCACATGAAAGTAGAACCTGTACATCTCTCCCTCGGAATCTTTCCTGACCCATGTATGCTTTCCTCTTGAGCATTTTACATGCTGAGTTTCCCTTTTAGGAGAATCTTGTTTAGCTTCATCAACCTGCAAAAAGAAAAATAGAAGACAAGTTGTTCTATGAATGATATGTGTTGTTAGTCTCAAGTGGTATTGCATTCGCCATGGACAAACCTCTCTTGCTACCATAGATTTTCCAGATATCAAGCAAAACACTATGGAAAACAGCTAAGGTTTTTTTTTTTTGAAATACAGGTTCATCTTCAAAATCTGATTAGGGTAAAATTATTTTGCTTCAATTTGTTATTCTCACTTCTACTTTACCTATTGTAATGACTTTTTTGTATTCACTATTTTAAAGGGGAAGTTTTATCCGGCTACAGTTTACTTAATTGAGTCAAAACGAGGTTTGATTTGAACTCATTCTTTTCAAGCTTATAATTTATAATTTCCAGTTGTGTCACTAATATTGTTCTAATCTCTCAGACTCTGGTTTCGTATTATTATGAATGTTTTGCAAGAGAAAAATACCAAAATAATATTATAATAATGCTCTTCATTTTCTGTGCTTCTTTGGGTGTTTTAGGGGTCGTTTGGTAGACACCTTTGCAACTAAGCAAAGGAAATGGAATAGATTTAGAGTGTTTGGTACGCACCTTTGATTGCTGCTACAGTGATTTGAAATCCTAATACCAAAGAATTATGATTACGCAGGTTTTCCTAAATAATGACTTTCATTAATTACTCAACTCTATTTTCTAAAACAATAATAATAATAATAATAATAATAATACTAATAATAATAATAATACTAATAATACTAATAATAAAAAAAATAATACTAATACTACTAATAATAATAATAATAATAATAATAATACTAATAATAATAATACTAATAATAATAACAATAATAATAATACTAATAATAATAATAATAATAATAATAATAATAATAATAATAATAATTATTATTATTATTATTATTATTAAGTTGATTCCATTCCTAAAGAATTTTGGTAAACCAAACAACACAAATTTAAAAAGACTATTCATTCTATTCCTCACTACTATCATTACCATTCATTTTCCCATTCCTCACTATCATACCAAGAATTTCATGTTTGAGCTATTTTTTTGTTTTTGAGAGATATATATATATATATATATATATATATGCATGTCATTCTATTTATTTTTTGCATTTAAAACAACTGCACATGGTCATTTGATATATTTTATTTCATACATTCCAATATTACAAAATTTTAATTATAATATCTTTGATTTTAGACTTATTTAAAAGTGTGCTTGTTATCAAATTAACAAACAAAATGAAGGAAAATATGGTATAATCAACAACTTACTAATGCTTCATTCTTTTCTTTTTTTTTTAAAGAACTGATGTTTCATTTTTATTAATTAACCTTAAATTTCTACAACATTCTTACAACAACCTCAGATGATTGTAACATTCTTATAGTTGAGGCTTTGATCAATCTTAGTTTTTTTAAGAAGTGTCAACAACAATTTCCTTCATCATTGGTTTAGGGCAAATATCAACCTTAGCTATATTTTGAGGTTTTATTAGGTTTTTGTTTCACCACAACTTCATGCACTCAAATTTCATCCTTGTTTTAAAATGTGAATAATTGTTACATATGAATTTATTTATTGTTGCATTACTAGGATTTTCATGTGTTCGAAATTGGATTGCAGACACCATTTTTTGAACTTTTCAACCTCTAAAGATGTCGCGACCTGCCTGAAACAATGTTATTGTTTACTTGTTGGTTGAGATGATCTTGTACCAAAGTATTGTAGCGACTATCATTATAATCCATCTAAATCAAAAAATAATAAAAATGTAAGAAGATGTGTGTAGGATGGAAAGTTAAAATATTGGTTAATTTCATTTTTGGCCCTGTAGGAATTGCCGCTAGCCGATTTTGGCCCATTTTCAGGCATTTTTGGCCCAATGCATGATTTCGTCTACATATTAACGAAGATACCATGTGCCTTGCACGTGGTCATTAAGCAAACAGTGTTTTGGTATTAAAAAAAAAAGTGGGTTTTGACGGTTTCCGTTAACCAAATTAACGGACATGGTCAAACTTGATGATTTTTGGGCCACTTTTGATATTAGGTGCCAAAATCAGCCCGCGGCAATTCATACGGGGCCAAAAATGAAATTAATTCATTAAAATATATATGATAAATCGTATTCCTGACCAAGTCAAGCATATGAATAGATTGGTAGGTATTTGTGATTCCTAACATCTGTGTTCCTGACTAATATGTGTGTTTCTTGTTTAGAGCAAAACTCATATGTGTTTCTTGTTTGATACATTTCAAGAATATATTATTTTTAATTATATTGATTGTTAATGATATTGAATTATTTAGTGTATGGTTTGTGAGACTGTATGTAGCATGAGGTGCATATAATGTGAGATAGAGATTGCACTTCACTTTGATTAAATTTTCTATTAATATGATATTTTGTGATCTATTACTATAAAATATTTTATCTATTCAAATTGAATGCAGATACGCACTTTTTGAACCATCTATAACCAAATGATGTCGCGATTTATCAATGAGGAAAGCTTTTGCTTTCTTGTTGATTAAGATAATATTGCATCAAACTATTGTGCAGTTATCTTAATAATCTATCTGATAACAACAAATAAAAGAAATGTAAGAAGACGCATGAATAGAGTGGAAAGCTATAATATGATAGATCGGATCCCCAATCAGGTTTATCATATGAGTAGATTGGTAGCTCTCCTGATTCAGACTACATCAACAATCTTCTGATGGACCGAAACACCTGTTAGACTCCGCTTCTTGATGATAAAAGTACGAGGTTTATATGATACTAGATGCGTAAGTGTGGAACAGCAGATGTCAATGTTTCTTTTGGTCTTAGGCCACCACAAAAAGAATAAGGTTGTTAAGTTTGATTTTGCAAGATCTGGACAAAAAGTATCATGTTACATTCACATAGTGTTGAAAGTAATCTTGAAGATGATTCACTCTTTCTTGTAAAACAGGAACATGTTTCAACAAATTGTTCAAATCCTCATTGGAAATGGTTTAAGGTAAATTTTGAATTTACACGCAATTTTTCTTATTATTTATTTTTATCTATTGTAGTTGAGATTTTTTACTAATGGTGAAAATTGACATTAATATAACAAGGTTTTACAGGTGCGTTAAAGGGAAAATATATCGATGTTAAGGTCTGAGCTAGACATATTCAAACGGTTTGAATTGCCGGTTCAAAAAATCATGGAAGGTCAAACTGGAACCAAATCATAGGGATTTTGGTTTCAGTTCCGATTTTTATACTGGTGGTTTTGGTTCGAACCGCCGGTTTGGGCAGTTTCAATATATATTTTTAAATTTTTTAAATTTTTTTTAAAGAGTTTATTATTATTTTTGCCATGTAAATTAGGACTAGAGGCATTGTTCGATTTTAGTCCTGTTAATTTTCGATTATTAATTTTAGTCCTGCAATTGAAAATTTTGATCAATTTTAGTCCTCTTTTTGCCGGAATTTCAATTTTCCGATCACTTTTCGGCGAGTGTCGTCCACTTGCCCCCAATTCCAAGATTTCCAATAACTTACGCTTATGTGGCAATTTATTTCCCATGTGGCATTTCTTTTTGTATTATTTTCCTCACTAAAATTCCACATCACCCGCCATGTCATCTAAATGCATTAAAAATGAAAAAAAATTAAAAAGATATATTAAAAAAAATTAAAATAAAATAAAAAATTATTATTTAATCAATTGATTAAACATTAAACAAAAAAAACAAAACTAACAAATAAAATTGAAGGTAGTGGTAAGCCTTCAAACCAGACTCTTAACACAGATGTTAGCCCTCACCAATCTCTCTCCTCTCACCTTCTCTCTCTTCATCATCTTCTTCACCCACAGCCATGGCCGTCTCCTCGAAGCCCACATCTTCATCTACGCAGGCTGTTCCCACCAAACTCATCATAAGAGGCTAACAAAAACTCCCTACTCTCGTCCATCGATGTCTCCTCTCCATGGTCGCTCTTCAATGCCTTCGTTGTCGGAAACGACATTGTATCGCTGTCGGAAGCCCGCGTACAGCCTGTACCAGTGTCGGGAAGACCTGAGCCCAGAGATTGCGGGAAATGCATAGATAGAGCTACTGTGCCCCAACACCTACGGTGCGGATCTGCAACTCGACGGCTGCTTTGTGAGATACGAGGAGACTGGTTTTCTGAGGAAATTGGACATGAATTGAAGATTCTTTGCCACAAATCTAGATTGAGAATCAAATTTAGAGATTATGATTATTAGGTGATTTAGGGATTCAATACTTAATCCCTTTTTTTATTTAATGTTCTTATTAAATTCAATTTTTTATTTTCTTTTTGAGTTTTGAGATTTAGAAATTAGGGTTCTTGGATGTGAATTGGGGATTTGGATTTTTAAAATTTTTCTTTATGATATATTTTTTTTGCATTTTAATGACATGGAAAGTGATTTAATCTTTATAATTTTTTTATGCACTAAAATGATGTGGCAATGATTTGGTAATTTAGGTAGTAAAATAATGCAAAAATAAAGTCCACATGTGAAAATAACAGCCACATAAGCATAAGTTCTATGAAATGTTGAAATTGGGGGGGGGGGGAGTGTTGTGCACTCGCCCGAAATTGACCGGAAAATTGAGATTCCGGCGAAGATCGGACCAAAATTGGATAAATTTTGAGATAGGAGGACTAAAATTGATGATCGGAAAATAAGAGGACAAAAAATGGACAACATCCCTAGGGAATGACGAAAAATGAATTTTCCATTGCAAAAATACATGAACTATTACTCTTTTTTAATTTAATCACTAATTTATGATTTTATAATATAATTTCTTACAGGAAGTTCAAAAAAATTACAGTTTAATTAAAACTTTTATTTTTAGCAATTTCATATATGAAATTGAATTCTCTGTATGCAAATTTAAATTTATATTTTTAAGGTTCATCGACAAAACTTCGGGCTAATATCCAATTTGTGCAAGTAACTTTTAGTATCTGACAATTTAGAATAATAACTTTTTGAGGTGACAACTTACGTAATATTGCGAATGTAGGTCAATTTCAACCTGAAGTGTTACCAATTAGTAAGATTTTAATCATTGTACAAAAAGATTGTTTACAACTAAATAATCTAAAACTCCATTTAGAGAGAAAGGTTTGTAGTGAATGAATTTCAAATTCACTCAAGTTTGAGTGGATTTTGAGTGGATTTGAAATAAACTCATATTGCTAAAAAAATAATTCAAAATAAAAGTGATGAATTTCAAATTTGCATCTATCCAAACAGTGCTGATGGATTTATGGCTACAAATTTCAAATCCCTCCATCCAAATGGAGCCTAAAATTTTTATTTAAAGAATTATCTATCAATTTACTTATTTGTATTTTATTTATTGTCATTTAATTTTGTATTCATAAAATTTTAAAATATGATTTACACTTAGGATATGTATTTTTTAAACTCAAATGTTTTAGTGTTAATTGGTCCCAAATGTATAAGAGATTTAGGGGGTGGGAGTGGGGGTGGAGAAGAGGGTGGAGAAGGGGGTGAGTTTGAGTAAGCCTCTCCAAATTTCAAAATTGAAAAGATATAGACTTTCTTGTTGAGGTATAAAAAATTGTACAAATATTGCTGTTTATATTAGTAGTGTTGCTGTAAGAAAATTCCCAAGTATTTGAAGTCTGGAGTTATGTAGCATAAATATACTTTAAGACTTCTGTAAAATTCAGTTTCTTAAGTATAATTTTGCAAAATAAGTTTGATGCTTATTGTAAAGTTTGTGGGCCTTGATTTGGGCCACACTCTGGCAGCCCAATGCAGCCCACAGGCCCAACCCACACCACTTTTAAGTACCCTCTTATCCTGATCGTTCATCTCTGTGATTTGCATCTTGATCGTTGGATCCTTGGTATATATACTCCCTCTTGCTGATCGACCCTCATAACCTAACCCTAAGTATCCTCTCCGCAGCGCTTCCCGCTCCTCTTCCCTTCTTCGTCTCCGATCCCATTTTCTCCGCCATGACAGGATACCTTTCCTTTTTCTTCAACCTTTCCTGGTGCTATAAAATGAGAGACCCCTTTGTGAGTTCTCCATCAGAAAAAGCTGAGTGCTCTGATAACCATAACCCTCCCAATCTAAGTGTTGATGTCTCTGTGCGTTTCAAGTGGTACTTTGGTGTTCCGCTGGTTTTCCTGTGTGGGTGGCTTGGTGCTACCGCCGTGTCTGGGTGGTTCGACTCTGCGTATGAACTAGGCTACTGTATGGGGACTTAGCCTACGTAAACACAGACCTTTGTGTTTGGATATATATCTTTTGGTGACTTTTTCTAACTCTGGTTACATACAGTTTTATTAGCTTTTGTGCTAGGGTATATCTTTTGTAATAGTTGTTAGTCATGATGTATGAAGCTTATGCTTTTATCTCTGGATCCTAGCCCTACAGTGGTATCAAAGCACTGTGTGGGGGCGATCCGGAGTTGGTTTTTTGGTGAAATCAGGTATACTGGCTTATCCCTTCTCTCTCTTATCTTTTTGGTAAGATCCTGTGAGATCTCTTCGTGAGTCTGTTCGTTTTTTCGTGCTGGTATAAGTCTAGGTTTTGTTGCTTCTCTCTGACTTATACCGTGTGCTTTCTATTCTGCTGCTTATCTTTGATCTAGTCCCCCATAAACACTCACCTTGTCCGGTCCACTTAGTGACCCTGGAATCTAGGCTGAGGGGGTTCACTGGAACCTCTGTGATTTCTATCCTTTGTGGTTCTCTGTGATTCCTCAATATGAATTCTTTATCTGTGGCTTCTTTTGATGGTAAGGGTGATTTTGCTATCTGGCAACAGAAAATGAAGGGTGTTCTTGTTCAACAAAAGTGTTATAAAGCTATCACTCAGAAATATGATAACAAGACTTCTGAGGAAACTATCTGTGATCTTGATGAACTTGCATATTCCCTTATTATTTTGAATCTTTCTGACTCTGTGATTAGAAAGTTAGGAAAACATGATTCTGCTGGTTCTCTGTGGAATAAATTGGAAGAATTTTATACTGAAACTTCTTTACCCTCTAAAATGTTCTTATTGGAAAACTTCTTCAGATTTAAACTTGATATGCATAAAGATATTGATGAAAACCTTGATGTGTTTACAAAATTGGTTCAAGATATTAAGTTAACTGGGGATAAGAACATTGATGATTACACCCCTATTGTGCTGCTTAATGCTATACTTGACTCATACAGTGATGTAAAGTCTGCTATCAAGTATGGTAGGGATAAAGTAACTTTGGATACAGTAATAAATGGCTTAAAGAGTAAGGAGTTGGACCTTAAAAATAGTAGAAGTAATAGGTCTATGGGTGATGTTAATCATGTGAGAGGAAAACCTAAGACCAACCCTCAAAATAAGCAACCTCCTAAATCTCAAAACAAGCCTAATCAGAATCCTAATCCAAATCAGAATTCTAATCCAAATCAGAACCAGAGTCATAATCAGAATGGTTTTAGACCTAGGCCTAATAATAGGAAGTGTTATAATTGTGGAAAACCAAGTCACTATGCAAACAGGTGCACTGAACCTAAGAAGAAAAGGCCTAATAATAATAATAATCAGCCAAACCAAGCTAATAATGTTGCTGATAATATGGGTGATGTTTTTATGATTTCTGACTCTGTGAACTCTGTACTTGATACTGATAAAGTGTGGCTTCTTGACTCTGCTTGCACTAATCATATGACACCTCACTTTAATATGTTCTCTTCCTATGTGGAACTGGAAAATGGCTCTGTTTCTATGGCTGATAGTAGCCAAAGGCATGTCCTGGGTATTGGAACTGTGAATCTGGAGTTTAATGATGGTTATGTGCTAACCTTGAAAAATGTGAGACATGTCCCAAAGTTATGCAGTAATTTAATGTCATGTGCTGCCTTGGAAGATTCTGGTTTTAAAGGAGAATGGGGAGATGGCAAAATGAATCTTTTAAAGAATGGATCAGTAAAGTTTAATGCAAAGAGAACTCATAATATGTACATTGCTTATGCTAAACCTGTCATGCATGTTAACTCTGTCCAAACTGTTGCATCTGATCTCTGGCATAAAAGACTTGGACATATAAACAACAAAGGATTGGGTATATTGCATAAAAACAATTACCTTTGTGGTGATCCTATTACTGATGTGCCTATGTGTGATTCTTGTATAATGGGTAAGCAACCCAAGTTGAAATTTCCTGATCCCCCTCCCCTAATGTTTCAAAGTGCTCTGTGATACTTGAATACCTACATGCTGATGTTTGGGGACCTGCACCTGCTCCTACACCTAGTGGAAATAGATATTTCTTATCTGTTATTGATGACTATTCCAGGAAAGTGTTTGTTTTCTTGCTTAAACATAAATCTGATGTGATTGATAAATTTAAAGCATGGAAGATTCTTATTGAAAATCAAACTGGAAACAAAATTAAGGTCTTAAGAACAGATAATGGAATTGAGTTCTGTAATCATGAATTTGATGCTTTGTGTGCTGAATCTGGCATAAAGAGACATAGAACAGTTGTGCACACACCTCAACAAAATGGTATTGCTGAAAGAATGAACAGAACTTTGTTGGATAAAGTAAGATCTATGCTATGTGCATCTGGTTTACCTAAGATATTTTGGGGTGAAGCTATCTTAACTGCTACATATCTTGTTAATAGATGCCCTTATGTGCCCCTAAATGGGGATTTACCTGAATCTGTGTGGAATGGTAAACCTGTTGATCTTTCAAATTTGAGGGTGTTTGGTTGTACTGCCTTTGTACATGTTAATTCTGATAAATTGGAACCAAGATCTATAAAAGGTGTTTTCCTTGGATACCGTGAGGGTGTGAAGGGTTATAGATGTTGGATTAAAGATGAACATGGTTTTAAAATCATAATTAGCAAGAATGTTGTGTTTAATGAATCTGAGTTTCCTTGCTTACCTGCACCTAATCCTATTGTTCCTGAATCTGCTCCGAATGAGGTGGAGCTCTCTCCTGATGATCATAATGAACCTGCTGAAAACTCTCCTAAAACTAATAATGAACCTTCTGCATCTCAATCTGACAATCTAAGTGATTATATGCTAGCAAGAGATAGAACTAGAAGGAATATTAGGAAACCTCAGCATCTTGATGATTATGATCTTACCTCTTTTGTGTTTAATGTGTTTGAAAGTCTTGATGGAAATGAGCCTAAGACATATAAACAAGTTGTGCAATCTGCTGAATCTGAAAAATGGATAAATGCCATGAATGATGAAATGAGATCTTTGCATGTTAACAATACTTGGTCTCTTGTGCCCAAACCTGTTAAGTGCTCTCTTGTTGACTGTAAATGGCTGTTTAAAATTAAGCATGAAACTGACTCTGTAAGATATAAGGCAAGATTAGTAGCTAAAGGTTTTACACAAAAAGAAGGTGTTCATTACAGTGAAATATTTGCCCCTGTGGTTAAGTTTACTACTGTGAGAATCTTTCTTGCTTTAACTGCTCATCATAATTGAGAATTGAAGCAAATGGATGTCAAAACTGCTTTTTTGCATGGAGACCTTGATAAACAGATATATATGAGACAACCTGAGGGTTTTGTGGATAATAAACATCCTGATTACATTTGATTACATTCTGCTTTAAAAGAAGTTCATATGATCCATGTCTATATTTTAAAGAAGATGATTATAATACTGTTTTCTTAGTGATATATGTTGATGACATGCTTCTAGCTAGTCCATCTGTCAGTGCTATTGATCATGTTTCTAAATGTCTAAGTGATAATTTTGATATGAAGCTCCTTGGTGATGCTAAAAGAATTCTGGGCATGGATATTTCAAGAGATAGAAAATCTGGTTCTTTGCTTCTTAATCAATACCAGTATGTTCAGAAGATTTTGGAAAAGTTCTCTATGCTTGATGCTAAACCTCTATCTGTGCCCCTTGCTGCTCATTTCTTGCCAAGTAGAGATCAGTCTCCAAAAATTGACATTGAAACTTCTGATATATCTTATGTGCCTTATGCTAGTGCTATAGGATCTGTTATGTATCTCATGGTAAGCTCTAGACCTGATATTGCATATTCTGTGAGCTGCCTGAGCAGATTTATGTCTAATCCTGGTATGCCTCATTGGGAGGCTGTTAAATGGCTCCTAAGGTACTTGAAAGGTACTGCTTCTACAGGTATTGGTTTTGGTAATACTTCAAATGAGGTAAGCCTATGTGGTTATGTGGACTCCAATTTTGCTGATGATAAAGATAATCGCAAATCCACCACCTCCTATGTGTTTACTTTTTGTGGTGCTCCTATTAGTTGGAAATCCCAACTACAAAACATTGTTGCTTTGTCAACCACAGAATCTGAATACATCGTTGCTACTGAGGCTATAAAAGAAGCCATATGGCTCAAGGGCCTCTTGTCTGAAATTGCTTTTTTAAGGGGAAATGTGGTTGTGTTCTCGGACAGCCAATCTGGGATACAGCTATGTAAAAACCCTGTCTTTCATGACAGAACTAAGCACATTGATGTGAAGTTCCATTTCATAAGAGACATTGTTGAGAAAGGGGAAATTGATCTGGAAAAGATCCCTTCTGAATTCAACCCTGCAGACATGGGAACAAAAGTTCTCCCAACTGAAAAATTCAGATCATGCTTGAGTATTTTGAACATGTCCTCTAACCCCTGACTCTTGTGATTTCATGGTTTCATGAGCTTTCTCTGTGATTGCTCCTTTTATGCTTTGTGCTTGTTATCTCTCATCTATCTGCCTTGTCTTTGTGAACTGCAGGAAAGAAGAGAGAAACTAGGCGATGATGACCCCACAACATTTATGAAAAGTTCATTGGATCACCCAAATACGGCCCAAGGTGGAGAGTGTAAAGTTTGTGGGCCTTGATTTGGGCCACACTCTGGCAACCCAATGCAGCCCAGCCCACACCACTCTTAAGTACCCTTTTATCCTGATCGTTCATCTCTGTGATTTACATCTTGATCGTTGATCATTGATATATATACTCCCTCTTGTTGATCGACCCTCATAACCTAACCCTAAGTATCCTCTCCGCGACGCTTCCCGCTCCTCTTCCCTTCTTCGTCTCCGATCCCGTTTTCTCCGCCATGACAGGATACCTTTCCTTTTTCTTCAACCTTTCCTGGTGCTATAAAATGAGAGACCCCTCTGTGAGTTCTCCATCAGAAAAAGCTGAGTGCTCTGATAACCATAACCCTCCCAATCTAAGTGTTGATGTCTCTGTGCGTTTCAAGTGGTACTTTGGTGTTCCGCTGGTTTTCCTGTGTGGGTGGCTTAGTGCTACCGCCATGTCTGGGTGGTTCGACTCTGTGTATGAACTAGGCTACTGTGTGGGGACTGAGCCTACGTAAACACAGATCTTTGTGTTTGGATACATATCTTTGGGTGACTTTTTCTAACTCTGGTTACATACAGTTTTATTAGCTTTTGTGCTAGGGTATATCTTTTGTAATAGTTGATAGTCATGATGTATGAAGCTTATGCTTTTATCTCTGGATCCTACCCCTACACTTATGTATGATAGTGTATAGAGAACAATAAGTAAAACACATACAATTTAAAGTGTTTTAAGGGTGGATTAATCATCCCTTTAATCCTATATACTCATTTTTTAATGAGGAACTTTATTAAGATATTTATAAATTTACAACGCAGACAATTGATCTTAACCTTGCATCTAACAAAAAATTATAGTATATTAGCTTTCAACACAAGATGCTCGACACACTTAACTCAACTCACACAAAGCTTTACAACTACCTCACACATAGGGTTTACAACACTTGAATAGAAACTCAATTTTTGGCTAAGGACTACTAAAATAACCCCACATAAAAATTAGGACACAAATCTGTTTTTCTTTAACATGATGCAACTCTTACATGATGAGGATGAGTGACTTAGAATTCTTATTTGAAAGATTTGCTTTGAAAATTCTGACTCTTTTAAATTTTCATTAAATATTCTATGTAACTTTTCTTAGATGCATTTTCCTCCTTCTATAACGGTGGATTTGTATGTTGAAAATTACACATTTATTTCTGATAGTGGCCAGACTCGACCTGTGCCATTTTCAAAAGATTTGATGCATGTGGGCAAATTTGGAAGATGAAAAGTAATCATTTCATTAATTGCTAATATAATACTTATTTTGGTACATAATTTTTTTTAAATAGCACTTATTTGGAATGAATTGATATATTTTTCTAGAACGAATTATTACACCATTTTCACGTAAAAAGGACAATTTCCAATTAATGTAACAATGTCGAACTTATGTTTGACCTATGTACGTAGTACAAAGTTGAATTCAGTTACTAGTTACTACTTGTTGAACAATTTATAGGCATTTTCGCTCAACATTAGTCAAATTATCTTTTCGAGTGTTCAACAAGCACTTACCTAACAAAATTACTTTGTTTTATCAATTTAGATCAAACACTTTTGAACATGTTAATTGAAGAAGGATGATGGTAAGATGAAATGAATTGATTGTCCTTTCTTTCTTTTTTTTAATTCCAAAGTGTTCCAGCTGGAACCCAAATCCAGACAATTTGGATTCTCTGTGTCAAAATTCATATTCCACTTGTATACCACATCAAAATTACATAATTTTGAATAAAGATCAATATTACTTGGTTTGGAAAGTAGTACATAAATGAGATAGAGATTTTGGGTATAAAGTTGTGGTTGTGGGACTGGATCAACCAGTTCAACCGTGAACTGGTCATGAGTCCAATCCATTTGAATACATAAAAGCATTTTACCTGTTGGCTCGATCAAAATCGAACAAACCAACCAAAACCAATAAAAAAACGAACCCAAAATCGATCGAACCAATTAGCTTTTAAATTTTTACTATTTTCAAAATTGTGGGATACTCACTACTAGTAGGGTTGTAAATGAATCGAATCGATTTGAATATCATGATATTCTATTCGTATTCGTTTAATTCAGAGAATATTCATATTCGTTTATTATTCGAATAAAAATGGAATTCTTATTCGATTCAGATAAATTATTCAAATATATTCGAATTCGAAAATGTGAAGTTGAAATTTCATTTTTTTTAAAAATCTTTTATTTTCAAAAAAACAAATTAACATAAAAATAAATGGGAATTAAGAAGTAAAAAATTATATGTATATGGCTGGGAATTGTGATGGGAAGAGTAGATTGGAAGTAAAAATATATATATCTTTGTATATATATATATATATAATATTTATTAAATAAATATTTTTAATAATTTATTAAAGTTATATATATTTATAATTATTCGAATATATTCATGAATAATCGAATCAAATATCATTATATTCATATTCGTATTCTAATAATATTCGAATCTAAAAAACTATTCTTATTTGGATTCTTATTTTGATTTTTCGAATTCGAATCATTATATTCGAATTCAATTAGAATAAAAAAAGTTCGATTCTTTTACATCCCTAACTACTAGGTACTAGCACCATTTTATAGTGCATAAACCTTACTTTTATTAATTCCTAATTAATGTGGGACAAAGAGACTAACTTCATTTATTGTGCAAGTCCTCAATGCTATTTGTTATTCCCAACCAATGTGGAACAAACTTACTTAGACATTAGCACCATTTATAGTGCATGACCTCAATATCATTTTTAACTCTCAACCAATGTGGGACAAGTTTGGACACTAGCATGATTTATAATGCATAGTCTCAATGCTATTTTTTAGGGAAAAACTCAATTTTCGTCCTGTAACTTTGGTCTTGTTCAATTTTGGTCCGGTATCTTTTCACTTTCCAATTTTAGTACTCTAACTCCTTAATTTGTCCAATTTAGGTCCGATTTTAGGCACGTCAGCAAATCCGGTGGCCACGTAAGCAAATTTGCCTACATGGCCACCCGCATTTGCTGATGTGGCCACCAGATTTGCTAACTTGCCTAAAATCGGACTTAAATTGGATAAAATTAGGAGTTAGAGGACTAAAATTGGAAAGTGAAAAGATATCGGACCAAAATTGAACAAGGTCGAAGTTACAGGACGAAAATTGAGTTTTTCCCCATTTTTATTCGGGACACACTCATTTATTTATACTATAATTTCTCATACCTTCTTTGATTTATTTTGGATGTAGGACAACATGTAAATTTATAATACTTTATTATGTATAAGTTATATAACTAAGGATAAATTCAAATTTTAGGAGAAAATTCATATATTATTATGAGCTTTTTTTTTTAATTGAAGAAATATAGTTTTGATTTTCTATATTTAATTGAAGAAAAAGAGAGAGAATGAGAGAGAGAAGAGGAGAGAGAAAAAGGTTTGTCGGAGTTTGATCGGCCATTTCCCGGCGAACTAGCCGTCGAAACGCAAAACCGATCTCGAATCTGAAGCGGGCTCGGCAAAATCTATAAGATGTGCGAAAATCGGCCGAAGCCGAGAAAACTGATTTCGGCGCCGGTGCGGCGGCGGCCGGTCGGAAATCAAAAGAGAGAGAAGAGATATCTTACTTTTTGACTTTTCATTCTAATTATTACTGTTTTACGATTCGTTTCGTATTATATATACACTTTTACAAAATATCGTACTTTTTCAAAATATCTTACTTTTTTACTTTTTGATCGAAAATGTCTCCTTTTCGATTCTTCATTTCCTTCGTGATTTGAGCTACGAGTCTCCGATTGGCCTCATTTTCATTTCTATCTTTTCGATTTTCAATTATGAACCTAACGATAAGATATAACCTATGTTTTACGATTAAATTATACAATCGATTATTTTAAACATGCATTTTATCGTTTTTCTGAAACGCACATAATTAAATCAAACAATTAAGGGATTAATTATTTAATTAATCAATTATGCGTCGTTTTGTCCTAGGCGCTACAATTATTACTAAAAATGATTTATTATTATTTTCCAAAAAAATTTTAGAAAATGACATAATATGACAAATTTATTTTTAAAAAAAATAAGTTCTTAAACTTCTATTAGGAACCTTTCGGTTGAACCTTGAAGTGGTGGCCAAACCAGTTTGACCATCAGTCCAGTTCTACAGACAATGGTACAAAGGATCTAAATTGCAAACAAAAACCATTGCCAATATATTGATTGTTATCACAACTTTGAAGTACACATGCAATCTACATAGCTCCATAATATACAAACCTCTATACAATGTCATACTCAACAAGCCCAATCACCTATTAATATCATCACAAAACAAAACAAAGCACAACTTACATTGAGTAACTATAAACAAGGTTTACAAGTACTACTCCCAAAATCATTGGATGTGAGATCAAATGTGGAAGCCAAAACACAACAAATATGTACACCAAACTTACTCAAAAGAAACCCCTAGGAAAAGCTTTGCAGACCAATGGATGCTTCATCTCCATTGACAACCTCAAGCATTCTGCTAAATCCACTCCATGATCACTAGAGCCACTCCACCTGAAGTTCTGAAGCAATTGAGCTAACCATAATTGGACAGTGGCAAGGCCCATTGCCTTACCAGGGCACACCCTCCTCCCTGAACCAAAGGGTGCCAATCTCAGATCAGACCCCATTATGGCAACATCTTCCTCCACAAACCTCTCGGGCCGGAATTTCATGGGCTCGGGCCAGACCTTATCGTCGTGTGTTATGGCCCACATGTTGACCATGGCTGTTGTTCCGGCCGGGACAAAGTGCGGGCCCACATGAGTGTCGTGGATAGAGAGCCGGGCCCACGACAAGAGGGGGCCCGGAGGGTGCAGCCTGAGTGTCTCCTTCACAATGGCTAGGAGGTAAGGGAGGTTTATGAGGTCAGAATCAGTGACTATTCTACTGGTCCCAATTACAGTGTCAATTTCATGTTGTGCCTTGGTTTGGATATCTGGATGAAGAATCATTCTTGCAAGAATCCACTCTAAAAGAATGGCAACAGTATCAGTTCCCCTAAAGATCATTTCCTGGGGAAACAATAATTTTTGCATGAGAGAGAATATGCAAAGTGCAAAAGATCAGTACAATGTTGCTTTCACATGGCACAAATAATTGCCAAATATGTGCAATGCCACATTTCTATGTTTATGTTTTTAAATAGAAATTACAAAAGCAAGTTTAATTTATTCCAGCATCTTCCATATGTAACATATCTACCTCATGCAAAAGAAATCAAGGAAAAAAAATAGAAAAAGCGAAACTTAAATTTTATTAGCCCTCTATACTCTACATTTTTCAATCAAGTATATATTTAATTTCATTATATACGTCATATGTATACCATAGATTTTATATATCTTGTATATATAACATGCTAAAAATAATAATACAAGATTTGTAATTCAATAGAAAATAGAAGATCATAGTATATCATGGCGATTGGAAAAGTAAAGAAAAACCAAATTAAGCAAGCAAAACTAACAAAATGCAAGGAACCATTTGAGATGCACAGATTAATTTAATTGGATGGTAGAATTTAAGAGAATGCATTTGAAATCCGTAATAACAAATTTGTTGAGTAAAGTTCATTTATTCTAATTAGAGCCATAATAACTATATATATGTTTGAGCGATTATAATTATTTAAAAACCCTATGATCAAATCTTTCAATCCAATTATTTCATGAAATTAATAATGTTGTCTCCAATTAGCTGTAAACAATTTAATTAGAAAGAAAAATGAAAGTTACGTACCCAGAGAACAGCGATGAGATGAGAATGAGAAAGCCAATTTTGTTTCTCCAAATGAAGCAATATATCAACAATATCATCATCATTTACAGTCAACCTCATGTGCTCCTCCATAATCTTGTCAACAAAAACATTAACTTTTGCAACCAATTCTTTGCTTCTTTTTCTTACTCCCTGCAAATCAAACCACCCTAAAAGAGGAAAATGATCACTCCAATTAAACATCCCAAGCAATTCATACCCTTCTTTCACCAGCTCTTCCAGCTCCACTCCTTCACTATCTTCTTCATCAAACTCGTACCGTTTTCCAAACACACTCATCATCACATTATTCAGTGAGCCAAAATGGAACACTTGTTTCACCTCAACTTCACCATTTCTCTCCATTTTCACCATGATTTCCTCCACCATTTTCAACCCTATTTCTTGCCTACACTCTCCCAAACACGCAACTCGTCTCGGATTGAACAGATTTGTGGCGGATATCCTCCTCAAGCTCCTCCAGTACTCTCCATACGGTGCAAACCCCATGGCTCTATGGAACAGAAGCTCATATGCTGATTCTTTTACGGGCCTGTCAGCGAAAGCCGAGCTGTTTAGAATTTCTTTAGCCGTTTCAACGTTGCTTGATATGATAAAGCGCGTGAAACCAACCGAGAATGCCATCAAAGATGAAGCTTTGAAGCTTTGAGAAAGATTGAAGAGAAGTCTATGTGTGAGTGAGTTTGTGAAGACAAGAACCGAGCCCAGAAGAGGGAGTCCTGAAGGCCCGGGAATGGCGGTCCTGGCCCGGGTTCCGGCCCGGGTTAGCGCCCATGCAAGACCACCTGGAGTTAGCCAGAATGAAAACACTGCCACGAAAAGAAGAAAACATAGAAAAAGCTCAAAGCTTTGAACTGTTGAGGAGTAATCAATGGATGGAATGAAGAGAAAACTGAATTCAGATGACATTTTTCAAGCTCTGAAAGATCGTTTTGTGAAGATGAAGAGTGGGAGTGAATTGTTATATAGAGGTAGCATTGAAGAAATTATACCACCTTTCCAAACTACTGATTTTGTGCAAGACTTTGTTTTTTTCTCTTTAATTTCAAAAAAGGTTAAATTGCGACTTGTGAGAGCACAATAGGCGTTCAAATCGCATAAGGTTTACACAGGTAGTTGTCCCACCTACCATGTACTTATATTAATATGTTTATCGTTGATATATATATCATAAATCTAATATAATAATTAATTTTAAATCACAATATCTAAAAAAATGAGATCTTTACATATTAACGATGAACATTCAAAACATATCTATGATAAATAGATAATCATTATTAAAGATTTATATATATATATATATATATATATATATATATATATTTCTTGCATGTATATTTAAGACATCATTATTGTATTATACATAATGTATATTATAATTAATTAAAAAAATACAAATAGCAATGTCATTTACAATAAGTCGTATAACATGTCGGCAAATAAGATATTAAATTATATACACCCAAATTCAGTGATCGATAGGATCTAGTGACTCAATCTACAAGTTTGATATTGACCTTGTTTGATGATGGTGAATATCTATCCACTAAGACATATTCACATGCATGGACACACCATCATCTTAGAAGTTCATGACGGTTCTCCAACAAATTATGTTGAGAGAAATAAATCTTATAAAGAGATCTCATATATATTCTTCGTCCAAGAAGGTTTTCTAATTCAATTAGGAAAAAAAAAACAATTATTTTATATCAAATATGAATATTATTGAATCAAAAATTCTAAACCCGATCGACTCAATTACACATTCATAGTTAGGTAGTTAAGTTTTTTTAGTTAGAGATTCAAGTTATAAAATAATAATTGAGGCTTCGTTTGGATTGAAGGATTTGTGAAGGGATTTGAAATTACTAGTGATACGTAAATTCATCTATGAAATTAGGATTTATGCAAATTTGAAATTCATTATTTTCATTTTAAACTATTTTTTTTAGCAATACGGGTGAATTTCAAAATCACTCCAACTTGAGTATATTTGAAATCCATTTATTTCAAATTTTGAATTTCAAATAACTCTATCCAAATGAACCTTGAATTCTTGTTTAATATTTTTATTTTGGGTAAATAATATTTTCTCATCCTAACTATACATGATTTAACACTTTTTTGTATAAACTTTGAAATGTTGAACTTTTCCATGTAAACTTTAAGTTTTATGCATTTTACGGTATCAGACAAATTATAGTCATTGATTTAGAATATATATGTACAACTAGGATTTGTTCAATACATCAGTAAAATACATCAAATTTAAAATTTATACAACAGAATGCAATATGTCAAAATTTATAAAAAAATATTAAATACGTATAGTACGAATGAGAAAATATTTTTAATACTTTTATTTTTCATATTGTTTTATATATCACCGAGGCCAATTAGAACCTATAATTCACTATTTAATTCCCAAAATTGATGATGTACTAAGCATGCCTGCAGGCTGCATGCCTTTAACTTTATCAGTCCAATTGTATGGTATGATCCAATCATATCATGAGGCTCTCAAAACTTTACTAATGATTATTTTTATTGTTTATTACAACTCCAAAGCTTGGGTCACATGCTTTTGCGGCAATAATATGGCTAATCATCATGGGAAGCAGCCCTCATTCTACTTGACCATTATGATTGTTGTATATATATCTAGCTAGTTGGTGTAGTATTTGTTAGAAAATGATATAACAAACATATATAAATTAAGTTGAAGTAAGAGTTGGAATCTTTCTTGGGAAGATAAATGATTAATTATAGTGATAGATGTAAGATTTTTATTTTAGAGGCCCAATTAAAAGAAAAAAAAACAAAAACTACACGTCAATTTCAATAATAATATTATAAATTAGTAACAATTTAGATAAAGTCAATATATTATATTATAAAATAAAATATCTAAAATTAATAACTCTATTACATTTAAACATAACAACGTCAACATTAAAAAAATAAATAACTTAATCACAACTACATTATTTCTATCTTATTTTTTAGATTTTGAAATTGTTGCATAATAACTTCGATATTAACATCTTCAAGTACATTAATATTTCAATGTATGTTACTAAACAATAATTCAGTAATATAACACTCATTCGATTGCCAAGTGAACTCTAAATGATATTCATTATAAAACTCTATTTCTACCATAAATGATATATCTTTTCATAGCAACATACCTTTTCATTATCTATGAAAGGTAAAACAAAATTTGAATTACAAATAGCATTAAATTAAATTAACTACTATAAAAAATTATGTTAAATAAATAATCAATTATATGATAAAGAACTAAAATTAGTATTTTTTTTACAATCACTTCATACTTAATTAAGCACAAAGAATGAATATATTATATACTTCATAATAATTGATATTCAATAAAAAAAAAATAGTAAACAAGTGCGTTTAAATTTGAAGAACCTACCTTAAAATTGTTAAAAATTGGTGTTTCCAATGAAAATTTCATAACATTTGATTAAAAGCTAATTAATATACAAAATATCTATTGCATGCAAATAATGTGTTATATGTTATATTTGTTTAATAATTATACATTACGTGATAGAAATAACATCATCACTATATATATATAATATGTATAATGTAATTAAAAATATTGAAATCAAAATGAAACGTGATTTGTAGTAGAGAAATTCAATAAATTAAGTTTGGATTAATACAAAATTATGTTACTTCTCATATTTCATTTTGCAACATAAGATTTGTATTATTGATTTAGGTGGGAAGTGTGAATCAATGAAAAGAAGGTATAATTTTGATAAAATTTAAATTAAACAAATAATTTTTCACATTTCTAACATTAAATAATGAAAATATATTCTTTGAAAATGAGAAAAAAAAAAGAGAGAAAGTAAAAAGGCCCGACACTACAACAATCAACACCAGCTTAAAAAAAATCTGCTTCCTCTTAAAACAAAAACAAAAAAAAATCCCATCTTAAATAATCCTTAAGTACATTGTAAAATTGTGATTTTATACTAACTAACTGTATAATATATATATATATATATATATATATATATATGATGTGGGCGAACTGAAGCGAATCTGGGTTTTCGCCCTTAAACCGAACTAAGGTCAAAGTGAATATGTGTGAACAACTTTGAGAAGCGAACTGTCCCGCGATGTTATTGGTGAACTAACTTAGTTCAAGACATGTCGACAAACTAATCAATAACGGAAAAGGAGCGAACAGACTTGAATTCAACTGATCGCTATTTTCGCGGATCAGTTACCCACTTCCCATGTTTCTCGGGTAATTCCAACTGTCATGAGTTCCAGGGAGTATATATACTTACTCTATGCATTCTTTTATTTTTTTTGGATGCACAATTATATTGAAAAAACATATATGCACTTTGAGAGATTTGCTTAGCAACCCTATTGACTTGAGCTTCGGAGTCCCTACGCCGGGAACCCCTCCCAATGTTTTGTTTTGCAGGTATTCGAGTTTGAGATTTCGAGTTTTTGGGTTGAAGAACAAGAGCGTTGGATCGTAGCGATATCAATTGGCGTCGTCTGTGGGAAACGTTTGAGTTTTAAGACGTTCACTACAAGAAATTTGCCCGACAGTGACGGAAAAATCCGTCACTAAAACCAAAAATTCTGTCACTAACATGTATTAGTGACGGATTTGTGACGGAAAATTTCTGTCAAAAAAAGCTTTGTCACTAATTTTAGTGATGGATTTTATTCCGTCGCTAAATTTCTGACAGAATTTTCGTCACTAATATGAAAAATTCCGTCACCAGATTTGGTCATCAATCTCACTTTTTGATTGAGTAGTGACGAAATTAATGACGGAAATATCCGTCACAATAAATGGTGACGGAAAATTCCGTCACTAAAATTGACAGAAATAATTTATGACAGAAAAAATCCGTCACTATTTTTTTTTATTTTAAATAAATATATATTTCATTTTCTATTACTTCCATTTTTTTTAAACCTGTACTAAGCTCAACACATCCAAACAATTTTATTAGTAAACCATAATAAACCAATGTTATCAATAAACCATAAGTTTTCATCCATAATAACATACGCACAAAGTCAAAATATACGTAAGTCTAATTTAAGTTTCAAAGTCTAGTTATCTAAAATAAGATATGAATGTCTACTTATCCCCTAAATAGATATCATCATCTTCTGCAGGCGAATCCTGTGAAGTGGGCGAGGGATCTAATGGTGGAATAACTCCCATATTTCGTAGTTGCTCTAACATAAGTGTGACAGCTGATTGTACCCGAGAATCCATTGTGGCCTCCATCCGAGCCTCATTTCATCTCTCATGGCTTCAACTCGAAGGCCCATTTGCTCTTCAATCTCCTTCCGTATTTGATCCTGATTCGAGGCTGATGTGGCTGAGCTGCTATCACTCTTCGAAGCTAATGAACTTCCCACAGCTCCAAGACCATAAACGCGCCGCTTCTTATCTACTCCGCCAGCAACATCCATAAATGCCTGTGATTGGTCAGAATCGGACATCAGTTGACCAGATTGCATAGCAGCCTCTATACGTGCTTCAACATCAGCCTACCAAATGAAGTATGAAATAATATTAATGTTAAATTTATCAAAAAAAAAACTAATTGATTTTAATATAAATAGAGCTGAACTCACAGCAACTTTCTTTGTTTTTCCATCCACGAATCCCCCTCCCTTCTTGCAATAGGTGCGTTTGTAAAAATCCCATCTATTAGGTTCTTTCCCAGTACTAAGTTCCTATATAGTAAGGAATAACTTTCATTACTATGTACTTGATTATATAAAGTTTGATGTACTTTATATAAATATGTAGTCACTTACCATATCCCTCCAAGTCTCAACAAACGATCTAGACCCTCCTGTATGGCATAAAGGACCAATACTTGGTCCTGCTGGCTCACTCATCCTATTTTGGCGAGCCTTCTCAGACTTTTCTTTTATATTTGACAGGTTCCAATACTCTAGCCAAATCTTCCACATCTCATCAGACATACAATCCGGTTGTTTTCTTTTCTTGAGCCAAGTTTTCTTAAATCCACGGACCATATGTCTGTAGCTG
Organism: Scutellaria galericulata; assembly: GCA_946896805.1. Classification (NCBI taxonomy): domain Eukaryota; kingdom Viridiplantae; phylum Streptophyta; class Magnoliopsida; order Lamiales; family Lamiaceae; genus Scutellaria; species Scutellaria galericulata. Next base: position 12,311,977 of record OX335792.1, read on the forward strand.
CCCGAGCTTGCTTGTAGAATATCTTTTCCACGAACTGATTCATTGAGGCATCCCAACTAAAGTGCTTCTACAAAACCAATGTTCATAGTGAAGATATAAACCAATAAAACAAATATTTAAAAAAAAAGCGAATAGGTATTCAAATAAAAATGCAATTTCAAAACAAGCAAAACTACAAACACCATCAATGCAATTATTAAATCTTTACAATTATTAATTAGCCATAACATACCTGAAACTCCTCATAAAATCTTTTTGGATATGATGATGGCAATGACTTCCACTCAGTACCTTTCTCATGGATCATTTGCTTAAATATACCAGTCATCTTTCCAGTAGTCTTATGACCCGGAATAAATTTAAGAAAATTGGATAATTGGATTTATATGTATACTTCATAAATAATAATTCTAAATCACTTCTAATTCGTGAAAAACACTTTCAAGAATACCTATCATGATAAATTACAATCGGAATTTGACCACTACTTGTTAATGGACCTGCGGCTGATGCGGATGTCGAAGCCCCAGCATTTTCTGCTGGAGTAGCTGGTGAGGACATAGGAGAAGCGAGTAGAGAAGTAGCTAATGCATTTGGAATAGGTAGCTCATTTGGTTGTTGATTGCTACCCTGTTCATGCCCTTCACTATCATTATCTCGTGACATCTAAAATGTAACTAAATTAGTATATGTAAAATGTGTTCATATATTAGAAAAAATATATAAGGTAAAAATTTCCAACCGATCCTATTTGAGCTGCTACATCTAGAAGTCTTGATGAAGAAATCGTACGACCTTGTCCACGTCCTCTTCTACTTTCACCTTGTCTCGTCTAAAATATTAAAGTTGAGGGTTTTAATATTCAAGATGCATCAACATAGTTAAATATGATATCAATCAACCTGTCTCAATTGAGGGACTACATCAGGAAGACTCGAGGAGGAAGCGATGTCACCTCACCCATGCCCTACTATACCTCTACCTCGTGTAATCTGTGCTACATATGCAGATACTAATGAAACCACACGACCTCGCCCATGCCTTCCTAAACCTCTACCTCGAGTGATCTAAAATAGTTATGCAATCAAGATAATATATCATTTATCAAAATAAATAATTATTGAGAATTTGACATAAGACATGTAATAAAATAGGAAATCTAACTGAAGTCAATTAATGTAACAAGTGATGTTGTTCAACAACCTGTCCGGATTGAGCTGTTGATGAAGTAGCACGACCACGTCCTTTCTCACCCATATGTCCATCTCGTCCCATCTAAAAAAGAAAGCTAAACATATCAGATGTGACTTGAAGATAACATAATGTGACAATTTTGATAATAAATTTATATTGGTACATGTGAATAATATAATATGTAATTCAAGATTATAATAACATTTATAGGTAAACTATCCAAAATTATCTCTGATTTATGCATTACTACATATTGTCATCATCACTATCTTTTTCGGTTGAATCATCTCTATACTCATTTGGTTCTTCTCCTGGTTCTTCTTGCTCGCTAGTAGTGTAAACATGCTCGTCTGTAAGTTCTTCAACACCATAATGAAGGTCATTCAAAGATGTGGGATCATCATCATCTTGTACAGGATCTTGGATATTTATAGTTTCTTCTTGAAAAGGTTCTTGAACAATTAATTGATGGTTATCATGAGCCATTTTCGGGAGTTCCACAGTGGACCTAGCCTTGATTTTGCAAACGGCAAGCCACTCACTCCCAGCCCGATTCGAAATTGGATATGTGAAATAGAATACTTGAGTGGCTTGAATTGCTAGCACAAACGGATCATACTGATTCAATCTACGCTTTTTATGGACATCAACAAGCTTATATTCAGAATGGACCTTTGTGCCCATGCTCGATGTATCAAACCACTCACATTTGAACAATATTGTTCTCTTGATTGGCAGACCAGGATATTCTAATTGCACAACTTCTACCGAGCGACCATAGTAATCATTGTCGGCTATATTGCAATTTGTACCTTTTATACATACACCACTATTCATTGTTGCTCTAGCTGAACAATGTCCAACGGTGTGGAATCTGTATCCATTCACATAATAACCAGGATACGTCAAAACAACACGTAATGGCCCTTTTGCAAGATCCCTTATAAATTTGTTAGAAATGTTGTTTGATGGATCATTTGCCTACATGTATGACATTAAATTAATTTTGTTAACACATAAATCTTAAGTTTATAGTGTGCAAACAAAATTTTAAATGAAGAATCTTACATAGTTATCAAACCAAGTTGGAAATTCATTTTGTAACTTAGCATCAATATCAGTAGCAGATATGTTGGGTTGTTGTTCTTTTACCTGTCCAACATAAACACTTGAAATAAAGAGTGTCAAGATTAAGTAGGCATTGGAGTTTCAATTAAATATAGAGAATTTGAACTTACTCAATATATGGTTCAACTTCAGTATAATTGAGCAAAATGTAGGCACGAGCTACTTTGAACTCATCATCTTTCAAATATCTTCTTCTTGCCTTACCAAATGCTCGACCAGGATATGTGAATATAGAGATATTTCCTTCATCCTCATCTGCAATATCTCCAATGTTTTCTAAATTTCGAGGCACATTTCGATGCTTTGTCCTGATCTTCAAAGTAGTAAGAGCAAAAGGATGATGCCTCTTCAACCAAATATGCATTGTAAATGCTACCTTCAACTTTTGCTTTGTCCTTAACATTATTTTTTAACTTTCGAAGGTACCTACACAACCATCTTATATCGTGTTAGGTTGTTTCTTTTATATATTATCTATAAAATTAACTTTATTAGATATGTGAAATTGGGCATGATATTACCTCTCAAACGGATACATCCATCTATATTGCACAGGCCCAGCGATCCTTGCTTCATATGCCAAGTGAATAGGTAGATGCTCCATTGAGTCAAAAAAACTCGGAGGAAATATGCGCTCAAGTTTGCAAAGTATCACGGGAATATCTCTTTCAAGTCGCATCATATCCTCAGTTTTGATGACATTGGAGGTCAAGTTTTTTAAAAACAAACTTAATTCTGTTAGTGCTTTCCACACATTTGGAGGTAACAATTCACGGAATGCAATTGGTATCAAGCGTTGCATGAAAACATGACAATCGTGACTTTTCATTCCAAACAACTTGAGCTTTTTCATATCCACACAACGTCTCATATTTGATGCATATCCATCGGGAAATTTGAGATTCATCAACCACTTGCATAATACTTCCCTTGTTGGCTTATCAAGAGTATAACAAGCTTTTGGATACTTACCAGTTGTATCATTTCTCTTTAGCTCAGGACGACGACAATAATCGTTCAACTCTTCTCGAGATTTATATGTCTTTTGTTTTCCCTTCAACATTCATTACTGTGTTGAACACATTATCAAACACATTTTTCTCTATGTGCATTACATCCAAGTTATGTCGAATAAGATTTGTGCTCCAATATGGCAAATCCCAAAAGATGCTTCGTTTCTTCCAACCACTAGAACTTATTGAATTGTTTATTTCAGCAGCTCCTAATTCTGTCACCCTCATCAAACCCAAGATTTCTATCTCTTCCAGGATCTCGGTACCTGATCATAAAGGTAGGGGATCTGATGTAACAGTTTTATTCTTTGTGAATGCTGTTTTATTTCTTTGAAACATATGATCTGGGGAAAGGAATTTCCTATGGTTGTCAAACCAGGATTGCTTCCTACTGTGCTTAAGTGTGAAAGCATCTGACTTATCCATACAGTATGGACATGCCAATCTCCCAGCAGTACTCCAACCAGACAACATTGCGTATGCAGGAAAATCACTAATTGTCCACATAAGAGCTGCATGCATTTGAAAGTTTTGCCTTTTGGAGATATCATATGTACAAACACCCACCTCCCATAACTCTAATAACTCTACGATGAGGGGTTGCAAATACACATCTATCTTTTCTTTTGGGTTCCTTGGTCCGGGCACTAATATTATAAGAAACATGTATTGTTCTTTCATACACATCCAAGGGGGCAGATTATAAGGTGTCAATAGCACAGGCCAAGATGAATATTGTTGCCCAGATTGTCCAAATGGTTGAAAACCATCCGTGCTAAGACCAAGCCTCACATTTCGACTTTCAGCTGCAAATTCAGGATGAGTTTGGTTAAAATGCTTCCAAGCAAGCGAGTCTAAAGGATGACGCATGTACCCATCATCAACTGTGTTTGCATGCCACCTCATATCCTTCGATGTGGCATTTGATGCATATAACCTCTGCAATCGAGGTGTTAATGGAAAGTAGTACATCTTTTTGAATGGTACATTGGTCTTCCGCCGCTTTTCTACAGCTCGAGGAGTTTTAAACCGAGGGTTACCACAAAATTTACAAGTGGTCATGTCTGAATCCATCCTCCAATAAATCATGCAACCATTTACACAATAATCTATCTTTTCGACCGGCAAACCCATTCCTCTTAATAACTTCTTTGCACTGTAGAAATTTTCAGTCACTACATTATTACTTGGAACTATTTCTTTCATGAGCTCAGTAATATGATCGAATAATCTTTCAGACATGTGGTGTTCAGACTTTAAGCTCATTAGTCGAGCTACAAGTGATAATTGAGAGTGTCTTTGGCACCCGGGCCATAACTCCATATCAGCAGCTTTCAACATGTCGTAGAACTTTTGAGCTTCGGGATTGGGCAGTTCATTTGGCTCCTCCAAAATGAATTCAGGACCAGCAACATCCATGATCATTGTTTGGTAGGCATCAGATGCTTCTTCTCTGTCATTATAAGATGCCCCACCACCTCTATTGACATTATCTTCCATTACATTACTTTCCCCTTGAAAAATCCAAACATAATAATTTGGTACAAAACCATATCTTGCTAAGTGGATCCTTACTATGTCTGCATCTAAGTATTTGGTGTTTTTGCATTTATGTTTATTGCATGGACACCTAAGCTTTTCCCCATTCATCCATCTAGGCTGGCTAGTAGCGAAATGGATAAAACTTTCAAGTCCATCCATGAATTCTTGTGTTAAAAGGCCATTCCTAATCCGTGCATACATCCACGCACGAGCTGAACTCATTGTACTTGTACCCTTTTCTTATTTAAAGGAATACAGAGATATATGAGTGTTAAGAAATTTATTAACTCCATATTACATATTACATAATATATACATATTATAATTTATTTTAGTGGAAAGAAAAATATTATTACTTAAATGGCTCTCCAGTGATGGTTGTCGGGGCCCCCACTCTCATCCCCAAATCATACTACGTTATTGTATTAATAAATAATTATTAATATGGTGAATTAATTAGATGATATTGATAAGATGGGTAGTGTAAATGTTAGGGGTATAAATGTCCTAAAAGGCAAATGTAATTTTGTTCTATAGGAAAGATGGAGAAAATGATGAATGAAGTAAAAGCATCTAAATTCAAGAGGATTTGTGTGTTTTGTTGCACCAGTCAAGGCAACACAACTAATTTAATTATCCACTTTTTCGGATAAGATATGATTTAATTATACCAGATATACCAAATATTTAACAGCATTGCACAGGTTATATTCACATTATATTAAGTATATGACAATAGTTCCTTAGGATGTGCAGGTTAATAAAAAAGAAAGAAGGAAAACAGAGCATATGCATAGGATAGCATGAACAGAGTAATTGCAAACTGACAAAATCAGCGATTAATTAAAAATGAGAAAACCTGTAGAAATGTCTGTATCTTGCTGTTGTTATTCCCCAATTGCACAAGTTTATTAGCAATACGTGTCAGGTGACCAATATTTCATATCCTTGGTGTTTTTCCCTCTGCAGGTACAGTGTGCTGCAAATTACACTAAACCATATTGATTCTAGCATGATTTCAGACATCACAGAAAGCCAAAAAGTAGGAATCAGATATGGTTCCTAATGGTTCTTGCTGAGATAATAGACAAATGATAGTAACCATCTTGTGGTTTCAACTTTACCTTGCATGTATTAGCAGTCAAGGAGAAGTTTTTCTCTGCTTCTAAGATCCTCCCAATAAGATTGCAATCACGAAGAAGATGTTCAACAAACTGAGGATTCTTGCTCTCCAGACAAGAGTTTACTATTTGCTCCACATGATAATGTCAGAAATTATTATCAGGATACCTAAAAAGAGTAGTCAAATTTCTGTAATGCACAAAAAGAAGTTAACATCAGAGACTGAAACTGGGTAAACAACATACTCAAAAAACAATTCTAAAATATGTTTCACAGCCAATTTGAACTAAGAACATTTATCTTTGTTGTTGTTGTGAAAGAGAACATTGCACTTTCGCTTGCTAAATCCTACATCAAATGGAGTGCTGATATTGTGATAGAACATTTCACTATCAGATTTCAGTTTCAACTTACAATTGCCATCAGCCAACCCTAGAAAGGTGTTTGCAACACTCTATCAGAACAGAAAAACGGAAATAGTGAAGATCCCAATCGGACACGATCGGGATACCAAGACAGTAGAAAAAGAAACTTGGAAATAAAACAAAATCTAATGTGTAAGACACATTGGCATGCTCATTTTTCAATTACCATTAGGGCAGAGTAGCTAATTCAGTTTCTTTCTCCACTAGGATCAACTATCAAATTATTATCGCATTCAGGTTTATATCAATTCTTAGTATACTATATAGAGTTATTACGTAGCTTAAATATATAACAACCAAGTTCATATCTTAATTCAAAAAAGAATAATGCAAAACTTACAGGTGACTTCGGAACATCCACGATAATGAGTTGTAAAATTGATCAAATACAAACAACCATTTAAACATACATTGTCTCCTGATTCTGCACTTAGCTTTTAATACACTTTAAGTGTAAATCTCCAACAAGAAACGAGATTTGAATAAGGAGTAGACAAAATAACAAACACTCTCTTGTTTCTTGTTTTTAACTCAGGCATCAATTTTTTTTCCCCTTCATACATTTTGACCCTCCTGCAAAGTGGGTCCATATGCATGATTCATAATTTATAAGAAAAGTTATCAAATAACCACCTGTCATTTTAATGTAAATTGCCAATGAATAATGTGCACAGTTCGTAATAAACTCAAAGCAAAACTAAGCAATCTCTATTTTCACTAATTTTATCCTTTTTCTGGTGGAGTGTAAGTTCTTTATTTTGGTCAAGAAAGCCTCTAAATTCTAAAACACCCTAAATTTTTAGAATCGAGCTGAACCTCTGGATGCCTGTCTGATTCTACCAGTAGTTGGGCATATAGAAAACATCTACAGAGTTTATGTCTACAACATTTTTATGCCCAGATAGCTTGGTCAATATATCAATCTTGAGCTTCACACTACGGACATCATCCTCGGTAACCAATCTATCTTCGGCAATAAACTTACAAGCCAAAACTTCACATGTCAACTTATCCGAGCATTCTCTTATAATCCCAAATCTACCCCAACCTAACTGATCTCCGAGCACATACCTGTCCCTAAAATTAGCAGTCTGAGTTGAGTCCAAGATCATTTCATTCACGTCCGAAGATTTATAACAATTAAAAGGGTGTATAAGAATCTGATTGTTCTCTGTTCTAGTTACACCCATAACACAAAAACATGATACCCATGAACGTCACCGATCAGATCCTCATGTCATGCCTTCTCAAACTTCCAAAGCAAGCACTAAATATGTAGCTCTCAAACTTGCAGAATCACATATTAAAGAGAAATCTGTAATTTTAGGCCAAAATATGAAAAAAAATTGATTAAAGAGATAATAAAAATAAAGAAAGGGGCCATGAAATGAAATATTTAAAAGAGTTGCATATTCGAGCGCAAATGTAACCTAGGGTTACTCGACTCACCTGGGTTCAACATCGGAATTCCTGGAAGCAGAGGAAGATAGACGCCGCCGTGTACGGCGGTGGAGATAATTTCCTCAGTCTTCACAACTCCACCATGAACTATGTCAATAGAATCATCAGAAGTGTAAGACAGCGAGATTGTCATGTAAAGAGGGGAAGAATGAGAGAAATTGTAAAGAGGGGAAGAAAATTCGCGAGGGAAATCTTGATTTGGATGCTGCCTAATTTAATTCCATATGGTGACGGAATTTTCCGTCGTAAATTATTGACGGATGTATATCCATCACTAACTTTTTAGTGATTCACATATTTTGTCATATTGTCTTAATATAGCGACGAAAAATTCCGTCAAAAAGAAAAATCAAGGAATTTATAATTTTTTAAAATTTTGAATTCATGTAGTGACGGATTATTCCGTCACAAAATAGTGACGTATTCATATCCGTCACTAATTTGTGATGAAAAAAAAAATCAACGAATTTACAATTTTTTAAAAATTTGAATTCATGTAGTGACGGATTATTCCGTCACAGGTCCGTCACAAAGTCTTTTCTGTCACTATTCCGTAACAAATTTTTAACGGAATATTCCCGTCACTAAAATCCGTCACTGTCGGGCAGTTTTCTTGTAGTGGTTGAAATATTTAAGATGGTGAATACTATAGGATCTAAGAGAGCATTGAAAGTAGAAGGGACATAAAAAAGACAAGAAGATGGAGAAAACAAGTGGAATCAACGGCTGCTGTTCAAAAGGCTTTAGGTAAGCAACGAGTGGAATCACAACATGATAATGTGGAAGTTCATGCGGAAGCAGGGCAGAAGAATGATAAATCTCAGACCGATGAAAGGGAAAACTAGTTTGGTCATCCTCGTGGCCAGAAACGGGAACATGAAGAGCTATCTGAGAAGGTAGATAATTTGAGGAGAGAACTGCGTGAGGTTCAGAGGAGTGTTCGACGGGCTCCAAGGAGTTCAAGAGGGAATCCCTTTTTTGAGGAAGTCATGGAGGATGAGTTGCCGACCTCTTTCCGACCAGTGAACTTTGACTATGATGGCACCACAGATCCGTGGGATCATTTGTGCCGATTTGAGAATACCGCCCTTCTGCATCGATATACAGACGATATTAAATGCAGAGTGTTCGCTACCACCCTCACTAAGGCTGCTCAGACATGGTTCAGCCAATTGAGTGATGGGATGATCTACAATTTTGAACAGCTATTAGAATTATTCTTACATCAGTTCGTCAGTGCTAGGAGACAGCGGCGATCTACTCAAACCTTATTTGGCGTAAAACAGAAAGTGGATGAGATGTTGAGGAAATATGTTCGGAGATTTATAGCTGCAACCTTAGAAGCTCTGGAGGCTTCAAATGATTTAATAGTAAGTGCCTTCGTACAAGGCTTGAGAGAAGGTGATCTTCACACTTCTTTGGTTAAGAAAACGCCTAGAAATTTTGATGATTTGTTGCAAAGAGCCACCAAATACATCAGCTTGAAGGAAGCCGTTCGAATTAAAAAAGGAGAAAGTTCTTTGCGACCTAACAGACAGCGAGAGCAAGAGGTAGTAAGGATCAAAGAAACTGGGGAGTCTCGTACAAGGTTTGCACCGCCATCATTGCGAGAAAATAGAACAGGTCGGAGATACGACCAGTACACACTGTTGACTATACCACCTGGAAAAGTGTTAATAGAGATATGGGACTTACCCCAACTGAAGTGGCCGGCGACCTAGAGTCCAAATCCTAAGAAGCCACCCACTTTTAGTAATGGTAAACTTTACCGATTTCATAATGAGTATGGGTATGGAACTGATGAATGCCTACATTTGAGAGACGAGCTGGAGTTACTAATTAAGAATAACAAACTAGCTCGGTATGTTCGTCGGCCCCGACAGAATGATAGAGAACAGATGAATGTTCGAGAAAAACCAAGAAGGGAGAAGAGGTAAGAACGACCCGAATTACCTCCACCCCCGCCTCTTCCACCATGAAACAGACCCGAACGGGAGGAGAGGCCTACCATTCATATGATCATGGGAGGTCCAACAGATGGATATTCGAATAGAGCTCGTAAGATGAGGCTGAACTCTATTCGGTGGTAGAGATGTGAGGTGCAAACCATTTTTGATGAGATAGTAGTGGAGTTCGGGCCTCGAGATCGAGTAGCGATCCAAAGTCCCCAGTTTGATGTCATGGTGATCGTGGCTGAGATAGGAGGCTTCAATGTGGAACGGGTTTTCATTGATACCGGAAGTTCGGTAGACATCATGTTCATGGACTGCTTCAGGAAGATGAGGTCGACAGTAGAGGTAAAACCGGTAGAAACTTCTCTTTATGGTTTTGCAAGAGAAGTTGTGATGGTGTACAGTAAGATTCAGCTTCATATGGTCTTGGGAGAAGGAGAATGGAGACAGAATAGAACGATGACTTTTTTACTAGTGGATGCACCTTCTCAGTACAATGTAATTTTAGGTCGCCCATCTCTAAGTACCTATGTTGCGGTCATCTCACCCGCACATTTGATGATGAAATTCCCTGTTGAGGATGAAAAAGGGCGAACAGTTGGAGTGGGAGTAGTCCATAGTGATCAACAGATAGTTCGACGATGTTATGTGGCGGCAGTTCGTCATTCTGAGTCTCGAAAACGCCACAATGAGCAAAGAGATGAGGCTAATCGAGAAAGGGATCAAAGTAGAAGGAATGGGAAAGGAGGCGAACACAACTGAATTTGAAGAAGAAGAACTAATGGGTATCGAGTTAATCCCTGAGCAGTCGGGACATTTAGTTTGATTAGGAAGTCAGCTGCCCGAGCAGATTAAGGATGAGATAATGAAAGTTTTGAAAGAGAATGTGGATCTATTTGCGTGGAAGTCGGAAGACATGAAAGGCATAAACCCGGAAGTGGTGGTTCATAGATTAAACATCAAACCTGATGTTCGACCGATTAAACAGAAATTGAGGCACTTCGGAGATCAACAAAATGAGATCATTGAGAGAGAGGTGGAAAAGTTGCTAGAGATAAGACATATTGAAAAGATCCAGTACCCTCGATGGTTGGCCAATGTAGTATTAGTGCCGAAACTAGGAAACAAGTGGAGAATGTCCATTGATTTTCAGGATTTGAACAAAGCTTGTCCTAAGGATCATTATCCCCTTCCACGGATTGATAAGTTGGTGGATTCGACGGCAGGATGCAAACTCCTTAGAATGATGGATGCGGTGCAAGGATATCATCAGATCATGGTACATCCAGAAGACAAACCTAACGTAGCTTTTATCACTTCCTCAGGTACATATTGCTATATGGGCATGCCATTTGGATTGAAGAATGCTGGAGCTACTTATCAGAGAATGGTGGATGAGGTGTTCAAGCATCAGTTAGGTCGTAATATGGAGGCATATGTGGATGATATGTTAGTAAAGAGCATACATGCGAACGCACATGCAGATGATTTGAGGGAAACTATGACAACAATCCGAAAGCATGGGATGCGTTTAAACCCAGCCAAGTGTTCGTTTAGGGTGAAAGCATGAAAGTTTTTGGGGTATATGGTTACGGAAAGAGGGATAGAAGTCAACCCCAACAAAATTCAAGCTATACAAGAGATGTCACCTCCTCGAACTATAAAAGAGGTACAAACGCTAACTGATCGTATTGTTGCTTTGAGCAGGTTTATATCAAGGTTGGCGGATAGGGGGTTACCTTTCTTCAGAATCTTAAAAAAGAGTGGCCAGTTCAGTTGGAGTGTAGAATGCCAAAAGGCATTTGAGGATTTGAAGGCATTTCTTTTGTCACTTCCTTTGTTGAAACAGCCAGTTAAAGGATGAACGTTGATTGCGTATTTGGCAGTTGGAAAAGAATCAGTCAGTTCGGTTCTGATTCGTGAAGAAGGTAGGGATCAATTCTGCATCGCCCCAAAATCTTTTAGTAAAAAATATCAGAGTTTTTCTTCTTTGGGTGTTAAGAGAGAAAGGGGAAAGAGGCGTACATGATATAAAATAGAAAGAAACAAAAGAGGATAAGAAGCGGTACACTTAAAACATCGGTTACCACCGATAAAAGAATGTTTGAAACCATATGCAGCGGAAAAACATCAGGATCTTTTACAAAGAAGGAGAAATACAGTTTTCTTTTACAATCGAGCAACATATCTTTAAAAATGGTAAAACCAGAAGATGGACTCAGCTGATAGGGCACCCTTCTCTCTACGCGTCAAGATTCTCTTCTTCTCCTGTAGTGTGAGTACAGGTGGGGGGGTGAGTGCGTTGAATACACTCGTGGGGATACTTTCCATGTTTTAATGTTTATTAAGCCGATCACGTATCATAAAATAAACACAGAATACAAACACAGCACAAAACCCAAGGCACATAAGCTTCAACCAATTCATAACGATCAATAGAATTCTAATAACATCCAGTTTACATGCATATGTTCGTTATCATCATCATGCGTTAAGTACAGAAGACATAGAGTCATTAAGGTTTAGAAGTTACCCCCACCTTGTTCGGTGGTTACCACGTGAGTCGCAAGTATCACAGACTTGATATCTTGATTCCCAATCCAACTGATATCAATCCAATGGATAGCCTACACAATTTTACAATATTTCTTACATCATTAATACGCTTAAAACTTGTATTTAAAATGTATAAAGATAGCCGTAGAGAAGAATCGTTCGATAGAGACGAGACAGATCGATAGATCAAGAGATTGAGGTCGATGAGACAAGGGAGAAAAGATCAGTTCAGAAACTGATACGATAGAGGAAAGGATTAGGGTCGCTACGGAAAAAGAATGAGCTCGATCGGAGTTGAAACGAGCTCGAACGGAGCGTTTTAATATCGAAGGGTATTTTGGTAATTTCGGTCAAATGGTTGACTTTGACCGGGCCCCGACTCACGGTCGACCCGATGTACACAAAGACTCGGTTCAACGTGTGAAAATACTCGACGGTGCGCGCTCGGCGTGCACGATGGCACCCGGCGCGCGCACAGGATCCCCGTCGCCCGCGCCCGCGCCGTCTCCCGGCGCGCACCCCCGTGCGCGGTACCCCTCGGCGGACTCGGCAGCTGCGCGCACCCGCGCCCACCCGCGCCCCCGCGCACGCGCTACTCCCGTCACCCGTGCGCACTGGATCCCCGACGCCCGCGCCCGCGCGCCCGTCGCGCGCTTGCAGCTCCCGTCGCCCGTTGCCCGGCGCCTCCCGGCGTGCACACCCGGCGTCCGGCATGCGCACCCGGCGCGCCCAGCAGCACCACCACCGACGGCGGCGGCTCCGGCAACTTTTCCGGCGACGGCGGCTCTGGCGAATTTTCCGGCGACGGCGGTGGCGGTCCGGCGGCGGTTTCCGGCGGCGCTCTGGCGGCGGCGGAAAATAAAAACGTAAAGGAAAAGAAAAGAAAGAGAACTTACGTGTTCGCGTCGCGAGCGTCGCTCGGGTCGTCGGCTTTGAAAACGTATAAGTTTTGAAAATTATGAGCCCCTATTTATAGATTTTGGAAATTACTTTTTTACCGTTGAAAACTTACCATTTACCAAAAATATCTTAATTTACCTTTCATTAAAATATTATTTTTATTTTTACCTTTTATCAAAATTTTACCCTTCCTTCGTCAGTTGAGCTACGGGTCTCCGATTGACCTCTAGTTTGTTTCTATTTTCTCGTATTTCTGATAAGAATCTCAGGGTGAAAAATATCCTAGGTTCCATGTCATGAAAAATATATCCATTTAGAACCGGTGTTAACCATGTATCTGAAACGCACGTACTAAATTAAACAATCACAATATACGCACATAATTATTAAGTCAGGGTTCAAATATTTAATTATTCAATTATGCTCATTTTGATTCGGGGTGCTACAAATTCCCTGTATATTTTGTTAGTAAAGTTCTCCATGAAGCCGAAGTTCGCTATACTGAAGTGGAAAAGGTCGCTTATGCCCTAGTCACTACGGCAAGAAGGTTGAGACCGTATTTTTTGGGGTATGCCATAACAGTACGAACTAATCATCCTTTAAATGTTGTTTTGGGGAAGCCAGATGCATCAGGAAGGCTAGTAAAATGGGCTATTGAGTTAGGACAGTTCGACATTAAGTATAAGCCGCGAACAGCTATTAAAGGTCAAGCATTGGCAGATTTTATCCAGGAAACAACTAGAGTATAAGAAAATAAAGAATGGGAAATATTTGTAGATGGATCGTCATCCCGTCAAGGAGCTGGAGCTGGAATATTGTTGATCAGTCCGGAGAAAGATGAATTATAGTTTGCAATAAAATTCTTGTTTAAAGCATCTAACAATGAAGTGGAGTATGAAGCTCTTTTGCAAGGATTAAAGATAGCTGAGCAAGCAGGGGCTCGCCATTTAACAGTCAAGTCGGACTCACAGCTGGTAACTTAACAGCTTCAAAACCAATGTGAAGTTAAAGAAGATCGCATGATTTCTTATGTGGAGAAAATTAGAAATATGGAAAGCAGGTTTGAGAAGCTTCAGATCGAACAAATTCCTAAGAGTGCCAATCAGAAAGCAAATTTTTTATCAAAGATAGGCAGATCGCTGTAGGACTGTTCGCAACGAAGTATAACTGTTATAGGCGTGGGAAGAGAAAATGAAGTGATGAATATTGACAAGGTAGAGCCCGATTGGAGAACTCCTTTCTTGCATTTTTGGAAGGTAAAAAATAAGGGACCGCAAAGGAGTTGAAAAGACTGGAAAGACAAGTTCGATTCTATTATATTCTTGATGGACTTTTATATAGAAAAAAGTGTTTGCCAACAGATACAAGATGCTTATCTCAAGAAGAAGGGATTAAGGTTTTAAGAGAGGCTCATGTGGGAGGATGCGCCGAACACGCAGGGGCAAAATCTTTAGCTCGAAAGGTGGTACGAGCTGGTTTCTATTAACCCACAATGAAGAATGACGCGAAGGAAATAGTTAGAAAATGCGAAGCCTGCTAGAAGCATGGGTGGCGGATTCATACCCCAACTGTTGATATGCTAATTGTCTGTTCGTCGTGTCCTTTTGCTAAATGGGGAATCGACATTGTTGGTCCATTTGTTAAAACAAGAGGAAGTAAACAGTTCTTGGTAGTGGCAGTGGACTATTTCACTAAATGGGTTGAGGCCGAACCTTTGGCTAAGATTACAGAAGCTAATATGATCCATTTTATCTGGAAAAATATTTGTTGCAGGTTTGGCTTGCTGAGAATCTTAGTATCAGATAATGGAGCTCAATTTCGGGGAAAGAAAATTACTGAATGGTGCAAGGAGATGAAAATTTTGCAAGTATTTACAGTTGTTGCTCACCCCCAAGCAAATGGGCAAGTTGAAGTGGTGAACAGGATCATATTGGATGGACTTAAAAAGCGACTTGAATCTGAAAAGTCTAATTGGATAGAAGAACTGCCATCAGTACTGTGGGCTTATCGAACTACATCTAGATCGACAACAGGAGAAAGCCCTTTCAGTTTGGCATTCAGAATGAAGGCAGTAGTACCAGCAGAGATCCAAGGAGAAGTTTTGAGGATTACCAATTTTGAACCTCAAGAGAACGAAGAGCTTATTAAAACTAACCTGATGTTTTTAGATGAACTCAGGGATGAAGCTAGAGTTCGTCACGAGCTCTACAAGAGGCGTATTCAAGAAGCGTTTCACAAGAAAGTTTGGAAAAGGGAATTTCAAGTAGGAGATATGGTGTTAAGGCAGTCAGACGCCTTAGTTGAAATTGGGAAGTTGGATGCTACTTGGGAAGGACCGTATGTTGTGTCAAAAATTCTTCCTGGAGGATCTTACGAGCTGATAGATAAAGAGGGCAAGTTATTGCCACGGCTATGACATGTGAATCATCTGAAGAAATTCTATGCTTGAAGTGCTACACTTCTGTATGTTGCTCATTATTTTTTTCAATTTCCTTTACCTTAATAAAATGAGAAATATTTACTCTTTGTTGATGTAGGCTAATTTAGCCGAACCACGTTAAATGGCTGTGTCTTTTCTTTTCTGCTTGATTTTGTATGATTATTGTTATACTTGATGATTAAGCGAATTGAAGCATTCCCTCGGAATGTCCTGATTAAGTGAATTGAAACATTCCCATGAAATGTCCTGATTAAGCGAATTGAAACATTCCCTCAGAATGTCCTGATTAAGCGAACTGAAGTATTCCCTCGGAATGTTCGAACAAGTGAACTACGATCGAACTCGCTTACTTACGAAAACTTGATCGGATATAGTTTGCTTGTATTCTTTGAAATGATATCGTTTCAGATATACTTATGCAATTAATTTTTTTTTTCAAGTCTTGCAGACGATTTCCAATTACGAATATCGAAGACTGATAATATTCAAAATATTAGAAGAACAATTACAGAAAAAAAGAAGATGTACAAAATGTCTTCAAACAAAAAATACAAGAAAATTTCACTAAGTATTAGTAGGTGGTTCCTCGGACGGAGCTTGGAAAGTCGAAGGATCAGCAGAAGAGATCGGTGGCACAGGATCGAACATCTCCTCAGGCAGATTCGTAACTAAATTTGAAGTTGCCTCCCCGAACTAAGAGGTCGAACTAGTACTTGGAAGAACTTCAGAGATAGCCTGCTCTAGAAATCCTGCCCACCACTTGGCATCAACAGCTTCACTCGAATCCCCCTGCCAGCCAGGAGGAGTAGAGAAGGATTATCTTAACTTTTTACCCAGCGAAAAGAGACAGAATCGAAACTGGGACTCGGGCATAGCTTCCGTCACCTCCTCCTGGCATAGTCGAACACCTTTCCGGAAATAGGCTTCGGCCATAGGAGCAGCCTTGGAGAGAAAGAGGACTGAATTCCATAAGCGGTGGAAAATCCTCTCCCGATACTCCTCGGCTATCAGCTCCATTTCAGGACTCCGAGCGAATTGTTGATAGCCCTTCCTCACTCCCGTCATCCTCATCTCTTCGCCCAGTTGAACTCTCAGCTATTTCTCCTGCTCCAGCTCCTCCTTCAATCTCCGATTCTCCGTCTCCACTAGGAGAAGAGCTTTCTGTTTTTCCATGGCAAATTTTTCCTTTGCCAATAGTAGCTCTTCTCTCCTAGTGGTCTCCGATTGAGCCACAGCCAAATCGACTTCACGTTGTTCTAACAAAGCCGACAACTTCTCAGCCTTCTCGGAGTGGATAGACAAATCGCTCTCCAGCATTTATTTCTCATCCATTACCTCCTTCAGCTTTAGGTGGTTTTTTCGGACTTCAGTTCATCGACGGAGAGCCCTCCCAGCATAGTTCTCAAAAAATTTCTTAGCATGAGCTAAGCGGGTTAGATTCTTCCTCAACTCCTTCTATTCCGCATCCTCTTCGTCCTCACCGCTCCCGGCTGCCTCCCCTTTCTGCGTTTCCGAACCACCCGTAGTTTCCTCGGTGGTTCGTAACTTTTTTGCTCGGGAGCCTTGCGAACCGGAGGACCCCCTTTTCTTTGCAGAAGAAGTCTTCGTCACCGGGACCTCACTAACCTCATTGGTTAGATCAATTGGTTCGAAGACAGTAGTTGCGGTGGGGAGCGAACTAGGAGGACTCCTCGGAGAGGGAACAGTGGTCTCCGCAGGAACGGATGAAGCCGGCTCGGGACCTTTAGGGAGGATGCTCTATTCCTCCTGAATTATGGTAGAGCCGGGTGTCTTACTGGCAAGATCAGCAAGACGAGCTTCCTCCGCTTGCCTGTAAGTCACGGCCAGATCAGTGTCTAGCCCCTGTCGGGAGGGCGAATAAGGAGTTCGCTCCTCATCCAAAACGTCGTCCATGAAGCTAAAAAATTGATTCATGGTGCGATCTGCAAGAAATAAACAATTTAGGTTATAAGTCGCAGTTCGATAAAATAGATTCGAAGTAGAGGAGGAACAAAACAAGAAATAAAAGTAACCTAAATTAAATCTAGAGGAAACTTGGCTGTTCGGGTAGAACCCCCAAAATGATAGCAAGGATTCGCAGGAGCTCAACCTCACTATGTCGAACAACCCCTTTGCAAAAATATTATTTAAAACGGAGATTTGGAAATCAGTAAGGAGAGGAGGATCGAGTTGAGCAGAGGTTTGAGCCCAGGGGAGAGAACGAAAGGGTTGGTTCGCTGGGTCGCGAACAAAAAAATAATACTTCTCCCAGGAGCTGATTTTGTCGTCCCCGGGAGATAGAAAAGTTGCTCGCCTCACACCACTGCGATGGCTTAAATAAAAACGGAAAGGGTTCGTATTTTTCAAAACAAAACAAGACCGAAAACAATCAGGAGTGGGTTCGACCCCCATCCATTTACATATCATATAAAAGGAAACTATATAACTGATGGAGTTCGGATGGAGTTGGTTCGGGCATATACCGAAGGCCGAACCAATCTCTAGGAAAAAGGGGTGAATAGGGGTGAATAGGCGGAACTAATCCTAGAGTAACATGCTTCAGGAACCAAGTTTGGTGACCCGATGGAGCTCGGTGTGGCTGATCTTCGAGGCTCGAAATCAGTATAGCATAACCCCCCATCATAAGCGAACTAAGAAGTACAGTGTGGGTTTGGGTGGCCTTGGTGGAAGAAAATACATTGTCTACAATTTTCTTCCTAGATTTCATAGGTTGGTTGGAGGTTTTTCTTTGGGAAGAAGAAGTGGGGGCTATGCGCAGAGGGAATTGATCAAAACCCTCCTCTGATTCACTTTCGTCACGGAGATGAATTGAATGTTTGAATGATGCCATTGAAAAATAAGGATAAGGATAAGAGAAAAGAAGAGGGGTACCTGGGTTAAGTGAGAAAATTTAGAGGTTGAAGAAGAAGACCCTGTGTTGATGGATGTCTACAGTGATTTTGCACAAGAAAGGTTTTTGATCTAATGGAGGATATATATATATATATAGGGGAAAGATTTCTTGGTTTTGGGGGGAAAAGGGAAAGGTCGCGAACTGTCAGCTGTTGGATGCGATGAAATCTAACGGTGGAAGATGAAAAGACACTGAGCGGGAAATACCCCCCGCCACGTGTCGTGCGGATAGGACCGGAGCAGTTAAGACATCTCACCTCGAAAAGGAGCGTCAAGTGTTCGGCAAGCACATTAGCAAACTTCACTAGTGTGTGTAAACACACACTTTGAAGGGGGGAGTACTTGATGTGGGCGAACTGAAGCAAACCGGGGTTTTCACCCTTAAACCGAATTAAGGTCAAAGTGAATATGTGTGAACAACTTTGAGAAGCGAACTGCCCCGCGACGTTATTGGCGAACTAACTTAGTTCAAGACATGTTGACGAACTAATCAGTAACGGAAAAGGAGCGAACAGACTTGAATTCAACTGACCGCTATTTTCGCGGATCAGTTACCCATTTCCCATGTTTCTCGGGTAATTCCAACTGTCACGAGTTCCAGGGAGTATATATACTTACTCTATGCATTCTTTTTTTTTTTGGATGCACAATTATATTGAAAAAACATATATGCACTTTGAGAGATTTGCTTAGCAACCCTATTGACTTGAGCGTCGGAGTCCCTACGCCGGGAACCCCTCCCGGTGTTTTGTTTTGCAAGTATTCGGGTTCAAGATTTCGAGTTTTTGGGTTGAAAAATAAGAGCGTTGGATCGTAGTGATATCAATATATGTATATATATATATATATATATATATATATATTAGTAACATCTGTATTAATAAGAGAATTTAATATCAAACAATTATTTGAATGACATGTGTCCTAAATGGTCATATTTTTATATATATAAAAATATATCAATCTATCATACATAATATTATTTTTTTACAAAATTTATGGTTAAGTAACAAAAATAATAAATTTTCGAGTTAAGTTTTATTTACAATATAAACTTTAAAACTCAACATCCGAACACATTGATATATACTCTTTCTCTGCTACGGAACATGAAAAGAGAAGGAAAAAGAGGGGAATAACAAAATAAAATAAAATTGTAAAACGATATTGTTGTGTGAAGGAATATTAATGTCTGATACTCCACCTTTTTTCAGTTCTTTAATTTTGTAACTCATCGTGCCGTCGTGCGTCACATAGTAAGGAATTGAATAAATAGAGTTGATGAAATTAGTGACGGATCAAGAATTTAGTGTTTTAGAGCATAAGGAGAAATAATACATATATAAAAAGTTTAAATATATTAAAACTGTACTTATATATTTTTTATGATAATGTTCATGTAACTTTGAAAACATATTTCTAACTATTCTATAACACTCTATATATATATATATATATATAATTTGATGTGATAAATATAAACTGTACTAAAAATCATGCATATTATATTGATCTGATGCGAGAATTAAATATAAGTTGTACTCATTTGAGTTTTGGTAGACGATTGTATGTAATAATTATTTTAGGATAGATTACTAAAAAAATTTCTTAAAATCTCCCACTTATTTTGAGAAAAACAAGATTATTTATGAGCTACTAACAATTGACTTGATACGATCTAAAAGGATAATACAAATTGCATTTGGATGAATTAAATGATCTGGAAAGGAGATATATAATTTGTGGGAATAATTATAAATAACTCCATAGTATTGGATTTTAAATTAATATAAACTACTCAATAAACAATTCAAAATGAAATTAGTTATGATTTAAAATCAATCATAATGTTTAATGAATTTACATGTAATTATGCATTAAAATTTATATATTATTCAAAATAAGTCAATCCAAATGGAGGAGCACATTATTTTTTTTATTTTATTTTTTTTAATTTTTATTTTTTTGCATTTGCAAATTTTAAACTAAAAATCATTTTTGGCCCTGTAGGAATTTTCGATTCTCAATTATGGCCCATTTTCAGGCTTTTTTGGCCCAAACGATGAGTCCGTCTAATTTTTAACAGGGATACCACGTGCGGGGCACGTGGTCGTTAAGTGGCTTTTGTCATTCGCGCTTTCCAGAGAATGAGTCACAACTAAAATCGAATTCTAACAAACCCTAAATTCCCAAATCACCAATTGTCAAACCTAAATCTTAAATCGAAGATTCCCAACCAAAAATCTTAAAAATCTGCAAATCTTCCCTAATCCTTTACCCATTTTGCACAAATTTTACAAGTTGACACTGATATAGAGCCATGGGTCCTCGCAAATCTTCGGTTCCAGCTAAGTGTAATGTTGAAGGAGGTTAGTTTTCAACCTTTTTTTTGTTTTTTTTTTTGTAATTGGAGATGTTCTAGATTTGTATGCGTATTGTGTTTACTTGGTTCGTCAATCCAATCAAAGAAGTTGCATCTTTTTGCGGTCAATGAGTCTGGGCAGTTTTGGAATCGGCACCCTTTGATCTTGCCCCGATCCAACGCTTCATCTACAGACAAGAACACGAAACCTTTTTTACTCGAATACTTGCAAAACAAACACCGGGAGGGGTTCCCAGCGACGGGACTCCGACACTCAAGTCAATAGGTTTGCTAAGAAAATTTTTCAAGTAATATATACGTGTGTGTTTTTAATATAATTGTGCATAAGAAGAATGAAAGAATGAATATAATAAGTATATATACTCTCTGGAATTCGTGTCAGTTGGGATTACCCGAAAAACATGGGAAGTGGGCAACTGAGCCGTGAAAATAGCGGTTAGTTGTATTCAAATCAGTTCGCTTAACTCATTCGAAATCGTTCGTCATCTTGTCTCAAAATCTAATCAGTTCGCACTCGATCTCCAATGGCATATTAACTGCGAACTTGCATCAGGTAGAACGCAATTCGTCTCCAAATTGTGTTATGGCTTAGTTCGCTCATTCTAAGGAAATATATGTTCGCTTTCTTTAAATAGTTCGCGCCGGTTGACTTTCATCTAGGTTCGGTTCATATGATAGAAACTCGGTTCGCTAAGTTTTACCATATCAAGTACTCCCCCCTTCGAAGTGCGTGTTCACACGCACTGGTGTAGTTCGCTAGGTACTTTTACCGAACACATAATGCTTCTTTTCGAGGCGAAACGTCTTTTCAGCCGCTTCTATCACATCCAATCGACACGTGGCAAAGCACGTTTTCCGCTTAGCGTCTCTTCATCTCCTACCGTTAGATTTCATTGCATCCAATGGTCGAGAAAACATGATCTTTCAACTTTTCCCCCCAAAAACCAAGGATCGTCTCTTCCATATATACATCATCTTCGTCTCTCAAAAAACCTTTCTGTAAATCTACTGTACATTCACATATAAACAAGGGTTTTTCTTCTGCAATTTCTAGGATTCTCCAATTTCTTCCAGGTACTATCTTCCTTCTCTTTTGTATTTCATTTCAATGGCTTCTTTCGACTCCCTAACTCATCTGAGAGACGAGGGCGAATCAGAGGAAGGTTTTGCACAATTTCCTCTTCGTCCGCGTTCTGAACCTACAAACCCTAAACCTTCCTCATCTGGCTGCTCGAACCCCTCCAATCTCCATAAAAGATCCCGCAAGAAGACTGTAGATACCGTTTTTTCTTCTACGAAAGTCACTCCAACTCACACAATTCTTTTGAGCTCATTCATGATGGGGGTTATTCCATAGTAATTCCGAGTTCGGAAGATCGGCCACACCGAGCTCTGGCTGGTCACCAAACATGGTTCTTAAAACATGTCACCTTAGGTTTAGTTCGTTCTATTCACCCTTTTTTTCTGGAGATTGGTTCAGCTTTTGGAGTATGTCCGAACCAACTTCATCCGAACTCCATTACCTATATAGTGTCTTTTTATATGGTGTGTAAATAGATGGGGGTCGAACCCACTTCTAAGCGGTTCCGATCTTACTTCGTCCTCAAACACACCAACCCTTTTCGCTTTTATCTGAGCCCCCGCAACGGTGGGAAGCGAGCTCAATTTTTATCTTCTGGGGACGATAAAGTTAATTCCTGGGAGAAATACTATGTTTTTATTCGTGCACTGGCGAACCAACCCTTCCGCTCACTTCCTTGGGCCCCAACTTCGAACCGAACTGACCCTGCTCCCCAATGGGATTTTGAGATCGCAGCCCTGGATAGGATCTTCCATTGGGGGTGGTTTGATATAGTGAAAATGAGTTCCTGTGAGTCGTTGTTGTCATTCTGGGGGTTCTATCTGAACAGTCAAGTTCCCTCCAGATTCAACCTAGGTTGTTTTAGCTTTTGTCATTTTTCTTGTTTCTATTTTATTTTGCTGATGAATGTCTTACTCAAATCTATTTCTGTTACAGACAACACGATGAACAAATTTTTCAAATTCACCCCGAAGACCCCTGCTGCGGAACGAAGTGTCTTCTCTCCTTCTGAAGGAGCGGTAAATATCGAACTGGCCACGGTCTTCAAGCAGGCAGAGGAAAGACGCCTCACTGAGCTAACCTCTAAAACCCCCGGTTCGACAGAAAACATAGTTCAGCCAGAGGGGGCAGTCTTCCTGTTAGCTCGGATCCAGTTGTATCTACATCTCCTTTGGCTATCACTGATGTTCAACCCCCTCCATCTCTGTCTGCTACACATGCTTCTGATCATGTTGATCTGACTGAAGAGATCGATGAGAAAGGAACTGAAGTTACCACCTCCCTACGCAAGAAGAAGAAAGGGTCTTCTAGCTCGCAGAGAGCTTCAATGAAGCAAAAAACTGCTGAAGAGCCCAGGGCTAGTTTGGAAATTCCGGAGGAGGTGGTTACTCGAAGTAGGAAAACTGCTGAGGAGGAGGATGCTGAAGAAAGAGAGCTAAGACTGAACTTGACTCGTGCGGCGAACTTGAGGAAATTTCTTGAAAGTTTTAGCAAAAGGGCCCTTCGTCGACGAGATCAAGCTCAAAAGTATCATGATAAACTGAGAGAGGTGCTGGAGGAAAAGAAAACCCTGGAGAGTGACTTAACGATAAATGCTAGCAAAGCCAAAAATCTATCAGCTCGGTTGGAAGAACAAGAAGTGGAGTTAGCACTCGCTCGTTCAGATGTGGCTAAGAAAGAAGAGCTACTGTTGGCCAAGGAAAAGTTTGCTATTGAGAAGCAATCCATTTATCTGGCAGCGGAGGCTGAGATCAAGAAGCTGAAGGAGGAGCTGGAGCTGGAAAAGAGCACCCGAGCTGAGTTCGGTAAAGCCATGTGGAATGAAGGTTTTCACCACTTTGCTCGGAGTTCGGAGATGGAATTAATAGCGGAGGATTTCTGAGAGAGACTCATGTTCCATCTTTGGAATTCTGTTCTCTTCCTCTCCAAAGCTGCTCCTATGGCAAAAGCTTACTTCCGAGAGGGAATTTGTAATACCCCGTTTTCAAGAAAACCTGCATTGCATATTTTATAAAATTTCTTTTAGCATCCAAAGCTACTGTGTGTAAGTTTTGTTGCTGCTATTGCTTTGTTTGCTACTGTTGTGCATGAGTTTTGTGTGAGTTTTGCTGCTGCTGTTGCTTTGTTTTATTGCTGATGTGTGTGTAAAATAGAGAACTCCTTTATAGTTGATTAAAGTTACTGAGGGAGAAATGGAAGTTTGATATATGCAGACCTGTTCTGGAATTTTCTGGGTGTTGTAGAAATGGATTTAGGCTAAACCCTTTTACCACAATCTAGTATATGAAGTTGAGAATATGCATGTTAAATTTCAGAAGATTTGGAGTTAAATTCGATTTACTATGAATTTTCTAAGAAGATGCGGTTTTCTGATCAAACGTGACCTGTTTTCAGGTCTGATTGAAACCTTCTCCTGAGTTGTAAACTTCACCTGTGTGTACGATATTTTACCAGCTTATAGTACAAGATTTTAAGGACATGTAGAAATTTACCATGCAATTTTACGAGTATTATACGATTTACTACAAATTTTACAAATCAGCCTGTTTTTCTGTGCATTTGGTCTGTTTTTCTGGGCGTTGGGCTGCTGTTTCCGGGTGTTTGGCCTGCTTCTTTAGGTGTTTTTTAGGGTGCTTATTGTGTGTGGTTTGTGTGTTGGTTGGTGGGTGAGCCACCGGCGACAGGGGTTGCGGGCAGCGGCGGCGAGAAACGAGCTAGAAACGGGCAGATTTAGGGGTAATGAAAAGAGGGTTTTTCTTTTATATTTGCAAGGGCTATTTTTATATGTTTAGCATTTCTTTGCAAAGTGCAATTCAAAATTCAATTCTTTTAGCTTGGCAAAGATTATTATATACTCTGCAAGTTGATTTTAGCTTTGCAAATTGAGTCTTAACTTTGCAAATTGAGTTTTTTCGCAAGAATGAGTTATTTTGCAAGACTAATTTATTTTGCAAAGTTGATTCATTTAGCAAGATTTATTTATTCTGTTATAAGTCTCAGCTTGAACAAAAACCCATTTTTCCAAGTAATATGAGTCATCTTCCTTTATATTCAAAGCTCTTATCTATAGACCCCGATTATCAACGTTAGTTAGGAATATCTTAATTCATGTTTTATTATGGTGAATTTTTCATTGAAGGCTGTTTTTCAGCTAAAATTGAAGTGAAAAACTAGTTAAATGGGAGATTTTTAATTCTTTGTATAAGCAGTTAAAATTTATGAATTTTCAGTATGTTATACTAAAAGAAGGTATGTGATTATATGAATAATGTAGGGATTTTAGGAATTATATATGAATTATTAAAATTATTACATCTTTATGTGTCATTTTATGTCCAAAATTGCTAATTTAAGTGACTAAAAAGCATATCATAAGCATGTTTTGATTTATATGTTTAAATGATTTATCTATAATATGATCATATTTATTTCCCATATTGAATTAATAGACTGAATAATTATATATATGTCGAGCGTAGTTCGAGACGGTCGGTGAATCCGGAGATATCCTCGTAAAGTCAAATCTATCGGTTACAAGTGGGTAACTTCTACTCTCTACTATGTGTTGATAATTGAATTGATAAGTTATGTATGAAAATCTACGGCTGAAGTCCGTAGCTATAACCAGTATGTAACTTCTATACTGAGCGACGACCATAAGGGCGAAAGTGCCTGGTCTATGAAAGCGAGGTTTAGTGGGCGAGCGACTCCCACATTCCTTTATGACAATGTTTCTCAGGATGGCTAAGAACCACATGTAGTACTTGCTTAATAATTTAATTGCTTCAATGTATTAGACAGTAAAGTTATCCCACTGGGATCCCTCTCCGGAGGTGTCTCATGATGTTACTTTTTATATTTTTCAGGCTCGGCATACGATGATGTGGACGTGTAGCAGGCTGGGCTGACTACTCACTGTCACTTTAAAGTAATATGCTAATGTATGAAAAACGATGGGCCTAGACTTATCTCCTGTTATATATATGTATGTTTTGTTATATTAATTCATATAAGTTTTTGGTTCGAACATTTTTTCCTAGAAATATGGGTGAGACACAACTAGACTTGGTTTATGGATAGATATATATATGTATATGTGTTATGTTTTAAAATAAAAATGTAATAAAACTCGTGTCTTCACTTTTAAGTCTTCCGCTGTATGTTAGAAAATAATTATGATTTCTTTAATTCCTAAATAAGTAAAGGGTGACGAACTATTTCCAATAAAAAAGGGAACGGGGCGCCACAGAATTAGACTTTACCAAGAGGAAGTGGGGCAGACTTTTCAGTTCGATGTCGATTCGCTGGGCGAAAGACTGCAGCAAACATTCTCCATTCCTCCTGGTTCGCATGGGGATCCGAACGAGGATGTCGATGCTCATTGGTGGTCGGGTTGTTTAGAGCAAGCACTCAAAGAAGTACTTCCTGACAAAACTCTTGACAACCCAAGTACCAGCTCGCATCCTCATGCATCTGAAGGAATGGGTCCGAGTCCAGCCGTGGACTTGCCAGAAGATATGTTCGATCTCTACCGCCAACCTCGACCAACAATCCAGACTCTGATTCAGCTCCTTCTGACGAACCTTAGGATAATTTTCTTGTATTTTTTGTGTATAAACATTTGATAGGCTTTCCTGACTTTTGATCCTTCTTCTGAAATTCTTAATATAATCACATGCTTTTGTTCACCTATCAGTTCTTCAATTCACTGAAAATTTTCACAAGTGCTTCATAATCGACCTACTCTTTGAATAAGAGTTCGTCTTCAGAAAAGAAATATAAGGTTCAATCATCACGAATAATTAGTTCGCATAAGTATATCTGGAATGATATTCCTTCAAAAAGAAACAAACAACCTGTATTCAACCATGGCTTCTTGAAGGAGACAAGTATGATTGCAATTTGCTTAATAAAATCCTTTCGAAGGAATGTTTCAATTCGTTCAATCAGGAAATTCCGTAGGAATGTTTCAGTTCGCTTAATTAGAGCATTCCGAGGAAATGCTTAAGTTCGCTGAATCATGACATTCTGAGGGAATGTTTCAGTTCACTCAACCAGAGCATTCCAAGGGAATGCTTCATTTCGCTTAATCGTGACATTCCGAGGGAATGTTTCAGTTCGCTTAATCATGACATTCCGAGGGAATGTTTTAGTTCAATCAACCAGAGCATTTCGAGGGAATGTTTCAGTTCGCTTAATCGTGACATTTCGAGGGAATGCTTCAATTTGCTTAATCAGGGTATTCCGAGGGAATACTTCAGTTCGCTTAATCGTGACATTCCGAGGGAATGCTTCAGTTTGCTTAATCAGGGTATTCCGAGGGAATACTTCAATTCGCTTAATCAGGACATTCCGAGGAAATGTTTCGATTCGCTTGATCAGGGTATTCCGAGGGAATACTTCAGTTCGCTTAATCAGAACATTTCATAGGAATGTTTCAGTTCGCTTGATCAGGGTATTCCGAGGGAATACTTCAATTTGCTTAATCATCAAGTTTATCAAGTATAAAAGCAATCATATGAAATAAAACCAAAAAATAAAAGACACAACAATCAAGTTTATCAGTTCGCTTAAAGGAAATTAAGAGAAGTAGAGAACAACATACGAAAGTGTGGTATTTCTAGTACAAAATTTCTTCATTCCAGCCGAACTGACTCATTCTCCTCAGAATTTTGGAGAAAAATAGGCTTCTATCTGATAGCCTTGATATAAACCTCATTTCTGCTGAATCGAGTTCAGCATTGCTTTTCAAGCTCTGTTCGAGTCTTCATCTATTAGCCCACCGATGATCATGTGTATGGTGGGCCTCTCTTCCCGTTCCGGCCTGTTCCGTGGTTGGAATGGATGAGGTGGAGGTAACTCAAGCCGTTCTTGTCTCTTTTCTCTTGTTGGTTCCTCTTGAACATTTTGTTGTTCTCTATTATCCTGTCGGGGGCAACGAACATACCGAGTCAACCTGTTCTCTCTAATCAATCTTTCTAGTTCGTCCCTCAAATGCAAACATTCGTCAGTACCATGCCCATATTCATTATGAAAACGACATAGCTTGTCATTCCCAAAAATAGATGGCTTCTTAGGATTTGAGCTCCAGGTCGCCGGCCATCTTAATTGTGGCGAATTTCAGATCTCCATCAACACTTGTCCGGGAGGAATCACTAGTGGTATGTATTGGTCATATCGCTGACCTATCTTGGTGTCTCGCAATGGTGGGAGCTGAAATTTTGTTCGAAACTCCCCTGACTCATTCTTCCTCGCAACATCCTACTATTGTGCCATGTTCGCTCGATTAGAGCCTTCACTCTTCTTAATCCGAACTGCTTCTTCCAAATTGATGTACTTAAATTTCTAGGCCTCTTCTTAACTAGGGAGGTATGAAGGTCGCCCTCTTTCAAGCCTTATATAAAGGCACTGACCACTAGGTCGTCCGAAGCTTCGGGAGCTTCCAGAGTTACAACCGTAAATCTCTTGACATACTCTCTCAACGTCTCTTCCACTTTTTGTTTAACCCCAAACAAAGTCTGGGTAGATCGCAGTTGCCTTCTAGAACTGGCGAACTGATGCAAGAACAAATCTGACAGTTGCTCGAAGTCATGAATTGCTCCATCACTTAACTGGCTAAACCGTGTTTGAGCAGCTCTAGTGAGAGTGGTAGCGAACACCCTACACTTGATGTCATCCGAATACCGATGCAAGAGGGCAGTATTTCCAAACCGGCACAAATGGTCCCACGGATCGGTTGTGCCATCATAATTGAAATTCACTGGCCGAAAGGAAACCGGTAGTTCGTCCTCCATTATCTCATCAGAAAAGGGATTTCCCCTTGAACTCTTCGGAACCCGCCGAACATTATGCTGTACCTCCCGTAGCTCTCTCTTCAGCTCGTCCAACTTCTCTGACAGCTCGTCATGATCCCGTTTCTGGCCCCTAGGGTGATCAATTGACTGTCTCTTTCATCAGTCTATGATTTATCGTCTCTTTGTTCATTTTCGACATTAACCCCAACATCATCCTATTGTGATTCCACCCTCTGCTTACCTAAAGCCTTCTGAACTGCCACCGATATCAAATCGGAAAGTTCTTCTGGTGTTAAAGTGATGGTGCAGGAAGGATCTACAGGGGTAGAACTCCGATTATCACCTCCATCATCGCGCCTCCTGACGGTTCACCTATCTCTACCCTTCTTCTCGATCCTCTGGTATTTACCATAATTGTTATCTCAATGTCTTAAAACTCAAAATTCGTTCCCACAGACGGCGCCAATTGATCTTGCCCCGATCCAACGCTTCCTATACAGACGAGAACCCGAAACCTTTTTGACTCGATTACCTGCAAAACAAACACCGAGAGGGGTTCCCGGCGATGGGACTCCAACGCTCAAGTCAATAGGTTTGCTAAGAAAAATTTTCAAGTAATATATACGTGTGTGTTTTTAATATAATTGTGTATAAGAAGGAATGAATATAATAACTATATATACTCTTTGGAATTCGTGTCAGTTGGGATTACCTGAAAAATATGGGAAGTGGGCAACTAAGCCGCGAAAATAGTGGTTAGTTGTATTCAAATCAGTTCGCTTAACTCATTCGAAATCGGTTTGTCATCTTGTTTCAAAATCTAATCAGTTCGCACTCGATCTCCAATGGCATATTAACTGCGAACTCGCATCAGGTAGAAAACAATTCGTCTCCAAATTGTGTTATGGCGTAGTTCGCTCATTCTAAGGAAATATCTGTTCGCTTTCTTTAAATAGTTCGCACTGGTTGACTTTCATCTAGGTTCGGTTCATATGAAAGAAACTCGGTTCGCTAAGTTTTACCATATCACCCTTCACAACAAGGTTGTCCAGAGACCTGAACCTTGGTAAACTTGCCATAGTCGCAACGCTTCACCCCGGAGACGTAAGAATGGCTTGATGATGACATCTTCTCAACTTTGTCTAACTTTTTCAATTTGTGCTCTATATTTGATGATATATGTGTTGTATTGTGTTTTGGGATGTTTGCAGCTTGTTATATAGTGTGTACTAGGGTTTGGTAAGGAAAAAACCGGGAAAACTTGATACAAAACATTTTTTCCCACCAAAATTGAAAACTAACGTTTTCTGTTAACTGACTAACGAAGAGGGTTCAATTCGAGAGTTTTTGGGCCACTTTTGAATATAGGGGCCACAATTGAGAATCGAAAATTCCTACAGGGCCAAAAATGAATTTTGCCCATACTTTATATGTTTCTGTAAGTATTCATTTGAAACAAATAATTTATAAACTTGGTTTTCTTTTTTAAATAAAGGAGAATCAACATATTTCACACATATCCTCTGTGGTGACTCGAATCTAGGAACTATGTCTAGATAACAGATGTTTTTTTACTACTAGATTATTAATGCTTCGTCAATTTGTAAACTTGGTTATGTACGATGATGCGCAATATTAGACCAAAAACTATAACTGCTAGTAGAGACCAAATTAAAATTTCTTAATTTGATCGATGGAGCAAACCCTGTCTCTTTCACATTGGATTAATATTGTCACTCTGTGAAGGTGATTTAGCCATGTGTCATCTCGTACTTGATCCATCTTTAACTATTGTGATCGCACATATCCATATATCGAGATAGAATCATTTCAAATCAAGTAAAGAAGATACCTTAATTATATGTCATGTATGGTATATGTGATATATTGCAAGAATATGATGTCCAAAAATGCATATTAATGTGGTGAGAATTTGAGATAGGAAGAAAAGGAATATATACAGATCATAGCTAGTGGCTGGGAATACTTGAGGCAAAGTAAGTAAAAGTTTGGATATATAGTAATATAGAAAGTTTGGTATGGAATTTATGCAATCAAATCTCTTCACGTGAGAATTGTTTTGGGGATCTTTTCGCGTTTTTTCATTGTGTTTTTTATTTATATATTTATTTTATGTTTATAAAATAATAATAAATAATGATGATGATGTTGATGTAGTCAAGGACAAAAATATCGGTACTTGTGGATATATCGGTACCTTGATTTTATGGATATATCGATATCGGTGGATATATCGATTTTTTCGCAAAAAATTGAAAAAAATTTGTAAAAAATATTGAAAAAAATATCTAGTACTTTATAGAATATTATAAGTAACATTAATACATATATTGAACTTAAATTTCAAACAAAAAGATATGTTTACAACCAACATTAAGAGATAAACTATTATATAAATGTTGTCTCATATTGGTTTACATGTCAAATTATCGTTGACAATTAATACATGACCAAGTTTACAATCAATTATTAAAAAAAAAAAATCAAAATTCCACCAACAGCCGATAAATCGTCGATATATCGCCGATTTATCGGTGATATTTTACATAATTTGTGTACTATTGACCGATAAGGATAAATCGCCGATATATCGGCGATATTTTGACGAAATTTTTTGTCATGGTATATCGATATCCGTAGTGCATTTTCAGTGATAAATCGCCGATTTATCCCGATTTTTTTGTCCTTGGATGTAGTACTATATATGATATAGATTAATAAAAAATAATATATTACTAATCTTAATATTTATCATATTCCATAAAATATTCTTAATTGATTTTAATTAATTTAGTATTTGATATACTTTTAATTTTTATTTATAGGATAAGAATCCTTTATGATTCATATTACTCATTAAAACTTACATTAGAACAAAAATAATTATTTGCTATGAGATTTTTTAGGAGCACAAAAATTGCCAATAAAAGTTTATTTTCTGCGACAATGTATTGTCGTAAAAATTGATAATATAAATTGACAATAATTTATGATAAAAAATCAATACAAAAATTAATTAAAAAGTTAAATTGGAACATGGGGTTCTAATGTGTTAGCCACAACAAATTTGTTGCAAAAAATATTTGCAAAAAAACTTTTAGAATAATAATTCAATGACACAATGTTAGTCTCTTAGTTTAGTTTTCAACAGAAAGTTTTTTGTTAAGCGTCTCTTAGTCTAGTTTGTTTTTATAAACAATATGCTTTGTTAAATACAATGAATTTCGTTGTAGAAGTGATTTTAGTTGTTTAAGGTTTAGTGTTGATGTGAAGGTTAAGTTTTGTTTTATCTTAAGTGTTGTTTGAGCTTAGGGATGTAAACGAGCCGAGCCGAGCCGAACAGTATCGGGCTCGAGTTCGGCTCGTTTGGTATCAGTTCGGGCTCGAGCTCGGCTCGGTCTCAGTTCGAGCTTAAAAAATCAGGCTCGAGCTCGGCTCGAAATCAAAAGATTGAGCTCGAGTTCGGCTCGAACAAAGCTCGATAACAAGCTAAACGAGCCCGGCTCGAGTTCGGCTCGATAAAGGCTCGTCTAAAGCTCGATAAAGGGGCTCGAATATAGGCTCGTCAAAAGTTCGAAATAGGGGCTCGAATACAGGCTCGATAAAGGCTCGTCAAGAGCTCGAAATGGGCTCGAATACAGGCTCGATAGTTCAAGCTTGAGTTCGGCTCGAAAATATTAGATTTTGAGCTCGTTAACACTAATTTTGGCATATATTTCAAAATTTACAAGAAATCACAAACATAGGTCACACATCATACAAATTTTGCAATTCAACAATAACAAAACGATTACAATGTGAAATCACAAGTCTCATACAAATAATTTACCTATCATTAAAATATCAAACCAACAAGGCTTGTCGAATCAAGTCCTTGTAATATTCTAAACATTCAACTTCTTGATCTTGAGTCATTGACGACAAACATAAGATAAGGTAGAGAAGTCATAAAAACATGAACTGCAAGTCTGCAAACTCTCATCTCCTACACGAGACTAACAATATATTCAACTCATCTCTCCATAATCAAACATTATGCAGCCTAATTTAATGTTTTCAAGAAAAACAACAACGCAGATAAGTTATATAAATTTAACCATCTAAATTAACCCGAGAATTTAATTAGCAACTTGGAATGTCTCAATTTGGCCTTGGATCTATTGAAACATATACAAGTGGTCTTAAATGAATTACTAGTAATCAGCATGCCTTATAACAGAAACATAAATTATGGTTAACGGGATGCTGGAATCATTATTCAGATTACCACAATGCAATTGCAAAAAACAGGATATGTCCTAACAATGGTAGTGATATAAGAGTTGTGATACACAAATTACTCAACAAAAACATACCTAAATCTCTCAATAGAAGCAAAATCAGATAATAAAGGTCCTAAATCATTAAAATTGCATTCGTCTAAGATCTTCACAGTAAAATTTGAAATCATTAAATTAGGGCACTAAATCGTCAGTTGAGAAGACTGTTATCTGTGTGTGAGAGAGAGAGGTATTAGCGGCGAACCTGTGGAGGCGGCGGCGGCAAACCTGCGGCGAACCTGCGGCGGCGGCAAACCTGTGGCGGCGGCGGCGATGAGCTCCAATTGATTTCGACCGAGGAGTTGTATCGCGTTCCAACGGTTCTGCAACCCTCAGCAGCTCAGCCTTAGGCTTCTAGGTGTTTCCACAGGGGTAGAAGTGTCAATTCGTATGTAGGAGAAATAATATATATACATATATATATTATATGGTAAATTTCTAAATATATGACAAATATATATGGTAAATTTCTAGAAATTTCTATATATATTATATGGTAATAATATATATATATATATATTATATTATATATAATAGAAATTTCATCAAATTTTATATTTTATTTTTTTGTGATATTAATTGAGTTTATTGTAAATTTCTAAAACTATTACTTTTGTCTAACAAATATATATGGTATATAATAATCTAACTTTGTTAACAAATATTTTCAATAATATATGACAGAAATTAGTAATTGATATGTATATAATAAAAAATAAAGTATACGTATCAATTAAATATTATATCTTTTGAATTATTTTTTTCAAATACACATATAAGTTTTTTATGCTTTGTTTTTCAAATCAATTAGTTATTCAATAATCAAAATAAAATTTACAAGCTATCTTTTTCAAAATCAATATTATTGATCATAATATAATAATTATATAATTAATATATATATACACACACATATAAATGTAGAGTATATCATATATAATATATTGATATATACCTATTTGAGTTTGCAAATATATGAATAGTTAAATGAATAAACTATATGAAATTATTGCAATACACGTTCACATTAAATTTTTTCTAATTATATTTCATATAAATACATGATATTTTGGTATATACATACATTATTCTTATATAAAGATTTTGAATTTTGATACATATGTAGATTTGCACATATTTAAATTTTATACTCATTATGAATATATTATTAAGCATATATTTGTATACTTATAACTTATTTTCAAGACCAAAATGCTAAATTATTATGTTGATGATAGGATTATACTTGAAACATCAATATAATTATATGAAACATCAACATAATTATATCTTTTATATTAAGATAATATATCATTGGTAAATTGTATTATTAATATCAAAATTTTAAAAAATTTCAAATGGCATGACAAGCAATATATTAGAAATAAGTAAATCATATTGAATTTAGTTATTAATATGTTTATATTTTAAAATGAAATAGATAAAAGAAAAGTTTAACAAATAAATTAACAAATATATAAATTGGTCTTGTGGTAGTATAACTTATTTATATGATGGGGGTTTTGTGTTCAAGTCATATCCATAACATTTTGGATTGGTTAAAGATTTTATTTTGATTACTAATTATTAATTATCTAAATTTCAAAAACATATAAAATTCATAATCATATTTAAATAAAACATATAAATGAACAGGCTCACGAACTATAAACGAGCCTATTCACGAACCCCTAAACGAACATGTTCGCGAGCCAGGCTCATTTAGGGGTTCGCGAGCCAGGCTCGCGAACATGTTCGTTTAGGGGGCTCGCGAGCCAGGCTCACGAACCCAGGCTCGCGAACCCCTAAACGAACATGTTCGCGAGCTATCGAGCCGAACATGTCTAAGCTTGAGTTCGGCTCGTTAAGTTTAACGAGCTCGAAACTCGGGCTCGAGCTCGGCTCGTTAAGCAAACGAGCCGAGCTCGAACGAATATTTACCGAGCCGAGCCACGAACTGTTCGCGAACGGCTTGGTTCGTTTACGTCCCTATTTGAGCTATTTTACCATTGTTTTTTCAAGTTTACCCTCAATCCTAATTTCTAAGGCAATGTTTGGATTGGTATTCGTGAGTCAAAATTTGAGATTTGGATTGATTCAAATCCACGTTTATTTTGAGTTTACAAGAGAATTATATAATCTACCAAAATCTTATTTTATTTAAATAAAAACACAATCATTAACCTTATACTATAACTTATTAATATACAAATTTCAATACACACCTAAATTTCTACTATTACAATCATCCAATCATTACCATTAAATCAACTAACAATATAATATTATACAATAACACTTTTTTCAACATTGATTTGACATCTACAGTATTAATCATACCCTATAAAATCTCTAAACAAATACAGATTTTAACTATTCATTTTTATTTCAAAAATCTAGAATCTCAAAGTCGCATTTCCCTAATCTTACATAAACCCAAAACAAACATACCCTAAGGTTGTGTTTGGATGAAGTGATTAAATTTATGATTTGAAATGAATGGATTTCAAATCCACTTAAGTTAGAGTGGATTTGAAATTCACCTATATTTTTTAAAAATTAATTTAAAATAAAAGTGATGGATTTTAAATTCACATCTATTTAAACGTCATCAATGGATTTGCTACCATGGATTTCAAATCACTCACCTCAAATATGTCCATTAAAACAAAACCTAAAAGATTTCTAAATTTTGAACTTACCTACATCTCCAACAGTGCACAAAAAAAATACTATAGGTTTTGCATTATTTTTATGTAAAACCTAACACTCGTCCCCAACAGTGTGCACTATTCTTCACACTAAAAAGAATATTTCATAATATTCCATAAAAAAACAAAAAGAAAAAAAATTAACACAAGATTTGATTTACGTTGAATTTAACATAAGGTTGGTGGTTGATATAGTTTAGCGTGAACTTTTTAAACACCGCTAGATTGAAGAAATCTTAAAATCTTAACAATTCATGAGGACACTACTGGAAATTCTCTTTCCTAATCTCAATTATCTATTATTTCGTTCTTTTATACTATATCATCTCAATGAAATAATTAAAGTGGAGAGAAAAGAAAGAAAAAATCATGTTAATTTAGGAATATGTGGGGAGAAATTGATATTGTCCACCAGAATTTTTATATATTCCTTAATCTATAATTATATCTTTAGGATGAGACATATCTTGAATCAGAGTATTATTAAAGAGTAGGTCTCCTGTGTAATTGATGCACTCAGGTCGGGTCGGATCGGATCCGACTTGGATCCATACATTTTCCTTTTTTTTTTATCCTGACCTTTATATTATATTAGTTATATCTTTATGTTCAGATTTCATAACCTTAGTGCAATACTTTAACTTTAAAAAAATTGCTGACCTTTATACTATATTAGTCATACATTTATGTTACATTAGTCATACTTTTATGTTATATTAGTCATATCTTTATATACAAATATCTACATTTATGTAATATTTTAACTCCAAAAAAAAACCCTAATTTCGGCACAAGTGGTACATGTTTACCTTTATGTGATATTACTCATACATTTATGTTATACTCCCTTCGTCCCAGCTCAACTTGCCTACTTGCCATTTTAGTTTGTCCCAACTCAACTTGCCAGCCCATAAATGACAAATTTTTTTTTACCTTAATATCCCTATATTTCAACATTATTACAACAATGCCATCAAAAAGTGCATATCCACTTGATTTGATGTGCATATTATTACAAAAATGTCATCCAAAAGTGCACATCCACTTGAGTCAACTGCATTTTCTTAATCTCCGTGCCCGGTCAACGTAGACAAGTTGAGCCGGGACGGAGGTAGTATCATTTATACTTTTATATCAATATTAGCATACATTCAGATAATATATAAAGGTACATCTAATATAACTAAAATGTATGAAAAGTATTAATAGTTGTCTGAAAATATGTTAAAATACAGGTAAAAATCTAAAAGGTATATTTAATACTACATAAATGTATGACACCTGAGATCGAATTTGGACGAATTTGTACGCGACCTTGTGGCACATGCGGATGTGTGCGAACGCTTGATTGTAAAGGAGGGGAGGTGAGTGCGCGATTCCAAATCTATGCAATAGGTGCACAAAAATTTTTGTCATTATTAAATTGTGTAACATGATTATCTCCCTATAAATTCTTTCTATAATTGAAACATTATTGGTACTAATTTAAGAAAAGAGAAAGTCAATCAACAGGAATTTAAGAAAAATATGAGTTAGAGGGCAGGGCTATGCAAATAAAAAACATTTAAATTTAAGATTTGCATGCAAAATAAAATATCATTAAAAATCAGAAAAAAAAAAGTAATTTTTGTACTCAAGTCATACAGTACCGTTCTTATGTTTATTTCTTACAAAATCTAATCCAGATTTTATTTTACTTACTTATTTTTAAGGCATACATCCTAATTTACAATTCAATATCAATTTATTGATGAATTTAGAGTTTGAATGCAGTTTTACAATTATACCCTTTCAAAATTATAATCTAGATACAATACAACTTATAATTAGAGTTAAAAACATTTTCCTATCAAACATTTTCATTTGATATATCATATACCGTATTATACTTATACTCGTATGAAAACATATTTTCATTAAACCCCAAAAAATAAGGGTTTAACGAAAATTAGGTTTAATTTTCGTTAAACCCTCATTTTTGGGGTTTAACGAAAATATCCAAAATGATACCACAAAAATTATACTTATTGTTCGTTAAACCCTTATTTTAAGGGTTTAATGAAAATATCCAAAAAATATATATTTTCGTTCCTAAAAAAATAAGGGTTTAATGGGCCTTCTAAAATTACACTTTTTCGTTAAACCCCCACTTTTAGGGGTTTAACGAAAATTATAAATTATCCATAATTTTTGTTAAACCCATATTTTTTAGGGTTTAACGAAAATTATAAATTATACCATAATTTTCGTTAAACCCATATTTTTTAGGGTTTAACGAAAATATTGTCCCAAGGTTTAATTTTCGTTAAACCCTTAAAAATAAGGGTTTAACGAAAATTAAACCTCTATTTTTTACACTCTCTTCAATTCGTACCCTAATTTCCGTTAATCACTCCAAATTTATTTTAGTCTTTGAATTTTGACAATACCAATTGATTAAAAAATATCAATTGATTAACAATGCCAATTGATTAAAAAAGAATGAATAATTATGCACGATATTCTTAATTATTTAACAAACAATACCTATTAATTAAAAAAGAATGGATAATTAATAAAAAAATGAATAATTATGCAAGATATTTTTTATTATTTAACGAACAATACCTCTTGATTAAAAAAATGAATAATTATGCAAGATATTTTTTATTATTTAACGAACAATACCTCTTGATTAAAAAAATGAATAATTAATTAAAAAAGAATGAATTATACACGATTTTTTTAATTATTTAACAAACAATACCTTTGATTAAAAAAAATAACTAATTAATTAAAAAAGAATGAATAATTAATTATACACGAATAATTTTAATTATTTAACGAACAATACCCTAAACCCTATAAGGTATTGTTCGTTAAACCCTATAATTATAGGGTTTAACGAACAATAGGGTATTGTTCGTTAAGCCTCAATTTTAAGGATTTAACGAACATATCCCTCTTGTTCGCTAATCCATATAATTCAATCCTAATTTAACTAAATTAACTAAATTCAATCCTAATTCACAAACAATATATATCCTAATTCACAAACAACATATTTAACGAATAAGTATATTTTTTAATTAATTTTCGTTAAACCCTTATTTTTTAGGATTTAACAAAAATATATTCATACGGTATAATATGTGATATGATATATCAAATATATTTATTTGATATCAAAGTATAAAAGAAAAAGAAAAAGATAAAATAATTAGTAAAATCAAAATTGGGTATTTGGGGATAATATGTTTTATTAGTGGGTATTTGGGGACAATTGTTTATATATGTGAGTAGAATTGTTTATATGTTTTATCAAATTGGGTATTTGAGGTATTTCCTCACCAACATAGAGTATGGACTAATTAATTTGAATTTTTTAATAAATAACGAAGGGTTTCATTATTATAAGTTTGTCCGCAACATAATTTTGAAGAATAATCTTCGAAGTGATGATGGGAAATGACAAGACAACGATGACCTATTCTATATGGTTGGGAGAGAAACTACGAAGTCTTCCAAGTTGTCGACTGGAAAGATATCCACGAAGACTACCCTAAGAAGTTCAAGATTGGTGCAGACCATAAGCCTATAATGACTAATCTCTCTCCCCATATATATAAAATAAAAGTTTAATGCGTACGTTTCTCCTTCCATCACCTTTACTATCAGTTTTAATTTATTATGAATATTTTCAAAATTTTATATTTTCATATTTACTTATCTAATCTCTACAAACTGACTATGCACGATTTTATCATGTTCACATACTTATCTAATCTATAAATTCTAACAGAGTGCTAAAAGGGATCTTATAAGTTATAACACCCTAAATTTGTTTTCTAAAGCTGATTTGTCCGTGACCCGATCTTCTTCTTCTTCGATGAAATAGCCTGCAAAACAGTAAAACACTGGGGGTTTTTCCCGGTGAAGGGACTCCGACGCCCAAGTCAGTAAATTGGATATGTGTGTTTTCAAATGTAATTGTGCATAAAAAAAATAGAAGAAGGAATATGATGAATATATATACTTCCTGGAATTAGTGTCAGTTGGGGACATCCGAGAAAGGTGGGAAATGGCTTAGTGGTCCACGAAATGGGCGGTTACATGAATTCAAACCAGTTCGCTTAATTCAACCGAAATGAGTTCGCCATCTCAATCCAAAATCAAATAAGCTCGCACTTCAATAAGATATTAACTGCGAACTTTTATCGAGTAGGAAACACGAATCGTGCTACAACATAGTTCGCTTACTACAAAACAATTTATGTTCGCTCTCTTTAAGCTGTTCACACTCACGGTTCATAATCTTGATCCGAACTGACTAAGAAGTCCGATTCACCAGAGTTCGACCATATCAGGTACTCCCCCCTTCAAAGTGCATGTTTACATGCACTAGTCTGCATCACTTATGTCGAACATCAAATGATCCTTCTAGAAGCAATACGTCCTTTCAATCATTTCTGTATGTCACGTGTCCAACGGCACACTTCCCTTTGCACGCCCTTTCGTCTTCCGTCGTTCAATCTCTTTACATCCAAGGGTCAGAAACACCCGACTTTTCAACTTTTCCCCCCCAAATTCCAATATTATCTTTACTCTATAAATATAACACATCTCTTCTGAAAAAAAAAACTCTTCTGCAAATTCACTGTTCACTCTTCAGCAAGCAAGATTCTCTACAATTTCTAAGATTTTTCATTCTCTTCCAGGTACCAACTTATTTCCTTAATTTCTGATTTCCATGGCTTCTTCAAATTCTTTGATACATCTGCGAGATGATAGTGAATCAGAGAAAGGGTTCAACCAAGTTCCTCTCCGTTCTTTCTCGCAAAACCCTAGATCATCCTCTTCAACCCGTCGAAAACCCTCTAATCTTCCTAAAAAGTCAAGAAAGAAAACCGTCGATGATGTTTTTTCTACTACTAAAGTCACTCAAACCCATGTTGTTCTATTGAGTTCATTCTTGGTAGACGGCTATTCAGTAATTATTCCCAATTCGGAAGACCGACCTCATCAGGCTCCGGATGGTTGTCAAACCTGGTTCTTGAAGCATATATCTCTAGGTCTAGTCCCTTCTGTTCACCCTTTTTTCTATACCATTGGTTCGGCCTTCGGGATCTCCCCGAACCAACTCCATCCCAATTCGATTAGCTATATAGTTTCTTTCTATATGGTTTGTAAATGGATGGGTGTTGAACCAATTGCTGATAGATTCCAATCTTGTTTTATGTTGAAACGAACTAACCCTTTTCGATTTTATCTGAGTCCTCGTAGTGGAGATAGACGAGCTCAGTTTTTGTCCCCCGGAGATGAGAAAATCCCTAATTGGGAAAAATTCTATCTTTTTATTCGCGCTCCAGCAAACCGACCTTTTGACTTACTTCTTTGGGTCGATCATCCCCCTCATACAAGTTCTGCTTCTCCGGGAGATTCCCATATTAGGCTTTTGAACTCAATATTCCGAAAGGGGTGGTTCGACATCGTACAATTGAGCTCGTGTGTGTCTCTGCTCACTTTCTGGGGGTTTTATCCGA
Source organism: Scutellaria galericulata (assembly GCA_946896805.1). Lineage (NCBI taxonomy): Eukaryota > Viridiplantae > Streptophyta > Magnoliopsida > Lamiales > Lamiaceae > Scutellaria > Scutellaria galericulata. The sequence goes on from OX335792.1 coordinate 12,353,454, forward strand.
ACAGCCAGATCCCCTCCAAATTCGATCTAGGTTAAAGAAAGATCCCCAAAATTTATATATATATATATATATATATATATTGTGGAGTAGTACCTTGATTGAAATCTCTCTCCTGCAGATAGCACCATGGCCATGTTTTTTAATTTTGCGGATGAGGTTACTGAAGTGAAGCGAACCCCTATCATCCCCGCCGAACATGCTGTGGATAAAGAGCGAGCTTCAGACTTCTGAACATCTGAGGAAATGCGACTCGCTGAATTGGCTAGGCGAGCTCCAAGACCCACTAAAGAGATCGTTAAACAAGGAGGGAGCGACCTTCCTGAAGGTTCCAATCTTCATATCCCTCCTATCGGCATCTCTGCATCACTTCCCACTACAGTGATAATCCCCACGCCTCAGCCCACCAAACCTGTCGACCTGATTGAAGATGCAGATGAGGGGACTCCAAGAGCAACCGTTCCTCCCCAAAAAAAGTAAAGGGGATCTTCCAGTTTAAATAGGGCTTCCGACAAAAAACACCACACTGTGGAGGAGCCACGAACTGATATGGAAAACCCTCCAAAGACAACTGCAGGGAAAACTACCGTACAGGAGCTGGATATTGAAGAGAGGGATTTGACCCTGAATATCTCTCAAGGTGAGAAGTTGGTGAGTTATCTGAAGAACTTCGGTAAAACAGCGTTACACCGCCGAGCTCAAATTCGGAAGCAGCGCGATCAGCTAAAAGAAGTGGAGGAGGAGAAAACAACTTTGATAACAAATGTATACGCTAATGCTGGTAAAGCCGAAACTTTATCTAGCATGTTAGATGAATGCGAATTGCAACTGAGGTATACCAGATCTGAAGTGGTGAGGAAAGAAGAATTGTTGCTCGCCAAGGAAATGGAAGCGGTGGAAAAACAAAAAGCTCTGAAGACAGCGGAAGCGGACGCGATCTTCTGGAAGGCGGAGTTTGAGCGGGAAAAGAATTCTTGAGTTCAATTTGGTGAAGCTAAACGGAGTGAGGGCTTTAATGAAGGCTTCTATCAATTTGTTCGGAGTCCAGAAATGGGACTTATAGTGGAGGGGTTTCGCGAAAGATTCATCCATCAACTGTGGAACTCCGTCTTTTTTCTCTCTAAAGCAGCCCCAATAACCGAAGCATATTTTAAAGAAGGGGTTCGCTTATGTCAAGAGGAGTTGAAAGAGGCTTTGCCTGACTCCGAACTCCGTTTCAGTCTTCCTGCTTTGGGCAAGAAACTTCAAAAATCCTTCCTCTTTCCTCCAGGCTGGAAAGAGAATTTGAGTGAAGGAGTGGATGCTGAATGGTGGTCTAGATATTTGGAAGAAACAATACATGAAGTGATGAACCCAAAATTTCTTCCAAGTACCAGTTCGACACTCCTTCTTCCTGTTCCTTTAACAGTTCCTGATTCAGCTATGGATCTACCAGAAGAAATGTTCACTCCATTGTCATCTCCTTCCACCACTGAGCCAATCTCTGAGCCAGCTCCTTCTGTTAATCCTTCAGATCCTTATTAGGGTAGTTAGTACATGTGTAATAGATACTGAATAGTTTTTTGGAGAACGTATTCATCCTTGTAAAAAATTTTACAAGTTCCGAACATAATTCAATGCTCTTCAATTTGTTTGATTATTGAATTTTGAGGGAACTCCTTCAATTCGCTTAATCATAAGTTCCAAGGGAACTTCAGTTTGCTTAATCATAAGTTGATTAAGTTCTGAGGGAACTCTTCAGTTCGCTTAATCGTAAGTTCCGAGTGAACTCTTCGGTTCGCTTAATCGTAAGTTCCGAGGGAACTCTTCAGTTTGCTTAATCATTGAAATATGCGCATAGAAATAAAAAGAAATAACACAAGGATTTAACGTGGTTCGGTCAATTCGACCTACATCCACAGAGAGGGCAAATACTTCATTTCATGATATCAACAAGAATTAAAAGAAGAAGAAGTAACATACATAATCAATATTTCATGCATAAAACTTCTTCAAATGAGTTACGTGTCATGGCCTTGGTAGCACCTTACCATTCCGATTTATTAATTCATATGATCCACCTTACCTTGTCTTGACGAATGGACCTACTATATCAATTCCCCATCTAGCAAACGGGCAGGGCGAACATACAATAAGCATATCTGTGGCTGGTATGTGAATTCGCCATTCATGTCTTTGGCAAGCATCACATCTCCGAACTAAATCTTCAGCATCTTTTTTCATTGTTAGCCAATAAAAACCAGCTCGTCCAACTTTCCGAGCTAGTGCCCTTGCTCCTACATGTTCGGTACATCCTCCTTCATGTACCTCTTTTAGAACCTTTATCCATTCTTCTTGAGATAAACACCTCGCATCTGATGGTAAAAAAGTTTTTCTATACAGGATTCCTTCAATGACGTAATAGAATCGAACCTGCTTCTCCAATTTCTCAAGTTCTTTCGTTGTTCCTTTATTTTTTCCTCCGAGAAATTTCAGTAAAGGAGTTCGCCAATCAGACTCTACCTCGTCAATACTCATCACCTCCTTCTCCTTTCCTACTCCCATAACAGTAATGCTTCTTCTCGAACAATCTTGTAGTGAGCTTCCTATCTTCGCTAGAAAGTCTGCTTTATGATTTTCACTCCGAGGGATCTGCTCAATCCGGAGTTTTTCAAACTTTTTCTCTATATCTTTTACCTTCTGTACATAAGAAACCATGCACTTCTCTTTAACTTCACACTGATTTTGAAGCTGCTGGGTTACCAACTGCGAATCAGACTTGATGACTACATTACGAGCTCCAATTTGCTCAGCTATTCTCAATCCCTGTAAAAAAAGCTTTATATTCAGCCTCATTGTTAGATGCTCGGAATTGAAACTTTAAAGTGAATTCCAACTCATCCTTCTGAGGACTAATCAACAATATTCCAGCTCCCGCTCATTGACGAGATGATGATCCATCAACATACAGTTCCCACTCTTTCTTTTCTTGTATTCTGGTTGTTTCTTGAATGAAGTCTGCTAGGGCTTGCCCTTTGATAGCTGTGCGAGGTTCGTATCTAATATCAAACTGCCCTAACTCCACAGCCCACTTGATCAATCTTCATGATGCTTCAGGTTTTCCAAGAACCACACTCAAAGGGTGATATTTTCGTACTGTTACTTCATATCCCAAGAAATATGCCCTCAATCTTCTTGTCATAGTGACCAGAGCATAAACTACTTTTTCTACTTTGGTGTACCGGGCTTCTGCTCCATGAAGGACTCTGCTAACAAAGTATACTGGAAACTGATCTCTTCCTTCTTCTCGAACCAATACCGAACTAACTGATTCTTTCCCGACTGCCAAATATGCTGTCAATTTACTTCCCTTAACTGGTTGTTTTAATAAAGGAAGTGATGATAGAAATACTTTCAAATCTTCAAAGGCCCTTTGGCATTCTACATCCCATCCGAAATGTCCGTTCTTCCTTAATATCTTGAAGAAAGGTAATCCTTTATCCGCCAACCTGGATATGAACCTGCTCAAGGCCACAATGCGACCAGTTAGCAATTGTACTTCCCTTATTGTTCGAGGAGGTGACATCTCTTGTATAGCTCGTATCTTGTTGGGATTAACTTCTATTCCTCATTCAGTGACCATATACCCCAAAAAATTTCCCGTCTTGACACTGAATGAACACTTAGCCGGATTCAAACGCATCCCATGTTTCTGAATAGTCATCATTGTCTCATTTAAATCTTCGGTATGTGTGCTTGCTTGTACACTTTTTACCAGCATATCATCCACATAAGCCTCTATATTTCGCCCCAATTGGCTTTTGAACGCTTCATCCACCATTCTTTGATAAGTAACTCCTGCATTTTTCAATCCAAATGGCATTACTGTATAACAATATGTACCTGAAGAGGTGATGAAGGCCACATTGGGCTTGTCCTCCGGATGCAATAGAATTTGATGATATCCTTGAGCTGCATCCATTATGCTGAGTAGTTCGCATCCAGCAGTGGAATCTACCAACTTATCAATTCGAGGTAAATTATAATGGTCTTTAGGGCAGGCTTTATTCAAATCTCTGAAGTCGATACACAATCGCCATTTATTCCCGGGCTTCGGTACTAACACAACGTTAGCCACCCAGCAAGGATATTGGATCCTCTCAATATGCCCTATCTCCAACAGCTTCCTCACTTCGCTCTCGATGACTTCGTTCTGTTGATCTTCGAAGTGTCTCAATATTTGCTTAACTGGCCGAACATCAGGTTTGGTGTTTAATCTATGAACCGCCAACTCTGGATTTATGCCTTTCATGTCTTCCGATTTCCATGCAAATAGATCTATATTCTCCCTCAAAACCTTCACCATCTCATCTCTAATCTGCCCTTGTAATTGACTTCCTAAACGAACTGAATGTCCAGGTTGCTTAGGAATCAGTTCGATACTCATCAATTCTCCTTCTTCAAACTCAGCTGTGTTCGGCTCATCCCCTGTCTTTTGACTTTTATCCCGACCTCAATCAAGATCATCTCTTTGTTCGCCACTACGCTTCCGTCTTTCAGAATGGCGAACTGCAGCGACATAACAACGTCGAGCAATTTGCTGATCACTATGAGCCACTCCAACCCCAACTGCATGCCCTTCTTCATCCTCCACAGGAAACTTCATCATCAGATGTGCAGGAGAAATAACAGTTGTATAAGTGCTTAGTGAAGGGCGACCCAAGATTACGTTATACTGGGAGGGTGCATCCACCAGTAGGAAGGTTATGGTCTTATTCTGCCTCCATTCTTCATCTCCCAGAACCATATGAAGTTGAACTTTCCCATATATCGTTACTGCTTCACCTGCAAAACTGTAAAGAGAGGTTTCCATAGATTTTACCTCGACTGTCGACCTCATCTGTCACACCCCGTTTTCTTACACAAAATATCAGAGTTTTCCATTGGGCGTGAAGAAAGAAATAACAGAAGACGACAGAAGAATGGGATTAGAGACGACAGAAGAAGAGGTAAGGGATGATATGGATCATTCGCATATCAACAGTCGGTCTCACTACCGACAACATTCGGTCTCAATACCGATATATATACATCATAATAAAGCAGCAGAATAAACCATCAGGATCTCACATCTGAAACATATATCGAATATTATTACAAAACGTGATTTAAAATAAAATATTGTTTTGAAACTGTTTGTGCGACAACATCTTAAAAACATAAGTTCAGAAACAGCACCGTCTCTCTCCATCTAGGGTTCAACATGCTTATCAGCTCCTGTAGTGCGAGTACAGAATAAGGGGGTGAGTGCGTTGAATACACTCGTGGGGATAAAGTCTGCATCTTATAACATGCAACAGTTATATCGTACAGAAAAGTAACATTCAATCACAGCATGTAAAATGCATAGCAGATATTAGAAATGGTAAGAAGGATAGGTGCGGGGACAACCCGTCTTACCCTATAAAACGGTCTCAATACCGCTGGTGCATTTCAAGAGGACCACCAAACCTCAACAAAGTAGTAGAAATGGGGGAGACGGTTTTTTACAGTCCATTGGACTCTCCGAACATGCAATGTGAACCGAAGTTCTTTCACAGTATATAGTATGGCACAACACGGATATTCACAACATTTAGTATTCCTCAATCATACTTCATAAATAGGGAAAACTGTAAACACATTAAGAGTTAGAGATTACCCCCACCTTGTTCGGTGGTTACCACGTGAGTCGTTAGTATCCAAGACTTGGTATCTTGATTCCCAATCCAACTGATATCAACCCAATGGATAGCCTACAAAATTTTATAATATTTCTTAGATCCCAAATATATATATAATTAAATATATAAATGCTTTCGGAGAAAGTACGATCGTTAAAGACGTGACAGATCGAAAGATCTAAAGATTGAGGGTGAAGAAACGAGAGGGGAAGATCAGTTCACAAGGCTAGGATTAAAGAGAATGAAATTTGGGTTGCAACGGAAAAAGAATGAGCTCGATCGGGGTTGAAACGAGCTTGAACGGAGCGTTTTAAGGTTGAGGGGTATTTTGGTAATTTTGGTCAAGGGTTGACTTTGACCGGGACCCCCGACTCCCGATAACTTGATAAAAACATCCGAAATGGAACGACGGGTGAAAACGCTCGTCGGTGCGTATCCGGCGCGCACGGCGCTCGCCCGCGCGCGCGCATCGTGCGCACCCGATCTCGGCAGTTGCCGAGTTTTCTCGGCAGCTCGATAGCATCCGCCGCGCACTCGCGCGCCCAGCGCGCCCCGGCGCCCTCGGCAGCTCGCGCACCCGCGTGCGCCCAGCATGCACCACCGCGCCCAGCTCGCTTGAGAATCAGCTGCTCGACTAGCCCACTTCCCGGCGCCACCAGCTGCGGCGGCACCGCCCCGTACCGACGTAACCTAGTCCGACGGCAAGCCAGCACCGCCGGCTACCACCTCCGGCCAACCTCGCCGGAATCCGGCCATGAACAGTAACCCGTTCAACAGCACAAACACACCCAAACACACACAAAACCCTTGCCACCACCACTCAAAACCACTCTGGCCGGCGACCTTCCGACGCCGGTCGCCACCCCAAAACCATCCCAAACTCTTCCCCAACACCCCAACATACCCCAGCACTAGAAACGAACCAAAACCACCAAGAAACGAGAGAGAAACGGGAGAGAGAAAAAGGGGGTTAGAACTAGGGTTTAGGGTTTGGAACTAGGGTTTAGGGTTTTGGAGGTTGTTTTTCGCCGTTTCCCGGCGAATGATACATCGGATTGGAATTCCGAAAGCTGTCCTAGACTCGTCTCATCGGAGGCTACGATCTGTGAGAAAATTGGCCGAATCCGATAACTTTGACATTTTCTGGCCACCGGCGGCGGCACGACGGCGGTCTAGTGGCGGCGGCTGCGATGGAAAGCGGTAAAGAAAGAAAGAGAAGGGAGAAGAAGAACTTACGTGTTTTCGTCACTTTTGGCTCGTTCGGAGAAACATTAAATTTTGAAGTGAATGAGCCCCTATTTATAGATTTTGAAAACTTACTTTTTACCGTTGGAAAATTACTATTTACCAAAAATATCTTAATTTACCTTCCATTAAAATATTCTTTTTATTTTTTACCGTTCGTCAAAATTTTACCCTTTTCTTCGCCATTTGAGCTACGGGTCTCCGATTGACCTCTAGTTCGTTTCTATTTCCTTGTATTTCCGATACAAATCTCATGGTGAAATATTATTCTAGGTTCTATGACCAGAAAAATATACCCATCTAAAACCGGCGTTAAACATGTATCTGAAACACACATAATTAATTAGACAATCAAGAATTAACACACATAAAATATTTAAATTTAAGGGTTTAATATTTGATTAATCAATTATTCTTCATTTTTGGTCCGGGGCACTACATCATCTTTTTGAAACAGTCCATGAACATGATGTCCACCGAACTTCATGTATCCATAAAGACACGCTCCACATTGAAGCCACCGATCTCAGCCACAATCACCATGGCATCAAACTGTGGGCTTTGGATAGCTACACGATCTCGACCTCCGAACTCAACCACAACATCATTAAAAATGGAATGGACCTCATCTCTTTGCTGTCGAACTGAATTGAGTCTCGCCTTTCGAGCTCTATTAGAATCTCCATCTGTTGGCCCACCTATGATCATGTGAATAGTAGGCCTTTCTTCTCGTTCAGGTCGGTTTCAAGGCGGGAGATGCGGTGGTGGAGGTAATTCTTGTCGTTCTGGCCTTCTCTCTTTTCTAAGCTCCTCTCTGTTATTCCTTTGCTCCTGATTCGGTTGAGCTCGACGAACAAATCGAGCTAACCTATTCTCCCTTATCAGCCTCTCCAGTTCATCCCGTAAATGTAGGCATTCATCAGTTCCATGCCCATATTCATTATGAAACCTGCAAAGTTTTCCATTACCAAAAGTGGGCGGCTTCTTTGGAGTGGCACTCCAAGTAGCAAGCCACTTTAATTGGGGCAAGTCCCATATTTCCATCAATAATTGCCCTGGAGCCATGTTCAAAGGAGTGTACTGATCATATCTCCGCCCTATTCTACTTTCTCGCAATGGTGGGGGTGCAAATCTTGTTCGAGGATCTATGGCTTCCCTCTTCCTTGCGACCTCATGTTCTTGCAATCTAACCATTCGACTGGAGCCCTCACCTGTCTTGATCCGAACTGCTTCTTCCAAGTTGGTGTACTTCGTAGATCGCTGCAATAAATCATCAAAACTCACAGGTGTTTTCTTCACCAAGGAGGTATGAAGATCTCCCTCCCTCAAACCCTGAATAAAGGCGCTAACAATCAGATCGTTCGAAGCTTCAGGGGCCTCCAACGTAGCGGTCGTGAATCGTTTAACATAACTTCTCAGCATCTCATCTCCCTTCTACTTTACCCCGAACAAGGTCTGCGTTGACCGTCTTTGCCTTCTCGAACTGGCGAATTGATGCAGGAAAAGTTCAGATAACTGCTCAAAGTCGTGTATCATTCCATCACGCAACTGACTGCACCAAGTTTGAGCCATCTTGGTAAGAGTAGTAGCGAACACCTTGCATTTAATACCCTCTGAATATTGATGCAGGAGGGCGGTATTTTCAAACCTACACAAGTGATCCCAAGGATCTGTAGTGCCATCATAGTCAAAGTTAATTGGTTGAAATGAGGCTGGCAATTCTTCTTCCATAATTTCCTCAGAGAAAGGATTTCCCCTCGAACTTCTGGGTACCCGTTGAACAGTTCTTTGGACTTCTCGCAACTCCTTTCTTAGATCATCCACCTTCTCAGATAGTTCTACATGTTCTCGCTTCTGGCCGCGAGGATGATTGAATTGACTTTCTTGCTCATCTGTTCGAGACTTGTCATCTTCCGGCTCCTTTCTAGTATGAATATCAGTGTTGCTTTGTTGTGACTCAATCCTATGTTTGTTTAAAGCTTTCTGAACAACCGCTTCCATCAAATTCTCCAATTCCTCCTGTGTCAAAGTCACAGTACCGGGGAGGTTTTTCGGTGCAGAACTCCGACCATCTTCCTCGTCATCTTGCCTCCTTGATGTTTCTCCCACTTCCAACCTCCTTCGTGATCCTCTGGTATCCACCATTTTGATTGTTCTCAACGTCTTATACTCAAGTTTTCAAGTTTCCCACAGACGACGCCAATTGATTTGTCCGTGACCCGATCTTCTTCTTCTTCGATGAAATAGCCTGCAAAACGGTAAAACATCGGGGGGTTTTTCCCGGTGAAGGGACTCCGACGCCCAAGTCGGTAAATTGGATATGTGTGTTTTCAAATGTAATTGTGCATAAAAAAAAATAGAAGAAGGAATATGATGAATATATATACTTCCTGGAATTAGTGTCAGTTGGGGACATCCGAGAAAGGTGGGAAATGGCTTAGTGGTCCACGAAATGGGCGGTTACATGAATTCAAACCAGTTCGCTTAATTCAACCGAAATGAGTTCGCCATCTTAATCCAAAATCAAATAAGCTCGCACTTCAATAAGATATTAACTGCGAACTTTTATCGAGTAGGAAACAGTTCGCCTCGAATCGTGCTACAACATAGTTCGCTTACTACAAAACAATTTTTGTTCGCTCTCTTTAAGCTGTTCACACTCACGGTTCATAATCTTGATTCGAACTGACTAAGAAGTCCGGTTCACCAGAGTTCGACCATATCAAAAGCCACTCTAAATAATTAATACAGTACTAGGTATCTAGTAATTAGTGATTCTGATTTTAAAATGGGGATAGCCGCATTTCAATTTGTAATGCTGTCGATTAGTTCCAATTTCTTGACTATATTTTACATAGTAAGCAACCACTAAAAGATTAGCTTTTATATTAGTTTTGAACCAATCGTGTTAATAAATTGATTTATAATTTAAAGCACTATAATAATTAAAAATTAATATGAATGTCGTTGATTAGACGGCCAGTTGATAGAGTATACATGTATTATGTGAATTTAGATTTTCTAATTCCATTTTCTCGTAACTCAACTTATATCTTTGTCGAATTATGTAATTTTGACTATTAATAATTTATCAAAATTGTTGTCAAATTATGAAAATGATACGTGAGTGGGCTATTAAAATTCATTAATTAATGACATTAAATATAACACCCAAATTAATAGTTAATTAGGATTTACTGTTTTGTGTATTTATTTATTTATGTATTCTTAAATCAAGATCATTAATTGAGGTGGTGAAATAAACTACTTTTAACTCAAGGATTTTTTGTTTTATTTGTCAACTTACTAAGTTAATATATTAAGAAGCAAGAGGTGGAAAGTTAAGAGCATCAGTGGATTAGTCACCATCCTTAGCCATGTAAGATGACACTTAGCATTTCTCTCTCTCCGTAAGGTATTGACACATTACTTAGGCTATTCTAGTTTCCATTCCCTTTGACCAAAAAGCAACAATAGTGCAATAAAAGCAACTTGGAAGAATGAAGGGTGAGGTGAAACACATATTTTGAAAAAATGTTAGGATATTCTCCCTCTTCCCCTCGCCTTCTCTGTCTCTCTCGTTTTTCCCTTTATAAGCCATCACCTGTCACCAACGCTCATTTTTCCAAACAATACGAGCTATCTTCCCTTACATTCAAAAGTTCTTTCTACGAACCTATTCCACCGACCCCTATTTAAGAATATTTTCAATTAGAATTCTAATTCGATTATAAATAGTCTTATTTAGCCGCTAAGACGAGTTTTATATATCTTGTAGAAGACGCAGACGAAGGACCCCACTAGTTCCCTGAACGCATTGCAGTTTTTCCGATATGTTATTTGACTGAGGTGGGGGTAATTTACTCGCTTCCACGTTTATGTTTCCTAGTGATTTAATGTGAAGTTATGTGCCTATGTGAATAAAATGTTTTAATCTGAGCGCCGCAATATATATTTTACTACGTGACGCAAACGAATGTGTGTTATTTGCAAAGTGAATGAATGTGTTTATATTAACGAAATGTCTCCAAGACGGCTCAGAACCGCACCTAGGTGGCTCAGAAACACAACAATGTTTTTCAAGGCGGTTCAGAACCGCACCAAGGTGGCTCAGAACCACAAAAATGTATTCAAGGAGGCTTAGAATCGCAACTACATGCTTGAAGAATTATGTCTATGTTTCCTTTTATATTTTAACTGTTCACAAGACCTACCCCATTGAGTATCCTTATACACTCAAACCCCTTAAGTGATTTTATTTTACAGGCTGCAGCCGTTCGGAAGGGGAGTGAAAGAGGTGCGTATTATTTTGTTTGTATAGAAGATTTTATTTTGAAATCCTTTGGAAAGCTTAGTTTGCAAAGTTGTATAGTTTTAGTTATGTAACAACAAAGTAAAATATTTTTCTTCCGCTGTGTACGATTTACGTTTTATAAAATAGGAATGTTTGAAATAACTTACCTTTATTTGCAAATTTAAGTTTACCTTTGGAAATTTATGTTTTAACGAGTTACTAGACACCCAAATGAAAATTTATTAAACTCTTTATTCTGCAATATTGCAAAAAGGGGTATGACATATCTCATATAAAAAAACAAAAATAGAATTATTTAACAATTTCAATGTGATAAATGACATTTAAATAAAAAATTCAATCTCATAAATGAGAATCTTTTTCAAGAATACAAATGTAAATCTTAATATGAAATTACAACAATCACTTACTCGACTTCCTTCATTCGGACCAAAACATACATCACAACCTCTTCACCTCCAACCTTCATTAGTGCTTTAGCTCCACTTCCTTCTAGACCAAAATAGACATCACAATTTCTCCACAATCAACCTTGATCCCAAATCACAAAATAAAAACTAAATTAATTTGAAATCAATTAATATAAAAACAATACTTAAACACTAAAAAATATGGGGATTCTATCTCCCTCACTACCTCAATATATTCACATCATATAACCAACATTCAGTTGTCAGATTTTGATAAACACATAATTTGAGCAACAACTTATTTATATGCCAAACATATAAATAAATGAGAAATCAGAATTCTGCAAATATTACACTGCAAAGCATTAAAGAGTTTATTTCTCTCATTTTCTCTTACATCAACTATTTTATATATTTATGATTAAATCATATAAAATAAAAATGAAATGAAAAAAATAGAAACAAATCGATAGTGGTATTGGCTCTTCGCTGTCAACAAAAACAAAGAACATAAACTATTTAAATTGAGAAAAATGTTTCAAGGTGAAGCCAAACAACATGTGCAAATCAACACTGGAATATTAATATGCATTTATACAAAAAAAACATAGATATTTTTCTCATATTAATGAATCCATAAATTTATCAATTCAGCCACTTAATTCACCAACTATCATTGTACAACAAAAAAAGGAAAATGAAGATAATCACTGTACAACAAAAAAGGAAAATGGAGAAAAAGGATAGAGTCAGTATGATTGAGAGATTTCTGTCCAACTCGAAACAGAAATACAAAAATTTGATAGTATGGAAAAAGCGAAAATCTCTGAATCTTGAAGAGAATTTAGAAAATTTTATGAAAGAAAAAGTGTCGGAAGTGATAACTGAAAGTTAGAGAAATTTATGGGATAGATATCGCGAGAAAGAGAACTGAATTTGAGACAGGTTTCTTTCAGGAAATATTAGTTTTTATATATGGATAGATAAATAAATAATAAATAATAAATTTTGAAAAAGAACCTGTTTAAAAAAAAAAAACGGTTTTAGATTGACTTCTGTTATTATATATATATATATATATATATATATATTAACAAAAAATTTAAACAAAATTTTTTGAAAAGGAAGGAGTTTTCTGATTGCGGGTGAGATTTATTTTGAACCTGTATACAATTTTTAATTAAAATTAACAAAAAATTTGAAAAAGATTTTTTGAAAAGGAAGCAGTTTCTGATTTTGATTTTTAAGACTTGCGTGAAAGGAAAAGGAAGCGGTTTTGTGATCCTTATTTTTAAAACTTCAGTATAATAAATTCTTTATTTTTTATTGTTCTTAGAAATGATGAATTACGAAATTATCCTTATATTTTTAATAGAATTATCATTTTATCTAATTGACTTCTGTTATTATATATAATAATAATATACATTTCAATCTTTATTTTATCAAATAAAATTTTGTAGATATTGATTAAAGTTAAGAAAACTAGGTTTTTATTATTATATTGTTAACATTTAAAATTCTTATATGATCAAGCAAATACATGCAGGGTAAGCTGCTAATAAACTAGAAGAGCATACGGTGAACCAATCCAATCTAATATTAATGAATTATTTTGTTTGTTGTTTTGGTGCAATCAGAATGATCATCAACGGCGTAAGCGCCTACGTCATCAATTTTGGTTTGATTTTATTGGATTTGTCTATGGACTATGATGATGATTCAGTCCACTTTTTATTCAGCTCGTAAAGTCCTTTTGAAAAATCAATTAAACAAATATACATTCGACAAAAAATTCTCATTGGTTCCACTAAATACATATATATCATTGGTGGGAATTGTTTTGAAATATTAAATTACATATTGTATATATCAACAATTTTTAGTAAAATTTTCATGTTCATTACGGTTTTGTATCAATTTACTTGCGCTACGTACATTAGTGATGAGCATCATAATTGTACTCATGATGGGTAACAAAGCATTTTCTTTAACTAACTTTATTTTAAATATTAGAAATAAATTACAATGGAGTGAGTACAATAATGACACATTTACTATTACAGTATACGGTTGTAAAAAGTAATTATTGAAAGTCCTTTATTTTTTTAATTTTTACCAATTTGTATTACTTATTATATTAAAATATATTAGTCAATCATTTAGAAAATATTATTTGTATAACTAAAAGCTTTAGTATACATGCTGAAAAGTATTAATGTATATACATACTAGAGAGATGTAAGGTGAAAAGTATTATATATTCTTATTATATAAAAAAAGTATTGGTTATTTTACTAAAAATAATCACGTGTTTTCTCGATTAAATATATTACTTGTTTTCCAAAATTTGTTACTTGTGTTTTGTGAGCTATTTCTTGTATATCAAAACAGTATTGTTTATATATTTGAAAGATATTGATTGTATAATTGAGATGTATTACTACTTTTATTGTCACTTGTTAAATATCCAAAATTTATTACTTGTTTTACTAATTTGTACCAAATTAATGAGAAATCTATTGTAGAAATTATTATGCTTAGTATATAGCTGAAATAAATCAAATTAATCACTATTAATATTTTTAAATTACAATTGGGGGTGGGGACTCGAACTTGAGACCTTGCTCAAGATGAATATTGTACCTAGACTAAACCTATGGGTACACTATCAATATTTTAACTTACGAAAGCCTTCAATTAAAAATAAATAAATCTGCAAGGTTAATTTAAAAAATAACAATATTATTGAGTAACCTTAACCCTCGAATACCTAGTTCAAAGTCTCCAACCGTGAAAATATTATATTTTTACAACTTAATTTGTACATCAAAAACAAGAAATATCTGATCATCACCAGCTCATAAAAATGTTCAAATTCCATCACAACTATCTCTTCCAAAAGGGCTATAATATCTTCAAATTAATCTTGAAGACTTAATTATTTAATTATTCTCATCAATTTGATAGAAATTGAATAAATTATATTTCGTTACATTGTCAAGAAACTAATGTTAGATTTTACACTCTAACAACTGAGTAAATTGAAAGTTTGGTTTATTGAAGAAAAACAAAACAAAAATTGCTATACCTCAAAGAAAAGAAAATAAATGAAAAGACTTTAATATATTTAAGTTAAAATATTTTATTTGTATTTAGGTAATCATATTAAAAAACAACTAACCTTTTCATAGTCCTTTAGACAATTAAATAATAGACATCAAAATATTAGCCTATTAATTAGTTAATTATATTTACTAATAGTAAAAAAAAAAAAAGACATATATAATAAAATTTTGATTGAGAAGGAAGAAAGAAACTCGTGCATTACACGGATCTTATCTAGTATGAATATAAATTGAAGAAGCTAGTAAAACAAAATTAAAATACTGGGAAAAAATATAAAATGAATTTAATATAGATAAATGAAATGTATGTGAGGTAGGTCATAATTGAAAAAAAAAAAAAAAACTTGTGTAATATTATATTTAATTTATAAATTATTAAATGTGGTCTGAGATGTCAGAAATATAATAAAAATTTGAAAGTAGAAAATTATAGGAAATTTCACATGATTTTCACTTTTCAGCCACCCATTCCCCCTACGCTATGGAACTAAAACCCCTCTCTATATACATATATAGCAACTAGCATATTCACACTAAACACAGATTTGCAGTCTCCATTTCTTGAGATTGAAGGCAGGAAATTGACGAACTTTCAGGGATGCATGGGCATGGGCATGGGCATGGCTATGGAACTGAAAGAGCTCCTCTTCTTAACCGACATGTAAGCTTTGTTTCTGATGATTTTTCTCTGTCTTTCGTTTTGTTTAATTTTGAGGGCTTATTGACTTCGAATCGTGTCCAGATTCATTTTTCTGCAAAAGAATTACAGGCACTTCTTGTTTCAGTATTTACTTGTGTAAATTGTTGAAATCTTAAGTTAATTTGGATGCTATGATTTTGATTTTTGCATAGTATTTATAATTTATATATTGGGGGATTGGGGGTGGGGGGTGTTCAAGACCTTATGTTATCAACTTTGTTTGCTTTTAGTATAAAAAAGCAGTGTTGCAATCAGTTGAAGGAAACTTTTCTATGAAATGTTCTAATTCTGGAGGTTTTGGTAGGCAAAGAAATTCTCACATTGGAAAAATATTACTAAGGTCATGGCAATATAATGAATTAGAATATTTTCCTTTGATATGAGGCATTTTGGGGAAATCCATAAACAAGTGAATATATATCATATGAATGTGGAGTTTTCAGCTCATTATCGAGCCCTAACATGAGGGAATGTGTTATGTGAAGCAATCAGAGTTATACTGCATTTTGTGATGATTTGATTTTTTTGTGTAATTTTGTAATGATTTGAACTGTAATGTATGTTGGTTACATTGTACTTCTTTCCTAATTCTCTGATTTCAATTAGGGCGGAAGAAAAAGATCTGGTGAAGAAAATGGTCAGTTGACTGACCTTGAACATGGAGATGCTATACCGGTATTATGGAATCCCTTTAAACTGTTGTATATGATATTTAGCCTTACATTATACTATGTGTAAGGAGCTAACCTTGTTCTTGCATATACAGGCGGCAAATGTGGGCTTTGGTAGAGTACTATCACTTGTAAGATGGTGTGAATTGTATAGATTAATTAGTTAAATTTCATAGATTTCTTCTTTCTTAGGTGTTTCACATGAAATTTTGTTGTCAGGCAAAGCCTGAAGCTATCAATTTGGTTATTGCCACAGTTGCTCTGTTGATTGGGTCCACATCTAGTATATTGGTGGTAATGTGCTAAAAGCTATTTTCAACTTCTGCAAAATAACTCAGCTACTACCTTGACTCCCCCCCCCCCCCCCTCTCTTTATAATGCTTCTTACTTTGCAATATGAATTTTGCAGCCAAAGTTCGGAGGGGATATTATTGATATTGTTTCAGGAGACATTCAAACATCCGAACAGAAATCTAAAGCTTTGAAAGCTGTCTACAGTACAATCCTTGAGATATTTTTGATCGTTATAATCGGGTATGCTTTTTAGGTCTGGTGGGGACTCGTTTTTCCCTTTTTGTTATGTTTTAGTTTTTCGTAACTTCATCCAGATAAATATGGGAAACTGTTTTAAGTTTATATAAAAAGATTTAAGCCTTTGTAAATTGTATTAATGTTTAGAGTGGTGCTTCTTCAGACATCTTAGATTTCTGATTCATGATTGCTTTTTCTTAAATTGTATGTTCAGGTTCATTTTTAATTTGATAAAGCATTCTTTCCTTCAGTTCAATTTGCACAGCAATTCGAGCATGGTTGTTTTCATCTGCCAGCGAGAGGGTTGTTGCTCGTTTAAGAAAGAACTTGTTCAGTCATCTTATTCACCAAGTAAACACCTTTTACCTTGTGGGCTGACTTCTTGGCTAAGAGATTTGAATTCTGTTCCTTGACACTCTTTAAATGTTGTAGGAGATAGCGTTCTTTGATGTTACACGAACAGGGGAGCTCTTAAGTAGATTGTCTGAAGATACCCAAATTATAAAAAATGCTGCAACGACCAATCTTTCAGAGGCTTTGAGGAATCTTTCTACTGCATTCATTGGTCTTGGATTCATGTTTACAACATCATGGAAGTTGACATGTAAAAAAATGATCATTAAAAAAGAGAATATTAAACACAAGTTGTTTTTTTCCTATACTTTCTTTAGTAACTCATCTACACTTTACAGTGTTGGCTTTGGTTGTTGTTCCGGTCATATCGATAGCTGTACGTCAGTTTGGTCGCTATCTTCGGGAACTCTCTCATAAGACTCAAGCTGCTGCAGCAGTGGCTTCTTCTATTGCTGAGGTGCCACATATATAAATAATTTCTCCATTTATTTAATTATTTTACTCCATCACCTTAATACTCCATTCAGCATTTTGTTGTTCACCCTTCCCAATTAAGTATAAGATCATAGAAGTAGATGGTCTAGTGAATTTAGAAAAGATTGCAGCACAAAGATTGCTGTTGATGTTGAAATAAGTTTCTCATCCTAGAAATGTTCAAATTTGTTTTCGCTAGATATATTAAATTAGCATTAATTATATGATGATGGGAAAGGTTAGAAATTGATGGTCTATGCTGGTTTCTTAACTTAACACATGTTGCTACTATGAAGGAAACATTTGGTGCCGTACGCACAGTGAGATCTTTTGCACAGGAGGAATATGAGATTTCACGCTATTCTGAGAAAGTTGATGAGACACTGAAGCTTGGACTAAAACAAGCTGTGAGTTTCCTAATGTTACTGTTTTGTCCTGCAAAAGTTTTGTCTTCTAATGTCTTATCTTTCTTCTCTGCAGAAAATTGTTGGTTTCTTCTTCGGAGGTCTTAACGCTGCTTCAACGCTATCAGTCATTGTAGTAGTAATCTATGGTGCCACTCTGACTATCAAAGGCTCAATGACTACAGGATCTCTTACATCTTTCATTCTGTATAGCTTAACTGGTAATTTCCTAAATTGGTGTGTACTAAATTTGTAAACATTTGTATTTTAGTTAATCAACCATGTCTAAAAATCTCCTACCTCCATTATCCTTATTCCCCGTACTTTCTCAGTTTCTTGATTCACCATACCATTTCCAGTTGGATCGTCAGTATCTGGATTATCTAGTCTATACACAGTAGCCATGAAAGCTGCTGGAGCTAGTAGGAGGGTTTTTCAGCTTTTAGATCGTGACTCTTCCATGCCAATATCAGGGAAAAAGTGTCCCCTTGGGTTAGTTTTCAAAGTGATGCTCATTATTTTATTGTTTGTTTACTTTCTTATAGTGTTAAGTGGCACTAGATTAACATATTATTTTGACTTGAACACTTCATTTAATCACCTAATTAACCTTATTCATTTTTTTCCTTCATTGTAAGGACAGTTGTCTAATATACATCATCTGGAAAAAGAGTTTTTCATAAATTATAGTGCCAGAAAAAGAAAATATAGTTGCCTGCTCCATGAAAATACAAATCAATGATCAAATTTTGGCTGTGTTATTACTTACCAAGCGTGAACTGTTTATTATGACTTAATCATAGTTCCTTTTTCAGTCTATTAAATTCGCTTTAACTTCCCAGTGATTGAAAACTGCTTGACTTTGATATCACAAGATAGTCATAACATGTTTATTACAGAGATCAAGATGCAGAAGTAGTGCTGGATGATGTTTGGTTTGCGTATCCATCACGACCTAATAGTATGGTCCTGAAGGTATTATTTGTATCTCCATTTCTCTGTTAAGATCACTCTAATTGTTTCAAATCTTATACTAGGGATTTATACATTCTTGTGATTTTAGGGAATAACGTTAAAATTAGAAACTGGTTCAAAGGTTGCACTGGTAGGTCCAAGTGGTGGTGGAAAGGTACTACTTCGTCACTTTGATGTTTCCTTGTAAAAATCAATCATGTTCATGCCATGCCTTGCCATTAAAAGTATAACAGTAAGATTTTACTAGCCCTAACCAAAGCACACTGTTAAGATCTTTTTATTTTTATTTTTTTACTGCAGACAACGATAGCAAACTTGATAGAGCGATTTTATGACCCTACTAAAGGAAATATTATGGTGAATGGGGTTCCTTTGGTTGAAATATCCCATGATCATCTACACAGGAAGGTAACTTTGTCACTAAAAGTATCGTCTTCAAAAACATTTTTGATCCCTATCTTGCTATATATTACTCAATATTATATTATAACATGGAATGCTGTATAGCTTTCTGTATATTTACCATAGTTTTGAATTCTTAAATATGCAGATTAGCATAGTAAGTCAAGAACCTGTTCTTTTCAATTGCTCGATTGAGGAAAATATTGCCTATGGATTTGATGGGAAAGCAAGCAGCAGCGACATAGAAAATGCAGCAGTAAGTTCCAATATTTCACCACTGTCAATATCCACAACATACATTGACCATGTTTCCACTTTGCAACGAGCAGAAAATGGCGAACGCTCATGAATTCATTTCCAAGTTTGCTGAAAAGTACAAAACATTTGTTGGAGAACGTGGGGTGAGGCTCTCGGGTGGTCAAAAGCAAAGAATAGCCATTGCTAGAGCTTTGCTGATGAATCCCAGAATCCTACTTTTAGACGAGGCAACTAGTGCCCTGGATGCTGAAAGTGAATACCTTGTTCAGGTGTGTTGTGATTCATCTTTTTACGTTACTACTTTAAGTGAGTGAGGTGTGTTGTGTTGTGATCCTGTTTGGACTATGTAGGATGCGATGGATTCTCTGATGAAGGGCAGGACAGTGTTGGTCATAGCTCATAGGCTATCGACTGTGAAAACTGCAGACACTGTAGCAGTAGTTTCTGATGGTCAGATAGTGGAAAGCGGGACGCATGATGATCTTCTCAGCAAGAATGGTATTTACACTGCATTGGTTAGGAGACAATTACAAGGACCAAAACCTGAAATCTAGGCAGTGAGTGGGTGTTGTGAAAGCCATATTTGAGACTGACTGATAATGATATGGAAACCAATGCTTTTCCACTGATCATATCTGTTCTTGATATGGGCATATATATATTCTTTGAGATCAAAGAGTACCCTTATTCTTCTGGTATGACACTAGTATGTATAGGTATGGATCCCATACCAGACCCTTCAACTACTTAAAAACATTAATAATGCTTCATATCATATGGTGAGTGTTTGCCTGAGCTTATGAGTTTTTCAAAACATCTTATAAAGGCTTTAAGAAAACTTTGAAATGTTCTACTTAATTGTATGAACTTTTAATTAGATGCATCTTATGATATTGGACAAATTCTAGCCTACACGTGTTCGAAATCAAGAGTTAGGATTTCTTGGATACTATAAGATGCATCATATTTAAAGTTCATGTGATAAGATGTGATGTTTCAAAATTTAGACAAAAAAATGTCAATTAGTTTGATTGAGAAAATGTTTTTAATCTTAAACCCAATGCAAAATTTAGTAAATGCATGATTTCTGGCATAAAATGATATGAAGTTAAGCCCCAAAATACCTATAACTCTGGTCATCACACAATCTACACCTTTATAAAGGTGAGATACCACTTGAGCTACAAGCTTGTGGTTATCATATATAATTGTGTGTATATAACGATAATTAAGTAGCGATAGTTAGATTGTGAAGGTATATACTAGAAGTTATATCACGAAGTTCACTAGTTAGATTAGAAAACTCATTAGATCTCGAAACTTGGTTAGATCACGATGGTATGTAGCGATAGTTAGATCATGAAGGTACCATATGTTAGACCACGAAACTCATATGTTAGATCACGAAATCCATATTAGATCTCAAAGCTTGAAATTAGATCATGATGGTTAGGTAGTAACACGAAACTCGTGTTAGATCACAAAGCTAAGTTCATGTTATATTACGAAACTCATGTTAGATCACGAAGATAGATTAGATCACAATGCTCATGTTAGATCTCTCAAGGGCATTTTAGGCATTTAATATAGTTATTGAATTCTATAACAGAATACAAGTTGGCCAAATCAGTAAGCTGGCAGAATGCTGTTTCAGCTTACTGTTTCAGAGTTACAGTATGAAGCGGAAAATACAAAGATAGAGTTTCTTTTGAAAAACGTTTTTTCTTCGAAGTATGGTTTTCTCAAACTTGTTTATGCAGTATGAGCAAGATGGATATATAATGCAACACGTAAATAGAAAGTGATAAAGCACACAAAGGTTTATAGAGGTTTAAAGGTAGTGTAATCCTTCTACGTCCTCTCTTCTCCTTCACTAAGGAGGAACTTCAATCAGGAAAGTTCGCTTTACAAGACTTGTCTTTACAAACCAACTCCCAACAAATTAACACCTACTAGAATCAGAAAGATTCTTAGGCTAATCCCACACAGGGTCGACTAACTCACACAGAGTTACAAGCCTTAAAAATACTTAAGACTAACACTCAATGAGGATCTAAATCCTTCCCACTGAGGACACCGATGAAACAATCTATCACACAACACAAAGGTTAAAAGTATATGGTTCTTCAACTAGTGCTTCGAAGACAGTCTTGAGATCTTTGAAGTTCTGGAAAAACTCGTCGGCTTGGCTTCTTCAATAAGGTTGAGTGACTGAAACTTGAGTGAAAACTTGTGTTTGATTAAGAGAGTCCGAGAGATGGTAGTTTCAGTAGTTTTCTCCAGTCAACTCCACCTTCTTAAATACTTGTAGGAAAATGTGCTCGTTGAAGAGAGACACACTCCATCTTGAATTTGAAATCCTTGATCTCATTTGATCTTCGCATTAAATGTTTTTGGAAAATGGGGGAAAATTATATGTCTTACTCTGCAGGGTATTAATGGCGCCACTCTTTGGCAACAGGTCATTTGTATGTTCTCGGTTCAGATGCCAGCACGACATTCGTTGTTTGCTAACTTCCATCTACCGGCTACTTTGATAAGGCTCAATCCTCGTATGCATTGATCTTCCTCGTATTGCAACATTAAGAATGTTGTCTTTCTGTTTCTTGATCAGGATGCAGTAACCACTTTCTGTTCTGCGCCAACTTTCTGTTCAGAACTGTCTACTATTTTGAACTACTTTCTGTTCTAATTCATCAGAAAGCTTCTCAGTTCTCCTTACTGTTTACTTTTTAGCAGTATCCGATAACGCTCATTTGCAGAATCTTGCTGCTATCAGAAACTTTCATCTTTCTGATTTCCACGATACTTCTTACTCCATCTCAAAATAGAAACTTAACAAAAACTAAGTTTTCACATAAATATCATGGAAAAATGGGGTATTCCAAATCTCTATACAAAGCTATTTTGTCTCATCAAAATCTACACATTAATATCCTAACAATTTCCCCTTTTGATGATGACAAAACCTTTACAAAAGCAGCATATACAGATGTACATAGATACATGAATTTTGTACAGAAAAGTACAAGTGAGCTATCATCAAAACTTCATAGCTCACTAGCTTCAGTATTAGTAACTTGAAAGTATATGTCAAAACAATAAAGAATAAGTTACAAGAAGTGCTTATAGATACGTCTTCACATGAATTGTAGTAAGCCGCTACTTCCTCAGGATTCTGTTCTTTTAGAGAGCTTTCTTTTCACCGAGTCATCTCCAGGTGGCTTCCCCTCTCATATCTCGTTCATTTCCACTAGTTGAGAGTTGACTCTTGATAGGTCTCTTTTAGCTTCTTCTTGATGTCAGGAGTCTCTGAATCCACCGGAGCCAGAAATCTTCACAGAATGGGATCCGTGCTCCTTGCTTAACCTTATATATCAGCTCTTTTTTAGTATCCAACTCTCCATCCCTTGCCAATTGTTCAAATATTTCTAGGGTAACAAGACATGTTGGATATCCTACAAAACGGTTAGTTTGACACAGGTGTTTGAAATATCTCAAGTACTCAAACCTTTTTAAGAGAGTGATTTCCTCGAATGTTGGGTTCCTGTTCTTCAGCAGAGACACCCTGTCAAACATCTTCATGACCCATGCAATATTTTCTTTATAGGGCCTTTGATCCAGTAGGACAGAGACTTCAACAGACACTTGATCTGGATCAAGGAATGGAGTATCTTGAGGTGGATATTTGCACAGAGCTTTATCAAATTTCTTTGCTAGCTCTAACTTCTTCTCTCCGATCACCCTAATCTTGACATCCAGTCCTCATTTTCTCTTTTCCTCTTCTCATTAGCTTTTTTCAACTGTCTCCATCTTCCTTCATCCAACCTTCTTCTTGCAGCAACACTCATATATGGTTTATCTTTCTGAACAGATTGCTGCTGCATCTGTCTGCTTTGTTGTTG
The DNA here is from genome assembly GCA_946896805.1 of Scutellaria galericulata. Classification (NCBI taxonomy): domain Eukaryota; kingdom Viridiplantae; phylum Streptophyta; class Magnoliopsida; order Lamiales; family Lamiaceae; genus Scutellaria; species Scutellaria galericulata. The sequence goes on from OX335792.1 coordinate 12,376,925, forward strand.
CCACTGCCTGCTACTCATTTTCTGAGCTGGTGTAGCTATGGTTCTGATCGTTCCTTGCTGAGTTGCAGTGCTGCCTACTGTTTTGGAAGTAATAGCCCCAACACATGTACCCCCTTCATCTTGATCGTCCTTCCTCTTCTTGGATTAGGGACTTTGGCCATGTCCAGATGTAGATCTTTTGCATTTCTTCATAACCAAAGGTTCATCATCATCATCATCATCATCTTCCTCCAAATCCTTCACAACTTCCTCAATTGCAGCATTCAACTCTTTTTCAGTTTTCTTCTTACTTTCCCCATTTTTGTCATCATCAATAGGGGCAGGTCTAGGAGATGCTGATTCAACGGTACATGCTGAGGAAAGACACGATGAAGAATCGTCCTTATTTCACCAACAAACAACTCTAGATTAGAAATCCTGTCGTTTGTGCTCTGAGCAGCACGAGCTTGTGTTGTGGCATTCTCCTGAAGTGAGTTGAGTACTAGGTTTTGTGCTGCAAGGGTGCTTTTGATCTCATCTATGGACTTATCCCTTGCTTCATTGGCATCTTGTTGCACATGCTCAACTCTCTTCCGTTCATAATACTGAGCATTCCACTCATCATTGAGCCTGCTTTGAATGCGGGAATGAAGCTCAGACAACTCCCTTCGCAGGTTCTCCATCGAGGATGAGTGAGATTTATCGCTCATGTGGATACTGTTGGCCATGTTCATCTCATGCATCTGTAATGCTCGACTAAGCCCTTGAACGACATCCATTATCCCTTGGAGGGATTGCTCTTGTGCATCAATAAGAGTCAAGGTTTTGACTTTAGCAGGTTCCGTAGCTTCTTGAATGTAAGAAACCAAAGCTTGACTCGGACTGGCTTCCTGTTGCTGTGCAACTTCTTCAGCATACTACTACATTCTTCTTCTTATAGCATCAACATGTTCCACAATCCGAAATGGCGAACCGGGTGGACTATCTCTTCAAGGACCTTCGTCATCATCATCTAAGGAATCTCCTCCATCATCATCAGGGTCCTATTCTAGAGCAGCAACTAGAGCATCTTTGCGTCCTCGAGGCATTCTTTCCTCATTTGGATTCCCTTTTATATCCTCTATCATCACTGCCTCAGCTGTAGCTACGCCCGAGGTCTTCATTGGAAAAACTGTCTCAATAGCATTCTCAGCACCATCATCTTCTCTTGCTTCAACAACTCTGGTGGCAGCATCAAGGATCTCGAGATTCTAAGCATCAAGATATGTTCACTCAATCATATGTTGTAACCCCACCAGGAAGTAGTCATCCTCTGTTCTGTCTGATTCAGTAAGTACTAACTGGATGATCTTTTTAGCAAGTATTGTCAGGATTGCAGTATCAGCATCAGTTGTATCCTGTTCGCCTTCAACATTCTATACTGCTATTGAAACCAGTACATAGAGTCCTGCCTCAACAACTTCCTCCATGGTTACTTCATCAACAATTTCTTTACTCAAGCTATCTAGGACTCTTTGAATTTTCTTTGAAGTTTCACTCTCAGATGTTATAACCATGTACTCCGAGAAATCTTCATATCGACCAACTCCTGCTAGTCGGTCTCCAATGCATCTAGGCTCAACATTGCGGAATATTGGAGAATCATGTAGACAATAGGGGATAGTGCTACTACAATATTGTGGAATGTTGGAGAATCATGACCTTCAGCAACACTGTTTCCTTTTCCAGCTTGCAACGTGTGTGGGGTGTGTCTAATTGGTTCTGCAGCACTCGCTCACAACCCCAGTCGCAACATCTGTTGGTTAGCTTCCTCAACATCGAGGTGAGCTAATTGAGCTTCAACAAGCTCAAGTTCTGATGGTTTCTTACAGTCTCGGTGGTGGGGCTCATCAATGTGTTGTTCTCCCCAACTGTCATCGATTGTTCACCTTTTGCATCCTCAAAGGTACTCTTACCTTTGTCAGCTATGTGCTTCCTCAGAATTTCTTGTCTCTCAATGATCTCTTGAAGCTTGGCCTCTCGGCAGGAATCAACATATTCTGATTGGAGTAGGGGCAATATATCAACAGAATCTGAAAGCTTGGCCCATCCAAGAACTAAGTCCTTTACTCTCAGGAAGTGTTTCCATCGCAGTAACTCTCTTCCCCTAAAGAGTCACATATGTCTCCGAGCTCATACAGCCTGAAGAATCTATCATTGATCGACTCAGCGGAATCTGTTAAGAGATTATACGCCACGTCTGAGTCGATATCACTGATGGTCTTCTCACTATCAATCCAGGCTTGGATCTCGTTGATTAGCTCGTTAGGTTCATCTCTAACCATCAGTACTTTCTGCTTCTTTGTTTGTTTCCTGGCTCTGATCCTTCGCATCTCTTTTCTCTTCTTAGCAAGCAATTTCTTTATCTTCCTTGTCTCTTTCCTGTTAAGCAGAATGAGGTGTTTCACTTCAGGCACTAGCACAAGGGCCAGACTGTTATCAACTTCCTGATCAGTAACCTTATCAGTATGCTTGGCTTTCTGAACATCATCATCTTTTTGATCAGAAGTTGTATCTGCTGCAACAGACTCATTGAGATTCTTCAATGGGTTCTTCTTCAATGGAGCTCTCTTTCTAACCTTCTTCATCGGCCTCCTTGTAGGCATATCATCATTATTATCATCAGATGAAAAAGATTCAGCAGCTCTTTTCTCAGCATCACTGTTGTGATCTGCTGCAACATTTGAGTCACTTTCTACAATCTTGCCTCTTGCAGCAACCTTCTTCTTCTTTGGTTGCTAAGCCTTCCCTACAACCTTTCTCCTGAAAAAGCCCTTCTTCGCTCCTAATTACCAAAAATGGGTGATTGGCACAACTTCTTCCACTTGGATCCCCATTTTGCAGAGAATGAGGTGATGATGATCCCAAAGCTCTTCCTAAAGGTTTTCTTGAAGGCTTCATCCCAAATCCTCCATAAGAGGAACCTACTCCAGTTGATTGCCTCTTCCTTGACAATGACAGTCATCAACCGTTGTTGGGATATTTCTAGAGTTATCTTAATAAGACAGAACAGGTTGAATAATAAGAAAACATAAGTTTGCTGAAGTAAGTTTCCACATATTACATGATCAGGATGCTAAGATGAGATCATGCAATGGTTTTCTAAATGTTAAGGAAAACCAACCTTAGAAGAATTAAGAAGACATTCTCTAAGGGTTAGCAAGCTATAGGAAACAACAAAGCCGATAAAAGGAAGAACATGCTGCAAGGAGCGGACAACAAGCTGAAGAAAATAACAAGCTGAAAGAGCGACAAAGAAAATAAAGTCTCCAAACAGAAAGCTGTCAACAAAGAAAACAGAAAGCTGTCAACAAAGGAAATAGAAAGCTGGTCAGCAGTCTACAAGGACAGAGAAGCTACAAACAGAAAGCTGACAGCATATCAAGGAAACCAGCAAGCTAGAAGAGAAGCAGCAAGCTGAGGACAGCAGGAAACAACATCAGGAAGAACATGCAGCAAGGAGAAGAAGAAAATCAACTGACATCAAACAACAACTGCATGGACTTCAACTTTGGACCTATACCGACTTAACATGTCAGCAGGAATGACAAAAGAGGTCCAGAAGCAAATTGTAGGCGCATTAAATGCACTTGTCAGGAACTACTCAGAAGCATTTAATGCGACCACAGAGAAGATCTTGGGAGATCTAAGCTTTACGTTCAAAACGGGGAAGTATTTTCCTTCAACGGATATATTCTCAAGATCTATAAATAGAAGGCGTGCCTGATTGAAGAAAAGTACTGAATAGAGTCGAGAGGAAAATCAGATATATTCCAAAGCTTCACAAGCTTATACATGTTCAGCCACTCAACCTTCTAGGAGCAACATATATCAGTTCGAGGACTACAAAATTCAAGACTGCTCCACACCAGTTGAAGAACCGTTTATTTTCCTTTAACCATTGTGTTGTGTGCGCTATGTTGTTTTAATGGCGTACCTTAGTTGAAAGGATTACATCCTTGCTAAGTGTGTAATCTATAGAGATAGATTACTTGCCCTTTATGGGTTGTGGCCTTCGACTGGAGTCAGGGACTCTAGTAGACGTAGCTTGTTAGGAAGAGGGTTGTAAAGCGAGGCTTGTAAATCGAACTGACCTAACGAAATTCCTCTTTGAGGAGGAGTAAAGTGGATGTAGAAGGCTTACACCATCTTCAAACCACTATAAACAAAAGTGTTTATACACTTTGATTGTATGCTGTATTTTACGTACTGTTTATCTATACTGTTATATACAAACATGAGCATCCTGAGAAAAGACTTCCTAAGATCATGATAAAAAAGAAACGGTTTTCCAAAAAGAACTCTATCAAGTTTATTCCGCTGCGTAACATTCCGATATCGGATCAGGAACCTGATTAAGCCTTAGGCCAGGTTGCTGATTCGAGGCAGGTTACTGTCCCTATGTCAGGAACCTGTTATAACAGAAAAATTTTAAAACAAAGAGTTTGCAAAATCGACAAAATCGATAGAGGTTCATTCACCCCCTCCTGAACCTCTGAACACTTGGGACCAACAAGTGGTATCAGAGCAAGTTAGGTTAAAAACCAACTTGACTGGTAACCAACCCAGATCCACCTTTTGCATTTGGATTAAACTTATTTTATTTTAACGAGACCAAAATTCATGATTTTAGTATAAGCATGTAAAACTCATCATTCAAGTAGCTGACAATCTCTATAAGATCTTATTTTGTAGGATCAACTACTAATGACCAAGAATTTCCATAACAGAAGTCTTTCTAACGATCTGTTGTGATCAACAAAGCATAAACATAGGGGGAATCTTATCTAAAATCAGTACTGAATGACACACTGACTCAAACAAACATACACATCCAGAAATCAAGTTGCTGAGGAACCAATCAGTGGATCTTCAAAGATATCAATCAGATAAAGATCAGACAGGAACCTATGACATTCAAAAGTAAAGAAATCCAAAGGAATATATGCTAAATTCCACTTTTCACATGCTCAGGATTCAGACAGTCCAGAGATCTTGGCGAATGAGTAAAGAATACTTGGAGGAAGCAAGGAGAAAACTGTCTAGGCAATACTGCAAATAAATGACGAAGACAAAAGAAGTAATCTTCATCAGTAGAAAGGATAAACAAGTGGTGTCGACCTGAGAGAAGTACCCACCCAAGAAGAAGGATGCACAATCTAAAGAGGAAAAGGGGAATACTGTATCTCGTAGTATACAAATTCATAGTCGTGCAAACATAAACTAATAGGGTCAATCTATGAGTGGTGTCGACAAAAGTACATTAATGATTAAGCTGTTGATAAGGAAATCGAACAGGTTGCTGAGGTGACTAAAGTTGCGACTATTAGAGTAAGCTGAAGGACACTAAGGAAGCAACACAAGCTAAAGTCATTTCCATTTCCAAAGAAAAGACAAGATGACAGTCTCCTGAAAAGAATCCAAGAAAGTGAAATGCTAAAACTCTGAGAAGAACAATCTCAGGAACAAGAGCTTAAGAGAGCTCTTATGAGTAAGAAAGTATGAGTTCCTTAAGTAAGGGGGAACTTATACAGAGCTTAAAAAGTTTTCTTAAGGATACTAGATCTTTCAAAGAACAAGATTTCTCTAACAATATCTAATTTCAGGACTCATTAAGAACCACACAAGTTGCCTCCAGTAGATAATCGAGAGAAGGTTCCACAATTATCAAAAGAAAGCTCAACTCACGAAGAAAAGGAAAATTCTCTATTAAGCCATGAACAGGAAAAAGGAGCTGAGCAACCTGATGACAGAAACCAAGAGAAAGATCAAAAGAAAGTCATCAAGAAGAAAGTCCTACATGATTAATCAGTATCAATCTCTGAAGAATAAGAAAGAGAAGAGCCCTTAAAGCAAAGGGGGAACCTACGAACATCAAGCATACTCTACAGCTCTCCCTGACACTTTGACATGTTACTGACTCTCAAAGGAAACTGATTCCTATGAACAGTATCCTACCTCAGAAACCCATTGTTGAAAAAGAGGTTGCTGAGAACAGTATGTAAGGTCCAACAAATGGTATCAACGAGCAGAGGATAACAACATCGACCAACAAGTATATCATGCAAGAATGCTGACCGATCAATAAGGGAGGGAGCTGATGATCGAATCCTACAAATAATACCAACCAACAAGATGAGTGATATCATCCAACAAGTGATATGGGAAGTGAAGAAGGGATCTATCAATCGAAGACTTTGGGCAAGAATGCTGTTGAGACAGCTTCTAGGAGGATATAGAAGGGAATATCAAGTGGAGCAGCATCACAGGAGAAAGCTAACAAAGATATCAGCATGCTCTTAGCAAATGACATTGATTTAAGTGATATCAGCAAGCTCTCAACAAGACAATGTTCATAAAACAACATGCTCTTCACAGAAGAAGTGATGGGCCTCTACAGTCTCGATCCAAGAATATACAGTCATGATGAGTATCTTTGATCTCGATATGTGCAAGAGATCTAGAGAGACGGCTTACCATCACATCAACAAAAAGGAAGATCTACCTTTTTAGAAGGTAAAAAGGTGGTTGTGGAACTCTATCCAAGTTAAACCGACAAGTGGCGGTACCAAATTACAAAAAGGCCCCTCCACCTTTTTAGAATCAATCGTTAGATCGTGTGTTTCATCTTCCAACCGTAGATTCAAAAGAACCGATCACATTCTTCAGCCTATAAATAGCCGATTCTTCACCATTCTTCTACAGATTCACCACTCACTTAAATCTTCAACAAGCAACAAGTTCTCATGTGAGTCGATTTGTCCAGCAAAAAGAAGAAGATGGAGACTCAAGAAGGCAGAGAAGGAGATGGAGATGAAGACGATGATGAAGACAATTCTCTGTTAATCTAGAAGCAGAGAAGGTCTTCAGAAGAATAGAGTGTAGAGGCTCTGTTTGCCAAGAAGCAGAGAAGGTCTTCAAATAAGAAGACGGGCCTCTACAGAATGGACGCTATCAGAAAGGAGCCAGCGTCCATCCTCCATTCAACCATGACACAGGGCTGACCTCATCTCAACAGGAGAGATGAGGTACTGAGGATCATGAGAGAACTTCCAATCAAGATGAAAGTTATTATTTCATGCGGCTCCTCTTCGGACATTGGGAACCAAAACCCAAACAAGCTAAAGGGTGGAGGCTACCTGTTCGAGGAAACTATGTCAGAACAAGTATCTGATCATCCACCGATCAGGTACTTGACCTCCAGACACCTCTCATTCGAGATCTTATTCCCTTAGGTAGGAATAAGAAGAAGGAACCTTGAGAAGAAAGAAGAAAGTGTCAGACAAGAGGAACCTGACGGTCAACCTTGACTTTGTACCTCCATCCCTGAGCAGCAGCTGGAGAATGATGACAGAAAGGGGGAAGAGTACATAAAGTCAAGAGTCACTACTGAAGCCTTATTGAAAGGGGAAAGCAGTTGCTAATGGCGATCAGGAGTCACCTACCATTTGGAGCAACGAACAGAGCAACAAGCTGACCATTCAAGAAGAAGGAGATTTGATTAAAAGATGCAGGTTGCTGATGCAGAGACTACATACGATATAGAGAGGGAGAAGAAGATCTCCCTAGTGGAAAAACGTGGAAGAAGCAAACTGAAGAAAGAAGTGAAGCCATACCAACTGACATCAAGCAGCAACTGCATGGACTTTAGCTTTGAACCCATACCGACTTGACAGGTCAGCAGGAATGACAGAAGAGGTCCAGAAGCAAATTGTAGGCGCATTAAATGCACTTGTCAGGAACTACTCAGAAGCATTTAATGCGACCACAGAGAAGATCTTGGGAGATCTAAGCTTTACGTTCAAAACGGGGAAGTATCTTCCTTCAACGGATACTTTCCTCCAACGGATATATTCTCAAGATCTATAAATAGAAGGCGTGGCTGATTGAAGAAAAGTGTTGAACAAAGTCGAGAGGAAAATCAGATATATTCCAAAGCTTCACAAGCTTATCCATGTTCAGCCACTCAACCTTCTTGGAGCAGCATACATCAGTTCGAGGACTACAAAGATCAAGATTGCTCCACACTAGTTGAAGAACCGTTTATTTTCCTTTAACCATTGTGTTGTGTGCACTAGGTTGTTTTAATGGTGTACCTTAGTTGTGAGGATTAGATCCTTGCTAAGTGTGTAATCTATAGAGATAGATTGTATGCTGCATTTCACTTACTGTTTATCTATACTGTTGCATACAAACATAAGCATCCTGAGAAAAGACTTTCTAAGATCATGATTAAAAAGAAACGGTTTTCCAAAAAGAACTCTATCAAGTTTATTCCACTGCGTAACATTCTGATATCGGATCAAGAACCTGATTAAGCCTTAGGCCAGGTTGCTGATTCGAGACAGGTTGATGTCCCTAGGTCAGGAACCTGTTATAACATAAAAGTTTTAAGAGAAAGAGTTTACAAAATCGACAAAATTGATAGAGGTTCATTCACCCCCTCTGAACCTCTGAACACTTGGGATCAACAACCGTATCCAAAGATCTGTGCATCTGTCAAAACTTCTACATCTGCCTTTAATAGAGTATGCGCAGATGACATGAAGAAGCTCGTACTCTGGCTTCAGCTTCTTCTTCTCAAAGCTCTTCTTCAACGGCTCTGAGATGGAATCCTATTTGAACAGATTCCAGCTTTCCTCTATAAACTCATAGCCATACTTCTCAAGCTCTAAGGGTTGTAGGGCATCGAAGAAAATGTCGAAGATGGAGGCGATGTCCTTCGTCGTCAATGTATACTCATTTCCATCAGGATCCATCCTAAAAAGGATCGTCTTCGAGTCGTTGGATAACTCGGTAAAAACATAAAACTTCTGACAGCCCGTTGTAGCGTGTTGTGAGAAGGCTAGAGATGTCGCTCTTCTTAGTGTGACTCCAAACCTTGGAGATAACATCCTTATCGTAGATGCTCTCCTCTCCGAGCAGAACGTCGACGTTGACCAAACGTCCTTCTAACACTATTGTTTCCCTTCCACTAGCCATTGATGAATGTATGAGAGAGATCTCTAAAACTATAAGAGAGAAATGTAGATAGGCACTTTGAATAAAGAGAGTCAGTTTTAACTTTTCGAGAGATAAGTATAGAATGAATAGTAGATTGGGAGATGATGAACAATCTTATATTTCAAATAAGAGATGGTTTTTGATCAACGGTTACAATCAAATGACTTATGTAAAAGATGCAAAATCTGATAGTTGAGATAAAAAGATGGAGGGGCCTTTTTGCAATAAGCGAAACTTCTGGTGTCAGACCGATAATTTACATCTATTCATCTTCTGAAAAAGCGGATTTTACATTAAATGTGAGATGCCAATTTTGCCACTTAAATGATTAGTGTTTAAGGGGTTACTATTCCTAATATGAGGTTGCAGATCTTCTTAAATGTTGTTATAATAAATACTGTAAACTGCTTGCACTATCCTGTTTGCAGTTGTATCCTGATTGCAACTGTATTATGAAACAAAATACTGAGAAACTAAATATTGTTCAGTTGTATCCTGAAATACAGAGTATTTCAATACTGAAAGCTGAGATCCTGCATACTTCCCCCTTACTTCCTGCTTCCTCTACTGAGAAACCTATCTCCTTCCATTCTTCATAACTTGATAATCCCAAGTTCATTCCTAAGCATAGAAAACCTTGATTCACATAGGGGTTTTGTGAATATATCTGCCAACTGCACATCAGTATGCACCTTTTTAAGCACAATATATTTATTGTCTACATGATCTCTAATAAAATTATATCTCACTTCAATGTGTTTGGTTCTAGAGTGAAAAACAGGATTGTGTGTTATACCAATAACACTTGTATTATCACACAAAATGGGAGTTTCTCTTTATGTAATCCCATAATCCTTAAGTTGTTGTGTCCATAAAATCTGAGCTTAATAACTTCCTGTTTCTACATACTCTACTTTTGCAGTTGACGTTGCTATGGATTTTTGTTTCTTGCAAAACCAAGAAACTAGCCTTTCTCAAAGAAATTGACAAGTACCACTCATACTCTTCATTTCAATCTTACATCCTGCAAAATCAGAATCTAAATATCCCTTTAAGTTGAATCCTCCTTCATTGGGATACCATAGGCCAACATCCTAAGTACCCTTCAGGTACTTGATAATCCTTTTCACAGCTGCAAGATGTGACTCATTCGGTGTTGTTTGAAATCTTACACAAACTCCTACTACAAACACAATATCTGGTCTGCTTGCTGTAAGATACAATAGGGAACCAATCAGCCTTCTGTATCTTGTAATATCAACATCTTTTCCACTTTCATATTTGTCAAGACTGATCAATGTAGCCATTGGAATACTTACTGATGATCCATTCTCCATTCCAAACTTCTTGATCAACTCCCTGGTGTACTTGGCTTGATTTATGAAAATTCCATTGTCTAGTTGTTTAACTTGTAAACCAAGGAAGAAACTTAATTCTTCCATCATGCTCATCTCAAACTTCTTCTGCATGAGGGTTGAGAATTTTTCACATAGATCTTTGTTTGTAAAACCAAAGATAATGTCATCCACATATATCTGTATAAGCAGAATACTGTCACCATCCTATATTTTGAAAAATGTCTTGTCTATTTTCCCTTTCTGAAAGCCATTCTCCAAGAGGTATAAGGACATGGTATCATACCAAGCTCTCGATGCTCGTTTTAAGCCATATAATGCTTTCTCCAATCTGAATACTTTCTCATCCGCTTGTTCTTCGAAACCCGGTGGCTACTCCACATATACTTCCTCATATAAAAGATCATTTAGAAATGCATTCTTGACATCCATCTGATAAACATTGAAATTCTTGTGAGCAACATAGACCAATAAAATCCAGATTGCCTCAAGCCTTGCTATAGGTACAAAGGTCTCATCAAAATCAATTTTTTTTTCTTGGCAGTATCTTTTTTCCACTAACCACGTTTTATTTTGACTACTGTTCCGATTTCATCCAGCTTGTTCTTGAACACCCACTTCATTCCAATAACTCCTTGATGGTCAGACCTTGGTACTAACTTCCATACATGATTTCTTTCGAAACCATTCAGCTCTTCCTGCATCGCCTATATCCAGTTACTATCTTCAATACTTTTGGGTTCTACTTGAGATACAAAGCATGTGAAAATTGCTTCTTGAAGACTTGATCTTCTCGTTCTTACATCTTCATTGATATCTCCTATGATAAACTCTCTTGGGTGATTCCTGAGCCATGTTCTATCTGGCTCAAAACTATAAGTGGGTTGATGAACAATAACCTGTTGGTTAACAATATTACTGCGGTTATTGTTGGATTGTAGTATTTCATCTGTTTGCTATGCAGTAACCTGCGTTACTGTATTCTTGGATGTAGAGACTTCTGTTCTGTTTTCAGTAACCATATCAGCAGGTACTGGGACTCCATCAATGTATCTTACCTGGTGATCTTTGACACTCATCTGAGATACTTCTTCCTTAAGCTTGTCCAACTCAGTTGTGTCATAGTGTGGTTCATCAAACACCATATATATATATATATATTCTTTTACAACTAAGCTCATTTTGTTGAAGATCCTGAAAGCTTTACCTACTGATGAGTAACCATGAAACACTCATCCTGAAAACTCCAAGTTACAGCGTGCAGCACTGCATCCTAGTGATGTAAGCAGTAACTGACTGGCGCTGTAAGTTCAAGTAACTTGCAGAATAGTAAAGTTTTAACAGATTTTCAAAATCGACCAAGGTTCATTCACCCCCCTCTGAACTTCGGACACCACTTGGGACCAATAAGTGGTATCAGAATGAGTTGGGTTAAAAGCCAACTTGTCTGGCTACCTACCCAAATCCACCTTTGTCTCGTTGTTTTTCTCTGCATCCTAAAATCTCATTCTTACAGCATATTATGGATTCCTCTAGTCACAAGTTACCCATGTTTTCCATAGAGGAATATGACGATTGTAAGGTAAGAATGCAGGCACATCTTTCAGCGATGAATGATGAGATGTGGACGGTCATCACCGAAGGACCAATTATCCCCATGAAGGTGAATCCCATGCTCGGTAGAGAGATGGAAGAAAGAGCACAGCCACCACCCAACTTCCTAGTCAAACCAAGATAAGAATGGAACAATGAAGACATGAAGGGAACCAACCTAGACAACATGGCCAAGAATGCTCTATTCATCACCTTGGATAAATGCACATTCAGCAAAGTCAAAACTTGCAGAACGTCTAAGAAAATTTGGGAAAAGTTGAAACAAATATGTGAGGGGACAGAACTCACTAAAGATAATAAGATCTCCAACGCCACCCAATTATTTGAGCTCTTCGAGATGAAGGATGAAGAGACTCTTGAGCAACTAGATTTAAGATTCATATCCATTGTGAATGAACTAGAAGCTCTAGGCAAGCACTACACTCAAAAGGAGAAACACATGAAAGTGCTTAGAGCCCTGCCCGTGGAGTGGGATAGTAAGACCACTGCCATAAGAGTGTCCATGGATTTGAAATCCATGAGTATATTTGATCTATTCTCCGACCTCAAAACATTCGAATACGATATCAACAGACGGAGAAATGAGTCAGAAGAATCAAGCTCCAAAGTTACGGCACTAATTGCCAGAGGACCTAAAGATAAAGCAACTACCCGTTGCAGCAAGCAATCAGAAGTTGTAACTGAAGATGTTGAAGAAGATATGGCTCTTCTTCTAAAGAAATTTAGAAGATTCATGAAGAAGAAGAACAACAACAACAACAAGAGAAATGACTTCAGAAGAAGTCATCCACCTCCTCAAGTATCCCCCTCTCCACGCTCAAATATAACTGACCTTGATTTGTGCTATAACTGCAGGAAGCCTGGACATTATGCCAGAAGCTGTCCACACCCAACAGTGCACAAATATCCAGAAAGAGAGAGAGAACAGAGGAAAGAAAAGAAAAGAGAGGATAAGTACAAGCTTCGAGCTCTCATTGGAGAAATGAAAAAAGCCAAGGATACAGCAGTCTCAAAGGAGATACTGAAAGCCGCAGAATCCTCTAACAGCGACACTGAAACCTCATCTTCTGATGAAGAAGCACTGATATGTCTAATGGCAAACAGCTACGAGGATAATGATGAAAAAAAAGTAACCTCTCAACCGCTGTCTATATCAGATAAAGAGGAGCTGAACATGATCCACTCTTTAAAGAGGATCATGAGTGATTTCGAGCAGATTAACTCAACTCATGAGGAGCTAAAAGTTAAGAATGAAAATCTAAGAATTGACAATGAGATCCTCATAATCAAAAATATCGATATTGCTAGAATGCTCGTTGCATGTGAGTCTAATAACTCAAGGTGCAGTAAGCTACAAAAAGAGGTCTCAAGGCTGAGTCTGCTGGTCACTAAGCTAGAAACTGAGAAGGAGAACTTGCAATCCACGATCAGAACATTTAGCAAATCAGCTAAGGACACAAGAGAGTGCATAAGTCAAAGTAGAAGCCCATTTGAAAAACCGGGCATAGGTTATAGCATTCACACCCCTCAGGATACAGTAAATTCATCCAAGACTGTAAAATTTGTTCAAGCTGAAACTTCAATGGAGAATGAGTTACTCTGTAACCTAGAAAAGATCTTGAACAAACCAGCATTAATGGATAAGGGGAAGAAACCCCAATGCTCAGCTACATGAAGTAAGACTGCATCAAAGAACTGGCTGCAGCAGAAGCTATATGCTGTAAGCAGCAAAAAGATACAGCAACCCACAAAGTTGCAGTATAAAAAGAAGTTCCCCACCTACACTAAGACCTATGTGTCTAAACCGCAAAGAGGATATACTCAAGGAAAGTGTGGTGGAAGACCGCATCACAAAGGTGTTGGTAACACATGTTTAGTTTATGCACACACAGTTTTTAAGCAGTTTAAAAACAAAACTGCATACAGTCAGAGAACCAACAGATCTTACGGCAAAATATTGACTGTTAAGAAAGTATGGGTTCCCAAAATAACTAACCCCAAAGGACCCTTACAGAAATGGATACCTAAATCTGCTTGAGTTTGTTGCAGCAGCGATGTATAGTACATAGACAGTGGCTGCTCAAGGCACATGACAGACAGTAAAGAAGTTCTGAAAGAATTCCAAGAATGTAAAAGACCAAAGGTCATCTTTGGAGATGATTCCAAAGGAAGGACAAAAGGAAGTGGATGCCTAGTCAAAGGAAACATAAAGATCAAAGATGTATCCTATGTGAAAGGACTCAGATACAATCTTCTGAGCATCAGTCAATTTTGTGACAAAGGATACACAGTGGAATTCAACCTCAACAAATGCTTAATCAAGGATAGTACATCAAATGAAGTCAAGCTTTCAAGAATAAGAAGAGGAAACATATATCTTGCAGAATGGAACTCTTCTACTCATCCAACATGCTTATGTGGCATACAAAAAGGAAAATATATGTGGAGCTTGTCAGAAGAGAAAGCAAGTGAAAAGCTCATTCAAGGACAAGTTGCAGAGGTCATCTCACAGGATTCTAGATCTTCTACATATGGACCTTTTTGGACCAGTAGAACCAACAAGCATAAGTGGGAAAAAGTACTCATTTGTGGTAGTAGATGACTACTCCAGATACACATGGACTATATTTTTTGCTAAGAAATCAGAAACACAAAGCAAGTTACCTGACCTAATGAAAAAGATCCAAAATGAAAAAATCTTGAGCATTGTAAAGATCAGATCAGACAGAGAAACTGAGTTCACAAACAAATTCATTGAGAAATTTTGTTCTAACAATGGTATTCGTCATGAATACTCTGCTGTAAGAACACCTCAACAGAATGGTGTAGCCGAAAGGAGGAATAGAACCCTCAAGGAAGCAGCAAGGACAATGATAGCCGAGGTAAAGATACCCAAGAGATTTTGGGCTAAAGCAACCAACACTGCATGCTATACACAGAATAGATGTCTAATCAACAAGGATCTAGACAAAACCCCTTATGAAGTCTAGAATGGATATACACCAAATGTCTCACATCTACATATATTTGGATGCAGGTGCTATATCCTCAACAATGGAAAGTAGCATCTAAAAACCTTTGATGCAAAAGCAGATGAAAGAGTATTCTTAGGATACTCTGCTGTAAGTAGAGCCTTCAGAATCTTTAACAATAGATCTTTATTGGTTGAAGAATCAATCCATGTGGTGTTTGATGAACCACATTGTGACACAAAGAAATTAGAAGAACCTGCTGAGAATACTATTCCAAGGAAAGAAAGTGATGTTCCATATGCTGAAGGAGTTCTGCATACAGGAGAAGACAAAGAAGAAGAAGCTGCATCTCTGGATGCAGTAGATGATCTTACAACAGCAGAACCTCCAATCCTACATCAACATGAGGAACAACTTGGACCAATACATGTTTTTTAGCCTGACAGGACATGGCTAAGAGATCATCCTAGGGATCTTATCATTGGAGATCCATCCATAGGAGTAAGGATAAGAAGGTTCATTCCTCATAAAGCAATGTTTTTATGCTTCATATCTCAAACAGAACCTCAAAATGTTGAAGAAGCCCTACAAGATAGCAACTGGGTACAAGCCATGCAAGAAGAGTTAAATGGATTTGAAACAAATCAAGTTTGGCAAACAGTTATAAGACCAACTCATCAAGGAGTTATTGGAACAAAATGGGTCTTCAAAAACAAGCTAGATAATCTGGACTCGTTGTGAGGAACAAAGCAAGATTAGTTGCTAAAGGATATTGCCAGGAAGAAGGAATAGATTTTGAAGAAACTTTTGCTCCAGTAGCAAGGCTGGAAGCAATAAGGATTTTTCTGGTATATGCAGCTCACATGAACTTCATTGTATATCAAATGGATGTAAAGAGTGCATTCCTTAATGGTCTTTTTACAGAGGAAGTGTATGTTGAGCAACCTCCAGGTTTTGAAGATCAAGCAGAAGAGAAGGTGTTCAGGTTACACAAGGCCCTGTATGGACTCAAACAAGCACCAAGAGCTTGGTATGACACCTTATCTCTCTATCTGCTGGAAAATGGCTTCAAGAAAGGAACTGTAGACAAAACTCTGTTCAGGATACAGAATGAAGATGGCATACTTCTTGTACAGATATATGTGGATGATATCATTTTCGGATCTTCCAACAAAGAATTATGTGAGAAGTATTCCAATCTGATGCAATCGAAATTTGAGATGAGTATGATGGGAGAATTAAGTTTCTTTCTAGGACTGCAAGTAAAACAGCTAGTTACAGGAACCTTCATCAGCCAGGTCAAATACACAAAGGAACTTATCAAGAAGTTTGGCTTGGAGAATAGGTCAGCAACATCTGTTCCTATGTCTACATCCATAAGCCTTGACAGCGATGAAGATGGTAAAGATGTAGATATCACGAAATACAGACGACTCATAGGATCCTTGCTGTATCTTACAGCAAGCAGGCCAGATATCATGTTTGCAGTTGGAGTCTGTATAAGATTCCAAGCAGCACTAAAGGAGACACATCTTTCAGCTGTCAAAAGAATTATCAAGTATCTGAAATGAACTCAGGAAGTAGGCCTATGGTATCCCAAGGAAGGAGAATTCAAACTCAAATGATACTCTGACTCAGATTATGCAGGCTGCAAGATTGATAGAAAAAGCACCAGTGGGATGTGTTAATTTCTGGGAAATAGACTTGTTTCATGGTTCTGTAGGAAGCAAACATCGATTGCAACATCTACAGCAGAAGCAGAATATGTTGCAGCAGGAAGTTGCTGTGCGTAAATTCTTTGGATACAACAACAATTAAGAGATTATGGGATTGAAGAAAAAGAGACTCCAATTCTCTATGATAATACAAGTGCATTATCAATTACTCATAATCCTGTATTTCACTCAAGAACAAAGCACATCGATATACGACATCATTTCATTAGAGATCACATGGAGAAGAAAGATGTCGTGCTTGAGAAAGTTCATACAGAACTCCAGCTAGCAAATATATTCACCAAACCATTGAGTGAATCGAGGTTCTCTATGCTTAGAAACGAGTTGGGAATTCTGAACTTATGAGGGAAAAAGAGAGGTAGAAGTCCAGGGGGAATATCTGCATGCTTGCTAGAAGCTGCAAGTATAGTGCTGTAAGTTGCATCTGCATACATCGCTGAGTTCAAACAACGCTGCATCTTTTATTCTTACAGTACAACAAGAAGATGGAAGAGGTACTGCAACCTTAAAGGGAACAACAACAAGTGGTATCCAACAACCAACAAGTAGTATGCAACAAATAGTATCAAGTGGTATCACTAAGTGGACATCTAAATAGAAGAAGTGATTGGAGATCTTAGCATAAACAGAAGATCTAGATAGACGGCTGACCAATCACACCAACGAAAAGGTAAAATCTACCTTTTTAGAAGACAAAAAGGTAAAATCTACCTTTTCAGAAGACAAAAAGGCGAGATCTACCGTTTCAGAAGATAAAAAGGCGAAAATGAAGATTTATCTAAAGGAACCGGCAAGTGGCGGTAACTGCCTTAAGAAATAAAAGGGAACCCCTCTACCCTTTCAGAATCAACTGTCAGATCGTGTGTTTCATCTTCCAACCATTGATCAAGAAACCGCTCAAACGCCTATATATACACCCAACTCCTCACCATTCTTCTACACATTCATTACTCACCATAATCCCTCAAGAAAAACCCATTTCCCATATGAGTTACACCCTTATAAAGAAGAAGATGGAGAGCCAGGAAGGCGGAGAAAGAGATGGAGATGAAGACGACGATGAAGACACTTCTCTGTTAACCTCGAAGCAGAAAAGGTCTTCAGAAGAATTGAGTGTAGAGGATCTGTTTTCCTAGAAGTAGAGAAGGTCTTCAGAGAAGGAGACGACCTCTACGAGATGGATGATAAGGAGCATACATCCATCCTCCATTCAGATGACACTGGTCCAGCTCTCTCAACCTAGATGAAAATATGGGACCGAGGGAAGCCATCAAGGATCAATCCTTGGATAGAGAAGACACCTGCTGCTATTCATGGAGATAAAATAGAACAGTGGGTGATTCACAAGATATCCAAGGATCCAGTGTCAAGCAGCTTCAAGCTGGAGTCTGGACAAAGTAAAAGATAAAATTACAACCCAGACCAGCAGTCATCTAGGATCCAAGGTGAACGTGTCTAGATGTTGACGAAGCTACACAGGTAATTGATCATCCACTGGTCAGTTTCCTGACCTCTTGTCGCATGTCGAAGCTAAGCAGCTTATTCCCTAGGGTAGGAATAAGAAGGAGGATGCTTGGTGGGAAGTACGAACAAGTTACTGCTCTATGGCCTTGGGTAGTAACTGATGGGCAAGAGAAGACCCTGACTCGCCATATTTGGCATTGTAACTCCACCCCTGGGCAACCATGTGAAAGAAGATGACAAAAAGGGGGAAGAGTTGCAAGTTAAGAGTCAAAAGGACACTGAAGCCTTATAGCAAGAAGGAATCAGTTAATAATGGCGATCAGGAGTCACATACCATCTGAAGCACATCAGAGCAGCTGGCTGATGAAAACATGCTGAAAAAGGCATGCATAGATCAGAGATGGTAGAGAGGAAGAAAAAGAACTCCCTGGTGGAAAAACGTGGAAACGGAAAACTGATTGAAGCTGAAGAAAGAAGTGAAGCTAGATGGAGGAGTAGTAGCTTACTTACTTTTGTATTAAATAGAATTTGTACTTGTATAATATTTTAGCTTCAATAAAAAGTATTCTGTCTTATTGACTCTTGTCTTATTGTGTTTTATCATCATCAAGATAAATGGGGAAATTGTTAGGATATTTCAGTAGTTATCTTGATAAAACAAAACACAAATAACACAATAAGAGAAGAACAATTTGCTTAAGGTATTGATACCTAGTTTCCACATTACATGATCACAAGCTTATCGATACTGAAGGAAAGATCATGTAAAGGTTTTCCAAGATACAAGGAAAACCAACCTTAGAAGAAGTAAGAACACTTCTGAGGATCAGCATGCTGTAGGGAACAGCAAGCTAGAAGAAGTATCCTTAGTAAAAAAGAGATAAGATACTGAAAGAAGAAGTCAGTAGGTTGTGAAAAAGCTGTTCTGAAAGAAGAACTCAGAAAACAAGATACTGCTGCAAGAAACCAACAGGAGCTGCAAGAACATATTTTTGCAGCAGAAACTGTTGAGGATACAAGACCAGCTGAGGAGACGGGGTCCTTGCTGAAGACCTCAAGAGAGGCTATTGTTCAGACAATACTCTCTGAGGATGAGAAGACCTCTGAAGGGGCGGCTGTTGAGACAATACCTTTAGAAGATGTTCGAAGAAAAGCTAAGGTAACCCTAAGCAGCTAGAGACACCTCATAAGGAGGTTGATACTGCTGCTGCTGCAAGCTCAAAAGAACCTATCCAAGTTACAGCAGCAGAGGTTACTGAGGAAGCTGCGGATGGCTGATCTTCGAAAGGGCGACAAGTAGCTGCTGCAAGAAAGCAGTTGCAACACTGCAGCAAAGTAAGAAAGAACGGCATGCAGCATTGCTGTAAGAAAAAGTTACAGCATCGCTGCAAGAAAAAAGTTACAATATACTGCAAGAAAGAAGATACAATAGTACTGTACGAAGATACTGCAAGAAGGTCTAAGTTACAGCAGCACGGTAAAGAACAAACAGCTGCAAGCAGACCTAGGATACAGCACCAACGACAAACAGTCAACTGAAGAAGTATCCTGCAATCCGAGGAAGGATAAATGCAGTACGATGAAACAAAGATCCAAGCAAGGATAAATAGAGCCGTTCCATTGAAGGTCAAAGTTGCAGACACAGAGCCAATGCCAAGACGCCACGTGGACTGACGCGCCGCAGAAAGCTGCAAGCCGCAACAATCGCATTAAATGCTCCAGAGAGAAAAAGTCAAAAAGCATTTAATGCGGACACAGAAGAGATCTTGAGAGATTGTAGTTCACATTCAAAATGGGGAAGTGTCTTCCTTCAACGGATACTTTCCTCCAACGGATATACTCTCAAGATCTATAAATAGAAGGTGTGGCTGATTGAAGAAATTACTGGACAAAGTCGAGAGGAAACTCACATATCATCCAAAGCTTTTAAGCTTTCACATGTTCAGCCACTCAACCTTCTAGGAGCAGTCTACAACAACAAATGAGCTACCCAAGATCAAGACTGCTTCTCACCAGTTGAAGATTTATTTTCTTTTTAACCTTGTTGTTGTGTGCGTAGGTTGTTTTAGGTGTCGAACAGTTGATAGGAGAAATCCTTGCTGTTTGTATAGTTGTCTAAGTGTTAGGCAGCTTCCCTGTGTGGGAGTGTGGAACCCTGTGTGGGTTAGCCTTTAGAGTTTGCAGTTGTTGTGTGATCTCTGGACTCTAGTAGGTGGTTAACTTTGTAAGTTGATAGATTGTTAGGATTGTCCTGTAAATCAATCTTGCTTAACGAAGTTCCTGCTCGAGGTAGCATTAGAGTGGACGTAGAAGGGTTACACCACCTTCAAACCACTATAAGCCATAAGTGCTTTATTGTTTTCTTATCTGCGCTTTATCTTTTATATCTATCTCTGTCATAAGCATAAAACGTTTTGAAAAGGATCATATTTGAGAAAACCAGCCTTGTGTCTTAAAACCTTTATTTTTCCGCTGCGCATAAAACTCCAAGTTACAACATGCAGTACTGCATCCTAGTGCTGTAAGCAGTAACTGACTGGCGCTGTAAGTTCAAGTAACTTGCAGAACAGTAAAGTTTTAACAAATTTTCAAAATCGACCAAGGTTCATTCACCCCCCCTCTGAACCTCGGAAACCACTTGGGACCAACAGTTATGTCCCTTCTTTTTGCAACTCCATTCTGCTGAGGAGTTCTGGCTGTAGAATACTCATGACTGATCCTATTTTCTGAACAATAGTTCTCAATAAATATGTTTGTAAATTTTGTTCATCTATCAGATCTTATCTTCACAATACTCAAACTTTTCTCACTCTGTACTCTTTTCATGAATTCTGGCAGCTTGTTCTGAGTTTCTGATTTCTTGGCCAGAAAGATGGTCCAAGTAAATCTTGAATAATCATCTACGATCACTAGGGAATACTTATTCCCACTAATACTAACAGGCTCAACTGGACCAAACAGATCCATGTATGGTAGATCCAAAATTTTGTGGGATGATTTTTGTACTATCTCTTTGAATGAGCTCCTTACTTGTTTACCTTTCTGACAGGCTCCACAAACATTCTCCTTTTTGAATACAACATCTGGCAAACCTCTAACTAGGTTTATCCTTGCTAATTTGTTGATTGTCTTGAAGTTCAAATGACTCATTCTCTTATGCCATAGCCAGCTTAATTGTGAGGTGCTCTTATCAATGAAACAGGTTGGCTGCACTATTGAACTCAAATCTGCAAGATAGATGTTTCTTTTTCTGGTTCCAGTAAGCTTCACCTCATTCGTCTTGTTGTCTCTGATCAGACACTTATTGAGGTTGAACTCCATTGAACATCCTTTGTCGTAGAACTGGCTAAAACTCAGGAGGTTGTATTTCAGTCCTTTCACATATGAAAAATCACTGATACATGCATTGTCTTTGATTAGTGCTTCCTTTCGAGTCATCTCCGAAGACTACCTTGGGGTCTTTACATGATTGAAAGTCTCTTAATCCTTTTTTGTTGCCAGTCATATGTCTTGAGCAGTTGCTATCGATGTATCATACGTCTTCGCTGTTTTCTGGCAACTGTCCCTGCATGCATATCAGGTAGATTTAAGTACCTATACAAGTACGGGTCCTGGGGGTTAGTCTTCTTTGGGATCCACACTTGCTTAATGTCAATTAACTTATCATTAGCCTTGGTGGTTCTCTTTCTGTAAGTATCCTTTGCAGGATACTATTTGTGAACTATGTGTTCTTTAACTGATGCTTCGAAGACAGTCTTGAGATCTTTGAAATTCTGGAAAAACTCGTCGGCTTGACTTCTTCAATAAGGTTGAGTGAGTGAAACTTGAGTGAAAACTTGTGTTTGCTTAAGAGAGTTCGAGAGATGGTAGTTTCAGTAGTTTTCTCCAGTCAACTCTACATTCTTAAATACTTGTAGGAAAATGTGCCCGTTGAAGAGAGACACACTCCATCTTGAATTTGAAATCCTTGATCTTATTTGATCTTCACATTAAATGTTTTTTAAAAATAGGGGAAAAGTATATGTCCTACTCTACAGGGCATTACTGGCGCCACTCCTCGGCAATAGGTCATTTGCATGTTCCCGGTTCAGATGTCAGCGCGACATTCGTTGTTTGCTAACTTCCATCTACCGACTACTTTGATAAGGCTCAATCTTCGTATGCATTGATCTTCCTCGTACTGCAACATTAAGAATGTTTTCTTCCTGCTCCTTGATCAGGATGCAGTAACCACTTCCTGTTATGCGCCAATTTTCTGTTCAGAATTGCTTACTATTCAGAACTGCTTTCTGTTCTGCAATGTTCTAATTCATCAGAAAGCTTCCCAATTCTCCTTACTACTTACTGTTTAGCAGTATCTGATAGCACTCCTTTGCAGAATCCTGCTGCTATCAGAAACATCCATCTTTCTGATTTCCACGATACTTCTTACTCCATCTCAAAATACAAACTTAACAAAAACTAAGTTTCCACATAAACATCATGGAAAAATGGGGTACTCCAAATCTCTATACAAAGCTATTTTGTCTTATCAAAATCTACACAAAAATATCCTAACAGAGCCCCATATACTTTTAACCAAGGATGAAAATTTTGGTTTCGATGGAAATATCGGTCTCTTAGTTTCATGGAAATATCGTTGAAATATCGATATCATTGGAAATATTGGCACATAAATTTACTGAAATTTTTTCAATATTTACCAATATTTCCCACATTCTACCGATATTTACTAATATTTCCATGATATTTCTTTAATTTTCATATAATTTATATCATAAAACCACCAATATCGAAATTGATACCGATATTTATTGATATTTCACCGATATATATCAATATTTCCTTGACATTTCACCTATTTTCCTATAATTTGTACCATAAAGCCACCGATATTGAAATCAATACCGATATTTATCGATATTTTACCAATATTTTGATAAAATTTCTCATTTTTATGTGAAAAATGAAAATATCAGAGATATATCGATTGCACCTCATTTTTGTATCGATCACGTGAAAAAATAGAAATATCGAAGATATTTCCGGATATTTTCATCCTTACTTTTAACATTTGTGTTGTGTGCTTAGGTTGTTTTAGAGGTATCCTTAGTTGATAGGATTTTGATTCTTACTGAGTGTTTAGCCTTAGGAGTTTAAGGTAATAACTCTGAGTGAGTTTTAGGATCTTGTGTGGGTCAGCCTTTGAGATTCGAACAACTTGTATGAAAGTTGAATCTCAGTAGGTGCAACTTATTAGGTTGATAGTTTGTAAGGTCGAGTCCTGTAAAACAAACTTGCTTAACGAAGTTCCTCCTCAGAGAAGAAATATAGTGGACGTAGAAGGATTACATCACTTTCGAACTACTATAAGCCTTTGTGTGTTTATCTTTCTGTTTTAGCATTTCTGTTTATCTTTCCATTTTAGCATTTTTGTTGATATATCTTTCTGCATCTTATATCACATCATACTGCGCGCATTCTAAGCTTTGTTAAACTCATATTTTAGAAAAGGTTAATTTTCAAAAAGAAACTATATCAAAAGTTTAAGTTTCCGCTGCATTAAGAACTCTGGTATAGTAAACTGGACGCATTCTATCCTAGTAAGTTGTACTGCTTTATGTATTGTATTCTGTTATAGGATACAATGCAGCAAGTTCAAAAAGTTTGAAAATTCGATAGAGGTTCGTTCACTCCTTTAAACCTCTGTATCACTTGGGACCAACAAATAATAAATGATTTTATAATTAAATGGTTCTTATAAATCAATTAAAAAATAATTTAAAAGTATGTAAGATTTTTTAATATTGAACCGAGGTTGTTTAACTATTAATATGATTTTAACTTGTAGGTGGATATTTTGCATTACTCTAGAAGTTTCATGAGAATTTGGACTTTTTATTTTTTATTTTTACCAAACATTCTAATATCATTTTTAATAAATAACTTCCCAATACTTTAGATAATCAATCACATTCTAATACATTCTCATATATGCAATGTCCACTCTTTGCTTGCGTATCTAAATAAGATATGCAATGTCCACTAAATAAGATAATTGTTTCTATCATATGTTTACTATGAAATAAAAGGTCAATCGATTTTAAAGTTTGTAAATCTAAAATCAATGATTTTTTTTGCTAGAATTACATGTTATACACACACACACATATAATATATATATATATATATATATATATATAAATACATAAGATAATTGTGATATTTATGAAAATGATATAATAAATATACATCAATCATAATATATGAATTAATAGTAAGAATCCAAAAAATAAATTATCAAGAAAATGTCATCAAATTTTTTACTATTTTTTAGAGATTTTTCTATATATTTCAAATAATAAATATATATCAATTACTATTTATTTAATTGATTTATAAAATTTGAATAGTTTAAAAATTGTTTTATCGATATTTTTTTTTATGTCTGACTCGTAATCATCATAAAAATTAATAATGCAATATCTATTTTAGTTGGATCTATATGCAAATTTAAATCACAATCAGTCTTCTCATGCTTGGTAATGCTCTCACATTATGAAATTAGAACCTAAACATCCACGAAATCTCAAACATTATAAAAACGATTATTTAAAGTAAGATTATATCCAAATATCACCAAAGAAAAATGTTTAACAATGTTTCTACGGGCCAAATTTTTTTTATTCAAATCTCAACAACATTCGAATATCAAATGGTACCATCCTTTATTTTAACAATATATTTTACCTTCTTACTTGCCACAAAACTTTCTCTTAATGTGGACTTCACCTTCATCACTTTCATTCTCATTTAATCATAGCATCTCCGGAGTAGTACTTTCATCTTCCAATTCAGCAATCTTAAATAAAAGAAACAAATTTATAAATATCCAACATCATATCTCTTTGGATAAAAAGAAATCACGCTTAAAGATATATATAATTGGTAAAATATTATATGAAAAAAAAATGATTTAAAAAATGATTTACCAACTTTATAAAATTAATTAATTAGTATGCAAAAGCGTGACAAAATTCATCATCAATTATAGTAGTTACATCATGTATCTCTAGCAATCTAGCTGTCAAACCATTTGATTCTTAAAGATCGGAACTTCTTGGGAAAGACTGTGAAAGGTAATTATCAATGTCCCACAACTCACGATTAAAATATAATCATCTTCCATATATTACTTTGACTTTTTATTTTTTATTTCAACCAATTTAAATCTAAAAGATAATGAGATTTAACAATTAATATATATGTATTTATTTTTAAGGTTTGGAAATGGTGTTTGAGCGAAAAAATCTCACCTTTCAATTTTTCTTATTTTCAATAAAGATCATCAACTTTAAAAACCACGTACGCAATTTTATTAATATTATATATATATATATATATATTAATCATCATCTTAATATATTTTTTACCACATCTTTATTTGATTGTATTAAAAAAAATTGAGGTTTTTATATTAGAACCATTGATTTATTAGAATAGATAGTAGTTCAGTATATAATCAAAAACATATAGATGTATATAAAATAACAAACTCCACATTTAATTTTATCCATATTGAAGTATTTTTCATTAAAGAGTAGCACTCTTATGCACCTGATGTACACATACACATGGGTCGGGTTCGGGCGCGGGTTAACCCAGATCCGCACATTTTTACATTTTTTTTTTGGCTCTGACCTCTATGTTATGTTAGTCATACATTTATATTATATTAATTATACATTTATGTTATATTAGTTATATCCTTATGTCCAAATATCATACCTTTATTTAATACTTTTAAATCTAAAAAAACCCTAATTTCGCCATAATTTGTACATGTTTACCTTTATGTGATAATATTCATACCTTCATGTGATATTACTTATACCTTTATATCAACATAATCACACATTTATGTAATATATAAAGGTACAACTAACATAACGAAAAGGTATATTTAACATAATTAAAATGTATGACTGTTATAACTAAAAAGAGTTTATTATTATTACCGCCCATTATGTTTGTCGTGTGTCAATTTTGCCCTTTTTCAATTCGGGCTTGCAATTTAGGACTTTCTGTTTTACAGGCTGACAATTTAGGACTTTATTTTTTATCAATGGCAATGTAGGATTTTATATTTTCAAAATTAACAATTATTGCCCAATTTAAGCCCGAATTGTTTATTTGAGTTGAAATTGCACGTTTTTCGGGCTTAATTTGATGAGGTGGCGAGTGATTATCTGACGTGGAATTTTGCAATTAATTGTCAGGCGCCATATGTATTTTAAGTGGGCCCACTACCTAATTCAAAATTAATTAAAAAAAAGAAAAAAAAACCTTTCCCTCTCTTTCCTCCATCTCTCTCTCTTCGATCCCTCTCTCCCTTTCTCTCGGTTTTTCTGGAAGGAGAAACTGTGATGGTGAAGATGGAGCTTGGCGAAGCTGCTGTTGCAGATGCAGTAGGAGCGGCGGCCGGAGATGACGGAAGTTAGGAATCAAGGTGAAACAGGGGAAGCTGCGAAGATGGTGATGGAGACGGAGAAATGAGCGACGGTGAAAGGGAGAAGCAGCAATCGGTGGTGGTGGTCTTGACGGTTGAGAAGCTGTCCGGCAACGGTGAGTAGCGGAGAAGAAAGCGGTGGTGTATTGTTCGGAGATGGAGAAGATGGGCGGCTAGAGAAGGATCGGAAAAGAAGTGGTGAAGTGTGAAACGGCTGGCCTGCGAAAAGGGAGAAGATGAGTAGCAGCGGTGGCAGAGCAATGGACGAAGAAGAAGAAACAGTCCGCCGGAGATGGAGAAGGGCTGCTACGGAAAAGAAGATGAAGACGGTGGTGTCTGGTGGTGGAACTCACCGAAATCGCACAGAGCGGCGGTGTGGATGATTAAGAAGATGGCAGTGCTCGAGCTTGGCGGTGGAGATGGCTTTGCTGCTGAGGCGGCGGTGAGATTGAAGGGGAGAATGCGGTGGAGCAGGAGAAGATGGCGGTGTATTTGTTGATGGTGGTTGATGGAGCGGTGGTGGAAGGCCGCGACTGGTGAAGAAAACGGCGGTGAACAATGAATCTGCTGAGAGAGCGGTGTGAGGAGAGAGAAAGATGATAGGGTTGCAAATTTTTTTTTGGTTTTCTGATTTTTTTAATTATTAAAATAAATAATAATACACATATGAGTAAAAAAAATAAGAAAGAAAATCCACGATAAATGATCAGCCACCTAAGCCATTTCAACCCGAATTGAGAAGTCACGTGAAAAAAACGTGCGATTTCAGCCCAATTAAGTAATTCGGGCCGAAATTGGGCAGTAATTGCTAAATTTTGAAAAATAAAGTCCTAAATTGCAAGCACGAATTCAAAAAGGGCAAAATTGCCACACAGCAAACATAATGGGCGGTAATAATAATAAACTCTAACTAAAAGGAATGAAAGGTTAATATGACTGTCTAAAATAAATACTAAGGTACAACTAGTCTTACAAAAGGTACGACTAATATAACTAAAATGTATGACTAACACTACTAAAAGGTATAGTTAACATAACATAAAGGTCTGACACCTGGGAGCATGTTTGGGCGGATTTTGTCCGTGACCTAGAGGCGAATGCGGACGTGTGTGGACGCATACAAGCGCATGGCGGGCCGGATCGACACGAGTGTACAAATTTAGAGTCCGTGCACCAAGTGCACAAAAGTTTTTGTCTTCAGTAAAAGGATATCATGGACTTTTGAGACTTGAATTTAATTTGTACCATGTATAGATAAAACGAGTTTTTTTAAACTCCAATTTAAATGAAAAAAATATTTTTTTCATTCATCTCAAAAGCCACATAATTTTCTTAATATTATTATAAAAAAAATGTCATTTGTTTCTTGATATTATTTATTAAAATTTTAGTTTTTTTTATCATAAATTAGTTAGTCTCCTAAAAATTATGGAAATATCTTTCAATTTTAATTTGGTCAATCACCACAATAAAAGGAAATCTCAAAAGGTTCATACAAAAAATGTGTATATTGATGTTAATTCAAACTTCCAAACTTAAATTTCTATCAATTTAAAGTAGAAGGTTGAAATGTTGACTTTTGATGGAATTTACTATGGAAAAACATTAAAGAATCATTTGTTATCTTTTAAATATATATATATATATATTAATCATCATCTTAATATATTTTTATTTGATTGTAATAAAACATTTGATTTTTTATATTAGAACCATTGATTTATTAGAATACAAAAACTTTTGTGTACCTGGTGCATGGATCTTAAATCCATGCACTAGGGTCAACCCAACACGTAACGTACTCTAACGCGCCACCACACGTCTAGGTATCCACACACAAACTTACTTCCAGGTGTTATGCATTTATGTTATATTAGTCATATCTTTTAATAGTGTTAGTCATACATTTAATTATGTAATGTTAGTTGTACCTTAACTTTTTATTAGACAAACATTAATAACTTTCATACCTTTTACTTATGTTGGTCATACCTTATAATTATGTTAGTTGTACCCTTATATATTATATAAATGTATGACAATGTTGATATAAATGTATAAGTAATATCATATGAATGTATGAGTAGTACCACATAAAGGTATATATGTAGAAATTGTGCCGAAATTATTTATTTTGAAGTTAAAGTATTATATGAAGGTTATGATATTTGTACATAAAAATATGACTGACATAACATAAATGTATATCTAATATACCATAAATATAAACGTAAAAAAAAAGTTGCGGATTTGGATTGGATCCGGACTGACATGGTTGCGTACATGGTGGGAGAGTTACTCTTATTAGAATAGATAGTTGTTCAATATATAATTGAAAACATATAGATGTATATAATATAAAAAAACTCCACATTTAAAGGAAAATCTATATCTTTAATTTTATCCATATTGAAGTAGTTTTCATTAAAATGAAAACATAGACTTTTAAGACTTGAATTTAATTTGTACAATGTATAGACCAAACCGTTTTTTTTCAAAGTTCACATTTAAAGAAAAAAAATATTTTTTTTCTTTAAATGTGGATATGAATGTTATGTTTCACTATATTCATTAACATATGAATATATTCTCCCCAATATAAATCGTATATATTTGATTTAGTTTTAGTTTTTAAGTTTATTTTTATTTTTTTAAACTCGTGTATTACACAACACATGCCTTACATATATGTTAGTATTTTTATCTTTATTTTTATATATAAAAGAATGATCACACATGCCAAATGTCAAGCCTAAAAAATTTTCATATTAAATACTCATTCCGTTTCAATTTTAAAGTTTCTGTCATAAATTACATAATATAGGACAAATATATCCTTAATTAATCAAATAATTTATGATTTAAGATTAGAAAGAGAACCAGATTAATTCCATAAACGGTATCATATTATATCTCTAAATTTTAGCTAAGAAATATTAATAGAGATAATTTGGGAATAAAATTATATAAAAGTCTAAAATGACTCGTAATTTAAAATAAAATTTAAACTATAGAACAACATTTATTATGAAATGGAGGGAGTACCTTTAAAAAAATTAAATCTATAATGAATATAATTTTAAAGTTAATTAATATGACTAATTAATGATATTAAATTTATTGTTGATAATAAATATTACTAAATAATATACAAATTTTAACTATTTGTTTTTCAAATAACACACGATTCATTTTAAAAATATAAATCATTTATATATTTGAAATTTTTTTAATTTAACTTTATTTTTTAGAAAAATATAAATAAATAAAGAAGGAGAAAAACTAAAATAAAGCTGGGATGATTAAAATAGTAATTCAAAATTTTCAAACTTTTGAAATTAATATATTAGTTAATAAAATTGAATAATTATTTCGAATATGTGCTATTAGTGATTTTAATAAACTCGAGAATTATTATTATTATTATTATTATTATTATTATTATTATTATTATTATTATTATTATTATTAAGAAGGTTACAATATTAAATCTAAATTTTTTAAATTCAACAAATAAAACTAAAATAATATTTTAATATTTACAAAATATTATTGATTCACACATATTAGAAATTGTTTATTTTACTAGTTAAATAATATATTAATTCAAATTACATTATATTTAATGTTAACTTAGATGATAGATATAAATAATATTTATTTTTTTTTATTTTCACTGAATTCATTTATTTAAATCTGTAATACACAAACCTTATATTAGTGTGTCTATACATCCCCCCCCCCCCCCCCCCCCCCCCCCCCCCCCCCCCAAAAAAAACAAAAAGAGAATTTCAAGAGTTGTTATTTCACTTCTATTATCATTTATTGCCATAGACATTGTAGTTGACACGTAGCAACGACTTTGGTGTAATATCTATCACTGCAGTATTTATTGGAATTAATTCTCCTACTGTCAAATTCGTGTACCACCGTTTTATTTAGAAGACTTTATTATAAATAAGTCGACTTAATAATAAAACGAGACAAAATGTATGAAGTTTCTATCTGTCTTTGCCATGTAAACGAACCAAACCGCTAAATTATTTGAAACACTATATGATAAAAATTCGTTGAAATGTTTATTATAATTTATTAAAATGAATAAATAAATTCAGATTTAACATGATTTGACTTGTTAATTTATAAGCAAGCTCATCAGAAAACTCATTAAATAACTGGTAAAATATTATATTAATGTTTGATATTTTCATTTTTTTAATACTTTTACTTATAATAAATATATAAATATGCAATTGTAGTTATTTTAAAATTAAATTATAAATTTTAGATTACCTTGTGAATGAGTTGATGTATAATACCCCATTTGTTTCAAAATAAATGTCGTTTTAGAATTTAAATTTGATTTCAAATTAAGTATCGTTTCAAATTTTTATGCAATTTCACTACTAGCTTATCCCTATTAATATTTCTTAATTTATAATAAAAATTATAAAACAATACTTATTTTAAAACAGATAAAATATATTTTATGTATATTAAACTCGTTTGCCTTGATTAAACTCGAATGAACTAAATAAACAGATCGAATTCAAACTATCAAAAATTCAACTCGACCCGATCCGATTAGTGTTCTAAAGCTTTGCGATTAATTAATTGCATTAAATGTTTAGTACTGCAATAATATGCTGTAAAGAGGAGAAAGAGAAAGACAAAAATTTGTAGTGTATAAAATACTCCATGTAATAGTCCATGGATCACAAAGCGTTGACATCGAGCTCATTCATTGCGTCTACTCTCTGTGTCTTCTTCTTCTTCTTCACTGGTACGTTCGTAGATCTGTTCTTTACTTGTTTTCTGATTTGTTGCAGATATTCATTCCATCATTTCTTCTGAATATTCTCTCTTATGGTGTTACGTCATCAGGATATACAACTGCATCTGTAACTGCGCATGTTTTTAGACCAAACCCTTTTTTTTCAAACTCCACATTTGAAGATAAAAAATATTTTTTTCATTCATCTCATAAGCCACGTAATTTTCTTAATATTATTATAAAATAATTAGTCATTTGTT
This sequence comes from Scutellaria galericulata, assembly GCA_946896805.1. NCBI lineage: Eukaryota > Viridiplantae > Streptophyta > Magnoliopsida > Lamiales > Lamiaceae > Scutellaria > Scutellaria galericulata. The sequence continues at coordinate 12,408,630 of OX335792.1, forward strand.
TCTTAATATTATTTATTAACATTTTAATTTTAATCATAAAATAGTTTGTTTCCTAAAAAGTATGAAAATATCTTTCAATTTTAATTTCAAGTTTATTTTCAGAAAATTATCTAAAAATAATTCTAACTTTAATTATTTTAAATTTTATATCTCATGCAATATTTTAATATATTTTTCCCTCAATATTAATTCTTTCAAAACTATCATACAAATTAAACTAATAAGATGACTTACCTGTTCTTATTGATATTGAACTATTAATTGTTTTTCTTCATTTTCAATACTACTCATTTCACACATAAAAATATATAATTCAATAGGTATAAATGTTGGTAATATAAGAAGATAAAATATATTATCTCCAGAATTCATAATTTTTTTAATATACAAAATTTTCTTGCCAAAACAAAACTTATTTGAGACAGTACAAGTATAATGTGTGTGTATATAATGAGTTGGTCTCTTGTGAGATCGTTTCACATGCGAAAGGATTTAAGTATGTCTTCTACATGTATAAGTATGCGTTTTATAAGTATGTTTTTTACAGTTATTTCAAGTATGTCTTTTACAGTTATAATTATGCTTTTTTTTTTTCCCTATAAGTGCAATCGCCGCATGGTGCAACGGTTGCACAAGTTTTTGTGATATATAATATAAGGCTAATTTCAATTTCATTAAATATGTAATACACTTTTCATTTTTTGACAATCAAATATCCATTTTCCAATTTTGATCTTCTATGTTTTAATTTTAGTCTAATTTTCATCTAAATTTTCAAAATCGCTGACATGACCATCGGAATTTAGCTGCCACTTTAGAATTTCGGCAGCCACATTAACAATTTTGAAAATTCCAATCAAATTTGGACTGAAATTTGAAAATTAAAACATAGAGAACCAAAATTGGAAAACAAATACTTGATTATCAAAAAAACGTAAAATGTTTTACATACATGACCAAAATTAAAATATAACCTAAACCATGTCAATAGACCCCGAAAATGATAAAATGTCTACCGATATGTATAATGATTTTATTCTCTATTTATATAGAAAGTGAAATTAATAGGTTTATTAGATTTTTGACACATGAACTGTGTCACATCTTAACGTCTCATAGTGTAACATGGCAGTAATAGACCCCTCTCTTGAAAGTCCTGGCTCCCAAAATAACAAAACTATTTAATCCTCATTTCCATGGTAAGTAAATTATGCAACTTGCAAAATTTCACCCCAAAAAACAACTTTAAATACATCGGATCTGGCACTTATATTACACCATGACCACACGTTTTTCAAGGGCCGATGAGCATGTATTACTCTGCACTCACATGGATCACCTATCCCTTCAAGTTCAAACCAAATAACCAAGAAAGGAAGTTATTAATTATTATTAAAACAGCTCATCTTATTATAAAAAAGCAATTAGCAGCACCACAAAGCTTGTCATCAACACCAACAATGGCGTCAACTCCATCCAACGATTTCTTCACAGGAAACACCCTCTGGAAAACCCTAGCTGCCTCAGCCCTCCTCCTCTACGTCATCCTCATCTTCCTTTCCAACTCTCTAAACCCCCAACTATTCCTCACCAAATGGGCCCCAGCCCCACCCTCACAACCAATAACATCACACCACGTCATGATCCCCAACCACGAACACGAGCGAACCAATCACAGCCACATAGCCTATGGCATATTAGGGTCAGTCAAGACCTGGCCATACAGACGAGGCTACCTGGAAGCGTGGTGGCGCCCAAACAAGACACGTGGCTATGTCTACGTGGACATACCACCCACACCGGACCTCCTCCCGTGGCCGCCAACCGCTCCGCCCTTCCGAGTCGTCGATAACCTCACCCAGCTGTTTCACGACACCAAGCCGCGGTTCCCTCTCATGCCGCGCATGGTGCACGCGATCCTCGAGCTGTTTAGGGAGGAGCACGATAACTTACGGTGGGTCGTCATGGGAGACGACGATACGGTGTTTTTCGTGGATAACATAGTGGATGTTCTGGCCGAGTATGATCACACAAAGTACTACTATCTAGGGTGGCATTCGGAGAGCGTGATATCGAATCTGTGGTTCTCATTCGATCAGGCGTTTGGTGGGGGTGGGATAGTGTTGAGCTATCCATTGGCGAAAGCCCTGGTTAAGGACATGGATGGGTGTTTGATTAGGTATGCCCAGTCCACTTCTGCTGATCTTCAGACTATGACTTGCATTGCTGATATTGGGGTCAATCTCACTCCTCACAAAGGAATTCATCAGGTTTTTTTATTTTAACCTTTTCTTCATACTTCAATTTCAACTATATATAGACCATCTTGTGTTTGGATTGAATGATTTTCCTCAAAAAAGAGGTTACTCAGCGATAACAAAATATTGTCTGGAAAACATATATTGATAGTTGTTGTAAAAACGTTTTGCCACAACATTTCATCTTTAACTTATTATCTTCAAAGCATTCTCGCATATAATTTCTTTGTAGCGACGTTGATGTTGCTAATACATTTGGGACCCCATCATGTTGTCGCAAATAAATTTTTTTAATTATTTTTAATTGTTTTTTAAAACAATATGTTATCGCAAAAGATAGAGTACTTTTCCCAACAAATTTTGTAGTCGCAAAAAATTTCATCGTAAATAATCATTTATGTTGTAGTGTTAATAATAGTTATACATATCTGTTATTTTTACATTTTAGCTACACATAAGTTTTTTATGGTGAGTTTGGGTTAATTGGAACTGGATTTTTCTACATATATTAATTTGTAAACGGTATTATTCGTACGTAATATAAACACAATTTTTTTTTTTTTTGATGACACATCAAATCTGAATTTGAATTTGGAATTGTATTTGTAATTTCAAAGCGTTATATATGCTTTATGACCATTAACATTTTTTAGAAATTGTATAAGTATCCTATTTTTTTCTGCTATATATATTGGAAAGAAAGGATAAGGGATAATATTTAATAATATTTTCCTTAGATACAAACGCAAATATTAATCCCCTAATTTCCAACTTTCTATATACACTCATAAAAGTAAGACCACTTTCACCGCATGTCAGTCATACATTTTTTCATATTAATTTTGTTTTAATTAAAATTTAAATCTATAATAAATAAAATTTTATAGCTATTCAATATGACTATTTAATGATATCGATTCAATTATGTTGATAATAGATATTAGTAAAAAATATATACATTTTATAATTAATTTTTATTAAAATAACACATGTTAGACTTCAAATATAGAAATTATTTAATAATTTTAATTTTGTTTAATTTAAAATTTCTAGTGAAAATATATACAAAAAAATTAAGAGAAATGTGAAATGATTAATTTTTTATCATTTAATTAAAAAGAAATTTGGGGCTACTCTAAACTTTAATAATAAAATCAAATAAAAAAAATTGTGGGATGGTTGAAAAATATAATAAACATAACAATAACAATTTTTTTTCAAACTATGCAATATTTAATACTAAATTAAAAGATGTGTATCACACAAAATCATAAAAAAAAAAAAAAAAAAAAAAAAAAAAAAAACACACACACACACACACACACACATATATATATATATATATATATATATATATATATATATATATATGTATAAAAGCTTTATGTTTATTTATTTAATTTTGCCAAATTTAATTTAGTTTTTCATTCCATATATTACATGGCCTTATACTGGAATATATATGTGTTAGCTTTTTATTCTTTTTTCGTTCTTTCTTAGCTAGGTTTTCGCTCATGTATTGTCATTAATTTCATTCAAGTACGTTCCATAAAACTCAATTATAAATTCCAAAAAAAAATTCTTTCCAAACTAATGAAATCCTCTCTTTGCGCATTAAACCATATTATCTTAAAATGGCTCATTTCTCTAAGGATTGGGAATGGCAACACGACTTTTACACTACTCTTTGATTATACAATAATTTAGTGAGTTAGAGTTTTATTTAATTATTTATTTTCTAATGGATCTCTCTTGATTAGAGTAGCCCATTGAATGCAAAATGTAAACCGTAGCGTTTACGATATGTTCCCTACGCATTTGGTGGAGGTTTTGACGAATAATGGATTGCCTAAGGGGATATATATATACACACACACACAGTCGGTGATACCCATACTAATCAAAGTAATGTTTTAGTGATTTTTTTCATTTCCCTTTATTTTAATTGTGTCTTAGTGATATGGATTCAATTTCCATTTATTTTAATTGATATTTTAGTGATGTAAAATTCCTTATTAATTTTCGATTTTTTTTAATAAGGACAACCAATAATAATTTGACACATGTCGTCATATCATATTTAGGTCGTTGGAAATCTCCAATTTGGGGTCATGTGTATCATATGTGACATTTTTCGATGAAATTTCGAATTTTCCAGTTAAATTTGGATTAAAATCAGACAGATTGTTTAATTGTCGGACTAAATTGAAAATTATGATAATGATGAGACCAAAATCTAAAAACACTACAATTATAGGAAGAAAATCCATGTAAATTCGATACTTGAACTTAATTCTTTATTTATTTCGGTAATTATAATTCTTTACCCTGTAATTTTTTTTCATTAATATACTAAAAAAAGAAATTAAGATAAGTAGTATAGTTAAAAAAATTATATGTATATATATATATATATATATATATATATATATATATATATATATTGAGAGAATGAAATTATACAACTAATTTGATCAACACTCAAATAATTTGCAGGTTGATTTACACGGCGACTTCTCCGGCTATCTATCAGCACATCCAAAAGTTCCGGTGATGAGCTTCCATCATTTCGATGCAATGGACCCTATATTCCCCAACATGGATCGCATGCAATCCACGCGCCACCTCATGAAGGCGGCGGATTCCGATCAGTCCCGCCTCTTGCAGCAAACCATCTGCCATCACAGGCAGACCAACTGGTCTTTCTCCATTTCTTGGGGCTATTCTGCACAAATATACGAGAGAATTTTGCCTCGAAGCTATCTACAAATGCCCATCGAGACGTTTAGACCATGGGCGCGTGGACCCAAGCCCCCTTTTTACATGTTCAACACGCGCCTCCCCTCTAACGATCCTTGTGAAGCCCCTCATTTTTACTTCTTTGAATCCATTTACAAAAGTGTTTCCGGTGATCAGATTGTTACAACCTATTTACGGGCCCGGCCGCGCGGTTTGCCGCCTTGTTCGGCCGGCGGTAACCATTCTGCTGATTCGATCTCACAGGTTCGAGTCTTCACACCACCAAAGAAGCGTCTTAAGGTATCTTCACATTGATGTGTTATTAATTCATATTGTTAATGCTTCAAGGAAAATCTATATTTTCGTTTTCTAACCTAGGTTTCTCTCCCACTTTTTTACAACAAATTTTACGTATGTATTTTAATTTTTGTCCTCTAACTCTTAACTTTTTTTTTTCTTTTTTTTTTTTGTGTGCAATTTTGGTTTGATTTTACTCGAAATATCAATTTTTACCTATGTACATGCATGGATGCTAGAATTGAAAATTTCTGATCCGTAATTTTAGCATTCACGTGGGCAAAAATTGAAATTTCAAGCAAAATCAGTTGATTGAAAATAAGTGATAGTTAGAGGAGCAAAATTGGAATACGTAAAATTAGTGGTAAAAAAAGTTGAAAAAACCTAAATTATGGGACGAATATTACGCTTTCATAATGGTTTATATGTATGATTTTTTGTAACAGTTTTATCACCATCATAATTATCATCATTTAGTTCCCCTAATACTTTTTATATATGAATTGTTTGATATCTTTTGCAATAGTTTTATCATCTTCTTCTTCCTCTGCAGGTTGATAGATGTGAATGTTGTTACATTGTTCGGGTGGATGATGTGAAGGCCGAGGTGAAATTTAGGGAGTGCATGATAGATGAGATCATAGCTTGATTTTGCATTTTTTTTAAAATGTAGTATATCCTTCATACCGAAGTAGTCTAATTTTGTGTTCACTTCACCATTTTTAGCATAAACTCTATGCATTGTATGTTAATCTAGTTTCATAAGGACTTGAGATTTGTGTGGTTTTAATTTAGTTGATATTGGAGAAATAACCAATATGCGATCTTTAACTAGTTTTTTTATCTCACTTATAAAACGCATCAATAAACCCCTAATTTTATTTAGGATTAATCACATTTTTCAACTTATACTGTGCATGTTTTTTAATTTTATATGATAAAATATTTTTTTTCTTCCATCACATCATATACTATTAGTTTTGTTTACTTTTGCAACATTCAGTCAATATTTTCCGGCGAGAAAGCGCTCAAGTGATTTTCACTTGCTAATTGAGGGTAATTTTCGTCATTTGCACTTTTAAGATATCAGTAAATTCAATTCATCAACTATTTTCAATGGTAAATAAATCTTTTTTTTTAACCTCACTGTTAATCTTCATTTGCTCAAACAATTTGTAAAAAAATGTGTGAAAAATTAGGGCAAAATTCGCTTTTGGAGGGGAAGTTAGTTAATGACGTAGAAAATGACGAAAATAACCCTCAATTAGCACATAAAAATCACATGAGCATTTTCTCGCCGAAAAATATTGGTTGGAGGTTGCAAAAACAAACAAAACGTGTAGTATGGGTTGTAATTGGAGAAAAAATAATTTAGAACGTAAAATAAAAAAACATGCGTAATATAGGTTGAAAAATGTTTTATTTAAATAATCTCCACGTGGTTTTTTTTTTAATCAATAAGATGCATTATCTGCACTTAATTTGCATAAATAATTTTATTTTAATTTTTTTTCTCTTTTTCAAGATAAATTCGTGCAATTGTAAAAACCATCGAATAGTGTGACCACCTGTGAGATAATAAGGAAAATAAGTTATTGATTTAAAAATTTGCTGGTGATATCCACGCGCGTGAAACTGACTTAAAATGTCCTTTGCAAGAGGTTTAAATGTGCAACGAGAAAAGGAAATGGATCCTCTCTAATTTGGTAAATGGTAAATTTTGTAAATTTTTTTTAGTTTCATCCCTTTATTTTGTTAATGAACAAGATCATACCATATCATTATTTCACTAAAATGAGAAAAGAGATTTCAGTGCCACTTTTTTTTTTTCCTGCTCTTTCCCACCACTTGTATGGGAAGTGTTTTTTTGGTGTAACCCTATGACTTATACACCTTAATTAATTAAATTTAAATTCTAATTCATCCATTTGTCTACTATATTTTTCTACCACCAATCATTCTGAATCTTCTTAGGATCAAGTAAAAGGAAAGGAGATTTAAATAAATATTACAAGAAACCAATGATTTGTGTATTGATGTGGGGTCACACACTAATAGGGTACTGTGGTGCTTTTAGCACACCCCTAAATTTATTATGTGAATATTACTTTAATAGAGACATTAATTTCATTGGTTTCGTGTAATATTCATTTAAATTTTTATATTTTTCTTTCTTTTGATATAGGTAATTGAGTGCAAATAGCTTATCATTGACATGAATATATAATATAGAATGTAGTTGAAGCCTAAGGAAGAGATGTAATTTGACAGTGTTGAGGAAGTTTGGAAATTTTGGGTTGCTTATGGTGGAAAAGTTGGGTTTGGAGTTAGAAAACAGAATGTTGACGTCAGATTTTGTAGAACACAAAATCCTAGCCAAACACCCAAGAAATCGATCCGGTCCAAAGAAATCGAACCAAACAAATTATAAATGAAATAAGAGAAAGATTGGCCCGGTTCCTACTCGGGCAAATTTGATAGGCTTATTCTGGTCGGTCAATTTTGGCCGGCCAGAACGATTTTATATAAGTATTGAGAGGAAAGAACTCTCTAATTGCTTGAATACAATGATTTTTTGAACCCCTTTTATGAGGTTTTTTAGCCCTATTTATAGAGTAATTCTAAGATATGAAACTTGGAAAGTAAGAATTAAATCCCTTGATTTCAGGGCACATATAAGGAAAAAATCGGATAAGATCCTATTTAAATCGGATATGATTTGATCTTGATTTGTTTCCTTTCTTGAAGAATTTCTCTCGGAATAAACCAAGTCTTTCCTGCCCTTCTTATGTGAGACTCCTGGTTATCCGAGCTCCAGCTCGTGTTCTGGGTCTATCCCATCCAAAGTGATCCTGGTCGGATAACCTGGTCGGCTCGGTGATCACGTCTGACGCTGCGATGCCATTTGGATGACCAGCAGATCTGGTCGGGCAGGGCCCATCTGGCTCAGTCTACTGATCAATTCTCTATTCTGCCTCCGGCTTATCGTATACTTAATATCAGCTTGGGTCTATCGAGTGGGGTACAACATTAGCCCCTTAGGTCGTGGTCAGAACTAATTCTGGGCAGGGCCTAAATCCGTTCAACCCCGCGAGACCGACCAGAACTCTAATTGCTACACTTATTGGTTGCGCTGAGTGCCAGGTGTCGACATCTAACGCCACGTGTCATCATCTCGGAGATAGGAAGTCGAAACGATGCGGTGGTCTCTTATAAATAGGCGAGAGACAAACTCTTTTCTCCACTCACTCTCTGCGTACTCCAAATCCTCGCATTTTTCACTCTCTTTTCCGAGCAAAATATACCGGCCTCAGCTTACCGTCTAGGATCTACCATTCTTTAGCCAAAGGTATATATATATTTCCTTGTTAACTTATGGCTTCAGATTCATTTGCCGGTGGCTCGGTTCAGGATTACGATCAAGGAGTTAACCCTGCTTCCGAGCCATTGTATTCCTGGACCACTAGTTCTGATCCGTCCTCTTCCTCGACCGACTCAGAACCCACTCCGACCGAGCAGCTGATCGACGTTTCTGGTGACGACCATGCCAATCCGAGCCGGTCATTCTGTGGTTCAGGCGAAACCTGTGTCTCGGGGCGGCAGATCTCAACCATCCCCGAGGGCATTCCTGTCCGTGGCGTCTCATCTGGGCATTTGAGCCGGAGGAACGCTTCCAACCCTGACTCGGAGGCCTTCAATTATCCGGCCTTCGTGACCGCAGCTGAGCTGAACAAATGGCGTGCCCTTTTCAATATCCCGGAGAGGGTAACATTCACTGTTCCTCACCCAGCTGATCGGATGGATCAGCCGTCGGAGGGTCAAGTTGCCATCAGCGTCCGAGCTCTTGAAGCTGGTTTGCGTTTTCCTCTTGCTCCCCCTCTAGCCGGCTACCTCCATTTTTGGGGGATTGCACCGGAACAACTTCACCCCAATGCCTAGTCGTCTATTATCAGCTTGGTGGTGATGTTTTGATACTATGGCCTCGGTGTGCCGAGCCCCCACGAGATCGCCTGGATGTTTTGATTGAAAACGGCTCATGGTCTGAGGAATCATTTCTACTATATGTCGGTACGGAAATACCGACCTCAGCTGGTACGCTGTTTGCCGTCATCGATCAAGGACTGGCGAGGCAAGTGGTTCTGGGTCGGAGGGGATTGGACCGATGTATCTGCTCGGGTTAACTACCCGACATAATTCGGCGATGCTCAGGGTATTTAACGTTTGATGTGTTAATTTGTTAACACCTTTTCTGATCGTTAACTTTTCTCTGTTCTGCAGACACTCCGCCCAAGAGTTTGGTGATCGATGATTCCTTCACTCGGAAGATCCGTTACCTGTGAGACTTTTCTTCGGCAGACCAGAGGCATTACAAGGTTCTGCTCGCCGAGGAAAATCTCCTCGGTGCTGGCCTGATCTCGCCGTTTCGTATTGCCCCCTCTCGCATTCAAGGTGAGTTCTCTTGTTATTTGTTCTCATATATATTCTATAATCTTGAAGTACCTTCTGACTGCTCCTGTTTGTTTCTCCAGTTTCTCTTCCCAACCAAGGCATCTCAATCAGGATGGACCCCGCGGAACGCCTCCGACAACGCCAACAGCGCGCGTCAGCCCCGGCTCGAGGAGCCCCGGCTTCAGGTCGGGGTCGGGGTTCTAACCGTCCTGCCCCGACTTGGGCTACTGTTGTCAGGCGGCCGCCTGGCTTCGAATCGGCGCCGAGCAAACGGGCCTGGAGGAAGGCGGCCCTTTCAATGTTGGTCGTTCAGCTGCTCGGCAACCGCCTGTCCCCAGCCTGGCCCCCAACTCGGCTAGGTCGGTCAGCATCACCGGCTGAGACCCCCAGCGGATTGAGGCGACCGAGGAATGGGTGGGGAGGAGGCCTCCCTTTCAGATCAGCTTCACCCGCGCCCGCTCTCCTTCTGAAGACATGCGTTTCCCATCTGGGATGGAGGAGGCTATGGAGGCTCCTGCTCGGGCCTGGACCAAGGAGCTGGAAGAATATGCTCAACATATGACTAGTATTGATCTGGATACCTGTTCTTCCATCCTCCTTGCCCAGGCCTCTGTCTTTTCTTGGAGGGCCCAGACCTCGCACCATGCTGCTCGGGAGAGGCATGAGCGGCGGAGGGATGAGCTGCGTGATGCCCGAGCTGCTCTGGCTGCCGTCAGGGACGAGAAGGTCACCCTGACCACTCAGCTGACCTCTTCTTAGGAGGAACTCGACGAGGTGACCCGAGCAGCCGAGATTGACTGGCAGCGTCTGGCTGATCGGATCGTGGAGGTGTCTCGGCTCCGTGCCGAACTGGAGGAAGTCCGGGCTATGCAGTTAGATGAGATGGCGGTTGTCCAGAAGTTCAAGTTGTCGGCAGAACACAAATATGACAGTGTTCTGACCTATCTCTTGTGTCACATGGATAACATCCAGACCAACCGTGCTGCCGGCGTGGATGACAAGCCCCTGATGGAGGCTCTGGCCTCCTACCTGGAGAAACAGCCTCTGCCAGCTTATCATCTTCTTATGATGGACGAGCTGCTGGAGTACCTGCTTCCGAGGTCTGAGCATCTCATCAGGTCGGCTCCTCCCATCGACTTTATGTCGATGCCCAATCCTCCGGAAGACTTTGAGATCGGAGAGGGCAGCGACGTCGGTGCTGAGGGCGTCCCGGGTGGAGCGGTGGAAGAGGCAGTTGGAGCGGTCGGGGCGACTGTGGTTGCCGAGGCGGAGGATGAGGTGATCGAAGTTATCGACTAGTAGCTTATGTCCCTCGTTGCACCTCCTTCATATGCTCGGCCTTCCCTTCTGTCCCTCATTGCACCTCGTGTCCGAGGTATCAACCTTTGTCCTCTTTTTTTGTCTAGTTCAGGTCTTTCATGTTTCCATTGTTCGGCTTTCTACCTTTTGTAAGAGGTTCCGGCCTCCAAACCGGGTTATTTGTAAATAATATATGTTTTTGCTCGTAAATTTGTGTATTTTCTGCTCGCACCCCGTGTTTTTAACCGCTTCGATGTGTTCCCGTTATTGATGAGTTGTTGCAACACCTTTTTGTTCGCTTTGCATCGCAAACATTTTTGTTCGTCTAATCTATTGGCTTGAGCACCTGTTCGGGATTAGAACTATAATGAGCTTGGACTGGTCTGGGGCCTTTGTAATCAGGAGCTCGGGTGAGCGTGGGGTCAGAGTCCATAGTTAGAATCCGAGCCCCGACAAATAAGATCAGATTGGGCCAATCCTCTTGGTGGGGCCGAAGCCCTTAGTGGGGTTGGAGCCCTAGGTTTGGGTCAAAACCCTTGGTGGGGCCGGAGCTCTTGGTGGGATCGGAACCCCTAAGTTTGATCCCGAGCTCGGCGAGCGAGCTCGGCTTGGGCCGGAGCCTTTGGTGGGGTCGGAACCCTAAGTTTGATCCCGAGCTCGGCGGGTGAGCTCGGCTTGGGCTAGAGCCTTTGGTGGGGTTGGAGCCCCTCGGTTTGATCCTGAGCTTGGCGGGCGAGCTCGGGTTGGGCCGGAGCCTTTGGTGGGGTCGGAACCCTAAGTTTGATCCCGAGCTCGGCGGGCGAGCTCGATTTGGGCCAGAGCCTTTGGTGGGGTCGGAACCCCTAAATTTAATGTACATTATATTGATGTTAACAAAATCATAAATTTTATTCAAAGAATGAAGATTACAATCTGAAAAAGAAATCACTTCCTAGCAGGCTAATGGTAGTACTTCTTTAGATGCTCCGCATTCCAAGGTTTGGGCACTTTCTTCCCGCTAAGGTCAGCTATCTCATATGCGCCTCTGGTCAGTATTCGAACTATCTGATAAGGTCCCTCCCAGTTCGGTCCGAGCGGACCGGCGTTGAGCTCCTTTGTGTGTTGCAACACTCTTTAGGACCAACTCACCGACCTCGAACTTCCTAGCTCGGACCTTGGAGTTGTAGTATCTCTCACTCCTTTGTTTGTAGATCGAGTTTTTCAGCTCGGAATCGTCTCTTTTCCTCCAACAAGTCTAGGCTGGTCAGCATTGCGACTTCATTATTCTGCTCCTCAAAGTTCTGAGTCCTCCAGGTAGGCATGCCGACCTTGACTGGAATGACAGCTTCCGAGCCGAAAGCCAGACTGAAAGGTGTTTCTCCTGTGGAAGTTCTGGCCGTTGTCCTGTATGACCAAAGGACGCCTGGCAATTCGTCAGCCCAGGATCCCTTCAAGTTCTCGAGCTCGCTTTCAAGGTGTGTTTGATGATCTTATTTATGGCCTCCACTTGACCATTCCCCTGGGGATGATATGGGGTGGAGAGCAGTTTTTGGATGCCTAGATTTGTTTTGAACTCATTAAATCCCGACGAGTCGAATTGGCGACCGTTGTCAGAGACCACGTAATGTGGAATTCCGAAGCGACATATGATGGACTTCCAGACGAAGTCGGTTATTTTGGGCTCGGTAATCTTTACAAGCGGTTAGGCTTGAGCCCATTTGGTGAAGTAATCAACAGCTACGATAACGAATCTTACTCTTCCTCTGCCTGTTGGTAGGGGTCCGATCAGATCAATTCCTCATTTGGCGAATGGCCATGGTGCCATTACTGAGTTCAGCTCAGCTGCCGGAGACTTTGTCAGGGGAGCACACTTTTGGCATCTCTCACATTTTCGTGCAAAGTTAATCGCATCTTTTTTTAGGCTCGGCCAAAAATATCCTTGCCTGATAATTTTAAAGGCCAGAGCTTGTCCTCCTGTATGATTTCCGCAGATTCCCTCGTGTACTTCTCTTAGCGCATAGTCGGCTTCCTGCTCGTCCAAGCACCTCAGTAAGGGTAAAAAGAACCCTCTTTTGTACAGGATTCCGTCCTTTAGAGTGTACCGAGCAGATCGAATCCTTAATCTTTGAGCCTCGATCATATCATCGGGCTCCTTCCCCACTTCCAAGTATTGGATGATCGGGGTCATCCAAGTATCTTTCTGCTCGGTATTGCATATTTTCTTCTGTTCTAGAGCTGAGTTTTGTATCATACCAATATTTACCGAGCCTATGTCTTCCGCCCCTTCGCTTGTCGCGAGTTGGGCAAGAGCGTCAGCTTGCGTATTTTTCGCCCTTGGGACCTGTTCGGCTCGGATCCTTTTGAAATCTGCTAGGGCTATCTCCACCGACCTCAGATACCAGGCCATCATCTCGTCTCTTGTGGCATATTCTCCTGAGACCTGATTGACGACCAGAAGTGAGTCGCTGTAGATCTCTAGGTCATCTGCCTCAAATTGCCTGGCCATCTCTAGTCCGGCCAGAAGTGCCTCATATTCTGCTTCGTTATTGGTTGCTGGAAATCGGAACCTTAATGCAGAGCAAAAATACTTGTTTGTGGGGCTGATCAGGACGATTCCAGCTCCGGTTGCCGTCAATGTTGAAGACCCGTCTACAAACATTTTTCAAGGTCTCTCGACCCTCTCTTCTTGGAGCGCAACAGCAGGCGTAAATTCGGCGATGAAATCTGCCAGGGCCTGGCCTTTGATTGCTGTCCTGGGTGAATAGTGGATGTCATATTGTCCTAGTTCCACTGACCATTTTAGTAACCGTCCCGAGGCATCTGGTCGGCCTAAGATCTGCTTCAATGGGAAGTTTGTCAAGACTTCAACTTGATGGGCCAGAAAGTAGGGCCTCAGTTTTCTGGCCGAGATTACCAGGGCATAAGCTAGTTTTTCCATAGCCGGGTATCTTAGTTCGACGTCATGTAGAGATTGGCTCACATAATATACTGGTTGCTGGGAGCCTTTCTCTACTCGGACTAGCACTGCGCTGACGGCGTAGGATGAAACTGCTAGGTAGAGCTGTAACTTCTCTCCGGCTTCTAGTTTGGCAAGTACCGGGGCCTCCATTAACGACTTTTTTAGCTCTTCGAGAGCTGTTTCGCATTCGGCGTCCTATTCAAACCTCCTGTCTTTTTTGATCAGTTTGAAGAAAGCTTTACACTTATCTGTTGACCTCAAGATGAATCTGTTCAGTGCGGCCACTTTCCCTGTCAGGCTTTGGACGTCTTTTATCCTCCCCGGGGGAGTGAGTTTCATTATCGCCTCGATTTTCTCGGGGTTGGCCTCTATCCCTCTCTGGCTTACCATGTAACCAAGGAATTTTCCTGACCCGACCCCGAAGGAACATTTCTTAGGGTTCAACTTCATCCTGTATTTCCTTAAGTTGTCGAACATTTCTGCTAGGTCTTTGATGTGATCTTCTATCCTCTTTAACTTGACCAGCATATCGTCTATGTAGACCTCTATTGTTTTGCTGAGCTGGGCAGCGAACATTTTGTTCACCAACCTTTGATAGGTTGCTCCGGCGTTCTTCAGGCCAAAAGACATCATTCTATAGCAATAAAGTGCTCGGTCTGTCATGAACGTTGTGTGTCGCTGGTCGTCTTCGGCCATGGGAATTTGATATATCCTGAGTAAGCATCCATGAAGCTCATGATCTCATGTCCTGCTGTTGTATCGACCAGTTGATCAATGTTCGGCAGGGGAAAACAATCCTTGGGGCATGCTTTGTTCAAGTCGGTAAAATCTATGCATACTCTCCAAGCCCCATTTGGTTTCTTTACCAGTACTAGATTGGCCACCCAAATGGCATAATCACATTCCTTTATGAAACCGTTACCGAGCAGTTTCTGAACTTCCAATTCTAGCCCCTGATATCTGTCAGGGCTTAGCCTCCGCATTTTCTGGCTCACAGGCTTGGCTGCCGGGTCGATGCTTAGATGATGGCATGCATCCTCTGGTCGGATGTCTTCCATGTCTTCGTGACACCAGACAAAGAGATCTGTGATCTTCTTCAGAAAAGCTATAAGCTCTCCCCTGAAAGGTTCATTCAATTCTTTACCAATCTTGAGCTCTAGATCTGGTCGGCTCTCATCTAATTGGGCTGCCTCTAGCTCCTCGATCGGTGTTGCTCTACCCAATGACGTCTCTTTCCTCGGGTCTAAGGTTTCCCACTCTTCACTGATCGGCTCTGTTTTCATTTCTTTCCTTTCTCTGAGGTAGTTCGATCCCGAGTCAGGGTCGACCTCAACTATCATGGTCGGAGTTTGGTTTTCCGGTTGGTTAATTCATATATTGGGCTTGGCTACTTTTTCCAAACCTGAAACCTGGTCGTTAATTTCCATCACAGAGTGCTCTGACCGCTCTGGCGTATTATCCTCCTGTTCGAGTACTGATTGCTCGATAATGTTAAGCTCTCTTGGCTTCAGTCCCGATTCACATTCCCGAGCTGCCAATTGGTTGCCTCGAATGACATAGACATCTTCTCATACCAGAAGTTTGATGGCCAGATGATATATCGACACCACTGCCTTTATCTTGGCCAATAGTGGTCGTCCCCATATTGTATTATAAACTGAGTTCAGGTCGACCACCTTGAACTCGGTTGTCGTGTGTACCGTTTTGTCTCCGGCTTCGAATACTACCTTTAGCTCGCATGTCCCGATCACGCGTGTGACTTTTCCTTCGAAACCTTGGATTGAGTCAGAACAAGGCATGAGGTCGGCTTCGCGAAGGCCCATCCTTCTGAAGGTGTTCAAATGAAGTATGTTGGCGTAACTCCCTGTGTCGACCAGAACTCTGTGAACCATCATGAGACCGATATTTAGAGATACTACCAAGGCATCATGGTGGGGTTGTACTCTTCCTTCCGAATCCTGCTCGGTAAAGGTCAGTGACGAATGGATTGGTTCTGACCTCGGGGGATTACAACGCTGGTATCCGTTTCTTGCTTCTCTAAGTTGCTCCCTTCTCATCCTTTTCGATAACCTTTATTCCCCACAGTTGTTATTCACAAGGGTGTGGATTTCACGGATGGCTCCGAGCTGAGGTGGTGGTGGGGGCTGTTGTAGCCTTTGCTCGGCATTTTTAACGTACTCTTTTAGATGACCTCGATCAATCAGTTTCATTAGCTCGATCAGGAAGGACCTACACCTATCAGTGTCATGTCCTGGAGATTTATGGTATTGACAATACCTTCCCTAATCCAGCCGAGCCGGATCAGCTCTGATTGGTCTTGGGGCCGGCAACACGTTCTGGCCTTGTAGCTCAGTAAACACCTGGGCCGGGCTGACTGTTAGGATGTGTCAGACCCGGTCTAAATCCCCATTCTGATAGACTTTGAACTCTCCTGGAGGCTTGAAAGGGGCAGTGCTCTTCTTTTTCTCCTTTCCCTCGACCCTTTCCGATGTAGGTTTTTCCTCTGGTATGGCCTCTTCGGCTCCGATGTACCTCTCAGCTCGGCTTAATAAATCATAATATGTTTTGGGGCCGTGTTCGTGAACGTTCCACCAGAACCTTGTTTTCGGACGAAGGCCGGCCATGATTGCCATGAGCATGACATCATCGGAGACGTGCTCCATCTCTAGGACGAGCTTGTTGAATCTGTCCATGTAGGATCGCAGCGATTCGTCCCTGCCCTGTTTGACATTTACCAACCTCTCCTTCGGGGTAGACCTCATCTTTGAGCCCATGAATTGTGTAAGGAAGAGATCGGTCAATTGTTCCCATCCCTGGATAGAAAAATCTGGTAGTGATCGGAACCATCTCTGGGCTCGGTCTCCTAATGTCAGAGGGAAAGCTTTGCACATGAGTTCTTCCCCAACTCCTTGCAACTCCATCCACGAAGCGTATTTGTCCACATGCGAGCTCGGGTCGGTTTCACCATTATAAAGACCAATTGGCGGCACTTTGAATTTTGCGGGAGTACTCCGATTGGAAATCCATCTATGAAGGGCGAAGCCCTCTTTCGTCTTATCTCCTGTTCGGGTCTTGGCCTTTTTGTTTCAATCTCGGCCAGCCTTTGCCTAAGGTCCCGTTCTTTCCCGTCTTCGTCCTCGAAGTGCCTGCTCTCTGCTCTTCTTTCGCCCCGTTGGTATTCATTTTCAAAATCCAAAATCTTCCGAGATTTTCTGGCTTCACGAGCGGAGGTGGGACCTATCCGGTCAAAAACATTCCGTGTTTTGGTCAGAACTGCAGATCGGGTCGGGTAGATTTGCATTTCTGATCGATTTTCTTCTAGTGACGGGGTCATTTCTGTTCGCTGCTCAATCACTATCCCTTTCCCTCTGTCTTTCCGTTTGTTTCTTGGTTCGTCCGAAGACTGAGTGTCCTCGAGCTCATGAGTTCTTCGGCTCTTCTCCCTAGCCTTTTCTTCTTTCAATCTCTCACTAAGTTGGGACATCATTGCTTTGATCTCTTCCGATGTCATCCCGACCCCTCTGCGCTCGGTTACCAGAGGGATGCCTACAGGGATGCTTTCCCGTGGTGTATTGGTCACGACTCTAGGGGTGTCGTGTAGCTGATGCTGTCCCGAGCCACCGGGCACTGTGACTCCTTGATCTCTTCCATCGTTTGTTGTGTTGTTCGTCATTGAGCTATGTGGTGTTATTCTTGCCACCTTCTTCTAGCGCCAAAATGTTGACGTCAGATTTTGTAGAGCACAAAATCCTAGCCAAACACCCAAAAAATCGATCCGGTCCAAAGAAATCGAACCAAACAAATTATAAATGAAATAAGAGAAAGATTGGCCCGGTGCCTACTCGGGCAAATTTGATAGGCTTATTCTAGTCGGTCAGTTTTGGCCGGCCAGAACAATTTTATATAAGTATTGAGAGGAAGGAACTCTCTAATTGCTTGAATACAATGATTTTTTGAACCCCTTTTACGAGGTTTTTTTAGCCCTATTTATAGAGTAATTCCAAGATATGAAACTTGGAAAGTAAGAATTAAATCCTTTGATTTCAGGGCACAGATAAGGAAAAAATCGGATAAGATCCTATCTAAATCGGATATGATTTGATCTTGATTTGTTTCCTTTTATTTCTTCAACTAATTTGTAAGGAAACTCGGATGAAAGAATAAAAGAGGATGACTTCAGATTTGAGGCCTTACGAGGGTTTACTTGAAGAATTTCTCTCGGAATAAACCAAGTCTTTCCTGTCCTTCTTATGTGGGACTCCTGGTCATCCGAGCTCCAGCACTTTTTCTGGGTCTATCCCATCCAAAGTGATCCTGGTCGGATAACCTGGTCGGCTCGGTGATCACGTCTGACGCTGCGATGCCATTTGGATGACCAGCAGATTTGGTCGGGCAGGGCCCATCCGGCTCGGTCTACCGATCAGTTCTCTATTCTGCCTCCGGCTTATCATATACTTAATATCAGCTCAGGTCTATTGAGTGGGGTACAACACAGTACACTAATAAAATAAGGATGGTTCTATTATTTCATGTACATTTGTTTGCTGCAAAAAAGGTCTTTGACAAAAGAGATTATCTAACCGTGAAAAGCCATATATCACTTTGTTTTTCACCATTGAATTGTAGCAGATTGCAAAATCCAAAAATGCCGACCGTTACTCAGATGACAATGACAAACAAAGTGCACGTCTAAAATTGTACATCAATAGACAGAAAAAAAATACAACTAAATCAGCTCATCAACCACAAACCACATCAATAAAAGGGCAAAATAATAGAAGATCTAGTGACAGGCACTTCGAAGACATCCACAAAGAAAAAAAAGGCCAAAAAATTGAAGATATGTTGATTTACCCAAGCTAAGCCGTTGAAATCATGAAGAATCTCTAAAACTCATTTGTGGTCACTGATAATAATTAGAACCACACTTTATCCCTAAAATGATATTGCAAAAAACTCTCAGGATAAATTTTGGCATTATATTTTGGAAACAGGAGAATCTAAAAGTGTCATTGTACACACTAATAACATTGAATTGCATGTATAAATTATACAAAAGGATAAACACAGCAACACAATGAATTCAAATTTATAAAAGCCTAATCTCAAAAAAAATTTTCCTAAAAAGTGATGATCTAAACCAAAAAAACAACTAGAATAGATAATGAATTACGGATTTTACCTGATTAAATGGCTGCTTCAATCACCAAACGTTACAGGAATAAATTAGAGTTTATGCCATTTCTTTTGGTTTTTTGTAGCTTCTTCACTTCCGAGGTTAGCCCCAATTATAGAGTTTTTCTCAAGATTCTCTCTACACCTCTCTCTCTCACGTAGGTGTTCATCTTAGCATATACAGTAAAACCTCTATAAATGAATATCCTTGGGATTAGAAAAAAATATTCATTTAGCGAAATTATTTATTTATCGATAAATGAATAATTTATTCATTTATTGAATTTTTATTCATTTAAAGGGTATTTATATATATATATATATATTTTTTTATCATTACAATTATTTTACATGTACATGCACCATGTATTTATAAGATTCTATGAATGGAATATTTAGAGTTTATATTTGGAATACATGCACCATATAGTACGTATATAGACTAGGTACATGTATCATTAACTAATAAGATTCTATGTATGGAATACTTAGAGTCAACATTAGAAATACATGCACCATATATGTATATAGACTAAATGCACCATTAGTAAAATTCTATGTATGGAATACTAAAAGACTAACAAAATGTATCTAACCTACACTATAAATATAGTTCTAAAGTTTTGATTTGGTAAATCATTCATTCATTCTACTATATCTTTCTCAATATTCTATTTGATGGCTTCCAATCACCAGTCAAAACCATCAACAAAAATAACTTTGACAGACTAGATAAGGAGGGCCATATGTGAGCATAAGAAGGAACATCCAAGTCTATGCAAAAGGATATGCAAGTATGGGTGAAAGAAAAGTTTGGCTTGGATACTAGCCAAACCACAATATCAAATACTCTCAAAAGATCAGAATGAAAAATAGCAATGTTAAGAGACACAAGTCAGTGCAATTCTCTGATTTAGAGAAAGTTTTATTTGAATGGTTTCTTCAAAGACAAGAGAAGGTGAATATGTCAAGAGAAATAATTCAAAGTAAAGCAAAAGAGTTTTTTCACAAAATGTATGGTGAAACAAATCAAGAATTCAACTTTTCGAGTGGATGGCTAGAACGTTTCAAGGCAAGATATTCAATCAAGTCTTACCGAAGATTTGGTGAAAGCGGTTCTATAAACATGGAGGATATTGAAAATGATTTACCTAGAATCCGGTTAAAACTAGACCAATTTCAGTTGAAAGATATTTACAATATGGATGAAACGGGACTATTTTATCGGTTGGAAGCTGACCATTCACTTGCCACAAAGCAGCTTAAAGGACGAAATAAAGACTAAGAGAGAATCACTGTTGCGGTTTGCTGTAATAGTGATGGATCCGACAAAGTACCCCTTTGGGTTATTGGTAAGTATGCAAAATCTAGATGCTTTAAAAATGTGAACATGAATAATCTTAGCTATGAGTATCGCTTCAACAAGAAAGCTTGGATGATTGGTTTGCTTTTTCAAGAATTTTGTCGTTGGTTTGACAAGAGAATGAATGACAGAAATGATCTCTTGGTAGTAGATAATTGTCCAGCTCATCCAAAGGTTGTTGAAGAGTTGAAAAATGTAGAGTTGTTTTTCTTGCCTCCTAACACAACGTCTAAAATTCAACCATGTGATGCTGGGATTATTCGGGTATTCAAAGTTCATTATCGATGACATTTTTATTCTAGCATCTTGCAAAGCCTTGAAGTGGACTCATCAAATCATGAAAACATTAACATTTTGGATGCAATTAAGTTTTCTACCATGACTTGGAGATTTGATGTAACAGAAAAAATAATTGCTAATTGTTTCCGACATTGCAAGATACGATCTGAAGAAATTGATGTTCCCAAAAAAGAAGTTGATCAGTTAGAAGAAGATACAATTCAAGGATTAACAAATATCATTTCTAATTTGCACTACAGACATAATAGACGTCGAACATCTTTTGAACTATCCTAACGAGAATGATACAGTTATGGAATTGCCTACAGACGAAGAAATTATTGAGTATGTACTAAATGATGAAAATGATCCAGAACCAGATGATAGTGGTGTCACACCAAATGTGTCATCGAAAGAAGCCTTCCAAGCGGTAATCACCCTACGAAACTTCTTGCTACAACATGAGCAAAATATTCCAGAAGTTTTGTTTGCACTAGAAAAAGTTAAGGATGTGATGCATTTTGGTGGAAGAAAAAAGCAAACGACATTAGACGATTTTTTTGTTAAGAAATGATCTTTTGTATTTGTTTATTGAAACACATGTTTTTTAGGGTATTTATACATATATATATATATCTTATGTATTTTAATGATTATTCATTTATATTTACATGGGGCCTTTAAGAATTAAAAAAAATTCATTAATGCATTTATTTAGCGAGGTTATTTATTTACCTCATTGGCCAAGTCGGGACCGAAGAAAATTATTCATTTGTCAAGGTTATTCGTTTATCGAACATTCATTTATCGAGGTTTCACTGTATTCCCTAAATTAAGAGGAGGGAAGATGAAGAGTCACGTAGGAGAAGGCTTACTGGGAGAATTTAAGGATGAGATGGCAATTGAGATAGTAATAGAAAGATGAGATGGAGAGACAAATGTCAACTGGAGAATGCTCAAAATTGTTGATGTGTCAAGCTATAGAGAGTCACACTCAACTTTTATATATAAAGATTTGTTGAGTAGTTTTGCATTATTGAGGTGGTTTGAGATTCTTCTTGTTTTTTTACTTTCTTGAGTAGCTTTATACTGTTGAGGTGGTCTTTGCTCATAATCTGAGTATCTTCTTGCTTCATACAAAGAGTCTACGGATTAGAATAGAAAATTAATTTAATTGCAATCATTCATGTGCAAAGTAAATCAATTGTACTCCCTCCGTCCCACAACACTTCGCACACTAAATTGGGTACAATTTTTAAGAAAAAAAGAATCTTTGCTTTTTGATTGAGGGTATAAGGGTCAATTATGTGAGAAAAAGATAAAAAATAATAAAGTGTTGAGAGAGAAAAAGTAATGGCATTGTGTGTAAATAAGTATGTATTGAGAGGGTAATAATTGTGATAAAATTTGTCATTTTTTGGTGTGCAAAGTGTTTTGGGACAGATTAAAAAGGAAAGTGTGCAAAGTGTTGCGGGACGGAGGGAATAATATATATTTAAGCCAAAAAAAAAAGAACAGTGTAAGAATTCAAATTTGTGAAGTAAAAATTCTTCACTCATAATGCAATTTTGGACTCAAACAAGTATTTGCACATTCAATTTAGATATAAAATGCCTACACTCGAGACTTTTAGTAGATATGATTACTAATCACTGGTTGTATCAATTAATTAATATATTAATTTAACAACAATTATGATCAAACTATTTAGCCAATTATCAAACTATATAACAACACACAAGAACCAATCTCCTTTTAATGCTATGTATAAGGAGTAGATAAGGAATTTCTCAATAGCTAGCCTGTGTTATAGGAATGCAGCAGCTATTGAGTTCGGGATTGACGTTTATGAAAACTTTATTTGAGAAAGAGATCAAAATTATCATCTCCCAACAAAAATAATAATTTTTCTACATCAATAAATTGTACCTATTTAACATTACACATGAACATGGTTCGCTATAACGGTCGTAGTTACTGTCGCGGTGACCACCGTTAAGGTTACATTGCAATTTCGTGGAGATTTCGCGGTTGTAACGGACAATTTAAAAAAAAATTCTAAAATTTCTAGAACTTCATAAACACTATTTATAAACATGGTTTTACTAAATTAACGTAAAAACAATATTACAACTAGAATTAACATATAAAACATACAATTCCATATATTATTAATACCACGTGGAATGCCGAGGTGGTTCAAAATCATTATTATCTTCCCTTTCCGGATGAATAGGAAAATGTGCATAATCATAATGAGTTAGACGAGACATAGGTTGTTCACGTGGATACTCATGATATGCATTGGATAAATCTCGATCAACATATAGTGTTGAACTTGTGTGTGACGGTAGTTCTTGATCATGATGATAATATCCAAATCCTCGATATCCTGTACTGTCTAGGTTACCAAGCTCTAACCGAACCATAGCTATACCCTGTATTCTGAGAACCATAATCAAATGTATACCCTCCTAACCTAAGATTTTGCATTTGGTGATCCACATTTTCATATCTTCTAGAAGTTCCACCAGAATATAATTGATCAGTCCCACTCGAGAAGTCTTGCAAGCCTGCCAAAAACCGACGTTGTTCTTCTGTCCCCGGACGATATCCATGATCAGTGTCTTGAGTGGCATAATAGTTCTCTTTTTCTTGTGCCCAAGACATGCCACTATCATGTTGAGCATCCCCTATTCGAGCACTTCTATCATCACGCATCTGACCACCATCATCCCCATCGTTGCCACCACCATCATCCCCATCGTTGTCATTGCTATCATCACTAGTATAATCAGTATCACTGGGTAATGCAATACTTTTTCCTTTGTTTTTGTTGAAGGTTGCGACATATTACTCTTATCGACGTGTCTTTGAGTATGACCTTCAGCTTCTGGTTCATCTTCATGCGTATCTTCATCTAACCATTACATGTCATCATGTGATAATGCAGACGGTTCATTCTCTCGAGTCCATTCTTCCAAGATATCATGATCATTGAACACATGATTAAGATCAATTGGACTATAATAATCATCTTCTTCCCTTTTATACATCAAGTTCCTCACTCTTAGTCGCATATTGTAGTGGACAAACACTAACTTATGCAACTTAGCAACAACTAATCGATTGCGGATCTTCATATGAATCAATGATCACGTACTCCAATTTCTCTCACAACCAGATGATGAACATGTTTGACTTAGAACTTTGACAGCAATTTTTCTCAGATGAGGAACATCTTCACCATAGTTTAACCACCATTCAGCTGACATAAATATAAGATTATAACATAATTTTTTTACGTAAGGTTATTTAATTTTAATTCAAAACATAAGAAGATAGTAAACCTGGAAGTGTTATTTTTACGGCTCTTTCTGCAAGTGCAGATCCAAACTCTCCATGTTTATCAACAAAAAACTTAACCTAAAATAATTAACAGATATATTATCTGAAAGTGCAGAAATATATATAACTTTTAATAATATACAAGATGATATACCTCATTCATTGCTTGTGCTTGTGCATCCAAGTTTGGTTCAAGTCTTCTAATTACAGTTTTCAAACCTTTTTTGACCTCATCAGTATATACGCAAGTGCCAGAATATTGAAGCGATGGGTTCAAAAAATATGTTGATATCAATTTTCAAAAATTAATAAATGAATGAATTTAAATAAATTAAAAAATATGATGTAATATTTAAATAAAGCCACATATTACCTGCAACATGCAAATGTTGATGTAATTGTTTGTACCACCTCTCATCTATCACATCCCAAAAAAATTACCAATCTTTAACAGCCTCTTTTATTGCTAGTTTTGCCCTGTCCATTGCTTCATATATTATAGCTAATGTTGGTTTCTTATCTTGATCCATGAGTTTGAGCACCTTTACTAGTGGTTCCATTACGAAAGAAATTTCTCGTGCTCCCTTCCAAAATCTGGCATCCATTATGATAGTTGAAACATTTTCAGCCTCATTTCTTCTTTTCGAACTTGTATTATTGAATGTTTCCCACTCAGTGGTTGTACACATTCTCTTCAAATCCACACTATGTCGAAGAAGACTTTCAATGGCAATAAATTCTGTTGCAAATCCGATAATCCCTGGCCTTAGCAATTCTCTGTTTTCTGTGTATGATCTCATGAGATTAACAAGTTTGTCACTATTGTAAATGAAACTTGTGATCTTTCTTGCCTTCTGGATACATTTTTGTACCTTTGTCATCTTTCCAATATCTTCTAACATCAAATCGATGTAGTGTGCAACACAAGGTGACCAAAATATATGTGGTCTTTCCAACATCAATTTTTCTCCAGCAGCTTTGTTCTCGGCTTCACTATCTGTAACAATTTGGACAACATTTTGCTCCCCTACTTCATCAATAACTTTATTCATTAGAGATCAAAGAAAACCATCTATCTTTCTTTTGTTAGTGAAGTCTATTGAAGTATGATATATCATTGCTCGATCACAATATATCATAAAATTGATTATGGGATGCCTGTTTTTAGTACTCCACCTGTCACACATGATTATGCAACCATATTCTGGCCACTTAGACTTCAATGTTGATATATAACCTTCAATTTCAGATACCTCATCATCAAGATAAGTTCCACCTATTTGACGCCCTGAAGGTCCTTTAATTCCTGACCCAGCCTCAGCAAATTGTATTTATCATAGATTGGTAATATGGTCCACTATCAATAGCATTAAATGGAATAACATTGAACACAAACCATTTCGAAATAGTCTTACCAACATCTTTGATTTTTTCGGGAGCAAACCAATTCTTGATACTTTTTTGTTTTGATAGGAGCATGTAAGAATCAATCCTGCTTGAAGCCTTATTAGGTCCTTCTCTAACACTAGAACTGCGAAATATCCCTCGTTTTACACCTGATGTGGACTGCGATGCTCCGACACCAGAATGTCCTGTAATAAAAAAATATAAACATTAGATATATTATATAAATGGATAAATATGTATTAAAATGATAAATGTAATATACCATCTGAAAATCGCCTACGTATATCTTCCTCGTAAGTAGCCATTCTGCGGCTTTCTCTCATGACATTCCTCAATTGCTTCAATTCATCCATCTGTGATAAACTCTCTTGGTTCATATATTGATTATTAAATTCATCCTCGCTTTCATCACAATCCTCGATGTCAACGAAACACTCTTTCCTGGTTTCACCCTGAATTGTCGCGATTATCGTTTCTCGTTTCTTTTTTAATGAAGCTCTTGCAACTTTGGATTCTTGAATATGTTTTCGTATCATTGCAGTTGCTTCTTTTGGAGCCTTAGTACATCTCTCCACATTTCCGGGAACATGTGCAATATGTTCTTTACCTCTCGTAATTCCACCGGTTATAATTTTGCCACAATAGTTACATTTTATGGCTTTACTACCATCACCAATAGGACTACAAAAATCCCAACCAATATCACGTTTGGGAGGCATCCTATAAATATTATGAAATTAGTAACTTAATTAAAACAAAAAATAGCTAATCTAGCACAAAAAATAACTACAAATTTAGATATATACTATTTAGAAATTTTCAAACAAGCATCATGAAAATATGGTCAGTTAGTAAAACGTATAAAACATCAAGAAATTTTATAGTAAAATTGTATAAAGCATCAAAAAAATATGAAAATATGGTCAGTTAGTAATATGGTCAAACAGACATCATGAAAATATGGTCAGTTAATGAAGCATCAAGAAATTTTCAAACAAGCATCATGAAAACCAACATAATTCCAACTCGAACTGGACTATTTTTGAAAAATCATCATAATTCATAGAATACTCCAAACATTACTAAATTTTAACCATAAACTCAAAACTTCATGTAGTATAACATACCAAAACAGTTTTGAAAAAATCCAAGTATACATTTTTATAAAAATCGGCAAAGTGGACTGATATTTCTAAAAATTTTCACAACTAGATTAAACCCACCTATTTTCATAATTACAATGTAGATTCGACTTTTATAACTCTATCCACCTCAAATAAACCATCTTCATTCAATTTATCACACATGTAATGAGATTAGACAAGATAATAAAACATGGCAACATACACTTAGTTCTTGAGTGTTCTTCGACTGAGGCAAGAATTATTGAGGCAAGAATGGACTGGGGCAAGAATTTTCAAGAGTGGTAGACTTGTAGTTGTTGGTAGTAGTTATTTAAGGCAAGAATCTTGATAAAATGTTATGATATAGACAATGTAGATTTATTGTGCACATGGTAGTAGTCAAGCAGATGTCCTTTTGTGCACATGGTTCGCACTATTGTGCAGTGAATAATTTTGGTACATTGAATAATTTCTATACAGCTTTATTCTTCCCAATAGTTTGTACAACTTTATCTCTTTTGTGTTGTGAATATTTCATACAAGATATTGCATACAAGATATTTCTTTTTGTCAATTTTGTCGATTTTTTGTCAATTTATTCCGTTATAACGCCGCGTAACACCGTTACGGGAGTTATCACACCACGTAACGGCGTTATGGGCATTATCACGCCGATATCATACCCAATAACGTAGACCACCATTTTTTACCGAATCAGTGACGCGGAGGTGGCCGTTACCGTTACGTTAAGGTCGTTATAACGGCGTTACGGCGAACCATGCACATGATGAAAGGAACACTAGGTGGGGATTGAGGACGGTGGAGCAGTGTGAGATGAAGGTTGATGGCTGCAATGGAGATGAAGAGCAACACAACAGAAGATGAATGATTCAATTATTGTTTGGTAGGTTAACTACCACATTCTAGAAAATAATGATGTGACATGATCTTGTTCATTAATGAAACTAAGGGATGAGATTAAAAGAAATTTATAAAATTTACCATTTACTAAATGGAGGTGATATATTTCCGTAAGGAAAAATCCTGACTTTTGAATTCAAAGATTGATAAATAATGGTGAAATAGTAAAAATTCATATTGATTATGTGACTTTATAAGATATATAAGGTTATATCAAAGATATTGCTTAAACGTGGAAAAAAGTTGTTCAATTTAATATTATATTGTAAAGTGATATGTTGTTAGCAATTGGATGATTATGACATGATAAGTTATTTGCTATATTATGTGTTGTAATATATATATATATATTTAAATTATATATTATATAAATATATTATGTAAAATATATTCGTAATATGTATAATATATGTAAAATATGTATTATGTAGTATAATATGATAATATATATATATATAACTACTGTAACGCTTAGAACAAAATGATGCATAATTGGCTAATTAAATAATTAAACCCCTAATTGTTTGATTTAATTACGTGTGTTTCAGAAAAACGATATAACGCATGATTAATTTATCAAGTGTATATTTTTATATAGAAAAACATAGATTATATTTATCAAAAGATTCGTAATAAAAAATCGAAAAGATAGAAACAAAAGTGAGACCAATCGGAGACCAATGGACCAAATTACGAAGAATACGAGAAATCGAAAGTTATATAAATATGTTGAAAATGAATTGTAAATGTAATAAATCGTCAAAACTAAGAAGGTAGATATTTTCTCTCTTTTCTCTCTCCTCGCGGAAATATTTTCTTCGTTCCGACTAATTTTCACACCGATTATAGCTTTCCCCGAGCCCATTCCAAATCCGGGCTTGGTTTTGCATTTCGACGGCTTGTTCATCGGGAAACGACCGGTCAAACCATAGAAAACCCTAACTTCTATCTTCTCTCTCCCTTTCTCTCTCTCATCTGTTTCTTTCTCTCTCTCGTTTCTCTTCTCTTCTACGGTCTCCACCGTCGTTGTCGTTGTCGCTTGGGTGTGTGGGTGTTGTGTTAGGGGTGGCTATTGCTATTTTTGGGTGGTGTCGGGTGCTAGCATGCGCGCGGGGGCAATGGGGTGTACGTGCAGTTCGCGCGCCGGGGGCTGAGTGTCGGGATG
Organism: Scutellaria galericulata; assembly: GCA_946896805.1. NCBI lineage: Eukaryota > Viridiplantae > Streptophyta > Magnoliopsida > Lamiales > Lamiaceae > Scutellaria > Scutellaria galericulata. The sequence goes on from OX335792.1 coordinate 12,437,392, forward strand.
AGCCGTGTGCGCGCCGGGCTGGGCGCCGGGCTCGCTGTGTGCGCGCTAGGTAATGTCAGGACGCGCCGTGTGTGCGCCGGTGTGAGTGTGTTCGTGTCAGTCTGTGCCGTGTGTGTGCTTGGTGTCGTCGGCCGTGTTTTCTGGTGACGGCGAAACGAGTTTTGGTGAGAGAGGGATCATTTTGATATTTTTGTTCTATTCGAGGACCTTTTTGCAAACTCTAGATTCCTAGGATTTTACATTCTAGTCCTTCATCTTTTAATATCTCGTTTTAACCCCAAAACTATTCTGTATTTATAAAAATACCCCTTGTCATAGTCAACCATTTTCTGATTATTTACGAAAACGCCGCTACACCTTAAAACGCTCAATTTAAGCTTGTTTCTCATCCATTTTAGCTCCTTCTTTCTCCTATCTAACCCGCATTGATCCCTTTTCAACCTCATGACCTCTAAAGCTTCTTTCGATCCCTTTTCTCTATCGTCTCCTCTTGAGAGAGTTCATTTATTTAATTATGCTTAATTAACATAAAATGAATCTAAGATATCTCTTTACATTTGTAGACTCTCAATCGGATCAAACACTTGATAACTTTAGACCTTGATTTTATATGCGGATACCATCGAACAAGGTGGGGATAACTTCAAACTTTAATAACTTTATGCTTCTGTATTTAACATACAATGATGTTGAACGAATGCATGCATGTGAATTAAATGTTAAATGAATCATTGAAATCTACGTGTTGTATTTATATGTTGTGATTAATGTGTTCATAAATACTTGATGAGTATGATATAAAAGGATGAAAGTCCACATTCATATGAAGAGACAAAGGTCTACGTTCATGCTGAAAGGACGAAAGCCCACATTCATGCTGAAGGGATGAATGTCTACTTTCATGTTACGGGGTAATAGGGGTCCGTACTTTCATATTATGGGGTAACAGGGTTCCATAAAATAAGTCGGTTTAGTGGTCTGTAAAATGCACCATCGGTATAAAAACTGTTTTGTAGGGTAAGACTGGTTGCACCCGCACCTTACGGACTGGGTCGTCCATTAAAGAACCGATTTATATGCTATGCATTCTATGTGCTGTGTTTAATTGTCGAACTTACATATGTTTGATTTTTTTAACTGCTTAATAACTGTTAAAACATGGAAATTATCCCCACAAATGTATTCAACACACTCACCCCCATGAGTATTCACTATACAGGAAATGACGAGAATCAAGATGTGTAGAGAGGGTGGTGCCATATCAAGATTTCTCCTTTTACTTTCAAAACTTAACGTTGAAATGATATTTTAATATTTCACGTCTGTAAAAGATAAACTGTTCTTCTTTTCGTTATGGATCTTGTATGATATTCCGTTGTTATGTTTATATGTTTTGTTTCGGCTAGACATCAAGGATTTGTATATATAAAATCGTATATTATCGGTTTTCAAGGTTTCTATTTTAAAATGTATGTCTCTTTCCCTTTCTTATTGCACGTTCACAAAGAAAACTCTGATATTTTATGTATGAAAATGGGGCGTGACAACTACTATATATAAAATGATGTTATACATAAATACATATGTACTATAACATGTTAATTCAGTTTTTATTCTGTAGGACACCGGAAAATATAGAGTAGAAGATAACATAAAACACGTATACAAAAACTCATCACACTCAAGGGATTTCACCTAGAATTAGAAGAAGATAAAAAAAAATTTCTAAACAAGCTTAAAATATGATATTTAATCTGAAAATATGATGTTATCCTCTTCAATATATAATACTAAGTATAATTGGCCACAAGAGAGTATGATTCAATGAACAAAAACAAAAGGAACTTTCAAACTCCCAATGTGACTCCTTGAATTCCACTGTTATTTAATTAACAATATCTTTTAAAATAACTATGAATCTTAACTGAAGATTCATGATATATGGTTGAAAGGATAATGTTGTTGCTACCAACCATGTACGAATAAAATTTTATGTAGAAAGTTATGACCCAAACATTAGAAATTGTCAAATTCTGTGAATTTGAATTTCATCGTTACTTTTCTATATAATTCTCCCTTGGACGAAAAATTTTCAACCTCGAATATGACCTAGACTCATCTTCAATTTAAGAAGAAAGATCTACAACATTGAACGTTGCTGAAACACCATAATCACTGGACAACTCAGTCTTGTTATTGATCACTGATTTTTTCAAGATCTTAAAAGGACCATCAGATTTATGTTATAAATTTTCATGATGTCCATGAGGAAAACCTTGCTTCCTTAAGTATATCCAAACCAAATCTTCTTCATTAAAAACTGATTTCTTCTAATGTTTGTTGGCATTTTTTTGATACTTTTCATTTTCCTTGACAATTTCTTGTTGAACTTGCTTTTGTAACTTTTTTTATATATGTAGCATGATCTTCACCTTCTCCACTAAAATTATGAGTGACAAGAACAAGAGTCAAATCCAATGAAGTAATAGGATTACTGTCATACACAACCTTAAAAGGACTTTGGTTGGTAGTCTTACTAGAAGAGTGATCGCATGCAAACTCCGCTTGAGCTATAAGATGACATCCCATTGACGTGGATTTTTCTCAACCAAACTTTTCAAAAGATTTCTCAAACTTTCTATTCACTGCTTTTGTTTGTCCATCAATTCGAGGATGATAAGATGAACTAAATTGTAGTTTAGTTCCAAGTTTCCTCCAAAGTGTATACCAAAAATGACTCATAAACTTATAGTCATGATATTAAGTAATGATTTTTGGAATACTATGAAGTTACATAATTTTCGTCAAAGTTAAAATAAAGATCAAGTTGTATGTGTAGCATCCAAGGTCTTTGTGTAAGGAACAAAATACGTCATTTTAGAAAATCGATCCATAACCATCTTCACTAATGATCATATCTTTTTTCCTTTTAGTACAAGGAAATCCAAGTTCAAATTTATACTAACCTCGTCCTAAAGACTTATTGGTATTGTTAAAAGAGTGTATAAACCAGTGTTTGTTAATAACTTTTCGTAATATGATATGTCCTATAACTTTAATGGCCACACATCTTTTAACATATTGATTTATTGCTAGCCAATAAAAAAATTCTTAGAAAAGTACAAGAGTATTCTTCCCACCAAAATGTCCAGCAAGACCTCAACTAATTAATGATTACTAACATGTTTTAAAGAACAATCATGAATACATAAAAGTTTACTCTTTGAAGAGAAATTTATCAGGAATTAAGAAGAGCTTGAATAAGATTTTCAAACATTCCTCCTACATTTTGCCAAAATATGGATTATCCTTATAAAAATCTTCGACCACTTAAAAACCAATGATCTTTAATTGTAAGAAATACAACAAAGAATGTATTTTGCTAAGAGCATTGGTCACATGATTAAGAACTTAAGACTTGTGCTTGATAACAAAGCCGAAAGCTTGCAAAAACTCAACCCAATTAGAATGGAGAGGATTCAACTTTTGTTGAGTGCTCAAGTACTTTAAGGCTTCATTATCTGAAGAAAAAGATAAACTCATTGTACAAGAGATAATGTTGTCAATAATCTAATGCACGAAAATAGCAAAGAACTCTTATTCGTATGTAGAATAAAACCACCGTGAATGATTCAACATCTCACTCCAGTAGCAATAGGTTTGCTTGAAATGCGGTTGTTGCAAAATTGAACCTTCTGTAACCTTCTTTATGTGCTTCATTCATTAGAAGTTGACACCATTCAATCATTTAGTTATAAGTTTAATAATAATGCTAAAATTAGGAGTAAATCTACAATAAAACAAAGCTAAGCCATGAAAACTTGAAATATCATAAATAGATTTAGGAGTTGGCCAACTTAGAATCTTATCAATTTTATTCTCATCCATCTTGATATCATTCAAAGACACAACGAAACCTATAAAATCCAGGCTAGCTGCATGACATTTATTAAAGTTAGCATTCAATATTTGCTCATTTAACACTTTAAAGACTTTTCGAATTTGGTTCAAATATTCTTCTGGACTGGAGCTACAAATAAGAATATCATCAAAGTACACAACAAAAAACTTTTCAAGGGTTAAATACTTAAATCAATATGTATTTTTCGTATTTTTACATTTTCAAATCTAAATTTTGTTTTTTGACTGGTTGCAATGTAAAGTCTATAAATTGTACAAGTTGCGACCTTGACAAAATTTTCCGATCAAATCTCACACATGTGACATTCACATGTACATTGGGGAGGGAGTTGATATTTCCATGACTGTTGAGGCCATTATAAAAAAATAAAATAAAATAACTAGAACCCATATTTAATAAAACAAAATCTCATTATTTAAAATGGTCTCAACAATTCATGGAAATATAAAGACCCCCCAATTTGGTATATGTATTCAACATGTGTGAGATTTGATCGGAAAAACTTGTAAATTCGTGGACTTTAGGTTGGAACCAGTCAAAAAACAAAGTTTAGGTTGGAAAGTGTAAAAAAAAATAAAAAATTTAGACTAATTTAAGTATTTAACCCAATTTCCAATGAATGGTTTTAAGATTTTATTCATAAGCCACGTAAAAGTAGATGGAGCGTTTGAAATTTTAAACGATGTATCCAACTTATATTTTTAGAGTCCATCTTTTCTTTTGAATGTTGATTTATCTCTTAGACCTTAGACGAATTTGATGATAGTCACTTCAAAAATCAATTTTTGAACCAATCATGAAAACACTATAAGAAATATTATTTTTGGTATTGGATATGAATTAATTAAAGATACTAAATATGATCAATTTATATCTACTTGTATTGGCATTCAATATTTGGTATCAAAATTTTATTTTTCAATAACATTAATATTATAGTATCCATTATTTTTCTAACAATAATAATACTTCGGTATTAATAATTTATTTACCAATACCACTTAGTTTTAACATCAAATAATTATCTTTAGGAGAAGGACTTGTTGTCGTCATCCCTGGGATAGAAGGAGATGGTTTGGGTGTTGGACGGGGATACTTTAGATGTCCACCAAAGCTTGATGCCATTGAACTCATCGATGGCCTCCTACTGGTCGACCATGGTGAGGATAATGGTGTCGGAGTCATGGATGACATTGGCCTGGAGGCGTTTGGCGTGCTTGATGAATGTAGTGTTGAGGTATCTCTTGACGGCGGCGTAGGCGGTGCTCTGCTAAAAGGCCCCCCACCCTAGTACTCGGGGAAGGTGATGTGGATGTAAGGGTAGAAAAAGTTGGTGAGTTTGTGGGAGTAGCTTTTGATGGGGGCGTGAAGTTCGTAGGGGAAGTAGTTTTGGAACATGACATAAGCCACCATGTTACCTGCGATTGCTGACCCTACTTGGGTCATTATCTCTGTCATTGCTTACAATATTTTTGATGTTGCATTACCTTTTACTCTCAACTATCCAACAACATGCCTTTATTTATAAATACTTACTACAAATCATAATTTTAAGCCAACTATTTTTTTTTAAAACTCGTTTCTTTGTTTGCTTCTTAGCTTTTGTTTTTTTTAATTAATTATGATAGGTTATACTCTTCTTTATTTGGTGGTAGGGGTATAGTGGAATACTTGATTTTATTAATATGATGGGGGATCTAAATTTGGATAGTATCGTTTGATGTAAATTGAGCAATTAATTTTGTTGGTATGAGATAAAATAATGCAATTAAGATAAATTCTATTGCAATGAATGAAAGTGATGGAGAAGGACTTGGTGCCTTTGTCCCTGGGATAGAATGAGATGGTTTGGGTACTGGGTGGGGATACTCTGGAGGTCCACCAGACCCTGACGACATTAAACTTATCGATGGCCTCCTATTGGTTAGCCATTGTGAGGATGATGGTATTGGAGTCGTGGATGACATTGGCTTAGAGGCACTTGGCGTGCTTGGTGAAGGTGGTGTTAAGGTACCTCTCGATGGCGGCATAGGCGGTGCTCCGCTGGAAGGTGCCACCACCCTGGTGCTCGAGGGAGGTGATTTGGATATAAGAGTTGTTGAGATATTTCAGTAGTTATCTTGATAAGACAGAACAATATGCGTAAAAAGATAATGAAGCTTCCTAAAAGAAAGTTTTCACTGATTACTTGATCATAAGCTTATTTCTCTATGAATAAGATTATGTAATGGTTTTCCAAATGATAAGGAAAACCAACCTTAGAAGAATTAAGAAGACATTCTCTAAGGGTCAGCAAGCTGAGAGGAAGTATCTGCATTAAGAAGCAGATAGGATGCTGCAAGGAGTAGACAACAAGCTGTAAGGAACAACATGCTAAAAAAGAAGAAGAAAGCTTCAAACAGAAAGCTGTCGACAAAGGAAACAAGAAGCTGTCAGCAGATTACAGAAGTTAGCAAGCTGGAAAGAAGCAGCAAGCTGAGGAAACAGGAAGCTGTCAGCAGATTACAGAAGCTAGCAAGCTTGAGAAAAGAAGCAAGCTGAGGACAGCAAGAAGCAGCATCGGGAAGATCATGCAGTAAGAAGAAGAAAAAAACTATCTGACTTCAAGCAGCCGTTGCATGAACTTCAGCCTTGGACCCATACCGACTTGACAGGTCTACAGGAATGACAGAGAGGTCCAGGAGTAAATTGTAGGCGCATTAAATGCACACGTCAAGATCAACTCAGAAACATTTAATGCGACTAAAGAAGAAGATCTTGAGAAATTGGAGTTCACATTCAAAATGAGGAAGTGTCTTCCTTCAACGGATACTTTCCTCTAACGGATACATTCTCAAGATCTATAAATAGAAGGTGTGGCTGATTGAAGAAAATTGCTAAATAGAGTCGAGATGAAAATCAGACATATTCCAAAGCTTCTCAAACTTATCTATGTTCAGCCACTCAACCTTCTAGGAGCAGCATACAACAGTTTTAGGATTACAAAGATTAAGACTGCTCCGCACCAGTTGAAGAACCTTTTATTTTCTTTTAACCATTATGTTGTGTGCGCTAGGTTGTTTTATTGGCCGCTGTCGCAATGCGGCAAAATTAATTAATATCTTCTCTATCCTAACCAACCAGTAGCTAGGGCAAGTAAGAGTCGATCCCACGAGAAAATTCAAACAATTAACAGATTATAGGGGGTTTTGAGATCGATTATCTACCACTAAAATACTAGTAACCTAGAAAGCGAATTAAATAAGGATTCAAGATATGCAAATATACCAGTTAACAGTTCAATTATCCCCCGATATCAATTATTCCCTAATCAACGTATTACCCCTCTCTCAGATTATCATGGAATTATCACCCCTAGCTTAACACTACGCGTCATTAAACCGAATCGTCTCTTAAGATTAGTTAATTAGGATACACTCGCTAACTAACCCTATTTAATTGAACAACCTAGGATACGCTCGCTAGATTTAATTCATTCAAATGCATTAATCACCAAGACGATAGGATGAACTAGACCCCAAATCAACACGCGTGATTTGATAATTCTAGCATTATGTTACCCTAGAGATGCACGACCTCTAGTTTACCACTTTATAAAACTTAAATGACACAACGACGCTTTAAGATTCTAGCAGTCAATTATCAAACACTTAACCTAGGTGGCCAATCCAAATCAAGCATTAATAATTGAAAACATTATGCACAGATAACATAATCAATTCCAATCAAACATCGAGAGGAAAATATGGATTAATTAGAAAATAATAGATAAATGGGTTCAAACATCCCTGCTAACCGGAATTGAGAAATTAGCAGAGCATCTTTCGAATTGAATCCACAAAAGTAAATCCGAAATCCATCTAAACTAACCTAGAATAGAATAATGAAATTTGTTTCTCTCCCTAAGAATTCTCAAAACTCTCTCTCTTGAAACTCACGTCCAGTCTATCTCTCTCTCCTCCAATCTAATTGCTCAACTCACATCCCTCTCAATTCCCAGAAAAAAGTCAAATATATACGACTGCTCCCTTGAAGATTAGCGTGAAAAATCCCTTCTGGGCCGCCACTTCTTCTCAAGTAATGGGCCGCTGCTTCTTCAATTTGTTAGGCCCAAAGCCATCCATTTAGGCCTTCTCTTGGACTTTAAATTAGAAATTGAGTTGGGCCCAATTAACTTCTCTTCGTCCCTTGATCCATACAATCTCGTCTCGTCTCCAAAACATTTCAAAACTCCTAAAATAATCAAGAAAATGATTTATGAAGTATTTGGGGACACAAAACACAATTATGTAGAAAAATCATGCATTCAATCAAATAATCGATCGTAAAATCTCATATTAAATATTACAAAATTGCATGTATTTTCCACATATCATTTATGGTGTAACTTAGTTGAGAGGATTAGATCCTTGCTAAGTCTTCCCTTTGTGGGATTATACTCTTTGTGGGTTGTGGCATTCGACTAGAGTCTGAGATTCTAGTAGGCGTAGTTTGTTAGGAAGATGTTTGTAAAGCGAGGCTTGTAATTCGAACTGACCTAACAAAGTTCCTCCTTGACTAGAAGTAGAGTGGACGTAGAATGCTTACACCACCTTCGAACCACTAGAAACCTTGTGTGTTTATATGTTTTGATTTACTTACTGCTCTGCATCTTACATCATCATATATCTTGCAGTATACATCATAAGCATCGTGCATTAACGTATTGGCAAAGAGCATACTTGTAAAAGAAAACTGGTTTCCAAAAGAACTCTATCAAGTTTTGATATGTAGAAAATAGGTGCATTTTATTGTGGATATATTTGTGATTTTATAATCTTTTAGATAATTAAATGTACCGTTTTCGTACCTATACGTGATTTGTGTCTCCAAATACTTCATAAATTATTTTCTTGATTATTTTAGGAGAATTGGAGAATTTTTGATTCAAGAAAGACGAGTGCAACGAGACATGGAGTTAATTGGGTCATTATTGATTCAAGAGGCCAAAGTAAAATTGAAGAAAGGATTTGAGTGGACCGGAGCCCATTTAATCAAGGGTCAAAGTGTGCAATTGGGCTTTAGTTGAGGAATAAGAAAAGGGCCCATTCTACTTGATTGAGGGCAAGAGTGTACACGCCACCAGCATTATCATACCATATATACATTGACTTTTCCTCCAAGAAAAGCACTTTTCCTTATTCTCTATATTACTGTACACGCAGGTTCACGTGAGGTTAGCTAGAGTTTAGGAGAGAGAGAGACTAGAATTAGGTTTTAATCCTTTATTTTTGGAGATTGATTTGATGGATCTCAGAATTGCTTGGATGGAATCAATTACAATGATGATAGGCTAATCTTTCAATTCCGGTTAGCAGGGATGTTTGAACCTATATTTCTTTTATGTTTTAATTAATCTCGTTTCTCCTTCTTGATGTTTGAATGAAATTGATTATGTTATCTGTGCAGAATGTTTTCGATTGTTGATGCTTAATTTGGATTGGCCACCTAGGTTAAGTAATTGATAATTGATTGCTAGAATTTTAGATCATGAATCCTAATTGTTGTGATTTAATTTTCATAAGTGGTAAACTAGAGGTCGTGCATCTCTAGGGTAGCATAATCCTAGATTATCGAATCGAGCTTGTGTATTCGGAGTCTAGTTCATCCTATCGTCTTGGTGATTAATGCATTTGATGAATTAAATCTAGAGAGCTTGTTCTAGGTTATTCAATTAAATAGGGTTAATTAGTGATCTTATCCTAATTTAACTAATCTTAAGAGACGATTCGGTTTAACAGAGCTTGTTGTTAGACTAGGGGTGATAATTCCATGATAATTTGAGAGAGGGTGTTACATTGATTAAGGCATAATTGAAATTGGGGGATAACTGAACTGTTAACTAGAACATTTGCATCCATTGATCTTTTATTTAATTTGCTTTCTAGGTTTGTTTTATTTAATTTGGTGATAGATAATTAATCTCAAACCCCCCAACCTTTTCTGTCTCTTGAATTGAACATAGGTGATATAGTTTATTCTTCACTCCTCGTGGGATCGACTCTTACTTGCCCTAGCTACTAGTTGGTTAGGATAGGGAAGAATTTAATTAATTTTACCGCGTTGCGACGTGCGGTCAAGTTTATTCCGCTGCGTTACATTCTGATACCAGGTCAGTAACCTGATTGAGCTTAGAGTCAGGTTGCTGATTCGAGACATGTTACTGCCTTTAGGTCAGGAACCTATTAGACAGAAAAAGTTTTCAAAAGAGTTTGCAAAATCGATAGAGGTTCATTCACCCCACTCTGAACCTTTGATCACATGGGACTCACGGGACCAACAAGAGTAAAAGAAGTTGGTGAGTTTGTGGGTGTAGCGTTTGATGGGGGTGCGGAGTTTGTAAGGGAGGTAGTTTTGGAACATGGCATAAGCTACCATGATACCTGTGATTGCTGACTCTACTTGGTCATCATCTTTGCCATTGCAAGTTATATTTTTTATTCTCTTACTTCTTTCTCTCAACTATCCAACATCTCTTCTCTATTTATAAACTAGCAGTGTACCCGCGCGATGCGCATATTGTCATATAACGAAATCATTTTAATATAATAAAATTTATCTTAGTGTAATATTAATAATATTGTTTTTGAAATTGAGATTTGTCTAATCACCTTAATTAAATATTTGTTAAAGGTATGATATATTTTGAACAATGTTTAGTCAGTAAATATAATATATCCATATAATACTTGGAAATATATAGACCCAACAAATTTAAAACCCAACTTTTTTAGCCCAAACATGTATAACCCATAAATAAGCCATTAACCCAATAAAACCCTAATTTCCTAACATTCCCCTTCATAAAAAAGAAAAAAAAACCTACTAGCCTCTATCTTCCTCCTCATTTTAGAAGAAGAATGAGATGATAACCAAAAAGCTCATGAAGATGGTGAAGCTCTGTACCAACATCCTCCTCAAGAGGTTCCCTACTTTGATCTAAACTACATTTCCACTAAAGTATCTATGATGCTGGATCAAAGGCCTCTCAAAGAAAGACATGCTTGGGATCTAAAATTTTTCAACAAAGTGATTCTTCCAAAGCACGAAAATCCTATCTTTGAAGAGAATATTTGACAAAAGATTGGAATATATGAGGTACTTCAAGAATCTCTGCCAGCTGAACTACTTCGGAAGATATGCTACATACCTTGTTGCATTGGAAAGGTACGACCAGCTAGTAAGAGATGGAGAGCTTGAAAATCAAAAGAAACTGATTGAGAAGATCAAGCAAGAAGCGCAAATATCATTTTGTGAGGACTTCTAGCTCAGATGGATTCAAATTCCAGATATCAAGAAGAAACTTGAAGTATCCTATCAAGAATCAATCATTAATTGGTGGAAAGGGACCAAGTACGATGTGATACCCGAACTTCTCATACACTTCATGCATCATATGCATCTCTTATTATTTATGTACTATTTGTGATTTCGCATGATTATATTTATATGCTTTTACATAATTGATGTTGAGAAAACTTTATCATAATTTGTTGAAACTCTAATAATGTTCAAGTTTATAATTTAAATTGTTTAATTAATAGTATCAATAATTAATTATATAATTTTATATTAATTATATATATATGTATAAATATAGGTAATATTATATATATACATGTGTAAGTGATGTGTGTGCAATGATAAAGTTAATAAAATATTATACTATTTATATATATTTATGGAGTGACGTGCATGTGTATTAACTAATATAAGATAAGTTAATTAACAACATATTATATATTTGTGAGAGTTTTAAGTGTGTGCATATATATAATAAAGTTAATTACCATTAACATATAAGTAAATATATATATATATATATATACACACACGTGTATATGAATGGTGGGGTGGAATGAAATTGGCATAACACTTAATAATTAACAATATAATAATAAAAAGCTTATAAAGAAAGCTATCTGAGGCGGTTGTAAGGAGGTATATATGAGTGATGTTCTTTTACTGAGATAGCAGAATACCTTATTTCCTCTATTAATAAACGATAAGTCCCCTTTCATGCAATGCACTCGTATAATTAGAAAAAGAGAAATACTTATTCTTATTCTTAGTTCATAGTGTGTAATTAAAGTAGGATTCTCAAATTTGATATCAAGAAAGTTAGAGCGGTCAAAATACTTATGAATTCGGGTAAGTAGAAATTTATTATAACTACAAAGCATAAAATAATATGTTGTGAATTATTTGTGTTAATTGATGGTACATGTATACTATGTATTTTACGAGACTTGATTTGTTGTTCAGTGGCTATCATAAAATAAATGAACCTGTGAGATCAATGATTGTTATAAAATGGTTATTGAATGGTTATTGTGGAATGAAGTTGAGAGTCCTGTCAAATGATGTGTTTTGACGATAAGGGGATGAAACTGTACTGTTAGGTCATATTTATGTTGGCCACATGATATTGTGTGCATGAAATTGATGTTGTGTGCATGAAATTGATGTTGTGTGCATGAGGTTAGTATATGTGTATGAAATTGGTGCTGTGTGCACAAGGTTGATGTTGTGTGCACAAAATTGACGTTGTGTGTGCAAGGTTGGTGCTGTGTGCATGAATTAGTGTTGTGTGCACAAAATATTTTAGAAATGAACTAGTTGAGTGTTTGAGTGGGAGAATAGAAATGAAATAGGTGATTCGAGAAGTGGATTCAAGAGGATACATAATTTCTGCTTACTGAGATTTATCTCACATAATTTATGCTTTGTAGGTAACCATGATGACATGTAACGTTATGTACGTATTGGGCAAGCTGTAGAGCTCCTGCACAGTTTTGAGCACTCATGTACATAGATGACAATCTATTGGGCATGATTGTGGTTTATGCTATTTTGATTTTAAATATTAAGTCTCATTTGAACATGTTCTGTATTATATAATATGAAGCGTACTAATGGGTTAACATGAAATATATATATATATTAATAATAAATAACATGTTTTTTAGATTGTGTTATGTTTAAAATTCGTTTATGTGCGGTTGAGTAAATGTGGTCATGACATACGAGATAAGAAAGCCACTAAAAGATGATATAGTAAGGAGGAAGCTATTCGGACGTCAGCAACTGTGAAGATGTCTAAATGAGATCAACAACTTACTGCATTTCTTTGTAAACCATTCTGTAAGCTTCTTTTGTAACTTGTAAACTCTACCTTTTGATATAATCAAGTTAATGCTGATGGAACAGGTTCACACTCTGTGAACTTCATGCATTTTATTGTCTGATCTAGGAAAACATGCTAGAAATATATGCTTGAGCTTATGTGTTGTTAGCTTATAAGACAGGATGCTAGCTCGGTTAAACCAATGCATGAAGAACCTCTATATTATGTAATCATCTCTATATAATGTATGAAAAGTATATGATGCATGCTACTCTGAATTCTTACAATGAACTGCATAATGTAAAAGTTTTGTCATCATAAAAAAAGGGGAAATTTTTAGAAAATTTATGTTTAGATTTTAATGAGACAAAAAAATATTGTAATAGAAAATTAGAGTACCCCATTTTTTCGCTCTATTTAAGTGAAAGCTTAGAAGAGTTTTGAGTCCCAAAGTCGAAGTTGAAGAATGGAGAATTTGAAATATTCAATAGAAGAAAGTTTCAATTGGCAGTCGGATGCAGCAGAAAAGCCGCTACTAAACAACAGTATATTACAGTATTTGCATACTATATGCAGTTCAATACAGCAAACAACAAGAAAATGGATACAACAAGACGAACAGAAAGTTGCATTACAGTGGCAGGTTGCAGTATGCTAGCACAGAACTCTAAAGCTAAAAGAAGACTAGAAGCAATAATAAATATTCACGCACAATAATGCAGTACGAGGAAGATCAATGTTATCCGATAAAACATCTCAACAAAAATAGCCAGTAGAGACAAAGTGATCGAGTAGTACCGAGAACCAGTGTTCTGCTGACACATGGACCAACAAACTGCAACAATCTTGCAGCTTAATACAGCCGCATTAAATGGCCTAAAGAACAAGACAAGAAAATCATTCTAAAAAATTTAGAGACAATTAAAGGACGAATGAAGAGAATTCAAATTCAAAGGAAATGTATCTCTCTTCAACTGACACATTTCTTGTATTTATAAATAGATGAGGGGTCGACTGAAGAAAATATTGAAAAACTGATACTCTGAATTCATACACTCTCGCAAGAACAAGTTCTCAAGTTTCCTACTCCCTAAACTTTCAGTCACTCAACCTCCAAGTGAAACAATCAAGTCTTCGAGCCATCCAACTTAAGAATTATCAAGGCTGCTTCAAGCACCAGTTGAAGAAAAATGTATATACTTCTAACCTTTATATTGTGTGCTTAGGTTGTTTTAGTGGTGTCCTCAGTTGATAGGATTTAGATCCTTACTGAGTGTTTTGTCTTAAGTTGTTAAGACAGTAACTCTGTGTGGGTTAGTAGGATCCTGTGTGAGTTAGTCTGTTTGATTCAAACAACCTGTGTGGGAGCTGAATCCTAGTAGGTGAAAAACTTGTTAGGTTGATATATTGTAAGGTCGAGTCCTGTAAATCAATCTTTCTTAACGAAGTTCCTCCTCAATGAGTAGAGTGGACGTAGAAGGATTACACCACCTTTGAACCACTATAAGCCTTGCGTGTTTATCTTTTGCTCTTAGCATTCCTATGATTATTTTGTGCTACATTCTATCATATCTTTCTGCAGTCAAAGTTTTTCAAAAACCATTCTTTAGAAAAGGTTTTCGAAAGAAACTCTGTTAAAAAGTTTTAGTTTATGCTGCATAAGAACTCTGGTATAATAAGTTGAGCTGCATTCTCGTCTTGCACACTGTACTACATTCTGTGTTGTATTCTGCGATTAAATACAACGCAAGTTCGAACAAATTTTCAAAAATCGACAAAGGTTCATTCACCCTCTGAACCTTTGAACCACTTGGGACTAACAAAAATCATGACAAAAATATATTCAAAATTAAAATTCTGAATTGTAGTACGAACTCATCAGAAAAAACCTCAATGAAATTGTTAGTTGTTACTATGTATTTGAAATCCTTTACCCATTTCATTAATTCAAATGCAACCTTAATTATTTAATTTGTTTAGAATCCTGCTGCTAAGCACAAATTAAAAACACATAATTGTTGTTATCCAATCTATAATTCATTACATATAATTGAGTGTCTTAGTAAATTCACCTAGATTATTATTATTATTATAATATATATCGTGTAAAAGTGGTCGCTTTTTCAGAATTAAATAACAATTATTACGTACTTAGAAAGGGACGTGTCACATTAATGACGATTAATTTAAAGAAACAACGTGACTGGGGGAGGCTAATTAAGTTGGCCAAATTACTTTTTAATGCTTTATGTGCGATTTAAGGTCTGATAATCGTTGACAAATGAAGCTTCATCTACACACATATATTCAGTGTTTAGTTTACTAAATTATAAATCTAAATTTATTCTTTATTTTTTAATCTTCATTTCCCATGCTATAAAACTATCACATTATATATTGATCTTGTAACTTGAGCCCTATCCATTTCTTAAACCACTAATTTTACGGATTTCTACAATATATCCTTTAATCTTTTTTCTTCATATTTTAGTCTGATTTTAAATCAAAAATTCGATTTATGAAGATATATAGTTGTTAACATGGTGATCACTGATAATGTTGGTGTGATGTTCTAAATTGGAGATTTTGAGCAATTTCATATATGAGACAGGAAATGGACAAAATCCCCAATTTAGGGTCATAGATCTATTTGATCCCATAATTTAGTACCACATAAATCAGTTTTTGCATCCACACAACCAAAATACCTAATTTGAAGCTCAATATTTGTATCGCTTATGTTTATATCAGCAATTATCATCAGAAACATAGAATTCATACTAAAACAACACTAAAATTGAAAAAATATATATATCACCACTACAAAAATCCATAAACTTAATGATCCAAAAATAAAAATAATCCAAATTAAGGGATCAATATATATTGAAATATAATCTCACATATTATATATAATTTCCACATGTGGAACTTAATTAGTTAATTAGAAGCATCCTCATCGTACTGAAAGAAGCGGCCACGTGCACATCATATGACCCGAGTACTAATCATGGTAAAGATCACATGCCATCTCACTAATCACAATTAAGCAAACTCCACATTACACACACAAGTAGTTAGTAATTATATGGCAAAAGAAGAAGTTCTCCTAAATCCATTTAGTGTTTTTTCTTACATCAAAAACACAACACACAGCAAAAAAAATGTTAACCTCTCCAAAAATGGATGTGATAGGTGGCGCATGCAAAGCCCTCCTAATCTCAATCCTCTTCTTATATTTTATCTCCATTTATCTTTCCAATTATCAGTACCCCAATTGCCCATCCTCCTCCAACTTCTTCTCCCCTGTCTTGAAAACTTCACCACCCATTTCCGGATCAAACTCAACAGAAAAACCACCTAGGGTTCCACCTCCCCCTCCCACCAATCTCCGCCACCTCGTCTTCGGCCTCGTTGGCTCCGAAAAGGCATGGCACCACCGCAAAGCCTACATCGAGTCGTGGTGGCGCCCCAACGTCACCCGCGGTTTCCTCTTCCTCGACAGCCCCCCCTCGGAGGCCCTCCTCCCGTGGGCCCCCTCGTCCCCGCCCTTCCGCGTCTCCGACGATCTCACCGCCTTCCTCAACAAGACCGACGTCACCGCCCAGCGGATTATCCACGCGATCAGGGAGGTGTACCGGGAGGACCACGAGGATCTGCGGTGGCTGGTGATGGGGGACGATGATTCGATATTTTTTCTGGAGAACATTGTTAGGGTTCTTGGGGAGTATGATCATAATAAGTACTATTACTTTGGGGCGCATTCGGAGTTTATTTTGTCGAATTATTGGTTCTCGTTTAGCCAGGGATTCGGTGGGGCCGGGTTCGTGCTTAGCTACCCGTTGGCGAAGGTGATCGCGGAGGATATGGAGAATTGTCTGGATAGATATAGGCATCTCAATGCTGCTGATCTTACTACCATGTCCTGTGTGGCTGATGTTGGAGTCAGCTTGACAGCCCTTAAAGGGATTCACCAGGTATTCATTCTTTTCATATATATATATATATATATATATATATATATTGCATTTAATCAGAATCTCTATTTATTACCTGCTCTCTCATACAAATAAATTATCGACCTCTCATCTTTCAATTTTCCAGCTAAATTTGGATCAAAATCGCACAATTTTATGAGTTATGAGATGATATTGAAAACACTAATAATTATGGTAGCATTTGTTAAAAAGAAAAGGTTAAAAATTATGGAATTAAAAATGATTCATCCATTAAATTTTGAAAGGAAAAAGTTATTTTCAGCTAAAACTTAAGTTTCATTTTATTATTTAAGTGGGGGAACTTTTTATGATTAACTTTCTTATCCTTTTTGCATGTATATCATATCTTCAAAATCTAAATTGTTCTATGTACTGAGCTGACATTTTAACGAATAAATGTGGATATCCTATATACTTGCTCAAAATATAATAGGTCAGGTGGGTATGGGTAGTTTTAAAAAAGTTTGGGCCGGGTTTAAAAAGGTAGAAAAAATCACTAGAGTTCAGGTAGGATTCAGGTTTATTATACCCTCAGCTACATCTACTCGTACCTGTTTATATTATAAGGTTTGGGTACGAGTACTTATCCATTAAAACCGCATATGTATAATATATATCACGTATACTGTGACTTAGAGAGAAATCAAACCCATGTTGCTTTAGTAAAAACTTCAAGATTTCTACCATTAAATTGACCATCTTTGTAAAAAAAAAAAAAAAAAAAAAAAATTTTATATTAATATATAAAAATACTAACAATTTATTTATAAATATATAAATACTGAAAAATTAAGTATAGTAATCGAACAATAAAGAATAATATGCGGATAGAGATAATCGAATCCGTGATAAGTACATATGGAAATGAAAATCCATGATAAGTATAAATAAAATTTTAAATGAAAATGAGATACTTTAGTATGGAAATGAGAAATTACATTTGATCTCTCTCTTATTTGTACCAACATATAACCAAATTACAAGTCCGTAATTTATAAATCTAAACTTTTCATTCTATCACCACCGAAACCCATGAGAGTATATTTCGCAAAAATAACTAAAAGTTAAACAAATTAGCTGACCCTAAAAAAAAAAAAAAAATCTCGCATAAGCAGTTATGTTTAGATATATTTTATTTAAATGAATTATACTAGAGAAAATTTGCAAATAAAAAATTGAAAGACAAAAATAATTTAAAAAGAAGAGAAATGCAACACCTACTAACATATTTTAATTTGGAGAAAAACACACCTATGTTTTGCTACTTTTCTCCACTGTCATTCATTTATGAGGAAGCATGCAATCCAAATCCTAAAACGATTAGGCGTGATGTACAATATGGACCATATGAAATAATAATGTTAATTAGGCCCTTCATTTATTCAAGAGGGGGTGATGGGTTATACAGATTGATTTTCTTTAGGAAAGATATATATAGCTAGCTTCATTAATTAATTATAAGTTAGAGAGAGAGACCATTAGGAGAATCAAAATTCATATTGTTTAGAACAAA
Source organism: Scutellaria galericulata (assembly GCA_946896805.1). Lineage (NCBI taxonomy): Eukaryota > Viridiplantae > Streptophyta > Magnoliopsida > Lamiales > Lamiaceae > Scutellaria > Scutellaria galericulata. Next base: position 12,455,991 of record OX335792.1, read on the forward strand.
GAGATATATGCATTTCTTTATTTTATAACCTTAATAATCTTACAAGTAAAAGGTCGCGACTTTTATCCAACCTACGCCTTTTCTTAGGAATTATATAGTCTAATCTATAAAGCAGCGTGGGATAGCTCTTTTATGATTCACTATATAATTTTTATAAGTACGTACAATCATTTTGCGTAATGAGGTATCTACAACAATGTTATAAGGGGATGTTATTAAATTAAATATTATAATAAATTTTTTTTTTCCATATGTTTTTGAATAAGGTACAAAATTAACATATATTAATATTATCAAGGAGAGAGAAAGAATGTGATATCAACCCATTCGTTATTTCTCATATTTTTTCATATTATTTTTAAATTATTTTTATAAAAACAAAATTAATTGTTGTAGATGCTATATATTTCAAATACAATTTAAAGCTCTATAGATAAGAAGATATAGATAAAAATAAAATTGTAGTCGAATTTCTAATCTTACTAACTTTAATAAATGAAATCAGATATCAAATTTATTGATAATTATTAATAGTATATTTAATGTTTTTTTTTTTCGTTTTCTGGGGTATATAGGATACTAAATCATGAAGTGCTCACTACAATAAATTTAATTATGCTCTGCGGGACCATGTTAAGTCTAGATTAGTTAATTATATGTACGTACTCGTGAATTTCAATTGATCAATCAATCTAATTTATTAGGGTATGTATAATAGTATCATATAGGAAGGAGACGGGGAAAAGTTAATTAATGGCAATAATGTATTATAAAATTAAATCATAATATAAGGTGTCTGTTATCTGAAAGGAGAAGGCAAACTGGGGATTATTTTCGATATTGATAAATAGAATTAAGTGAAACTACAAATTTGGGAAAGAAAGGCTAAACTAAAGGGCAATGTGCCTCAATTTAGATATATGAGAATGAGTGGAAAACACGATACCAAAACTATCAACTTCATTAAAGCTACATTTGGATGAAGTGATTTAAAAAAAGATTTGAATTTTCATAAATACATCAATGGTATGTTTGAATAGATGTGGATTTGATGAATTTTTTAAGACATTCTAAATTAAATGAATTTGAAATATATTTATGGAATATATATATATATATATATATATATATATATATATATATATATATATATATTATATTTCAAATAGAGAACACATTCGATAACTGCTCCTTTTCTTTTCAACTTTTTTGAGGTTGGTCTTTATACTTTCAGTTATAAACATTGATTCTCTCTCTTCTTTTTTTTTTTAAATTTAATTATTGGATTCTCATTTGAAAAATATAAAATTCAATCTATATACTTTCACTTGCAAAAATTAAATTGAGTAATTGTGTACCCTGCATTTACATTAAAGTTAAGTCATCATTCTTCATCCCATACTTCCTATTACATCTGTAGAAGGGTTGTATTTCATTTGGGGAAAAATAGGTTCTTAGTAACTACTACCTCCGTCCCGGCTCAATTTGTCTACGTTGACCGGGCACGGAGATTAAGAAAATGCAGTTGACTCAAGTGGATATGCATTTTTTGATGGCATTTTTGTAATAATATGCACATCAAATCAAGTGTATATGCACTTTTTGATGGCATTGTTGTAATAATGTTGAAATATAGGGATATTAAAGTAAAAAAAAATTTGTCATTTATGAACTGGCAAATTGAATTGGGACAAACCAAAATGACAAATAGACAAGTTGAGTTGGGACGGAGGGAATAGTTCTTAGTAACAAAATCTACGCAATATTCCAATAATATGAATACTCATTTTGAAATAGTGTGTTTATTATTTTATTATTATTTTTAATCATCTAGAAATAGTTAGTCGTATTAATGTCGTAGGGTTTTGAAATAATGGAACAGATTGATCTGCGCGGAGACATATCCGGTTTCCTATCATCCCATCCAAAGTTTCCATTGATGTCCCTTCACCACTTCGACATGGTGGAGCCCATATATCCGTCGAAGGACCGCGCTGAGTCCACGCGCCACCTCATGAAGGCGGCGAGTTACGACCACTCGCGCATGCTGCAGCAGACCATATGCTATCACCGCCCAACAAACTGGTCCTTTTCCATTTCATGGGGCTATTCTGCGCACATCTACGAGAGGATCATGCCACGTAGCTATTTGCAGTACCCTATTGAGACATTCAAGACATGGGCAAGAAACCCACGCCCACCGCATTACATGTTCAACACGCGCCTACCATCCAACGACCCATGTGAAGCCCCCCATCTCTTCTACTATCAGACCATTGAATCCACGGCTGAGAATACTCAATTCTTGACCACATTTTCTCGCGCGTGGCCCCGGGGTTTGCCTACTTGTTTTTTCGCTGGGAATCACTCTGCTGATTCTGTTTCCCAAATCAGAGTATATTCACCCACAACTAAACGTTTTCAGGTAATTTTATCTTTAGTCTTTGTTATTATTATTATTTTTTAATTGTTTGCCATTTATACTCATTCATGCGAATAAATTCATAAATTGACACGATGAATTAGTTTTTGACATAAGGGATAAATTCATAGTTGAAACGAGGAATAATTTTAGTTGATGCATATAATAAATCGAGTTAAATGCAAAAATCAACCTAGATGATAATTGATTCTCAATTTTCAACTTAAACTATTTTTTTATTCGATTGTAACCAAAGTTTAAGTATTTTTCAAAATACAACCTAATTTTTTTCTGAAAACCTTTCCAACGAAGTACAGAGCATACGTGACTTTCATAAAAGTAAATGTCATAAAAAAAAGTTTAAATTGTAAATCGAAAAACGTTCATAGATAAGGTGTTTTTTTTTTCAATCCACCTATTTATCCTCATGAAAGTCACATGCAAGTCACGTGTCAAGCATTTCTCCGAAAACAAAGTCTAGGTTGCACTTAAAAAAATTCCTAAACTAATTTGCAATCAGATAAAAAAAAAATTAATTGCAAATTAAAAACCGACCATAGTTTAGATTAATTTTTACATTTAACCCTAATAAATTCATTGATTGGTGATGAAGTAGTTCTAGGTGACACAAGTAATAAATCTAAGCTGATACGAAGAGTTTAATTCTTTAGACACACATAATGGATCTTCATTTGAGTAATTAGTGTATTTTGTGTATAACATATGATACGAGACATTGTCTTGATGCACAATTGAAGGCAATGCCTAGTGTCAAAACTCAAAAGTTTTAACTTATGTTTTTAATGAGCAACTCATTTACACTAGATAAAACGTATAAACTGTAAGATACACATAATTGCCCTTAATTACTCAAAATTCATTCATATTTGTATCTTTTCATGTAGCTAACCACATCTGATTAAGTTTGAGTTCATGTCAGAATAAACTTAAAAACAAATTCTATTGTTTTAATATAAAACCTATAATAGATTTCTGAAAAAAAAAAAAAAAGATTAATTCTAATCAAATTGCCTTGGTGTATGAAAAAATAGATTCTCTTGTGTTCAACTTGTACTGGTAGGTTGCTTTTGGTAGTGTCCTATAAGAAATTTATATATGCTCTTATTCTACCAAAAAAATGTGAATAACAAACTCAAGTGACAAACACATTAATCTTAATTTTTGGAATTATTAGTACTATATGTTGCTGGCCTGCAGGTATGAGTTAATTTCTAATCTATGTTTTCTTTTCCCAATTTTTTTTTTCTTTTACCTATTTGCATTTCAGATTGATAGAAGTGAATGCTGTGACGTTGTTCGAGTAGATGGAGAAGTAGCAGATGTTAAATTTCGGGAGTGCGCTGTAGATGAGATTATTGCTTAGCAAAACTAATTCATACTCTCACACACACACACACAAAGAAAAAAAAACAAAAAAAAAAAGAAAGAAAGAAAAAGGGAATCCAAGAAGCATCAGTTGAATGAGATTCATATGATCAGTGCACTAACAATGTGCTTAATCGTTTTAATGATACCAATTTACGTCATGCAACTTTATTTATTTTTTGAGAAAACATGTCATGTAACAACTAGTTTTGAATGTGTTGATACTTTACTATCTCATTGATATTTAATTTTTAACTTTCACTTAAACTAGGTTTGGCGCTCCATAACTCCTTTAATTTACATTTTTTGTGTAGTTTAGTATTATGTATTTCTATTTATATATATATATATATATATATATATATATATATATATATGTGTGTGTGTGTGTGTATGATAGTTCTCTTTTTTTTCTCTAATATATTTTTTCTGAGTGGTTTTATTTTTATTTGTTGTTCGTCCTAAAAATGTTAAAAGTTAGTTGATTTTAGATGAAGTTTTAATTTTTTTGCAAATGTTGTCTTCAAAAAGTAATGTGTAAGTCTCGTTTCTATTGCTCCAATGGCTAACGTTTATAATTAATTAGTTTATTTTTGTTTGCACTTCCTATTAACTGTCCACATTTGTTTAATGTTTGGTTTAATGCTTGACTTGTTGCTCTTGTTTTTGTTAGCAATAATTCTGTGATGATAGATTACTTTGTTTGGACACTTCAAAGATATTTAAGTATCTGTTTTCAAATTGGTAATTTCATTTTCCTCAGAAAAAAAAAAAAAAAACATCGCGTTTGTCTTAAATTTTTGTTGTAATTTGAATTGTGGATAATGTGTAATATCATATAAAATACAAAATGTTTTCATATATATATATATATATATATATATATATATAGTTACTTAAGATTGATTCAATAATTTGACCAAATATTGATAAGAGTTTATTATTATTACCGTCCATTATGTTTGTCGTGTGACAATTTTGCCCTTTTTGAATTCGCGCTTGCAATTTAGGACTTTCTGTTTTACAGGCTGACAATTTAAGACTTTATTTTTTATCAATGGCAATGTAGGATTTTATGTTTTCAAAATTAGCAATTATTGCCCAATTTCAGCCCGAATTGTTTATTTGGGCTGAAATTGCACGTTTTTCGGGCTTAATTTGATGAGGTGGCGAGTGATTACGTGACGTGGAATTTTGCAATTAATTGCCAGGTGCCATATGTATTTTAAGTGGGCCCCACTACCTAATTCAAAATTAATTAAAAAAAAGAAAGAAAAACCTTTCTTATCCACCCTTCTCCACCATTGTCGATCGGACATCATCTCCGTCGGCAACGACCGGTCAAACTCTCGACCTTTCCCTCTCTCTCTCCTCCCCCCCTCTCTTCGATCCCTCTCCCCCTTTCTCTAGGTTTTTCTAAAGGGAGAAACTGTGATGGTGAAGCTGCTGTTGCAGATGCAGTAGGAGCGGCGGCCGGAGATGACGGAGGTTAGGAATCTAGGTGAAACAGGGGAAGCTGCGAAGATGGTGATGGAGATGGAGAAATGAGCGACGGTGAGAGGGAGAAGCAGCAATCGGCGGTGGTGGTCTCGACGGTTGAGCAACTGTCCGGCGACGGTGAGGAGTGGAGAAGAAAGCGGTGGTGTATTGTTCGGAGATGGAGAAGATGGGCGGCTGGAGAAGGATCGGAAGAGAAGTGGTGAAGTGTGAAACGGCTGGCCTGCGAAAAGGGAGAAGATGAGTAGCAGCGGTGGCAGAGCAATGGATGGAGAAGAAGAAACAGTCCACCGGAGATGGAGAAGGGCTGCTACGGAGAAGAAGATGAAGACGGTGGTGTCTGGTGGTGGAACTCGCCAGAATCGCGCAGAGCGGCGGTGTGGATGATTAAGAAGATGACGGTGCTCGAGCTTGGCGGTGGAGATGGCTTCGCTGCTGAGGCGGCGACGAGATTGAAGGGGAGAAGGGGGTGGAGCAGGAGAAGATGGCGGTGTATTTGTTGATGGTGGTTGATGGAGCGATGGTGGAAGGCGGCGACTGGTGAAGAAAACGGCGGTGAATAGTGAATCTGCAGAGAGAGAGAGAGAAAGAGCGGTGTGAGGAGAGAGAAAGAGGATAGGGTTGCAATTTTTTTTTATTTTCTGATTTTCTTTTAATTATTAAAATAAATAATAATACATATGTCAGTAAAAAAATAAGAAAGAAAATCCATGTCAATAAATGATCAGCCACCTAAGTCATTTCAGCCTGAATTGAGGAGTCACGTGCAAAAAACGTGTGATTTCAGCCCAATTAAACAATTCGGGCCGAAATTGGGCAGTAATTGCTAAATTTTGAAAAATAAAGTCCTAAATTACAAGCCCGAATTCAAAAATGGCAAAATTGCCATACGGCAAACATAATGGGCAGTAATAATAATAAACTCTATTGATAATAATAAATAGGGAAAAATTCATTTTTAGTCCTACCTAGAAGCACTGTTCGATTTTAATCATGTTTATTTTCGATTTTCAATTTAACCCTATAATTGAAAAAATTGTCCAATTTAAGTCCTTTTTTTGTTGGATTTTCAATTTCTGGATCAGATTTCGGAAAGTGTGCTACACTCACCCCGAATCTGAAGATTTCAGCCAACTTATGTTAATGTGGCCTTTTTTCACACATGAAATTTCTTTTTGATATTATTTCATAAACATTATTTACACTTCAATTGCCACATCATATTTCCACTTAAAATAAATAAGAAAACATAAAACTCAATTAAACTCAAATCAAAAACAAAAAACAAAAAATAGAAAACAGAATCAATTAAACAAAAAACATAAATAAGAGGAGAAAACGTGAAATCTCCCTCAAATCCCCCAAACTCAAAAATCCTAATTCCCCAACAACCCTAAGCCCAAGATCTTCAAGCTTTCAACAATGTCTAATCTTTCCCAAGTCTCAACGCCACATGAGTGTCTGTGTGGAAGACCGCATCTCCGAACCTCAAAGACTGCAACAAATCGAGGGAAGAGATTTTGGGATTGTTTGAGATATAGTGTAAGTTTCATAATTTTATGGTTGAAAGTATGTTTCCAGTCATATTGGATTAGTTTTTTGAGGTTGTGATTTTTTTTATTTGATTGTTTTCTATTCTTTTTCTTAAGACTATCAAAGTTTCTGTAGACTATCAAAGTTTGATTTTTACCTATTTTTTTTCTTTAGATCATCAAAGTTCGATTCTTTTTGTTTTTTCTTCCTTAAGACTATCAAAGATTGATTTTTTCTATTTTTGTTCTTAAGACTATCAAAGTTTATTGAGACTGTCAAAGTTTGATTTTTTTTTCTTTCTTTGTTTTGTAGAAGAAAGGTGGTTGTGAATTTTTTGTATGGGATGATAATGAAGAGTATGAAAAATTGAAGAAAGCATATGAGAATTTGAAAGAAGACTACGAGAAGTTATACGAAGATGGCCTTGAACTCAAAGAAAACAATAAAATGTAGAAAGAAGATATGAAAGACCTCAAGATTGATATCAAGGATTTGAAACAAGAAATAAAAAATTTAGTGACGCATAACAAGGTTCTCAAAGAAGAGAAGAAGAAGTTGAGGATAAGTCGAGTTTGTGGAGGAAGTTTGTGTTAATCCAACTACTGCTTGTTATTTGTCGGTGGATTGCAATTTGATCTCTTGTTGTAATTAGTAGTTTGTTTATAAGTAGTTTGCAAACTAATCCAACTGATTTCTTGTTGCAAATTGAAGAATTATTAGTTTGTTATTTGTAAGACTCTATATAGTACAAGTTTGTTGAATTACTAGTTTGGTCTAGTAGTTGAATTTGTACTTTTCCAACATACTTAGTCAATTTTACTGCAAAAGTTGAATCAAATAAGAAACTCTTCCATGTCAAGTTCATTGAATATGTTATGTTTAATCTGTTTAAGATATCTTCATTGTTTTGTATTACATAATGCTTAATCTGTTAAAGTGACACTCTTCTATATTCATCTCATAAACAAGAACATATAAAACAAGGCAAAACCATTCTTGTTCCCTAATATATAATGTGAAACACTCAACAATCCTAATGTTAAACAAGAACATATAAACAAAATTACAAATAGTAAAATAGACAATTTCTTACCTAAACAAAAGCTGCCACATTCATTAAATATGATCATCAAAAGGTGTCAATCATAATTATAATTATCATTTGCCATGTCTAAGGAAGTCTCACATCAAATCATATCTCAAAATCCACAAAAACAACACTAGATGTCACAATCCACAAAATAGTTACAATCATCATTATATGCTTAAACAAATCCACAAAATAGCTATGGCAGTTTCATTTCCTATCTCAAAAATCAAAGTGAAAGCCAAGAATTTTATCAAATCCTACAATCTTCATTGTTCTTTCTTCTCATTCTTCTTGTTCTTAGTTGGAGGTACTACTAACAAATCCATATACTTCTTTCCATTCTCCACCAACAATTTCTTCCTTGTTTCAAGCTGCATTGTATATATAGTATTATTGATTAAGTTTGTTGTGACTAATCCACCACTAAATGAAGCTAGTGCCTGAATTTGCATTCTAGGTTAAAGAGGTAGTATATGTGGGGTTGCTAGCCTTGGGGGTGGTATAGGTGGGGCTACCACTGGTGGCCTTGGGTGGGATAGGTGGGGCTACCAGCGGTGGGGATGATATATAATGTGCAGAATGTAGATACAAGTTATCACTTGAAACTTGACTAATTTGTATAATGTTCATTTCTTTTTTAGCATTATTTTCTCCTTCATATGTCTGAGCACTGGTAGCCGCTTCATGATATATATATATATATATGACAACCTCATAAGTTATATATATATAGAGTTTATTACTTTTTTCACCCATTATGTTTGCCGTGTGACAATTTTGCCCTTTTTTATGTCGGGCTTGCAATTTAGGACTTTCTGTTTTAAAATTTAGCAATTACTGCCCAATTTCAGCCCGAATTGCTTATTTGGGCTGAAATCACACATTTTTTACACGTGACACCTCAATTCGGACTGAAATTGCTTAGGTCGCTGATCATTTATTGACGTGGATTTTCTTTCTTATTTTTTTTACTGACATGTGTATTATTTATTGGGACCCACCTGGACACGTCATTCAAAATTAATTAATCAAATTAAAAAAAACCAAAACCCTTGCCCTCCTCTCCCATGGCGGCGTCTGTGCAAAACATCCGCCCTCCACCACCACATCAGCCCACCGGCGAGAGAAAAACCAAGAGAAGGGAGAGAGGGATCGAAGAGAGAGAGAGAGAGAGAGGGAGGATAGAGAGAGGGAAAGACCAAGAGTTTGACCGGCCGTTGCCGGCGGAGATGATATCCGATTGACGATCCGAGCCCTGATTCATGATGGGCTCGGCGAGAACTTCAAGATAGGCACAAGAATCGCACTGATCAGTGGCCGAATGGCCTGAATTTGAAGATAGAGAGAGAGAGAAACGGGTTTTAGAGAGAGAAACGACTGTGACTTCTCCGGCCAATTGCCGGCGTAGGCGGCGTTGGATGGCTGATCCGAGCCCGGATTCGGAACGGGCTCGGTGAGAACTTCAAGATAGGTACAAGAATCGCTGCAATCGGTGGCCGAATAGCCTAAATTTGAAGAGAGAGAAAAATGGGTTTTAGAGAGAGAAACGACCGTGACTTATACGGCCGATTACCGGCGGAGGTAGCATCGGATGGCTGATCCGAGCCCGGATTCGGAACGGGCTCGCCGAGGGCTTCAAAATGACATAGGATACGATATGTTTTAGATCGGTGGAAATTAATTACAAGAATGGTGGAGAAGCTGAATTCTTCTGCAGGTTTCAAGAGAATCTGCGATGGTGGAGAAGGGTGGAGAAGAAAGGGTGTTTTTTTTCTTTTATTTTTAATTAATTTTGAATTAGGTAGTGGGGCCCACTTAAAATACACATGGCGCCTGACAATTAATTGCAAAATTCCACATCGGATAATCACTCGCCACCTCATCAAATTAAACCCGAAAAACATGCAATTTCAGCCCAAATAAACATTAGGGCTGAAATTGGGCAATAATTGCTAATTTTGAAAATATAAAATTCTACATTGCCATTGATAAAAAATAAAGTTCTAAATTGTCAGCCCATAAAAACAGAAAGTCCTAAATTGCAAGCTTGAAATCAAAAAGGGCAAAATTGCCACATGACAAAGATAATGGGCGAAAAAAGTAATAAATTCTATATATATATATGACAACCTCATAAGTTATAGAATGTTAATTTTAAAACTTGAAGTTTCTATAATGTTGATTGTACATCTTAATAGATGAAGACATGAGATTTGTACTGTTACAACTGTTCAAACATTGAGAGTCTTGAAATGTTTGGCATTTGAGTATCCCAATATAGATTTGCAGCATCTTCTTCAACCAAAAGGTCTTCATTATCATCAAGTTGATACTCAAGAATTGAAGTTGGTGGTAGCACCTACAACAATCACAAAAATAAGGAACTTGTAGATTACCTTGTCATTGAATCGTGTAGACATGTGAAAATACTTACAATGTTAACTTCATCATCATCAGTGTTTGCAGCATTCTTCATTTTTTACTTTTCTTTAGCCTGTAATACCACCACACATTTCAATAAAAAATGCAAATAAAAAAGATTGATCAAGATACAAATTACCATCTTATGTCCATTTGTTTTGTTGGTGATCAAGCACCTGTGACTGTGAGTAGTTTTGATTCCACCTGTCATATGATGTCCTGATCTAAAAATTGCATTCAGCTTATAAATTATTGGTTTGAAATTGACCATTGGAGGTATCCTGTGAATAATTTTGATTAAAAGATGGTACATATGTCTTCTTGTTTTGTCAATTAATCTGTTACCATTTCTTTAGCCTTTAGGTTATAATTTCATTTTCTTACCGAAAAAGTGTGGGTAATTTATGCTAATAATTTGGTTATTTCATTTTATTTGGTTTTGATATAATCCGGTTCAGTTTAAAAAACCTAAATTTCAATGCATGATACGAGGAAAATATGTGCAAATTAGTGGTGTTGGATATGAGATTTTATGATCGTTTATTTGATTGAATGCACTATTTTCCTATATATTCGTGATTCGTGTCTCCAAATGCTTCATACATTATTTTATTGATTATTTTAGGGATTTATAGAGTATTATTGGAGTAAAAGGAAGTGTTCGTGGATCATTGGAAGGAGAAGAGATGAGATGTGGGCCCAAATGAAGATATTGGGTCTAGCAACTCAATTGAAGACTAAATGGGCTTTAGTTGGAAGGAGGAAATAAGGCTCATTCATCTTAATTAAGGGCAAGTTCATGCCTCCATTCATGAGAATATAAAAAAGTGGCTTTTCCTCCAAGGAAGTCAACTTCTATTCTTTCCAATTTATACCCACTGTTCACGGGGGATGGAGGAGAGGAGAGAGTCAGGAGATTAGATAGATTAAGAGAGAGAAAGTTTAGTTAGAGAGAGAAACAATTTTATTTCCCTAGAATTAGATGGAGTTTTTAATTGCTTGGATGGATTCGATTTTGAAGATGCTCGACTAATTTCTCAATTCCGGTTAGCAAGGATGTTTGAACCCGTATATTTATTTATTTTCTAATTAATTCTGTATTTCTCTCTCGATGTTTGATTGGAATTGATTATGTTATCTGTGCATAATGTTCTCGATTATTGATGCTTGATTTAGCTTGATCACCTAGGTTAAGTGTTTGATAATTGATTGCTAGAATCTTAAATCATGAATCCTAATTGTTGTGGTTTAATTTTCATAAGTGGTAAACTAGAGGTTGTGCATCTCTAGGGTAACATAATCCTAGAATTATCAAAGCACGCGCGTTGGTTTGGGGTCTAGTTCATCCTATCGTCTTGGTGATTAATGCATTTGATGAATTAAATCTAGCGAGCATATCCTAGGTTGTTCAATTAAATAGGGTTAATTAGCGAGCGTATCCTAATTTAACTAATCTTAAGAGACGATTAAGTTTAACGGTGCGTAGTTGTTAGACTAGGGATGATAATTCCATGATAATTTGAGAGAGGGGTAATACATTGATTAGGGAATAATTGATATCGGGGGATAATTAAACTGTTAACTGGAATATCTGCACATCTTGAATTTTTGTTTGATTTGCTTTCTAGATTATTAGTGTTTTAGTGGTAGATAATCAATCTCAAAACCCCCCCATAATGTGTTATTTTATTTGAATTGAATATAGGTGGCAGAGTTAATCATCGCTCCTCGTGGGATCGACTCTTACTTGCCCTAACTACTAGTTGGTTAGGATATGGAAGATATTAATTAATTTTATCGCGTTGCGACGCACGGTCAAATTTTGGCGTCGTTGCCGGGGAGTGGTTTGAATTTATTGTGTCATCTTATTTCTTTTCTTGTTTTGTTTAAAAAAAAGTAAAAATTTGAAAAAAAAATTTGTTGTTCAATCTGTGCATCTATTCTGCTCTGTTTCAGCCCAGTTTTGGTTGGTACTCTGTTCTGTCTTGCCTGCTGATCTGCTCTGTTTTGCTCTATTTTTCATACTAGCAGACCCAATGTGGCTTGAGTTATCCAGTGTCAAGTTCTGCAGTCTGTTATCAACGAATTTTAGAGTTTTAACATAGTTTTTTTTAGGATCTTTTGCAGGTTAAGGATTGGAATCAAAAGGGAGAAATGACTGCAAATCAAACGTTGAAGGAGCTTACCTATACCGCATCTATTCATCAATCGTTTTGCATTAGTTTTCCCGATTTTGATGACAATTCAAGTTTTGAACTTAACTATGATTTTATACTCTTGTTACCTATTTTTCATGGCTATGCAGATGAGGATCCATACAAAATTTTGAAAGAATTCCACTTGGTTTGCTCGAGTATGAAACCTTTAGGAGTGACCGATAAGCAAATTAAGTTGAGGGCTTTCCCATTCTCAGTGAAAGACTTGGCGAAAGATTGGTTATATTATTTATCAGAGTCTGTCATGGACCCAGATGGAGAACTTATTCTTGCAAAGATATTTTCCTCTATCTCGAGTAATCAATATACGGAAGGAGATTTGTAGTATATTGCAATTGCATGGAGAGTCTCTTTCCGAGTATTGGGAGCGTTTCAAAAGACTAGTGGCAAGTTGTCCACACCAACAGATACCAGAAGCACTCCTAATCCAATGTTTTTACGATGGGTTGTTGTCACTGGACAAAAATATAATTGATGCAGCAAGTGGAGGAGCATTAATGGATAAGACACCTTCAGCAGCAAGGGTTCTCATCTCAAATATGGCTGCTAATTCACAACAATTTGGCACTCGGGATTCTTCAATACGAACCGTGAAAGAGGTAAGTGAGTCTACCATTGAGGATAGACTAACTAAACTAACCTCTTTTATTCGTCAACTTGTTGCAGGTGTTCTACATGTGAAACCATGTTTGGAATGGAGAAATTTTCCATAGGAAAAACAACATGAAACACAATATGAGAAGAATGATTGTCCATATCAATCAAGAAGCCCAAATTACCAATTTCAAGATGATACTCAATCGAGTATTAGAAATCTTGAGACACAAGTGAGCTAACTGGCGACGGCTGTGAGTCGTCTTGAGACCCATAATGGAGGTAAATTACCATCTCAATCAGAAATAAACCCAAGGAATGTCAGTACAATAACTTTGAGGAGTGAGAAGCAGTTGGAAGAATCCAAAAAGCCTTAGAAAATCTCGAAAAATGAACATGAGAATTCTGCCGAACAGCCTGACACTGGACTGCCAGTGTCTAAACAATTTCCCAATGTCAAAATTCCAGAATCTGCACAGGTCAGGAACAATTTTTCTGCACAATTTCTTATTAATTTGGTTCTTTTTCCTTTCAGGTTGGCGAGGGCAGCAAAAGAGGATATCAATGCAATAATTTTGAGTGAGAAACAGTTTAGAGAGCCTAAAAAGTTGGAGCATTTACAAGAAGACAATGAGGAGGAAGAAAAACTTGTCAGCCAGCTAGACATTGGATTACCCAGTGTGAAACCAACATACAGTGTCAAACTGTCAGCCTGTGAGAATTTGGTAAAACAACCAATTTCTGTTCAGTTTAATGTTGATCCTCTTCATCTTTCTTGTAGGGTGAACTCAATTTTGGAGGACAGAAGAAAGCATGATGAAGAAATATTTATCTTAAATGAAATCCATATACATTCTAAAGCACTTATCACCGAATTCTTAAACTTCAAATCAATAAAGAGAAGAAAGCTCAATAGAGGGGTATTGAACATGATGGTTCTTGATGTGTCATCTTTGAGACCAATTCCAAAACCTCCTTGGTGATCAGGTGACATGATTCCATACTTCTTTTATTTCTCTTATCTCTATGCATGATTGGATCTTATTGTCTCTTTATCTTGTGTTGTGATTTGAGTTGTTTGGGGACAAACAAGGTTCAAGTGTGGGGGGATGGAGAATTGTTGAATAATTCATAAAGTGTGGAATATATCACATATCTTGCATATAGTTTGCATTTAGGTTCATATAGTTGCATGTAGCTTGTTTTTAATTTTCTTTACATTAGGATGCATGTTTACTTGCTTTAGCATGTTTAATTTATGTTTGCATTTGCATATAAAAAATGAAAAAAGTGTTGAGTAAGAGAGCTTGCAATGATGATTCGAGTGTTGTTTATTATTGTTATTTAGGAATTCGATGATGTGTTGGGAAACTTATTGTTGAGCTTTGATTTGTGTTGGTTAAAAATTGTTGAATGTCGTCTTGGGAAATTGTTGTTAGGAAGGATATTGTTGGTTTGAGAATTAATCTGTGACTTTGAGTTGATTTGTTTTGTCTACTTGTGTCTTGAGATGTACTTTTTAATTCCTTGATGGAAGTAGTTTAGATTGGAATTTATGAAGTTGGATCAATGCAATTATTTAATAATGTAATTTATTTATTTAATATTTTTTTGGTAACTGGTGACTTTATTATTTTCTTGTTTCGAGGTCACGCCCGACAAAAGTTGGTTCATTTTGGTGCTTCTCTTAAACCCTTTGCTTCCTCTTAACACCTTTAAAATCTTCCTTTTGATATCTTCACTGACCCCCATCTTGTCATATTGACCATCCTATAAAAATCGAAAATGGAGTTCAAAAAAAAACTTGAAGAGGAAACTGTTTGAAATCTCAATTTCAAGTGAAAACTCTAATTATTCAAACTTCAAATTATCATCGAAAGAGATAAATGTTTAATGTAAGTGTTTAGTTTTAATTCGATATTTATTTCAAATTATACATTTTTTCGTATATTCGATGTAGATGGAGCAGTGGAACATTGGTGTTTACAACACCACATATTTAACACTCCTTCACGAGGTAATTACCGGCAATTTCCCCTTCGGAAGACAATATGATATCCCATTCTGGGATGTGTTTATAAGCGAGCTGAACTCTTGTATTAAAGCGTCTCAACTCGATGGTCATCAGTTCCTAGGTTTTAGTACGAGGTCGGTTGTCGCTTATGGGAAGTTTTTGAGGGCCTCCTACCACAATTTTAAGGTGATGTCTTACTTTGCAGCTCATTCTCAATTTTCCCCATAGGGAACTTGCATATATAGTATGGCATGTCGAGTTTCTTTTCCCTCATTTCTTTGTACTCATTCTTCAATTCTCACGGCAAAGAGAAACTGGGCTTCCATAAATGCCTAATTAATTTTGTAAACAAAATGGGTTACACTTAATTATGTTGCAAGTTTCTTTGTACTCGTTTCTTTGTGCTTCTGCCAAGTTTTTGTTCTTGTATATATAAAGTGTTAAGACATCCACAGTGTAAAACAAAGCTTGTGATGTCATATATTATATTAATTGTTAGTTTTGCTGCATTTGATTTCATATGTTATATTAATAGTTGGTTTTGCTACATTTGATGTTTTTTCATGTTTACATTAGTTATGTGTGTGTCTATATATATATATATATATAACAACCTCATAAGTTATAGAATGTTAATTTTAAAACTTGAAGTTTTTGGAATGTCGATTGTACATCTTGAGAGATGAAGACATGAGATTTGTACTGTTACAACTGTTCAAACATTGAGAGTTTTGGAATGTTTGGCATTCGAGTATCCTAATATAGATTTGCAGCATCTTCTTCAACCAAAAAGTCTTCATTATCATCATGTTGATACTCAAGAATTGAAGTTGGTGGTAGCACCTACAACAATCACAAAAATAATGAACTTGTAGATTACCATGTCATTGAATCGTGTAGACATGTGAAAATACTTACAATGTTAATTTCATCATCATTAGTGTTTACAGCATTCTTCATTTTTAACTTTTCTTTAGCCTGTAATACCACCACACATTTCAGTAAAAAATGCAAATAAAAAAAGTTGATCAAGGTACAGATTACCATGTTATGTGCATCCTTCTTTTTTGTGATCAAGCACATATGACTGTGAGTAGTTTTGATTGCACCTGTCATATGATGTCGTGATCTAAAGATTGCATTCAACTTATAAATTATTGATTTGAAATTAACCATTGGAGGTATCCTGTGAATAATTTTGATTAAAAGATGGTACATATGTCTTCTTGTTTTGTCAATTAATCTGTTACTGTTTCCTTAGCCTTTAGGTTGTAATTTCAATTTTCTTACCGAAAGAGTGGGTAATTTATGCTAATAATTTGATTATTTCATTTTGTTTAGTTTTGATATAATCTGGTTCAGTTTAAAAAACATAAATATCAATGTAATTATTTAATAATGTAATTTATTTATTTAATGTTTTTTTGGTAACTGGTGACTTTATTATTTTCTTGTTTTGAGGTCACGCCCGATAAAAGTTGGTTTATTTTGGTGCTTCTCTTAAACCCTCTACTTCCTCTTAACACCTTTAAAATATTCCTTTTGATATCTTCACTGACCCCCATCTTGTCATATTGACCATCCTATAAAAATCGAAAATGGAGTTCAAAAAAAAATTTGAAGAGGAAACTGTTTGAAATCTCAATTTCAATTGAAAACTCTAATTATTCAAACTTCAAATTATCATCGGAAGAGATAAATGTTTAATGTAAGTGTTTAGTTTTAATTCGATATTTATTTCAAATTATACATTTTTTTCGTATATTCGATGTAGATGGAGCAGTGGAACATTGGTGTTTACAACACCACATATTTAACACTCCTTCACGAGGTAATTACCGGCAATTTCCCCTTCGGAAGACAATATGATATCCCATTTTGGGATTTGTTTATAAGCGAGCTGAACTCTCGTATTAAAGCGTCTTAGCTCGATGGTCATCAGTTCCTAGGTTTTAGTACGAGGTCGGTTGTCGCTTATGGGAAGTTTTTGAGGGCCTCCTACCACAATTTTAAAGTGATGTCTTATTTTGCAGCTCATTCTCAATTTTCCCCGTAGGGAACTTGCATATATAGTATGGCATGTCGAGTTTCTTTTCCCTCATTTCTTTGTACTCATTCTTCAATTCTCACGGCAAAGAGAAAATGGGCTTCCATAAATGCCTAATTAATTTTGTAAACAAAATGGGCTACACTTAATTATGTTGCAAGTTTCTTTGTACTCGTTTCTTTGTGCTTCTGCCAAGTTTTTGTTCTTGTATATATGAAGTGTTAAGACATCCACAGTGTAAATCAAAGCTTGTGATGTCATATGTTATATTAATAGTTGGCTTTGCTACATTTGATGTCATATGTTATATTAATTGTTGGTTTTGCTACATTTGATGTTTTTTCATGTTTAGATTAGTTATGTGTGTGTGTCTATATATATACATATATATATATATATATATATATATATATATAACAACCTCATAAGTTATAGAATGTTAATTTTAAAACTTGAAGTTTTTAGAATGTTGATTGTACATCTTTAGAGATGAAACATGCGATTTGTATTATTACAACTGTTCAAACATTGAGAGTTTTGGAATGTTTGGCATTTGAGTATCCTAATATAGATTTGCAGCATCTTCTTCAACCAAAAAGTCTTCATTATCATCATGTTGATACTCAAGAATTGAAGTTGGTGGTAGCACCTACAGCAATCACAAAAATAATGAACTTGCAGATTACCATGTCATTGAATCGTGTAGACATGTGAAAATACTTACAATATTAATTTCATCATCATCAGTGTTTGCCGCATTCTTCATTTTTTACTTTTCTTTAGCCTGTAATACCACCACACATTTCAGTAAAAAATGTAAATAAAAAAAGTTGATCAAGGTACAGATTACCATCTTATGTACATCTTTTTTATTGGTGTTCACTTCAGCATTCTTCTACATATGGTTATGAAAGTATATTAATAAATATACTTGTTAGGTTTAACAATTAATAAGAAAAATATTTACTCAGTTGTAGATTTTGTTTACTCTTCTTTATCTGTATTTTCATCCTCATTTCTTGAACAACTTTGTCTTTCATTTTCTTGTCTCCTTGAGTAAGTTCATCTATTTCATTTCTTCTTATCTTTACTGGCCTACTTCTCTTTTTCCTTGCAAATTTTGGAGGTAAGGGAGAAATAAATAATGAATCCCCCTACAGTTGTTCATAGTTGATCTTCATAATTGTTGGTTCATATACCTTGATATAAGTCTCCACATAGTAGTACATATCCACAAAGTCTTCTAAAGACTGATGTTGACTAAGTATAACATAGTGACATGTCTACAAGGTATACCAGTCAACTGCCAAGATCTACAGGTGCATTTCCATTTCTCCAAATCAACTGTGTATTGAGATCTATCATAGCATGAGATTTGATAATACATTTTATGAGACTTCACGGTTATGTAATTTTCAACACCCTCTTTGGATCAATCAAGTATCTTCTTTATCTTTGGACAGTTTATTACTTCAATTTGCATATGCTCTATCTCTATTCTCTTGCAATTTAGTCATTATATAAACTCTGATCCACTCAAGCATTGTGATGATATGCTTATCTCTAGCCTCTAAGATGCAACTATTAAATGATTCACAAGCATTATTTAATGCATATCACATTTTGGCCTCTCCTTGAAAAATGTCTTAGACCACTAAGTTGGAGGCTTATCATTAAACCACTCACATGCATTCATATTGTACTCTTTTAATTTCTTCATCCCAACTCTAAACTCACCAAGCCAAAGCATAGTTTTATAGGTCATTCCGCTATACCCAACTGTTTTCATGTTGTTGTGTAGGTGTCTAACACAGAACCTATGCTCTGACCCAGGAAAAATAGTCAAACAAGCTTGTATCAACCTTTTTGTTTGTCAGATATGATGGTGTATTCTTCAATGTTGCTTATCTCAAGATCCTATTTTAAGACAGCTAGAAACCACTCTCATGTATCCTTGTTTTATGTGTTCACAATAGCATACGCTATGGGGTAAAGATTGTTGTTAGGATCTACCCCAACAACATTAAAAAGGACACCCCCATAATTTTCTTTCAACCAACAACCATCAATACCAATCAAAGGCCTACATCCACCTAAAAAACCCTTCATAATACATCAAAACATACATAAAATATTCTGAACCTTTGCACATTATCAGTACCTAATAGAACTGTAGATTCAAGATTGGGATTTTGTTACTGGGGATGATGTGAGTGATTATTATGAATGTGAGGTGTCTGAGAATTCAGAGAATGATGAGGAGATTCATAAAGCATACTTAGAGAGTAATTCTGACAATGAAAATTCTGATGATAGTGAATCTAGTGAGGAAGATGTAGTTGAAACTGTTAATAATGATTTTGATGAGGGTAGAATTTCTGATGATGAAAACAAATAAGAGCAATATCCAATTTTCAATCGTAAAAAAATGTTTAGCCCCTCATTTGTTCTAAAGATGGTATTTAGTTCTAAAGCTTAATTTAGGAAAGTTGTATAATCACATGCTATCAACACTAAAAGAAGTTTGAAAATGGTGAAGAATGATAAAATCAAGGTTTATGTGAAGTGTGAGGAAAAAAATTATGAGTAGAGGATGCATTTACTGAAGATTAATAATGCTACAACTTAGCAACTGAGAGAGTATCATGACAAACATGAGTGTGCTGCAAGCAAGGAACAAAATATCGCGATATATCGGCGAACTGATTTTCATATGCCGATATCGATACGTAGGGACATGAGATTTCATCAAAATATTGCGAATATATCGGAGATATTTCCTTATCACCCAATAGTGCCTCATTTTGCATAATATCGCTGATATATATCGCCGATTTATAGGCTGTCAATGGAATTTTTTTTTTATGCTTTTTGGAAACAATTGTTGGTGGAATTGGCCACTTGTCATGTACTTATTGGTGGGTTATATTTCCTATCATCTATGAAATATAATAAAGTGGGAATGGGATTGATTAAG
This sequence comes from Scutellaria galericulata, assembly GCA_946896805.1. Classification (NCBI taxonomy): domain Eukaryota; kingdom Viridiplantae; phylum Streptophyta; class Magnoliopsida; order Lamiales; family Lamiaceae; genus Scutellaria; species Scutellaria galericulata. Next base: position 12,476,188 of record OX335792.1, read on the forward strand.
TATTATAAATACTTGCTTTCTCCATAAGAAATTGCACAACTTTTGCTACGGCAATTTAAGAATTTTCAAATTGTTGTTGGTGTATTTTTCATTTCTCCTTCAATTCTCCACGCATTGGAAAAAAATCAAGAAGAATCATCATTTAAAGGTTAGTTAATTTAGTTAATTTAAATATTTAACAACATATTTAATTTTTTGAAGTGATGTTGTAAACTATGTTTTCGTACTATATGTAGTGAACTATGTACTTATTAGGTTCCTCTCATATTTAATTTAAGTTCAATGTTGTTATCTTCAAATATTTGGTTTGGAATGGTTGTGGTTAAAATTTTAGTATATTTTAGTATATTTAATACATCTGTTATTTATTAGACTTATCTATATCATCAAATGTGGAATTAAATGAACCATATCTAAGTAGTAATGAATTGGAATTCGTAGAGACACTGCTTGGAAGTGTTCAAATATGAAATTGACTTCATAATTGGACTTGTGGCCCCAATTAGAAGAAAAGAATGACTATAGTATAAAAGAATGATTATATGGAAAAAAGATAAAAGTTTGTATTACAAAACAATATTTAATAAAGAACATAAAATTTGTATTAAATAAGTATAACATAATTCGAAATTGGGTGGAATATTCATAGTGCTACAATTAAGTAGAATCTGTAATGTAATTACAATTTAGTATGTAGTATATTTAATACTTCTGTTATATGTCTTAAATTTAGTATTTTAAATACTTTTTTTATTCAAGCAATTTTATTATTTCTAATTTCTAATTTTCCTTTATTGTCGCCGATATATCTTGTAGGTAGTACAGTATAATTTAGGTAGTAAATTATATTTACTTATGACTTATAAACAGTTTATACTTTGCTATAGTTCCAAATTTCCAAATTCAATTTTTACCAAGAACATAAAATTGTGTACATCTATGTAGTAAATTACTTGTCCTTAGGTATTTCTCATAAATAAATTAGGCCAATTTTAATGTTACAACTTACAATAGGTACAAAGTACAAACCAATAATTTGTAAATCCATTGTAGTAATCTAATTGTTGTTTTTAGGGAAGTTTAAAGGGTTAGTTAGGCTAGGGCTTTACAATAAGGTGGCTATAAGAAACGAGTTTCTCATACAATGACTATAATTATTTTATGTCTTTTATATGTTATATTTTCTTGGAATGAATAAGGAATGACAAGTCAAAGGGGTGTTGGTGGAAGAGACCCTGCATGAAAATATTGCACAGCAATCCCCGGCTCAAACAGTGGAACTCTATGTAATTTTTGTAACCTTGCGATGATGAGTGGAGGTATTACACGTTTCAAATATCACTTGAGCCACACGGACCCGAATAAAAATGCTCGTCCATGTACAAATGTACCTCCAGAGGTTAAGAAAGAGATTCGGGATTTATTAAAAGCTAAGGAGGTTTCAAAAGGGAAGAAAACTGCCAAAATGGATGAGATTAGAGCAGAATTACGAGGGGGGTTATATGATGTAGATGAAGATGAGGAGGATGATGATATTGCGTATCCTGAGGACATTATACATCAAAATGAACGACAACAATATCGTGCCGCCGTCAGACAATCTAGGGCAAGTGAGTGGGAAAGAGATGAAATGCCGAGTATTGGGCGTAGCAAAAGAAGCAGTCAAAGTTCTCGTGGAGTGAATATTGATCCAACACCAGCACCATCTTTATATAAGTCACAAGATGCAAGCCAGAAAAAGATAAAGAGTATGTTTTCTGGTGGAAACATCTGAGAAAAAATGGCTAGGATGGTGAGTAAATTTTTCATTTACGATAATGTACCACCACAGAAAGCTTCGTCGTATCATTTTTAAAATATGATCCAAAGTGCACAGGAAAGTGGTACGAGCGTAAAACCACCAACTCCATATGAGATAAAAAATAAGTATCTAGATATGGAGTACGATGAAATGAAGATGCATGTGAACAAATAAATGGAAAAATGGAAGACACACGGGTGTACAATCATGACCGATGGATGGATAGGGCCAACAAAATTGTCCATCCTAAACTTCATGGTCTATTGCAAGGGGAGCACTGTATTTCTTAAATCTATTGATGCTTCAAATAAGATTAAGGATCATAAATACATCAATGAACTACTTAAAGATGTGGTGAAAGAGGTTGGAGTGAATAATGTGGTTCAAGTAGTTACAGATAATGGTTCCGCTTTCATGAAGGCGGGAAAAAAACTTATGCAAAAATATAATTTGTATTGGACACCATGTGTTGCACACTGCATTGACCTGATCTTTGAAGACATTGGGAAAAAGATTTCTATCAAGACGATAATTGCTAAGGCGAGGCAACTGACGAACTACATTTATAATCATGGGTGGTTGCTGGCCCAAATGCGAGAGGTTTGCCAAGGAGACATAGTACGCCCAGGTGCAACTCGTTTTGCTATAAACTATATCGCACTATATAGTTTGTTGAAGAAAAAATCTAGCCTGAAATAATTACTTACGAGTGATGAATGGGTTGATAGTCGTTTGAGCCACTCAGATGTGGGTAAATCAGTGGAAAGTCTCATTCTTGGCCATGTGTTCTGGGATCAAGTAAAACGAGTGGTGGAAATGTATGAGCCATTATATCAAATACTTCGAGTCATGGATACCGAGGTTGTTCCGACGATGCCGATCTTATATGATTTATTTCGTATCATGAAACAAAAAGTCCAAAATGTAAGATCGTCACAGTGGGTACTTGATATTATAAATGATAGATGGGAAAACACACTTTCACATCCACTACATGTTGCAGGTAATATCATGTGCTTGATCCTAATATAAGACTTGTATACATTATATCATGTACTAATTGTATTTTAAATTTTGTAGTTTTCTACTTGAATCCAAGATTTTAATATCTTCAAGGAGTCGGTGAAGATATGACCATAATTCAAGCAGTGCACGAAGTGTTCAACAAGATGGACCCCAATTCAGAAGGCATAGACCAAATTGGAAATGAGGTTTAAAAACGTGGAATTATAATATGCTTTATGATTACTAAAAACTAGTTATATTCAAATTAATTGTGTGAATTTGTAGATCACTTATTTTCGTGATGCGAGAAAAGGATTCGGTGATCGTGCTGCAGTTGCATCATGAAATACAATGACCCCAGGTACCTCTTCTTACCGATTATATTAATTACATCTAATTATTTGGGAAATATGCATGTTTGAAATTTATTAATGCTTGGCAGCTGAGTGGTGGGTTATGTATGGTCAATCATCGCCAACACTAAGAAATCTGGCTATAAGAATACTAGCACAAACAACGTCGTCTTTTTCTTGTGAAAGAAATTGGAGTACATTTGCACTGATACACACTAAGCAGTGAAATCGACTTGCAAAGAAACTTGTCTTTTGCTACTACAACATGAAGTTAAGATTACGAGATATGGAAGTTGAAAATGACAACATTGCTGGGCTAGACTATGTTGATGTAGTTGATGTAGCTGCTGAAATTGGTGATGAGGAAGAAGATACATTGTTCCAATGGATTTGGTCTGTCCACATGGACGACACTGAAGGAAATCCGGATCCAAAAGTTGCATCAGCAGCTCGTGAATATGGCATGGATGTTGATCAAATAATGGAAGAAGATGTTGGTGCTAGTACTGGTGGTTCAGGATCACATGTGGATACTTCGACGGGTGGAGATAGCAATGTTGGTGGAAGTATGGGTGGTGGTGGTGGTGGAAATGAAGAAAATTACAATCCTGAAGATCAAGTGCAGTTTCCATTTACCGGTGAGCGTGATTTCACACATGCAACACAAGATTCTGACCATGGAAGTAGAGCAGGTGGTGCAGGGATTGGTGCTATTGGAAAGAACTACAGAAAAAGACATGGTTTTAACTGGAACCAAGATTGGTGCTCAAACACTGATATTGAATCACTTTCTATTAGTCTTGATTCAATGAGTATGAGCAATGATCTTTACGATGCATATCAACCGTCGTATTCTCACAGCAGACATAGCACTTCACAATTTGATTAGTCTAGTCAAAATCCATTTTATAACCCACTACCTGAAATGTCCCATGAAGGTTCAAGCATGCATCAACATAGTCAACCATATTGGGTCAATCCACATTACCAAATTTATGGAAATACAGTTGGAAGAAGTAAAGAAACCTACGAAAGTTATCTCCATGATTACGCTGAAAATTGGCCTACTATCTTAAGTTGGCATCAATATTGTTTGACTTAAGATGGCATGTCATCTTATTCATTTGAACCTCATAGGAGTTCCAGCTTTTACTAGGTCATGTATTAATTGTGGACGATATCTTGAAATGTAAACTAATATGAGACAACGTTTATATAATAATTTATCTCTTAATGTTGGTTGTAAATATATCTTTTTATTTCAAATTTAAGTTCAATATATATTAATGTTCATTATAATATTATGTAAAGTACTAGATACATTTTTCAATTTTTTGATTTTTTTCTCGCAAATACCGATATTTCCACCGATAACGATATATCCGTAAAATCAAGGTACCGATATATCCACCGATACCGATATTTTTGTCCTTGGCTGCAAGTCAAAATGTGAAAAACATGAAATCTACATGGCTTGATGAAAAGTTTATTCAGAGAAATCAATCTGATCCAAATAGGAAGTTCCTCAGACAACTCATCACTGTCATAGAGTTCATGTGCTTCATTTTCAATTTCCACAGGATTCTCACTGTCATTCTCTACAACATCAGCCTCTACATATGTGTGTTTTTTATTTATTCAGATTTAACATTAACAACTGCTTCAATTCTTTATCTGTAGATATCAACTTAAATCCTTTGTTCATAATTATGTAATATCGATAGTTCATTGTCCCAAGAGCTCTTCTAATCCCAACATACTTTTTCAAATCAGTCTTTGTGAATAATGAGGGTCTTACATAACCAAAAGTATTGTTTTCCTCCAATATATTGTGCAGATGGCAAAATCATAAATTCACCCCATAATGAATTACCACAGTTAAATACTAACCTTTGACATCTGTGTAACAATAATATTTTAAACAAAAAAGTTACTATAATGGACAAAAAATGTTCTTTAAGGCATATATGGACCACACACATAATAAGAAATAAAAAAATATGGACAACACACACAAACAAATGGACCACGCACATAAAATCTTTGCACATCCCAACTATCAACACTGTCACTGATATGGTTTTTCTTTATCATTTTTAGAACGTATGTCATTGTCAAGAAAGATCAGTAAAAGAAAAACTCACCATAATATGGATTTGGTTTATCATTTTAGACCCCTCACTCGAATGCACCATATGTCCGATACTTCACTAGGAACCCTAGAAATTGATGGATTTTGAGCTGATATTGGTGTTTGGGTGTGGATTAATCCAGTTGGATGTGGATTAATCCAGTTGATTGTCGAATTTAGGTGTGTTTTGTGATTTGGGGGAGATATTTGGTGTTTGGTGTTTTCACATTAGGGTTACTTAGGTGTGTTTTGTGTTTCATGATTTTATCTCCTAATTTTTTTTTTGGAAATTGAAAATCTGGTGAGAAAATAAGACTTAAATTGGACAAATTTTTAAATTACAAGACTAAAATTGAAAATGAGAAATAAATAGGACTACAATCGGACTGTGCCTTTGGGGCAGGACTAAAAATGATTTTTTTCCATAACAAATATACTTTTTCCAAAAGATAATCAATTACTTTGAGGAAAATTTGCTCCTTGTGCTTTGAGTTTCTCTGATTTTGCCTTTATACTTCTATTCTTTTTTCTTCGTATAATTTTTTTATTACTTTTGAAAGAGAAATTGATTCATAATGCATCAATTGATTTTGTGGAAGTAATATAATTTTATTAAATATGTTATGTTATTTCCATAACTTCAAATGTTGTATATGTTATGAAGATTTTAGTACATAAATAATTAAGGTAAAAATGAATTTACTTTCTTATTATAGTGTTACCAAACAAATACATGTTACACTGTAACACTCACTCAATATAAATGATGTGATTGATGAACGTTGCATATTTTTCAATAAACAAACTTCCTATTGAACATATCAATTTAAATTGATTGGAAAATTTTAGTCTAATTCCTGAAGACGAACAATTTCACATTCTCATGTGTAACAATAATTAGAAAATAATTACTTGCTAATTGGTATGATTATAATTAAGAAACATATATTATGCTCTTTTTCATATTTTTTTCAATTTTGTCCATACATTTTTATTTATTTATAATAGCCCATGATAATGATATAAATTCTTTAAAATCTTAATCTCAAATGAACATGTTGAAACTTATTTAATAATTTTAGTTAAAAATCCAATTTTAATTCAAGTAAAATATAACAATCTAACTTTATAAATAAAAAGTGAGGGATTAAATAATAAAATATTAAGAACTCAAATATTTATTTCTTTAATATTTTTTATTTCTAAATGACCTTTTAAGAATTAGATTTTTATGAGATTGTCTTGAGAATCTAACTTAGTGAGTGAAAAAGAAGCTGCAAAAACCCACATAATAATAATGAAAAAAACACTAAAAGGTTGTATTTGGAAGAAGGGTTTTGAGATCCATTGTGCATGTTGGTCCCATGAGTCCCAAGTGATCAGAGGTTCAGATGGGGGTGAATGAACCTCTATCGATTTTGCAAACTCTTTTGAAAACTTTTTATGTCTAACAGGTTCCTGACCAAAAGGCAGTAACCTGTCTCGAATCAGCAACCTGGCTCAAGGTTTAATCAGGTTACTGACCCGGTATCAGAATGAAACACAACGGAATAAACTTGATAGAGTTCTTTTGGAAACCAGTTTTCTTTTACAAGTATGCTCTTTGCCAATATGTTAATGCATGATGCTTATGATGTATACTGCAAGATATATGATGATGTAAGATGCAGAGCAACAAGTAAATCAAAGCATATAAACACATTTTGCTTATAATGGTTCGAAGGTGGTGTAAGTCTTCTACGTCCACTCTACTCCTACTCAAGGAGGAACTTTGTTAGGTCAGTTCGAATTACAAGCCTCACTTTACAAACATCTTCCTAACAAACTACGCATACTAGAATCCCATACTCTAGTCGAATGCCACAACCCACAAATGGTACAATCCCACAAAGGGAAGACTTAGCAAGGATACTATCCTCTCAACTAAGTTACACCATAAAACAACCTAGCGCACACAGAATAATGGTTAAAAGAAAATAAAAAGTTCTTCAACTAGTGCGAAGCAGTCTTGATTTTTGTAGTCCTAAAACTGTTGTATGCTGTCCCTAGAAGGTTGAGTGGCTGAACATGGATAAGTTTGGGAAGCTTCGGAATATGTCTAATTTTCCTCTCGACTCTGTTCAGCAATTTTCTTCAATCAGCCACACCTTCTATTTATAGATCTTGAGAATATATCCGTTGGAGGAAAGTATCCGTTGAAGGAAGACACTTCCCCATTTTGAATGTGAACTCCAATTTCTCAAGATCTTCTTCTGTAGCCGCATTAAATATTTCTGAGTTGATCTTGACGTGTGCATTTAATGCGCCTAGAATTTGCTCCTAGACCTCTCTGTCATTCCTGTAGACCTGTCAAGTCGATATAGGTACAAGGCTGAAGTTCATGCAACGGCTGCTTGAAGTCAGCTGGTTTTTCTCTTCTTCTTACTGCATGATCTTCCTGATGTTGCTTCTTACTGTCCTCAACTTGTTACTTCTCTCCATCTTGCTGGCTTCTTTAATCTGCTGATAGCTTTCTGTTTCCTCACCTTGCTGCTCCTTTCCAACTTGCTGGCTTCTTTAATCTACTGACAGCTTTCTATTCGAAGCTTTCTTCTTCTTTTTCCGCATGTTGTTCCTTACAGCACCGTATCTGCTTCTTGGGCAGATACTTCCTCTCAGCTTGTTGTTTTCTACAGCTTGCTGACCCTTAGAGAATGTCTTCTTAATTCTTCTAAAGTTGGTTTTCCTTATCATTTGGAAAACCATTACATGATCTTATTCATAGAGAAATAAGCTTATGATCATGTAATCAATGGAAACTTTCTTTTAGCAAATTTCATTATCTTATTACACATATTGTTCTGTCTTATCAAGATAACTACTGAAATATCCCAATAATTTCCCCATTTATCTTGATGATGACAAAACATAATAAGATCAAGAGTCGTTAAAAAAAGCTCTTTTATTAGAAACTTAATGATTGTACAAGTACAATTACATTTTAGTGCAAAAGTAAGTAAGCTTTCTACTACTCCATCTAGCTTTACTTCTTTCTTCAGTTTCTTCAGTTTGTTGTTTCCACGTTTTTCCACCAGGGAGTTCTTCTTCTCCATCTCTACCATCTCTGACCTCATGCATTTTTCAGCATGTTTTCATCAGTTTGCTGCTCCCTTCACATCTTCTTGGATGATCAGCTTGCTGTCCTTTGTTGCTTCAGATGGTAGGTGACTCCTGATCGTCATTATTAACTGTGTCCCCCTTACAATAAGGCTTCAGCAGTGGCTCTTCAGTGACTCTTGACTTGTAACTCTCTTCCCCATTTCTGTCATCATCCTCAAGCTTGTTGCTCAGGGGTGGAGTTACAACGCCAAGATTGGCTATCAGGTTCCTCATGTCTGACAATTGCTGCTTCAAATCCAAGGTAGCTTCTTGTCTCTTCTCAAAGTTCTTCCTTCTTATTCCTACCCAAGGGAATAAGGTCTCGAGAGAGAGAGGTGTCAGGAGGTCAGGTACCTGATCGGTGGATGATCAGTTACCTAGGCAGCTTCGTCAATGTCCAGGTACGTTCACCTTGGATCCTTGACTGCTGGTCTAGTTTGTAATTTCGTCTTTTACTTTGCCCAGAACCCAGCTCGAAGCCGCTGATATTGGATCCTTGGATAGACCGTCAGTATGCTGACAGCCTTGTGAAGCACCTGCTGTTTTATTGTATCTCCATGAATGGCAACAGATGTCTTCTATGTCCGAGGATTGGTCCTGAATGACTTTCTTGGTCTCATATCTTCATCGAAGTTTGAGGAAGTCTGACCTGTGTCATCTGAATGTGTGTCATCTGAATGGAGGACGAATGCCTACTCTTTGGCATTCATCTCTTAGAGGCCGTCTTCGTTTCTGAAGACCTTCTCTGCTTCTTGACAAGCAAAGCCTCTACACTCAATTCTTCTGAAGACCTTCTATACTTCTAGATTAACAGAGATTTGTATTTATCATCATCGTCATCTCCATTTCCATCTCCACCTTCTTGTGTCTCTATCTTCTTCTTTTTTACGATAAGTATGACTCACATGAGAAGATATTTTGATATGTCAAGCATTTAGTGAGTATGAATGTGTGGAAGAATGTTGAAGAGTCGGTTATATATATAGGCAGATGAGCGGTTTCTTCGATCAACGGTTGGGAGATGAAACACAAGATCTGACGGTTGTTCTAAAAAGATGGAGGGACCTTTTTGTAAATATCTGATCTTCTGGGATAGAAGGTTGTAACCACCTTTTTAAATTCTGAAAAGTTAGATCTTGGAACTGTTGTGATTTGATTGATAGCAGCGTCTATTAGTCTTCTGTGCATAGCTGGTTCTCTTGAATCGAGGTCGTAGATACCCACCACTCCTTCTGTAGATAGCATGCTGGTCCATAAGTACTGATTTGTTGAAAGCATGTTGATATCTTTGTTAGGCTTTCTTCTGTGATGCTATTTTTCTTGATAATCCCTTTTATATCCTCTGTAGGAGCTGTCTCACTTGTTGGTGCTAATATCACTTGTTGTACTATGTCGGCTTCTTGATATCATCTATTGGTCTTGTCAGCTTGCTGATACCACTTGTTGATATCATCTATTGTACTTGTTGGTGCTGATACCACTTGTTGGTAATACTGATATCACTTGTTGCACCGCTTGTTTGGTCAGAAATCCTATTATGCTGTGATACTGTTTTGATATTCTCTTTCCTTTGCAGTATCTTTCTTCTGTATGATTTCTCAACTTTATGATATCTCTTGTTGTATTATGTCAGCTTCCTGATCTTCTTGATATTGGTCCCTGATACATCTTGTTGTTCCCTGATACAACATGTTTGGACTTTTTCCTTAGATATCTCTTTCCTCAAATGAACTTTTATTGGTTATTGTTATGCTTATTGTCTAGATGAGCACTTGTTCAGACTTGTTGATCCCATATGTAATCTGTGTATACTTATTGACCTGAAATTGGATACTGTTAAAAAAATTTGTTCTATTAGAAGTGTAGCATCATGATCCAAAAAGTTAAAGTATATGAGCAGAATAGTTAATTCTTTTAAAAACTTGTACAAGTTCCCCCTTACTTAAGGAACTCATACTTCCTTACTCAAGAGAGCTAGTTTAAGCTCTTGTTCCTGTACGAGTGTTCTTCTCAGTTCATTGGCGTGTGATTTCTTGGATTCTTCTAAGGAGACTATCATATTGTTTTTTTTTCTTTCTTAGTAGGTACAATAGCTATGTCCTTAGATACTTGATTTTCCTTGGAAATCTCTTTGTTTGTAGTGCTTGCTTCATTGGGAATGAGAATGGCTCATACTAGTGTTGCTTCCTTAGTGATCTTCTGCTTACTCTAATAGTCGTAGCTTTAATCACCTCAGCAACCTGCTTAGTTGCCTTGTTCAGCAACCTGATCTCAGGGATTGTAGTCTTTTGTTGAGGTCTCCCATTTGTTGATACCATATCTAGTTTCTTCTTTTGTAGAGATCTTGTTTTTACGAATACCACTTATTGGCACTTGTTGGTCCTTTTGATACTATTTGATGGACCTTACTAATTTCTGAAAGTGCTCTTTTGTCTGAGTTATCAGTGATGTATGTAGGAATTTGCATACTATGAGGTATAGTATTCCCCCTTAGATTGTGCATTCTTCTTCTCAGAACGATGTTTTTGTTGATCTCTTGTTGATTTTTTTTTCTGGGTATCTGAGACTTCTTTTGATATTGTCTTCTTGTTTGTTGATACTCTTTAGGATGATCTTTGCTTGTTTGCTAGTAGAGTACTTCTTCAGCTTTCTGCTTAATGGTGTTGATTGTACTACTTTGTAGTTTACTGCTTCTTCTTTGTATGACCTAGACAGTTGTTTTCTCAGTTTTCTCCTTGGAACTGGATTATGGTCGGTCTTGTGTGATGCAGCTTGCTGATCCATTTTAGTCCTGATAACCTGAACTCAGGTTACTGCTTTATTTGGTTTGGGATCAAGGATTCAGCTTTCATTGTGAATTTATCTTCAATCATCATGCAATCAATCTGCAGAAGTATGCATTGAAAAGATTATGAGAAATTGGGATTATACGAAACGTATGCTTGTGCTCAAATGATAATTTTGGTCTCATTAAAATGAAAACAGTTTTTCCAAATGCAAAACGGGTGGATCTAGGTTGGTAGCCTGATACGATGGCTTTTTAACCCAACTTGATTTGATACCACTTGTTGCTCCCGTGAGCCCCAAGTGATCAGAGGTTCAAAGGAGGTGAATGAACCTCTATCGATTTTGCAAACTCTTTTGAAAACTTTTTTTGTCTAACAGGTTCCTGACCAAAAGGCAGTAACCTGTCTCGAATCAGTAACCTGGCTCAAGGCTTAATTAGGTTACTGACCCGGTATCAGAATGTAACGCAGCGGAATAAACTTGATAGAGTTCTTTTGGAAACCAATTTTCTTTTACAAGTATGCTCTTTGCCAATATGTTAATGCATGATGCTTATGATGTATACTGCAGGATATATGACGATGTAAGATGCAGAGCAGTGAGTAAATCAAAGCATATAAACACATTTTGCTTATAGTGGTTCGAAGGTGGTGTAAGCCTTCTACGTCCACTCTACTCCTACTCAAGGAGGAACTTTGTTAGGTCAGTTCGAATTACAAGCCTCGCTTTACAAACATCTTCATAACAAACTACGCCTACTAGAATCCCAGACTCTAGTCGAAGGCCACAACCCACAAAGGGTACAATCTCACAAAGGGAAGACTTAGCAAGGATACTGATAAGTGTCGTTTTTGACATATTTTTGTGTATGTTTATGTATTCATTCGAATATGTTTAGATGCATTTTTATGGTGATTTTTGATTTTATATCGTATAAGTTGCATTTGACGGGTTTGTGCTTAGTTTCATAATTTTGATGAGAAAAGTGCAAGTTTCAAGTGTAATTGATAATCAAGAAAGGAATCATGGAAAAACGAGAAAGAATAGGAGTTGAAATACGAGATCACGTGGAAGAGTTGGTGGCGCACGGTCTGGTCGTGCCATACAGCACGGTCAACACAGTGAAGTGCACAATGACGTGGCACGACCGTGCCCCACAGCACGGTCAACACAGTGAAATCGCCAGTGACCCTAAGCAGGGCACGGTCAACCGTGCCGTATAGCACGACCGTGCTCGGGTGAACAGGAACTCGTAGAAATTTGGTTTTCTTGGATAATCTTCACATGTTACTTCACTTGGAAGATTCCTACAACAATATAAATACTCAACATGAAGAGAAGTAGAGGAGATAGAGAAAGAGAGAAGAGAGATTCAGAGAGAAAAACATGAGATCGAGAAGATTTGAAGAAGAATTCAAGAGATCGAGGGATCGCAAGATCGTCGTCAATAGAGTTTTTAATCTTTTCTTCCGTTGTTGAATATTAGTAGATATGATATTTCCAATCTTGTCTATGATTTTGTTTATAATTATGTCTAGCTAATTTTCTAGGGTTTCTAGGGCTTGTTGTAATCTGATTCGAATCGAGATGGATCTTTAATTTAAATTCAAAGTTCATGATCGTTATCATATTTGTGTGTTTATGAGTTGATTGCTTGTTTGGTTATATGGCCAATAAATGAACATGTTTTGGTAATTAGATCAAAATTCGGGAGATGAGATTTAATTATGGAAGAATAAACACATGACACATAAAAAGACTTAGATCGGGAGATTAAGGAATTTATGTGATGGGAAATCAATCCTAGGCACTTTTGGAAGTTGTTATGTTTCAATCAGATTGAGTAGGAATACCTCTTGTGGCATAATAATCAACCGGTTAACTGACTCGGGAGAGCTGTACAATTCGACATATGTGATTGCTCATATAGGATGATTGATTAATGAACTTGAATTGATTAAAGTGATGTTTTGATGAGAATTAGATGAAAGCATGTCCTAGAAACTATCTTAGACATCTGTTATTCTTAAGTGAATTTATCTGCATATTTACTTTTCTATTGAATTAATCTGCAATTGGTGTGATTTTATTTTCCTAGATAAAGTTGAGAACTGAATTTGAGTAGTTAGTTAATTCCTAGATAGCCAGTCTCTGTGGGATCGACCTTGCTCACCACTTCTACACCCTACATCGTACACTTGCGGGAGTAGCTAACAGAAATTAGTGAACAGATACTATCCTCTCAACTAAGTTACACCATAAAATAACCTAGCGCACACAACACAATGGTTAAAAGAAAATAAATAGTTCTTTAACTGGTGCGGAGCAGTCTTGATCTTTGTAGTCCTAAAACTGTTATATGTTGCCTCTAAAAGGTTGAGTGGCTGAACATGGATAAGCTTGAGAAGCTTTGGAATATGTCTGATTTTCCTCTCGACTCTGTTCAGCAATTTTCTTCAATCAGCCACACCTTCTATTTATAAATCTTGAGAATATATCCGTTGGAGGAAAGTATCCGTTGAAGGAAGACACTTCCCCATTTTGAATGTGAACTCCAATTTCTCAAGATCTTCTTTTGTAGCCGCATTAAATGTTTCTGAGTTGATCTTGACGTGTGCATTTAATGTGCCTACAATTTGCTCCTAGACCTCTCTGTCATTCCTGTAGACCTGTCAAGTCGGTATGGGTCCAAGGCTGAAGTTCATGCAACGGCTGCTTGAAGTCAGCTAGTTTTTCTCTTCTTCTTACTGCATGATATGTTATTTCTTGCTGTCCTCAGCTTGCTACTTATCTCCAGCTTGCTGGCTTCTTTAATCTGCTGACAGCTTTCTGTTTGCTCAGCTTGCTGGCTTCTTTAATCTGCTAACAGCTTTCTGTTTTCTTTGTTGATAGCTTTCTGTTCGAAGCTTTCTTCTTCTTTTTCCGCATGTTGTTCCTTACAGCTTGTTGTTTACTCCTTGCAGCACCGTATCTGCTTCCTGGGCAGATACTTCCTCTCAGCTTGATGTTTCCTACAGCTTGCTGACCCTTAGAGAATGTCTTCTTAATTCTTCTAATGTTGTTGGTTTTCCTTATCATTTGGAAAACCATTACATGATCTTATTCATAGAGAAATAAGCTTATGATCATGTAATCAGTGGAAACTTTCTTTTAGCAAACTTCATTATCTTATTACACATATTGTTCTGTCTTATCAAGATAACTACTGAAATATTCCAACAGTGCACATCCTTGGTGGTATTGAATTTGAGTGGACTTAAAAGTCATTCATTTCAAAGGTTGTATTTCAAAATTTTCAAAACCCTTTATCCAAAAACAATCCAAATCATCTATAACCTTTGGGAAATATTGGCCAAATCAACTTGTTTCTCTTCAAGAAATCAAGACAGAGGGTGGAAGTTCTCTTTCATGGATTTGTTGTTGTCGTTTCTCTCAGATGTTGGAGGGCATTTGATGATGTCGTTTCTCTCATGTTGGAGCGGTGGAAGAGGAAAACGTGGGAGAGAAAAAAAGATTGACACATGGCATTGTTAGGATGCTTGAAAATGATTATGTGGTAGCTTTGGAGAGCTCCACTTGTCATCATTTGAGAGAAAAGAACCATACTTTTGTTGAATTATATATATATATATACTAGATAATCACCCTGCGATGCACGGGTATTTTATTTGATCTTGTTAAAAATACTGAAGATATTAGTCTTACATTATTAGAATTATAGTAATAAGATACAATTGTTAAATAGTGTAATACACAATAAAAGTAGTCTAAATACCAAAAAAAATCTAAGATTCAATAGGAAATCCTAGAGCCTAAAAGAAATATTATTATCAAAGATATTGCAATATTATTATCAAAGAAATATTTTGATTTTGACTTTTAGGATTTCGTCATTTCAATCTAAACATATCAAAAATATGCTAAAACACTTGTCTACATTTTCAAATTTTATTTTTTTAGAATGTAATTTATGTAGAAATTTAAAGGAAGTATTCTTTCGTGAATTTTTCATTTGTCCCTTTTTCTATTTGTTCAGAATTTTGATTGGTGATACGTATATAATATTAAATTTTTTATAGTTATTGCTTAACATGTTAGATGCATGTATGGTGGTGGCGGTGGAAAATAGACGAATATGTAAAACATTTTAGTTCAACTATTAAATGTTTTGATAAAATATAATAAAATAAACATACATTTTTTAAAGCCACTAAACAGTTTGGAAATAAAACTATCTTCAAGAGACTATTGTCGATCAAGAAGCAAGATATATAACTCGTACTATCTCAATCTCATATTTTTCCATTATATTGTTAGTAATAAAACTAATCTACTCATCTCTCAACCAACACAATGCATTCCAATGCATTCGTAACCATCCTCATCTCTCAACCAACATAATGCATTCCTAACTATCTTCATGTAGATGAGTAGAATAATTTTATTACTAAAACTATTAGTAAATTGTAAAAAGTGATAGAAAATTGTTGAATTAGATCGTGTATTTATAGTGGAAAATTTTTTAATTTAAAAAAATAAATTACACAAATATAGCCTTTTTTCAACGGCTATAAACGGTAATATTACTGGCAGCAAGTTAATTAAAGTGTGGAAAGAACAAAATAAAGAAACAGCTAATGTACAGTAATTTTCTCAGCATTAAATAAAAAAAATTCCTACTACAGTAAAATAATGCGAAATTAAAAAAAAAAATTAATGGCGCGGACCCCACGCCACTCGCGCGTGGAGATCTTTCTCTTTCTCCCCTTCTTCTCCCTGGGTTTCACTTTCTCTCCCCCTCTCCTCCCTCTCCCTCTCCCTCTCCCTCTCCCCATCACCCCCAACCATCTCCCTCTTCTTCTCCCCATGCCACATCAACATATACCTCCAATGGGTAGCACCATTGGAAGTGCACTAAGCAAATGACAGGCATTTGTATCAATGCTTTAAGTCAACAATTCTTTATAAGACTAGAACAATCTATTTATCTTTCTCTTAGCCCCACACAAATTGAGGCTGGGGAGGTATTAGACAATCAAATGATAATGATCAACAAGATCTTCTGCATAATCATGTCAATGCACCACAATGTTTGCATTGCTAAAATCATTGCACCAATAGATGTGCTAGCTATGAAAGGATTGACATGTAACCATGTGATTATGAATAAAGAAGACCTTTAATAAAAATGGCAATCTAAGGTTTCCCGCCTAAAATTCACTTGCTATTTTTGGAAAGTTTTTTCTTTCATTTTTTTTTTTTGTATTTTACATTTTATTATTATGTATATAAATATGAAAAGTTGAATAAAGTTTTGGATGGTTTTCGCATGTGATTCTTCTTTTCAGAAGGTATGAATTTTTGAAAGAAGCGTGAGTGACTATTCAGTTTCCCCATTTGACAAATCAAATACAAAAATATTATATTTTGCAATGATTTAGACATTTTAAATACGTTATTTGGTAACACGTTTCCTTTATTTAAAGGAAAAATACTGACACCACCTCTTTTCTACCTAATAGATAAATAAATGTTAGAACATAATTATGCATGGCTTGCCGAACCAAGATTTTAACCAGACTCTTTTCTATTTTTGCATGTACACTAACATGCTACCCGATCCGACAAATAACATACATAATACATGTGATTCAGTATATCTAAAGATTCATGATACAACTTGCAACAAAAGGTAAAAATAAAAAATAAACATAATAATAATAATAATTTACAATTGACTTTTGACATCCCTGTTCTTCATCTATAAAATCCTCAATGAGTTGTGTTGTGAAAGAGCTTTGCAAAACTTGCTAATTGAATGCATTTCTCATGTTCTTTATCATATGTTTATCACCTCCTGCATCAACTTGGTAAAAGACATTCATCCATCTAAGACACAATGAGCCTTGAAGCGAGGTCGATTCGTTGTGATGTGTTCCCTTCATTTGGGAATCTAATTAGAATTAGTAGTACTATTGCATTTTTCATGATGTTGAGGTATACAATTTTCAACTAATTGTTGTACTTATTATATTAGTTATAGTTTTAAGAATAATGCAGTGCAAGACAATCCATTATCATACAACTATTGATGTACAATAGTTATAATATTTCCAACAGGGTCAAAGGATTCATATGCAAGACATAAAAACTGAAATAATTTTAAGGTCAACCACAAATTTGATACAGGCAGATTGTATGTTGTAACGAGTTTTGAAGTAAACAACAACAAAATGTGATACAAAACAACCAACAACAAATAGATGATGACTTTCATCAATGACACCAAAATGAGGAAAAAAATTATTGTGCTTTTCTGCACTTAGATTTGAAGAAGTTAAAAATGTTGGACAATTAGATGAAACAAAGATGAAACTTTTCGTGAAATTAATCATAAAAAACATTAAAAGTCAATTCAATTTTAATATTAGATATGTAATATACATTGTTATATACTTTTATGTCAATTCTTTAAATTTAATTGAAGGTTGAAAATGAAGATGGGATGTTACACTTAGGGGTGGCATACCGTACCGTACCGAAAATACCGATACCGATACCGTACCGTACCGAAATTTTCGGTATTCAAAAATGCATACCGATACCGTACCGAAATTTTGGTATACCGAATATCGGTATACCGAAAATTCAGTATGCTAAAAATCCTTACCGTATACCATGCCGAGATTTCGGTATACCATACCATACCGAAATCTCATATCATACCGTTCATTTTGAACATACCGTACCGAATTATACCGGTATACCGATTTTCATACCGAAATTATTTATAAAAAAAACCTGTCCCAAATATGAATAACAAAAAATTAAAGTAATTCTTGTTCCAAAAGTCCAACACAATTACACAACAAATGAATAACAAAATATTAAAGCAAATTCTTGTTCCAAAAGTCCAACACAAGTTACACAACAAATGAATAACAAAATATAAAAGCAATTCTTGTTCCAAAAGTCCAACACAATTCTTGTTACACAACAATACGATTCATTTTCAAACATCATCTCAAAAATCCTGCAAAAATAGATTAAAAATTAATTACACATAAAAAATAATAATCAAATTCAAGTTGACACAATAATCTTACTTTTCAAGATGAGGACGAGGCGAGTGTTCGAGAATAATCTTGAATAGCATTTGTAGCTGTAAAAGAGAAATTAAAAATTATCAATACACTTAATATTAGATTAAAAAAAAACTAAACACAAAAAAAACACTTACCCTTTTCAATTTCTTCAATCTCCTTGTATAATTCAAGGTCATCATCGGTTGGATCCTTGTAGAAGTCCATCTCTTCTGCTTTTAGCCAATCACTAGTGCACACCAATGCTTCTACCATCTTGGGACTCAAACTACTCCTAAAAGGATCCACAACCCTTTTGCCCAAGCTAAAAGCAGACTCGCTAGCAACGGTTGAACTTGGAATTGCAAAAATATCTTTGACAATAAGTGATAGGATTGGGAACCTAGTTTCACTTCCCTTCCACCACTCCAAAAGATTAAAACCAGGGATATTTCGTTTTTCATGATCATCGGCTAGGTATTTATCCACTTCATTAGATATCACTCGAAGTTGTTCTTGTTCACTTTGGGCATCCGCAGCAATGAACAACTCATCACAAAGACCGCCACCACCACCACCAGTACTAGTATCACCATCTCCACCATCACTGTCACGCCCCAAAATCATTTCGTATTTTATCAGAGTTTTACTTGCGGGCGTGAAGAAAGAAAGGGAAAAAGACGTGCATGAAATAAAATAGAAATCTTTGGGAAAAAGAACATACGATTTTATGTATACAAATCCTCGGCGTCTAGCAGAATTAAAACCATTTTACATAACAGCGGAAAAACATCAGGATCCTTTACAAAGAAGAAGAAATATAGTTTTCTTTTACAAACGAACAACATATCTTTAAAAAGGTAAAACCGGAAGATGGACTCGGCTGATAGGGCACCCCTCTCTCTACGCGTCAAGATTCTCTTCTTCTCCTGTAGTGTGAGTACAGGTGGGGGGTGAGTGCGTTGAATACACTCGTGGAATTAATCACCAAGTTTTTAACATTATTAAGCAGATACACAGATCCAACATATATAATAGTTCAGCAATGAGACACAGCACATATAATGCATTGCACATATAATACGGACACATAACTCTAAGAGTACTCATCTAACATATGGTGCTTTTATGGGCCACCAGTCCATTGGTGCTTTTTACGGGCCACCAGTCCATCCAGAACGAGATCATAGACCTCCATTCCGTTGGTGCTTTTTACGGGCCACCAGTCCATCCCAGAACGAGATCATGGACCTCCGTTCTGCTAGTGCTTTTTACGGGCCACCAGTCCATCCCTAACGTATGGTGCTTTTATGGGCCACCAGTCCATCTTAACATATGGTGCTTTTATGGGCCACCAGTCCATCTTAACATGACTTTGGACTTCCGTCCACATATATCATATTCATAATGTATGCACGTACATAGTAATCATAGCAAATAATCACAGCACGTAGAGTTCAACAGTTCATATATCAAATATGGAAAACATTAAACAAATAGAGTTATTAGGGTTCAGAAGTTACCCCCACCTTGTTCGGTGGTTACCACGTGAGTCGCTAGTATCAAAGACTTGGTATCTTGATTCCCACTCCAACTAATACCAACCCAATGGATAGCCTACACAATTTTACAAAATTTCTTGCATCATTAATACGCTTAAAACTTATATTTAAAATGTATAAAGATAGCCGTAGAGAAGAATCGTTCGATAGAGACGAGACGGATCGATAGATCAAGAGATCGAGGTCGATGAGACAAGGGAGAAAAGATCAGTTCAGCAACTGATATGATAGAGGAAAGGATTAGGGTCGCTACGGAAAAAGAATGAGCTCGATCGGAGTTGAAACGAGCTCGAACGGAGAGTTTTAATATTGAAGGGTATTTTGGTAATTTTGGTCAAAAGGTTGACTTTGACTGGGCCCCGACTCCCGGTCGACCCGACGTACAAAAAGACTCGGTCGGGCGGGTACAAAAACTCGACGGTGCGCGCTCGGCGTGCACGACGGCACCCGACGCGCGCACAGGATCCCCGTCGCCCGCGCCCGCGCGTGCACTGATTCCCCGTCGCCCGCGCCCGTCGCGCGCTTGCTGCTCCCGTCGCCCGTGCGCGCTGGATCCCCGGCGCCCGCGCCCGCGCGCCCGTTGCCCGGCGCCTCCCGGCGTGCACACCCGGCGTCCGGCATGCGCACCCGGCGCGCCCAGCAGCACCAGCCACCACCACCGACGGCGGCGGCTCCGGCGACTTTCCCGGCGACGGCAGCTCCGGCGACTTTTCCAGCGACGGCAGCGGCGGCTCCGGCGGCTTTTCCGGCGACGGCGGCGGCTCCGGCGACGGCGGTTTCCGACGGCGCTCCGGCGGCGGCGGAAAATAAAGACGTAAAGAAAAAGAAAAGAAAGAGAACTTACGTGTTCGCGTCGCGAGCGTCGCTCGGGTCGTCGGCTTTAAAAACGTATAAGTTTTGAAAATTATGAGCCCCTATTTATAGATTTTGGAATTTACCTTTTTACCGTTGAAAAGTTATCATTTACCAAAAATATCTTCATTTACCTTTCATTAAAATATTATTTTTATTTTTACCTTTTATTGTAATTTTACCCTTTCCTTCGTCAGTTGAGCTACGGGTCTCCGATTGACCCCTAGTTTGTTTCTATTTTCTCTTATTTCTGATACGAATCTCTTGGTAAAATCGTATTCTAGGTTCCATGTCACGAAAAAAATACTCATCTAAAACTAAAACCGGCGTTAACCAAGTATCTGAAACGCACGTACTAAATTAAACAATCAAAACATACGCACATAATTATTAAGTCGGGGTTCAAATGTTTAATTATTCAATTATGCTCATTTTGACCCGGGGTGCTACATCTCTTACCCCTTAAAATAATTTCGTCCTCGAAATTGAGCGCGTACTTAGAAAGATAAACAAACGTATACCTAGGAACGATATGTCGGGGTACTTTCTCAAAATCTCGTCCTCCTATTCCCGTGTCGCGTCGTTCTTTCCATTTCTCGTCAAGGAAATAACTCGGCTTGCAAGTTCCTTGATTATTTGGCTAAGCTCAATGTTCAGAACCTTCGCCAGTTTTGAGCTTTTCCAATTCTTTCTCGATCCTTCCTGACCGATCCGCATTTCTGTTTCTCATGTTTCTCAACCAACACTCGTTTTATCTTGATAACCATTATCAACTTCAATTTCTCTTTCTTTCCTCATTCTTCTTCTTCTTCAACTCATAATATGATTGTTGTAATAATCGTCCTATCGTGGTATCTGCATCTTCTTCGGGCGGATTTGCCGTTGGTGGCTGATTCCTTCATGGTCGGCCTCTAGACATAATTCTAGAAGCGATAAACGAAAACTAACCCTTATCATCTACCCCACATAACCAAACAATACATATCACAACAGATTAACAAATAGCAGATATCATGGTACCGATAAACGTTACTCCATAAATCATATAATATTCTCAATAGATTCTCTGTCATTAATTTATAAACACTTCATAATCTTGTCATGTAGGATAGCGTATATCCAACTTGCATATACCAACCAGAACAGTACATCATAGCAATACATCTTGAAACATATCACTGACATCCTCACATGGTCCCCCTAGACCTCATGCATCTAAAGCGATTTTACATATCGTAACCACGAACTGTGAAAACCCACTCATTAGCACACTTGTTGTGAACAAGGGCCCATGGTAGTTTCAACTATCAGTCACACAACATCAACTCCCGCGAACGGCCATACTCGCACACTAGCTCACGCTGCTGCAGTCAGCGGCTTTGTGGCGGTGACTCAGAGCAGTGTGTCGATTGTAGTGACATCTAGAGGTTTTTTAAAAGATCTTTTATCGTGGCACAATATCCTTAACACCCCATCAAACCTAAACTGTATATCCTTAACACTTCATCAAACCCTAACCGTATATCCTTAATGCTTCATCAAACCTAAACCGTATGTATCATGCAAACAAGATAACATATAACAGATGAACACTCTTTATATCCAGTCTATTTTCAGAGAGAGATACTCATAGAGAGAGGATGGTGCTTATCCATTTCTTTTAGAAAAGATTTTCTCATTTTCAAAACACATTTTTTTCTCGTTTTCACTTTATCAAACAAGTTCGAGCAAAGTCCTACAAAGGGTAGAACTAGGCTCTGATACCATCTGTCACGCCCCAAAATCATTTCGTATTTTATCAGAGTTTTACTTGCGGGCGTGAAGAAAGAAAGGGAAAAAGACGTGCATGAAATAAAATAGAAATCTTTGGGAAAAAAAACATACGATTTTATGTATACAAATCCTCGGCGTCTAGCAGAATTAAAACCATTTTACATAACAGCGGAAAAACATCAGGATCCTTTACAAAGAAGAAGAAATATAGTTTTCTTTTACAAACGAACAACATATCTTTAAAAAGGTAAAACCGGAAGATGGACTCGGCTGATAGGGCACCCCTCTCTCTACGCGTCAAGATTCTCTTCTTCTCCTGTAGTGTGAGTACAGGTGGGGGGTGAGTGCGTTGAATACACTCGTGGAATTAATCACCAAGTTTTTAACATTATTAAGCAGATACACAGATCCAACATATATAATAGTTCAGCAATGAGACACAGCACATATAATGCATTGCACATATAATACGGACACATAACTCTAAGAGTACTCATCTAACATATGGTGCTTTTATGGGCCACCAGTCCATTGGTGCTTTTTACGGGCCACCAGTCCATCCAGAACGAGATCATAGACCTCCATTCCGTTGGTGCTTTTTACGGGCCACCAGTCCATCCCAGAACGAGATCATGGACCTCCGTTCTGCTAGTGCTTTTTACGGGCCACCAGTCCATCCCTAACGTATGGTGCTTTTATGGGCCACCAGTCCATCTTAACATATGGTGCTTTTATGGGCCACCAGTCCATCTTAACATGACTTTGGACTTCCGTCCACATATATCATATTCATAATGTATGCACGTACATAGTAATCATAGCAAATAATCACAGCACGTAGAGTTCAACAGTTCATATATCAAATATGGAAAACATTAAACAAATAGAGTTATTAGGGTTCAGAAGTTACCCCCACCTTGTTCGGTGGTTACCACGTGAGTCGCTAGTATCAAAGACTTGGTATCTTGATTCCCACTCCAACTAATACCAACCCAATGGATAGCCTACACAATTTTACAAAATTTCTTACATCATTAATACGCTTAAAACTTATATTTAAAATGTATAAAGATAGCCGTAGAGAAGAATCGTTCGATAGAGACGAGACGGATCGATAGATCAAGAGATCGAGGTCGATGAGACAAGGGAGAAAAGATCAGTTCAGCAACTGATATGATAGAGGAAAGGATTAGGGTCGCTACGGAAAAAGAATGAGCTCGATCGGAGTTGAAACGAGCTCGAACGGAGAGTTTTAATATTGAAGGGTATTTTGGTAATTTTGGTCAAAAGGTTGACTTTGACTGGGCCCCGACTCCCGGTCGACCCGACGTACAAAAAGACTCGGTCGGGCGGGTACAAAAACTCGACGGTGCGCGCTCGGCGTGCACGACGGCACCCGACGCGCGCACAGGATCCCCGTCGCCCGCGCCCGCGCGTGCACTGATTCCCCGTCGCCCGCGCCCGCGCCCGCGCCCGTCGCGCGCTTGCTGCTCCCGTCGCCCGTGCGCGCTGGATCCCCGGCGCCCGCGCCCGCGCGCCCGTTGCCCGGCGCCTCCCGGCGTGCACACCCGGCGTCCGGCATGCGCACCCGGCGCGCCCAGCAGCACCAGCCACCACCACCGACGGCGGCGGCTCCGGCGACTTTCCCGGCGACGGCAGCTCCGGCGACTTTTCCAGCGACGGCAGCGGCGGCTCCGGCGGCTTTTCCGGCGACGGCGGCGGCTCCGGCGACGGCGGTTTCCGACGGCGCTCCGGCGGCGGCGGAAAATAAAGACGTAAAGAAAAAGAAAAGAAAGAGAACTTACGTGTTCGCGTCGCGAGCGTCGCTCGGGTCGTCGGCTTTAAAAACGTATAAGTTTTGAAAATTATGAGCCCCTATTTATAGATTTTGGAATTTACCTTTTTACCGTTGAAAAGTTATCATTTACCAAAAATATCTTCATTTACCTTTCATTAAAATATTATTTTTATTTTTACCTTTTATTGTAATTTTACCCTTTCCTTCGTCAGTTGAGCTACGGGTCTCCGATTGACCCCTAGTTTGTTTCTATTTTCTCTTATTTCTGATACGAATCTCTTGGTAAAATCGTATTCTAGGTTCCATGTCACGAAAAAAATACTCATCTAAAACTAAAACCGGCGTTAACCAAGTATCTGAAACGCACGTACTAAATTAAACAATCAAAACATACGCACATAATTATTAAGTCGGGGTTCAAATGTTTAATTATTCAATTATGCTCATTTTGACCCGGGGTGCTACATCTCTTACCCCTTAAAATAATTTCGTCCTCGAAATTGAGCGCGTACTTAGAAAGATAAACAAACGTATACCTAGGAACGATATGTCGGGGTACTTTCTCAAAATCTCGTCCTCCTATTCCCGTGTCGCGTCGTTCTTTCCATTTCTCGTCAAGGAAATAACTCGGCTTGCAAGTTCCTTGATTATTTGGCTAAGCTCAATGTTCAGAACCTTCGCCAGTTTTGAGCTTTTCCAATTCTTTCTCGATCCTTCCTGACCGATCCGCATTTCTGTTTCTCATGTTTCTCAACCAACACTCGTTTTATCTTGATAACCATTATCAACTTCAATTTCTCTTTCTTTCCTCATTCTTCTTCTTCTTCAACTCATAATATGATTGTTGTAATAATCGTCCTATCGTGGTATCTGCATCTTCTTCGGGCGGATTTGCCGTTGGTGGCTGATTCCTTCATGGTCGGCCTCTAGACATAATTCTAGAAGCGATAAACGAAAACTAACCCTTATCATCTACCCCACATAACCAAACAATACATATCACAACAGATTAACAAATAGCAGATATCATGGTACCGATAAACGTTACTCCATAAATCATATAATATTCTCAATAGATTCTCTGTCATTAATTTATAAACACTTCATAATCTTGTCATGTAGGATAGCGTATATCCAACTTGCATATACCAACCAGAACAGTACATCATAGCAATACATCTTGAAACATATCACTGACATCCTCACATGGTCCCCCTAGACCTCATGCATCTAAAGCGATTTTACATATCGTAACCACGAACTGTGAAAACCCACTCATTAGCACACTTGTTGTGAACAAGGGCCCATGGTAGTTTCAACTATCAGTCACACAACATCAACTCCCGCGAACGGCCATACTCGCACACTAGCTCACGCTGCTGCAGTCAGCGGCTTTGTGGCGGTGACTCAGAGCAGTGTGTCGATTGTAGTGACATCTAGAGGTTTTTTAAAAGATCTTTTATCGTGGCACAATATCCTTAACACCCCATCAAACCTAAACCGTATATCCTTAACACTTCATCAAACCCTAACCGTATATCCTTAATGCTTCATCAAACCTAAACCGTATGTATCATGCAAACAAGATAACATATAACAGATGAACACTCTTTATATCCAGTCTATTTTCAGAGAGAGATACTCATAGAGAGAGGATGGTGCTTATCCATTTCTTTTAGAAAAGATTTTCTCATTTTCAAAACACATTTTTTTCTCGTTTTCACTTTATCAAACAAGTTCGAGCAAAGTCCTACAAAGGGTAGAACTAGGCTCTGATACCATCTGTCACGCCCCAAAATCTTTTCGTATTTTATCAGAGTTTTACTTGCGGGCGTGAAGAAAGAAAGGGAAAAAGACGTGCATGAAATAAAATAGAAATCTTTGGGAAAAAGAACATACGATTTTATGTATACAAATCCTCGGCGTCTAGCAGAATTAAAACCATTTTACATAACAGCGGAAAAACATCAGGATCCTTTACAAAGAAGAAGAAATATAGTTTTCTTTTACAAACGAACAACATATCTTTAAAAAGGTAAAACCGGAAGATGGACTCGGCTGATAGGGCACCCCTCTCTCTACGCGTCAAGATTCTCTTCTTCTCCTGTAGTGTGAGTACAGGTGGGGGTGAGTGCGTTGAATACACTCGTGGAAT
The DNA here is from genome assembly GCA_946896805.1 of Scutellaria galericulata. Lineage (NCBI taxonomy): Eukaryota > Viridiplantae > Streptophyta > Magnoliopsida > Lamiales > Lamiaceae > Scutellaria > Scutellaria galericulata. The sequence continues at coordinate 12,502,625 of OX335792.1, forward strand.
TAATCACCAAGTTTTTAACATTATTAAGCAGATACACAGATCCAACATATATAATAGTTCAGCAATGAGACACAGCACATATAATGCATTGCACATATAATACGGACACATAACTCTAAGAGTACTCATCTAACATATGGTGCTTTTATGGGCCACCAGTCCATTGGTGCTTTTTACGGGCCACCAGTCCATCCAGAACGAGATCATAGACCTCCATTCCGTTGGTGCTTTTTACGGGCCACCAGTCCATCCCAGAACGAGATCATGGACCTCCGTTCTGCTAGTGCTTTTTACGGGCCACCAGTCCATCCCTAACGTATGGTGCTTTTATGGGCCACCAGTCCATCTTAACATATGGTGCTTTTATGGGCCACCAGTCCATCTTAACATGACTTTGGACTTCCGTCCACATATATCATATTCATAATGTATGCACGTACATAGTAATCATAGCAAATAATCACAGCACGTAGAGTTCAACAGTTCATATATCAAATATGGAAAACATTAAACAAATAGAGTTATTAGGGTTCAGAAGTTACCCCCACCTTGTTCGGTGGTTACCACGTGAGTCGCTAGTATTAAAGACTTGGTATCTTGATTCCCACTCCAACTAATACCAACCCAATGGATAGCCTACACAATTTTACAAAATTTCTTACATCATTAATACGCTTAAAACTTATATTTAAAATGTATAAAGATAGCCGTAGAGAAGAATCGTTCGATAGAGACGAGACGGATCGATAGATCAAGAGATCGAGGTCGATGAGACAAGGGAGAAAAGATCAGTTCAGCAACTGATATGATAGAGGAAAGGATTAGGGTCGCTACGGAAAAAGAATGAGCTCGATCGGAGTTGAAACGAGCTCGAACGGAGAGTTTTAATATTGAAGGGTATTTTGGTAATTTTGGTCAAAAGGTTGACTTTGACTGGGCCCCGACTCCCGGTCGACCCGACGTACAAAAAGACTCGGTCGGGCGGGTACAAAAACTCGACGGTGCGCGCTCGGCGTGCACGACGGCACCCGACGCGCGCACAGGATCCCCGTCGCCCGCGCCCGCGCGTGCACTGATTCCCCGTCGCCCGCGCCCGCGCCCGCGCCCGTCGCGCGCTTGCTGCTCCCGTCGCCCGTGCGCGCTGGATCCCCGGCGCCCGCGCCCGCGCGCCCGTTGCCCGGCGCCTCCCGGCGTGCACACCCGGCGTCCGGCATGCGCACCCGGCGCGCCCAGCAGCACCAGCCACCACCACCGACGGCGGCGGCTCCGGCGACTTTCCCGGCGACGGCGGCTCCGGCGACCTTTCCGGCAGCTCCGGCGACTTTTCCGGCGACGGCGGCGGCTCCGGCGGCGGCGGTTTCCGACGGCGCTCCGGCGGCGGCGGAAAATAAAGACGTAAAGAAAGAGAACTTACGTGTTCGCGTCGCGAGCGTCGCTCGGGTCGTCGGCTTTAAAAACGTATAAGTTTTGAAAATTATGAGCCCCTATTTATAGATTTTGGAATTTACCTTTTTACCGTTGAAAAGTTATCATTTACCAAAAATATCTTCATTTACCTTTCATTAAAATATTATTTTTATTTTTACCTTTTATTGTAATTTTACCCTTTCCTTCGTCAGTTGAGCTACGGGTCTCCGATTGACCCCTAGTTTGTTTCTATTTTCTCTTATTTCTGATACGAATCTCTTGGTAAAATCGTATTCTAGGTTCCATGTCACGAAAAAAATACTCATCTAAAACTAAAACCGGCGTTAACCAAGTATCTGAAACGCACGTACTAAATTAAACAATCAAAACATACGCACATAATTATTAAGTCGGGGTTCAAATGTTTAATTATTCAATTATGCTCATTTTGACCCGGGGTGCTACAATCACACTCCATTACCACATTTTGTTTCTCAACATGCAAGGTATCATTCATCCTTTTATACTCTGTCCACAAAGTTATCATGTTCATTTTAACCATATCAATGACTTCTTGGACCTTCCTAGGACCACCTCCCAATACTTGGACACTAACTTTGATAATCTGAAGCTTGTTTCTTGGGTCCAAAACATTGGCAATACAAATCAAAGGATTCACATTATCCCAATTCCCCCAATACTTATCAAATTTAAGCTTCATTGCACATGCAACCTTTTTAAGAGTTGCAACTGAATCATCACTACTCTTTTTCTCAATCTCATTTTGTAATGCAGCTATTGATTGATAAATCAAATGAGAAGTAGGAGTTTTCGATGCACTTAACTCTAAAGTGGCATCGTAGAACTTCTTCAGAAAGTGTCCAAAAGCTTTTGCATTCTCCCAATCCTCCTCACTCGGAGGTCCTACCCTTTCTTTACCCTTTTCATTCTTTTCACGAAAATAATTCATAAAAGGCGCCCATTCTTCAGCCATCCTATCAAACACCCTCCTATACTTCAATGCAACTTCAAGCATTTTATAAGTTGCATTCCACCTTGTTTTGACATCCATAGGCACAGTTGACGTGTTAGCAAACTTAGCAAGCACAACAAACTCTCTAAATTTATTCAATCTTGAAGGGGAAGAATGAATAAAATTAACAGCATTCCTTATGGATTTAATCGATGCATCAAGCTCTTTCAAACCATCCTTAACAATTAAGTTAAGTACATGACATGCACACCTCAAATGCAAGTATTTTCCCTCAAACAACAATGTATTCTCACTTCTCATTCTTTTTTTCAAGTAATCAATAGCAGTATCATTAGAAGAAGCATTATCAACTACTATTGAAAACATTATTTCAATCCCCCACTCTCTCAAACAAACCTCAACCAACTTACCAATTTCTTCCCCAACATGACTAGTGATTTTTGTGAAGTTAATGATCCTTTTATGTAATTTCCATTCACTATCTATAAAGTGAGCTGTGATCACCATGTAATTTGTGTTCTGAATGGATGTCCAAGTATCAGTAGTGATACTCACTCTTTGGCCACTAATTGCAGTTTGTATCTTAGCTTTCTCTACTAAGAATAAATCATAAACCATACCTGCAACTTTCTTTCGACCTGGGATTTTGAATTTGGGTTGTAATTCGTGCACAAGATTTAAGAACCCCTTCCCTTCAACAGCTAGAAATGACACTTCATCACAAATCACATACTCAGCAACCTTCAGATCACACCGTTTTTGATTAAAAGTGTGACAAGTTAAAGTACTTCCTTGCCCCATGCTCTCATTCGTCAAGACGGGTTGACTTTTCTCCTTCGCACTCTCTTCGTATAGTGGACTTAACTTGCACCTTTTCTCTAAGTGGTTTTTAACCCACTAGTACTTCTGTACGCTGCTGGGATGTCATTTTTGCAGTAATTGCATGTCCCGATTGGTTGTTTGCTCCCATTACTCAATGTTCGAACTCCTTTTACACAATGTAACCAATATAGACTCCTCTGTTTAGGAGCTACAGGCGGCAGCATTGTCGAATCTTTTTTTGATCTTTTCCGACTTGAATGCACTTCATTTTGTGTTTCAGTATCAACCGAGTTTGGCATTTCAGATGTACTTTGCAACGAATGAGAAGATTCAGATTCCATTCTGAAAAACAAAAAAAGAAACACATGAGTATAATTAATTGCTGAAATTTTAAAAAAACCAAAGTAAAGCTCACAAGCACACGCTACAATACTCCTCATAAATTAACAATACTCCTCATTAAATCGCCTAAATTTTTCAGTAATGCAAATCTACATATAGCATCGATTATGAGAGATTTGACTTGAGTGAATACTTTACTGCTTTATACTGCACCTTTTCTTTTCATAATCTTCCAATAATTCATATCAACTGCTATTTTCTAAAATAGTCAAAATCTATTGGAACCATAAAACTGTACACGTGTACAAGCATAAACCAGATTCAGCCTTGAACAGAATAGGATATTCTAAGAAACTCCCAACTTCCTACATATCCCAAGTTCCAAACATCCAAAAGTTCCATAATATATTTTAGAAAAGAAACAGAAAATTTGCTAAAGATTTAAGATACACAAATAGTAGTAATAAATATAATTCTAGCAATTTATATTTGATGCTATTTAATGCAAATACAATCAAATCTATTCACAGAGCTAAAACCTTAAACAAAAACCCAAACACGGCATACGAATTTATATATCTCAAACCTAATCGTGTTACAAATTGACTTTAACCAGAAAGATCCAGTAAATTTACCCAAAGATTAGTGATTTTAGTAGAAAATGCAAGATTCTCTGAAGAATTTTTAGCCCTCCTACTAACGTATCATTCCCGACACTTGACCAAATAAATCGGTAAATGCAGAAAACATTGTAAATTCACGTAACTTGCGACGACGATCGGTACTCGGAAACGTTGGTCGCGAACTGGAAACGTTGGTCGCGACGACGAACCTGGTAGTGACAACGAACCACCGACGATCTAGATTCCGCGACGACGAACCTGGTCGCGATGACGAACAACCGACGATCTAGATTCCGCGACGGCAGTGCGTGTGCGTGGGCGATGGACGGTGGGCGGTGGGAGTCGAGCTCGTGCAAGGCGTGGGCGGCAGCGGCTGAAGTCTTAGGAATTGAATGTTGTGTTGTGAATCTGATTGAGATTGAGAGAATCTAGGGTTTAATTTCAATTTTCAGTTTTAAAATATTATTTACATAAAATAATTAATTATATAATTAATTTTCGGTAGGTATATTTTCGGTATATACCGAAATACCGACTTTCCAGATTTTAATACCGATACCGTATCGAAATATTCGGTACGGTAAGCATACCGTACCGAAAATTTCGGTATTTTTCAGTATGGTAAGTTCGGTATACCGATATTTTCGGTATTTCGTCCACCCCTAGTTACACTCCAACAAAAAAACAGCCGATGATTGAGAGGGGGGAATGGATTATTAAATGTTCTAGTGTGAAAGAAGAAGTTGAAAGAGAGTCTCATACCATCAAGTTGGAGAAGGTTTTTTTCCTTTTTTGTAATCTTATTGATAGGGTGGTTCATTTATTTATTTATTGTTGTGTTTTAATCTCATATTTGATGTAATTTGAGATATCAACAACTATATGTATATTATTTTATGTGGTGAATATAACGAGGAGGATTGTACAACAAGAAATATTTATATCTATATCTATTTTTATACCTCTATAATAATATATCAAACAAAACTAAAAGCTCCACTTTTTTTAAGTTCATATGTACGTATTTAACTGTATTTTTATTATAAAAAGAAAATCTTTAAGGAAAATTACAATTTTGCTATTTTCCTATTCAAAGTTCTAGGGTAAAATATTATTATATATCTATGTATAAAAAAAAGCCTAAATTAACCTCCCAAATAACAGTAAAAGCTGCAAAGAGGTTGTGTTGGGAAGTGAGGGTGGGGGAGCTAGGGTGGGGATTGGTGAGAAGGTTGGGTTTAGTTTTTTTTTATTTTAATAATAAATTTTAAATTTAATTTTTTATTTAAAATTCATTTTTTCAAGATATATCATATTCATTATTTTTAAATGATGTTTAATTTTTTATTTTAATACATATATAAAAGTAAAATATCTTTTTAATTAATGACAAGTAAAATAATTGATATTTTTATTTTGATTGAATTATAAATTTCAATAAAAATCCACATATTTACCTATAATTATGAAAGTTCATAAAATATTTGATCTTTTATTTTAATAAAATCAAATATTAAATATAAAGATAACAATTTTTATTTAGTTTTTGTAAGTCATAATATCAAATTAAATATTTTTTCATTGAAAATTCATTTTTAATACATTCTATAGAAATTATTATTTTTTATAATTTTTAATTTATTATATGTATAAAAATATATTGCATATAAAAAATTGAAAAATCATATCTTAAATGTTTAAAATTTGGTGCATTTGATTAATTTTTTATATAATTGTAGTAGTTTTATGAGCTATAATAGTAAACTAAAATGTACTCAGTATAAGTCAAAAAATATGTGTTCTAAGTAAATATTATACTAAAAAAATTACAAATACGAAAAAAAAAATGACCATAAAAAAAACACAGATGAGAAAATTAATAAAATATGTTTTCTTAGTAAAAAAATTAAATTAGTTGAGAAAAATTAAAACAAAATCCTTCATTTTATTTATTAATTTCTTAAAATCTTGCTATATTATATAAAAAATGTTTAGATTTGACAAATGTACACAAGAAGTAAAACAATTCTATTTCAAATAGTATTGTTGGATGTTAGTGAAGTAAAATATTGGAGTTAATAAAATACGTGTTTAAATTGAAAATTATACTTTAAAATTTTAGAAATATGGATTGAAATGAAAATAAATAAAATTGCAAATTAGAAAATTCATAAAATAATATTTTTCAATAAAACTTTTAGATTATTTAAGAAAAAAATTAAAAAAAAAACTTTTGATAAATAATTTTAAAACTAACTAAATATATGACAATCCGTACAACGCACGGAAGAAATACTAGTAAGGAGAAAATGACAGCAGCAACAACAATATAACTAAAAGAATGCAGTTGTAGACTTGTAGGAAAGGAGCATTACGTACAACTCACCAAAGAATAAGATCGTGACATTTAGCATTATCATATGAGAGAGAGATGATCCTAGCTTGTTTGTCTTGTATTGATTGCTAGATGTCCCCTTATTCATTGTATATATATACCCACTTGTAGTGTGTAAAGTATGATTGAAAGATATATGAAAATAACATTCTCTGCCTTTGTTTTCTTTACAATTCAAGTCAATGTTTCATTAAGTGTATATGTTTTCTATCAGGATACCAAAGTTCTTAAGGACCGGAGATTATTTTTTACCAAAGAGATGTCAAGCTTATTTATACCATTCCTCTTTCACTCTAATCTAATAATGGAGACTTTCGTATATGAAGATACATAAAAAATTGTCAGTATAATGTGAAATTGGGTTATTCTCTTTCTATGAAATTGATTTACACTTCAATTAGTTATCATGTTCATGAGGATTAGTATCAAAAAAATGCATGTATCCCTTCAAGTCAAAAGCTTCATGTGGAGACTTGCTAGGAATTGTCTTCTCATTGGACAAATTTTGAGCAACAAAGGTATTTTAATTTCTCATGTGTGGAAATTGTATTTTTATATTCAGCATTCTTGGCATATGTTTAAAGATTTTTATTTTGTTGAATCTTGTCGGGATGAGATCATAGATGAAAATATCGTGATATTTCGGCGAAATATCATCAAAATTAAGGTACTGTAACAAAATCTCGCATCAATTTTTTTGTCAAAATATCTCGGTGATTTTCTTGGTAAATATAGTTCATATTTCGATATTAGTGATAATATGCATAAAATCGTGGTATTTCAACGATATATCGGTTAAATATCGAATTTATCCATATGTCGGCAAAAATTTATGTATATTTGGGTTTTAAGTTTTTTTTTTATTATGAATTTTAGTGAGTGGAGGAGCAAACAATGACTTTATATGAATCATGTGCTTGTTGTAGAGATTGTTTCCACAAAATTGATAATAATGGATTTGAGATTTCTTATCTAAATTTTAGTCATTCAATAGATTTTTATCTATACCTTTTTATCTTCAAAATCTATTATAAATATGTGTTATTTTTATACAAACATAACAATTTCAATTAGCAAAATCACATTCCACAAATTCTCCTTCTATAACACTCCATGTATTGTTCAACATCAAGAGGATTCATCATTTTTAGAGAATAAAAATGTTAGTTATTCAAAACATTTACTAAATATTTAAATTCTTCATGGGATGTTGTGATCTATATTTTTGATTTGACAGATTATTATTTAAAACATTGTGAAATAACAATTCCATTTGTAAAAAGCCATATGTAAATTATGATACAACTCTTGCTCTTGCAATGCTCTTTGATGTGAAAGTAGTCTTGTTTTCAGTTACTAGCATTTAGTTAAATTTAATTAAATTGTTGGAAATAAATTAACACACTAATATTTAGATTCCTCTCATAATTTAATTAACTTTTTTGAAATTTAATAAAAGGATTATGATGTATATAATTGTAGTACCTGTTGTTATTGAAATAAATTTGTCAATGTTGTTCTTATAACTATGTGTTTAAATAGCAATTTTGTTATTCATAAATCAAAGCTAGTGGATGGATTAGCTCATTCGAATTTGGGATGGGTCAAGTCTCAATCCATGTTTGTTATGGGATCTCAAAAATCCTATAAAAAATGTGGCTATGAACAATGATGTATTTTTTTGTGTGTTTATAAAGAAATCATTAGGTGGATTTTGTATCATATTTATGTGTTGATGATATAAATATTATTGGAACGTAAAAAGAATTTGAGGAAGTTGGTTTAATCTTAAAGACAAAATTTGAAATAAAAACCTTGGATGAAACTAAGGGGGTGCTTGGTTAGCTACTTTGCAACCAAGGAATGACTTTGATTCCTCATATGAGTGTTTGGTAAATGACTTTGATTCCTCCAAAAATTGTTCCAAATCCTAAAACTAAGGAATCAAAGTGTGAAAGTCATTCCTTAGGTTTTCCTAAGGAATGACTTTCATTCCACAATTTTATTTTCTAAAATAACAATACTAATAATAATAATACTAATAATAATAATTATAATAATAATAATAATTATAATAATAATACTAATAATAATAATACAAATAATAATTATTATTATAATAATAATAATAATACTAATAATAATACTAATAATAATAATAATAATACTAATAATACAAATAATAATAATAATACTAATAATAACAATACAAATAATAATTATAATTATAATAAATAATACTAATAATAATAATAATACTAATACTAATAATAATAATAATACTAATACTAATACTAATAATAATAATACTAATAATAATAATAATAATACTAATGATAATAATACTAATAATACAAATAATAATACTAATAATAATTATTATAATAATAATAATAATAATACTAATAATAATAATACAAATAATAATTATTATTATAATAATAATAATACTAATAATAATAATACGAATAATAATAATAATAATAATAATTATTATTATTATTATTATTATTATTATTATTATAATACTAATAATAATAATACTAATGATAATAATACTAATAATACAAATAATAATACTAATAATAATTATAATAATAATAATAATAATAATAATAATAATAATAATACAAATAATAATAATTATTATAATAATAATAATACTAATAATAATAATACTAATAATAATAATTATAATAATAATAATACTAATAATAATAATAAAAATACTAATAATAATAATACTAATAATAATACAAATAATAATAATAATACTAATAATAATAATACAAATAATAATAATTATTATTATAATAATAATAATACTAATAATAATAATAATAATAATAATAATAAAAATACTAATAATAATAATAATACTAATATTAATAATAATACTAATAATAATACTAATAATACAAATAATAATAATAATAATAATAATAATAATAATAATAATAATAATAACACTAATAATAATAATAATAATAATAATAATAATAATAATAATAATAATAATAATAATAAAGTTGATTCCATTCCTAAAGAATTTTGGTAAACCAAACAACACAAATTTAAAGAGACTATTCATTTCATTCCTCACTACTATCATTACCATTCTTTTTCCTATTCCTCACCATCATACCAAGCGGCCCCTAAGTATTGTCTCAACCTGCAAATTAAGCATTTCCCTAAAAGAATTTTTATACATCAATCAACCTATCTGAAGAAGGTTTAAAGATGTTTTACATGAATAAATCTTATCTAATAAGTACACCAATGGTTATTCAATCCCTTGAAGTGGATAAAGATTGATCTATTTAGACCTAAAGAAGATACTAAATATATATTAGAACCGAAAGTTCCTTACATAGTAGCAATTGATGCATTACTTTATATTGCAAATTTTTCTGACCTAATATTGCAATTACGATAAATCTACTAGCGAAATTTAGTGCTTCTCATACAAGAAGACATTAAACATATTTTTCGGTATCTACGAGGTTCCCACATCTTGATTTAGTATACATTAGAAATAAAAATATATCATTGGTAGGTTATTCAGATTCTGGTCTCCATAATGCACTAGATCTAAGAGTGATTATGTTTTTCTCTATGGTGATACTGTAATCTCATGAAAGTCTATCAAACAAATTATAGTTACCACTTCCTCAAACCATTCAGACATTATTGTTTTATATGAAACCTCACAATGATGTGTATCGTTAAATTTTTTGATAAAACACATTTGGGAGTCATGTGGTATTTCAAAGATAGATATATCCTCACTGTCCTTTAAGAAGACAATGCAGCTTGTGTTGCACAAATATGTAACATCTATGTTAAATGAAACTTATTGAAACATATAGCACGTCTATGTTAAATGAAACTTATTGAAACATATAGCACGAAAATTCTTTTATCCACTTGAGCTCCAGAAGAATGGTAGAATTATCATTCAAATAGTACACTCTAGTGACGATCTCACAGATTTTTTTACTAAATACTTACCGTACCTACATCTACTTTTGTAAAATCTTTTGTAAAATGCGTTCATGCATAGGTTTGGAAGACAGTTGTCTTCAGGGGAGAAACAATTTCAAAACAACCGTAAAGGTTGGGTCCTCAAGACTGATGGTTATACTATTTTTCCCTTAATTAAGTTTTTTTTCCCACATGATTTCCTTAGTTAAAGGTTTTTATAAGGCAACTAGTGCAACACAAAGAATATGTATGTCATGTACTTTTTTCTTGTTTAATTTTTTCCCAATGGATTTTTTAGCAAGTTTTTACAAGGCATGTTGTCAAGCCGTAATGTTCAAGGGAGAGTGTTATAAATTCATATTTATATTAGCATTATTCCGATAAACTCTTTATATTCCATGACTTTTGAAGTCCATATTGTTGTATATATTGCTCAAAGGAATGAATAAAGTTGATGAATAAAATCATATCTTCTCATTCTTATCTTCTTTCTATTTTATTCGTGTTATCTTGTTATATTGATTTATAGAAGCAGATGCCACTGAGACGACTTATTTTACAATAATTATTTCTACAGTTGAAAATGTTCGTCATTTTATATATGAGTGATTCTCCTGTGTCCCCATCCCGTTTTTGATCCGCGTACATTTTCATTTTTTTTCCTTAGCTATGCGCGTTCTCCTTCAGGTTTTTTTTTTTTGAGGTATTACAAATTTATCCTATAGATATTACAAACATGAACTAAAGGTATTACATAATTACATGCTTTAATGATATGTAAGTCATGAAAAATAGTTTTGAGGTATTATAGATTTGTTCTATAGGTATTACATACATGAACTACAAGTATTACATAATTATGTGTTTAATGATATGTAATATTTGAAAGAAATATATGTGATACTTAAAAGATACTTGTGTAATACCTTAATGGTATATATGTGATACCTGAAGAAATGTGTGATACCTAAAGAGAAAATGTGTGATCGATACCTAAACATAATACTTGTGTCATACCTTAAGGGTATATATGTGATACTTGAAGAGTATGTGTGATACCTTAACATATTATGTGATACCTGAAGAGTATATGTGTGATACCTAAGAGCAAATGTGTGATACCTGAACATAATACATTATATATAGGTTATGTGATGTCTGAAGAGTATATGTGTGATACATTTAGAGCAAATGTGTGATATTTGTCAGGCGCATGGGCGCACGGCGGGGGGCGCGAGTGGCGCGTTGGAGCGGCCCACGCGTCGGGGCGGATTGGGGACATGGATCTTAGATTCGTATTCCCGAAACATATAAGTTTTAGCGTTTATATATACATATAAAGATAGATTTCCCTCATCCAATTTCCCTTACACTTTCTTAACAAATAGTACGTTACCAAAATTGAATTAAAAATGATAAAATATTTTTTGCGAATATTAGTAAGGTCTAATCCACGAAAATTTGCAATATAATTAATTACCATCTGTAAATATTAATTCCAACATAAATACAAATAAATTAAAGGTAACCAAATATATATATAGGACGTGAATATATCCTCTATTTTATTTCGTATTTCATCTTTTATTGCACTATCTTTTAAAGTATCATTATTAATTAGTAACACAGGAGGCAGTTGGAGTGATTTTCAAAAGTAATTATATAATTTAATATTAAAATATAGACAAAACGTGAAATAGGTAAGAAGCTACAAAAAATAGTATGCGTATTGAATATATATTACTCAAACTTTCCAATCAATTTTTAATAATCTATATATATATAATAACAATTACCCCCTAAAAATAGTAATGCCAAAAGTTTTCCCGCCCATTTACACTTTCTAATATTAGAAATTTTATTAAGTATTAAATATAGATTTTTTGTGATATTAATTGAATTTATGGTAATTTTCAAAAATATTGATTTTGTATAATGAATATATATGGTATACAATCAAATCATTATATATAGGGATGAAATACATATATAACATATAATATGGCTAAAATTTATTACCCATGTTAAAAAAAATCTCATCTAATCCGAAAATATAATATGTATTAAGAATAATTAATCTCTCAATTGAATTCGGTATCTAGAAATAAATATTCAATAGTATATACTTCCTCCAAAAATTCGAAAGTTCTTTGTAAACAACTTCTAATATAATATATATCTATATACATAAATCAATTTTGTATGGATCAATTTGAGCAGCAAAAAAAAAAACGTATTTGATATGTTAAATATTTGGTAATTTCAATTTCGTAAAATTAATTAATTCACGATGAAACATTTTTTTTATATTTATATTTACAAAAGTAATGAAATTGCATTGTTTTGATAATGAGAAAATAAAAAAGGAAGAAAGTTATGGTTCAAGCTAAATAATCTCTCTCTTTTGTTTCTTAAATTAAATTACGTTGGAATATGGAAAGTGTTCCATGAAAACTATTGATTTGAATTTATATGAAGAAAAATTCTTCAAATCCGATTTTCTTACTACAAATCAAGAGATTTCTTACCTTAATGAATCGAAGATTTAAGTACAATTTAGCGATCAGAATCCAAATATTTTATTTCCTTGACAAATGAGAGTTAAAGACAATTATTTATCATAATAATATGTCAACAAATCATAATAATATGTAAACAAATATATTCGGTTTAGTATAAATTTTATAACTTTAGAATAAATTTATTTGTTTATTTAGTTTTTTCAAATCCTAGCATCTATGGATTACACTAAACCAAATTACACCTCAATAAACTTACCCTAATTAAATTTATTCGTCATTTTTTTTCCATTTCAATATATTAATTAAGTTTGATTGGTTGCTCAATAAAGCTGAGATATTTGAATTTATTTTGGAATAATTGATTAAAAGAATATTATAGTGAAGAATATTATATATGGCATAAATATCAATTTGTTTTTTAAAATATATTTCATGGTTCCTAAAATTGCAAAGATCATTGACAAGATTAGTTTTTTCATATATTATAAATAGGTATTATTTTAGGATCTTCAATACGTACTCATCCAAAACTCACGTACAATAGCAAAAGATTTTGAAAAATTATCATGGCTCCCGTATTCAATGTGGTTAATGACATCAATCCCTTGAAGACATTGTGGGCTTTGAAACTTCGTTTGGTGAGAGCTTATGATATACCTGCTTATGGAAATAATGGAGTTGTATACAGTTATGAGTGTGTTTTCAAGGACAAAGAGGTAATGCACAAAATTTTATTTGATTATATATTTTGATGTATGATTTATTTTCTATTATATTTAAAAATTTTGTTATAATGTTTTTTTCAGGGTTCTACGATACATGGTTCAGTTCGTAAATCATACTTGGATCGTTACAAACCTCTACTGAATGAGGGAGATTTACATATAATCTCTGATTTCATTGTTGCTGAAAACTCTTTGAAATATTGCGCAACAGATTTCAAGTACAAATTTAACTTTTTTGGAAAAACTATTGTGAAAAGGATAACTGATCCGAAATTTCCAAATACCATTTTTTCTTTCAGAGGATTTCAAGATATATTGTCAGAAATATATACTGATGAATATAGACTCTATGGTGATACACATTTAACAAACAAATAATTTACTCATTTTGTTATTCGTATTTTCCACACTAATCTAACATGTATTGTAATTTATTTAAAATAAAATGCAATAAATTTAAAATCTTATAAATCTTTATGAACATAATGCATCAAGTGATATAATCCTTTAAAATGATAAATCTTTGCATAGTTAATCTATATTTTTCAATATTTGTAAAAATTAATATATGAGTATTGAAATTGGATGTTTTTATGTAACACATTATGTACTACAAAGAATTTTTGAAATCAAAATCTTCAAAATATGGAAAAACGATTTCCAATTTTAATTCATTAAGAAATTTAAAGTATCTTATAGAATCATATATAATTGTATTTTTTATATCTTTAAAATGTATTAACACTTTGTTGATAATCGATAAAGGTAAACAAATATGTTTGGTAATCAAATGATATACAATTTTGGTATAATTAATTATATAGTAATTATGGTAATACATACTTACCATACGATAACAATTATCTTCTTAAAAGTGGAAATGAAACTATTTTTTCTTGCTCATGACAACTGTCTAAAAGTAGAAATGCAACAATTTATTATTTTTAATAAGAATTATAAATTAAAAATGATAAAAAAAATTATCTAAATATTTGATCAATCTCGAATATAAAATTTGCAAAAATTTGATCGAAATATTTGTATATGTTTTTTAACTTTACTTTATCAAGTTATTTATCAAGTTATCTGGACATATCAACAAGGATAAAGTCAAAGTTTACCCAATGATGATAATTACACAATGTATCAAATGTTATTTTTCTTTTAAAATTACCAAAAAAATTAGTTAAAGTTGCAATTAAAGTACAATTAACCCTATAATATATGATGTTCTTTCTAAATAAAAAGTATTAATTTAAAATTTATCTTAAAAACTTTTTTGTATTGACTTTTTTTAACTTATCTTTTACACTTTTTCGTTTAAATAATATACAAAATTCAAGAAAATTGATCTATATTTTTGTTCAAAAAACTTCTGTAATTGAGAAATTTTGATTTTTATGGCATCTAAGAAAATTAATATAATTTTTTTAAAAGTATGTTAAATTTTAATTTTTTTTTTGAATAATATACAATAATATCTCCATTTTATATACTCATTGTGAATATCTTATTGAACATATATTTACATAATATTTTTCCAAACCAATTGTGACAAGTACAATTGATATCTTCAGCTTAGCTAACCTACCCACGTTGGGCACGTGTGATCACCGTTGATGTCAAAAATCTAACACAACTATTAATTTTATATCTCAGATTTTATTGGAATGAAATATTTACACAATAGTGGACATATTATGATATGTTCATGGTGGGCATGTGATCATTATCTTTGATAAAGTAGTTTGACAATATTTAAAATTCGTAAATCACATATGCAATAAATTAAATTGAAATAACTCTGAATAACTATATTGTTTTATCATGAACATTTTTTTTTAAAGAAAATTACATAACTTATAAATTTATATGCCCACCCCATTATATGGGTACCAATTGACATTAAATTTTTTCTTAAATTAACATTTTACATTAGTTTGAAAATATTTTATGATCATTTGATCATGGTTAACATGTTTGGGATTGAAATTAATCTAATAAAATTTATTATTTTCGTATTCAACATTTTCACATTAAAATGGTAAAATTTATAAATATCCGTGCATCGCACGGGACTTATACTAGTAAATCTAAAAGTAAAAGTCCTTATTGTATTTTGTATTAATGAAAGTAGTCCAGATTTCCTGAGAAAAACAAAATTTATGTATTATATGGATCTTTTCATTATTACTAAATATAATAAAGATATCGTAAATCCAAGATATATTGGACTATATACCCCCCTTCTCCATTATAGTAGTTTTGTTATAAAATGATATTTTATCAGTATTTCCCTGAATCCATACATTCATTTTATTTCCTAAAAAATAGTTACTTGCATAACATATATATAATTAATGGTTATGCCAACAATACAATAAAATATCGCTATGCTGTATGGATTCTCTTTCAATATTGTTCAAATAAGGACACCAAAACGTTGACTTGACAGCCTTTTATTGCCATTTATCTTCGTAAATACTGGTAATATATATATATATATATATATAATAGACAATAAAACAATTGTTGTCGGAGTTTCACGTCCCCATAAAAATTAATCAAAATTCTCACAATCTCATTACAACTATAATCTTATTTGTTTCAAATTAATTTGTTGAACCATATATAATCCATAATTTGTTCACAACTAATCCAATCCTCTCCTTAATGGCTTCGTTTTCATCAGACAGCAGCTTTGGTGTAAGCAATGTCTGCAAAATCCTCTTAGTTTTAGGCCTCCTTTCATATCTCCTCTTCATCTCTTTCCCCAATCACTACCTCAACTGCTCATCATCTTCTCATGAGCTCTATTCTCCGATCAAGTACAAATCCTTCCAACCAAACGACTCTAATCCCACCAATCTATCCCACCTCGTGTTCGGCCTTCTCGGCTCCCAGAAGGCGTGGCACCACCGGAAAGCCTACATCGAGTCGTGGTGGCGAGTGAATGCCACACGCGGGTTGCTCTACCTGGATGTGGCCCCCACTGGAGAGCTCATCCCGTGGTCCCCCGCCTCGCCTTCTTACAGGGTCTCCGACGACCTGACAAGGCTCGTAAAAGAGACCAAGGCACGTGCGCCTGTCATGATCCGAATGGTGCACGGGATCATGGAGGTGATGAGAGATGTGGGTGAGATGGATGAGCTGAGGTGGCTGGTTATGGGGGATGATGACTCGGTGTTTTTTGTGGATAATATGGTGGATGTTCTTAGGACATATGATCATACTAAGTACTTCTATCTTGGGGGTCAATCTGAGTTTGTTATGTCCAATTATTGGTACTCGTTTAATCAGGGCTTTGGTGGGGCTGGATTTATATTGAGCTATCCTCTTGCAAAAGCACTTGCAAAGGATATGGAGAATTGTCTGAGAAGATATGCTCATTTGAGCTCTGCTGATTTCATAACAATGGTGTGCATTGCAGATCTTGGAGTCAACCTCTCTCCACACAAGGGGATTCATCAGGTAATTTTTATTTTTTTTAACTTATTGAAATTCATATTGATTTACAGGTTTTTATTGTGGGTATAAATTAAGGTCAAGATGAGAAGCCAAAATTAGAAAATATTTAATCACAACTTCATTTTTTTGGTCAATTATGTCATTCTGGGATTTGCTGGATTAGGATGAATGAGGGTTGATTGTATTTGTATGTATTAGGAGAAAAATGAAATGACCAAATCTTGATGTTATGGATGTAGGTGATAGGTAAATATTATAGAAAAATAAAATTTGGAACTCAAAGATATGATACTTATGAAATAAATAAATAAAATAGTATATAGCCATGGTTTTTGACTTTTATTCTTTCAAGTCATTTATGTTTTTTCTTTTATTTTTGGATTTAATGGTATGAGTTAGAGTGGAATATTTGAATTTTAGGGTAAGTGTTGATATAGTACTGTCCGAGATTTTAAATACAAATAATATGGCAAAAAAGAAAAAAAAAACTCCTTTTTAAAAAAATAATGAAATTGAAATTGTGTTTGAACTTTCTTTAAAAAAATAATGAAATTGAAATTGTTATGAAATTTATCCATTCATATAACGTGTGTGAAATTTTCCTAATTGCTGTAATCTTGCGAGAGTCAAACAAGTACTGCAATAAATTAATTGCATATGCGAACGTGCACGAAACAATGAAAATGACGTTGTTAGAATCCATAGGTTGGTGCCTGTTGTTTTTAAAATATATGAATAATATTTAGTACCCTTCCATTTCTTAATGACACTTCCACTTCTTAATGACAGTGCAATTTCATTTTTCACACAAATTAAAAAACATCTTTAATATAATTAATAAAACATATTTATTAGCCACAAATTTTCTCTAGTACCTTATTTATTTACTCCAAAAAAACATTAATGAGTCAAAAAATAGTATTCTTTCAAGGCCACCCACACAAATTTCATAATTTAGGGAATTATTCTTTAACCTAACAAGGAAATTGACTACATACAGAAGAAAAATTATATTCTACGTCCCAAAATAAATATCATTTAAGAAAAAAAAATTGAAAATAAAGGCTATTATAGTATTTCAAAAAAATAGTTCTTCATATTGTACCAAAAATGATTGCATTTGAGTGGGCAGATGAATCAATTCATCAATCTTCTAAATTGTGTGCAAAATTGTAAAACCATGTCTATTTCAAGACTACAACCATCTTTTTGTAATCATGCAAGTAATAATTTATGCGTGGTCACTTTGGCATATGCAGATTGATTTACATGGAGATCTGTCAGGATTCTTGTCCTCTCACCCTAAATCTCCACTATTCTCCCTCCACCATTTGGACATGGTGGAGCCACTATTCCCCACCATGGATCGTTACGAGTCCACGCGCCACCTCATGACGGCGGCGAACGCGGACCAGTCTCGTATTCTTCAACAAACCATATGCCACGACCGGCAAAGAAGCTGGTCGTTCTCCGTTTCGTGGGGCTACTCGACGCATATATACGAAAGGATGATGACAAGGAGCTATCTTCAGAGCCCAATCGAGACGTTTAAGCCATGGGTGGACAATGTAGATCATAAACCACTTTACATGTTCAATACGAGGTTGCCCTCCAATGACTCATGTGAAGCCCCCCATGTTTTCTTCCTCAAGAATGTCAGCACCTCCTCCGACGGAATTCTTACAACCTACTCTCGAGCGGCGGCGCGTGGCCTGCCGCCGTGTGCCAACAATACCGCGGATTTCGTCGCCGAGATTCGTGTCTTTTCGCCGGCGACAAAGCGGGAAGAGGTACTGTACACATCATACCCACGTGATTAATATAACATTATTATCGTAGTCAACGACAGCTAACAATTAGTTAATGGTAATTAAGAAACAATTAATGTCGGGTTAAAATTTGAACTTGTAATTAATATTTATAATCTACTAGGAGATAGGGAAATCAACAATTTGCCCCCACTTTCATTTTTTTATGGTTATTGACCAATTTCTTTTTTTTTTTTTTTTTTTGTCACTTTATTTATAAAGGAGGCATAAGTTTTAAAAAAAATCATAGGGCAAAGTTAATAAAAATAATTAAGAATACAAATGGGTGGAAAATCGAAATTAGAGAGTACAATTAAGAATTAACAAAATATGCCCTCTTAAAATTATTATATTTGATTCTCTTCTCTTCTCTTCTTATTTTATGTTATTTTATTTTATTTTATTTTATTATTATTTTGTTTTTTTGTCCTAGGATCGAAATATTCTAATAAATTAGTTCATCTTCGTTGTCAGATGGATCGATGCGAATGCTGTGACATAGTTAGTGTGAGTGACGCCAAAGCGGAGTTGCGATTTAGGGAATGCATGGTTAATGAGATCATTGCGTAGCCATATCATAAATATATAATGTCATCTGATGTATTCATTTTTCATACATGTGATTTTTTTTTTTTTTTTTTTGAAAAAATTGTTATATGTTAATTTTTCACTCTAATTGGGACTTTAACTGGAAGAGTGAACTGATATAATTTTAATTCATATATTTGCTCACTGTTCTAACTATCTCCATTATCAATCATTTAAAAGAGCATATATGCTCTAATTTTATTTTATTCTCAATTTTTTTTTTAAGTATTAAAAGTCTCCGAAGGAATGGGAATAAACTAGGAGTTTAAAGTTGTGTTGTGGAGGGTAACGATGGTCGGAAGGTAGCGTGTTTGTCTGCTTATGGAGAAAACAAAATTATGGTGTTAAACTCAGTTGGAATTGTATATTAAAATAAACGGAGTGTGTAGTATGTCTCATATATGTTTTTGAACAATGTGATGGATGGGCTCAATAATGTTTTTTTCTTTTTTTTTAATGTTTGGATGTCTTTGTTACAAGTGTATCATTCAAAACACTTTAATCTATATAGTGTTTGATTCAATAAGTAAATTCATTTATAATATTCTCTAGTTGAAGAGTGTTTTGAGAACAGTGAGAGCGATTCAAAAACTTGTAATAGTGTAGGGTATCGATGAGATAGAGGAATATAATTTTTTGTACTTGTAAAACTTATTCATTTCTTTCATGTGCTAGTTAGTTTTCTTCGATTTCGGAATTTTCCAAGTAAGTTTTTGTTGTTGATTGTTGTTTTGTTTCTTCGTTTTACTTTTTTGTTCATTCAATTTCAGGGCTTAGTGTTCAACAAGCAGTATCAAAATATATCACAGGTTTAAATCCCAACAACTAACAAATATAGTAAGGGGGATTGCTGGGCATAGCACCTTCAAAGAGATGGGTTGTATACGTCAGCATTCTATTTGGTCAACATAATGGTGTTACCATATTGAGGCCTAATCAGCATGTTGGTCTTAGCACCCTAGAAAACCGGATCAACCCCCTAAAAGAACTGGGGTATGGTGGTAGACAACATTATGTTGAATTTGAAACATGACGTTGAGGGCTAAATCATATGAAATAAAATTTGTATCCTCGCCACTAAAACTTATATCTAATTTACTTACTGTTGGTCCCAAGTGGTCAGAGGTTCAAAGGGGGTGAATGAACCTCTATCGATTTGACAAACTTTTTGAAACTTTTCTATGAACAGGTTCCTGATTCTATAGAGAAACAGTAACCTGACTCGATTCAGAAACCTGGCACAATGCTGATCAGGTTCCTGTCTCGAAAATCACAGTATGCAGTGGAAAAAACACAAAGATAGAGTTTCTATTTTGCAAACCAGTTTTCTTTTTCAAAGATGATTTTATCACAATCTTTTGACATGTATGCTTATGACAAATGCAACAAGATAGATATGCAACAATACAATACAGATAGATAGAAGCAAATAAACACTTATGGCTTATAGTGGTTCGAAGGTGGTGTAATCCTTCTACGTCCACTCTACTCCTTCACCAAGGAGGAACTTCGTTAGCTCAGTTCGATTTACAAGCCCAACTTTACAAACCTCTACCTAACAAGTTATCACAACACCCACATAGGGTACAAATCCCACACAGGATATAAATCCCACACAGGGCAAATAGCCTACACAAGACTACAAAAAACTTAGCAATGATCAAATCCTATCAACTAAGTACACCAAACTTAAAACAACCTAGCACACAGCAAATGGTTAAAAGAAAATAAAAGGTTCTTCAACTGGTGCGGAGCAGTCTTGATCTTTAAAGGTCTAACACAATTGCAGACTGCTCCTAGAAAGTTGAGTGGCTAGAACAGGAGTAAACTTTGAGAAGCTCTGGAGTATTTCTGATTTTCCCTATGACACTGTTCCACACCTTCTTCAGTCAGCCACACCTTCTATTTATAGATCTTGAGAATATATCTGTTGGGAAAGTATCTGTTGAAGGGGAACACTTCTCCATCTTGAATTAAAGCTTTGATCTCCAAGATCTTTGTGTTCGCATTAAATGATTCTGAGTTGTTTCTGACATGTGCATTTAATGCGCCTACTATTTTTTACCTTCATGCAACGGGTGGCTACTCTAGTCACCAGATAGCTTAGCTCCTCTTTAAGTTGCATGGTCTTCCTCGTACTGCATAGATGAGAGTAGCACTTATCTTTCAAATGATCCGTTGGCTACTTCCTACTTCCTCTGTAGATTGCGGTAGCTCTTCCTTGCTTGCTGCTCAGGATATGATTCCATGCTGCTTTTTGTTTCATGCCAAGATCCTGTTTCAGAAAAGTTTCCTGTTCTCGAAACCTGCAGTCAACTTCCTAACGTGCGTGTCCTGTTGATCCGCTTCCTGATTCTAAACATCTTCCAGTTCCAGAATCCTGTTTGCTGATTCCTTCAGCTTTCTGCTTTTAGAAGATATCTTCCTGCCTCTTCTAAAGTTGGTTTTCCATATTATTTGGAAAACCATTACATGATCTTATCCACAGAAAGATAAGCTCATGATCATGTAAAACGTGGCAACTTTCTTTAGCAAACTTCTTTGTCTTATTATGCAACTTGTTCTTTCTTATCAAGATAACTCCAGAAATATCAATCTTATTATGTTTACCAGTAGAAACAAAATCAATTGTTGATGTTCTTGAGTTTGTAAAGACTTGGATTGTTTTCCTGGTATTTTTATTGTTTATAAAGTTTTGCCAATTATGCCTGTTATTGTAGTGTCAACAAGAAGAAGTTTTTCAAAACTAAAATTAATAAAATCTTATTTGCGTTCAACTATAACTCAAGAAAGATTAAAAGAATTAGCAATTTTATGAATAGAATATGAGGTGTTGGAAAAACTTGATTATTTTGCTTCTCAAAATGCTAGAACATATAGATATTTTAAATGATAATTTGAAACTTATTTTTCAATCTATGTTTATAGGTGTTGCATTTTTTCAACATTCTAAATGAACAAAAGAGCATATTGAAGTGCACAACTTTTTGAATGAGAGTGTTTTTTTCTTCTTATTTTTTTAGATTTTTTAAGTCATATTTATTGTTTGGGTAAAAATATTTATTTTTTCTCCATAAGATGCATTTTTTCTATTTTCGCCATGAACCTCCAATATGTCAGGACCATCATGTCTATCCCTTAGGACTTTTTACCCCAAACCCATGACCTTCTTTTGTGCTAAATTTTTCCAAATCAATTCAAAGAAATCATTCCGAGTTAAACCATCATTCAAGGTTGTGTTGCCCATAATCATTATTTGCTAAACCGACTTGCACTAAAATTTTCCATTTTTTTGCAAATCTCCACTTCCAACAATCAAGTGTCGATTCTTGCCAAGTAACGTTGATTAAATATGGATTTCGGGTTGTCTAATGTATCCGCTTTGCGTCCAAAAGATTCCTTGTGCCAACTGAATTTTCAATTCCAATTTCCATCCCTCCCCACTAAATAATCTTTGTTAAGGGCCAAAGAATAGAATCTTGGCTAATTTATCTTTCAATGCCCCTTCTTTAGTCCACTTTTCCAACCAAAAGAACGAATTTGGTTTTGGTTTAATTAAGCTAAATCACTAACTTTCTTTAATTAATTATATGTACAGCAACCAAGAAATTTCAGTGTTTAAGAATTTTTGCATATGCTACATTTTCCAGCAAGCAACCAACAAATTTTTCCTCCATATGGTTCAATAGACAATTCTTTATCAAAGCAAACAGAAGAAAAATGCTTGATAATTTATTTTCTGATGACGAGAAAATAAATCCCGCTGTTATCAATTTCTACAAAACAACCATACACACATCCACATATATATGTATGAATATCCAGAAAATTAAACCTAACTACACCAATGACCTGCTGTTATGATAAACTTAGTGAGAGATAAACTGAGTTTCAACCACTGCACATCATCATGGAGCCATGTATTTCTACTTATTATGACTCCAGAGATATTAACCCTTTTGAATTCCTATAAAACGAGCATAGTCGACCCATCTGCACAACAAACCACGAGTTTAGAGTTTATGCTGTGTTGTCGAAGAAGAACTAAGGGGAAATTGCAAGGAAAAGGAGAACAACTCACAGTAGGGAACCCAAGAATGTGTTGCCTGTTCGCACAGCGAAGCAAATAGCACTCAAGATTACTTTATGTTCATGAAGCAAGGGTTCTAAAATACGTTGCTCAATAACACCAGCTAACACCTGGTATCTGTAGGACAAAACATGAAGTTTTTAAGGTTAATTCAATTAGATGAAGAAGAAGAAATAAAGTTGCATCATTTGTTGTCATCAATGGTGTATTTCATTCAGTCTAAGATGGAAAAGCGAATGCCTTGCCCTTGTTCTATAATAGGAAATAGTGCACGGATTTCAGATGTTTAATAAAAAACACCAAAGAAATGGAGCTGATTAATTAGAATTTCAGTTACTGCTACAATGCATCATGTACAAGGCAGTCACTATAATACTTTCAAGTTGAAAAGAAAATATACATTTTAGTATATCAGAGTTTCATAATCTAAAGCTTCAAGTTTCTGGAAAAACTGACAGCTAGCTTGATTGTTGGGCTGTGCAAAATGGTGAAGGATTTATAAAACGTGTGTGTGGAAAAAAAGTAAAACTATAGCCATTTAAGGGATGATGAAATAGGTATGACATATAAAAAGACTGAGATACACATTTTGTAAAAGACAAAGTTGTGTCTTTTACAGAAATGTTCCGAGCATATAAAGCTCAAGACAGTGATGTCAATGTTACAAGAATGTGAAGCTCAAGAAAGGCTATTTTAGTTTTTTTATATGTCAAATTTTTATATCCCATTCTTTTTATACAGATGGCTATATCTCATTTTCCTACGATTCTAAGGCTTAAAACCTCATATTTCCTCTATATATCAGGGCTAATTGCTATTATCATTTATCGACCAGTAAGCCCAATAGGGAGAATTCATTCCTCTGTTTCCCAATAGTTTCTTTTAGGAAATTTTAATTATTTATAAAATGTATTAAACAAATAATTGTTTATTATACCTTCAGCAATATACATAAGATTGACTTGATCACTGACTTGATCACATACTTGATTAGTGAATTATTTTAAGACCGACATAATTGCATATCCTACTAACTTTTTCAAGTTTTATGTCATTCATCATACACATGATTTAACAAAGAATCTAAATTTCTATTTGAGGTTTCCAGACCTACAATTGCACGGAATTGTTGAAGAACAAATCCGGTAAGCATAAATTATCTAAGCTTTTAAGAATATAATTATAAGATATAAGCTTTTTTAAGATAACACCAGAGATGAGGGAGTATTAATCTCTTTCATAATTTACGTACCGAAGGTTGCTCGATATAGCCATATAGACACCATAGGCAACACTTGTTGATAGTATAGGAACACTCTCCACCTTCTCTCCAGGTTTGTGTTCCACAGCTTTACGGGCTTTTATTAATGCATTTGTAACAACAGTACCAACCTAGACATGAATAAATCATTATTAGGTACAGTAATATCCAACTAACACATAGGGGTTAAACAAAATCTTGAATCATACAACTACAGCAAATATTTTTAAAGTCTCATCTTGGTGCAAACCTTTTTTGCTTCCATATAACGTTCAATGTAGTTATTACGTTAAACGGAAAAAAGATCAGTAATGCATAATTGAGAACAAAAGATGGACCTCTCTGTTATCCTGGAGGCATCTTTAGATGACACCATATGAGAGAACACAATAATTAATATTGTAGAGTAAAACAGATTAAGAATTATGTGAGCATGTGACAGAATCCATGCTAGCCAGCTGACAAAAACAAAAGAAAGAATCATCTGATGGAACGACAAAGAATATATTGCTGGGCCACTAAGTAAAAGAAAACGGCCAACTTGTCTAACACAGCATGAGTCATAAACTTAATTAGAGGACACAAAATTGATAGATAATCTACCATTTCCACTAGAAACTCTAGTTTTTATATATTAAGAATTGAGATAACACCCCCCCCCCCCCCCCAGTGAGAAATTACCAGAGATGAAGTAGTGCCAACAGCTAACAGCTTAGCACCATTCCGCTGCAAAAAAAAAAAAAAAAGGTTGCCAGAGAATAAGATGGAATTCAAAGTTTTTTGGTTTAAATTAATTACACATTCGAAAGAGATCTCCTTACCGCTATGGCACCTAATCTCTGTAAAAATGAAAATGAGGTTCCAGGCAAAGCAATCTGCATACGAGATTTCAACCAAACTTTACCAATTAATTCTAATTGCAGAAAAGCAATAATGATGCAACAAAATTGTGAGTTAACTCACCTGAAATGCATTATCTGGGCATCTGTAAAAGAACTTAGCAAGGCTTCCAGCATCTAGCCCAAGAGGGGGGCGGAGAGACACGGTGGGAGCAGGAAGGTAGACCAGCATAAAATCAGCTATTATGGCCATCACCTATGCAGGAATATAACTTAATTAAAATTGTTAAAGAGGTATTACAAAATAATTTTAGAAGCAGCACCTGGTCTCAAAGTTACACTTATTGAAAATAAGGATTTCATCATTGTCAGAAAATTCATCAATTTTTGGTAAGCTATTAAAACACATTCTAGTTGAATTGGTATGGTGCAGTACATTATTAATGTACAATGTTTTCCATTGGCACTATGTGGCACTGAACAGCAGGCAAACTCTGAAGAACTTGTCGTTTAATATGAATGAATTGTGGATATATGTTAAAAGAGTGTTGAGAGCAATTTTAGCATTCTGTGTGATTTGGACTACTATGACTTTGCATTAATAATGGAGAAGAAAGGGCATGGTTAACCTCCCTATATGATCAATGCAGAACACCAAATTACCTGTTCACATCAACTATTATAGAATGATTGATGAGTTTCAGACATGCTCAAATATTGAAGAGTAATTATTAATTTGAAAAATTAATGACACGTGCAAATTATTGATGATTAATTTATTAAATTGAGAAAATAATGACAAATGTGCAAATTAACAACACCCTCGGTAATTGAATCCTGAATGTCTTTAGAAAATCCAATTATACTACTAACTCGAATTTGGAACTTATCTTGGTCTATGATATGAAGAATACTTTATGAGAAAGGAAGGACTAGAGGTTGAAGATCATTTTGTCAGGAGAAGTTGACTCTCATGAAGGACTTGGATGCAAGGCAACCCATTAAAGTAAAAGAATTAACAATGCATGAACTTGTTATGTAATAGCCTTTCAACAAGCCATCCTTTTCTCTTGTAAGAGCATACCAATCAGTCTAGTTGGTTGAGATGGTTTCAAGAATAACTTTTAATATATATTTGCTAGAGCAGCTGTTGACAATCTCATAACAGATCCTCTATATTTACTTAGTGTGAATTTCAGAGAGACAAGAGAGCAAAGAGAAATGGGTGAAATTTAAAAATGTGGAATCCACATATTTTGTACTTTCTGTCTTTCTCTCTCCGAAATTCACAGAATTATAAATGTAGATGATCCGGAGTGTGGTGAGCCAGGCTCCATTTCTTTTACCTAGTATTAGATTTTGTCTGCCAATTGAATTTTCCCTAATAAAACTAATGAAAGAAATTATCACAAACAAAGTAGTATACACTGCAACTAACTTCATGCAACATCCAAAAATGAAGGTTAGACAATTATCAGACCATAAAGATAAACTTTCTATCATAAGAGAGTAGAAAATCAAGGTTATATGAAGAAAAGAGATAAGACAAAAACTTGGATGAGACGGTCTCACAAACTACATTCCATGAGACAGAGCCCCAAACCCATTTAACTGGGAGATAAAAAGAAGAATTTGTGCATAGAATGGTTTGTACAAGACACTCACTCAAAAAATATTTATAAATATGCCTAATGAGAAACCACCATACCACATCAGCAAATACGATTTCCAGCTCATTGAAAAAGTTTTCCTTGCGACGCTGGTATTCTGCGGCAGTCTGAAGAAATCAGGGGGCAAAAAAAGAAGGAAAAAATGGGATTGATTAGATCAACAAAGAAAATACTTTGAAACCAACATAAAGATATGATCTAAATATTTGATTAACAGAATGCATCAGTCAAATGGTCGAATAAAATAAGTATACTTCCAATAAATTAATCAAGAGGACAATTCCTGTTTTTTTCCGAATTCCTTAAATGTGGAAAACAAAATATTTATTATTTATAGTACAACCCTCCAAGCAATCCCTGCAGGAGACAACACGTATACATTCTTGATCTCTCTGTAAAATCCATTTTCACCATAAAATCTAATTATTAACTGCATAAATTATATAACCATCAGAAAGATTTCACCAAAGCTTTTGATTTCTACTTCGGTCTCATTAACTACAAAAATATACCGATACCCAGCTCCATGCTTCATGTAATCAATTGAAGGGGAATAACGAATAAATAAATAAATACATACGTATATGTACACACACATTTATATAGCGATCAAGGCAAAGCATTCAAAATATTGGAAGCAATATACCTTGGTGAATAATCCGACGCCGCATTCAATGCCAACTTTAGCTAAGAAGAGATCATCAGCCAACAATCTCTCCTTGAATCCTCCAAATGTCATGAGCCATGAGAGAAATCCAGATTTTTCGAGATCGAGAAATCTCAAAACAATCGATCCAGGAATTCTGCCGTCTTCAATGGCAGCTCTCAAATCCTTGGGCAAGCTCTCGAGACTCCTCTGAGCTTCGGCCAGCGCCATCAAAGCTTCTTCCCTGTTCGTCTTCTTGTTCTTATCGTCATTCCCTTCATTACCGTCGTCATTGTTATCTCCGCCCCCTCCGCCGGCGCCGCCATTGCTGCCTCCGATTCCTCCGTCGCCGCCGTCGGTCGCGAATTTGAGATTGATCTCGCTGTTGGTGACAGGGGCATTTGTGGAGAACACTATGAACAGGGAGCGGGCGTTAGGTTTCGTGGCTTTGGGGAGAAAGGAAAGGGAGGGAGGTGAGAAGGGGAGGAAATTGGGGTCGTAGCGATGGAGAGATAGAGACTGCGGTAGTGGTGGGGTGAGGGTGAGGGTGGTGGAGATCGGCATTGTAGCGGAGGAGGATGTGGCGGCGATAAACCAGGCCTCTCTCTGTCCACCGTCGTCGTCGACTTCTTCTTCTTCTTCTTCTTAGAGAGAGAAAGAGAGAGAGAGAGTGTGTGTGTGTGTGTGTGTGTTGATTTGTGTATGGACTTTATTGTAGGTGGTGGCGCTGGGCGCTGGCGGAGTTTTTTGAGTTCGAGGTGTTTTATTAACTAGCATTTGTTTAGGTTGTTGCTTCCTGGGCTCTGGGTTTTTCTATTCTATGGGAGGGTGCACCTGAGCCTTCATTGCTCCTTTTCATGTATACTCTGTCCTATTCTTTAACAAACCACACTTTACTTATTTCTCATTTTAATATTATTAAAAAGAATTAAATTAGTTCCTTTTTACTTTACTGTTAATTATCTTTGAATTATTCAATCATTCAGCTATTAATCTTTTCAAAATACTGTAATACTAACATTTTAAATTCATAATCATTGCTATAAAATAACATTTGTAATCTTTCTAAATGAAATACTAATTAAAGTAGGCGTAATATCTATCGTCTATGACTTGGAACATGGTAGGTAGCATGTTGCTCAATAGTTTGAAGCTAATTTTCTGTCTTCTTTAAATTTTGTCATGTTTTTTTTTTATCATTCAAGAGAAAACATGTGATGTAAATCACTAACCTCAAGTCAATAAAGTTATCAATTATTGTTAACTTATGACGCCATATTTTTTCAAGAACAATTTAAATTCTCATATTTATTATTATTGAATTTCTTAAGTTCATATATAAGTATATAATTACTATAAATATTAATTTTCCTAACAAAATAATATAGAAAATATTTTTATTATAATTCACCAACCTTAAGATGGTTATGCTGTCAAATGAAATTTAAGTTGTATTATGTGTAGTTACTGAATTTATAAGTTCTTTAATAGGCAACCATATAGGTACGTATATCTAAACAAAATTTATCGCCTAATATTAACTTAACTACTTAATAATTACATTGAAATTTTCAACATTTTGATTTATGTCATCACATATAGGCATAAAATCTTCTCATCCATCTTGATCACTGTCTCGCTAAATTATATATATAGAAAGAGAACGTAAAAAATGTGAACAAATACATGCATTAAAACTGTGAAATCAAGTATTTAAAAATTTTCAATCTATTTGAGCCATTTACCTTTTCTAGCTAAATGAAAAAACACATCATTCATCTCGTTTTAAAAAAAAAAATTATCATTATTTTCCAACCAAATAAACTAGTCCTTCTGTTAAATTTCAGAGTTAAATGTCATGTTTATCTGATGACATCGTATAACTTTTTCTTTATACACAATTTTAAAAAAAATATATTTATTATGAACATAGCTAATGGTATTTCTAAAGAAAATATAACCAAATACTGTATATTTGTATAATATTATTTGACACTATATGAATAACTAAAAACTTTTTTTCATATTACTGTCAAAACCATTATATGAGTTTTAATTACAAAAATTAATTTGCATTTTAAGTTGACATAAAAGATGATTATATGTTTTTTATTTGTCAAATGAAAACATATTGAAAAGATAATATTAATTTTATCAAATGCATGCTATAATTTTATTTTGAAACAGTCAATTCCACCTAAATTTAGAGCATAAAATTAGTCATATCTATGATAATTTAGATCTTGAAAGAAGTGTATTATGAAGAGCCGGCTGTATTATCGGCGTGTAGATCCTAAATTTAATATATTTTAGTGAATGTAATTTCTACCACTTCTTACATAATTACCCTGTACAAAATTGTGTTTAAAATAAACGGTGAAAATAGACTCATGGAATTCATCTACATCTTACCAAAACCAGATATATTCTGCCAACACAAACAATTCCTAGGTTGTCACACTTTTTAGTACTGGCTCAGACTGCACATTTTAACCTTCCTAGGTAATGGTGTCAACTACTTTTCTCAAGGAAAAAGGCTTTACTTTTTTTATTGAGAAAATACCCCAAATACCCAATTTGATAAAAGATATGAACAATTCTATCCACATATATAAACAATTGCCCCCAAATATCCATTAATAAAACATATTATCCCCAAATACCTAATTTTGATTTTACTAATTATTTTATCTTTTTTTTTCTTTTACTATTTATTTACTTACTTTGATATCAAATAAATATATTTGATATATCATATACCATGTAATACCATATGAATATACTTTCGTTAAGCCCTAAAAAGGGTTTAACGAAAATTAAACCTAATTTTCATTAAACCCTTATTTTTTAGGATTTAACGAAAATTAGTTTCCTAGATTTAATTTTCTCTTTTCCTTTTACTATTCATTTATTCATTTATTTATTCATTTGTTCGTTAAGGGTATAATTAAATGAATATTACCATAATTTATTACCCAACTATATTACATTTTCCTTTTACAATATTAAATGAATATTACCATAATTTATTCATTTGTTCGTTAAGGGTATAATTATAGGGTTTAATTATGGTATTGTTCGTTTATGGTATAACTAATTAAATGAATATTACCATAGTTTATTCATGTGTTCGTTAAGGGTATAATTATAGGGTTTAATTATGGTATTGTTCGTTAAGGGTATAATTATAAAACACAAAAGGTTAAAAAATATTGTCATAAGGTAATAAATGAATAGTAAAAGGAAAAGAGAAAATTAAACCTAGGAAATTAATTTTCGTTAAACCCTAAAAAATAAGGGTTTAACGAAAATTAAGTATAGTTTTCATTAAAGCCCAAAAAGTAGGGTTTAACGAAAATTAGGTTTAATTTTCGTTAAACCCTTTTTTTTTTAGGGTTTAACGAAAATTAAACCTAGGGGCAATATTTTTGTTAAACCCTAATTTTTTAGGGTTTAACGAAAATATATATATTTTGGATATTTTCGTTAAACCCTAAAAATAAGGGTTTAACGAACAATAAGTATAATTTTCGTGGTTTAATGAAAATTAAACCTAATTTTCATTAAACCCTTATTTTTTGGGGTTAACGAAAATATGTTTTCATACGAGTATAAGTATAATATGGTATATGATATATCAAATATATTTATTTGATATCAAAGTAAGTAAATGAATAGTAAAAGAAAAAAAAGATAAAATAATTAATAAAACCAAAATTAGGTATTTGAGGATAATATGTTTTATTAATGAGTATTTGGGGGTAATTGTTTATATATGTGGGTAGAATTGTTTATATGTTTTATCAAATTGGGTATTTGGGACAGCAGACTCTTTTTTATTACTTAAAATTCTACTCGCTAAATACAATTTGCATGCATCATTCATTTTTCACATTTTTTTAGTTCATTATATTTGAAAAAATATATACAAATTTTTTGGTCCACTTACCTACTTTTTTATTTTTGGATGAATTAGATTTATCATCCTCGTGGTTAATTTGGTCAAATTACCAAATAAACCTCAATATTTGTGAAAATTGCAACCAAAAACTTTAACTATGAAAAATATTAAAAAAAAATATTTACGCAACAATATTTCGATAGGTTTCTATAAGTAATATAATTCGAACTCACTCATTTTTTTTAATATTATATTATATAGTCATACTTTAAGTTTTAAGGGAGTCATATTTACAATATAAAATTACTTCTTTATAAAGTAAAAGTGGAAATTTAAATACAATCTATAATTTAAGAAATTTACAAACTTACAAGTTTCAGTTCAAATTATAAATTCAAAAAAAAAAAAGTGTACTAATTGTCAGTTTTAACATAATATAATATAAATTTGAAGTGAAAATTATTGAATGGGCTAGAGTTTCATTCTAAGTTAATGTCATTCCTAACTTAAAATGCAATTGTCTATGTATCCTTATCAAATGTCGATAAATCAAAATATACGTTTTATTATATCTCAAACTTACCTTCATTATGTGATTCCGGTTGGAGGGAGGTGTTGGAATTGTAGTCATAGGTGTCCACTTCTTCATTCTCTTCTACATCAGAATGTTGTTGACAATTTTTCGACTAGTGTCCATTCTTCAAAAAGTACTTGATTTTGAAATTTTTTAACTGTCAGTATATCATTCTAAATTTTTTTGGATTCAAAATACGACCTTCACGTGTAATCGTGTTACGTGAAATTCTTCTACTAGTAGAATTTAAATATTTTTAGTGTATTCTTCATATGCATCGTCTTGAGCAAAACAAAAAATGAAAAAAAAAATTGCTTAGCTTTTTCCAAGTGACATATCATTGAATTTAAAAAGTATATAACTCATTGATACATTGTGAGGATTATATAAAACTTCAAAGTGGTGATTAATAGCGATCGATCGTTGTCCATTTCATCATGATGCTTCTTGGTCAATTGGTTGTGAATGTCTTGTTAGGGATATACTGAAAAGTATGTTTTTAGTGCTACTTTGTATATAAATCGATTCTTGCATTTTATGAGAATAAATCTTTTATCACTATTTGCATTGAATATTATAAATGTTATTTATTTATTGCATAAATGTTCAATATACTTTACATTGTAGACAATGTGGTGTGTAGAAGATCACAGAAGGTCACATTGCCAATTTCTTGTAATAAGTATAGTAAAATTCACAACTTAGATGGAATTGAACAATTCATTGGTAGAAGTTGAGATGTAAGGCTTGGATTGATTTGTCTTGACCAAGAGATTACATTAGTGCATTTGATGTGCTGAATAGGACCTACAGTGAGATAATTCTTCTAGACTGACTTGGAAAGAAGAATTAGATCTCAGTGGTTATTGATTTCTTAATTTTTGTCACTTAATTGGGGTTGTATATAATTAATTAATATTGCTTTGATTTATTATGGGTAAAGGATCAAAAAGGATTCAATACTTTGTATTTTGGGCAATATTACTAATTATATGACAGATTGTTAAATTAATACAGAAAATCGCGTCTTGATACATCAAGTTGATAATGTCCCCTTGGTGGGTTCAGAACGTTTATCATATCAAATCTGGCCAATGAATTAATTTCCGGTATGATAATAAAGTTGAGCTGTTTTTTTCCCAAGGAATAAAAGATATTAATCAATTAAAGCATTCAGTAGCTTAAATTAATTAATGGACATTGGATCTTAAACACGGAAAATAATAACCGGGAGCCATATTTCATAATATGGGTTAGGATGGATAGTGCAATATTAATTTTATAGTGGAATGAATTAATATTAATGAGTTAGAATAATATTGTGGCTCAATATTGGTTTCTAGGCCCATTAGGAGGTCAAATTCTAATTCTCCTAAAGTCCCTTGAGTAGGTAAATAAAGCTCATTTAACTAAGGTGGTTAAAGATAATAATTAATTATTGTTGCTTAATTATGAGGAGATCAAATCTTAAGGATATATTTCTTCTCCTCCAAGGAATATATATCTTCTCCTCCAAGGCTCAAATTTTCATACACTTTATCTATAAATAGGGGCTGATTTTTCAGCCCAAAGAGATATATAAGAGTTCTGATTTTTTAGAGCAACAAAAGTGAGAAATTAATTCTTCCTACAAGAGTTAAAAGGAGACTTGGGAATACTCAAGAAGGTGTTTGGGTTGAAGCAATTAATCTTCTCAACGGTGTCTCTTACATATCCCTTAGTTCCGCATGTTTAGGGCTTTGTATAATTCATCGTTTATTCAAAGCATGAATTATTTTGATTTAATTACTTTAATTCATAACATTAGATTTATGATAATTCTTATTTAAATTACACCCGAATAGATCCATGTAGATCCCAACATGCCTCATATCATCCTCAGTGCTTGAATTTATAGGAACAACCACAATAGTTTCAAGTTACATTATAATCAACATCACTACTCAAATCTTTCTCCTTTTCAAATTGGATGGAGAAATATCCTATGTAAGTTAAGATAGCATTATACTTTCTGAGTTTGAGAAGTACCATGAATTTCCTTTGTTGGTTGGTTTTGATGATCTTCTTCAACAAAGACGACGATGTCATTAGGACCTATAGTGACCTCTATGTTATCTCTTCACCACTCCAATCAAAACCATTCGAAATCAAATCATCATCATCATTCATTATTGAAAAATTAGGGTGATGGTGATTGTGGTAAAGATGTCTTTCCTTTTCCACAACAAGATGAAGATATATGATTTAGTAAAAAATATTACTTAAGTATTACTTGTTACATATATGTAAAGGAATTAAAGGTATTAGAGTTGGGATTGGGGACAAGCTATACCCAGGATACACAAGTCCTATTCATTATTTATTTAAATAGCTATTTTTTGGTAAATTGCCCAATCTAAAAACATTCCATTTTTAAAAATACACACTCACATCAATTTAACATCAATACAATCATTGTGTGGGTTCCCATTATCCACTAATCCATTTTTTTTATATTCATATCAATTACAACTCAATTATTCTACTTAATTTTTTAAGGATAAATAATTGAAAATAACATATTTACATTAATTCAAAAAATTTGATTATAAACAAACATTATTAATTTATTAATCATGAGATTAATAATTTTCAGTTGACATTAAAATACATTTGACATTCGAATAATATAACTTAAATATTTATTTTAATATTTCAGTTGAATGAACTATTTTGATGATAAAGCAATTGATTAATTTTTTAAATGAACAATTGGAAAATTCATATATAATTAACTAGAAAGAACAATTGGACAAATTGACATTAAAATATATTTGATATACAAATACTATAAATGAAATATTTGTTTTAATTGTTGTTTCTTATTACATTATTAATGATATTATTTTTCTGGTAAAATAATTGATTAGATGAAGTAGAGATGTACAAACGAGTTTGTTTGTTTGTTTGTTTTTATTTTTTTTCACTTTGGTTTGCAACTTATTTCGATATTATCATCATAGCTAGTATATATATTTCAAAAATATCATTATTTATAAATCATATTTATTTTAAAATAATTGCCATCTAAAAAGTTGTTTTATAGAGAGTTTAAGTTTAACTATATATATAAATATAATTATTATATTATTCAATATTTAATAGATATAATTAATGTTTAATGTTAATAGAAGTCTTGTACATATAATAAGATAGGGAAAAAGTTATAAAATTAAAGGTTGACTTTTTTTAGTAATGAAAAAGTGCAGCCAACTAATAGTTTTTATATTCTAAAATACGATTATTCCATAAACAAGAAAGTAATTTGCGAGAGA
The DNA here is from genome assembly GCA_946896805.1 of Scutellaria galericulata. NCBI lineage: Eukaryota > Viridiplantae > Streptophyta > Magnoliopsida > Lamiales > Lamiaceae > Scutellaria > Scutellaria galericulata. The sequence continues at coordinate 12,538,598 of OX335792.1, forward strand.
GAAATGTGATTGGATGCGAAGCGGGTCCCAATAAGTGGTGAAATTTTATTGTTTATGGAAAATCAAGATGTTAATTTGAAAATCATGAAAAAACAATCAAATACAAAATAATTATTAAATTATTTTAAAAAAAAAAAAGGATAGAGGCCATCATGCGCGAGGCCCAGCGTTCGACCACGCTGCTAGCCTCCTTGACGCATGCCCGTGCGATTGCTTGAAGCTCACTGCCACTTCAGGGCTGGATTGATAAAATTTTGTGCAAAAATTGAGGTTATAATAATTACCACAAGAAAAAATCTTAAGTCAATAAAATATGAACAATGATATATCTTATTCATGATTTTCAGATAATAAATTTTTTAATTTTTAATTTATTTAATGTGAGTCCTACATTTTTTTTACAACAGAAGAAAAGAAATCACATGTCAGCAATCAAGTAATGAAATTGAAAATTAAAACAATTAAACTTAAAATTTGAAAATTATATAAATAAGATATGCAACTATTATATTTTAATTAATTTTTAGAATTTTTTTAAAATTAATGTGGGGCACTCATATCAGTTGCCTACTGAACCAAAAATAACTAATTCTATCATACCATATGTCAGCTGCTACGTATGATATACTTAACAATTTTAGACAATGGTATTAAACAAAAAAAAAAAAAAAAACTTAATTTTGTTCAAAATTAAAGTAAATATATATCTTTTTTAATTACAAAGAAAACACTTACTAAAGATTGTTAAACTCTTAAATAACATGATAATTTTTGGGAAAAAAGGTTTTTTAGTTTTCTAAGTTTGTCCGATCAAATTTTCATCATTTATCTTTCACATTTTATTTTTTAATCTTCCATGTTTAAGAAATTTCAATTTTTAGTCTTTTAACCTGCTATGGTAGATAAATTTCAATTATTGATATCTTCCCATTTTTCTCTTTTTCTTTTTTTAAATGCGAGAAAGGAAGACAATAAAAACTAAAAAACTTGGATGATCCAAGTTTTAACCCTGGTCAATCCAATCTCCACCTTTATAAAAGTGGAGATACCGTTTTAGCTACAAGTCTCGTGGTTTGTTGATGTCTTGTCAGATTTGGTAATTTTTTTCAATTACAAATTTGTAGTTTCAACCAGCATTTTCATATTATTATTAGTTATTTTAAATTAAAAAATAAAGGGAATTTTCATTTTCTAACATACTGAAATTGACATTAAATAATTTTTTTTTTCATCTCAATAAGTTGGTTAGAGTTTTGTGACTATGAGAAACAAAACACATTCACATGATAACTGATATTAAGTAGTTAAAAATTTTAATTTCACAAATTATATTTCTAACCTACAGGAAAATGGATTATGCAAAAATGTTTGGTATGAATTTTAATATGGATAAATTTCATAACAAGATCCAATTTATATATTAATTCTCAATTTTATATCTAAATTTTAAAATTTTAAAACTTGCGTGACCTAAATTTGAACAGTGATCGTCACTCAATCAGCGCCTGTATAAAGGTGGATACCAATTAAGCTACAAGGTTCGTTGTAGAAAAATGACATTAGTTGAACATGAAAAATTAAAAATTAAAAAAATAAAAGATAAATGATGAAATCTAATAAGATAAATTTAAAGGACTAAATTTTTTTTCTTTCTGATTTTTAAAATAAATTTTCGATAAAATTTTCATAAAAGCGACAGCAGAAGGATACAGGTACAAGTGCAAAACTCTGTATTAATTGACAAAAAAAGTTGGCAACCGGGGTTGGTAACATTGGATTCAACTTCCAAAGACTTGGGGGCTCTGTCGGTTTCAATTCATTTTTTATTTCGATTCATTGTAACCACAGACATGACTTGGCAATCAACATCACTTCTCTATTATTTGTTTTATACTCCACAATACCAACACTTTGACCAACTTGTCTTCTGCCCATGAGTGTGCACTCTCAATACACATTACAAATACAGAAACAATTAGTTTAAAATAATAAATATGGGTAATTTTAAAAGATTAAGGATAACTATTTTTGAGTTTGATAACATTAATATTGTGTCAATTGTATCGGTCACACCCCACTGACATAAAAGTGTCTCCTAAATGATATCTTAATAAATAAGTATTCATCAAAATTATTAACTAACCTATTTGGATAGATTACTTATCGTCAAGTCATTGGTTTCAAAGAAGATGAAAAAGCATGAGTCAAGATCTAACTGGCCAGACACCACAGGTCAAACAATTTCCGTAGAAAACCACTACTCAAGATAATCACTAAGGCTGAACTAGTCGGTACTCTATAAAAGATCGTGCTCAAGGTCGGTGACTAGGACGATTTAGCGAAAATCCTTTCAACAACTATCACAAAATCCTAAGGATGTCGATTTGGTGGTGGTGTGTTTGTCGATTTTTCGAAATTTGAAGGTGAAAATGTGATCATTCTAACATAAATTGGAAATCGAGAATAATTGAGATGACAATACTTAAAGACGGATTTTTCGAAATTTGAAGGTGAAAATGTGATCATTCTAACATAAATTGGAAATCGAGAATAATTGAGATGACAATACTTAAAGACGGAGAAGATACAGAAGTTTCAAATTTCAACTCAGCAATTGAATTCCAAAATGTCTAATAATGTGCTAAAGATCTAAAAGTGGTCATTTGTGGTTACAAAGTTGCAAAATCATGTTATAAATGAAAACAAATAAAAGTTGTGTTGTGATGTAATTAATCCATTATTTTTTTTAGTTTCTAAAACAACCTGTGATGAAGCAACTAGAAAAAAAATGAAAACTAAATAACACTTATCCCAAGACGAAAGGTGAATAATGAGTGGGGCTATTCACACCCGAACCATTACTAAACACAATTCATTAAAAATAAATATATATTAAAAGACATAAATACCTTATCATTATTCATTTAATTTTATATTGTATCATTACAAGAGTATAATGATAATGTTGTTGAGTGTGTTTAAAAATTTGATAATGTTAAATATTTTAAAGTGGATATGTTTAATAATTGAGGTGTGTATAGCCCAACCCGAATAATATATAATTTTCGATATTAAGAATGACTTACAAAGATGAAAGACCAAGTAAAAGAAATACTCTTGTTTCCTAAGATTAGTCCTAGAGCCCCAATATTTGGAGTAAAAAGAAACAATACTCGGTACTGATCATGAGCAAAATAGATCTCAGTGATCACATACAATTCTGATGACCAAATTACTGTACTTAACCAAATTCTTAAAAAGTATATAGCAATTAGTAGTAATTCTTTTGATTTTATTTTCTAATTCTCCTTCCTAGTCAAATTCAGTCTGAACTATCCTCTACCAAAAAGAAAAAAAAAAAACTCTATCCGAACACTAGAATTTATTGCAATCTCTATTTTAATTATAAAAGGACACTACAATTTTTTGGGGGGTCAAATATATTTAGTTTTTCACCACAAGCAAAAGAAACATTGCCTTTTAAGATTCACAGTTTGTATATCTTTATTGGATTTGAAAAATGGGCATTTTAGTATTTTGGGTGTGGGTTGTCTTGGATAATTTAAAATTGGGCTAAGTGGGCTTGACCTTCAAGCTTAAGTGATGGATCGAGTGTACTATCTTCATCGAGGCCCACTCAACTTATACACCCCATATATTAGCTTATCTGCTTAGATATGTACAAATGATTGCTATTGTATAATTAGGTAATTGCACTTGAAATTTGGAAACACAACAAATATAATATTTCTCTTTAAATCTAATAAGACAAAAAAATTAAAGATACTTGTCAACGTTATATTCAATATAAGATGTATATGTTCAGCACTAATATATACTGGTGGAAAGCCGTGCAACACATGTGATTGATATTTTTATTTTATTTTTGTAACTTTTGTCTAATGAAGTTGGGTTTGATGTCTTCTTTTGTAATTATCTATTGTTTGAATTGTATTTTCCATATGTATTATCTAGATCAACAATATTAATAAGTTTATCACTATACGTCAATGATAGACAATTTTCACAAAATATCTTTGTTAATTAAATTCTTTTAAACGAACAAACAACATAAATTGTAATTGAATTTGATGTCCCAATTATTTTAACCAAAATAAAAAATCTATACCATAATATTTTACATTTCAAACCAAAATAAAAATTTCAAATCAATTTTCTAATTTCAATTTTAGCAAAAATCAAAGGAAATTCAATTTATTAAAAAATTTTGAACTTTAGGGTGCAATTCAAAATAGAAAAAAGATTTAGTTTGAAAATTGAAAAAAAAAAAAACCTACATACCATATTCAAATTGGTTATTATTTATATGAACCAAACAACATGAGGTTCTTGAACTCAAGTATCCAATATGAGGTACATATAGCAACCCTCTATTTCTTAAACATTTCAATCACGTTGTTTATTTGAACATTTCTCATATGTGTTATTTACGGATGAATTAAACACGAGATTGAAACACAATAAAAAATAAATTAACATGTATGTACATAGTTAAATGATAATATACTTTTAGCCTGAATATCTTGAACTTGTTATTGAATCTCAAATAATGATAATATACTTTTAGCCTGAATATCTTGAACTTGTTATTGAATCTCAAATGAGGAGGGGCTTTATGATGATGCAATGTTTAGAAGTATGCCAGAGCCTACTCCCGTGATATTGCATCGTCTTCTAAAATTGGGGTGGCAATTGAATCCAAATATAGATTCAAAAATGGCAATTCCATTTCATGCACTGTTTTATGTATAAAGTCAAAAGGACTCTGTTTAAAAGTAGAAATAATAAAAAATAAATATTACATAAATTAAAAATGCTTTTGTTTTTCGTATCCTACTTAGAAAATCGATGATTAGGCGTCCATAACAAAACCTTCAGGATGGTTTTTGGAAGTATGTTCGCCCATCAAACGGCTTTAGAAGTTCTCCCTAGAATCCTCAAAATTGAAAATTGTAGGATATCGAAATAAATTAATGGAGTTGGTTAGAGGGAGGAGTATAATTAAGAGTAAGTATAGATTTTGATGATCTGATCTCTGTTATATTTTGGTGTTTCATCCTCATATATTTCATTATCTTTAACATGTTCACGTATTAATTAATGAAGTAAGTTTTGTGAGACCATCTCACTGACTTTTATTACATTGCGTGAGACGGGTCGATCCAAACCCAATCACCTACAACCCAAATCCTATAATTCACATGTTGTTTGTAAGTGATAAGGTCGTCTCACGATAACTATCCTGAGACCTTCTTACATAAGTTTTTGTGTAATTAGTGATGTTATTTATACATGTGAAAATGATGGTTATTTTATAATATTAAATGAAAGTTTGAAAAAGGAAATCTTGTGAGAGATTTTTTTGGATGGTACGAGGGTTTGAAACAACAATGTCCATTTGTCATACAAGTAGAATGTTTCGTGTACCTATTACAGAACCGGTAATGGAGTATTTATCTAAAGTCTTTGAAAGTGAAAAACAAGTCAAATGACTTAGAATATAGTTTATAATTTATTTTACTTACCTGACAACACACACAAGAGTATGACTGATTCTAGATAATGTAGTAATGACCACTTTACAACTTTTTTGTTTTGAAGATAGGCTCCACAACTTCTAAATTCATTAACATGACATATTTTTCGTATAAATCTACCATTTCTTAGAAAAAGGACATAATTCATTTTAGAAAATTTTAAATGCTTTCCCGTTTGAGTCGTTAGAAGCTAGATTTATAGGACTTTGAATCCATTTATTCCAATCAGCCCAATAATTCCAGAGCGAAAACAGTTTATTGGTCAAATCTGACCCAACTGCTGGACTATTTTATATAGAAACTTCATTTTCTTTTATTGGGTCATTTGGTTTGGTCATGTGAGATGTTTTTTTTTTTTTTTTTTTTCTGATCAATTTCCATATCATCATGCATGCAACATGTACAATGCTTGATGACATTCCAAACAATCTTCACCTATAACTAGAGATGTCAAAATTGGTTTAGCCCATTGGATCGGCCCGCTCCACACCGCCAAATCGGAGGGTTGGGTTGAGTATTTATAGACCCGCAAAAAATTGGGCCTAAGTGAGTTTGGCCCGCGGTGGATTGGGCTTTTGGTGGGTTGGTCTGTCTTTATTTTATTATATATTTTTTAAATACCGTTTTTATTAAAACTATAGATAAGAAATGAATAATAATATATAAAATATTATTATGATTTATAAAAATATTGATATGAGTCATTTTTATATAAAAATGAAGAAAATATAGTGAATAACTATTTTCAAAAATTTATTTTCATATATTATATGTAATTGAATGCATATATATCTTAGTAAATGTATATATAAGCTACATATATACTATTTTTCCTTTGAAAAAATTTAAAAAAAAAATAAAAATTTTGGTGGGTTGGTCTGCCTAATCCGCAGCCACTAGTGGGTTGAGATGTTGAGGTCCGCCGTTAAGAAAGCCCACCCCGCCCCACCCCGCCAAATGGTGGGTTGTGGGCCGGCCCGTAGTTCTACTTCATACATTGATGAAATAAAATACAATATGAAATAGAGAATTATTTCTGAGAAGTACTTCCAAATTTCAACATCATTATGAACATGCATTAACAATTGATTGCTAGATTAAGCTCTGAAAGTGAGATAAGCTTGGCAAGTGGTGTTGACGCCATTGCAGGTGTACCCTAGAACTGAACGTGAGTTGTCGTCTCTGTTGTCACAGCTTGTACTGTCCCTTCTGACGTAAGCCTGCTGGGATTGGATGATCAGAGGGAAATTACATGAAATCACTAACAATATCAATGAAATTAACAACACTTTATTCATTTTGATTTTAGGGGAATAATTAGGTTAGAGTTGCAAGAGGTTATGAATTATAGTTACAGTCATACCTTCATATTTTCTTTCTAGGACACAAAGGAAGTTTCCTAATAATGGGTGGTCACCAGGTTGGAACATACTTTCCCTTTTGTTTTTCTTGAGAGAAAAATACTTTTCCACTTATGACGGCAAAGAAAATGATAACATACTAGTTCTGCAAGACTGCAACTTGTAAGTGGCTGGTTATTGACTTGGAATATTATTAGGATGTTTGGTTTTCATATGCAAATATTTTTTTTCAAGATTTGATTAAATTATTAAACAAAACCTATTTTTTCTTAATTTATGAATATTGCAATCAATTCTCTTAATTTCTTAGATATTATTTCAACTACAATCTTATGGGTGTTTTAGTTTAAGTCTTATATAAAATGTTGAAGATTTGATCACTAGGCTATGTTTGGAAATGATTTGACATGAAGGATTTTAAACTTTAAAATCCTAATGTATATTTGTATTTATATTTAAATTTAGATAAAAAAAAATTGGACATAATCATTACTATCTATATTACAATCATCAATCATTATCAAATAAATTAAAAGTTAAAGGATATATAAATTTGTCAATAATTTAAGTGGTCACTAAAAATATAATCAATTTATTTATGCTTTTCCCTTCAGTCATATTGACTACGTACATTCAATATTCTTAATCAAACCTTCTCAATGATTATTTTCTATACAAAAAATATTATCATAAAACTTTTGTGATGCTTTTCTCAATAGCGCTTGCAAGCTACATATTATTGTTTTGCCTATTTCCAATTCAAATATGTATTACAATTAAAGAAATTCAGTTTTCTATGTGAAATCCGAAAATGTTCGATGTTTTCTTGTCAACAATCTAATATATATATATATATATATATATATATATATATATATAGTAATGATAAGGAGCCCATCGTTGGGTTTTTTATTGAGCCAATTTGGCTTATGTGGCAACACACGTATGTTTTAAGTTCCGCGATATTCTACTTAACGTGATATTTTTTTCTATATTTTTTTCTACGTAATTTATTTTTCTTTTTTTTTTTGTTTTTTTTACGCGCTTTTTGTTTTTTACGTACGTAATTTATTTTATTTTTTTTTTACATAATTTAATTTTTCCTATCATTCTTTCTTATCTTATTTCATTTTTGAATAAACTTTATTTCTTATTCTATATCATTCTTTCTTAGTTTATCCCATTTTTAGATAAAAAAATTTATTCATGTCAATTTTTTTCTTATTCTATATCATTCCTTAATTATTATTGTAACACCCCATTTTTCATAAAACTTGCATAGCATATTTTATATAAAAAATTTCATTCTTTATAAAATAAATTATAGTGTATGATATTTTCGAGTTTAAGATGAATTTTAATTTTTATCAAAATTATATGTGAGCTAATGTTTCCTTAAGTCTAAAAGTCTTGCAGGATAGCTATTCGAAGAGACCGAGTTCGATCGTGATGCACTCAACCTGCACGAGTAAAAGAATGACAAAAAAATAGATAAGTTACACATAAAAATGATTAAATGATTAATATAAGGAACATGACTAATGTGATTAATTATGGTTAAGTATATTTTGATTTATTATCATGTGAATAGGGTGCAATAAAGTGTGTGATTTACATGGTGTATTAAATTAAATATATCTTCATTCATAATTATGTGGCTTATATGATGTATTAAATTGAAAATAAGGTTATGCATATGATTCATTTATTTTACATGTCTCATTAGATGGAACCACACTCAATCCCCCATGCCCCCATCAAATCCACCACAAGTCTCAATGTTACTAATCATCACATATCAAGTTGATATACACTACAAGTCATGATCTATATACATGTATTATTATGTATTATATTAGGAATGTGTTACATTATTTTTGTCTCCTCACATTATAAATGCAACACTACCTTCCACTCCCCCCCTCCATTTGAAGCGCGCTCTCTCTCTCTCTCTCTAGCATACTCCACCTTCTCTCTACAAATCCCCTCATTCAAAAAAAAAAAAGAAAGCCTTCATTCTCACCTCAAAACAAGCTGCAAATTCAAGAATTAACAAAGAAGAAGGAGTTTTCAAAGCAAGGAGAAGAATTAAGCTCAAGAGATAATCTCCATCCAAGAAACACTCAAGAACTCATAAATTGTGTGCAACCCTAGAGGTATTTTAGCTAAATCTCAACAATCTTCTCTTTAGAGTCATGGTTAGGTTCTTAATATTGAAATCCATGTTGAAGAAAGTATTGCATGTTTGTTTTCCCTCACCTAAACCCATTGCATGTGTGATCTAAGAGATGATATGTGGTTGATCTTTAAAAATATGTCATTTTAAGTGTTGATTGAGCAAATGCATGTTGGATTAAGCCTTGCATGTTTGATTATCTTATCTAATCTCATTGCATGTGTGATCCAAGGGTGATTCCCTACAATTGTGGTGAAATTACTGGATATTTTGTTCTATGTGATTGATCTCCAAAATATGTGATCCTTGAGTGTTGATTATGCAAATTGCTTGTTGAAATAGACTTTGCATGTTTGATTACTTTATTAAAACTCCTTGCATGTGTGATAAATTGAGTTATGATGATCATCTTGAGATTAACATAGTTATTAAAATTTTATTTATCTTTTAATTGATGGAGTAAGTGAAGTTAATCAACTTGTGAAAAACTTGAGTATTGCAGTCCACTTCGTCAATTTTTATAAAATCGTACACTTTGAATTTCTCAAAACTGTTTTGGTATGTTATTTTACATGAAGTTGTGAGCACATGGTTAAATTTTGGTAATATTTGGAGTAATTTATGAATTATAATGATTTTTCAAAGATGGTCCGATTTCGAGTTAAAATTATGCAGTTTCAGACCTTAGAAAATTATTTTTATAAAATCGTACACTTGGATTATTTCAAAAATGTTTCGGTATATTATACTAAATGAAGTTTTGAGTCTATGGTTAAAATTTGATAAATTTTGGAGTAGTCTATGAATTATTTTGAATTTTCAAAGATAGTCCAGTTCGAGTTAGAATTATGCAGTTTTGGACCTTAGAAAATTAATTATATAAAATCGGTCCATTATAATTTTTCAAAACTGTTTTAATATGTTTAAGTAAATGATGTTAGAGATCTAAATTATTAATTTCAGAAGGTTTCGATAAATATACAATTTACGGTGAATTTTATAACACATACTGATTTTAGAGCATTTTCGAACAATTTTTTTTTTGATTACAGTAAACGATTTATTAAAGTTTTTGTGATTTGAATTTATCCCTAATATTTTAGCATGGATAGCTAAGGGTTATTATATAAATGCATGCTTATTTTCATGAATTTTGAATGATTGTTTAAATTATGAAAATTGTTGTGGTAAAGAGTGTCTTTTCTTCCTACATATTACTAACTTCAAGATCAAAATTTTCTATGATTTAAGAATATAATTTGACCATATTTTGAAACTGATATTATGTGATTAAATGTGTGCTTATGTGTGAAGTGTTAAATAATTTAAGTCTTTAGCATATGAATTAGAGTTTTATGAGTTAAGATGTAAAATACGGTTTTCATTCCTTTCAAGGTACAATCGATGCTTGTTTGAATGTATACTTTGAAATTTCTCCTAAATCAATAATTATGTTTTTGTGAATACATATGTTATGTGTACGATAAGCATGATAGGTTAGATAAGTATGATGTAATTGAAATACAACTTAAAGACTAAGAATTTATGAACGTGTCGAGTGCAGTACGAGCGACCGGATACTTCAGGAGCTATCCCAACTTTCGAATCAACGTCAAAAGTGGGTAACATTTATTTACGGTTATATTGAATTGAATAACCTGTATGTTGAGTATGTATGTATGATGCCATGAAATGACACCTTCGGGTGAAGTACCAGGTTGACGAACCTTGGAGCCAGGTCTTCGGACCTTGGCGTTTATACCAGGTCTTCGGACCTTGGAGTTTATACCAGGTCTTCGGACCTTGGAGATGACGTATTAAGGGTTAATCTCTTTAACGTAACAGTTAATAAGTGTTATCCACTAAGATTTCTCAAATCTTATGTTGCTATGTTTAAATATTTTCAGGATCAACATATGACGAAGCGGATGAGTAGCCGGTCGTATGGACTCCCTCTAGAAGCATATATATATATATATATAAATATGCGTGTGTGTTTTAATATATTTTAATGTGTACGAATTTTAAATGTTGGATGCCTTTTGAGACCTCTAATATCGACTTAAGTAAGTTGTTTAGTCGTTTTAAATATGACAAGGTTTTTGATTTACAAATGTGGGTAGAACACGAGTTAGTTTCTTGCATGCTAAGCTTTTGAATTTAAAATAGAAAGAAAAAAAAATAAAAAAAAATATACTCGTGTTTAGTAAAGTCTTCCGCTGAGTTTATTTACGAAAATTATTCAAAAAGAAAAATTGTTATCTCTTTTACGAAATCATTTGAGCATATAAGGTTAAGGTGGCGCCTCAATCCTACAGAGATGGGTTGGGTGCTACAATTATTTTTTCTAATTCATCTCATTTTATCTTAGTAAATTTTCTTATTCTAAATCATTCTTTGAATAAATATTTTTTCAAATTAGTAAATTGTCAATTCTTTTTTCTTCTCTTTTAGTTGCCATTAATATCAATAGTACTTTGGAAATATTTTTCTTTAATTGTACCTAAGATTAGAAATTGTGCAAAAGTTTCATATACTTATAGATTTTGATAAGTAATCTCAACCATCTATTTTTTGAAATTGTAGATAAATTTAGAACTTGTCTAAAAATTGTTTAAAAGTTCTTATAAGAATTTTTATGGAGTAATCTTGATCATCTATTTTTTAATTCTATATAATATTTACAATGTATAAGAAGGTGACTAGTAGATTATGATGAGTAATCTCAACCATCTATTTTTTTGAAATGGTAGATAAGTCTAGAACTTGTCTAAAAATTGTTTAAAAGTTCTTATAAGAATTTTTATGGAGTAATCTCAACCATCTATTCTTTAATTCTAACTAGAATATTTATAAATGATTCGAATCCAAACATTCTTATCTGTTGTTCTTGCATAAATATAAATAAACCTATCAAATGTCAAAATAAATAAAGGAAAAACAAAAAGCAAACCATAATGAATTCTACATAACTTAATTGTCTATTTACAAATTAGAAAATACTCCTTACTTGTGCAATGTTGTTAGAACCTATAAAAAATCATGAAAATTAATTATTAAAAAAGAAAAAAATGTTATCATAAAAAAAAACAATTTGTAAAAAAGAAGAATTGTGGTAATAGAAAAATCGTTAGTAAAAGCAAAACACTATATGTTGCAAAGTAATTCCCATCTCCATTAACATCATCCAATAGAAATATAGTCATCCCCATCTTCAATATAGTCATCTCCATCTTCACTAACATGATCATCAGAGTTGGTTTGATCATTTATTATAGATCTGCATTCAATATATATATATATAATAATTTTTTGATCTAAGAAGAATATTAAATTAGTAGAAAATTGATGAATATCTATCATGTAGTTTTGGGCAGTTGCGCTTGTCATGAGATTGTCCACGAAGTCCACATCCACGACACAACCTTTCTTTCGAAATTGTCTTTTCCTTGGATGACTTTAATCTTCTTCCACATCCTTTTGCTCTTACTTTTGAAGGGTCATTGATAGGTGGGATGTCTTCAATACACTTTCCTTTTAAAGATTGTGAGCTTGACTTTTCATTACTATTAATTTCTCTCAGTTTGATATGTAAATCTTCAAAAACATTAAGTAAAAGTTCAATCCCAACCTCAGTTAAGGATGCGTCATCCACCAACAATGTAGGTGCATGAGACAAATTCCCATGACGCGTAATCAATGATACATCTTCAACTCCATTGATACATGTGCCACTTTGATCTGTTACCACTCCCACTTTTGCATTTTTTGTCCACCTATGCATTATGTACTTATCAGGACTTCAAACACTTGCTTGAGTCGAAAATATATAAGCATGTATTTGCATGGTATTTCTTCAAATTCAAACTTTTTACAGCTGCATGAAATGACGTCTGATTGTTTGTTGAATAAAAGTAGTCGATATTTAGAATCAACACTTCGATCAACCCTTCTAACAGTGTAAACTTCATTCTCTTGACAACTAGACTCAAGATTAATGCTATATGCATTGTTTTCATCAATTTCATTTTGGAAGCACAAAAACTTCTCTTTCGTGTACAAATTGTTCATTTGAATTTCTATTGGCCACACAGATCTACATTTCGGTCTTTCATTTATGTCAACATGATCTGCTATTAGCTCACGATGTCGTTGATTTTTAAGAGCGCTATTGAATCGAGTGATAAAATCCATTAAGGAGTTTTGACTTGACACATACTTTTTTAAAAAAGCATGTGCACTTTCAGCTCTTTGACTATTTGATATTGCCGCACTAAAAATATGTTTCACGTATGCCAGAATCCATCGATGTCGTAGACCATATACATGATTCAACCAATCATTATCTTCCAACTTTGTAGCTTTCACCACCTCATTCCATCTTTTTTCAACTTCATCAGGTGACTCAGAATCTAAAATCATATTTTTTATAATAGAATACTGATCTCGATATGCTACTGGATTAATTTTCTTTGAAAACTTTCAGTATGTGCCATATGCAGTAGTGATGAAATGTCTGAGATTAAAAAAATAGATGGTTGAGATTACTCATAAAGATGTAGAAGTACATGAAACTTTTAGACAAATTCTAAATTTATGTACAATTAATGAAAAATATGTCTTAACAAATATTTTTTCAAGTATTATTGATATTAATGACAACTAAAAGAGAAGAAAAGAAATTGACAATTTATTGAGATATAATGAGATGAGTTTGAAGTACTATTAATATTAATGGCAACTAAAAGAGAAGAAAAGAAATTGACAATTTACTAAGACAAAATGAAATGAGTTTGAAAAAATATATATTTAAAAAATAATATAGAATAAGAAAAAAATTGACATAAATAAAAAAAATTATCTAAAAATGGGATAAACTAAGAAAGAATGATATATAATAAGAAAAGAATTGAGATGAATAAGAAAAAAAGTTTATTTAAAAATGAAATAAGATAAGAAAGATTGATAGGTAAAATTAAATTATGTAAAAAAATAAAAAGAAAAAGAAATTATGTACGTAAAAAACACAACAAAAAAAGCGCGTAAAAAACAAAAAAAAAAGAAAAATAAATTACGTAGAAAAGAATAACACGCTAACTAAAATATCGCGGACCTTAAAACATACGTGTGTTGCACATAAGCCAGATTGGCTACATAAGAAACCCAACGGTGGACTCCTTATCATTACTCATATATATATATATAAACAAAATCAACCAAACTTTCCCGCCCAAATCCCCAATTTTCATATTCTACTTTTTGTGTTTTTTTTTCTTTTTCATTTTCTTATTATATTAATCACACCCAAATTTTTAGGAATATATTAAATTATAGTTGAAATATGTCCGAACTTTTAGGAATTGATAAAATCATTTTGATATATGGAAATTAAAATATTTTCAAGTTATAAAGAGTAATGTTTGTGTGAACCAGGTGCATAGATCAGGTCGGGTCAGATCCGACCTGGATCCACACCCATAATTTTTTTTTTTATGTCATAACCTGTATGTTATACGAATATAACCTTTATATACAAATATCATAATCTTTAAGTGAATAACTTAGACTTTTTTTAGTATAAAAATTCATGTAATATAGGTGAAACCTTTATGTTATAATAATCTAACATTTATGTTATCTTAGTATAACCTTTATGTACAAATATCATAACCTTTAAGTAAAATTACTTAGACTTTTTTCAGTATAAATAACATAATTAAAAGTTATGTAACATTTATGTTATACGAATATAATATTTATGTTATGTTAGTATAACATTTATGTACATATATCATAATCTTTAAGTAAAATTACATTTTTTTTCCATAGTATAAATAACATAAAAGTTATGCAACATTTATGTTATAAGAGTATAACTTTTATGTACATACTAGATTTAAACCCGTGCATTGCACGAACTTCATTTAACACTTATCTAATTTTTATTTTATAAGTATTATTATTTCATATGTGTTTGTTGATTTATATGTATGATATTTTTTTCTATATCCTTAAAATAATATTTCTCATTATTTTTAATTTTTAATTTTTTTCATTTGATCTTTAGCACAAAATTGTTAATAGCTAGTTCTTTATAGGTATTTTAATTGTTGGATTAGATATGTTCATATCTTTCTTTAAAAAGTATAGAATAAATCTCATTTTTATTGCTCAAAGACATCCGTTCTGTTCCAATTTTGCCTTTGAGTGCTCTTTTTATTAGGTTTACATAATGATTTCATTTGTAAACATCATTTGTAAAATAATAGAACATCATCTATTTTTTCTACAATTCCCGATATGATCAACTTTCAAACTTGCAAATCTATCTACGTCCCAATGTAAACATATCATAAGGTGTTTTTAGCACCTATTTTTTGCAAATGTCATTGTTGTTTACCTTTTTTTTTTTTCAATTTGAAATGTTGGACAAAAACAATTATTAAAGTTTGGAACCAAATATTTCATATAGAAAAAGACAATACAACATTAGCAATCTCTTCCAAGCATTTGTAACTTATATATTTAGTTTTTTCAAAGCACTTATTTTGTGTAGAGTAGTGGGGTATGTATTTAATTGGTATTAATTTTTTGATATTTCATAAATAAAATGTTTTTTTAGGGAAGACACTTGACAACATTGTATAACTCCAAGTGTCATCACTACCAAACCACACTTTTATATATATAATTCTTATGGCAAAAACATGGTAGATAATTAACCTGAAACTTTATTGATCCGACAATTTTACCAAATAACTCTCCTCCAAAACCAGAGATATAGATCATGTATAACAAACTACTTAACAGAAGCATTAAAAAACTAAAAGACAATAACCTTAACAAAAGACAATAAGGAGCAGTACCTTAAAAAATGATAATAACCTTAATAATACTCATTATACGGATCACAATAGGCTGCAGAACAAATGTAAAATGAACGAAAATCATACATTTAAAGTTGCAAGAATCTTTGCAAGATAGATATGTTTGCAATAATTAAAAAATATCGCAACACCCCTCGATGCAGCTGCAATAATTCATCAAACTGAAACTTGTTAACGAGTCTCCAACGAGCCATATTGAACCGAGGGCTCCGATCAGTTAGCGGCTTGTCACCATCGCATGTTCTCGTGATTCAGTATTAGTTTTATTGTAATTAAAGTTTTGATTTTGTATTTTATTCATTCATTCTTGATTCGGCCCAAATGGCCCATGATGTAACTGTATATATTTGTTTGTTGGTGGAATGAGAAAATTGAGTTTGCCATACTATACATTTTATCATGGTATCAGAAAGCAATCTCAATATAATTAATATTCACCTGGAGGTCTTCTAAAAGATACTCATGCTTGATGAAGAAATCCATGGCATGCTTAAGACACTAATTCCTCAAATCCAAAATTTGTTTCGGCAGCCGATTCAAGGCATTCTTCACAATCTATTCATTACACGCTTCTAACAATTTTTGGGTAAGACGATCAATTTGCTACTACTTCAAAATTGAAGAATAAATGTTATGAAAAAAATTAAAGAACATACTTGAGGATTTTACAGAACGGAAAATAATGAGATGTCAATGAAAAACGCGGTCACAGTGAAGGTTTATAGGGGGAGGGAGGGAGAGAAAAATGTCTACGATTTTTGAATGGCTCGTGGGAGTTGGTGAGAGTGGAGTACTAGGGAGAAAGATGAGAGAACATGAAGCCGACAACAGAGCCCATTCTACTTCTTCTGCATTGATGTTCAAGTTGTAAGAATGGCTCAGATTGCTCCTGTTTCATGACACCCATCATGTGATTTTGTCCTGATATAGCATGTGTTGTGTCAATCTCCCCTGAAGTTCAATCATTTCTTAAAGAATTTATATATAAGAAGAAGGAAAAAAAAAACAGAAGAAGAGGAATTTTAGTAGTGCAACTTGAGGTAAAATTACCTAAAAGGCCTTGCCAAACAATCATTGTTTCCATAGATTTAGCATGGTTAGTGATACTTCCATCTTGGATCTTGGTTACTTTATTACCTGCTTCTACCCATTTATTCAATACCTTGCTTAGTTACTGGTACGGCTGAAGAGGCTAGGATACCGTAAGTCATTGCAAAAGAAGCTTAGTTCTGGGTGAATTTTTCTCTCCAGTACCATTAGAGTACTAAATGCTTCCAATTGTTACTACATCATCGACATTGTCTTCCTCTTTAGATCAGAGCTAAGATCATCATCATTCTCATCTCCAGCAAACATATAAGTAGACAAAATTTCCATTAAAAAGGTCCAAGAGAAAATCTAAATTGAAACTAAATTAGTTTGATTAATCTTAATGTAAAGAAAGACAATAAAGATGAATTACATTTTTCCAGATCAATTTTCTAATCAAAACCAGAAAGTGAACACATAAGATGAATTGTGTATAACAAAGCCCTAATTGGTAAATTAAAATATACACCAAAAATTAAGAACAATAATAAACGCTAACTTTACTTTAAAAATTAAGAATAGCGAAACCTTAATTATTGAAGCAAATCATGGGATAACCAGCTCATCTCCAGTATCATGGAAATTATTCTGCAAATTCATATAAAGAGTCATATCAATATACTTCAACCTGAGTGAGCAACTTAAGATGAAGAGGTTGAGAGATATAAATAATAAAGTTAAGGCTAAAACGTTGAAAAACAATATAGAGATTCAAGCCCATAAACCATAGATAAATAACTAAAAATAACAAATGCTAATTCATGAATGTAAGATGATCTGTGATAAAAAAAAAAAAAAAAAAAAGATGGAAGATTTCAACCTTCCATAGAGTAGCTGCTCTCCTTTCTTTCCCTAAATCGGTAAATTCTAATGTATTCAGCAATATTTCCTGTAACCATGAAAGCTTTACAGATAAATATTTGTGAAGACCCAACATCATCCATTTAATGGATAAGCTCACACTCAAAGGTATCACCCAATATTATGTATCATGCTCTCGTTGATGAAAAACAGAAGGTTCACGGCCTGAATACACTCTTCTCTAAGGTTGGATCTTAATTGAAGATGAAGAGGCGGAGAGAGAGACTGCATGTAAATGAGAGTGAGAGAGAGCTTATAACATGGGTGTTGAAACATAAGAGAGAGAGAGAGAGAGAGAGAGAGAGAGAGGAGTAACCGTAGATGGAAGAGAAAGGGGTAACATTAGTGTAGATATTAAATGTGAAATTAAACTCTTGAAACAAAATTAAGTGCATGATATGTACACATGTCAACATTTCAAAGCGCCAAATGTCAGCCCAAGGTTCATTTAGAAAACACATGTGGCACAATTTGAGAGATCCAAACCCTTCTTTTATATATATAGATTTCATAACATTTAAGTGATATTACTTAAACTTTTTTCAGTATAAAAAACACAAAAGGTTATGCGAACAGAACATAGAGGTTATTCGATCATAACTAAAATGTTAGGTTCGCCAAATAAAAAGTTAGATGAACAAAACAATGAAATTAGGGTTTGGACTAGGGTTTGGACGCGGGTTTAGGGTGTGTGGGCGCGTGAAATACACTTTCGGGTTGGGTTGACCCAGTTGCACGGATCTAAGATTCGTGCACTTGGTGCACATAAATAATTGTGAGTTATAAATTGATAATGTAGCCAAATTAAATATATATATATATATATATATATATATATATTTATATTTTTTTCAAAATTGATATGGATGTATGAGTAAAAATCATTTTCTCCCAAATTGGAGGAATATATTATGGGTCACATCTACAATAGTAATCAGTGATTTAAAATTATTTTGATATTTTTTAAAATTTTCCTTATCATTAATTTATAATTTAATTAAATGTCCTAAGCAATTTGTTAGGAATATTTTTCAAAATTGATATGGATGTATGAGTAAAAACCATTTTCTCCCAAATTGGAGGAATATATTATAGGTCACATTTACAATAGTAATCAGTGATTTAAAATTATATTGATATTTTTTAAAATTTTCCTTATCATTAATTTATAGTTTAATTAAATGTCCTAATTCTCTCTTCAAGAAAGTAGAATATTTAAAAATAGATGAAAGCTGTGACATTCGGTTTCGTCTCTATATGGCTTTAGTATTTTGATCTTAACTTCCTCTAAAAAAATTGATATTGAGCTTAAACTTATGATATTGGAAAGCTAACTTCAAGGGCTATAACTCTTATCAGAAACACAAAGTCAAATTCTGAAGTTTTGACCACGCACGGTCCATCCTATGGGGCACAACCGTGTTAAATCATGTAGAGAGCTTGTCCAGTGGGACACGGTTGACCGTGCCGTGTATAACACCCCATTAAAATAAATAAAGAGTCATGTCTTAATTTTTGTTTATTAAATAAAGATATGCATAAGTGGGTTAGTCACCACCCTTAACATGCAACATGACATATGGCATTTTCTCTCACTTCACTCTATGTGGACAACTCATCTAACCTATAGTATGATTCATCATGCCAAGTTAATGCGTAGCAAGAATTGGAAAAAGGGAAAGAAAAAAAAGTCAAACACACAATTTCCTCCATCTATCAGAACGGGTCTATGATTCTATAGCCTCGCTAAAATATTTTATTTAAAAAAAATCTTTTATTTGACGCAAATCTAAAGAGATCTAATCACTTTTGTTTGAAAAAAAAATTAATATCTACCGACATTCTTTTCTACCCTGCCGTTCGGCTTCGCTGAGGTATGCTATGCTATGTTGACAAATGAATGATAGAGAAGTCTATTGAGGTTATTATTTGATTTGTGGAATAATTGATAGGTAGAAAATATGTGCATTTTATCGATGACATATTTGTGATTTTATAATCTTTTTGATGATTGAATGCACCGTTTTTACACTTATATGTGTTTTTGGTCTCCAAATACTTTATATATTATTTTCTTAATTATTTTAGGAGATTTGGAGAATTTTTGAAGGTAATGAAAGCAAGTGGAATGAGACGTGGAATTACTCGGGTCAAGAATTTAAAGGAAAAGAGTTATAAGAGAAGGCCCATGGCTTGTTGAGGGCAAATCAAGCCAACAACCATCTACACCAGAATTCCATACTATATATTTTATCTTTCTTTTCCCCCAAGTCTAGAGGCTGGACGTGAGATTTTAGAGTTTAGATTAGGAGAGAGATTAGAGAGAGAAAGATTTTATTTTGTTTTCCTAGATTAGTTTTGATGGAGTGTTCAACTATTGTGGATTCGACTTTGAAGATGCTCGACTAATCTTTCAATTCCGGTTAGCAGGGATGTTTGAACTCATATTTCTTTTATGTTTTAATTAATCTTGTTTCCCCTTCTCTATGTTTGATTGGAATTGATTATGCTATCTGTGAATATCGTTTTCAATTGTTGATGCTTAATTTGGATTGGCCACCTAGATTAAGTAATTGATAATTGATTGCTAGAATTTTAGATCATGAATCCTAATTATTGTGATTTAATTTTCATAAGTGGTAAACTAGAGACCGTGCATCTCTAGGGTAGTATAATCCTAGATTATCGAATCGAGCTTGTGTATTCGAAGTCTAGTTCATCCTATCGTCTTGGTAATTAATGCATTTAATGAATTAAATCTAGAGAGCTTGTTCTAGGTTATTCAATTAAATAGGGTTAATTAGTGATCTTATCCTAATTTAACTAATCTTAAGAGACGATTCGATTTAACAGAGCTTGTTGTTAGACTAGGGATGATAATTTCATGATAATCTGAGAGAGGGGTGTTATATTGATTAATACATAATTGAAATTGGGGGATAACTGAACTGTTAATTGGAATATTTACATCCATTGATCTCTTGCTTAATTAGTTTTCTAGGTTTACTTTATTTAATTTACCGACAAAATCTGAACCTCAACTTCTCAATTCATCGATCCGTCTCGTCTCTATCGAACGACTCTTCTCCGCGGCTGTCTTTATATATTTTAAATATAAGTTTTAAACGTATTAAGAATCTAAGAAATATTATAAAATTGTGTAGGATATCCATTGGATTAATATCAGTGGGATTGGAAATCAAGATATCAAGTTTGTGATACTAGCGACTCACGTGGTAACCACCGAATAAGGTGGGGGTAACTTGTAAACCTTTATCTGTTTACAGTTTTCCCTATTAGAGTCTGTGTGGTTAAAACTACATGCTGTGAATATATATTTGCTGTGCCATACATTATACTGTGAACGGGCAGGGGTCCCACTCTGATCATGCATCGCTTCTAATCCCTTCTACTACTCTAGTATTTGGTGATCCTTGAGAGGACACCAGCGGTTGGAATGACCGTATATTAGGGTAAGCCGAGGAATACCCGCACCTACGCTTCTTCCTATTTCTAATATCTGTTGTGCATTTACGTGTTGTGCTCCGTGTTAAATTATATGCATGTTGTACGTTAATGTCTGTAAATTGATAAAGATGTGGAAGTGTCACCATGAGTGTATTCAACGCACTCACCCCCCCACCTGTACTCACACTACAGGAAATGAAGAAAGTCGAGATGCGTAGAGAGGACGGTGCTATATCCAGCTTTCCCTTGTCGCTTTTCAAAACTTCATGTTGAAACGATATTTTAATAATTCACGTTTGTAAAAAGATAAATTCTTCTCTTTCTCTTTATAGATCCTGATGATGTTCCGCTGCTATGTTTCAAATGTTTTTATTTCGGCTAGACGCCGAGAATTTATATATATAAAATCGTCTGCTATCCTTTTCAAATATTTTTCTGTTTTATTTCATGCACGCCTTTTTCCCCTTCTTTCTTCACGCCCACAAGGAAAAACTCTGATAATTGTACCAAAAGATTTTGGGGCGTGACACCGGCCACCACCTCGTCGGAGTACTTTGCCACTGCTGTTCTGTTTCGGCAAGTAACTGATGTAACTTGAAGCTTTCATCGAGCCTGTCGCGGGTACGGACTCAACTCGACCGTCCAATGTCGACGCCGCTGTATATGGGCTACATAAGGGGCTGTCCTTTCTTCCCCGTTTCCTCTTTTTCACCTCTCGAAGCCCTCATCTCCATTGCCGCTATGTTGGTTGAGACTCCGGTAGCGACGGGGGAGCAAGGGACGGCAGCGTGTGCCAGGAGTGCCGACGATTGTGCGCAGGAAACGATCGACACGTCGTTTGAGACACTTCCATGGATGAGACTAAAAAACTATTTTTATGGCATATACTAGAATGTATGGGGAAGGTCTCCACTAAATTTGGTGGCCATCCGAGGTCGGAGGACCGAGGAGGAATTTTTCGAAGTCAGGGCTGCAAATCTGCATCCGAACTGGAAATAATTACGGAGCAGAAGGTTTTAACGAAAGAGAGTCCTAAAAATGTTCATATGGGGTGTCTTTCAAAGTGTTGAGAGCATTCCTACCAAGTTTCATCTTAAGGCGAGTCCGTTTAAGGGGCATACGATGTGACGGGGCCAAGAGTGGTAGTGTAGTGGCGACAAGATTACTTCAAGTGTAGGACGCGGTTAGGCACGTGTAGCGCCTAGAAGCTCTCCGAGACGTTATTCAGCAGAGGTGGGGGTAATTTCTGTATTTCTACGTTTAAGTTTCTAAGTGAGTTTGAGGTAGGGTAAATTCTTGTGAGTTACGTGTTTATGAAATATGAGTTTCCTTACGTGCGATTACTATGTGATTTTTGATTTAATTATGAAAGTTTAAATGTGTAGTATTTAAATGTGTAAATATGGCGGCTAAGTTCCGCAAGACGTATTTGGCGGCAAGTTCGGCAAGATGTAAAAATGGCGGCTAAGTTCCGCAAGACGTATTTGGCGGCAAGTTCTGCAAGACGTAAAAATGGCGGCTAAGTTCTGCAAGACGTAAAATGGCGGCTAAGTCCCGCAAGATGTGTTTTTCAAAGACGGTTCAAACCCGCATTTATGTGCAAAAGAATTATGTGCCCATGTTTTCTTCAATGTATTGACTGCTCACGAATCCTCCACTCAGTGCCTTCATACACTCACCTCATTATGTTAAAAAAATATTTTCAACTTGAGGAATCTTTGAGCGAGGTGCGCGAGCGGTGGATGCTGGTAGCCAGATTTTTAAAAGAATGCGGGAAAATCACATTTTATTTCATGTATTTTAAAAATGTTCATGATTTTAGTTGTCTTAATTATCATGAAAAGGTGAATTTTTTACGTAATGCCTTAGTTAAAAATTTCCTTTATTAAAAAGAAATAGGGCGTTACACCATGTGGCATGACCATGTTCGAATGACTCATATTTGTGAGAAAACTTGATGTTTGGCATATTTCATACTTCTAATCCATTTAGGTGTCCTCCAAGATGATATATTTTGACTTCTACTTAGTTTAGGAGACATCCAAACTCTTAACCACGTAAGTGGTCGACAAGATGAGACATCATAAATCATACACATAGAGAGGGAGAAAAATCAATAGTTTGAGAAGCTTCCGAAGGAAGAGCCAAGCGTGATAGATCATATTCGAAGGCGCTTTAGAGGACATCAAGTGGACCGAAGGATTGGAGAAGTGGGAGATCACATTTCCTAGAGTTTTTCTATTTTCTTTCTTATAGTTAGATATTTGGCTTAGATATGATGTTTTACGATTTGTCTATGAGTTGTTTGATAATCACATCTAGCTAATTTTTTAGGGTTTCTATGATTTGTTAGTAGTTTAATTTGAATCATTATGGATCTTTGATTTTAATTGAAGTTCTTAATTTGTGAACCCTATTTGTATGTTTATGTTTTGATTGCTTGTTTGATTGTCCGACCGGTAATTAAACATATTTAAGTAATTAAGTCAAAATTCGGGAGATGAGATTTAATTATGGAAGAATAAACACATGACACACAAGTATAATTAAATCGAGAGATTAATGAACTTATGTGATGAGAAATCAATCTTAGGTGCATTTAGGAGTTATTATATTTTAATCAGATTGAGTAGGGATATCTCTGGTAGCATAATAACCAATCGGTTAACTGACTTGGGAGAACTGTTAATTCGATATTTGTGATTGCTCATATGAGGGGAATAATTAATGAACTTGGTTGGTCAAAATGATATTTTGATGAGAATTAGATGAAAGAATATCCTAGAACCTGTCTTCGTTATAATAATTTAGCGTGTTCATTCATTGTTTTATTTTGTTTTCGTTATTTATTTGAAATCTTGATATTTGGTTGCCTAGATAAAATTAGGTGTTGAATTTGGGTAATTAATCAATTCTAATTCGATAGTCTTTGTGGGATCGACATTGCTCACCACTTCTACAATCTACACCGTATACTTGCGGTAGTAGCTAAAAGAATTTAGTGAACAATTACTCACTCCAATGCAGTATGAGGAAGATTAGCAAAAATTCAAGATTCAATCACTTCAACTAGTCAAAACTAGATAGTAGAGATAAAGTGATTAAAGTAGTACCGAGAACCAGTAAGCAGCAGACAAGTGATCTGACACACTAGTGAAATCTGCAACCTACTACAGCCACATTAAAAACCCTAGAGTGCAAGACAAGGAACAATTGATGCAACCTTTCAAAGACAATTAATGTGAGCTCTACAACATTGAAGAGGATTCAAATTCAAAAGTTATGCCTCTCTTCAACGGGCACAATATTTCACCTATAAATAGAGGAAAAAGTTGATTGGAATTACTACTGAAATACTAAACATTCAAGCTTAAGCAAGAAGGCTATCTAGTTCCAAAGTGCTCTCAAAGCTACAACCTTCAGTCACTCAACCTCTAAAAAAACAGTCAAACTTTAGATCAAGTTCAAGAATTCTCAAAGTTGTTTTAAGAACCAGTTGAAGAAAACCTTATATACTTTTACTTAAGTATTGTATGTTTAGGTTTTTTTAGGTATCTTCAGTTGATAGGAAGTTGTTTCTTGTTGAGTGTTTAGCCTTAGGTGAAAAGACAATAGCTCTGTGTGAGTTAGAAAGATCCTTTGTGGGTTAGCCTTTGAGATTTGAGAAACTTGTGTAGCTAAGTCTTAGTAGGTGTTAACTTGTTAGGTTGACAGTTTGTAAGGTCAAAGTTCTGTAAATCAAACTTGCTTAACGAAATTTTTCATCGAAGAAGGAGTAGAGCGAACGTAGAAGGATTATACCACATTTGAATCATTAGAAAAGCCCGTGTGTGTTTCTTTTTATTTAACATATATTTGTTAATATTATTTGTTGCATCTATTTTATCTTATCATATTGTATTAAAGGATCTTTCAAAATTCATATTTCAAAAGGTTTCAAAAGAAACTCTACCTTAAAAGTTTAAGGGGCCGCTTGGTACGCACCTCTGCAACTAAGCAATGGATTTAGAGTGCTTGGCACACACCTTTAATTGTTGCTATAGTGATTTGAAATCATAATACTAAAGAATCACGATTACTCAGGTTTTCCTAAGAAATGACTTTCATTCCACAACTCTATTTTCTAAAACAATAATAATAATAATAATAATAATAATAATAATAATAATAATAGTAATAATAGTAATAATAGTAATAATAATAATACTAATAATAATACTAATAATAATAATAATAATAATAATAATAATAATACTAATAATAATAATAATACTAATAATAATAATAATAATAATAATAATAATAATAATAATAATAATAATAAAAGTTGATTCCATTGCTAAAGAATTTTGATAAACCAAACAACACAAATTTAAAGAGAATATTCATTTCATTCCTCACTACTATCATTACTATTCATTTTCTCATTCCTTGAAACATACCAAGCGGCCCCTAAGTTTCTGCTACAAAGAACTCAAGTTACAGTAAGCAGTGCTTTATCCTAGCATTGTAAGCTGAATAGAAACTTGCATTGTAAACTCTCTAGGTTATAGTGTAGTACGTTCGAAAGATTTTCAAAATCGATAGATGTTTATTCACCCCTTGAGTGATTGAACCTTTGTGCCACTTGGGACCAACAAAATTGCACATAAATGAGATATGTCCACCATCTTTTGATATTTTTGATATTACTATTTAACATGTAACATGATCAGGGGATTATGAATAGATAAATATTTCAAAAAGATATATTTTTATTTTAAATACATATATATTGATTGCATAATTTTATAAACAATCATGTTTTTCACTCCATATAAATATCCGGATATCCTGAATATCCGGATATATATTATTATCCGAATTTTTTTATAGCATGTATTCTGATAAATTTCAACATAAAAATAGTTTTAACAAACTCACGATGATATCAAGGATTTTCAATATCCATAAATATCATAGATAACAACTAACAAATCCTGATATAATGTACTTTCAATATCCATAACAATCTATATATATATTAGATTAGATATCACATATCTAAACAAAATATTTCAACTTCTAAATATATTTCTTCTCTATTAGTTCTCTATCTATTAATTGTTCCACAAACATATTCACTCTCTACTCATTACATTCTTAATCCTTATCAAACAGAAAGGTTTGCCTCTCTATTTATTCTTTTCTATGACAAGAAGTTTAATTTGTTTTATATATTATTTCATTGTGTATTTAATAGTGAATTTATTTCTTAATTTAAGTCATCGTCTTCATTTCTTAATTCTCATCAAATAAAACAACGAGTTTCATTTGTAATAAAAGTTTCAATTGATTATTTCATTTTTCTTTGTTTCTTAATTTTCTGTTCATGGAATTTTTCAATTGTATTGTAGTATTTATGTATTCTATAATAATGATTTTTGTTTTTTCAGCAGTAGTAAGGATTCATCAGTGGATTTAAAAATTTACAAGTGTTCCAATTTGATATATCATAAAAATTGGTATAGTTGTTTGATACTAATATGAAGAGATTGACGAGTCATTGGAAACATTAGAGACCGTGAAAGATCTAAATCAAGCCGTTTGTCATTTAATAACTGTTCAATGTATTATTTTGAATTGTACATCAAAATATTAATTAACATTAAATATACATAAATTTAAATTCAAATACCATACTGATGTCTCTATATTAGATTTCTTAGAAATTTATTATTTTTATAAAATATTGTGTTAATAGATTGTGTGTGTAGATTTAAAAAAAAATAAATATCTATATAAAATACTGTGTTAATAAATTGTGTGCGTAGATTTAAAAAATAACAAATCTTGAAATAATCTAAATATATCCATTCTGTTTTTAATATTCATAAGTATCTTAATTTCATAGATTGGATATCAAATCCAGATTTCAACGACTAAATCTATTTATACCGTAGTTTATTTTGTTTCTTAATTTTCTGTAACAAAAGGTTAATTGGTTGTTTCATTTTGTTTATTTCGTTTCTTAATTTTCTGTTTTAATATGGATTTAAAAAATTGATCTAAAATCAATGGAAATTAATTCAAATCAATCCCAATTCAAAAAGGGTGTACATGATTAAGTCATTTAGAAAAAAATAGGTGACATTGAATTGTAGAATAAATATACTACCCTATAACTAGATAAAACCAGCTATCGAAAAATAATTAAGGAGTTTTGTTTGAATACTTAATAAAATTATATATTACATTATAATATATATAATAATATAGATAATCATCACATTACAAGAAAAAATATAATAATTGAACAATTAAGTAATATCTCGTGCATCGCATGAGCCTATTACTAATTTGGACAAATAAAAAAGTAATATATCATCTATCAACGACGGATACAATATAGGTATGTGGGGTATAGCTGTACCCCAAATTGAAAAAAAAACATTACTTATATATTTAAAAAAACTGCAT
The DNA here is from genome assembly GCA_946896805.1 of Scutellaria galericulata. Lineage (NCBI taxonomy): Eukaryota > Viridiplantae > Streptophyta > Magnoliopsida > Lamiales > Lamiaceae > Scutellaria > Scutellaria galericulata. The sequence goes on from OX335792.1 coordinate 12,566,457, forward strand.
ACATTGTTTATTTTTAATGAGAAAATTATATATTTGGCATGATGTCTAAAACAAAAGAGTATTTGATCATGTAAGCCATGAGAATTTACACCATTTGACAAGACAACTTGAATACTTTTTAGATTTCATAGTGATGTAATTTTTTTCACATATTGCTGAATAAATATTTCACATTATTAATATTTATTGTTTGGGTTGATTATTGGGTTAGTTTGTAAAACAATTAGTTTTATCTTATTTAATGATAAATTAGGCTCTGTGTTTTTCCCGTATGTGTAGGAAATTTGTTATTTATTTTTTAATGGAGTTGGTCTTGTGTGCACTTGGTGTACATGCGATCCGGGTCGACCCGGTTTTTGACCCGGATCCGCGTGTTTTAGAATTTTCCTTTTTTTTTTTTTTTTGCTTCAGGTTGTGACCTTTATGTTGTAAATGTGTGACCTTTATGTTATAAATGTATGACCTTTATGTACAACTATCATGACCTTTAGAAACTGTAACTTAGAAAAAAAATGAAGATTTTCAATATAATTTGAACTTTACACCTTTATGTGATATCAATGCGACCTTTATGTTATATTATGTCACCTTTATGTACAAATATTCTGACCTTTATATAATATATAAAGATGCATAAATGTCAGAATATCTGTACATAAATGTGACATAATATAACATAAAAGGTCACATTAATATCACATAAAGGTACATAGTGCAAATTGTGTTAAAAATCTTCATTTTTTTTCCTAAGTTACAGTGCATAAAGGTAGAGACAGTTGTACATAAAGGTCATACATTTATAACATAAAGGTCAGGACAAAAATTTGGAAAAAAAAAACTCGCGGATCCGGGTCGGATCGACCCGGATTGCACGGATCTTAGATCCGTGCACCTGGTGCACATGAGTGTTTGCCTTTTTAATGAGTGGAAGGGAGAAGAATAATAAATATTAGAAAACTTGGTGTGAAATTTGTTGATTTATTAATAGATTTGATGTTAATTCTTTTTTAAAATTGTTGTGGTGCATTATAATTGTGGATTTGTTCTAGAATTTTAATTACTTTTTTGATATGGTCGCATTCTATTAAATACTTCTCATTCAATTAGAAATGAGCAAGTGTGGAGCTAGACCATTAACATTGGGGAGTTAATTAACTTTGAGGACTAAATCAATACAAAAACAATATTTAAAAATCAATAGTTTTACACTACAGTATATAAGGTTGTCTCATGAAAATATTGAAAATTTTGGGGAACTAAAGCCCCCTTATGATGTGGGGGGAGGAAACACCTCTGAAAATAAGGAATGATAATACAAAATCAAATAAAACCAAGGAATTATTAGAAAAGTAACGAGATATTCGACTTTAAATATGAAAACATAAGTTTATCTGCAAATTTTTTTTATAATACATTGATCATACCCTCATTTTAAAATTTTGAATCTGCCACTATCATCTATTTATGTTTACCGGTGATGGTCATCTATTTCACACCACATAAATAGCTTGATTTGTTTGATCAAATTTATTTTTATATAGACATGCATAAAATAATAATAAAAAAAAACAAGATGAAGGAAGTTCAGGCTCGATTTAGGGTGCTGTAGTTTTTTAATTAGATCTAGTGTTCCTCTGGATTGCAAGCTGAACTTGAACTTGATTAGGCCTATATTTTTCAATAAAACATGCAAATGTTGGGCCTTTTATTTGTTGTTACGGGGATTTAACATAGCTGTAATGAACATTGTCTCAACAACCAGCTCTATCTCATTCCTCGCAGCTTCATCAACATCTGCTTCTTCTTCATCAACTAACTGTTAAAATTGGTTTTGATATACACAAAAACTTATATACACTTGTTGCATAAATCTGGAACCATACACTCGCCTCCCCACGCGTCCACATGCACCATAGGGTCACGCACAAATTCTCCCAAATTCGATTTTAGGTGTCATACTTGTATATAGTGTTAAACATATATTTATGTAGTGTTAAACATACATTTTAGATTTTTACATGTACTTTAATATATTTTCAGACAACTATAAATACTTTTCATACCTTTAAGTTATGTTAGTCATATTTTTTAGTTATATTACATGTACCTTTATATATTAAATAAATGTATGTTTATATTGATATAAAGGTATAGATAATATCATATAAATATATGAGTAACATCACATAAAAATAAACATATACAACTTGTGCCGAAATAAAGATTTTTTTTGGAGTTAAAGTATTACATAAATGTATGATATTTAAAGGTATAACATAAATTTGTATATAAATGTATGTCTAATATAACATAAAAGTATGACTAATAAAAAAAAATGTGCGAATCCGGCCCGACCTAACCCGAGTGTATGGATCTAAGATCCATGCACTAGTTGCACAGGAGACCTACTTTTTAATATAAGTAGTAAGTGACACCACTTTGACCAATATTTTAGTGACTAAAAAATCATCATTTTGAGGAACAAATGTCAAAATATTAATCTGTGTTTGGAGTAATTGAGACATGTTGAATCATTCAAAATCGATTTTAAGTAAGTGAAAAAATTAATATTTAAAGATGACCAATTTAAATGAAAACTAAAGAAATATTAAGTGTGGGAAGGAGAAAAGTTAATATCTCACATTGAAAGTTGAACCATTTAATCCAAGTATAAATAAAGCCTAATGTAATGAACTTAGTAATTAATACACTTTTGGAGTGGTTGGACTTGTGGAATGTGGAACACACACAGCGCGCTCGGCTTGACCTCGGCCATGGCCACAAACCTTTATTAAAAAATTCCGGTGATTTACTGACAAAATATTTCTTCGGTAAACTTGTTACCAACAGATTTAGTGACCGAACTGTTCTGTCGAAAACATCCTCGTCAGTAAATTTTTGTCGACATAAAATGTTTTCATGTTGGTAATTTGGCTACAAACTATTCTATTGGTTTATTACCAACGGAAAAAAAAAAAAACTGTACCATAGAAAATTTTTAAAAACAAAACCCAACAACATAGATATTTACTGATGGAATATTTAGTCGATAAATTTGCCAATAAAGAAAAAATATAAAATTACAAATTAGAAATTACAGATTAAACTAATTTAAACAACTAACTTAATTAAGCTAACTATATAACACCCTGATTAGCTAATTAAATGTAATGTTTTATTTATTTAGTTATGAATTAATTTTTGCCAAGGAATCATTCTCCTCTTGCCAACTCATCAAGATAAATTACTAAGAGAGTATGAGGTGGCAAAGCACAAGCATAAGAGTGCTAAGTTTACAACACCTATAATTCTCTTTTCACCACAAATTGACACCTCACCTAGGTCCTATGTTATTTTACTATTCTTTTCATATTTGGCCTAAGGAATAACAGTAAGGAAAGAAAGGAAGTTGGGAAGAAAAAGAGTGGAAAGAGAAAAGGTCAACACCTCTTCCCCTCTCTCTCGTTCTCTCTCTCTCTATCTCTCTCTGCCTTCCCCTCTTCCTCTCTCACCTTCTGCCCGTCAAACGTTCTGTTTACGACCCTTTTTCCATCAATCCCAATTTAAGAGTACTCTCAATATATAATTCTAGAACGAGTTACAAATAGTCTCATTTAGTTGCTAAGACAAGATTTTTGTATCTTGTAGGAAACTCAGGCGAAGAATGCAGTTAGACATACTTAGCACATAGAAACCCTCTGAGACGCTATTCGACAGAGGTGGGGTAATTTATGTGATGTTTACATTTCCAAATGTTTTTGATGTGAAATTTTGTGTTTTATTGAGTAATATATGTTATTTGATGTACGTGTTGAATTACCTATGTATTTTATGACGAAATCCAAAGTGTGCTATTTGCAAAGTAAATGAACGTACTTATGTTATTGAAATATTTATCAAAAGCGGTTAAAGAACCGCAGAAAAGCGGCTAAAGAACAACACTAAAGTGGCTAATGAATCACACCATGATAACTAAAGTGGCTAAAGAACCGCACCAAGATAGCTAATGAACCGTACAAAAGTGGCTAATGAACCACATTTACGTGCTCAATGACTTAAATGGCTATGTATCTTTTACGTCTTATCTATCCATGAATCTAACCCCACTGAGTATTTATACACTCACCTCCTTAAGTGATTTTATTTTACAGCAGCCGATCGGAAGGGAATTGATAGAGGTGGCATATCATATTATTAGTTCAGAGAGTTTTGTTTGAAGTTCTTTTTGAAAACATAATTCTCAGAATATGTACAGTTTATTTTAACTTATAGCAACGAACATTGATACTTTTTTTTCGCTGTTTATGACTTACGTTTTAACTTACTGGGTTGTTTGAGACGTTTTTTTATGTTTTTTGCAAAATCAAGTTTATCTTTTTCATCCATGTTTTAACGTGTTGTTGGATGTCCATACGGAAAACTATAAACTCTTTTTATTTATTATCATTGTAAGAGGGGCTTGACATTAACATAACATATGACATAATATTAACTAATATAACATAACATTCTAACTTAATTAACCCAATGTATAAATTAACACAATGTATCCACCAAAATTCATCATCAATTCATCACAACCCTGGCCATAATTTAATTTTTAATTAGCGACGGACATACTGACATAATGACGGTTATTCTATCACTAAAACAATGTTGTTTTTTATAACAAGCACCTAACAATGTCTATTTCATTTTTCCCCAAAAAATTTGGGTGGAAATCAAATATTTTTAGGGGGAAATGAAATTTACCGATAGATTTTATTTCTGTTGGTAAATTCGAATGCATATTAAAAAATAATAAAGATAAAAATAATAATACTTACCTACGGACAGTCCGTCGGTAAGTGTAAAATTTAATTTTTTAAAAAAAAAATTTCAAAACAAAATTAAAAAATAATAATTTCAATTGAATTTAAATTTTTTTAATTTTTTTTTCAAAACAAAATAAAAAAAATTTTTAAAAAAAATTTAAAATTTATCAATAGAAATTCTGTCGATATAATTACAATTATTTATTTTTCTAATGCTTGGTAATTGGATTCTGGGCTGGGCTTGGGCTTGGCCCAAAGCCTGATATATAATGATATTTATCGTGTTTTGGGGGAGTGAATTGATTCCAGATAGTTGAGATGAGTCTACTGCTAAGAGAGTGAAGATGTTGGAGATGGAATTTTATGGTGAGATAAGCTTAAGAAGTGGTGTTAACGCCTTTGCTATCACAACTTCTACTGCTAACTGCTAACGTAAGCCTGCTGAGAATGGATGAGGGGGAAACATGAAATGAGAAGATCTTTTATGTACTTGATACATTTATATCAACATAATTATATTTTTATGTAATCTATGAAAGTGCAACTATATAACTACAAGATAATGTAACTAAAAGATATGACTAATGTAACTAAAAGATATGAAAGGTATTAATTTATGTTTAAAAATATGTTAAGGTACAACTAACATTACATAAATGTATTATTAACATTAGTATTTCTCTCGTGCGTTGAACGGGTTGTTATATTTATAGTTAGATTTTAATTATTATATTAAAATATATATTTTTTACTTTGAACACTTATTTTTTTAACTCCAATATTTTAGTTTACTATTATAGTCAAAACTATTTCAAATTAATTAAAAAAAAATCAAATGCACAAAACTGAAAAATTTTAGTTTTGATATTTTGCCTACATATATGCAATGTAAATAATAAATTAAAAATCATAAAAATGATAAATTTGATATGTCATTGAAAGTAAATTTGAAATGAATAAGTTTAAATTCTAAATCATGATTTTTTTTAAAAAAAATTATAACTCTCACCCCCATCAAACTATATACAATTATGAAATTGATCTAACCTGAGCAAACAACTTAATTTTTCAAATTGAAGAGAAAATATATTTTCCGATTGAATACTGAAATCTCTTGCTATCTATTTTAAAAACTACTGAAAAATGGACGTAACTGTATTTATTCCACTTGAACTAAAACAAATCCAAACAATTATACCAAAATGTTTGTTTGTAATTATTTTCAAAAAATTTCTAAAGTTTTTTTAAAAAATATTTTTTATTAGTTTTCTAATGTATAATTTTATTTATTGTCATTTTTTAGTATTTGTAATCTTTTAAGTATAATTTCAACTTAAAACATATTTTTAAACTCCAACATTCTTAGTCTACCTCTATAAGAGAAACTACTGCTAATCAAAAAGGGAAAATAAAAATTACTCAAATGTATCAAAATTTTAAATATTAAATTTTATTATAATTTTTTTCTACAGTGTAACGTAAATAAAAATAAGAAATCACAAATTTGATCTATCTTCCTGCAATAAAAACAAATTTAAAATGAAGAAGTGTTGGAAAATTGGTTGTTGAAAGTTGTGGGTAGCACCACTTTAAGAGTTAATTTTTTTAAGAATTGGATGCCAAAAGAGTAATCTACGTTTGAAGTAGATAATCGAGGCATTTGGAATCGCTCAAAACCAATTTTTGGTGAGTGAGAAATTAAGCATCAAAGTTGGTCACTTGAAATGAGAATGAATGGTCTTGAATATGAGAAGAGTGCTTAACTATCCCACATAGGAAAATGGACCATGAAAATGCAAGTATAAGTTAACTCATGAGAAGAGACTTAATAATTAGTATACTGTTGTAGTAGTATGCTTGTGCAACACAAACGCGCGTGCGCGGGGCTTAGCATGGCACGATTCGGACCCGACCTGACCTCGGTTGTGGGCCTTGGTCCTTTGCAATTGGACGTTAAGTTGGACATGGGCAGATCGGGCGCGAGTTTTACCCGACCCGAGTTTATCTTTTTGGACAAAAGTTGCGGCGCCGTTAACGGCGTCAAGTAATTGTGCGCCTGCGCCAGGATGCAGCGAGAGCTACTATTGCTATTAACGGGTGTTATTGCTGCTTGGTGATTCTGAACAACGGGTACTATTGTTGCTTGCTGATTTTGAACAGCGGGTGCTGTTTGCGCTTGTTGTTCGTGTCCAGAATGCAGCACCGGGGAGCAGTAACGTGTCCAGAATGCAGCATCAGGTGCAGTAACGTGCTGCAGAATGCAATAACGTGTCCAGAATACTACGTCGGGTTCAGTAATGTGTCCAGAGTACTGTGTCGGGTTGCAGCACCGTGAGCGTTTTTTGACCATTTTTTTATTTTTGAACGGGACGTTAACTTGCATTAAAAGATCCGTTTTTGGACAGTAAATTCTCATCAATTTCAGGTGTAACCCCCATGTTGGAGACCTATATATAGAGATCGAACATCAATTTTTACACATTGACATCGAAAATTCAAACACTTGCATTGTTTTCCATCTTTGCATCAGCTCAATTTTCAAAGCACTAAAGTTCGCCGGAGCTCTCGAGTTTGTAGTGCTACTACTCTAGAGACTAAGTCATTTTATCTTTGGGAGACGATATGCACGGTTCTACTGAGCACTACCTTGTACGTATCTCGTCTTAAAGAGAGAAGGCCTTCCTCAACTCGACTTATTGTTTTGTTTAGTTCGTTTCTGTTTTTTGTTCAACTTGCCATTTCTAGTGTGCTATTTTCCAACAATCTTAAGACGAGATATCAAAGAATAAAGATCGTCTAGTAGTCAAAGGCTTTAGACAAAGAGAATGAGATAACTTCTTCAACACGTATTCGCCTGTGACGAGAATTACATCGATACGTGTGCTTCTAGCGATTGCAGTCTTGCACAATCTTGAAATTCACCAAATGGATGTGAAAACAACATTCTTAAATGGGGAGCTAGAAGAAGAGATCTATATGGATCAACCCGAAGGTTTCGTAGCACCTGGACAAGAAAAGAAGGTGTGTAAACTTGTTTGGTCCTTATATGGACTTAAGCAAGCGCTGAAGCAATGTCACGTTAAATTTGATAACACTATGTTGTCAAATGACTACAAGATCAACGAGTGTGATAAATGTGTCTACATCAAGGACACACTCGAGACTTATGTCATCGTGTGTCTTTACGTAGATGACATGCTGATCATGGGTAGTAACCATGAAGTCATAGTTGAAATGAAACGCATGTTGAAATGAAACTTCGACATTAAAGATATGGGTGTGGCGGATGTGATTCTTGGAATCAAAATTCTAAGGACGTCTGAAGGAATAACACTAACACAATCTCACTACATTGAGAAAGTGCTAAAAAATTCAATGCTTATGACGATCCAATCGCTAAAACACCTTTAGAGCTCAACGTACACTTGAGTAAAAATCGAGGTGAGCCTGTAGCTTAAGTTAAATACACAAGGGTTATAGAAAGCCTGATGTATATAACAAATTGTATGAGGCTCGACCTTACATGTTCGGTGAATAAGTTGAGTAGATTCACGAGTAATCCAAGCAACAAGCATTGGAAAGCTCTCGTGAGAGTCTTGAGATGTTTAAAGTATTGGTTTACATTACTCAAGATACCCCACCGTGCTTGAAGGATTTAGTGATGCAAATTGGATTTCGGACACAAAAGATTCATTTTCAACGAGTGGATACGTTTTCACTATAGGTGGTGGAGCCGTGTCATGGAAATCCACAAAAAAAAGTGCATAGCATGTTCCACCATGGAATCCGAGTTTATAGCTTTGGATAAGGTGAGAGAAGAGGCTGAGTGGCTTCGAAATTTTCTCGAGGATATTTCATATTGGAGTAAGCCGGTTTCGACCAAGATGGTACATTGTGATTGCAAAGCTACCATAGGTAGAGCAATGAATAACATGTACAACAGTAAGTCGAGATATATACATCGTCGACATAATATTGTGAGACAATTGATCTTGACCGGCGTGATGTCGATCGACTACGTGAAGTCTGAAGATAATTTGGCCGATTGATACGAGGAAAATATGTGTAATTTTATGGTGATTAATGTGAGATTTTATGATCATTTATTTGATTTGATGCACTATTTTCCTATGTATGTGTGATTTGACTCTTCAAATACTTCATATATTATTTTCTTGTTTATTTTAAGGATTTATGAAGTATTTTGGAGTAAAAGGAAGATTTGGGCTCATAAGGAATGAAGAAAGGAGATGAGTGGGCCGAGCCCATTTACTCAAAGGTCAAAGTGTGCAAGAAGGTTTTACTTGAAGAGTGAAGGAAAGGATTTGGGCCGAAGATTTAGTTGAGGCCCATTCTACATAATGGCTCATTCATCTTGATTGGGGGCAAGAGTGCGCACGCCACCAGCATGATTGCACTATATATATAAATATATATATATATATATTTGACTTTTCCTTTACTCCCAACGATCTATGTTCACGTAGATGAGAGAATTAGAGAGAAACAATATTTTATCTTTTTAGGATAATTTGGATGGATTTTGGAATTGCTTTGATGGATTCGATTCCGAGGATGCTCGGCTAATTTTTCAATTCCAGTTAGCAGGGATGTTTGAACTCATATATCTAATTGTTTTCTAATTAATCCCGTATTTCCTTCTCGATGTTTGATTGGAATTGATTATGTTATCTGTGCATAATGTTTTCAATTATTATTGCTTGATTTGGATTGGCCACCGAGGTTAAGTTTTTGATAATTGATTGCTAGAATCTTAAATCATCGTTGTGGTTTAATTTTCATAAAGTGATAAATTAGAGATTGTGCATCTCTAGGGTAACATAATCCTAGAATTATCGAATCATGTGCATGTCCTCGGAGTCTTGTTCATCCTATCGTCTTGGTGATTAATGCATTATAATGAATTCAATTTTACGAGCGTATCCTAATTTAACTAATCTTAAGAGACGATTCGGTTTAACGACACGTAGTTGTTAGACTAGGGATGATAATTCCATGATAATTTGAGAGAGGGGCAATACATTGATTAGAGAATAATTGATATCGGGGGATAATTGAACTGTTAACTGGAATATTTTGCATCTATTGATTTCTTGTTTATTTTGCTTGCTAGGTTTATTTCATTTAATTTAGTGATAGTTAATCAATCTCAAAAACCCCCACAATTTGTTATTTGAGTGAATTGAATATAGGTGGCATAGTTAATCATCACTCCTCGTGGGATCGACTCTTACTTGCCCTAGCTACTAGTTGGTTAGGAAAGAAATAAATAATTTTATCGCGTTACGACGCGTGGTCAACGATCATTTGATGAAAGGATTAAATCAAGATCAAATGAACAAATTGTTAGGGGAAATGAGATTAAAATCCACGACTTGAAAACGTTCGAAATGGATACCCAACCATGTGGATTGGAGATCCCAAAAACATGGTTCAACGGGAAAACTAAACTAAGAAAGTTAGTTGAAAACACTTGAAAAATGTAAAATCCTTCCCTAGAAAGTAAATCAAGTGCTAAGCCTACCAATGTGGTGAAGTTAAGTCTTATGACTTTTAATGATTCCCAAAACACCTCGAGGAGGTTGAGTATAGTATGATACTCGTATGGATATCACCTATGTAAGTGAGAAGTGGTGGTCGTTTCTAATAAACACATATGAACCAAAGACGTGTCCATGACCGAAAAGGACAAAAACGTGAGAACAAAGGTGCTTGAGACTTTGTTGTGCAAGCGTTGTTGACTTGGTGTACACGAAGGTGGAGTAGTTCAAGGCATAACGTCTACTAAGCCGCTGGTGCACCCGACGACGTGAGCTATGGAAGGTTTAAGGCCAAAAGCCACCTATCCTCATGCAACAAGGTTCCTTGAGGATTGAGCTTCGAGTCAGCATTCATGCATTAATTTCCACTCATGTGGGGGGATTGTTGGAAAATTGGTTGTTGAAAGTGGTGGATGACACCACTTTGACCAATAGTTAAGTGGCTAAGAGTTAATTCTTTTAAGAATTGGATGCCAAAAGAGTAATCTACGTTTGGAGTAGATAATCGAGGCATTTGGAATTGCTCAAAACCAATTTTTGGTGAGTGAGAAATTAAGCATCAAAGTTGGCCACTTGAAATGTGAATGAAAGGTCTTGAATGTGGGATGAGTGCTTAACTATCCCACATAGGAAAATGGACCTTGAAAATGCAAGTATAAGTTAAGTTATGAAAAGAGGCTTAGTAATTAGTATACTGTTGTTGTAGTATGCTTATGTAACACACACACGCGCTTGGGGCTCGGCTCGGCACGACTGTGTCCAGCCCGATCCGACCTCGGTCGTGGACCTTGGTCCTTGGCAATTGGGTGTTGGGCTGGACTTGGACGGTTCGGGCACGGGTTTTACCCGACCCGAGTTTATCATTTTAGGCAAACGTTGCGGCGTCGTTAATGGCGCCATGTAATTGTGCACCCGCGTCAGGATGCAGTAGGAGCAGAATGTTGTTGCTGCTTCTTGTTGTTGAACAGCGAGTGATGTTGCTACTTGCTGCTTCTGAACAGCGGGTGTTGTTTGCGCTTGTTGTTCGTGTCTAGAATACAGCACCGGGAGCAGTAACGTGTCCAGAATACAGCGTCGGGTGCAGTAATGTACTGCAGAATGCAATAACATGTCCAGAATATTGCGCCGAGTGCAGTAACATGTCCAGAATACTTCGAACGCCGAGAGCATTTTTTGACTGTTTCTTATTTTTGAATGGGGCGTTAACTTGCATTAAAAGACTCGTTTTTGGGCTGTAAATTCTCATCAATTTCAGGTGTAACCCTCTATGTTGGAGACCTATATATAGGGGTCATCATGCATCACTTTTTACACATCGACATCGAAAATTCAAACTCTTGCATTGTTTTCCATCTTTGCAACAACTCAATTCTCAAAGCACTAAAATTCGCCGGAGCTCTCGAGTTTGTGGTGCTACTACTCTAGAGACGAAGTCATTTTATCTTTGAGAGACGATACGCACGGTTCTAGTGAGCACTACCCTGGGTGTATCTCGTCTTAAGGAGAGATGACCTTTCTCGACTCGACTTACTGTTTTGTTTAGTTCGTTTCTATTTTCGACTTGCCTTTTATAATGTACTATTTTCCAACAAGAAGTTGCCTAATTTGAAATTATGATTTGTTAAAGAAGACAAAAAAAACTCACTTCCCTCGCATGCTCCTCGACCATCCATTAAAATTACAATACAAAATAAAAATGACAAAACACACCCCCTGCCCCACCTCTATCAATATTTAAAATAAGGTAAACAAAATTACAAACATTAAAGTTACATTTGATTTCATGTTAAAAATGAATTTTAAATGAAGAAATTATTTAAATGAAATTACAATTATCTTTAAAAATCATCCTAATACTCCGGCCTTACCGCTTGCTAAAAAAAATACAACTATAAAATAAAAATAACAGTAAAAATTACAAACAAAAATGATAAATTTAGAAACATTTAAAACAAATTACAAATGAAGAAACTTATTTAAATTAAGATTAAATTTAAAAAAAAAAACCTATAACACACTGAGCCCAATCCTCTAACGGGCCCCACATGCACAAAAGCAGTTTTTTGCTACAAAAGCTTAAAACCCATTTTTTCTTTTTTTCAAAATTTTTATCTTCTAACTTCTTTTTTGCTATCTATAGTATGAGATTTTAAGAAGGAAAATTAGTTATTGTCATTTTTATTGAAGGTCTTCTATATATATATATATATATATATATATATATATATATATATTATATATATATATATATAATTAAATATCATATAAAAATAATGAATTCGACATATTATGAAAAAAGATTGAATTGAAATTTAATATTAAAAAATAAACCTAAACCTAAAACCAACCACCAATCCTAATTCCCCCTCAACACAACCCTTATGTAGCTATTAGTTGCCATTTAGGAGCTATAATTTAGCTTTTTTCAAAACCAATAAACAATAATATTTTATTGTAAAACTCTGGGCGTAAAAATGGTAAAATTGTAAATTTTTCCAAAAGTCTTCTTTTTATATTTATAGATAACATAAAAGTATGACTAACACTATTAAAAGATATATCATAACATAAAGGTATAACACTTGTGAGCGAGTTTGTGTGCAGACACCCAGATGCATGACGACGCGTGGTGGGTCGGGTCGACTCGAGTGCATTGACCTAAGATGTATATGTTAGGTGTATAATTTTTGTGTATAAAAATTAGCTATATCAATCTCTTCACGCACATTTCTAAATCAACGTGATTTTTTCTTTCTTTCCTCAATTATTGCAATGAGATGAGATTATATATCAAAGATAGAAATAGGGTTGCAGAATCTCATGTTAATAAATTTCAAAGAGATATAACAGGTAAATTTAAAATTTAAATTTTTTTATGGTTAGAAGGGGTATGTTTGTTTTTATATTTAAATTTAAATTACAATATCTGAAACAGTTATTATTAGATATATTACAGTAAGGTAATCATTATGAAACACACTTTTTCATAATAAAACATCATGTCAACCAATCTTTCATAATAAAATATTACACCAACACACTTTTCACAATAAAATATTACATCAATTCACAATTTCTAGCATTCTACAATATAATCATATACTCTAAATCTCCAAACAAACAAACATTTTCATTACCACCCTTATTAAAAAATCCAGAATTACAATGATAGGATTTTCCCAAATCCACTAAAACCATTTCCAAATTTAAGGATTGCGATTGGAGGTAAATTTTGAAAAAAAAAAAAAAAAAGATAAATTAGTTAAAATCATGCTTAATTTAAAATAAAATTTGACTTTCAAAACAACATTTATTTTAAATGAGAGAAACTAGATGTAACAACGTATCAAATTGAACGCCTTATCCAAATATAAGTTACCAAATACGTACAAATATGGTGATATATGCACCTTACAAAAGGTTATCATATTTTTATTATAAAATTTTATTAGTGTTGTTGGGTTGTTGGCCTCACTTATTGCCTACACTTGAAAGCCCTTTATCCAAGACTATTAGTCCATTGTTGGTTGACCTTTTAAAGTCCAATTAACTTTGGTGGACTTGGAAAGTCCCACTTTTGGGAGCCCATTGTTATGTTTAAACTAGTCATTTAATCAACTTTAATGGAGTACAAACGAAGTTAATAAATATAAGGGTTAGTTACATAGAAAATTCACGGGATTTAAGTTGATTTTTATTTAATTACAATATAAACTTTGCAAGTGAACATCATAAATCACTAATTTATAATTCATATTAATTTTATATATGATCGATTTATCGGGCTCCAATTATTAACGTGGAACCAGAAACTTAACCACATATAAAACCACTGTCGATTAACACTATAAACCGCCAATTTATAACTCGTAACAAATAGATACATGATCGGATCAAATTGCTGATGTGGAACCAAAAACTTGTTCACATAGACAACACTGAATAGACAAAGGATTTAAGACAAATATTATCTTTTGTATCTTTTACAACATATTTCTCAAAAATCGTTGTCTATTAACATGATTTTTCGCTAATGGACAAATGATTTGCCATACCATTGTCTTAACATGTTTTTTATCCGACGGATTTGGATAGCTTTAATGACCTAGGAATCGTCGTAATGAATCTACTAATTATATTGAAGTCTCTAGACAGACTATAAATATCATTTAGATTAAATTAAAAGGAGTTCACAACTTTTCTGTAATTTGTAAAGCAATAAACAAACTAATATTTCTCTCCGACTCGTCTAACGGATCCATTCTAGTTTATTTATTGGGTCCTTTCATCTGAATCCACACGTCAACAACATCGATATATATAAATTCACATTTTTCAATATATTTAAAGTATTAACAATGCCATATTTTGGAAATTAATTGCATGCCACATGTACTAGGGAAAACGTTATCATGAAAAAATTCCAGACGTGACTGGTGAATGCGCGAGAGCCATTATAAAAATCTCTTTGAATTTAATGAAGAGTACGTACGGTCATTTTCTCTCTCTTTCTATCACACAATTTAATGAGGGGAAATGTCTGTCCGTAACATAAATATTTTATATTTTATCTTTATTATCATTAAATATAAATTTATTTCTTTTTTATCATAAAATATAAAAATTTATTCTTAAATATCATAATTTTTGTACTTTAAAGTTAGAAAAGCCACATGTCATCAGATGTGAAGTGACAGTTGCATGAATTTTGTTGGTCAAAATTGACGGCTGACTCACTAACATACACAATTTTCGTGTAATCCTATGAAACATAGGGGGTGTTTTAGAGAAATTCTAACAACTTTTAATCACCCATTTAAGCTGAAAAAGTAAGGGGAAGACTGCTTTTGACAGCTTATTTAAGCTATCAATTTTTTTCTAAAACACCCCTATAAGCTTACACGAAATTTGTGTGTATCAGTAAGTGTGCCGTTATTTTAGACTTGACATGGAGGTACCTTTGACTTTGACTATAAATTATGGTATTTTGAGCACTTTCTTATATTGAGTGATAGAAAAAAATTAGTATAAATTAAATATGGTAGTTTCGGCACCGGACCCATTTAATGAGGTATATATATATATATGAAATTAAGTTAGTGTATAATTTTAAAGATGGGACAAATCTTGAATCTTCTGCCAACCATTCTTCAATAATTGACAGAATTCATTTATTTAGATAAAAAAATCGAATCATGTCTCCTTGGCTTTTAAGATATCTCAAAACTCAAAGACATACAGTCAGTGGAGGGTAAGGGTGCATGACTTAATGTATTAGACGTGTCTAGGCTATTCACAACAATGAGATCTTTTTATTATCAGTTTTTAAATCCTTTCTAATACTTGGTTCCTCATCTATTATCACTTCATTTGAATATGATTCTCTTTTGTTAATAATATATTTAATAAGAGCCCCTCTATGAGATTAATGAACTAAATTTTCGATTAGTTCTCCTTTTTCTTGAGTTTTTTGTTGTAAAATAAGTCATCTCAACTTCATCGATCTTCATGGACAATATTAGATGGAAAAGATGGTAACTCAAATTTAGTTCTCACAAGTGTACGAATCAATTGTAGAGTTGATAAGTTTACTCCGAGGTCGATCTCTCAAGGACTCGTGGTGGGAATAAATTATTTAATTACTAAATTATATTACTTGAAGATATGTGAAAGCAGTTAAAATGATTTGAGTTGGTCTTGTGTGCACTTGGTGTACATACAATTCGAGTCGACTCAGTTTTTGACCCGGATCCGCGTGTTTTGAATTTTACTTTTTTTTTTTTGCTTCAGGTTGTAACCTTTATGTTGTAAATGTGTGACCTTTATGTTATAAATATGTGACTTTTATGTACAACTATCATGACCTTTATGTACTGTAACTTAGAAAAAAATGAAGATTTTCAACATAATTTGAACTGTATACCTTTATGTGATATCAATGCGACCTTTATGTTATATCATGTCACCTTTATGTACAAATATTCTGACCTTTATGCACTTTTATATATTACATAAAGGTCAGAATATTTGTACATAAATGTGACATAATATAACATAAAAGTCGCATTGATATCACATAAAGGTATACAATACAAATTGTGTTAAAAATCTTCATTTTTTTCTAAGTTACAGACATAAAGGTACGGATGTTTGTACATAAAGGTATAAAAGTTATAACTAAAAGGTATACATATTTTCCAGAAAAATGCAGAAAATAAACTAAGTGTGTTACGCCTCCTTCCCGGCGCGTGGGGGCGCGTGCCGGCGCGTGAATGACTGTTCCGACGAGTGGATGACCGTGCCGGGTCGAATTGACCCGGATTGCACGGATCTAAGATCCGTGCACCTGGTGCACAGGAGCTTTTGCCAAATGATTTTTGATTGATTTGATGAATTAAAACTAAATTATTCAAATAGATGAGATTAAATTAATCAGGGAAAACAATAATATGAAGATGTATGGGAATTTTAGTTTCGTTGACTCATACGATGAATTTACGGTATCCTAAACATACAAAACCAAGTTCCAGATTATTGATCCATCCACTATGACTATAGAATTCCGTTTGATGGCGGGAGATTCTAAGCTTACAATCTATTAACTTACTCATATGATCAATTCGCTCGTTAAAAGATCAGATTATGAACAAGGACTTATGAATCATCTAAGCAAACCCAAACCAATGACGTTTAATTTAGACACCTATTTACCAAGCCAAATCAGGAATCAGGTCTGATCATCTGTATTCCTAATTCTTTGTATTGTCTAAAATTGTAAACAACGATGGCCAGTCAATTTTACACAATCAAAGACAAATATCAATCAAGCCTAATAAATAGGAAATAATCTCAAACTCTATCAATTACTAATATCATAAAACATCATATGAGCAAATTCAAACTAAAATCCCATACGAAAGATTTAGCTACTCATAATCATGAAAAATATAATAAATATATCAATTACAAGATCCATGAAAAGAGATAACAAAATTATGAATTTCTTCCCTTGAAAATTAATGATTACCAGCAAAGAGTTGAAGAGATTGATCGTCTACTCCAATTGTGTGCTTGCAATCTTCAATTTAAAACCAAATCAACTCTCTCAATTAATGGTAGGGTTTCTGAAGAAAAAGAGAATTTTTTTCCCTAGGGGTTTTCTAATCTGTTTTTATATCCCCTAAACACATCCTTAAACACCCCTTTAATGATACAATGTGTTTTTACGAAAAAGGACACAAAAATTAGACAGAAAAAAATATTTTCTATATCCAGTTTCGTGCGTCGGACCGCGGTCCCTGGGTTCCTTTTCCACCAATTTTGCCTCTTCACATTTTTTGCTTCCTTTCAATTCTCGACCTCTCATTTGAGCCTTTTTGACATTTTTTCTCTTGTTTTTTTACAAAATCCAAGCATTCTCACCAATATTTCCACACGGACTCCTAAAGACGAAAACAAGAAAAATAAATAAGAAAATGAATAAGAACGTTTGAAAAACAAACAAAAGTGAGTGCAAAGTGATTCGATTAGGATCGGACTAATGACGTATACAATACTTGAATTCTCGATGTAGATGCTACATAGTTGGTTCTCATCCTTCAGAGACTATGAGTGTAATAGAAGCATCCGTCGACAAAAGGATCACCCTAAGATGATCATTTTATGGCTATTGAGAACGAATTAAATCAGATTGGTATAAAACCAACTCATCAAAAGACTTCATCGATCTCCATGGACAATATTAGATCGAAAAGATAAAAGAGAAATAATATAAAATTTTTATTCATCAACCCCTCTTCATACAAATATAGTATATAATATATACAAAGAAATGGATTACAAAGGTCATAGAAGAATATGAGGAGGCGTGAGAGTAATGTCCACATTATTGAATTAATTTTCAACACTCCCCTTTGGACATTACGAATTGATGTACATGCCTCGTTAAAAACTCGTTAGAAAAACCCAGTGGGAAAAAACTAGACAAGAAAAGAATACGTGACATACATGTTCTAATGTGTTGCACTAGCTGCCTCGTTAAAAACCTTTAACTAAGAAAACTCTATGGGAAAAAAATTTAGTAAAGGGAAAAAGAGTATAGCCAACGGTCTTCAGGACCCAACCTTCAGGGTTAAACAAATACAACCATTGGTCTTCAGGACCTACCTTTCAAGGTTGTTTTGAAGTAATTGTTCCTCCTAAAAACAATAGTCTTCCAAACCTATGCATGAATGCATATTACAAAAGTAGATGCAGGCATGTTAAGTATTTAGCGAACAAATCTATGAGATTGTCACTATAACACACTTTTTGTATAAAAATTACACCACTCTCTGGAGTTTACGCGATAAAAGAATTTAGGAGCTATGTGTTTCAACAAGTTTTATTTCACTCATTACTCATTTGTGCAACACAATATGGATTGTCCTCATAAAGGACAATGGTGAATATATTTGTTCTAGAAATACCACATGATTCACAAATGTGTATTATCAAAGAATTTAATGATATACATATACATCATTGTGAGGTTTCATATAAAACAATAATCTCAAAATGGAACCGAATTTGAAAAAAAAAAAAACGTTATACTTAGAGGATCAAAATTGGACTACATAAAAGTGGCGGTAAAAAAATGGAGAAGACAACTTTCAAATTAATTATAATTTGCCTAAAAAAAACTTTTAAATTCAACACAAATATGAATATCAGTAGAAAATTATAAATAAGGAATATTTTTCACACACAAATTTTTCCTTAATGGATCAAACTCAAAAAAAATTTAACATTTAATTTATCCGAAGTCCAAATTTTTAATTTAATCTATTAATTTATTTCCCCTTTCTTTTTTCTTTTCATCTCTCTTCTAAAATTTTGAACATAATATTACCTTAAGTTTTTCTGATTTTTTTTCACTTATTCTTCAAAATTCTAACTATTGATGTGAAGATTTTATTCAAGGAGGAGAGAGGTAACACATTTTCTTAAGGTTGCGTTTGGATTGAGGGATTTGAAATCCAGGATTTAAAATGAATGAATTTTCAAATACACTCAAGTTGGAGTGAATTTGGAATCTACTCAAATGTCTCAAAAATTAGTTTAAAATAAAAGTGATAGATTTCAAATTCACATTTATCCAAACACTACCGGTGAATTTGATACCATGGATCTCAAATCTCTTCTCAAATCCACCTATCCAAACGGACCCTAAGATTTCTTCTGAAATTTTTTCTGAAAATTTATTCTTGGTTACATAGTCCTATTGAATTTCCCGTCGAGCATGAGGGAACAACACAAGAAAAGAACTTATGAAATAAAAAATAGTTGTATCTCGAATTTTAAATTTTGATTAGCTTAATTAATAAAGGCCGTATAATCTTACTATAAACCGTTAATTTATTATTTATCAAACTCTTTATCTATTGTTAACTAGACGTGTTCACGGTTCCGCAAACCGCCAATCCCCAAACCGGCAGTTAAACCGGAACCGCCGGTTCGGTTTCCGGTTTTTTCAAACAAAAAAAATTTTTGGGTTCTGCATCTTAGTACCGCGGTATCGGCTTCAATTTTTTTTTTTTTTGTTTTTTGGGTTCTGCATCTCAGTACCGCGGTTCCAGAATGGGTACCGCGGTATCGACTTCCAGGAGTCTCGGTACCGCGGTACTCGTATTAATCAATTAAAAAAAATAATAGAGTGAACCGCCGGTTCAGCGGTTTGTATTATTTGGAACTGAAACCGAACCGCTTCTCCCCGGTTCCCGGTTTCGGTTTGAACCGGCGGTTGGGTCAACGGTTCCGGAACCGTTGACCGCCGGTTCGAACCGGCCGGTTCCGGTTCAAACCAAACCGATTGAGCACGTCTATTGTTAACCATTTTCGTTATCATGAGAGAATTGAAGAAATTTCAGTCAAAAATTATATTTGGTTAATTATTCAATATCAGATCTTTTTGTTTATTTTAGACAAAAATATTTTAAGAAACAGAATTTATTTTAATATAAACCGAGCTTGTTGTATTTTTACGCGATGATGCATGAAACAATATCTATAGAAATCCTAATATAAATTAATTTAGAGCAGTACTCAAGTCATGAACAAACATATCATTCAACCTAAGTCGCATGAAAATGAAAGATATCATTAATTGTGTGGCCACCATTTTGAGCACACCTAAAACAAGTCCCACGTAGATTTTGCATACTTGATGACTTGCTCAAAGTGGTGGGCCGTGTCCGGGGGATGCGACTCGATCCGCGGCCTTTCCGGCAGCACCCACCGGCCGTCGCTGCTCCGAACCATCCCTTTGTGCTCATCCTGCCACCAGAACGGTGGCACTGCATACTCCTCTTTCAAGAAGTTACTGTCCTTGTTCACTAGAGCTATGTCCCTATCTGACACCATTGAGAACCCCTTGTTCTTCCCATGGTACCCATCCAGCAGGTGCAGGTGAGCCTCCAGATTATGGGAGTGTCGAACGTCGTTCGATTTCTTCAGATACGGCGAGTGGGTGTGGTCCAGGGCTAATTCTACACCTACATGAGCATAGCTCCATGGAAACGATATTTTGTCTTCTAAGTATTTCTGGTATTGGAACTTCTCGTTTGCTATAATCCCTGGCACGGTTGGCACCTTATCATGCACGTTGACCACTCTCAGCACCTTAAACCCTAGCTCATCGCACCTCTCTTTGAACTTTAGATTCCCGACTCTCGGCCCCGAAAAGGAGAACACGGTGATCGGAATCTTGCTCAGAACTTCTTGGCCGTCGTTTATGACGTTGAGCTTCACCTCAGCTATGTCGTAAGCGCTGAGCAAGGCTAGAGCTGCTCCGAGGCTATGGCCTGTTATGGTGATACTGAGCTCCTCGCCTCTGTAACGGTGCACGAGGCGTCGGAGCTCAGCCAGGACCTGTTCTCGGGCCGAGAAGGAGCAGAACTTGCACGACTTCTCTTTCGAAGTGTAGAGCTCGAAAAAGCCCGACTCGATCTTGATGGTGTGGTCCTTCTGGAAATGGGCGGGCTGGAGGATGTCCTTGAGGTCATGGATCCACTCGAGGTACGTGACGGTGCCACGCCACGCAATCACGATGTCACGGCGGCCGAGGCGCTTGATCTCCGCCTCGTCGGTGGCCACCGCCACGTAGCCCATCCAGTTGGCATGCTGGCTCCATATACTGCTAATCTTAGACTTCTGAAAGAAGTTGGGGAGGTTGATGTTCGACGTGGCGTAGAGGTACCGGGTGAGGGTGTAGCCGCGATCCGCCATGCCGAGGCGTTGGAAGAAGTGGGCCCCTTGGTACTTGCAGGTGCCGCAGTACTTGGAGTGGGGGTCGAAGTCGAAGGAGTCGTAGCAGGCCTGTGCCATCTCGCCGTAGCGGATAATTTCTCTTCTGAGATGGGAATTCATTGGGTCTAGGAGATTTTCCCAGTTGTTTTCGCCCTGGATTTCTCTCCAGATTTGGTTGAGTGGGCGGGGATCTTCTGGGCTCAGCTCTTCCTGATCGATTTCCGGGATTTGGTCTAAGCTTGAGAGAGTTGAGCAGTTTACTGAGAGTGAAGGTCTCTTGGATGGAAAATTGGAGGTTCCTTTGTTGGAGAAGGAGAGATTTGTGGTTGGTTTGAATGATTGGAGGAATTGTTTGGGGATTTGGATGTGGGGTGTGGAGTTGTTGACAGATGACTGGAGGGAAGCCATGGGAGACGAGGGAAAGCTTTCTTGATTTTCGACAAAATATCGGAATAAAAACGAGGCTATATTTGGAGAAGGATATAGTGGGGATTTGAGTAGTAATGGAAATACAGATAAATTGATGTCCTTGTGAAAATAGAGTTTGAGGTGTATGATAATGTTTGCACCATTATTGGACTTTATAGGGATACCAATTTTTTACCCTATAATTAAGCGCCATTCTATAGCATACAAACTCGGGTAATGTCTTTCAACTTTCACAAAAAAATAAATAAATATATATATACACACACACACACCCTCGTTTGATAATATTAAGAAGAGGAGGTTGTTTGAATTTATAAACTTTTTAAAGCATCTTATAAAGTGTTAATTTAAGAATTTATAAACTCTTCAAAAATGTTTGATAAAGTTTAAAAATAAAATCTTATTTTATCATAAAATAAAACATTACATTAGTACTCAGTAGCTTACAAGCTTTTTTTCCAAAAACCAAGAGGATTCCAACTCAATGCTAAAATAAAATTGATCATTTATCTTAAATTACACAATTGTCATTAATTACTAACATTTTATAAGTTTTACCATCTTCTTTATTCAAACACTTCAAACTTATTTTTAATTTTAAATTAAACATCTAAAAGACATAAGAGCATAATCTCTTAGAAATAATTTTAGCCAAACACCTTGAAAACAATTGTAGGAGGTTAGATTCAATAAACTGATAACTTATTCATTAATAATCTAAGTTAGAATGGGAGGAAAGGTTTTTGAGGAGGAGCAAGATAGCAAGAGTGTAAGACGACAAACAAAGAGATTATAATTTCAAAGTTGAAATTAATACACTTAAGTTCATATGGTGTGCGTTTTAGAATTGTGTATCTCATCAAAATTGGATATAAAATTCGTGTATTCTGATCACATATATAGATGTTTCGTTTCTAATCAAATGATATCAGATAATTGATTAATTTTAGTCACACTTCTATAAAATATTATTTGGTATTTTATAAACACAACAATCTAAAGGTTATATACCAATTAATTTATGGGATAAATTTAAAACTAGTCTTATAATATTATAACTTGTCTGAAAATGGTCATATATAACAACATTTTCGATTTGAATATTGTAAGTAGTTTCAAAAATATCGAATTTGAGTACAATATCGTTGGTCTTTGTGAGTTAGGATTTAAGATTTTAAAAATCTCAAATCCCATTTGTTTTGAGTTTACAAGAGGATTACATAATCTATCAAAATTCTACTTTATTTAAAAAAAAAAAAAAAAAGATACAATCATTAACTCTATACTATAACCTATTAATATACAAATTTCAATACACACCTAAATTTATACTATTACAATCATTCAATCATTACCATTACATTAACTAACAATATAATATTACACAATAATATTTTTGAAGCATTGATTTGATATTTACAATACTAATATTACCCTACAAAATCTATAAACAAATACAAATTTTAACTCTTCATCTCTATTTTAAAAAAACCAAAATTTCAAAATAGAATTTCTCAAATCCTACATTAACCTAACACGAACACGTTTTTAATATTTTTTTTTTTTTTTTGGTTGTCAGAACCTTTTAGATTTAACCAACTATTGATTGTATGGATTATGACAACTTTTTCATTATTTGGCCACATCCAACGTATCTTTATATAATTTGAAGTTGTCACGTAATGAAAACAACAGTCCTTAATTATTCGATTTTGGTGTGATTACCGTAATTTTGAAAAATAATGAACACAAACATAACTCAAACAAATATAACTAAAATTGAATATTTTAATGTAATAGAATTGGTTTTAAACAAGCCTCAAATTAGAGAACTAATTCGAATAGGTTAAAATTATTTTGGTCTTATAACTAGGGTGTATTCTGATTTTTATCAAATTATTATTATGATTTTTAATTTAATTCCTCCATTTAAGAATATGTTCGATTTCAGTTTAAATTTCACAAATTTCGCCGAAAAATGTTACATGGTCAAATTTTTGTTGGTGGAATATCAAAATCAAAATCTCAATATGAATATGACACGTGATATTTTCCAGCATAATTCAATTTTTTGGGACAAAATTAGATTGATATCGGACACATTCTTAAATAGTGGGACTAAATCGAAAAAATGTAATAATTATGATATGAGACCAAAATAAAAAAACACATCATAGTTATGAGTAATTTGTTTTCCTAGTTTATTACAATATATAATGGTAGATGACTACGTATATACGTTACTAGCAAAAATATATATCAACTTCCTCAATTATAGAATTTTTTTTTGTTTGAAAATATAAACGGAAAATGGTGTTTTCTTCTTGTTAAAAAAGAAAGAAAAGAAACCCAAAGTTTTCAACTTCCCAATATGCTCGCTAAATAAATCGAAGGGTTGAACATGATTGTAGTTTTTGCAAGGACTGTCTAATGATTGAAGAAATGTTTCAATTATAAATATGAGTTCACCTTTTGTGCACTGGATCGATCCGAATTTATAGTCCTTTTCTTTTCTTTTTTTACCTTTATATATTAATCTACATTTATGTTATATCAGTCATATCATAACTTGTTTTTACGCTCACCTTTATAATATGTTAGTCATATCTTTATGTTATATTAGTCATACATTTATGTACAAATATCATAACCTTTATATAATACTTAACTTTAAAAAAAAATCGGCACAATTTGTACATATATACTTTCATGTGATATCACTTATACATTTATGTGTTATTACTTATATCTTTATATGAACATAATCATACCTAAATGTACAATTAACATAACTAAAAGGTACAACAAACATAACTAAAATATATGACTAATATAACTAAAATGTATGACTAACATAACTAAAAGGTTTTGAAGGTTAATAATATGGTTGTCTAAAAATAATGTTAATGTACAATTAACATTACTGAAGGTATGACCAACACTACTAAAATGTATAACTAGCATAATATATGATATCTAGGAGCATGTTTGAGTGAGTTTGTATGCAGACCTGATTGCGCGTGGTGGGTTGGATCGACTCGAGTGCATGAATTTTAGATCTATGCACCAGGCGCACAAGAGTTTTGGTGATAAAACATTAATGGTTGTCTGAACTAATTAATATATATATATATATATATATATATGGATTAATACCAAATTAAATATATAGAGTAGGTCTCATGTGCAACTGGTGCATGGATCTTAAATTCATACACTAGGGTCAGGTCCGGTCAAATTCGATTCGGATCCACACATTTTCCTTTCCTTTATTTTTTTGGCTTAACCTTTATGTTATGTTAGTCATACTTTTATATCCAAATTTCATAACCTTAGTGTAATACTTTAACTTAAAAAAAATTCGCTGATTTTTATACCATGTTAGTCATATATTTATGTTATATTAGTCATACATTTATGTTATATTAGTCATATAAAAAAACTATAATTTCGGCACAAATTGTACATGTTTACCTTTATGTGATATTACTCATACATTTATGTTATATTATTTATACTTGTATATCAATATAAACATACATTTATGTAATATATAAAAGGTACATCTCTAACAAAACTAAAAGGTATGACTAACATAACTAAAAGGTATAACTAATATGACTAAAATGTATGAAATGTATTAATAGTTGTCTAAAAATATGTTAAAGTTCAGGTAAAAATCTAAAAGATATGTTTAACACTACATAAAAGTATGTTTAACACTACATAAAGGTATGAAACCTGAGATCGAATTTGGACGAATTTATACACGACCTTATCACGCGTGCAGCCGCGTGGCTGCGCGTGAGGAGCGAATGCATAGTTCTAAATCTATGCAACAGGTGCACAAAAGTTTTTGTAAAATATTTAACATATTTTTGCACTTGTTGCATAAATGAAATATATATATATATATATATATATATATATATATATATATTTATATATATATGAGTGACACTTGTGTGTCCCCATTCTTATTCTTTTTTTATTTTATTTTTCAATTTTTTTTCTCTTCTTGTGACACGCCGTGTATTTATTATTATTATTTTTCTTTCTCCTCAACTTTGCGCACTTCAGGTTTTTTTTTTCAAGGTATCCATGTAATACCTTTCGGGTATCCACATATATACCTTTAAGGTGTCCATGGAAATACCTTTTCAGGTATCGCACGTATACATTGAAGGTATCCATGGAATACCTTTCTGGTATCCACATCTATACCTTAAAGGTATCCATGGAATACCTTTTTTCAGACATCATATGTATCCACATGTATACCTTGAAGGTATCCATAGAATACCCTGAAGATATTCATGGATTTCAAATGAAGGAAGGTATCTACATATATACCTTCAAGGTATCCAGGGGCGGAGCCTCATGCCACACCAGGGGGGCTTTAGCCCCACCAAAAATTCAAACAAAATTAATTATTTATATAGATTTTTTGGAATTTTTTATATTTTTAGTGTTAAAAGATTGATTAGCCCCCTTAAAAACCCCTTAAAAATCCCGCAAAATCAATCAGCCCCTTTAATATTTTTGGTCTAGCTCCACCCCTAAAGATATCCAAATGAAGGTGCGCGCTGCGTGGGCGCACGTCCAGGGCGCGTTGGTGCGCGTAGGCGCGCGTGGACCCTGGACAGCGCGTCCAGGGCGCGTTGGTGCGCGTAGGCGCGCGTGGACCCTGGACGGGTTGAGGACACGAATCTAAGATCCGTGTCCGGGGGACATATAAGTGTTTGCCTAATATATATATATGGTTGCACATATTTTACGGGCTTAACTTTCAATTCAAACTCAATTTTTAATTCATTTTCCCACCATCAGACCATAAAACTAAAAAAATGCAATTCACAACAAATTACTTCAACTAAATTGGAGGAGTATAGTTGAAATTCATTTTCGAAGTCAAATTATAATCTTATGTCAAATTCATGACTCATTTTAATAAAAGTAGTTTAGAGTTATAATTTAATTCGAAAATACCTGATACATTTTTAATGATTTTGATTAAAGTTTTGAATGAAACAAGAAGAGATCTATTAAGAGAGATTTGTTCGAGAAAAATTTTTAACATTACATTCAATCACAAACTTGACGAAAGTTGTCCATTGTTTTAATTGCATTTTTCATGAGCTCAACGTGGAAGTAACGAAGTTTTCCTTAGGCTGTTGGAATATGAATATATATATAAAATATCGACAAGGAAATATAGTTTTGGTGCATATATATGTGGGCAGCCTGTCACAATCGAGTCCTATAGAGGAGGGTGAATCAGTCACCATTACCTTTGGCCCACCACCTTCGATGGTCCAGTCTTTATAATGATAGATATATTCAGTGTTATGGTGAAATGTGCCACAATATTGATTTCAATTACAAAATAACTTATATGCCCACACAATTAATATGTGAACTCTTTCATCCATTTATCACGTTTAAAATCCAAACTATTCTCACTATAAGGATAAGTAGATCACATAATATTACAATCTAACGATATACGATCTTATATCTCACCGCAAAAAAAGATAATTATTAAGGATGAGATTTCCTTTTACTAAAAAAAAAAGTCAAGAAAGTCTATTTTTTTTTATAACTCAGAGTGCTGCAAAAATTGATAATATAAATTGAGAAAATCTTGGTCAAAAAAAAAAAAATGAAGTAACTAAAAAGATTTAATTGCGATAACATTATATGATCCCTAATGTATATATTAACGAGAACAACATTGTTAAAAATCAATTATTTGCGAGAAGACTTTTTGGCTGGCTAGCGGATGTCTTACTCTACGCCAAGGGTAGGCTCCTCTACGGCACACAATCGACAAACCAGACATTAATTCATAATGCAGAAAAAATACCTCCATCTGTTGTTAGTAATCTAAATTCGATGTTCCCATTCACTAATACGGGTGTGGTATATTCATATCATAATAGTATATAAACAGTAAGAAATAACATTCTTATTGAGACTAGAACTCACAAGAAAGAAAATCGATTTATGTATAAAATAAAACATATAGTATTTACAGACAAAAGTATTCATTGACCATTTGACAGCCAACCTTACCTGTTCCTGTATATACAAAATAGTTACGTAAAAGGTTCAAGAACCCCAGCCTGAGGTTCCTATCATACCTAGCTGCTAACAATTATGGGAGGCGGCATTTTATTTTTTCCTCTGCTAAAAGGACGTGAGATTCATCTTTTGTTCGAGAACGAGATGCTTGAGATAATAATTGAGCAACGAAATGTTATTCTGATAAAATTTTGTTGTTATTAATAAAATTTTTTGTTGTAATATCTTGTTATGGAAATTATTTAGATAAAAATGGTTTTAACCAATGTGTAGCCATATTTTAGTCGTGTTTTGCCTAAGAAAAATGAAAATAAATTGAAATTTTTTTATTTATATTTGGAGTAAATTAATTTAATAGAAAAATACAACTAAAAATTTGAATTAAAACTCACTAATAATTTTCACAGTCCATGTCATTCAAAAAAATTTAAATCCTTTCTACCCAAAATTTCCATCATATTCGCGTACCACATCTCACAACACGTTATATACATACAAAAATTAATAGCGGTTAAAATTAACCATTTGGAAATTTTTTGTTCATTTAGGGTATGTCCAGCAATGTACAAAAAAAATATTGTAATTTTTGCATTAATTTTATGTAAAAACTAACATTCATCTCCATTAGTGTGCACTATTTTTCACACTAAAAATAAATATTCCATAAAAACAGAAGAAAAGAATTTTAACACAAGATTTGAATTGCGTTGGAATGCAAGGTTGGTTGAGATGGTTTAGTGTGAACTTTTAAAACACTATTCACTATTGTAGTGAAACAATCTTAAAATATGAGCAATTCAACACATTGATAGAGCATATATTTTAATATAGAAAATCTGGACTGATTAAAAAAAACAAAAAACAAAAAACAAAAAAACTCATATCATTCATCCTCACCATCTTTTCCATCGAAGAACCTTCGCGTAGATGTCGCATCCACCACCGAAAAAGCTGAATATTCTACTGGAACCACCCACTTCAAATATCTTCCTCATCTTTTAGGTTGAAAATAACCAACTATTATTTCCATCCATTTATTCCGAAAAAATCGGCTACCAAACTCTCCCTAAATCATTGAAAACCGCCATCCACCATGGAAGTGTTTGAACATGATTATTATTTTTTTTTTTCTAGGGAAAATAGAGAGGAAAATTGTTATTGGTTGTTTTCAACCCATAATGTGAAAATTATGTTGGAAATGACTAGTTTGGGGAAACAAAAAAAATTATAAATTGAAAATAAAAATTAAAATATGAAGATTTTTAAAATAAAAACAATCCTACTGAAATTTGAAATTTGAAAATTTCATAAATCTCAAGATTATAATAAAATAGATAAGAGATTGCAATATATATATATATATATATATATATATATGTATGTATATATATAGATAATAAACAAATCCAATTTATTACAGAATGATTTAGATCAATCTAAAAATTATAAATAAAAAATGAAATATATGTTCTTAATATAATATAAACTGCACCTAAATCTGAATAAATTACAAAAATCTTAAGAATATAAAATAAAAGCAAAACTATAAGATAAATAAAGAAATAAAAAATTCAAGAAATTATAGAATAATTTATAATTTGAAGGTTCAAAAAATTAAATATTTAATAAAAAAATATCAAACAAAAATCTGAAAAAAAAAAAACCACACACACAAAAAAAAATCACGATTATTTTAAGAAATTACAGAATAATTTAAAATTTCTGAAAATTGAAAATTAAAATTTAAATATGAAAGATTGTTAGAACATTATAAGAATCAAACTAAAATCTAAAAAATTTCCATAAAACAAAAGACTCCACATTATAATTAAAAATTAAAATACATAGAATTTAAAAATAAATGAAAAATTCAAGAAATTACAGTATCATTTGAATAATTTTGGAAATCAAAAATTAAAATATGAATATCGTTAAACCAAATAAATATCCACTAAAATCTGAAAATTACGAAAATATTCAAGATCATAAAATAAATACAAAATTACAAGGTATAGCAAGTAACAACCCAAGAAATTACAGAATATTTGAAATAAACACAAATCTCTATAAGATAAATTTAGAATATAAAATTTTGAAAATCCATAAATACATGTTGGATAATATACGGTTAGGTGTTATTAAAAAAATGCACAATTACGAGGTTAAGTCGAGGCAAGAGCTAGACTCTTTCTCCGTAAAATGATATTGCCCCGTAAACAGCAATCGTCCCCAAGATACAACAACTTCGAACTTTAGGATTACAACACAACAACCCCAACGACTTCGAGCTTAAGGATTACAATACAACAACCCCAACAAGGATTACAACACAACAACCCCAACAACTTCGAACTTTAGGATTACAACACAACAACCCCAACGACTTCGAGTTTAAGGATTACAATATAACAACCCCAACAAGGATTACAACAACCCAAAAACTATCGACGAACTTACTCGATACTCGAGACTTTGTTAATAATGACTATTGATACTAAGGTTTTTTGATTTCTAAGGGTCACACCACTTGGTCACACCCTTTCACACCTAAGAGTCACACCACTTGGTCACACCCCTTCACACTTAGCTTGGTCCGAACCCGTACCGACCTGGCCCGACGACTGGACCCTTGACCCGGTCCGACCCATCCCGACGGCCCGACTTGAATCGGTTCGAACCCGACCTGACCCGGTGACCCAACCCGAATCGGTTCGAACCCGACCTGGTCCGGTCTGGACCCAACCCGAGTGCAACGGTGCCATGTGCGGTTCGGATGGTACATGTGTGCTTAGCCAACTAGGTCTAAAAAATGGCACTAGGTTCCACCATAAGGGAGCACACATGATTATCTTTTATACATGTGCTCCTATTAATAAAGTGAAACTTTTTCGACCAATTTTCTAATGTGGGACAACATTCATCTTTCTCCCATTTTTCTTCATAAGAAGGATACAAGTTGTCAACTTTGTGTATTAATTTCTCATTCACCTAAAATTGAAAATTCGAAAGTAAATACATTACATTCATTTACACGGAATGTAGATTCTGATTTAACAACTTATTTCCATTTATTTAAAATGGAATCAACATTAAAAATTAATCAAAGATTGGTCAAAACCAACCTTCTCTTCTAATTTCTAACAATACATAAATAAATCTGACATTTTTAAAAAAGAATATGAAATTTGTTAATATAATCAAAAACAAAAAAAAAACACCAACTATAGTTAGTCGGAACAATTCAGGATCAATAAGAAATTATAGAATAATATAAAAAGTTCTGTAAATTCAAACAAAATTTAAAATAAGAAGTTGTTACAATTATAAAATAATTTCCAATTAAAATCTGAAAATTACAAAAAAAAAAAAAACCTCTAGAATACAAAATAAATACAAAAAAAATTACTACATAAATATTGAAAATAAAAAAAATTGAAGATATCTATGAATAGTTTAAATAAATCTGAGAAATTGTGAACAAAGTGCAAAAATTTCATTAAACACATTTAAAAGGGTGGAACAAGCTGAAGATCTTTCATCTTTGCATAAGTTATGCAAAAGCACAACTTTTGTGATGATCCTGAGTCAAACAAATTTTCTTTTTTTTATTGTTCTCTTCCCTTCCACCTCCCCAAACTCATTAAAATATATATATCTTTGGAGGAAACATGCAAGATTTAGTCTATCTCGTATGTTGATGGTGCATTTGTTTTAATATCAGTGAAAAAGATGTAAAAGTTTTGTATCATGTAAGTTTAACACATTCTACCCTCTAATTATGTCACTTTCCATTTTATTTGTGACACTTGCATCCACACTATACATGTACACCTTAATTGCAAACAAGTATGAGATCTATATACAAATTAAAAAGGTTAATGGAATCAGTTGGGAACACACAACTATAACCTCAAACTTGCACTATCTTATCTTGAAAGACACTTTTATTGACTATATGATTATATTTACTGATGTTTAAAACATGCATCCTTTAATGTTGTCCTCCAACACAATCAGATAATGATAAGTACTAAAGGACTTAAAATTGGAGCCTAGAATTTTAATGTAAGTGAAAATTGACAACTTTGATTTAATTTGAAAGTGAAAACAAAAACGTCACTACTTTGATCACGTTCGTGACGTATATATGTGACCTAGTCGAAAATCAAGTTTGTCCTTAAACTCTTTCGAGATTAAAAAGGTAAACACAGAAAAGTAGACACCACATGCTATGTAATGACAATTGTAGAGTTGTTTCAACTTTGTCTTCTGGTCCAAGCAATTGTGTGACATGACGATGGTAATAACCAAAATTTTGGTACCACCACCTAGGTGATCTTTCTTCTATTATGATGGTTCATGTTTAAATCATGATAAAAATACATATATCAATTACACATTCTATAAAGTGAACATTAATTCTATGGAAAGAGTCGAGCATTTTTTTATTTTAATCTTGAATTAGGAAATCCCAGGCATATATATTGGAGTGCTTATAATTGGACTTTGGACTTGAACTTTAATTTAGAGACTGTTTAAGTTGAAAGGATACATAAACTGTCAAATTAAGAGTATTTATTTTGCCTCTCCATATATTTTCAAAAATGGTTGGTCTTATGTGCACTTGGTGTACATGCAATCCGGGTCGACTCAGTTTTGACCCGGATCCGCGTGTTTTTTAATTTAATTTAATTTTTTTTTTACTTCAAGTTGTTACCTTTATGTTGTATTAGTGTGACCTTTATGTACAACTATCATAACCTTTATGTGCTATAACTTAGAAAAAAATGAAGATTTTCAACATAATTTGAACTGTATACCTTTATGTGATATCAATGTGACCTTTATATTATATCATGTCACCTTTATATACAAATATTCTGACCTTTATGCACTTCATATAGGTCAGAATATTTGTACATAAAGGTGACATAATATAACATAAATGTCACATAAGAATACCTGGTGCACATGAGTTTTTGTGTTTCAAAAAATAAGATAATTGTTTACCATAAACAAATATATATCAACATGCCTTTTTTTTTATTATTGAGTAATAAATTGATATTTAAAATTAATTCAAGTATTCTTTCGTTACATTAACATTATTTTTATTCTTTTATATTACACGAAAAAATATACCAAATTATATTACATGAAAAAGAATCATTCATAACGATACAACGCTATAATGTATATTAGTAACAAATTTGAGACAACCATTTGCTCGTTAAAATTTAAAACTTCATAGGCTATTAAGCTTCGATGTGTAAGGGCATATGAACTATGAAGTACCAACTTAAGGTAGTCGTAGAGATATTTTAATACGAGTGTATGTCCTACGTGATAGAGATGTAAGTTGATATTTAAATTGAAAATTCTAATTCAATTGCATGACATGCTTTTTATTGTAATGTTGTTTTGAAATCGTGATGTAATTTATTTATTTTTTGCCTTCTTTTTATAGGACGAAACACTTCATGAAACGATTAGAATTCAATTGTTGAGAAGTGTCATTGTATTTTGATGGCAGCTGGTTTGTACATTTATTTCAAATTTTATTGTTCCAGAGTCTAAAATACAAGACAACTTCCCACAAATATAAGTAAAATTTCTATCAAAAGATTGTTGTTAAGGAACTTTGTGATGATTCATTTACCTCTACTCTCTATAACTTCAAGTCGTTCAATAAATTGTTACTTTGTGAATATTTATTTCCCTCTACTTTCTATAACTTCAAATTGTTGAGTGATGAAATAGATGAGACTTATGAAGATTGCTCTTGAGGATCATGAGTAGACATATTCGATATTTTTCTAATAAGCTTGTGAGGGAGAGTGGAAGAAAAGGGACAATAAAGAATAGGAAACTTGTGTGACCTAGGTTCGAAAC
This sequence comes from Scutellaria galericulata, assembly GCA_946896805.1. Classification (NCBI taxonomy): domain Eukaryota; kingdom Viridiplantae; phylum Streptophyta; class Magnoliopsida; order Lamiales; family Lamiaceae; genus Scutellaria; species Scutellaria galericulata. The sequence goes on from OX335792.1 coordinate 12,600,523, forward strand.
TTGGTCATCACTTGAGCTACGAGGCTCGTGGTGATATATTCGATATATTTAATTAGTAATAGCAAAGTTCTTTTTAATGAATTTGGGGAAATGAAAGGTAGGGGAACAATAAAGAATAGAAAACTTGTGTGATCCGAATTCGAATCCAAATTATCAAAATCTGCAAATAAGAGTACTGTTCTTATATGAACCAGGTGTAGGGATCATGATCAGTGCAACTAAGCGTGCGCATGGGTCGGGCCCGGTCCGGGTTATTTTATTTATTTATTTATGCCGTAACATTTATATTATATGAGTATAACATTTATGTATATTAGTATAACATTTATGCACAAATATCATAACCTTTAAGTGATATTACTTAAACTTTTTTCAGTATAAAACTTCATGTAGTATAGTTGAACCTTTATGATTATAATAATTTAACTTTTATATTATATTAGTATAACCTTTATGTACTTAAAGAATAACATAAATGTTAAATTATTATGCATAAATGTTATATTATTACAATATAAATGTTTAAAAGGTATTATAGGGCAAAATGGTAAACTAGCATAACATAAAAGTTATACGAACATAACTAAAATGTTAGACGACCATAATAAAAAGTCAAACGTGCAGTCTAGGGTTTGAGCACGAACTTGGGCGCGCGTGTGGGTGCGTGAAGTGCACGTGGGGTGTGTGAAAAGTACTGTCGGATCGGATCGAACCAGTTGCACAATTCCCAATCCATGCACCTGATACATATAAATAATTGTATTATAATAAAGATGAGATATCACTTAATTTTCAAGGCTGGTGGTTTGTAATAACAAATTTATGTTATTTTCATTATTATTATAGCTGACTATTTATATACATTTTAAAAAGGAAAATAACAAGATACTTGCATTCTTATATTATATTAGTCATATCTTTACGTTATATTAGTCATACCCTTATGTCCAAATATCATACATTTATTTAATACTTTTAACTCTAAAAAACCCTAATTTTGCCACAATTTGTACATGTTTACCTTTATGTGATAATACTCATACCTTTATGTGATAATACTCATATCTTTATGTGATATTACTTATACTTTTATATCAACATATATAGTCATACCTTTATGTAATATATAAAGGTACAACTAACATAATTAAAAGGTATATCTAACATAACTAAAATGTATGACTATTTTAACTAAAGGAATGAAAGGTTAATATGTCTGTCTAAAAAAAATGCTAAGGTACAACTAGGTTTACAAAAGGTATGACTAACATAACTAAAAAGTATGACTAATATTACTAAACTGTATAGTTAACATAATATAAAGGTCTGGCACCTGTGAGCATGTTTGGCGAATTTTGTTCGCGACCTGGAAGCGCGTGCAGACGCGTACAAGCGCATGACGGGTCGAGTCGACTCGAGTGCACGGATTTAGGATCGGTGCACCAGGTGCACACATTTTTTTGTCTATATATAAACCCAAGTATTCAAAAACTCCAACTCTCAAAAATTAAAATTAAGGCGAAATAATATTAAAAAAGTTAGAATTGACTTCAATGGGATTGACTTATTGAGTACAAGTCATTATAAATAATTTGCAGCAGAGCTATATGACCACACGCTTTTTCTTAGGTTCTCATATTATTAGTTATTTTATATTTTATTATATATTGATTTTTAAATAAATTAATATTCTTGTTGGCATATCATAGCCGGGGACTAATGATATCGTGCAGTATGTGTATTGAAGTAGTACTTACCATCTCTATATATTTTTCAATATTTTTTATGTCGACGGTTATCTAGGATTAGGTTCTTCATTACTAAGATCTTATTTCACGTGATAATGGAGCTGCCATTGATAGAGAAATTTGTTGTCTTGGAATGAATATCTAATGTTAGATCAAAATCAACGACTCATTCATTGAAAAGTCGATCGTTTGCAGATAATTCACATGATATATATTTTCATTTAACGATATATATATATATATATATATATATATATATATATATATATATATATATATTGTGGAGGTCGACTTCAGCCAATTTAATCCACATATCATGAAGCTATAAAATTAAAATGATAGCGTGTATAAACTTTTCAAATATTCGTACATATATTGTCTTTTTTTGGTTATTTTAATTCCTGCGGTTTTCATTATAATTAACCAAAAGAAAGTGCTAAAGTAGTAATTCATAAAGTCAGATTTAATTAAAAAAAATCCAATTAATTTAAATTGCTATCCATCTCCTTTCTTTTCAAGGTAAAATTATAAAATAATACATAAGAAAAAAACAAAACCTGCACAAAAATAATTATGAAAATAATGAAATGTTTTCTAACAAGTACGTGATTATTTCTTTATAACTTTTGAACGTGATTATCTGATGAAATAATTAACCCATCTCGAACAACATTTTCTTAACAACTTAAAATTTTAAATAATAAGTTAATTAGCCATTGAATTTGTAAGTTGTAACATTGGAGCTATGCTAACTAAAAGTCGGTGGTCCCATTATGTTTCTTGATTGAATATGAAGCTTAGTGGTGGAAAACAGAAATGACAAATTATGATTTAGACAACACTTTTGCTAATAACAAATAAATTAGGACTGTTGCACTTTGGTCATTAGACTTTGTGATATTTCCAGTTTTCTCTCCAAACTTATTAATTTTTTGCGCTTAACACACTTAAATTATGTAAAAGGCATGTGAAATGGTGTAAAAGTAAATTCTGTATTTCTTTCTCCCCTAATTTTGGCAAACCTCGTATTTTAACACTACAAGAAAAAATGAGTATTTGCGACGTAAAATATTGTCACAAAAATATTAATAATTATCAGAAAAATATTTTGAGACAACATTTTATCACTAAATTACTATCGCAAATGTCTTCTCACAAATAGTTTTTTTGCGACAATATTGTTGTCGCTAGTGTATTAATTGTCAATTCATATTAGCATTTTTTGAAACAATTTGTTGTCAGAAAAATTGGTGAAAATACCTCATTTATTACACTAATTATGACCTTACCCTTTAATTTTTTTGAGTTTTTAAGAATACCCTGTACGTTAATATTTGTTGTTGAAAATACCCATTTACCGCCAGTAAAAGGTAAATAACGGGTCACATCTAACATGGCAGATAAATATACATGTGTATTTGATTTCTGAGTTTATTTTTAATAGTATAGCCATATCATTCAAGAAATAGATATCTTTTACAAAAACATACATATGGTACCTTCAGAAATATAATAAAAATTGGAATTATTATTTTTAAAGGCAAAAGATTATTTAAAATATCTAAAAACAAAAAAGTTTATATAATAATAATAATAATAATAATAATAATAGAAGTTCTGAAAAACTCTATTATAAATTTTCTAAAATTTAAAATATTATTTAAGTAAATACGAAAATATATTAAAATTAGAATTTTATTTACAAAAATCATATATTATATTAAATATCTAAAAGTCAAAAACTAAGACAAAAAAATTAATTTTCTTCTTTTTTTAAAACTAAAAATTCTTATTTTATTATATATATAATTTTTGTAGTAATACTTCGGCTTTATTCTTAAGAATTTTACCGATTTTATTAATTAATTTACTTTTAACCATTTACACGATTTTATTTGTTTATTGTTTTTTTTTAATATTTAAAGATAATTTTCCAACAAATATCTAGCAAGCTAGATTTTTTGTTGTTGTTTTATAAATATTTTAAAATAGTGTAAAGAAATTAATAACTATGATAAATAATTTCTTTCTTATTATGAAAATTTATGTCATTGATTAAAATTGTAAACATAATTTCCTATTATTATTATTACTGATGTCAATATTATTATTATTATTATTATTATTATTATTATTATTATTATTATTATTATTATTATTATTATTATTATTACTCCTACTACTACTAATACTAATACTACTGCTACTACTACTGCTCCTACTACTACTACTGCTACTACTACTGCTACAACTACTAATACTACTGCTACTGCTGCTGCTACTACTACTGGTGTTGCTGCTGCTGCTACTACTACTGCTGCTGCTACTACTGCTGCTGCTACTAATACTACAACTAATACAACTGCTACTACTGCTGCTTCTGCTACTACTAATACTACAACTAATACTATTGTTGCTGCTGCTGCTGCTAATACTACAACTAATACTATTGCTGCTACTACTGTTGCTGCTGCTACTACTAATACTAGTAATTGAAAATAAGTTATGATTTTTGAATTTAATATTTCTAATTTATTATATTTACTAAATCAGTATTATAAATATTATTTGTTAATTTTAATTTTTTATATTAATTTTCATAATTTAATAATAAGATTATTGTTATGTTATTTTAATATTTTTTAGATTCTTTTAGATAACTTAAAATATTTATGATTTTTTAAAATAAAATTTTATCCCTCAAAAAAATTATTTATATTAAATAATATTTTTAAATTTATTTGTTACTTTTAAATTTTCAAACATAATTCTACGATGATAATAATAATTAGCAATTCATTATTTTTAGTTGAATTTGCTTATTTTTGTCTTTCTTTTGGAGTGAAATGGATTTAGAAGGAAAAAAAATGAAAAAATCATTTCCACATGTCTAATAACATGCCATGTCAGCATGTCATGACAATTTTCTCATTTATTGTCACAAAAATTAGAATTTTCGTGACAACTTTTGTTGTCGCAAAATTTTTTATCACAAATACTCATTTTTCTTGTAGTGAGGCTTGATATTTTAATTTAAAAATAAAAAAAATCCCACGTACTCCTTTGGAGTAGAAAGGCTATGTTTAGACTGTCAATTGTTCAACTTATTTTGGGATATTGGAACAAGTTGAATTCCAGTATTTGAATAAGGATTTAATCCATATCTCACTAAAAAAAAGAAAAAAATATTGATTTACAAATCCATATCTTACCGCTAAAAAAGTTGTTTTATGACAATACAAATTATCGCAAAAAAATCTATTTTTATAGAAAAAGTATTATCATAAAAAATTGATAATATAAACTAACAAGACTTAAAAAAACAAAAATCAACATTATTGTTATTAACAACAACAAAGTTGTCTAAAAACATTATTTACAGAATTTTTTTTGTGATAATAATATAACCACAAAATGTTTTTGTAAAATATTTTTACACAATCTATCAATATTTTTCGACAACATTTTGTTGTCTCTAAAATATTTTTTTCCTTGTAGTGTGCACCCCCAATCCTTCCCGAAATCATATTTATAATAGTTTATCCTTTATCTATCACTCTTTCCAATAAAACATTCAAAATGGTTTATTACTCATAATACTGAGCATTATTAATGTGGGCTCTTACGTACACTCCACATCACAATTCTATTAACACATTTTTTTTTTTCTATTAATATACACTTACAGCCATTTTAACTTTATCACTCATTATATGTTTGTCTCGATATCAACCAATTTATGATTATTTATATTTTATTTCAAAATATATTTAATTATAAAATAACAATAATAAGCCAAAAAGGAAAAAAAAAAAAAAGGGTGACAAAAGTAGCATCGTCCTTAATTACGTCTCATATTGATTGGGGCTTCGATCATTAGATGAAGGCAGTGTTTATAACATGTCAAATTGATTGAAATTTTTTAATTTAATTTTAATAATAAATGGGAATTTCAAATCTCGATATCCGAAATACATTCATGAAAAATTAGAAACAAACATATACTTATATAACATGTTATAGTTGTGGTTTCATGTTAACCACTTGTGGAATAAAAAGTTCTTTTTTATAGTCATAATTTACAATTCATTCTATTCAACGGAAATTTTACATTTTTACACTTCTCACTCATTCTATATATTTACACTAGTAAGAAAGAGGCCTCATTGTACACTTTCTATAGTTGTCTTCGAAATCGGCTACATGCATTTGAGCTATGTGTATACCACTGCATCTAGCATTAAATTTTATGTTGTACCACCCATTCACGTACCAATAGAACTGTGTTTCTTTATTTACATGAAAACAGAGATTGTACCACCTCATTTGGTACCAATAAAATTAATTAATTCCATTTTTCGTAACTTCTTACCAATCAAACTAATTTGATCGTAACATTTTATCCCATACCAATGATATCAGTGATGAAAATGAATTAAAAAATAAAAGTAAATATCCCAATAAAATGAACTTTTCTCAATGAAGTTGGGTGATCAAAATGCCAAAAAGAAAATTAGTAGGTAAAAGTTTGCAAAAAAAGCAAGAGAAGAGAAAATAAAGAAAAGTTTGCACGTGAGAAGTGAGGACTATTATATTTATAGAAAAGAAAAACACACACACACATATATATATACATGTGTGTGTGAAAGTTGATTGAGAGTTGCATAGAGGAAAATTAAGAAGGGATGAAGAGAGTGTGCGTAACAGGAGCATCAGGCTACATTGCCTCTTGGCTTGTAAAATTCTTGCTCCGTCGTGGTTACACTGTCAATGCTTCTGTCAGAGATCCTGGTCATACCTCTATATATATATATATAAAGATCTCTTTTAAATTAATTTATTTTATTTATTAAAATTATTAATTAATGGTGTACGTGCGTGCAGAGGATAGAAAGAAGATAGGCCACCTAGTGGAACTGGATGGAGCTAAGGAGAGGCTTCATTTGATGAAAGCAGATCTGCTTGAAGAAGGGTCCTTTGATGCCTCAGTTGAAGGCTGTGATGCTGTTTTTCATACTGCTTCTCCTTTTCTCACCCCTTCCAATGATCCAAAGGTCTCCTTCATACTATCTTGTTTTCTTAACAATTTAGTACAATTTTTATGAATTCATTGTCTTAAATTCTTAATAGTAGCACCTACACAAATGGGATATGAAAAGTGGGAAAAGGGATGCAACATCTGGCCGTTTCATTTTTCATACAAAGGGATGCTTTCATTTACAACCACTTGTGTAATAAAAGAAAAAAAATTAGCCACGACTAAAATTATGTTTTTTTAGTCAGAATTGACATTTTTACCCTTCTCACCTGCACCTTTTACACTATTTCATACCATTAAAGTTTAGGCCATCATACCTCTCTATCCAATACAATAGAATTGAGTCATTTTATTTACATCAGTCTGTATCATTCAAAATCTAGGTCGTCTTACCTCATGGCATACCAATCAGATTAGGTCATTCCATTTCATTAGTTCGTACCGATGATATAATTGATATAAATATAATTTTTAAAAATTAAAAATGGATAAAAATTGTGTGTTTCCTGATGCCAAAACTTTCTCCTCCTCGAGTAATTCCAAATCCTAAAATCAACTCAACCTAGATTTGAATGAGAATTGGATGAATCTTTAAAAAGTCTAAGTGACACAAGTTGTCTGTTAAACATAGCCTGAATTTCGAGATTTCAGCTATTTTATCCTTAAATTGGTCAATCACAAAAGTAGACTAATAAAATAAGGAAATTTTTACCTTAATGATACGAGCTCCACCTTCTAAGGGAATCAAGTAAGGGGAAAGATGAGGGGTAGTTTTTTGTCCAAAACACACTTTTTTTTGTTAGAAATATATTTCCTTCTATTTTAATAGCAAAATATGTTTCTTATTAAGTTGGCTAGTATAAATTTGTATTATCTTATATGACTCTTTCTACCGATTATCACATCTAAATTTCAATGTCCCAAAAATTAGTGTCTACATGATAAATGACCAAAAGTTATTGTTTTATAATTATGATTTTCTCGTCTTTTTATTGTCATAACTATATATATATATATATATATATATATATATATATATATATATATATATATGTATGTATATTAATGGATTTGCAATTCCAAAATCAAGCCTCAAACAAGGTTGGGGCTTCAAAAGTCCAAAACTTCAATTAGCAATTAGCCTATAATTAACCTCTCTTTTGTTTAAATATGAAACAGATCATTTCACATCAACACATGCAACCTATGATTCAAATTCCGGAAACTCTTAATTGTAAAGTTTGAAACTATGAACACAAGACATTCGTGATGGCACTCTATATCCATCATATGTCATCAATTCATACATGGTTTTTGATCAGGCAGAACTGATAGATCCAGCAGTGAAAGGAACAATAAACGTTCTTGCATCATGTGCAAAAGCACCATCTGTTAAAAGGGTAGTTTTGACTTCTTCAGTGGCCTCAGTTTATTTCAATGGCACCACACTCACCCCTGATGTCCTAGTTGACGAGACTTGGTGGTCCGACGAGGACTTCTGCACACGCACTCAGGTCTCAATACTACTTTACGTTGAAGTCGACACTGAATTTGATCGTAACTAAATTATAAAATGATATAATTTGTATCAGCAATGGTATGTGCTTTCAAAGACATTGGCAGAAGAAGCAGCATGGAAGTTTGTAAAAGAGAAAGGTATGGAAATGGTTGTTATAAACCCATCTATGGTAATTGGTCCACTATTGCAACCAACTCTTAACACAAGTTCTGCTTCCATTTTGAAGCTGCTCAAAGGTACATTTTCTCCACTCTCAATTCTTTACATAATCATCGACTCTTATTATTGTGTTGGGAACATGCAAAATTGGTCTTGCAACTCTAGGGGTGTCAATTTGGGCATTCTATGCTATATATCCAGCTGTCTTGATTGTCATGTTTGTATTTCTAATGCAATTTTTTGAGTTTGAATGGAATTTATTCTTTGACAAAAAAAAAAAAAAAATCATACAAGATAATTTTTATAGGCTTTTTAATAAACTTTAGATCAGACTTGGGCTATTTAGGCCTAATATTTGCAATTCAGACCGTCTGGCCTATTTCCACCCCTATGTTTTTCCTGAAAAATTGGAGATTACCGATTTTGGTTGAGACTAGACTACTTTTGACACGCTCCTACATTTATAGGATGGATTTTGCATTAACCTCTTTGTTCTATACTTGAACACCTATAGATTTGGAAAGAAGATTGAAATATAGTTAAATATTGAAGGTTGGTTTTGAAATGCAGGTGCAGAGACGTACAATAACGCTACGTATGGATATGTAAATGTGAAAGATGTTGCAGAAGCACATATACTTGCATTAGAGAATCCCTCTGCTAATGGAAGATACATTATGGCAGAGAGTGTTGCTCACTTCTCTGAGATTGTGGACATATTGCATCACTTGTACCCTACTATTCCACTTCCTCTAAAGTAAGTCTTTACTATCATTATTAACTATTTAATTACTCACATTTGGTATCAGAAATTACATGAAGAATCGTTTTTTATTTTGCTTAACTATTCTCTTGATTCTCACTTAATATCAATCAATGATTTGCATCATGCATGTAGCCATTTCAGGGCAAAACTTGAGTAACTGGACTTTGGATTTAAGTTCTGGAATTTGAAATCTTTAGTATTGAGAGTTTTGTGAACAGCAAGGAATTTAGGATGGAAAACTTGGAATTTTATACTCTGGGAAAATTAGGAAAAAGAGGAGTGTTGTATTATTTTATTGAAAATAAAATATTTTTTTAATTAATCTTGTTATTTTGTGCATAGTTTTACTTAGTTATAAATATCAATTTTAGTCACATGCACGTTAATATAATTAGTTCTTTTTTAACCAAATTTTATAAAATATGTCGAAAATTGACAATAATATGGGATTTACGGGCACTTAAATGTTGTGACACCGTTTTACTTGACTTGAAAAACTATTAGTTCAAAATAATTTTTTTTTACAAATTTCCATATGCAAGTCATTAGAACTGTTACCCTACCCATTGTGGGCGCATGTTAATGTGTCCACCATTGATGTGTCAAAAATCCAACATAAATTTTAAATTCAAATCATAGTATTTAGACATGCATGTGTCTATCGTTGATGTGTCAAAAATCCAACATAAGCTTTAAATTCAAATCACAATATTTAGAGGGTTGAGATCTTTACACATCAGCGGTGAACATTTTAAGTCAAGCCCACGGTGGGTAGAAGAATATTTTTTCACAAGTCATATAGCAAAATGGTGTTACGCCAAGACTAAAAATGAATCTTTTTTCATATTTTACATTAAATTGTTTATTTAAATATAATATCTGAAGTGGGTTTGCAGATGTTGTGACGACAAACCTTTAGTGCCAAAGTTCCAACTGTCAAGAGGAAAAGCAGAAGGGATTGGTGTTGAATTCATTCCCCTCAAAGAAAGCCTTAAAGAAACTGTTGATAGCTTGATTGAGAAAAACTTCTTCACACTCCCACTCCCTTCACCTCACTGAATGCCCCCACCCACTCACTGCGCGCATTGCTTCTGAAAACAAATTTAATCTCATAGACTTGAGTTTAACTTTGTCTCAATTCCATATGTGTAGGATATGGAAACTAAACTAGCACATATATATAGCTAGTATTCGTTAAATACAATTCTCCTAAATTTGTGTGATTGTGTGCATTTACATGCAGCATATATATCAGGTGGGTTGCTTGATCTTAGTTGGATTTGAGCATGCTTTCTAATGGAATGATTTTAGGAAATCATAGCTTGATTGAAACTTGACTTGCCCTTACTTTTGGTTGTTATGTTCTACTTCAAGCAATTAATTACAGGGAAAATTGTAAATTTAGAACAATAACTTTAGGTTATTCATCATTTAAGGACATTATCTTTTCGACCTTTGAAATTGAAACACTCTCTTTAAAAAATGGGCGAATTTAGGACAACCCGAAATCAACGAACTTCGGGCTAATTCACATTTGAAAGTCACATGCCTCTGCTAATTCAGGCTTGTTGCTGATGTGGCTTTTTTTTAATTCGATTTTTAATGCCACCTCAGTAAATAAAAATCCACATAATTAAATTAAATAATACAAATCAAAACACATTTATTAGTTAAAATAAAATAATGCACTTTGAATTAAATAATACAAGTTCATGTCAAAAATTATTTCTAAAATATTAAAAAATATTTTTAAGATATTATTATCCAATAATAATAATAATTACAATAATTATAATAATTATAACAAATATTAAAAAAATTCTAAATTCATTCTAAAAATCTGAAAATTTGTCTTGTAATTATCTTTTACTATAAAAATTTAATAAATTATATTTGTTAATATCATATTATCATTAATATATAATTATTAAAATAAAATAATGCACTTCAAATTAAATAATACAAGTTCAGGTTAAAAATTATTACTACTATATTAAAAAATATTTTTAAGATATTATTATCAAATAATATTAATTAAAATAAATATAATAAATATAAAAAAATTATAAATTCATTTTTAAAAATCTGAAAAAAATTTGTCTTCTAATTAATTTTTACTATAAAAAACTGAATAAATTATATTTGTTAATAGAAATATTATCATTAATATATAATTGTACAACAAAAATCACAAATCAAAATAGTAATTTAATAAAAGAGTAGAGATTAAATGAGTGATTTTATAATATGAATCATGAAAAATTATTTTTTGGCCAGAATAAACATTGTCTTTACACGAAAAAAAAAATCAAATAAAAAAATTGGAAAAAGAAATGGAATGAGGTTGTTTATCATCTCCATCTTCACGCAGTTTCCGACCACCGCCGCCGCATTCAATGGCGGATATAAGGGGGAGTCGCCTCCCCAAAATTTTTGGCAAAAAATACTTATTATATTATATATCATATATTTTCTTATATCCCAAAATATTAGGAATGCAGGAGGATATGTATTAGTGATTTAGGGGTGAGAACCAGCTGGCCCACCAGTTACCACAATCCACATTGCCACATTCAAACCATTAGTTGGTTTGATGAAATATATATAATAATAAAAAACAAGGCAATTGAAATTAATAAGGTAATCCAGCACGCCTGATTACCTTGAGAATTGGAATCGGTTCTTCTCTCATTTTTCAAACCCAACTCCAAATTCCCATTTTCAAAATCAGAATAATTCACTTCAAGAACTTATGCATTTGTTCCTCAACTGAATTAGAGCTTAGAAGAAAAATTACCGTAAATTGGCGGATCCAAGATTAGCGTAATCAGTGATGGTGACTGGTGAGTTAGATTTATTTATTCTTGACCTAGTTTAATTAAATCTTGTCTTTTATACATTAATTTGAAGATTTTGTTCAATTGTATGAATTGACTTTAAATTTCATTTCAATTTTCAAGTTGTTGATCAAATCAAGTAAAATCAAAAATCAAAAAATTGATTCTTTTTTCAAAAAGAAGAATGCTCAATCTTATACTTCTCCACCAAATATCGAAGAAGCTAGACAAATAATTTTGAATCTTCAACCAATGATACCGAACCTCCAACCAAAGTTCCTCAAACCGCATCTCTCATTCATCGGGCGTTGCTCCGACAATCGCAACATGACCTCCACCATCACAAGCAGCACCGCGTTGATCTCTTCCAAATACCGCTCCTTCGCCCGTCGCTCATCTCCATCTCCAGCTTCGTCGACAACCGCCGCTACAATATTTCCAACCACCCTACAACTATTCTTCCACTGTCGTGAGCCGTCGAACACTCACCTCCAACAAAAACACCAGCCACCACCGCGAGGGTAATATATCCGCCGCCCACCGCCACTGCACCACTCTCCCAACTCCATCTCCAAATCTCCATCTTTTGTGGGCTAAGGGTTCTAGTGAGGCCTTAAGATAAGAGTTTCAACGACAAGAGCCACCCCTCTTTTCCTCCGCCACCACCTTCGATCCCCTTCTCCCTCTCCATCAAAACTTTATTAAATTACTATTTTGATTTTTTAGTTTTTTGTTAAAAAATATTATCAATTGAGCCCTAATCTTTCTAGTCTCATCTTAGGGAGGATTCGCCATGTCTGACTTGAAGATAGCTTCGAGAATGCGGATTTGCTCCGGTCTGGGGTTTCATCTGGCTTTTGGCTCAAGAGTTCTCTCTTCACATCCTTGCCCTAGAATTTCATCACATCAAAATGCAATTTTGGATCAGAATTGGTTGAGATTCATGAATTGTTGAATTTTGAAAAGAAGAAGAATGATTTGGGTTCTTTTTAATTTAGGGTTTTTAAGGAATTTTTTTTAATGATGTAGCATTTTATTTTAATTTAATTGTATTATTTAATTTAATTATGTGGCTTTTTATTTATTGATGTGACATTTAAAAATCGAATTAACTTATTCAATAAAAGTCATTCAGGAGAGCTCGAATTAGCAGAGGCACATGACTTTCTCGTGCAAATTAGCCCGAAATTCATCGATTTGTGTTGATTTGTCCTAAATTTATCCATTTTTTAAAGATAGTGTCTCAATTTCAAAGTTCGAAAAGATAATGTACCTAAATGGTGAATAACCTAAAGTTACTGTCCTAAATTTATAATTTTCTCTTAACTATATTATGGCATATTCCAGTGGTGAAGTCATTCCCTCAAAACTTAATCAAAATGCATATTTCTTATGTTAAAATATTCTCCTCTTTGAGTCAATGTAAAACCTCAAAATAATTACCAAATTCAATTCAAGTTCGATTCGATGGAGATTCTAATTAAATTTTCAAAAGGCCAAAAAATAGGGAGGCATGAACAGTCCATTTCCAATATTATCGAGAAATTAGGGATTTGGTGCCCTGCTCTAAATAAGCCCAAATTAAAAAGTTAATACCCAAATTAGATTTCAAACATTGATAAGTTATAGTATCATGAAATAATGAGACCCAAAAGGTTAATGTTATAAAATAGAAATGTTGCATATTATTGTCATAGACTTGGCTATTATGCATGGAATTGTGGTGATCACTAGAGCTTTCGAAGAAATTAAAGGCTAATATTGTTTGATAACCAAGTTGAAACTAAAGAGTACTCTTTTTCTAACAATTAAAGAAGAAAAGGATGTTCACACTACGTGGTATCTAAACAATGGTGCAACCAATCACATGTGGATACAAAGGGAAATTTGTGGATCTTAGTGAGAAGGTGAAAGGAAATGATAGACTCATCAAAAAATACACGTTGAAGGGAAAGATACCATCCTTATCTCATCTTTTTTATGGTAATCAACCATAAAAGTAATGTCAATTAATGACTTCGGGTAGTCCACTAGTGTCTTCTCCAAATTAAGGTCACAATCAATGGCATGTAGTGAGGTTTAATTCTATATATTTTTATCATTAAAGAAACTATGCAATTAGTATGATAACTTACTTTTGATATAAAAATAGAACTAGTATAAGTCTCGTGCGATGCACGGATATATAAATTTCACTATTTATATATTTTAATATGAAAATATTGAACACGAAAAATAATAAAATTTTTTGGAGAATTTCAGTCTGATTTGTTACTTCTGTGACTCACAACCATAAAATCTAAATATTTCGAGTTTGATGTGAAAATTTTAATTTACAAAAAAAAAAATTAAGTTCTCATAATATTTCAATCTCATTTGGTATATCAGTGTCCGTGTGATGTATGGACAAATAAATTTGAAGTGTTGGTAATTTTTTGATATAAAAATGTTTTCATGAAACATAATATAATTCTTCAGAGTGTTTTCAATTTAATCTACTACCCATATAATTTACGAATTTAAATATTTTTTATTTTCATCATACGTTATCGTCACTATTGGCCTGAAACAAACTTATGCAAATTTATGTTCAATAATTTATTCATAATGAGTATAAAATGGTGATATTATTTAGCATTATAATCAAGTCTTGATAATATTACAACCTCATTTGGTATTTATATGATGTAGTGAATAAATTTCACGTGTTAATAATTTTTTGATATAAAAATGATGATCATGAAAAATCATATAGTTTTTCAAAGTTATTTCAATTTAATCTACTACTCATGTAATTAATCTAAATATTTATTATTTTCATCATATGTAGTTTAACTATTTTAGTACTTATTTTTGTCACAATTGGCCTAGAAAATACTTGTACAAATATATGTTCAACAACTTATTCATAATTAATGAGCTTAAAATATTGATATTATTGTATATTACCCCAAAATAAAATTTCTAAATTTAACATACCATCAAAAAATTTATATAATTATTTTTTTCAGATGTCTTAAAATCAAAATTTATCTATTAGAAAAATCATATTGGATGGTAAACATTTCAAAATTTGATAAATTTAAAACCATGAAACTATATTACAACATAAACTAAATATATTTTATCATTGTTCTGTGAACTTCATGCTACCATGATAGTGAAATTTCAAATTTTTATTTACTTTTTAATCAAGGAGGAAACATTATTTATTCTTACAACAAAAAAAATGATAAATTCGCTAATTCTTTCGTGGATATATAAAATGATTTAGATTAAGGTACAAATTTTTATTTACAACTTTTCATGACATGATATTATTACCATACATACACAAATCATACTAACTTTATAACATATCAAATACGATCATATTTTTTTCCTCAGTTTTCATATATATACAAAATGATTTTCACACCATGAATATACATAAATTATGAAAAACTAAATATTTACAATTTATAAATTTATAAAATAATAAATATTTGTATTTCTACTTTAAAAAGTAAAAATGAGGTTAGTTGGTTTTTATATAGATGACAATGAAATTTCATAATAAAAATTTCAAAGTATTTAAAATATATATGTAAAAATTCTTCATCTACGTATTATCACTCTTATAAATAGTATCGACTATCTATTTTTCATGATTAATAATGAAGATATATTTATATAATTTAGCATTACGAAATAGAACATATTTTTTATTATTTTTTATAAGTATAAGTATAAATGATATGTTTTTTAATCATTTTTTATACTTAATTTGTAGTTTTTAATAGAAAGTATATGAATTCATAAATTTTATACTTCCTAAATGTTATTGTGTGCAACAATATATCATATGTATATTTTTTTATTATATTCAAGATATATTACAATAGAAGATAATATTATATAAACACTATGTTATATTATTAACATTGTTACATAGAAGATATATAAAAAATTGGAGTATTGTATACGACATATTTGTCAAATAAAATTGTGTGATGTTTATAATAATTTTACAATACATATTTCGTATATAGTAAATAAAAATAGTTAATTTATGTTGTTTTATATATGTTGGTTGACTTGATTAATAACTCACCTCTTGGCCTTCGACCCCCTCAGTTACTACGAACGCCCCGATAATGCAATGATATATTTATTAAGGTGGTATATGTGTATGTGAGGTACAACATTAGAGATAAAAAAAAATACTTTCATGATCTATAGTTCTTCAAATCTGATCATGTTATTTTTATTTATTCAACAAACATATATTTAATCTTTGATTATATCAACAATTAAAAAAATTATTAGATGAGATCATATTAACATTCATATACCATATATAGATAATAATTTCCAAAATTTTGTCAATATTATAAATGATATTATTACCATATATATAACATTATAAATCATGTTCAATACAATAAAATTAATAATTAATAATTTATACATTATGAAATAATATGTATTTCTATTTTTGGAAGGTGGAAATGGGCAAGAAAATTTTGACATTTCTATTTTGAGGGGTAATTGTTATTATATATACTAGTATGGATCCCGTGCGATGCACGGATAAATTATTTACGAAGGATAATTTCGATAAATGATGATCTCAACTTCAAATAGTGTAAAATGATTTTGATCTTAAAATGTTTTTTGATGACACTTGTTTTTATTTTATTTTTTTGGATAAAGATTCATGAACGATTGAATGACACGATACTTCATTTACATATATTCCATTTGAATAGAGATTTATAAAAGTGATACAAAATCATTTTGATGTTATGATTTTTGTAGAATACTTTTTGGTTAATATAAAAAAACCTGGTTAGATTATGTTATTTTTTTTCATTTTACAACCTAGACGTTTTTATTTTTCAGATTGCACACACAAATTTTTAAATTGCAATCTATGATCATTTATAATTACTTTTGCCGTCAAAATCGAATTTGATCAATGCCTAATTTTATTTTATTTTATTCAAAAGGATGATTTCAACTTCGAAGAGCGTAAAATGATTTTGATCTTAAACTGTTTTTTGATGAGACTTGTTTTTCACCTTTTTTCGGATAAAGATTTATGAACGATTGAATGACATGATGCTTCATTTACATAGATTCCATTTGAATAAAGATTTATAAAAGTGATATAGAATCATTTTGATGTAATTAAGATTTTTTTGTTAATATAAAAAACCTCGTTAAATTATGATACTTTTTTTCATTTTACAACCTAAACTTTTTTATTATTCAGATTGGATCCACAATTTTTGAAATTGCAACCTATGGTCATTTTCTGATCACTTTTCCGGTAAAAATCGAATTTAATCGATGTCTAATTTTTTTAACCAAAATACATTAAACATACACTAAAACACTACACATATCAAATCAAACAAAAGTCTCAAATCAACTTTTTATTTTCATTCGATTCAAGATCATTTTGTGAAATAAAAGAAAATTTTTAATTTTGGCTGCAATAAAACAAAATCTTGGAATTGCATTTGAATTATTGAATGTGATGTAGACACAATTCTAAACACACAAATTTGTTCATAAGACAAAGAACTATAAAATTTAAAAAAAATTCCAAATATGGCCATTTGTTCATCCACTTAGAAATTCATCCAAATCATTTTCACTTGTCTTTAATCTAATATTTTAAGGAGTCGTTGTTTCATCTTTCAATTCTAACGGTCTTTAAATAAAAAAGAAAATTAATATATTAATCTGAAAATGATTTTTATTCAAATAAAACTTAAAAAAAATGTTAACAATCATCACACCTAAGATATTTCAATGATGAAATAGTGTTCCCAATTACATCAATAACATGGAATCAACCCTTAACCATTTACAAAAATTAAAATGATCTTTATCATCCGAAAAAATTATTATGCAAAACAAATAAAAGATCTCTAAAAATAGTATATAATTATATTTAACTTAAAAAAAACTCAATATTAAAAATCTCGCTTAGTTATATAGTTATATGTACCATCTTGGAATTGTTCACCATATTTGAAATAAAATACATTTCACCTTCACACTTCAATATACAACTTCTTATGACAATTCTGCAACTCTCAATAAAATAGCAATACTACAAAACATTTGATACCTTCCAAACTAAAATAAGAAATTAATTAAGTTATAATATATTAAAACCAATACGAAACATTTATTATAAGATAAAGTGTCACGCCCCAAAATCTTTCATACAAATTATCAGAGTTTTCTCTTTGGGCGTGAGGAAAGAAGGGGAAAAAGACGTGCATGAAATAAAACAGAAATCCTTTGAAAGGGATGGGAGACGATTTTACAAATACAAAACCCTCGGCGTCTAGCCGAATTAAAACCTTTAAAACATAGCAGCGGAACATCATCAGGATCCATAAAGAGGAAGATAAGAATTTATCTTTTACAAACGTGAATTATTAAAACAACGTTTCAACATGAAGTTTTGAAAGCACAAAAGGAAAACTGGATATGGCACCGTCCCTCTCTATGCATCTTGACTTCCTTCATCTCCTGTAATGTGAGTACAGGTGGGGGGTGAGTGCGTTGAATACACTCGTGGAAATAAAATTCAAGTCTTATCACATGTTAATCACAGCACATAACCCAAGACACATAAGCCTCGACCAATTCATAACGATCAATAGCATTCTAATAATATCCAGTTTACATGCATACGTTCGTTACCCTCATCATGTGTTAATGTCACGCCCCAAAATCTTTCATACAAATTATCAGAGTTTTCTCTTTGGCGTGAAGAAAGAAGGGGAAAAAGACGTGCATGAAATAAAATAGAAACATTTGAAAATAGAAAGGAGACGATTTTACAAAATATAAATCCCCGACGTTAAGCCGAAATAAAACATTTAATATACCAGCGGAAGAAACATCAGGATCCGTCATCCCAAAATCAACACAAGATTGTACTTTACAAAACGAGTTTTACAGAATCATTATTTAATTGTTATGACCCAACAAACTTAAAATACAACAGCCTAGATAGAGCACCATCATCCCTCTCTCCAAGGATCACCCTGCTCGCCATCACCTGTAACGTGAGTTACAGAATAGGGGGTGAGTGTGTGGAATACACTCGTGGGGATGAAATCCACCTCTTATAACATTTGATGGATAAATGAAACAGAATATACCAAATTGGCACCTAGTCACAACACGTAAAATGCACAGCACTTAATTCATAACCCAACCTCAGGTGCGGGTATTCCCCGACTTACCCCTACAAATCTCAGGTACGGGAATCACCCGACCCTACTCAGCTCAGGTACGGGAATCACCCGACCCTACATATCTCAGGTACGGGAATCACCCGACCCTACTCAGCTCAGGTACGGGAATCACCCGACCCTACATATCTCAGGTACGAACATCACCCGACCCTACGGAATCTCAGGTACAGGCATCACCTGACCCTACAACATCTCGGGTACGGGTATCTCCCGACCCTACGGAATCTCAAGTGCGGGCATCTCCCGACCCTACATAGGAATGAATGTGGACCCACGTCCTTTCACAGTATGACATGTACATGTAATCATAGCATATAATCACAGCATTTAGTATTCCGCCAATCATGCAGTAAGTAGGGAAAACTGTAACAGATAAAGAGATAGAAATTACCCCCACCTTGTTCGGTGGTTACCACGTGAGTAGCTAAAACCGAAAGTCTGATAATCCAACACCTCACAGCTTAGTCCAACAAGTAGCCTACATAAGTTATATCGTTTCTTAGATCCTTAATAACGTATAATTAAAGCTGTAAAGGGTTCCGGCGGAAAAACGTTCGTTAACGATACGACGGGTCGAAAATACGGCATTACGTGCTCCGGGGCTCGCGAGCACCCGGCGTCGGGCGAAAACGAACCCGACGGCTCGCGCATCACCCGGCAGCTGCCAAGTTTCCTCAGCCACCCGGTCCCCGTCGCCCGCGCACGCTGGACCCCCGGCGCTCGCACCCACGCGCACCCGGCACCCGGCGCACACCCGGCACCCGGCACGCACCCGACGCACACCCGACACCCGGCGCGCACCCGGCACGTACCCGACGCCCGACCCGACGCACAACCCGGCGCGCGCCCGACGCCCGACCCGACGCACAACCCGGCACGCACCCGACACCCGGCACACCACCACCAACACCACTGCTAGCGGCGGTGGGTTGTCAAAGAAAGAGAACTTACGTGTTCGCGTCGCGAGCGTCGCTCGAGTCGTCGGCTTTGAAAACGTATAAGTTTTGAAAATTATGAGCCCCTATTTATAGATTTTGGAATTTACCTTTTTACCGTTGAAAAGTTACTGTTTACCAAAAATATCTCAATTTACCTTTCATTAAAATATTATTTTTATTTTTACCTTTTATTAAAATTTTACCCTTTCATTCGTTAGTTGAACTACGGGTCTCCGATTAACCTCTAGTTTGTTTCTATTTTCTCGTATTTCCGATATGAATCTCTTGGTAAAATCATATTCTAGGTTCCATGTCACGAAAAATATACCCATCTAAAACTAAAACCGGCGTTAGCCAAGTATCTGAAACGCACGTACTAAATTAAACAGTCAAAACATACGCACATAATTATTAAGTCGGGGTTCAAATATTTAATTATTCAACTATGCTCATTTTGATCCGGGGTGCTACAGTTAAATACAGAAAACATAGAGTCATTAGGGTTTAGAAGTTACCCCCACCTCGTATAGTGATTACCGCGTGAGTAGATAGAACAATACGTCCAACAACCCAACACTTCCAAGATTAGTCCAACAAGTAGCCTACACGTTTACGGTGTTTCTTAGATTTTAAATACAGTATAATTAAAGTTGTAAAGGGTCCCGGTGGAAAAACGTTTGTTAATGATACGACGGATCGAAAATACGGCATCACGTGCGCCGGGGCACGCGAGCACCCGGTGTCGGGCGAAAAAGAATCCCGACGGCTCGCGCATTACCCGGCAGCTGTTGAGTTTCCTCAGCCACCCGGTCCCCATCGCCGCGCTCGCGCCCGCACAGCGTGCGCACCCGGCTCCCGACCCGACGCACACCCCGACGCGCACACCCGGCATCCGACCCGACGCGCACCCCAGCATCCGACCCGACGCACACCCCGATGCGCACCCCGACACCCGACCCGACGCACACCCCGTCGCACACCCCGACACCCGACCCGACGCACACCGCCACCAGCTCCACTGCTGGCCAGCGGCGGCGGCGACGGTGGCGATGACTGCGGCGGCGGCGGTACGGCGAAAACTAAAAACGTTAAGTAAAAGAAAAGAAAGAGAACTTACGTGTTCGCGTCGCGAGCGTCGCTCGGGTCGTTGACTTTGAAAACGTATAAGTTTTGAAAATTATGAGCCCCTATTTATAGATTTTGGAAATTTCCTTTTTACCGTTGAAAAGTTACCAATTACCAAAAATATCTTAATTTACCTTTCATTAAAATATTATTTTTATTTTTACCTTTTATCAAAATTTTATCATTTCCTTCGTCAGTTGAACTACGGGTCTCTGATTGACCCCTAGTTTGTTTCTATTTTCTCGTATTTCCGATACGAATCTCTTGGTAAAATCATATTCTAGGTTCCATATCACGAAAAATATACCCATCTAAAACTAAAACCGGCGTTAACCAAGTATCTGAAACACACGTACTAAATTAAACAGTGAAAACATACGCACATAATTATTAAGTCGGGGTTCAAATATTTAATTATTCAATTATGCTCATTTTGATCCGGCGTGCTACATCCCTTACCCCTTAAAATAATTTCATCCTCGAAATTGAGCGCGTACTTAGAAAGATAAACAAACGTATACCTAGGAACGGTATGTCAGGGTACTTTCTCAAAATCTCATCCCCCTATTCCCGTGTCGCGTCGTTCTTTCCATTTCTTGTCAAGGAACTTGCAAGCCTTTCTTATATGGCTAAGCTCGATGTTCAGAACTTTGATCAGTCCTGAGCTTCTCCAATTCCTTCTCAAACCTTCCAAACCGAACCGCACTTTTGCTTCTCACCTTTTCCAAGATTAATACCACAAACCAAGGATCATCCAAGGTGCATTCTTGACTCCTCCCTTTCCAATTTCTGATAAGAAGACGGAATCTTGTCCTTCCCAATGGGATACTAACTTCTAGAGTTTCAGCGACTACCCTAACGTTCCCATGCTTCAACAGATCTGGTGTTATAACATACCATAAGTGAAGAAAAATCAGCACAAATCACGAGGAAAGGAAAGACGTGGATTCCATCGATTAGTAAAAGTCAAACTGGTATCCTATATATATAAGCAAAAGATGGGCCGATCATACATAATACAAAAGATCATGTACA
Organism: Scutellaria galericulata; assembly: GCA_946896805.1. Lineage (NCBI taxonomy): Eukaryota > Viridiplantae > Streptophyta > Magnoliopsida > Lamiales > Lamiaceae > Scutellaria > Scutellaria galericulata. The sequence continues at coordinate 12,622,956 of OX335792.1, forward strand.
CTACTACAAGATAAAAGCCACCACTTATCTATTTACATATATAATACTAAAAGTTCATTGTTCGTAATCTATTTATCGGCAGCTTTTGTGTGATTGAGGTGTAGGCCTGAGCCCTGCCTACCTCTGGCCTCAGCCCCTGTTTGGGTTTCTTAACTTCCAACAGTTAGCTGCAATGTGCCCAGGTCTTCCACACTTGTAGCAGTTCTGTGTTCCTTGCTGGCATGGTCCCATGTGAATTTTCCCACATCTGATACATGGGTTTCCCGGCTTGGGAGTGGGGAGAAGTGGAATATTGTTAGTCCTTTGAAATTCGTTTTGATTGAAGCTCCGACTTGGTTCGGTCCACTTCCTTTTCCCAAGTGTCTCATCAACCTTCTCGGAAGGTTCAACATCCAAACGTAGACGAGAGGAAATCTCTTGGGCTCTCTCTACGACGTTGGCATAGGTCATTTTTCCCTACCCTGCCAGAATAGAACTGATCTCTGATCGAAGACCCTTCTCAAAACGTCGGGCCTTCTTGTCATCAGTGCCAACCATGTGAGTTGCGTATCTGCTCAATTGATTAAACTTCCGCTCGTACTCTCCCACCATTGCGATTCCTTGATGGAGGTGTAAGAACTCTGTTTCCTTCTAATCGCGGTAACATTGTGGTATGAAGTGTTGTGCGACCACTTCTTTGAAGGCCTCCCACGTCATAGCTTCCCTCTGGTCCGGCATCATGGTCCTCTCATAAGAATCCCACCAGTGACCAGCCTCTTTCGTGAGCTGAAATACTGCGCACGAGATCTTTTGTTCTTTCGTGCAGATTAAGTGTCCAAACAAGCGATCCAGCGACCTTAGCCACTCTTCGGCGTCAGCTGGTTCGCCCTTTTCATTGAACATCGGCGGGTTGAATCGTCGGAACTGTTCGTAAATCAGATTTGGATCAGTCTTCGCTGGTTGTGGGTTGGCTCGGGTTGCCTCGAAATGCTGAGCTAAACCCCTTAGAACAGACACCAGGTCTCCTTCACTCGTATTCTCTTGCTCGGGTTGATCTACAACTGGGGTTTGATCTCTTCGTGGTCTTCCTCTCGACATAATTCTAAAAAGAACATACAAAATCTAACCCTTATAAACTACCCCATGTAACTCAACAATATATATAACAATAGATAAACAAGTAGCAGATACGTGGTACAGATACACATCATCTTATTAAATTCCATAACCTGGGAGAGAAGCGTATAGAGAGAGGTGGTGCTTATCCGTTTCTTTTCGAAAAGATTTTCACGTTTCAAACATGTTTGAAAAACAAAGCGAGTTTGAGCATAGCCCTACAAAGGGTAGAACTAGGCTCTGATACCATCTGTCACGCCCTAAAATCTTTCATACAAATTATCAGAGTTTTCTCTTTGGGCGTGAGGAAAGAAGGGGAAAAAGACGTGCATGAAATAAAACAGAAATCCTTTGAAAGGGATGGGAGACGATTTTACAAATACAAAACCCTCGTCGTCTAGCCGAATTAAAACCTTTAAAACATAGCAGCGGAACATCATCAGGATCCATAAAGAGGAAGATAAGAATTTATCTTTTACAATCGTGAATTATTAAAACAACGTTTCAACATGAAGTTCTGAAAGCACAAAGGGAAAACTGGATATGGCACCGTCCCTCTTTATGCATCTTGACTTCCTTCATCTCCTGTAGTGTGAGTACAGGTGGGGGGTGAGTGCGTTGAATACACTCGTGGAAATAAAATTCAAGTCTTATCACATGTTAAGCAGTTTAAATAAACAACACATATACAAGTTCAGCAATTAAACCCAACACTTAATTTCCAATAGGTGCGGGTGTATCCCGTCTTACCCTATATGCATGAAGAAAGGTGGTAAGAGACAGTTATTATAGAATAAAGGGGGTAAGAGACAGTTATCATAGAAGAAAGGAGGTAAGAGACAGCTTATAGAAGAATTGAGGTAAGAGACAGTTTATAGAAGATATGAGGTAAGAGACAGTTTATAGAAGATGAGGTAAGAGACAGTTTATAGAAATAAGGTAAAAGACAGTTTATAATATGACACGTCATTTAGTATTCCACAAAACATGTATCAGATAGGGAAAACCGTAATCAGATACAGAGTTAGAAATTACCCCACCGAACACATCATATAATCACAGCACATAACCCAAGACACATAAGCCTCGACCAATTCATAACGATCAATAGCATTCTAATAATATCCAGTTTACATGCATACGTTCGTTACCCTCATCATGTGTTAAATACAGAAAACATAAAGTCATTAGGGTTTAGAAATTACCCCCACCTCGTATAGTGGTTACCGCATGAGTAGATAGAATAGTACGTCCAACAACCCAACACTTCCAAGATTAGTCTAACAAGTAGCTTACACGTTTACGATGTTTCTTAGATTTTAAATACAGTATAATTAAAGCTGTAAAGGGTCCCGTCGGAAAAATGTTTGTTAATGATACGACGGATCGAAAATACGGCATCACGTGCGCCGGGGCACGCGAGCACCCGGCGTACCCGGCAGCTGTCGAGTTTTCTCAGCCACCCGGTCCCCGTCGCCGCGCGCGCTAGATCCCCGGCACGCGCGCGCGCCCGCACAGCGTGCGCACCCGGCTCCCGACCCGACGCACACCTCGACGCGCACCCCGAAGCGCACCCCGACGCGCACACCCGGCATCCGACCCGACGCGCACCCCGACACCCGACCCGACGCACACCCCGACACCCGACCCGACGCACACCACCACCAGCTCCACTGCTGGCCAGCGGCGACGGCGGAAAATAAAAACGTTAAGTAAAAGAAAAGAAAGAGAACTTACGTGTTCGCGTCGCGAGCGTCGCTCGGGTCGTTGACTTTGAAAACGTATAAGTTTTGAAAATTGTGAGCCCCTATTTATAGATTTTGGAAATTACCTTTTTACCGTTGAAAAGTTACCATTTACCAAAAATATCTTAATTTACCTTTCATTAAAATATTATTTTTATTTTTACCTTTTATCAAAATTTTACCCTTTCCTTCGTCAGTTGAACTACGGGTCTCCGATTGACCCCTAGTTTGTTTCTATTTTCTCGTATTTCCGATACGAATCTCTTGGTAAAATCATATTCTAGGTTCCATATCACGAAAAATATACCCATCTAAAACTAAAACCGGCGTTAACCAAGTATCTGAAACACACGTACTAAATTAAACAGTGAAAACATATGCACATAATTATTAAGTCGGGGTTCAAATATTTAATTATTCAATTATGCTCATTTTGATCCGGGGTCCTACATAAAGAAAAGTAAACTCTTGCTATGAACATCAACAACACCATCACAAAATTGTTCGGTTAACAACAGTGAATGAATACATGAGTCAGCATAGTGAAGTACGATTTAAAAAATAAATAGAATGATATACTAAAAAAAAAATTCTTGACGGACGTAGGATATCGATGTGTGATTGTGTAGAAACCATTCTACAAAGTATTTATAGATGGAACAAATGAGAATCCTAAATTTGAAATTGAATTATGCGGATCCATTTTTTCCAAATATAAGGATAAAATCATATTTATGTTAAATTTTGAAATATCAAAATCAAAACATGCAAGATAAAAAAAAATTGTTCTGATTGATTAATTATTAATGATGAATTAATTGCGTGTGTGCGTGTAATCAGACTTATATAAGGCAAGTGTATATATATAAACATAGATACTTGAATGAAATTATAAAATATATATCAAATGTTGTATCCATTTTCTCTAAATTGATTTTAGGTCCATATTTAAACAAATCATAATTAATAGCATATTAGTTATATATAACTAAAAAACTTATCACGTTATTGCTCCAAATCTGCTTCAATGCCGGATTGTGTTTGAGATCAAAAGGATCAAACACTATATCATATTTTCCATCCATATATATAGTGATTTGTTTTTATACCATATATATTCACTATTCAAAATCAATATTTTTGGAAATTCTTAATAAATTCAATTGATATTATAAAAAAAATAAAAATATAAGATTTAATGAATTTTCTATTATTAGGAAGTGAAAATGAGCGGGAAAACTATTGGTATTTCTATTTTTAGGGGTAATTGTTATTATAGATATATAGATATACATATATATATGTATATATATATATATATTTGTCAAAGAAATAAAATATTTGGATTCTGATCGCTAAATTGTACTTAAATCTTCAATTCATCAAGATAAAAAAAATCTCTTGATTTATAGTAACAAAATCGAATTTGAAGAATTTTTCTTCATATAAATTCAAATCAATAGTTTTCATGGAACACTTTCCATATTCCAATGTAATTTAATTTAAAAAACAAAAGAGAGAGAATATTTAGCTTGAATCATAACTTCCTTCCTTTTTTATTTTCTCATTATCAAAACAATGCAATTTCATTACTTTGGTAAATATAAATATACAAAAAAAATGTTTCATAGTGAATTAATTAATTTTACGAAATTGAAATTACCAAATATTTAACATATCAAATATGTTAATTTTTTTACTGCTCAAATTGATCCATACAAAATTGATTTATATATATATATATTATTCTATAATTGAATTTAAAGTAGTAATATTGGATTTTACTTATATATATATATTTTACTTATATATATATATATAAGTAAAATCCAATATTACTACTTTAAAGTGAATTATAGAATAATAAATAATTGTATTTCTTCTTTTAGCAAGTGAAAGAAATACCATATATAAATCATGTTTAATATAGATAGTAATAAATTTTAATTTATAAACTATAAAATAATAAATAATTGTATTTCTATTTTTGGGAGTTGGAAATGGGCGGGAAAATTTTGTCATTTCTATTTTGAGGGGTAGTTGTTATTATATATATATATATATATATATATATATATATATATATATATATAATTCTTCATGCAGATTTGAGATTTGATTGTTATTTTGTTTAAATATGAAAGAAGATTGTTACAGTAGCCTATATTGTTGACCAAATTGATTAAATTATAAGTGTCTCTTTATTTCGTGTAGTTGGGTTAGGTTATAATAAAGTATTCTTTGAATTGTGGTATTAATAAAATTAATTAAGAAGTTGGACCAACTTTCATGTTTCTAGTTTCTGTAAATTTGGGATTTATGCATTTCAATTAGATGGAAGTTGTTGGTTCCAAGTGGTGTCTGAGGTTTAGAGGGAAGTGAATAATCCTTGGTCGATTTTGAAAATCTGTTTAAAACAAACTGTTCTGCAAGTTACTTGAACTTGCAGCGTCAGTCAGTTACTGCTTACAGCACTAGGATGCAGTGCTATACGTTGTAACTTAGAGTCTTATACGCAGCGGAAAAATAAAGGTTTTAAGACACAAGATTGGTTTTCTCAAATATGATCCTTTTCAAAACGTTTTATGCTTATGACAGAGATAGATATAAAAGATAAAGTGCAGATAAGAAAGCGATAAAACACTTATGGCTTATAGCGGTTCGAAGGTGGTGTAACCCTTCTACGTCCACTCTACTGCTACCTCGAGCAGGAACTTCATTAAACAAGATTGATTTACAGGATACTCCTAACAATCTATCAACTTAGAAAGTTAAACACCTACTAGAGTCCAGCGTACACACAACAACTGCAAACTCTAAAGCAAACCCACACAGGGTTCCAAACTCCCACACAGGGAAGCTGCCTAAAACTTAGACAACTATACAAACAACAATGATCTCTCCTATCAACTGTTCTACACCTAAAACAACCTAAGCACACAGCAACAAAGTTAAAAAGAAAATAAATCTTCAACTGGTGAGAAGCAGTCTTGATCTCTGAAAGCTCATTTTGTTGTTGTAGACTGCTCCTAGAAGGTTGAGTGGCTGAACATGTGAAAGCTTGAAGAGCTTTGGATGATATGTGAATTTCCTCTCGACTTTGTCCAATAATTTCTTCAATCAGCCACACCTTCTATTTATAGATCTTGAGAGATTTATCCGTTGAGAGATATCTCCCATTTTGAAATTAAGAGTACTTGATCAAAGGCATGGCTCGCATTTAATGTGACTTGACTTTTCTTTCTGAAGCATTTAATGCGACTTGACTTTTCTTTATGGAGCATTCAATGCGGTGGTAGCGACTTGCAGCTTTCTGCAGCGCGTCAATCCACGTGGCGTCTTGGCATTGGCTCCATGTCTGCAACTTTGATCTTCTCTGGAATGGCTCTATTTATACTTGCTTGGATCTTCGTTCCTCGTACTGCATTTATCCTTCCTCGGATTGTAGGATACTTCTTCAGTTGACTATTTGAGTAGAAAGCTTCGCGTTGTATCCTAGGTCTGCTTGTAGTTGTTTGTCCTTTACTGTGCTGTTGTAACTTAGACCTTCTTGCAGTATCTTCGTACACTACTATTGTATCTTTTCTTGCAGTATGCTGTAACTTTTTCTTGCAGCGATGCTGCATGCCGTTCTTTCTTACTTTGCTGCAATGCTGCAACTGCTTTCTTGCAGCAGCAACTTGCCGCCCTTTCGGAGGAATTCAGCATACGCAGCTTCCTCAGTAACCTCTGCTGTTGTAAACTGGATAGGTTCTTTTGAGCTTGCAGCAGCAGCAACATCAACCTCCTCATGAGGTGTCTCTAGCTGCTTAGCAGTTACCTCAGGTTCTCTTCGAACATCCTCTAAGGGTACTGTCTCAACAGCCGCCCCTTCAGAGGTCTTTCATCCTCAGAGAGTATTGTCTGGACAACAGACTCGCCTGAGGTCTTCAGCAAGGACCCCGTCTCCTCGGCCAGTCTTGTATCCTCAACAGTCTCTGCTGCAAGAATGGGTTTTTGCAGCTCCTATTGGTTTCTTGCAGCAGTTACTTGCTTTCTGAGTTCTTCTTTCAGAACAACTTTCTCACAACCTGCTGACTACTCTTCCAGTATCCTATCTCATTTTTACTAAGGATACTTCTTCTAGCTTGTTGTTCCCTACAACATGCTGATCCTCAGAAGTGTTCTTACTTCTTCTAAGGTTGGTTTTCCTTGTATCTTGGAAAACCATTACATGATCTTTTTCCTTCAGTATCGATAAGCTTGTGATCATGTAATGTGGAAACTAGGTATCAATACCTTAAGCAAACTGTTCTTCTCTTATTGTGTTATTTTTGTTTTTGTCTTATCAAAATAATTACTGAAATATCCCAACAGAAGTCATTTTATTATGAATATATATAATGAAGTCTTTCAATCTATTAAGCTTTAGGAAATTATATTGGTATTTTTAAATTTCCTCCGTTAGATTCTACATTCTGTTATAAAGATAATGATTTCACGGATATTAATTTATTTGTAGGAATGATTGAATGAAGATGAATGAGTCTAGATTTATGTTAATTAATTGTAGGAATCACTACATATTTAACCAATATACACAGTATAAAGATAATGATTAATAACTAATTTTTCAGAGTATGATTAATAATTAATCAAACATTAGTCACCATATTTAATTAATAAGCAGACTTTTGTCTAGCTAACAATTCTATGGAATTGAGTAGGTTAATATTTGTTAATTAATTTCACCAAGTCAACTTATGTAATTTGATGGGTTTTATTTTCAGTTCACTAATTTAGTTCCAGTAGCATATTTGGTTAAGCAAAATATTTGTGAAGTCAAGACTCCGACCTTTCTGCCCATTTAATTAGTTAATGAAATTATTAATTTGAACAGCGTTACGAGTGCATTAGCAATCTAAGGACATTTGAATCATAATTATAATATATATATATATATATATATATAACATTGCTATTAATTATTTCTTTTACTGGCATTTAGAAATGTCATGTTATAATTATAAGGGGTTATTATAAGACTACAGATTTAATATGTAGTAGATTGATAAATTCTGATATCATCAATTAAATTTTGTTTTAGATTTGGTTGAGAAGACTTAGAATACGTTTAAGAATCTTGAGATATTTGTTGGAAGCTTAAGGTAAGTACATCTTTCACCTACAGTATGAGTAGTTTTATTTTATTTGTTTAATGTTGATGCAAAATTTACATGAAAGCTTATTTATGTTTTCTGTGAATATGCTTAAATGATTGGTTAAGTTAAATGTTTTGTGAGTTTTTATTTATGATTTATGTGAATGTGAAGAGATATTTCGTTAAGTGTGGTGATTCCATATGTTTGATTTGGTACAAGATGCAAGTATTTTATTTTTCGGAAAATGAGAAAAGTATTTTGAGATAGAGTATATATGTATATGATTTTATTTTCTATATTTTTTAAGAGATTGATACTGGGCACCGAGACCGCCCACTAGAAAAGTTAAGGGCTCCGAGACCGCCCTATGAGTATTGAGTTGCTCCGTTTGGATTCGGTGGCTAGCTACCTCGGATTCTTCGGAGTTTCACGCATTGGTGTCATGTCTGGGCCCATAGTATATATATTATTTTCAAGTACAAGAGTATATTATTTTTTTTAATAGTGATGTTCTTATTTTCTATTAAGTTGCATAGAAAAATGTTTTGTGAGATAGATGATGTACTTGCTAAGCATGTTTGCTTATAGTATTACCTCATATTGCAGATAAAGGCCAAGGTAATGTGTGATACAAGGAGGTAGCATCGCTAAAGCGTGATTGGTGGTGACGGCCTCGGAATTGGTTTAAAATTTTTATAATTTTCTAAATTTACATGTTAAGAAGACTTTTGATTTGATTTTTGACGAAAATCTTACTCAACTGCTTTGGTTCTTTTTGGATGTTTTAGACCGTTTTAAAACCTTGATATCAGTTGTGCCTTAACCATGGAACATTATCTTAATGGAATGAAGAAGTTGCAACAAAAGTAGCCAGTGAGTGAAAATCAAAATCGTGGAAGTTTTGGAAGTCAAAGACTGCAATGAAGCAACCAGATTTGGAGGGAAAATAATAATAACAAAAGAAAGCACTAGAATCAAAGAACTGGAGGAGTCAAGATAGAAGGAGGTTTATCGCACAAGCAAGCAAAATCTCCTCTGTGTTCTAAGTGTGGAAGAATGCATTTAGGAGTTTGCCGACAGGGAATGAGTGGATGTTACACTTGTGGGATGGAGGGGCATATGTCCAAAAATTACCCTAGGGACAATCGACTGCAACAACCTAGTCAGCATCAGAACAAACCAGCTCAACTATACCAGATGCGAACTGCACTTGAAGGGCCCCACATCAGTCAGGAGAGACTTGAGGCCCCACCAACTCACTTTAGCCAGAGGAGACTTGGGGTCCCACAAATGACGGTTGATGCTCGTGTTTTCTCACTTACAAAAGAGCAAGTAGCTGAGACTTATACAGTAGTCACAAGTCATATACTTATCCTTGATCATCTTGCTACTGTATTGTTGACACTGGAGCTACGCATTCTTTCATATCTAGTCCATTCATAAAGAAGTTAGATGTATCTTTAAATGAGTTAAATAATAATTTCTTAACGACATTACCTTCTGGAGAAGTGATACGTCTACACATTGCTTACGTGTTGTACCAATACACATTGTTGAAAGAGAACTCTTTAGTGACTTAGTAGTACTTGATATGCATGATTATGACCTTATTTTGGGGATGGATTTCTTGAGCAAGTATAGAGCATCCATTGAATGTCGTAAGCGAAAAGTTGTTTTTGAACCTGAAGGTGAGCCTCGTTTCGAAGTCATCGGTAAGCCAAAGAGGAGAACTAAGAAATTTCTATTAGCCTTGAAGTCTCAGAAGATGCTAGCCAGTGGGTGTTCCGATTTCCTAGTCTATCTAGTAGATAAGAAGAAAGAAGAAGGATGAAGTATTGAAGAAATGCCAGTTGTTTGCAACTTTTCTGAAGTATTTCCTGAAGACTTGCCAGGGTTACTACCTAACAGAGAGATTGAGTTTGAGATTGAACTTATTTCGGGTATAAATCCGATCTCGAAAGCACCGTATCGTATGACACCAGTTGAGTTAAGGGAATTACAAGAACAATCGCAAGAGCTCATGAAGAAGGGATTCATTCGGCCTAATCACTTACCATGGGGTGCACCCGTTCTTTTTGTCAAGAAGAATGATGGATCTATGAGGATGTGTATTGACTACCGAGAGCTGAACAAGTTGACTATCAAGAATATGTATCTTTTACCAAGAATTGACAACCTATTTGATCAGTTAAAATAGGCAACCGTTTTCTCCAAAATTGATTTACGGTTGGGTTACCATCATCTAAGAGTTAATGAGGACGATATACCTAAAATAGCTTTTCGAACAAGATATGGGCATTATGAGTTTGTGGTTATGCCTTTTGGACTGACGAATGCCCCAGCAACATTTATGGATCTGATAATTCGGGTTTTCAGAGAATTTCTTGATAAATTCATCATTGTGTTTATTGATGATATACTTATTTACTCGAAATCTCAGGAAGAGCATGTTAAACACGTAGAGATTGTTTTACAAACCCTTCAGAAACATCAGCTGTATGTCAAGTTCACCAAGTGCGAATTTTAGCTTGATCGAGTGGGTTTTCTGGGTTACATTGTATCGAAAGATAGAATCATGTTAGATCCTGCAAAGATTGAAGCAGTTAGCAACTGGAAGCGACCACAAAATGTTGGTGAAATTTGAAGTTTTTTAGGATTAGCAGGATATTATATGAGGTTCGTGGAGGACTTTTCAAAAATCGTCTCGCCTTTAACAACACTAATTAGCAAAGAGAAAAAGTATGAGTGGTTTGACGAGTGTGAGAAGAGTTTTGTTGAGCTAAAGAGGAGGTTGACAAGCGCAACAATTCTGACTATACCACAAGGAGATGAGGTCTTTGATATATATAGTGATGCATCAAAGATGGGTCTTGGAACAGTACTTATGCAAAAAGGAAAGGTGATCGCATATGCTTCGAGATAACTCAAGGATTATGAGAAGAACTACCCTACTCACGACCTAAAGTTGGCAGTGGTTGACTTTGCACTAAAGATTTGGAGGCATTATCTGTATGGAGTTCAATGTAAGATTTACACCGATCATAAGAGCTTGAAGTGCTTCTTTACCCAAAAAGATTTGAATATGAGGCAACATAGGTGGCTCGAGCTAGTTAAGGACTATGATTGTGAGATCTTTTACCATCCGGGGAAAGCAAATAAAGTAGTTGATGCTTTGAGTAGAAAGTCTTGTGCCACATTGATGTCTTTGTCTGAATTGTCTCAACCACTACAAAAAGAAGTGTTAGAATTTAGGATCAAGATCATCTCTGGACAACTCTCTAGCTTAACGTTGGTGCCAACATTGTTCGATGATATACGAAGGAAATAAGAGGGAGACTCGAGTATTCAAAAGATCAAGCATGAAGTACAAGAAGGGAAAATGAGGATTTTACAGTGTCTAACTGTGGAGCACTCTACTTCGGGGATCGTTTATGTGTTCCAAATGACGAGGAATTGAAGAAAAAGATACTTGAAGAAGCTCATAGTGTACCGTACTCAATGCATCCTGGTTCTACTAAGATGTACCACGACCTGAAAGATCATTTTTTGTGGTTTGGAATGAAGAGAGATGTAGCGAAGTATGTTAGTGTATATCTTACATGCCAAAGAGTCACAGAAGAACATCAAAGACCTGGAGGAGTTTTGCAACCTATTCAAATACCAGAATAAAAATGGGAGGACATTGCCATGGATTTCATTGTTGGGTTACCGAGAACAACAAACGACTATTATGTGATTTGGGTGATTATTGATAGATTGACAAAATCTACACATTTCTTGGCGATCAAAATGACGCACTCGATGGAACAACCAGCTCAGTTTATATAAAAGAGATTGTGAGACTGCATGGAGTTCCTAAGAAAATTATTTCTGATCGAGATAGTAGATTTACTTCACATTTTTGGGAGTGCGTCCAAATGGCTCTTGGAACTAAGCTATGTTTTAGTACTACTTTTCATCCTCAAACAGATGGAAAGACAGAGTAAACAAATCAAATCTTGGAAGATATGCTACGAGCTTGTGCATTGGATTTTAAAGGGAGTTGGTGTAAATATTTGTGCTTGGCGGAGTTCGTATACAATAATAGCTATCAGTCTACAATTGGAATGGCACCGTACGAAGCTCTATATGTGAGGAAATGTAGATCGTCTATATGTTGGCATGATCTAGGAGAGAAGAAAGAGTTGGAGTCGGGGATAAGACAAAGAACAAATATCATTGATGAGACGATTGAGGTTATCAGAACCATTCGTCAAAGGATTGGAACAACTCAAAGTCGATAGAAAAGTTATACAAATGTTCGACGGAGGCCACTTGAGTTTGAAGTTGGAGATGTTGTGTTAATTAAAGTAGCTCATATGAAAGGAGTTATGAGGTTTGGTAAGAAAGGAAAGCTTAGACCTCGATATGTTGGACCTTATGTGATCACAAAGAGAATTGGTAAAGTAGCTTACGAGCTAGATCTACCTGAAGAGATGTCGGATATTCATAATGTTTTCCATGTCTCGATGTTGAAAAAGTATGTTCCTGACCCGAGTCATATAATTCAACCACAAATAGTGCAAATTCGTGAAGATTTAACCTATGAAATAAACCTGTTAAGATAGCTACACGGGAGATCAAGAAGTTGAGAAACAAAGAAATACCGCTAGTAAAGGTGATCTGGCAGAATCATAGATTTGAAGAAGCAACTTGGGAACGTGAAGAAGATACGAGATAAAAATATCCCGAGTTATTCTAAGTTTCGAGGATGAAACTTTTATAAGGTATAAGGGATTGTAATACCTCAAATTTCTAATTAAATCTCTTTTATGAATAATAGATTTTTATTTTCATTTTTATCATGATCTCATAATAAATTATAGTGAATTAGTCATGTGAGGTGATTAGAACTCTTAAATAACTAGTAGACTTATAATCATATTAAATTAGATAAGGATTGTAGAATTAAATTCATGAGTAACACTTCTGCGCACCAGTTGCACCGTGCAATCCATATATTTATGTTATAAATGTAGTACCTTTATGTTATAAATGTAATACCTTTATGCATATTCATTTTAAAAGGTACAGATATTTATACATAAAGGTATTATATTTATAACATAAATGTATGGATTGCACAAAATTTCACTTTTGTGCAACTGGTGCACATAAGTTTTTGTATAAATTCATTTGTAGAGATAAGAATTAAGTTGTTGAGATATAATAGGGGACTACGTTTTTTTTTTCAAAGGAAAATAATAATAATGAACTAGGTGGTTGAGAAATACTAGAAATCCACGTTTCTTTAACTCCTAAAGAATAGAGGAGTCCAAACCTTAGATGTATAAGTAGTAGGTTCAAACTCTAAAATAAACATAAGAATTAAAGAACGAGAAACATAAAATTTGGAGAAAGCAGAAAAAAGAGAAATACAAAAAGTTTCAACCGTTGAATAACTTGAGTACAGGGGTGTTTGGAAGAAATTTTGACAGTTTTTTATCACTTATTTAAGTTTTATGAATCAGTTTTTACTGTTTTAATTCTCTTCTAGCAAATTATAAAATCTACTAGAATCTATAATTCAGAAGCGGGCTGGGAGTTGCTTTGACAAATTCTCAATTAAATTTTAAAAAAATATCATTTTTTTTTATTCCAATTTTATCTTTGTCAATCACATGTATAGCTTATTTAGCAAAGACTTCAAATTTTACTTCTATTAGCTTTTAAAATTATTTTGCAAACACAATCTACTTTTGCTAGTAAGTGATTTCTCCATAATCACTAAATTTAATCACTTTCTCAACCATACATTTTTTTGCAACACCCCCTACATCTTGCTAAGGTAATACAACTTTTGTTTAAATCCACCAATAGTTTATGTAGTGAGGTTTAATTTTATATATTTTTATCATTAAAGAAACTATGCAATTAGTATAATAACTTACTTTTGATATAAAAATAGAATAATTAATTCTTCATGCAAATTTGAGATTTGATTGTTATTTTATTTAAATATGAAAGAAGATTGTTACAGTAGCCTATATTGTTGAACAGATTGATTAAATTATAAGTGTGCCTTTGTTTGGTGTCATGTAGTTGGGTTAGGTTATAATAAAGTATTCTTTGAATTGTGGTATTAATAAAATTAATTAAGAAGTTAGGCCAACATTCATGTTTTTAGTTTCTGTAAATTTGGGATTTATGCATTTCAATTAGATGGAAGTCATTTTATTATGAATATATATAATGAAGTCTTTCAATCTGTTAAGCTTTAGGAAATTATATTGGTATTTTTAAATTTCCTCCTTTAGATTCTACATTCACTTATAAAGATAATGATTTCACGGATATTAATTTATTTGTAGGAATGATTGAATGAAGATGAATGAGTCTAGATTTATGTTAATTAATTGTAGGAATCACTACATATTTAACCAATATACACAGTATAAAGATAATGATTAACTAATGTTTCAGAGTATGATTAATAATTAATCAAATATTAATCAACATATTTAATTAATAAGCAGACTTTAGTCTAGCTAACAATTCTATGAAATTGAGTGGGTTAATATTTGTTAATTAATTTCACCAAGTCAACTTATGTAATTTGATGGGTTTTTCAGTTCAATAATTTAGTTCCAGTGGCATATTTGATTAAGCAAAATATTTGTGAAGTCTAAACTCCGACCTTTCTGCCCATTTAATTAGTTAATGAAATTATTGATTTCGACAGCGTTACGAGTGCATTAGCAATCTAAGGACATTTGAATCATAATTATAATATATATATATATATATATATAACATTGTTATTAATTGTTTCTTTTACTGGCATTTAGAAATGTCATGTTATAATTATAAGGGGTTATAAGACTATAGATTTAATATGTAGTAGATTGATAAATTCTAATATCATCAATTAAAGAGTCAGTCTTTTGTACACCCGTCGCACAGTGTGATGGGACCGCGCACGGTTGTGTCCTGACGCACGGTCGTATCCTGGGGCATGGTCGACCGTGCGCCACAACACAAAAAATCACATACTTATAACCCTAAATGATATACTTAGAGCTAAAAATCACATACTTATGTGGCGCACAGTCGACCGTGCGCCATACCATGCGCTACACATGCGTTGTATTGTCGTGCACAGTCAGACCGTGCCCTATAGCACGAGCAAAAATCACATACTTAGAGCTGGAAATTACATACTTAAAGCGGAAAATGACATACTTGTACACTGTTGTGGCGCACAGTCGACCGTGCCCCGAAGCACGACCGTGCGCGGTCCCGTCGCACTGTGCGACGGCCGCACGCAAGTTTTTGCGTCAATTAAATTATGGTTTAGATTTAGTTGAGAAGACTTAGAACGCGTTTAAGAGTCTTGAAATATTTTTTGGAAACTTCAGGTAAGTACATTTCTCGCCTGCAGTTTGAGTAATTCTATTTTATTTGTTTAATGTTGATGTAAAATTTACATGAAAGCTTATTTATATTTTCTGTGAGTATGCTTAAATGATTGGTTAAGTTAAATGCTTTGTGAGTTTTTATTTATGATTTATGTGAATGTGAAGAGATGTTTTGTTAAGTGTGGTGATTCCATATGTTTGATTTGGTACAAGATGCAAGTATTTTGTTTTACGAAAAATGAGAAAAGTATTTTGAGATAGAGTATATATGTATATGGTTTTATTTTCTATATTTTTAAGAGACTGGTACCAGGCACCGAGACTGCCCACTAGAAAAGTTAAGGGCTCCGAGACCGCCCTATGAGTATTGAGTTGCTACGTTTGGATTCGATGGCTAGCTACACCGGATTCTTCGGAGTTGCGTGCATTGGTACCATGTCTGGACCCATAATATATTATTTTCAAGTACAAGAGTATATTATTGTTTTTAATAGTGATGTTCTTGTTTGCTATTTAGTTGCAAAGAAAAATGTTTTGTGAGATAGATGATGTACTTGCTAAGCATTTTTGCTTATATTATTACCTTATATTGCAGATAAAGGCAAAGGTAAGATGTGATGCAAGGAGGTAGCAGCGCTGAAGCGTGATTGGTGGTGACGCCCTCGAAATTGGTTTAAGATTTTTAGAGTTTTCTAAATTTGCATGTTAAGAAGACTTTTGATTTGATTTTTGACGAAAATTTTACTCAAATGCTTTGATTCTTTTTGGATGTTTTAGACCGTTTTAACCCTAATATGTTTGTTAACAAAATTGTTTCCGTTGTTTAAAAGAAAATCTCTATGAATCCTTATGTTGTTTTTATTAGTTGGAAAGTTAAGCAAAATTTAGTTGAAGTAAGAGGGTGTTACATAGGGGATAATAGATAATGGGGGATAACTGAACTGTTAACCAGAATATTTTTATTTATTTATTTTTTGATATTTAATTTGCTTTCTAGGTTATATAATTCTTTTAGCGATAGTTAATCAATCTAAAATCCCCCATCTTTTTTTACTTCTTTGAATTGAACATAGGTGGTATAGTTAATACATCACTCTTCGTGGAATCGACTCCAACTTGCCCTATCTACTAGTTAGTTAGGCTGGGAATGAAATTTATTAATTTATCGCATTGCGACAGCGCGGTCACCTACCTCTTTTATAAATGTTAATATTTTTTAAATTATACCATATGACAAAAATCTATCGTAAAACAATACAAATGAGAACATCTATTTCAAAGTGTTTTTATTTGGCATCCCAAAATTTTATTATTTATCACATATATAAATGACATTACTAATTAACACATAATGAATATTAAGTAATATAATATAAAATGAAACATCAAAATATAATAAATGATTTAGAGAATGTTTAAGTAAGCTTATAAGATCCTTAAAATATATTATAAGAGGGTGTTTGGGTGAGCTTATAAGCTTCAAGAGCTCATAAGTTCCTCAAAAGTGTTTGAAGCTTATAAGTTCTTCTTAAAGAAGTAAATGATCATAGTTTATTTCTAAAACTAGTATAGAGCTCGTGTAATACACTGATTTTAAAAAAGAAAAAAAATATATATATATATATATAATTAAATTAGACAATTTTAAATATTATTTATATTATAGAAAAGTATGATTGTATTATACTTATCATCAATTTTAGTATCAACCATAATATAATTTGATTAATGTATTATTTGATTATATATGTTGCATTAGTAAGGCAATACAAATATTTTCTATTTTTTCTATTTGTTGTTATTTATATCATATTATTCAACTCCCCCACCAATATTCTAGTTCTATTTTATTATGATTTTTTTTTGTAAATATTAAATATTAAAGATTATAAAGATCCTTAAATTTTCATTTCAATTATATTATAAATAACTCAAATCAAAATTTCTCAATAGTTTCTTTGATTTGATGCAAAAATTATTTCAGTTTCATCAATTAATAAGTTTAGAAGTACTGCGCATGTTTTAAATAAGCACACTTTTATTTGAGTTATTTTTTCTCTAATTTTTTAAATTAATTTACATTAAAAGTATATAAAAAATTTTTGAGGAAGATTATGCTTATGTCACATGTGTCCTATATATAAAATATATATTTTAAATTATGTATAGTTAATTATGTATAGTTAATTACATATATATTGTATTATTATTAATAATAATTTAAGAGTATTTGTTATTATTATTATCATAAATAATTTATTTTGATTATAATTAATATTGTTTGTTATTGATGGGTGTCGAAACCAACAAATACAAATACTTGCTCTAAAATCAAAAATTTGTGATAATGGTTAGTAAGGTCGAATGCTCAGAGATTGGTGAGATCTATTCTTTTGCAAGATAAATGAGAAGGAATTAAATTAATTACGATTGGGGGATTGAGAATTGTTATTAAACTAAATCAAACTAACAAGAGCGATATTGAAATATATTAATCAAACTCAATAAAGAATCCAACCAAAGACCAATTTTAGAAATGGTTCATATATTTGATCACAGATGCAATAATAAATTCTTCACATTCAACACTAGATTGATTATGGCTATTGGTACGACCTAACAACCTATCTCTCCTTACTTGTTCAATAATCAGGATACGATCTCTGATTATTTCTCTAGCCAACGAACAATTCTAGATACGATGTTAGAATTTAATCCATTAACAGCATTAAGACTTAGAGAGACTACCAATCCTAATCAACAAACACAAATGTAGGTTCATTTAAATTAGATCATATATCTCCACAACATAAATTGAAAACCCTTTTTGTAATCAACCACGTCATTTGCCACAATCACTAGAACAAATAAACAATTATGAATTTAATGTTCTAATTGGTAATATATTATCTAGTTAATTGAACAATGGATCCTATCATGCAATTAACCAAACAATAATTTCAACAAGCACAGAAGATATATGAATAGTAAAGAATTGAAGAACAGATAAAACAAGTTAGATCTCACAGATACGGAAGAACCAAATCCTTCATTATTCTTTGATTGGGAAGAGAAGTTTAGCCTTCCATGAGAATTTTGCAGGAAATCTTCTTGAGAGAAAAGAGAATAATCAGAAACTGCAATCCTACGTATTGTCTAAACTGGTCTCCCAAAATACAATTATCCTATTAAATATGTCTATCTAGATATCTTTATCCATAACTACCTAATAAGAGTCCTAAGATATTCAAATTGATTTGAAATCTTGAGGAGAGAGAAAAGATGGGAGCCAGTTTTGAAATTCTCGCATCAAGTCTTCTTCAGGTAAGGCGTGCCCACGCCTTATACAAAATCATTTTCGGTAAATGTCAAGGTATGTCTGCTAGTCAAGGCGTGCCCACGCCTTATATAAAAACATCTTCAGTAAGTGTCAACTCCATAAAAAATTCTTACATTCTTCAAAATCATCTAAATTGACATCCAAGTTGCCAAATTCATCCAATTATCCTACAAATATCATTTTTAGTCGAAATACAAGAGTTAAGCACACTTTTCAAATAAAGAATATGAGGAAATATGACATATAAAATATGAAATATGCATCTTATCAGTTATAGTAATATAAAAAGGCCCATGTTAATTGGATTCAAAATATTTTGAGCATTAGCAGGAATATTTTTAAGAAGATGACGACACGTATTTACTGTATGTTCTCTCTTTTATATATATATATATATATATATATATATATATAAGATCTTATTTTTATAAATTCATTTAAATTTAGTATTTAAATTACTAGATTATCATTACTAACATTTTATAAGTTCTACCATTTTATTTGTTGTATCCCAACCCAATTCATCCCAAGCGAGGACACATGATGGACTAGGAGCCAGGCCGTCGAGCCGGCCAAAGCCATTTTCTAGAGGTTTGTGCCCAAGTTAGGGTCGACCAGGATCGATTGAGCAGGGCAAGGCGGAGATCTGTACTCCCCCTCAACACATTTCAAGAATTCCAACAAGTCTACTCCAAGGAAAAATCCACAAGCCCAAGATATCCGAAAAAATGAAACAAATCCAAACCCAAAAAAATCCAATCCCGATGAGATCAAATCCAATTCGAAATCCCTATGATCGGGCTAACTGATATATTTTCATAAATTTTGTAATTTTTAGCTTAGTCTATAAATAGGACCTCAATATACGAAATACGGATTCCAAATTCATTATATTAGAGCATATTTTTCTCTGATATAAAGTAACAGGATCGATTCTGCCAACCAAAATCACAAGCCAAAATTGAACAAACATGCTTCTGAGCCCTAATCTGTGTTTTTACTCGTTTTCATTCAATTGTTATTCAATTTATTTGGTGTTTAACTCGATTCACTCCACAACATTATTTTTCAAAACACTTCAAAAACTTATTTTTAAAGGCAAAGTTTTGGGTGGGACCGTCTCACAATACTCATTTTCATTCAATTTTTATTCAATTTATTTGGTGCTTGACTCGATTCACTCCACAACATTATTTTTCAAAACGCTTCAAAAACTTATTTTTAAAGGTAAAGTCTTGGGTGAGACCGTCTCACAGACAGGTCATATCGAGTCAAATATAAAAATTATATAATATTTTTGTGTGTATTAGGTAATATTTTTCTATATATTAGATAATACTTTTGTATTATAAAATGTGTTTTGGGTTGAATCGAACTATAATAAAATATGTAATATTTTTATGTATATTACGTAATATTTTTATGTGTATCAGACGATACTTTTGTATTATATTATGTAATATGTGTACAAAATACAAAAATATTATCTAATATATAAAAAAGTTTTACCTAATACATGCAAAAGTAATACATGATTTCTTATATTTACCCCAACCCGGCCTATCTCACGAAATAGGATCAATGAAATGATTATATGCAAGATTCTCTCATTTTTAAAATAAGATAAACATAATTTATAAGTTATAAACTCTTTTAAATATACTTATACAAACACTTCACGCAGCAAAAGAATTTCTTCAGTTGGCACCCGTCACTTTCTACAGTCTGTGTTTGTCTGGAATACATAATGAAAGATTTCTTTATGTCGTCTTCAACGTTTAATAATTCAAAGTTTCTTTAATTTAATTGACAGAATTAATAATTTTGTTTTTTAAAACCCAAATAGTGACGTTAGCACATGCGTAATGATAAATCCAAAAAGTGTGTTTATTATTATCATATTATAAATAAGTTAAAATTTTACCCTTTTTAAATATCTCCACAATCACAAACTCCTCCAACGAACTGTTGATGGACCTCACAATTAATCCACGTAAGTTTTTTTATTTTTTTTATTTTTATTACTCTATAATATATGTACTAGGATTTAGGAATGAAACATTACACTCTTAAAAAAAAATTAGGTTTTTTTTTAAAGAGATGTTTGAAATATAAAATTTGAAATAAATGAATTTGAAATTTATTAAAATTGAAATTGATTTAAAATCCATCCAAATAATTATTGGATTAGTGTTTGTTAGTCGGGATTTGAGATTTGAATTCATTCAAAACCCCGTTTGTTTTGAGGTTAGAAGATTATATAATTTACCAAAATTCTATTTTATTTAAATAAAAACACAATCATTAACTCTATACTATAACCTATTTATAAACAAATTTCAATACACACCTAAATTTATATTATTACAATCATCCAATCATTATCATTATATCAACTAACAATAGAATATTACATAATAACATTTTTTTCTAGTATTATATGACATCTACAGTACTAATCATACCCTACAAAATCTCTAAATAAACACAAATTTTAACTATTCACTTTTATTTCAAAAACCCAGTATTTCAAAGTCGGATTTCCCCAATCCTACATAATACCAATCCAAACATCACCTTAAAAATTAGTTCAAAATGAAGGTGGTAGGTTTTTTAATTCACATATTATCCAAACAACATTTAATGAATTGAGTTGCATTCATGTGCACCTGATGCACACATACATGCGGGTTAGGTCGGGTCTAGGTCGACCCGGATCCGCGCACATTTCCTTTTTTTTTCTTTTTTTTCCTGACGTTTATGTTATGTTAGTCATACATTTATATTATATTAGTCATATCTCTATGTCCAGATATCATACATTTATTAAATAATTTTAACTCTAAAAAATTCTTAATTTCGCCACAATTTGTACATGTTTACCTTTATGTGATATAACTCATGCATTTATATGATAATACTTATACTTTTATATCAACATAGTCATACTTTTATATAATATATAAAAGTACAACTAACATATATAACTAAAAGGTATATTTAACGAAAAGGTATGACTAACATAACTAAAATGTATGAAAGATTTATATGTCTATCTAAAAAAACGTTAAGGTACAACTAACATTACTAAAGGTATGACTAACATTACTAAAATGTATGATTAACATAACATAAGGTATGACACCTGAGAGCATGTTTTGGTGAATTTGTGTGCGACTTGGTGGCGCGTGCAAGCGTGTGGTGGACCAAATCGACCCGAGTGTACAAATCCTAGATCTGTGCACTTGTTTTTGTGGAATGAATTTACTATAAAATTTTCAAATCCCTCTGACCAATTGAATGGATTAGTGAAATTGATAAAATGTCTTTAACAACTATTCATTAAAAATATGTATCAATAAATTTATAATTTTGAATTAAGAATGGATTAGTGAAATTGATAAAATGTCATTAACAGCTATTCATTAAAATATATATCAATAAATTTATAATTTTGAATTAATATATTTTGTCTTTGGAAATGTTGCTAAAAATACCTGATCCCGGCTCCAACCACAAACTAGACAACTATTGCTGATGCAGCCATTTATTTGCTCATTTGGTTTTGATCTTTTCATTTATTTATGGTTGAATAGCAAAAAAAAAATACAAACCTTTTTTAGTTTTGATTATTTTAGTCAATTTTGTAAAATTTGTCAATTTAACCAATTAGTTGCAATTTTAGCTAGATTTAATTTAGTCAAATGAGGTGATATATGCCCTACATGACAGACACATGGAAAAATATCATTTACACATCATTAAAATAAAAATAATAAAAAAAGGAAATTAAACTAAAAATAGAAAAACCCTCATCCCCTCCCACCTCTTTATTCCTCATCACAGTCTTGTCACTGAAGACTCAATTTCCAAATCTATTGGTCATTGTCTAGTTGTATGATCTAAACTCCAGTATCTATTGTTCAGGTCGAATTATTGCCATTCATAAATTGCAAAATCAAGTTCCCAAATGCTCGGATATCTGATATGATATCAATTTTCGTACGACCAAGGACTTCAACGTTCTCGTAGACTTTTGTAATGTTGTTCAAATAAACAAGAATAATTTTTTAGGGTTTTCAGTTACCATGGATACTTGGGTTGGAAAGCAGATCACAGAGTTAGCTTTAGGCGAGGTCAGGATATTCAGGAAGAACAGGTTGCTTGGCTTTGTGGATTTGACAATGGAGTCTTCCATGACAGCAAGTTGTGACGATGGGTAGGGAGAGGCAAAGAGGATGTGGGTTGTTCATTTTCTTTTCTTTTTTTTTACTTTTTACTTTTTATATTTTTAACGACATGTAAATGATTTCATATTCACGTGTCCGTTATGTAGGATATGTATTTCTTAATTTTGACTAAACTTGAAATTTGGCTAAAATTGCTAATAATTGATTAAAACATGACTAAATCAACAATTTTCAATGAATTGACTAAAATGACAAAACTTAAAAAGCTTTAGACTTTTTTTGCCATTTTACCTTTATTTATTTGTTGTGTAATTAAATGTTCTATAAAACTTATGATATAGGTTAGAACTTATGAAATATTCAAAAATAAAATCTAAAAATAATTTAAATTATAAATAAATTTTAAAATAGTTTCAAACTGTAATAATTATTTTAAAAAAAAGTTATTTCAAAAATCTGACAAGTAATGTTAAAATTATTTTTAAAAAATTCAAATTTATTCTGATAATTTTATTATTCACACAAAATAAGTTTTACTTAAAATATACATGCATGTCATTTTAGATGTTAATTTATGCTAAAGACAACAAGTTATTATGTACATGTTACTATGTAGATTAAAGGGATAATTGTCAGAAAAATCACAATCTTCACTCTTATGTACAGGTTATTATGTACCATTTTAACTAAAATTTTTACCATTGGTCAAAATAACATAATCTTATATATGTAGTATGTTTTATGATTAAAATCTGTTTTTGAAAAGTTGTATTTTTTAGGGTTAATTTCAATTTTGGTTCTGCATGTAAGACTCTTTCCATTTTTGGACAACCAAGTATACATTTTCCAATTTGGTCCTATATGTTTCAATTTTTTCCAATTTCAGTCAAGTATTTTTCAATTTTGGTCTTGTATGTTTCAATTTTTTTCAATTTTAATCCAATTTTGGTTGGATGGCCGTCGGGAAATTTACGTGACATCGGCGATTTTGGGAATTCCAACTAAAATTGGATTGAAATTGGAAAGAGTTGAAACATACAGGACCAAAATTGAAAAACGTATACTTATTTGTCAAAAAATGGAAAGGGTCTTACATGCATGGCCAAAATTCAAACTCACCCTTTTTTTAATAAGCTTGGGGGAGTGGAGGGGAAGAGTGCGAGTGACCAAAAAAAAAACTAGAAAACATGAGTAAAATGTTGTATATTAATAGATAATGATTTTTTTACCAAGGTTATGTTATTTTGACCAATAATGAAAAATTTGGTTAAAATGACAATGTGAGTAAATGTTGTGATATTTCTGGCAATTAACCCTAGATTAAAAGGATATTTGAAGACTTAAATTAGATGAAAATAAAAACCTAGAGGCAAACACTCCTGTGCACCAGGTGCACGGATCCGGGTCGATCCGACCCGGATCCGCGAGTTTTTATTTTTTTTTTTCCAAATTTTTGTCCTGACCTTTATGTTATAAATGTATTGACCTTTATGTTATAAATGTGTGACCTTTATGTACAACTGTCTCTACCTTTATGCACTGTAACTTAGGAAAAAATGAAGATTTTTAACACAATTTGCACTATGTACCTTTATGTGATATTAATGTGACATTTTATGTTATATTATGTCACCTTTATGTACAGATATTCTGACTTTTATGCATCTTTATATATTATATAAAGGTCAGAATATTTGTACATAAATGTGACATAATATAACATAAAGGTCGCATTGATATCACATAAAGGTGTAAAGTTCAAATTATATTGAAAATCTTCATTTTTTTTCTAAGTTACAGTCTCTAAAGGTCATGATAGTTGTACATAAAGGTCATACATTTATAAGATAAAGGTCACACATTTACAACATAAAGGTCACAACCTAAAGCAAAAAAAAAAAACACGCGGATCCGGGTCAAAAACCGGGTCGACCCGGATTGCATGTACACCAAGTACACACAAGACCAACTCAAACCTAGAATCAAACTGAAAGTTACGGAATCTCTAACGGCATAATTGTAATTTCTACATAATCTCAGAATTTGTAATTCAGTCATTTATCACTACGTATGTTATGTAGTTAAAAGGAAAATTTTGAAAGTTGGGATTTGGAATTTAAGAAGATATTATGATCTGAATTTTGAAAATCTTGTATTTATTATGAAATTTTACAGAATATTCATTTAGAGAATCATATAAAATTTAGTTATTGTTTGATGAGAATTATAAAAAAATGATGTTATTATTGAGAATTGTAACAAAAATTAGAAAAAATGGGTAGAATTATAGGATTATATAAATATCAATCAAAACATCATATTGACTAGTGCATTCAAAACTCAGATGAGTCAAGTCCATAACAAACATCTGCACGCAAGAATTTAAAATTATCATATTTGGACACAATATTGACTCTTTAATCCCATCGTCCCTTTATGTGAAATTCCAATGTCGTGGTCATCGGTCGGAGCTCCCAAGTATCCATCCTCCACTAAAGACTCAAAGCTAAGTGATCACGACCTGTAATTGGCCGAATTAGTTACCATACGAGTCGATCGTACGTGCATTTCTAATTTTGTACGAATGTCGTGTTGGAAATTGATTTTGAAAAAATTGGTGTTGACCAATCTTTCACCAATTTTTATATGATGTTTTGTTTGTTAACAATGAAAATAAGTTACAGATTTGAAATTTATGTTTTGAGTAGATAAATTTAGATTATTAAATTTAGATTATTAATTTTCTCAAATCCAATTTCGGATGAATGAGAAATTAATGTTTAAAGTTGGCAACATAGATTGAAAGAGTGTGAGTTTGAATTGAATTGATGCAACTCAAATTAAATGGATACATCTAATCTGAAACACTGTAAGACACATTATTTCATTCTAAAAGGTGTCTAAGTATGGAAAGACTCCAATTCAAACCAAAATATGTCTAATTATGAAAAGACATCATTTGAAATTAAAATGTGTCTCTTATAAAAAGACACTACATCTCTTCAACTTCTATAAATAGACCCCACATTCAATCATTCCATTCACTCCACTACAACTTGCATTATTAGCATTCTAGCAATTGTAGTCCTTTCATCTTCTTGTCTTAGAAAATGTCAAATATCATTTTCGTTCGTCGAAGAACTTTTGGATTGTTATGTTGCGATCCTTAAGTTAGTAAGTCATTGTATCTTGGGGACGTTTGCTATAGACCGTAAAATACTGAATACGGGGCAATTTCGTCTTACGGAGAAAGAGTCTAACTCTTGTCTCGACTTTCCCATTTATCATTTGAGTAATTTTCAAGTACACCATACCTTATATCCAACAGCGTAAGATGAAATTTCTATGTATTTGAAGACAGCTAGCTCTGTTCCTACAACACCAGTTTATGTTGAAAGACCAGTGAAGTTCAACGATACTGAATTTAAGCGGTGGCAACAAAAGATGTTGTTCTACCTAACTACTTTGAATTTGGTTCATTTCTTGAAAGAGGATGTACCAACTGTGGGAGATGAAGAAGTCGATGAACAAAAAAGGACTACGTTGGATGCATGGAATCATAGTGATTTTCTGTGTCGCAACTATATCTTTAATGGATTCGACGACTCCCTCTACAATGTCAACACAATGGCAAAAACTGTAAAAGAATTATAGGATTCATTAAAAATGAAATACAAGACCGAAGATGCTGGATTGAAAAAATTCATCGTCGGCAAGTTCTTGGATTTCAAAATGGTGGATACCAAGACGGTCTTAGACCAAGTACGAGTTATAATTGATCCTGCATAACATTCATGCTGAATGAATGCAACTAAGTGAATCTTTTCAAGTAGCTATCATTATTGAAAAGCTACCGCCTCTTTGGAAAGAGTTCAAGAACTACCTCAAGCACAAACGAAAGAAAATGGGGCTTGAGGACCTGATTGTGAGACTAAGGATTGAGGAAGATAACCGAAAATTCGAAGTCAAGAGCATTAGGACATCTATGGAGGCAAGAGCAAACTTAGTTGAAGCAAGTACTAGCAAAAAGAGAAAGTTGACGGGAATGAAACAGCAGTAGGAGCCACAACAAAAGAAATCTAGAAAGTTCAAGGGCAATTGCTACAACTGCGACAAATCCAATCACATGGTAAAAGATTGTCGATAGCCCAAGAAAGACAATCGAAGTCAGGCTAACTTAACTGAGGAAAATTCAGTATCTCTAGGTATGAATAAGTTAAACCTATCAGTTGTCATAGTTGAAGCCAACTTGGTGGAGAGTGGTGAGGGACACTGGGGCTACACACCACATATGCTCAGAAAGAGAGATGTTTTCAAGCTACATATCGATCTGTTCATGGGAAACTCTACAACCTCCAACGTAGTTAGGTAAGTGGTACTAAATATGTCCTCGGGGAAAGAGCTGGCGTTTGTGGATGTGATGTATGTCCCAAACATTTACAAGAACTTAATATCCAGTTCTCTGTTGAACAAAGTTGGAATTAAGCTAGTATTTGAAGCTGATAAGTTTGTACTGACCAAATGTGGTCAATTCATAGAAAAGGGCTACCTTGAGAAATGGCTCTTTAAGATGAATGTAATAACTATTAAGTGTGATAGTAAAGTTATTAATTATTCTTACTTGCTTAAGTGTTCTAATTTATGGTATGATAGATTAGGACATGTCAAGCTAAAGCAATTAGTAAGTTTAAATTTACTACCTGCAATGGATTTCGATCCACAAAACAAATATGAAGTCTCTATTGAGGCAAAAATGGCCAAAACATATTTCCATTCAGTGGAAAGAAGTATTAAATCTCTAGAACTTATTTATACCGACATATGTGATATGAGGCTAGTACAGACTAGAGGTGGGAAAAAGTACTTAGTCACTTTTATCGATGATTGGACTAGATATTGTTATGTATATCTTTTGAAAGGGAAAGATGAAGCTCTTGAAGCTTTCAAAAGTTATAAGAATGAAGTTGAGAATCAACTTAGCTTGAAAATCAAAATGATTCGAAGTGACAGAGGGCTAGAATATGTTACTCCGTTTGAAGAATTTTGTACAGAACATGATATTATTCATCAAACGACTGCTCCATACTCACCCAAGTCAAATGGCGTTGCAGAACGCAAAAACAGAACTCTAAAAGAGATGATGAATGCTATGTTGATAAGCTCTGGTTTACCACATAACATGTGAAGGGAAGCCATCCTTTCAGCTAATCACATTCTCAACAAATTGCCACACAAGAAAATGGATAAGACTCCATACGAATTATGGAAAGTAAGACAACCTTCCTACAATTTTCTAAAAGTGTGGGGTGTCTAGCAAAGGTTGAAGTACCTAAACCTTTTCATTTTCATTGTATATGCACATCAAAGTAGTGTTTATCAATTTTAAGTGCACAAACCAAATATTCCTGATATAAATGAAGGAATGATCATTGAATCAAGGAATGCAATATTCTTTGAGAATGTCTTTCCGAATAAAGAAAGGAAATAGATAAGTTCGAATAAAAGAACTTATAAAGTTGTATAAAGTTATCTTCACGTTGAAGAGGAATTGAGATGCAACACAAAAAGCAAAATGGCCAAGATGTTTGGTCCAGATTTTCTAAAATACATGTTAGATAATGAACCTAAGACAATTCAAGAGGCATTGTCCAGTCCAAATGCTCCTTTCTGGAAAAAAGCTATCAATAGCGAGATTGAGTCCATCATCCAGAATCACACGTGGGAAATAGTTGATCTCCCATCGGGATGCAAACCTTTAGGATGTAAATGAATCCTTAAAAGAAAGTACAAAAGTTGATGGATCAATCGACAAGTATAAAGCTCATTTGGTAGCTAAGGGGTTCAAACAGAAAGAATGGTGTGACTTATTCGATATATACTCTCAAGTTACAAGGATTACCTCTATTAGAGTATTCATTGCTATTGCAGCACTGCATAACCTTGAGATAAATCAAATGGATATAAAAACAACATTCCTAAATAGGGTATTGGAAGATGAGATTTACATGGAACAACCTGAAGGGTTTGTTGCACTAGGACAAGAATATAAAGTATGCAAACTTGTCAAGTCTCTATATGGGCTTAAGCAAGCACCCAAACAATAGTATGAAAAATTTGACAGAACTACGATCTTAAATGATTTTCATATCAACAAGTGTGACGAATGTGTATACATTAAGGGCACACCTGATGAATATGTAATTGTCTGTCTATATGTAGACGACATGTTGATCATGGGCAGCAATCATGATGTAATCATGAAAACTAAGAACATGTTGAAGAAACATTTCGACATGAAGGAATGGATCTGACATATGTCATACTAGGTATAAAGATCTCTAGGACATCCGATTGAATAATCTTGTCTCAATCTCACTATATTGAGAGTGTTCTCAAGAAATTCGAAGCCTACGATCTACCTCATGCTAAGACTCCAGTAGACTTAACTCCATACTTAGCTAAAAATAGAGGAGACCCAATATCCCAACTAAAGTATGCAAGAATTATTGGTAGTTTAATGTACCTTACAAACTGTACACGTCCCGACATTGCATATTCAGTTAGCAAACTTAGCAGATTCACGAGTAATCCAGGAAATGATCATTGGATTACCTTGAGAAGAGTACTTAGGTATTTGAAACATACCTCAAGTCATAGCATACTTTATACAAGATATCCTGCTGAATTAGAAGGTTAAAGTGATGTCAATTGGATATCAGATACTAAAGACTCCAAGTCCACTAGTGGCGACGTGTTCACTATAGGTAGATGAGCCACGTCCTGGAAATCCTCTAAATAAACGTGCATAGCTCGATACATAATGGAGTATGAGTTTATTGCGCTAGACAAGGCTGATGAAGAAGCTGAATGGCTTAAAAACTTCTTAGAGAATATTCCATGTTGGAACAAACTAGTATCTCCTGTTATGATTCATTGTGACAGCATGTCAGCTATTAGGAGGGCACAAAGTTGTATGTATAACGGTAAGTCTCGACACATTCGTAGGAGACATAACACTATTAGACAATTGATCTCTAATGGAATAATTGTCATTGACTATGTGAAGTCAAATGAAAATATAGCGGATCCATTAACAAAAGGCATAAATAAAGATCTAATGTATAACGCAGTAAGGGGAATGGGGTTAAAACCCACACACTAAAGAACATTCATAGCGGTAACTCAATCATGATGAGTGGAGGTCCCATAAACTTGGTTCAATGAGACAACTAAGTTATGGATGGTTCAAATGTGCACTTGGAACCTATCTAGTGCCTCATTCTTGTAGTTGTCCAAGTGCTAACCTGCTAACATATGGTGAGGGTAAGCATTTACGCTTTTAATGATTCCTATAACTTTAAAAGGTGGAGTATTGCAAGATACTCTTGATAGGAGATCACCTATATAAATGAGAATTTTGGCCGCTTCAATTTAATCACTTATGAATCCAAGATATGGTTTAGGGATGAAATGGACACAACGTAAGAACAAAAGATATTAGAGCTACTATTGTGTAAATGTTATTGTCTTGGTTTACAAAAAAAACTGATTGGTTCAAGACATGCGTTCATCGAGCAACGAGTAAATCTGATAGCATTTACTAAGGAAGGTTCAAAGCCGGAAGTTACCTATCTTGATGCAATAGCAGTTTGCCAGAACTTTCTAAAGTGTTTGCATTTTCATATGTATTAATTTTCATTCATGTGGGGGATTGTTGGAAATTGGTTTGGAAAAATTGATGTTGACCAATCTTTGACCAATTTTTATATGATGTTTCGTTTGTTAAAAACAAAAATAAGTTACAGATCTGAAATCTACATTTCGAGTAGATAAATTTAGAGTATTTATTTTCTCAAATCCAATTTCGGATGAATGAGAAATTAATACTTAAAATTGGCAACTTAAATTGGAAAGGTGTGAATGTTTGAAGATGTGTGAAGTTGTGAAAATGTGTGAGTTTGAATTGAATTGATTCAACACAAATTAAATGGATGCATCTAATCTGAAGCATTGTGAGACACACTATTTCATTCCAAAAGATGTTTAAGTATGGAAAGGCTTCAATTCAAATAAAAAATGTGTCTAATTATGAAAAAACATTATTTCAAATTAAAAAGTGTCTCTTATGGAAAGACACTACACCTCTTCAACTTCTATAAATAGACCCCACATTCAATCATTTCATTCACTCTACCACAACTTGCATTATTAGCATTCTAGCAATTGTAGTTCTCTCATCTTCTTGTTTTAGAAAGTGCTAAATATCATTTTCGTTCGTCAAAGAACTTTTGGATTGTTGTGCTGCGATCCTTAAGTTAGTAAGTCGTTGTATCTTGAGGACGTTTGCCATAGACCGTAAAGCACTGAATACGGGGCAATTTCATCTTACAGGGAAAGAGTCCAACTCTTGCCTCGACTTTCTCATTTATCATTTGAGTCATTTTCAAGTACACCATACCTTATATCCAACATGCCGTTTGGACAACTGTCGTTCAATCTCTGAAAGTGGGTAACTTGGAAAGTTTTCTTGTGGTGGCAGCAGGTTAGGGAAGAAGATGATGTACCAGAACAGAAAATAAAAAATAAAAATAGAAAATGCCTAAAATCTTATAAATTTAGTATCTATTTTGATTGCTATAATTAAAATATTTCGTGATGGACTATGAGTCGTTCATGCATTTGGAAAAAGTTTCCATGTGTGACACAAGGTGATAGACACCTCAATAACTAGAGTTGGTCTCTGTGCACCTGATGTATATACATTCGAGTCGGGTTCGGATCGATACGAATCGGTGTCTTTTTTATTTTTTTATCTGATATTTATATTATATTAGTCATACTTTTATGCCGTTGACCTTTATACTGTATTAGTTATACATTTATGTTATATTTGTCCTACCTTTATATACAAATATCATACATTTATCTAATAATTTAACTTAAAAAAATTAATTTCGCCACAATTTGTACATATATACATTTATGTGATATTACTCATACCTTTATATGATATTACTTATACATTTATATCAAAATAGTCATATTTTTATATAATATATAAAGGTACAACTAAAATAACTAAAAGATATGACTAACATAACTAAAATGTATGACTAATATAAACTAAAAAGTATGAAAGATA
The DNA here is from genome assembly GCA_946896805.1 of Scutellaria galericulata. Taxonomy (NCBI): domain Eukaryota; kingdom Viridiplantae; phylum Streptophyta; class Magnoliopsida; order Lamiales; family Lamiaceae; genus Scutellaria; species Scutellaria galericulata. The sequence goes on from OX335792.1 coordinate 12,655,006, forward strand.
TTAATATCTGTCTAAAAAAATATTGAGGTACAAGTGAAAGCCCTAAGATAAAGATACAACATGCACCTGGAGTGAGTTTGTGCGTGAACCTGACGATGCATGGTGGTGCGTATCTGTGCGTGGTGGGTCAAATCGATTCGAATGCATGGATCTTAGAACCATACAAAGGGTGTATAAAAAGTTTGGGTGCAATAACTATAACCGGGAAGGGTATATATTGCATTTGATTTATGTCAAAGTATTATATTTTATGTTTAAAAAAATTATAACTAATATTTGTGTTCATTGTAGATATAAAATCCAAAAATTACAATTAAATGAAACAAGTTTCTAAAATTCTAAATGACCAATTTGATAATCAAAATATAATCTTAACTCTTAATATGACATGATTTTAACACTTTTAAATCGGCATGTTAGCTAGATTCGTCATTTGTGGTTGTGGAGTAAAAATGATTTGATTTGATATTTGGGAGTTAGAATATATGGGAGTTCTAAATCATATTTAAGAGTGAGTTATAAAAAGAAATTAAAAAAAAAGAATGAAATCAATCGAATTTAATAAAATTTAATGTGATATCACAATTTTATAGTTAAAGTGATATCCACATTCATAAAAAGATCATAATTATGACAAATTACACAAGTTTTTTAATTTTTATAACCTCAATTCCTTCCATTTTGACAGCTAGTAAAAAAAAATATATATATTAATAATAATAATAATAATAATAATATGATGTGATTCTGTAGCGCACACGATCAGCGCAGCTCCCATTTTTACTTGTTATATGAATATCTTATATGCAATAATAGTTTGACTAAGTCTCTTGTGAGACCGTCTTACAGAATTTTAATGTATTGTATGAGACGGGTTAATCCACAATCCAATTACCCATTATCTAAATCCTACAATTCACATATTGTTTGTGGGTGGTGGAGTTCCGTCTCACGGAAACTATCCGTGAGACCGTCTCACGTGAGTTTTTGTGTAATAGTTTTAAATTTTATTTCTAATATTCTTAAAAAAAATTACTTCTTATTTAATGTTGAAAATTGAAGACTTGATCTTATATTGAATTGAGATACACTGAAGCAAGCAAGGATGAAAATATCGATATCGCAAACCTTAATTTTACGGAATATCGCAAAAAATTTTAAAAAATGACGAAAACTTTATTAAAAAAAATTAAAATGAAATTTTAGAGATTATTATAACAACTAAAAATGCATATATCTAACTTAAAATCTCATCAAAATAATAGGTTTATAACAAACATATATATAATTACCTTTATAAAGACAGTTATATTAATTGACATTTATTCAAAACTACTAGTATAATCTCTAACAAGTACCAAAATGATGACTTGTGAGATTCAAAAATAAGATATGCAATGTTATCTTTGTCCAAACAATATATATAGATATCAACTCATCACAATTGAGCAATTATGAATATAATTATGCACATATTGTTGGTACGTTTCTCTATCCCTTCTAATAGTAGTTTAGGGTGACTCAATCATCACTTTGTCGGTATCTCGATTTTTAGAAAATATCAATATTTTTAGAAAATCACGATATATCAGCAATATTTCCCAATTTCTTTTCAATTTTTTTATTGAAACCAATCGATATCGATATCGATATATTGCGATATATCCGCGATATACTCGAGATATTTGGAAAAAAAAAGTTTTACCATCATATCCATCACACCCTTCTAAAGATGGATATATCGCGGAGAGTAAGTCTCTTGTAAGACCGTCTCACGGATCCCCTTCCGTGAGACGGATTTATTTGATCCACAACCCAAACCCAAAACCCAAGCCCAACCTAACCACCAACCCAACCCAAGACAGTGGCAGCCCAACCCTTAACAATAGCCAAATCCACAATAATAGAAATTAAAAACCCACAGTCGCACGGTTGTATACAAGTGGACATAAGAGGGGAGAGAAATGATGTGGCCAGAAGAGAAATGAAGAGAATTATTCTATAAGAGAATTATTCAATATCTGTTGGTTTCTTTAGTCTTGAGGTGGAGCCCACAAATTGTTAGACATGTGGTGAGTAACACCATTTTGCATCTTTTTTTTTTCATTCTTCCCCTTGTTTTTCTACTGTGCACGTGGGTTGCGTGTTAGGGATAAAAAATAGTGGAAATGAATTTCTTCAAATTCTGATATTGCTGATTTTATTTAATAAAGAGTAAGATGGTTAAATATGATTTCATTTTCACAATTTCCTTTAATTTCATTACATCACAATTAAATTTATTGGGGGAAATAAAAAAAAATGGAGTTATGATACAACTGAATGGATTTTAGAACTAATTTTTAGCCTAATTTAATTTCAAAATTTTCCAAAAAATACCAATATATGAGGTAATCTTATTCATTTAAATTAGTAAATTAATTTACTATAACAACATAACTATTAAGAATAAATGAATACTTATAGCTCTAAAACGCGTACTTATAATTGTAAAACACATACTTAACTTACTTATATAGCAACATAACTATTAAGAAAAAAAATGCATACTTACAGCTATAAAACGCATGCTTATAACTATAAAACTAATACTTATAAAAACATTTACTTATATAGCAATATAACCATTAAGAATAAAACACATCTTTATACTTATGGCTATAAAACACTTACTTATATAGCAACATAACTATTAAGAATCAAACACATTCTTATAACTATAATACACATACTTATATAAAACACTTATATAACAACATAACTTTTAAAAATAAAACGCATACTTATATAGTTATACTTATAGCTATAAAACACATATTTATAGTTGTAAAATGTATACTTATAGTTATAAAACACATACTTATATAAAATGCCTACTTATATAGCAACATAATTATAAAAAATAAAACACATACTTATAGATGTAAAACACATATTTATATAACAACATAATTATTAAGAATAAAACCATACTTATAGCTGTAAAACACACACTTATAGCTATAAAAAGAATACATATAGTTGTAGAATGCATACTTATATAAAACGCTTACTTATATAGAAATGTAACTAGCAAGAATAAAACACATACTTATAACTGTAAAACGCATACTTATATAGCAATATAGGTATTAAGAATAAAACACATACTTATAACTTTAAAACATATACTTAAATAATTATTATGAATAAAAAGTATACATATAGTTGTACATTACATATTTATATAACTATTTTGAATACTTATAGTTGTAAGTGTATACTTATATATACATCAAATACTATACAATTCTAAATGCAAAACACATACTTATATGATTATTACTAATACTTATTGCTGCAAAACACATATTTATATGATTATTACAATAAAATGCATATTTATTGTTGTAAATGAATACTTATACGGATGATATTGTGTTTCAATAAAGAAAAGACGATTTGGAATTTGATATGAATTTTCGAATTAAATATGAAGTAAGAAGAGAAAAATTAATAAAGCAAAAATGGGTGAACTTTTCAATGTAAACATGATGAATAACTCTTATTGTTTAGAATTTTATGAAAATTATAATATACAATTACATATAAAAAGAAATAATATTTTGGTATGTGTTGATAAAACTGAAATACAAGAAACATAAAGCACTACAAGCAAGAAGAAACAATGAATGAAGAAGAGCAACCTATTGTTTTGCATGCCTTTAGCATGAGAACTCTTTTCTGCATCATATTGACTCATCCCCACCTGAGAAGAGTAAAATGAAATTCAATCTTCATCTCTTTCAACCACCTCTATCTTCATCTTCACCTTAAACCATCTGAAAAACAAAGTAGAGAATAGAAAAAAAAAAAAAAAAAAAAAAGGATTTAAAGCCCTTCTATGAAGAAGGTATTAATTAAGGAAAAAAAAGGAAGAAGTTGTTCTAAAATCCGATTTGAGGGGCAAAAAATTGGTTCTCTGATGTCTCCATAATAGCAGAGATAAGAAAAAACAAAGAAACAAACAATTTCTACACACATTTAGAATCTTTTTTCACTCCAAACACTCAATTTATATAACATGCAGGAGATTAAAATTGCAAATGTAAATCAAAGAATCAATTCACACTAAATTGATGAGTCAGAGATGCAGTAGTAGTCAACTAATTATGTTATGCTACTTTCTCATTCTCTATACATCTCTCCTTCGGTGGAGCCGCACAGTGGGTGCGGTTAATGGTCGGTGCGACGGTGTCTGCGATGAAGTTCGGTGTTGGTGCGACGAACTGTGCGACCAAGGGAGAAGGAACGTGGTTTACTCTTGGGCTAGCTAAATTGTTTTGGGTATTGGGCCTGTTATTTTAAAGCTTTATTTGGGTTTTAACTTAATTTTGGGTTGGGCTATGATTGTGGGTAGGGTTGTGGGTCAAATTAGACCCGTCTCACACAAGAAGATCCGTGAGACGGTCTCACGTGAGTTTTTGCGTATCGCGGATGAGTGACTCTCTTGTGCTTTTTTTCCCCTTTCTTTTCTTCATGCTATACTTCACCCCTCTTTCTTCTTCTTTTTTTCTCCCTTCCTTTTCTTCCTGCGCTACTTCACCCCTCTTTTTTTTTTCCTTCACAGCTTCACCGTTGTTCCTTTTTTTTTCCTCTCTTCCTTCTTAATTTCTTCATATAATTGCTACAAATTTAGGGTTCTTATTTTTCTAATATTCCAACAAGTTATTTTCTTCCTAATTTGTATAAAAATCTAGGGTTTTTATTTTTCAATAACTTGCATTTTTTTATATCTTGCTCCGATTCATAGCAATATACTATATAATTGATGCAACAAACACCATAGTTGGTTGTTGATTGAGTAATATGAATTTGCATAATTTTGGAGAAGAAGATGATAAAAATCTTGTATTTGAAAATTTTAAGATATGATGTATTACAAATTTATTCTGTAGGTATTACAAACATGAACTACAAGTATTACATAATTACATGCTTTAATGATATGTAAGTTATGAAAGGTATTACAGATTTGTTCTATAGGTATTACATACATGAACTGCGTGTATTTATTACATAATTATGTGCTTAATGATATGTAATACTCGAAAGAAATATGTGTGATACTTAAAAGATACTTGTGTTATATCTTAAGGGTATATATATGATACAGTAACTGTGTGATACCTAAAGAGAAAATGTGTGATATCTGAACATAATACTTATGTAATACTTTAAGGGTATATATGTGATACCTGAAGAGTAAATATGTGATACCTAAAAAGAAAATATATGCGATACCTGAAGAGAGAAAATGAGTGATACCTGAACATAATACTTGTGTAATACCTTAAGGGTATATATGTGATACCTGAAGAGTAAACTTATGTAATATCTTAAGGGTATATATGTGATACCTGAAAAGTAAATAACCCAAAAAGATGTGTGATACCTAAAGGGAAAATATATGTGATACCTGAAGAGAGAAAATGTGTGATACCTGAACATAATACTTGTGTAATACCTTAACGACGTGATTGGTATGATGTAATGAGGTGAGAATATAATCACTATTCTTACATTCATTCATATTCCTTTGATTTGTATGTTTTATAAGTGAGAATGGTGATTCCCGCATGAATTGATATTACCATGAATGAGAGAATGATCATTCATTCCTACCCCATGGTATTACGTATTCTTGTCTTGAAGAAAATGAACGTTATTTTTTATTAATTTTCACAATTATCATTATTTATTTTATTTTTTCACAAATTAACTTCCTAAAGTTGAATTATTATATAAAATTGCGTAAATAATATTAAATTATTTATAAAAAAATATAAAATAATAACTAATAATTTAAAATAAATATAAAATATAAATATAAAAAATAGCAAAAAACTAAAATAATTAATAAATATAAAATCTTAAAAACATAATAAAATAATATGAATATAATTTTAATAATACAAATAATTTTAGTTCTGATATAAGATTTATATATATATATATATATATATATATATGTAAATACATATAAATAAGATAAATGAATATTAGTATAGATAATATGTTATTTAAAAAATATATAAATAAATTGTAACTAAAATATTTTTTAGAAATACAAAATAAGATATTAAGATTTCAATAATATAAAATCATACGAAATAATTAATAAAAAAATATGAAAAATATATTATTATTATTATTATTATTATTATTATTATTTAACTACTTTAAGAATATGTAAATAATACAAAAATAGTAAACTAATAATAAAATTAAAAATTAAAATATATAAATATAATATATCTTAATATTAGTACAATGATTAATTTTCTGTAAAAAGAATTATTTTTAAATTTAAATATGCCAAATATTTTAAATTTGAGTGATATATTGAATATGAATATTAAATAAAATTATAGTGGAAGGTAATTTGGTCAAATAAAAATTGATTTAATATTATACATTTTATTTATAGTTATCAATCATAAAATATAATTATAATGATTAATTCATTCATTTCCTATTCATTTATGATACAAATCATAAGAATCAATATTTTTATACCATTCATTTCCCATCACCATTCAATTCTTGAGTTCATTCAATTCTCCCCTAATTCCATTCAGTGATACCAATCATGCCGTAAGAGTATATATGTGATAAATGTGTGATACTTAAAGAGAAAATGTGTGATACCTGAATGTAATACATTATGTGATACCGGAAGAGCAAATATGTGATACGTTAACATAATACATTATATATAGGCTATGTGATACTTGAAGAGTATATGTTTGATACCTTTAGAGTAAATGCGCGATACCTGGTAGGTGCGCGTAGCGTGAGCGTATGACGCATGACGTGTGGCGGGAACGTGTGGGCGCACAGCGGGGGTGCGTTTGGGAGTGGCCCACATGCCAGGTCGGGTTGGGACATATAATTTTTTACGATAACGGATATTTCACAAAATATTGAGATATTTTGATATATTCACGATATATTAAGGAAAAAAAAAATTTAACCCCGTAACCATACTGCACCCTTCAAAAACGGATAAATCCACAAATATTAGGATATTTTCATCCTTGCCACTGAAGTAAGACTGAAATCTGACATCCCTATAAAATAGGCCGTGAATCTCTCTCTCATTCTCACACTCACTCACACACACATTTTACACACAGATAGCAAGCATAGCAGCAGGAGGAGCATGGCATCTAAGACGGTTTGTGTGACTGGAGGAACCGGCTTCATAGCTTCATGGCTTATCAAATCCTTGCTCGATCGCGGTTACACTGTTAACGCCACTGTTCGTGATCTCAGTCAGTGCTTTTTCCCTCTCAATATTCTCGTCTTCTCTCTAATTTATGCCCTAATTTTCCTTGTTTGTGTTGTTTCATTGGACCATCCATGTTTTATTTCATTTATTGGGGAATTTTCACGATTCTATGAAGTTAGGGCACTGATTAAACAAAATTTCGTTTCTTCTATTGGTGGATACTTTTGGCTTGTATAAATTGATGTTTGTTTGATTGCGTGATTGATTCAACGTAGTTCTGAGATTTAATGTTTTTGGTAAAAATTATCATTATTGAATGAGGAAGTATGGATAAATGAACAGATGACACGAAGAAAAATGATCACCTGCTCTCACTTGATGGGGCGAAGGAGAGGCTAAAATTGTTCAAAGCAAATCTGCTTGAAGAAGGATCATTCGATGCTGCTGTTGCTGGTTGTGACGCTGTCTTTCATTGCGCTTCGCCCTTTTTCCTTAAAACCTCCAATCCCCAGGTTAATTTCTTCATATGGTTTGTAAATGAGTTGAATTTAATGTGGAGATGTATGTATTGAACATATTTGTATACTCCCTCAGGAGGAATTGATTGATCCAGCTGTGAAGGGGACACTCAATGTGCTTGGATCCGTTGCAAAAACACCATCTGTTAAAAGAGTTATTTTGACATCTTCCGAAGCAGCAATTGCGTTCAATCGTACGCCTCGAACAGCTGATACAGTAATCGATGAGACTTGGTGGACCGATGCAGATCTTTGCAAAGAAAATCAGGTCAATGTTCCATTCCTTGTTTATCTAATGGTATATTTCACATTACCTGCAACAATTTTTGTGATATGTAGCTTCTATATTGGCAGATGTGGTATGTGGTTTCTAAGAGATTGGCTGAGGGTGCTGCTTGGGACTTTGCCAAACAGAAGGGCATTGACCTCGTCTCCATTAACCCGCCCTGTGTGATTGGTCCAATGCTACAACCATCACTCAACACTAGTTGTGGTGACATATTGCAGTTGATAGACGGTATGTTCCTCAGATTATTTTGCTAAATTTGATTCCCATTGCTCGATTTACCCTATAATATGCAATCCTTTTTATGTTCTTTGATCTTTTGATTAATCCTAACTTGATGATAATTATTATGTTGTAGAGGGTCATGTGATAAATATTTATCTACCGGAACACTTGCTTTTTCATATGTGTTGATACTAAGAACTTACGAGGTGTGAATGATTTTAGTTGTACCTCTCCATTCTTGGAATATGCAGGTTCAGAGACATATGCAAACACTGCTTATGGATTTGTACATGTCAATGACGTTGTAGATGCTCATATTTTGGCATACGAGAAACCTGAGGCTAATGGGAGGTATTATGTGGCGGAGAGATGTGTGCATCCATTAGATCTTATTAAGATACTACGAGAGCTGTATCCGACTATGAAACTTCCGGAGAAGTAAGTCGTTATTTTGATTCAGAATTGTATGCATGTATATAAGTATATATTTAACTAGCAAGCTCAACAGAGACTGTTTTAAAAAATTCTATGGCTGATGTGAGGTCACTGCCTGCCCTTGAATGACCTGATATTTCAACCAAAGTCTGCACTGGGTGCTTGTAAATTTAAATAACATAATTCTAATTTTTTTTTCTCTTTTCTTGATTCAGATGTGAAGTTAGTTTCTAATAGAAATTTCTATAATACCCTTATAACAAACTGCATTTTGGATTCAAAGAAATAAACGGAGGGGCATTATTGAGATTTAATGACTTACAAAAGTCATATCTTCATCTCACCTGACCAAAAACTAAAAATTGTACTTCATTTTGGGATGGGGAGATTACTTCCTATGAGTTGTTTGTATTTAGGTATTAATTTACTGAATGATGATGTTTGTAAAGTGTAATTGGTCATTACCAACATTGATTCTAAGTCTCGTTATATATCCTCGTGGGATTGCCTGAATGATGAGTAATGGTCTCGATCTTGTACAGGTGTGCGGAAGACAAGCCTCTTGTGCCGACGTACCAGGTGAATACAGAGAGAGCAAAGCAACTAGGCGTCAAGTTCACTCCTCTCAAACAAGCCGTCAAGGATACCGTTGAAAGCTTGAAGGAGAAGGGCCATTTCAAAGGCACATACTAAATGCTATCTATAAAGCCTCTGTTTTTCTGATGGAATTATGTTCTGTTTCTATGATTGGTATTGGAATTACTCAGACAATCCAAGTTTGTTGCTACATTTGCCTGTTTAGATCTGTGTATCCTTTGGGCTGCGTTTTGTGAGATGAATCTAAATAACTGAACTCACTTTTGAATTGCCTATAATTATATGTTTCTAAATTTTTTTTAAGAATAGAATTTGAGCTACTACAATAGATGAGGTATGGATTTTACCAATTTTATGTTTTTTACTAGATGAGGTATGTCCAAATTGCAATCCACGAATTTATATAAGATTCTTTATTTCAAAAAATTGTTTAATAATGTATTGAGATTTTTCTTTAAATAGTACTTCAGAATGCTATTATGACGAATGCTATAAAACTATCATCTTTTCACAAAATTCATGTTACCTAATAAATTAATTTGTTAATTTTGATTTTATTTTTGTACTGAATTTCTAAAAAATATATATATGTTTGGTAATATTTTTTCAATTATATTTAAAAAAAAAAATTAATGAGATAGAGAGGGTGGAAGAGAGACAGTAAAAACTAGAAAATTTGCGTAAATCGAGCACCGATGGTTTTCTTCTTTATATTATAACTTGAACCTTTTCGAGAAGCTCTCTTGTGCATTAGTTACACTACACTCTAAAATGTGTGCAGTGGACCTGCCCCACTATGTTTCATTTATTTATTAATTTATTTTATATTTTATAAGCTCCTAGATCGTACAATTGGTTCATAGGAAAGTAACCCATATATGAAATAACCTTGAGCATTATAAAATATATATCCTATAAACAAACCAAATGTCACATTTAAATATTCAATTTTTTTTTTGATAGTCCGAATATCACAAGATAAGATGGATTAATTTTTTTTTTTTTAATGTGGGATCTCAATCTTGTTCAATAAACATATTTTCTAAAAGTGTTTTTAATTTTATTATGATTCGGACATGACACAAATTTTAAATTAATAAAAAGGTAATGATTATAATTGGAACATTGTAATTCTTCCATACTGTAGATCAAAATCAGTCGCTTTTAACTCTTTTACTTCTCTTAATGATAAGAAACAAAATTATAGGATATATTTTTATAAATATAATTACTTCCTTTCCTACGTCCCACAAAGATATATCTAGTTCTATTTTCACACAAATTAAGAAATTTTTTGAAGTTCCAGTTATACCCTTATCATACATTAATTGTTCAAAGAATTAATTATACTCCAATTTTGAAGCTTCATTAATTGAAACAAAAAATGTTCACACTTATAATATTGCATTAATGATATTATTTGTCTCAAGATACATTTTTCTACTTTTAAGGAAGAGAGGAAACTAAAAAATTTAAACAAAAGTTGCAACTCAAATTTAGAAGAGAGGCAACTAAATTTTTTCAACAAAATTTGAAACTCAAATTCTACTCCAATTTAAATTTTCGCATATTTTGAGCTAAATAATTCATGGAGTATTAGTTTTTTTTTTTTAAATTTTAACAATGAACATGAATTAAAATGAGCATTTATTGATTAGTGTAGTGGTAATTCAATTTAATCATTAATGAAAATCTAGAAATACGAAATGATTATGGGAATTTGTCAAATATGAACAAATGAAGACCACACATTCAATGCAACTTTTTTTTTTTCTAAAGAATAAATAAAGGCATATATGGAATTACAAGTTAAAAAATCACACTAATATAGTAACAGATCTATCATTGTGGGACGGACGAAATAGTATACAAGTCTATCTTTGTGGGACGGAGGGAGTATAAAAAACAGAATCTAGAAACCAACCTAGTTTCATAAATAGATTTACAATTCATAAATTATGAGTTGTAGATCATTCAATTTCACAAAATCAATATTCCTAAAACAATTTGCCCATTTGGATAGGTGGATTTGAAGAGGGATTTGAAATTCATTATAGCAAATCCATTGATAGTGTTTGAATAGGTGTGGATTCGAAATTCATCACTTTCATTTTAAACTAATTTTGGAATCATTTTAGTGGATTTCAAATTCATTCCAAACTTAAGTGGATTTGAAATTTCTTTATTTGAAATTCGGAATTTCAAATCACTCTATTCAAATGGAACCTCCTATACTCATTATTAAATAGGAAAGTGGACCTAACTAACACCAAACTATAACACGTTGCACTTTCTATGGTCAAAAATCAAAATTACTTTTCATTGTCACATGTGAATAGTGGATGGAAGTGACTTATGACTGATATGTCACATACAAACAATTATATAACCTTTCTATTTATCATACATGTTCCACGAAAATATTACAAACGAAAAATATTACACAAAATTTGCATTTCTTTGGAAAATGCCTTCCACCAAAAATTTTGAAAAAAAAAAAAAAAAAATTTCGTATAACATATAAATTTGTTTTACACAAAAAAAAAAAAAAAATTATTTGTAAAACAAAAAATTTAGATTTTAGTCTTACACGAATTTGTACAAATGTCTTACAAAATTCGTGAAAGGCACAAAATCTGTACACAAAATTTAATTTAAATGCCTTCCTATGAATTTAAATATCTTACACGAGTTTTGAAGATTTTTATTTTTTATTTTTTTTGTATTAATTCATATTTAATATTGATTTTCGAGTAAATCAATTCATATTCAATTTTAATTTTCATGTAATCCATTCAAAATCAATTTTCGTTGGTTAAATTTTAATTTTCATGTAATTCATTCAATTAAATTTTTGTGTAATCCAATTAACATAATTCATATTTATATTTTCATATAAAGGGATATTCCATTTTTTCGTGTAATGCATTGAAATAAAATTTCAAGTAATGCATCGAAACAAATTTCATGTAATGATTTAATTTCTTTTTGGGTAATACATTAATTTTTTTTTTTTACGAAATTGCATTTTTTTTAATGTCTTACACGAAAATTTGAGACATGTCTTAATTATATTTGTATTCATTTAATGGTTGAAATTAATATTATAATATCTTTGTTTTAATTATATTTTTATTCGTGTAAGGTTCGAGTTTAATATTAAAAGGCTCGAATATAGGCTTGCACGAATTTAACACTTTATAATAGTTTTACACGATTTAAACACGAAAATTAGATTATTATGTACACTTACACAAAAATTTGATTTCCATAGACTTCCACTAAAATGTGATTATTACATAGGTTTACACGATTTTGACATAAATAAGCTTCCACGATTTATTCAAAACTTTGAAAAACTGAAATTGGATAACAGCCTTACACGAAAATTGCCGACTGCATTCACGATTTTTTCCAAAATTTGGAAAACAAAAAATGTGAGAGTGAGACTATGAGTGTTGCACGATTTTTGTGAGAGAACAACAAATTTCAACTGTTTTGACTACATTTATTATTGTGATGTGATGTGTGGTGCACGCTGCACCCTTATTAAATTGTACACATCATCATGAGTTGTTTTGCATCAACTAAAGTCAATAGTTCAAAAGGGGGACCCACCATGTTGCCATTGATTTTGGACACTTGTACTATCCTAAGTTTTAACGTGTGTTTTTCTTTTTAAAGGCATTTTTGATGAGGACATCTGTGCATTATTATCTGTATACATACACTTTTTTTATTCTCTCTCACCATAAATAAATATATAAAGTCATCAAATCTGATTTAAAAAAATTTCCTTTCAGGCTATCAATAATTGACTTTTGGTTCCATAGCAATCTAGTAGTTCAAAAGCAATTTAGATATAGGTTTTTTTTTTTTTTTTTTTCAAAATAAAATTCATCCATTCCTAAAATTGTGATAATTTGAAAAAAAAATACATCAATTAGAAAATGAGATGAACTCGTCTACTTATATAAGTAAGAAAACAAAAGAGAAATATGTGTTAACGAATGAGCACACTCATTATTCGATCTTCTAATAAATGAAACTGAAAAGAAAGGATCTTGAAAGAGACAATCATAATACTTCTTCATTGTCAAATCGAACTCCAACCAACTTTTCTCATTGCCCTATATCGTCTTCACCACCATAAGAGAATCAAGTTTCAAACTCTCCACTCCTGATAGAAATTCACCGACAAAGAATGTGACCACAATAATTTGAGATTTTTTGTAATGCCCATCAATCTTGTTATAGAATCACCTATCATCTTTAAATTTAATCTTTGTGTATCGTATGGATGTATTGCTAATTTATTTAAAAAGTAAAGTTAATATCAAAATACAATTTGTATTTTAATTTTTTTTCCACTCGATGTCTAAATCATTTTATTTTCTTTTTACGAGTGCTACCATACTTTATGATTTATTTTACGATTGCTACCTGAACTTAATATTTAATATATTTTGGATAAAAAATAGTCGTTGAAAATTTTGAAATGTAATATATCTCCAAATATCAACCGAAATGCACGAATCATATGCCAAAATGACCATCTTTTAAAGTTAAATTAGAATCCTAAATTAATTTCATGATTATGTTCGATTTGAACCTGTATCGAACAAAAAAGTTCAAACTCTAAAATGATTTTTGTTTGATTAAGGTATGAATCAAATGACAAATGTGAAATTGATTTAGTATTATAATCTAACTTTGGAAGGAAATCATTTTAATTAACTTTGGACTCATGTTTTTTTGCTGATGTTAAAATGTTTATTGTATTTTCGAATTTTCCAATTATAAATTGAGTTCGGAGAGTCATCAAAATAATGTTGATAAATATTGATAAAAAAATGAGTAGAAATCGTTTTTATTTTATTTTATTTAGATACCAAGTGAAAAAATGATGGAAGTATAAGTTGTATTCTGATATTAATTATATCTATACTATATATAAAATGAGAGAAGTTGGCAAATTTTACTAATTTGTCATTTTCCCTCCTAAAAATGTCACATCAAATTGATAATTGTATAAATATTTTCTTTTTGATTTTTTTTTGTAGGCTCTAAAAACTATATTTTATATATAATCACGCATTTGTTTTTTTGTCGTTTATAAGAAAATGTTATGATAATAATATTTAAAAATTCAATTGTGAGCTATATTCCAATAGAATTCACTTCCTTGCATCCTAATTTTTTACTCAATACATTTTTTAGGAAATAAAAAAGAGTAAGAAAAATACTAAACAAGATTTGTCCACATTTATAAATTGTGGAGAAGTTTAGCACCATACACCAACATAATTTCATACATATTCACTTTGGTAATCATATACTTTAAGGATATGATTATATTTTAATGATGTGATTAAAATTTGAAAATAATGAAATTTAAACATTATGTCAAAAATTAAAAATTTGGAAAATTAGTTTAAAATTTTAATATATAAATGTGGAAAATATTTTTAAAATCGAAAATTAGTTTCACGAGGTGTTATAAAATGTTTAAAAGTTTGAAAATTATTATAAAATATCAAAATAATAATAAAATTTAAAATTAATAATAATAAGATTTAACAATTTAAAATCAACAAATAAAATTTTAAAATTAATTCAAATATATATGTAATATTAATTTTGAAAGATATAAATATCAATAATTTGAATAAAAAATAGCTTAATAAAAATAATAAAAATATTTGGTAATTTATTCGAAATTATTTCAAATAAAGAGATATAATTAATCTAAAAGTTGTTTTAAAAAACTAGAATTTGTTCTAAAATAATCTGAAACAATGTTTCAAAAATCTAAAAATTATTATTTTAAAATGTAAAAATAAATTGGAAGCTAAATATTTTAAATATAAACTAAATTTTGGAATAAATTTAAACTTTTTTGAACAAATCCATCTAACAAAAAATGCAGAAAATTATTTACAAATTCTAAAATATAAAGAACAAAAATATGAACAAAACACATTAGTAAGTATAATAAATCACTTCTTAATTATTCAGAAATCTATCTATATATAAAAACAAAGAAGTTGGTGATAATTTCAAATTTGCCATTTTCCTTCCCAAACTATCAACCAATAGAAAAAAAGAAAAAAAAATCAAATAACTTTTAAGTATCTTATAGAATAAGCTTCACATATATCTTACACAATAAGCTATCTTATAATTTATATATAGTAGTAGAGATAAAATGAAAGAAGCTATTTTAAATGATATGATTATATTTTAATGATATAATTAAAATTTGAAAATAATTAAATTTAAACATCGTAAAAAATTAAAAATTTTTAAAATTAGTTTATAATTTTAATATATAAATGTGGAAAATAGTTTTAAAATCTAAATTTATTTTATGAAGGGTTGTAAAATGTTTAAAAGTTTGAAACTATTTTAAAAATATTAAAATAATAATAAATCTAAAATTAATAATAATAATAATAATAATAATTATTATTATTATTATTATTATTATTATTGTTGTTGTTGTTGTTATTCTAATTATTATAAGGTTGTGAGAATAAGTCTAACAATCTTAAATCAGCAAATAAAATTTAAAAATTAATTCAAATATATATGTAATATTAATTGTGTAAGATACGAAAATCAATAAATTGAATAAAATATTTTAAATAAAAAAAATATATTTGATAAAATTTATTCAAAATTATTTCAAATAAATAGATATAATCAATCTAAAAATTGTTTTAAAAAACTATAATATGTTCCAAAAAAATCTGAAAAATGGTTTAAAAAATCTAAGGAATATTGTTTTAAAATTTAGAATTAATTTGAAACCTAAATTTACAAATATAAACTAAAATTTTTTGGAATAAATATAATGCTTTTTGAACAAATCCATCTAAAAAAGAATGCAGAAAATTATTTATAAATTTTGAAAATAATTATAAAATATAAATGAACGGAAATATGAACAAAACATATAGTAAGTATAATTATTAATCACTTTAATTATTCATAAATTAAAACTCACAAACACAAAACTATTATTATATTATGTTCAATTTTATTTTCATATTTCATTGTTGAATATTGATGTTATCAATAAAAAATACGGATTTTTATAAATTTCGAAATAATAAGATACCATGAATAACCTTTTAATATGACAAATTCAATATATTATTACAAATCGTATATATTATCATAATACATAATAAATCGCGCATCGCGCGGGTGTACTATTAGTAATTATATAATACTCCCTCCGTCCCGTGATAAATGTCACATTTACCGTTCGGCCCTATTTTTAAGAATTATTGTATTTAAATGTGAGTGGGGGGGAGAGATAGTGAGCTATATTATTATAATGTAAGTGGGAGGAGAGAAGTAGTGAGATATATTATTATAATGTAAGTGGGAGGATAGAGGTAGTGAGATATATTATTATAATGTAAATAAATGGAAATTTTTATATCCATTTTTAGTAAGTATACAGTGTGACATTTATTTTGGGACATTCAAAAATGGAAAGTGTGACACTTATTACGGAATGGATGGAATATCCAATACTCGTTGCTGCTCACCACATATATAAATTAATAAATTATAATGTTGGAGTATAGAAGAAAGGACAGATGTTGAGACTGGCGAGAATCCAGATGGCGACCCCGCTAGCTGCTTAACCTTATCTTTTTCAACAAAAAAGTAAAAGAAATTATAAAATAATAAAAGAAAAGACAACAAAGTTGATTCTCAAATGCTGCAAATCTCAACCCTATCGTACGGAAAAGCTAAAGAATGTGTGGAGTAATATCTTACAATGATGTAACATGTTAATTGGCCAAATAAACTAATAATACGTGTACGGGCCATCAACCCCTGTCTCCTATTGTCACCAATTTGAATTTGATCACATCAACACATTAATTTAAGGGAAGATAGCCAAAACTACCATTATCCATATAATAATATCCTAATATACCACTATTTTTATAATAATATTTCTTTCTATCACAAATTCAAAAATGAATCAATTAATCTTGGTTCACTTTCACTAACTTTCAAAAACTTTTCTTTAGCCATTTTCATTATTTCACTCCAATTATTTAATTTGATTGTGAATTAAGAATAAACGAATTAATATCAGGCCCAATATATTTCTATATTTAAATACATACTCTGATAATACATACCTTGGTTTTTGTTTTTCACTCTCTAGATTTCGGCTGGTTTTTACGGATTATTTTATAATCTAACCACACGTCTACAATCGGTGATTCCACTCCATCTTCAATGAGAACCTAGATCACAACCTTTTTTTCACTCTAAGAGGATCATTTGGAGACTATTAGTAGTACTTGTAGAGTAATAAAAAACGTCAAGATAGCATGAAGAAAAACAAAAGTCTTAACTTTTATTGAAGAAATAAAATATAACTTATATTACAATACTAATTTTCTCCGCTAGTGGAGGAGAATAACTTACCTAGTCACTCATGGCTGACTTAAGGGGGATCCCTCACACACTTGAAAACTGAAAGCTTAAATACTTAAACTCTAGAGTGTGAAGTATTCAGGAAATGTGTTTGCTTTATGATAATCTTTTTCAATGGTCGAAGGTCTCATCTTATAGCCAAAATCTCGGACTCAAATGTGGACTTCAGCTTCGTTTGTCAATTGTCCCTTTACCAGCTCTCTTCCATCTTACATTGTTAGTAAATGACCATGTGACTCCAACTGCTGTTATCCATCATTCTCTGTCGGTGGTGTATTTATGACTCATCCATCTTCTTTTATCTTCTGGTGGAGCTGCCTCATCATCCCGTGTTTATCGGGTTGGTGGCTTGTCAATTTTTTGGTGGTAAGACCTCCCACTACACCGTATCTGGTGGAGTGACATGTGCTTGTAGGGCCTGGTATGAATCCTTTGAACCCATATTATAAAGTTTCATGAATCTTTTGAACCTATACTATACAAGTCCAAACATAAATCATATCTGAATTTATAACCTGAATATTTATTGAGTCTATTTAGACTCAATTTCTCTTATTACATTTATGAGTTTTATTTTCTAAAAATCCCCTCTTGTGAGCCTTTCTTTTCTGTTGTTGATTCTTTTCTGCTGTTGATCGGGTCTGTTTTCTTTGACTTTGAAGCATTATCCGAATAATGAATTTTCTTATGCATGACAGTAAGAACATAATCGTTCTTCTAACGACCAATATGAATCATATTACATATCGTAAGCGAGTGTGAAGTGTGAAGTACTTCCATTCGTCCCTCCTGCCTGCTAATCCCGCACATTATTTCTTCTTGTATTTTCCATTGTCCTTATTTTTCCAGATGAGCTTTCTTTTATTTTCAAAAAGGTTCTCCACAAATCTAGTGGTTTATCCTATCATGGAATTTAACAGGAATGATCTGTTCGCTGAATTCTAAAAAAATTTGAACGAATATTTTATCTTATTCATCTCTATGAGACAGACCCACATTCATCATGATTATCTTGTGGACATTTCATCTTCAGTAAGGGCGATGACTAGAGGATTGTTTGTTGGTGGTGCTTTTGCTTTATTAAAAGCTACCATATCAGGTCTCTACAGTTTGATAAACTGGAAGATTGGGTGAGACCATTTTTCTGTAATTTTTGGAGTTGCTACTATTAATTTTAGCTCCAAGATATCTCCTTGACCGAGGTGTGGATTTTTTTGTCATGAGTCCTAAACGACTGTGACAATCTATTTCGGTAATTAATTTTACAATTTTCGGAAAGCTCAGTGCGGTGGTAAGTATTGAACCAATAGCTCTAAAATTATATCATTCTCGTACGTTATGCGGATTTGCACCCGAAGCATCCACAATCGTGGATATTTTCCAGACCAATCAGTAATAATTTTGCAAGGATTGATCTCAATTCTGGTCACTAATTTCTCCCATGTTCTTTGGTAAATCTACAAAAGAGAAAACGGTTCATTAATGTTAACCTTTTTTGGGCCGGTATGTTAACCTTTCTTGGGCCGGTCTGTGGCCTAAGGTTAGTCTCTCCCTCTTTAACCCCAAAGGTGCTGGGTTGACTTGGCTTGTCTGAAATAAATTTCTGGCTTTCCAAATTAATTTATCTACTAGAGTCCGATAGCTCACTTGTATTGGCATTAAACGCCCCAACACTAGAATCTGGTGTAAAACATATATCCACAGGATGATCTGCTTTGGGTTTAGAAATATCCATTGTGTTCATCGATGATTAACTTTTCTCATAAATTTCTTTTTGGGTTACCGAATATGAACCCGCTTTGAGAAGAGGTTTCTTAAGTGCATTTCATAGGTAGGCATGAGCAGCTTGTGTGGCTTTTATGACTTTATAGATATAGTCAAAATCTACCTGTTGAACATAGGTAGCTCCTTCGGCTCGAGTCCTTAGCAAGCCCCATCGCTTGTTCAATTCCTCAAGATTTTCTTAAGATATCTTGAACGAACCGTGATGGAATCTGCCTTAAGAATGTCCATCTCTTGTTAGGAAATCTGCAATAACATTTTTATTAGATTTCATAATAACAATATCAAAAATATAATATTGACATTCTATTTGTCATTTGATAATACGCGTTTTCTTGATTTTTGATTCGAGCTTGCTTTTTAAGAAGGTTTTAACATTTATATTATGTACTTTTAAGGTAAATTCTTTTACCAATAAAAATAAAGGCCATTTTTGAAAGTCTTCCAAATTACAAAGAATTTCTTCTCGTTTATGTACCAAAAACTGGCTTGTTTGTTTAGAAAACAATCCTCCCTTGTATCTACATGTTTCTTCGCTCTTTCACATGAGCACAACAACCCATCTAAAACCATTAGTGTCTATATAGACCACTAAATGATCTTCATCTTGTGGTATTGCGAGTTTAGGCAGTTTGCTGCAAATCTATTTTAACTTACGAACTCGTTGAGAATGTATTCTTCTTATTTTCATTTAGTATTTTCATCCTTTTGTAGTAGTGAACAAAAATCCTTTCTGTACCTTGCTACGTCTTTAATAAAAACACCTTCAAAGTTAAAAACACCTAAGAAGCTTTGAAGATGTTTTTTTATCCTTTAGAACATTCGGAAAAATGTAGATTTCCTCCACAATATGTTCCTGAGTTCCATTCTTGCATGGTAAATAATAACACCGAGAAATTCGATTCTATTGACATCAATTATTGTTTTCTTTTCAGACATCACTAATCCTTCCTTGTGACATGCTGCAGAGAATATTTCAAGATATTTAATATACTCTTTCAAATTATTTGATGCAATTAATATGTCGTCAATATAGATGAACATAAGCTCAAAGTAATCTTTAAAAAGATTATCTATTTTTTGTTGGTATATTTGAGGTGCATTTGCAAGTCCCATTGAAAGTACATTTCAGATATACTAACCTTGTGGAGTAGAAAAAATGTATATTTTCCTTAACTCATTTTCTATTTTTATCTGGTAGAATCCAGATTTACAATCAAATTTCAAAAACACTTTTGACCATTTAATATAGTCAATTAAATGCTCTCTACTAGTGATGTAATAACAATCAAAATCAAGTATTTTGTTAATACTTCTTTTGATTTCACCGTGGTTTCTTACCAGAAAGTCTGGGCTACTGTAAGAGGAGACTCCAACTTCAATCAATTAAGATTTATGCTCTTTAATGATTTCCTGCATATAGTTCTTATCGATCATATTCATATGGATTGGCTTGTACCCGAACCAACTCGTATGGACATTGTTCTTTTATCTTTAGAGTTGCTTCAATCTTGTTCCTGTTCCACTAAGCTAGAGGATCCTCATTGAAATTTCTGTGGATTAGTCTTTTGACATTTTCAAGGGAAAGTAGAATTTTCTCGTTAATGTCCTCAACTAGTGTTCTCTCTTTTATTGCATTCTTCAGAACTTGGATGTCTTCTTCAAATGTCTTTTCGAAACCCTTTTGCCTTAAAGACAAAAGAGCTTTACGAAATTTTCTTTCATCCTGTATTTTAAGATCATGAGTGTTAATTTGGCATCATCACCACGTTTGTTGTGAAAAATAATGAGCATTATTCGATTGAATACCCTTTCTCATTATAAAACATGTATCAAACTACCATAGTTAGTAATAAAGGTAAACATGTTCTTGTAGTTATCTTGCTCATATTTTGCAAAAGTTTGGATAAAATTGTTACCCAACAAAATATCCGCACTTGTATCATGAATATAGATTGGTGACATTTTTACCTATACCAAGGCGTACCAAATACACCTCCTATCATAATTTTTATGTCACGAATTCCCTTATTGAGTATCAAGATTTTTTGAGAAAAATCATTTCATGCAATAATTGGTAATGTTTCTACAGTTTTGCTAGGAAAAACTCTTGGTTTTTCTATGAAATACCTGAACATGAATCAATATAAACAGTAAAATATTAATATGTCTTATATTTTTCAAACATTATCCCAACAGATATATATATGGAAAATGAGCTCGTTATTCCACCCTTATAAAGTATCTCATTTTCTTTTTGTCCCCAAGGTTTATGTTCCTCAAGAAAAACTTAAGCCCAAAGTCATAATGCATTTGGTTCTACCTGTACTACACGTTACACATACCTCATAGCCTCCTATTTCTAACATGTCTTCCAATTGCATGTTGTTATAAATGATATATTTCATCATAAGGAAAAATGTTAATTTATTTCGATTTATCAAAAACAACATGAATTTCTTTCCAACCCTCAAGGCGATGCATTTTAACATTACCACCCTAATCCGTCGGGGGTTGAAATCTTCGAGTAGTTTTTTTCCTATAAAGCTTATTTTCCTACTTTCAGAAAATGACATTTTATTACTGCTTTTAGATTCTAATCTCATTGATTTATCAAGAATGTGATGATCTGTAATCAGTATATTAATACCACCTATCCTAGGAATTTGAATCGAATTGGTGTCATAACTTTGCCGAATTCCTTGAAAATTTTAGGAATCTCAATATACTCTTTCCTTAAAAACAAATTAGAATGATGTGCATTGAAAAGTGCATATACAATTCTATATGTAATATAATATGGTCTATTACCCTCTTTCATTAGATCTGTTCTTTTAAAATCTTGATGAAGGGTTAAAACTTGACTAAAATCTTGGTCAACTAAATTGTATACAATCCTAGAATGAATATCAAACATAAGTTTGCCAGCATACAGATTACCTACTATTGTACTAAGATAACTATCTCTTAAGTTATTGATCCTTCTATCAATTACTGATAAATGAATAGAAATCAATACTTTCTTTGAATGTAGCTTTGATTACTACTTCAATGGTTCCAATATAGATCCATTTCATAGTCATGACTATTTCTTTATTTATTCTGCTCAGTTTCTCAAGAATTTCTTCTTGCGGAATAAGCTACATATCAATCCTATTACCGGTTAATTCTATTGGATTCAAGAACTCACTTGAGTTCACCCGATAGATGATATTATGCTTGTGTTGCCTTAGTCCGATCTGGTTAAAGATTCGACCAACACCTCCAATCTTGAAACTGTCGTAGGGGCTCATCATTGAATTTTACCTAATTTCTTTTCATTGTTTTGTTTGAGATGGTCATTTGTGAAAAGAATCCTGATAGACTTTTCGAAGTTTGAAGTATATCTTCTGATTCGTGGCTACTGGTCTGATACCATTGATGATCCATATGATCTATCTGAATCACTTTCAAATTCTTCTTCATATATACTTTCATCTGAAGAAATATCCTCAAACTAGTAAATTGGTACCAAATCGTCATAGAATATTGCATCAAGGATATCTGTTGTTGGGTAATCTGACAAAATATGACCTTTCGCACCATATGTCCAGTAATTGCAGTCTTTGAAACTTGTATTGGCACGAGTATAAGCTTGTTTGAAAGTTCTTCTTATTGGTGTTCTTATTGTTGACTTCCCTATGGATCTAGATTCTCATGAAGAAGATATGGAAGGACCCAACTTGTAAGTTCTAGTGTTGGATTTGGACCACAATGATCTTCCCGAGTGGAAGGTTTTTTTTGTGATCCTCATGACTTGGGAAGATACACTTCTAAAGTGTTTCATTCTTTTTTCATGTCTTTCTTATCTGGATTCTCCAATGATGGATGGAAATCATTGTTATCACAAAAAAAAGTTATTTTTATTTGTCCTCTAAGTTTTTTCTTGTTCTTCTGCATGGTTGCTTGTTGACACCATTCTCTCAAGTTGTCTTTAAGGAAAGACATTATTCTTGCAACTGAATTTATATGTCCTGGAGATAATTGATAGAATTGTATAAGCATTTCTCTCTATGGGCTGCAAATCATTGCAAATATCATCTCCACCGTAACATTGAAGGGATATCTGTTTGGAAGTAATATTTGTGAAACTAGTAAATGTATTCATCTAACACGCATATACTCCTTAACTCGAGAGCATACGAAGCCTGTATTTTATCGAATTTTTTCCTTCTTACTTTGGTCAAAGTATCCATCTCCAATGAAATAGACCTTTAACATCCTTCCAAATTTTTTGATGATAGCATATATGCTATCTCCGGCAAGGACTTTTTCTTTTATTTGGGCAGGTGAATTTTTCCATCCTGTTTTTGCTGAATCTTCCAGATTATTTTCGATTAGTCTGATAAAGTTGTCTTGATGTATGTCTAGCATCGACGAGGCCACATTTAAGGAGACCATCCATTCATCGATTAAATTTTTCTATATTTTTTAAATGGATGATATCAGTTGTACCAACTCATATGGATGTGTAGGCTCCAACATGGTTTTCACCCATGGGATGTTAGGTGGAGCCTGGTTTCTCCTTGGTTGCTTTCTTTTCCAAGTTTCAAAAGTTGCAGAATCAAACTTGAAATTATTTTATGCCCGTCATTGTTCAGGGGCGGGTGCATTTGAACTCGTGCTTTCTTGGTCAGGAACTTTAGAGTTCCTCTTGATGTTAGTCATATCTATAATCCCAAGATTGGACAATGATTCAGTTAACTCTGAGTTATCAACTTGTGATGCCTCCATTTCAAATACTTTTAATGATTTCACACTTTAGTTCTTCTTGACTTTTAGATTTCGGGATTCGCATAACCATTCCTTTCGGAATAATTGATCTATCCCCAAACGCATCTTTGAAACATTCATTCTTGGATCTGTTGGTAACTTATTTTTCAAATATATTATTTCTTTTTTCAGATCTGAAACTTCTTGTTGGATCTCAGATAGAGATCTAAGCATACTCTCTGTCTAACCACCATAACACTAAATGATTTTCTGGATTTCTCTAAGATCTTGTGACATCTTAGATGTATCTGGAACAATTTTGTTCCAATCTTTGTTGGACATCATCAAACTGATAGTCCTGAAACTTATTTTTATCTCGAAAATATTTTCGGATACATAAGTCTTGATTTTCTACTCCATTAGGCATAAAAATCAATATTGTAAATATAAATAATATGTTATTTCTTTAATAAACCTAAACTATGATAACATTTCTAAGCTTCGGATCTAATAAATATATTGATTGGAATTGTTGATACAACTCAGAAAAATATGAATTGGAAATGACAAAATTTGCTTGGAAATAATATTTTTCATTAATTGCACATGTGAGACTCAAGGACATTTTGGATTTTTTTTTTACCACTTTTGTGGTATTTTTGGCATTTTTTATCCTAGAGTAGTATTTTGAGCTCTTGTTACATATTTTATGGTAGTTTGGGACTTTATCCCTTATTTAATGTAGATTTCATACTATTTTTGTGTAGTATCTGCAACTCATCTCTAGTAATTTGAATTATTTTTTGCACTACAAAAGATTATATTCATTTTAGTTCTTATTATCATAACATTTTTTCGTATATTTAGTAATATTCATTATTATTATTATTATTATTATTTATTATTAATTAAATTTTGAAACTTATTATTTTATAATTATTATAACATTTAATAAGAATCAAAATATAAGGGAAATAATAAAAAAAGGATGAAATAAAAAGAAAATAAAAAAGAAAAAGAAAAGAATAACTTAGGTTTTCATATCCACATTTGACGCAAATAATACGGTTGGAAAAATTTGACACAAACTTTTAGCGCAATGTTTGAGTAGAAATAACACCGAATCTGAAACAAATAAGTAACGTTGCATATGGTCTAACATGAAATTTATATGTATTATGTTCTCATTTTATTAACATCTCACTTTTAATAATATAATCATCCACTCATTTAAAACCATTATTTATGCATGGGCCTCAATTCCCATTCTTTCAACTTTATTATATTTTATATTAATAAAATATATTTATGTTTTTTTAGTTTAGTTACCGGTTAAATTTATGACTTTTACTTTAATTACAGTTTTAACTAAACTTTTGAATATTAATAAAATAAGAATGACTTTAGATATTTTGTACTATTCGAATTAGAGTAGATTTCAACATGTCTATGAAAAGACAAGCAAAGTTTTGAATTCGAGTCCTCCACTCCTTTAAACGTGATTAAAACACAATATAAATTCATAAAAGCATTTATTAATTATGTATTCATATTAATATTTAGTTTTTATGTTACATTTTTTTATGAAAAGAAACTCATTTATTGATAGAATATGTTGGGAAAATTCCATGACAGTTTTGATGAGACAATGTAATAACTGATAGAAAATTATAATACCCATTCTTCACACTTTATAAGTGGAAGTATAAGACCTATAAGCATATGATCATGATTTTATAAATAGGTCTTAAGAAAAATGATTGAAACAGAATCTCAAAGAACACTCAAGATCAAAAGAGAATCGAGCAAACAGAAGATCAGAAAGAAGAGAGGAAGGCCAAACAGACGATTAAACCAAGAAAGATTTCACGAAAACAGGATGCTGACAATGAGAAGTCAAGACAGGAAGCTGACCTACATCAGGAAGCTGACATCCTAGATACCAGTACTGAAGAACAGAAGCAGCAAGCTGACAATCTTCGTTCAGTTATCACAGTACGAGGAATGTACAATAAAATACAGTACGAGGAAGGTTGCTAACAAGGAGTCATTGGACAGAAGTTTGAGCCAGACCAATGAGAAGATGCCACCTGGAACTGCGGCTCTGTAAAAAGTCTGTAACCAGGGTGTGGCACCATTAATGCGGATATGAGTAGGACATGCCCTATTCTTTCAAGTTGTCAATCGCATTAATTGTGAAGATATGGAGGATCACATTCAAACTACAACAGGAACAATGACTCTCTTCAACGGGCATATTCCAAAAGATCTATAAATAGAAGGAATGAGTGACCAAGAAATAAGAGAAGTTCTGAACAAAAAATCTCCTAAAGCTTTGAAGAACACTACATATTCACACAAGTCTTTCATTCAAAGCTATCATCGAGCTCAGCCACTCAACCTTCAAGAAGCAGTCTACTACATCATCTAAGCCTTCAAAGATTAAGACTGCTTCATACCAGTTGAAGAACCATCTATTTTCTTTAACCATTGTGCTGTGTGCGCTAGGTTGTTTTTATGGTGTACCTTAGTTGAGAGGATTAGATCCTTGCTAAGTGTGTAATCTATAGAGATATATTACTTGCCCTTTGTAGGCTGTGGCCTTCGACTAGAGTCAGGGATTCTAGTAGGCGTAGTTTTTTAGGAAGAGGTTTGTAAAACGAGGCTTGTAAATCGAGCTGACCTAGAAAAGATCATCCTTGTGTTAAGGAGTAGAGTGGACGTAGAAGGATTACACCACCTTCGAACCACTATAAATCTTGTGTGCTTACATGCTTTAAATTCACTTACTGCACTGCTCTTTATAATCACATATATACTGTTGCATGCATCTTTAGCACCAAGCATAAAAGTTCTACAAAGAGCATACTTAAAAAAGAAACGGTTTTCCAAAAAGAACTCTATCAAGCTTATTCCGCTACGTAACATTCTGATACCGGGTCAGGAACTTGATTAAGCCTCAGGTTAGGTTGCTGATTCGAGACAAGTTGCTGTGCCTAGGTCAGGAACCTGTTATAACAGAAAAGAATTTCGAAAGAGTTTGCAAAATCGATAGAGGTTCATTCACCCCCTCTGAACCTCTGAACACTTGGGACCAACAGAATAAGTATACCAATACCTTTACTCAATACGTGTGATAAATAAGTATACCAATACCCTTACTCAATACATGTGAGAGACATGTGCAGTGATTTTGGCCAGAAAAAAAATCAGAAATGAGATATTTACCATAAAGTGCAAAAGCTGCAAAATTTAGTCAGTATGGTGATATATTTAAATTTTTTTTACCAAAAAGTGTAAAATCGGATATAGTTGGGATGAGATAAAATTTTTAACCCTTTATTTTATTTTGCATTTCTCACAAAATATAATCTTTGATATTTATTCATTGTGATCTTAGGAGATTCAAATTACCATCTAATATGTATTTCTTGTAGTAGAAGATAGACGTGTTCACGGTTCGCGAACCGCCAATCCCTAAACCGAAACCGAACCATGGGGGGTCACAGTTTCAATTTCGGTTCCGAACCGGCGGTTAAACCGGAACTGCCGGTTCGGTTTTCGATTTTTTCAATTTTTTTTGGGTTCTGCATCTCAAACATCTCAGTACCGCGGTACCCATTCTGGATATCGTGGTATTGGCTTCAATTTTTTTTTGTTTTTTGGGTTCTGCATCTCAATACTGCAGTACCCATTCTAGATACCGCGGTATCGGCTTTAATTTTTTTTGGGTTTTGCATGACGATACCGCGGTACCCATTTTGGATACCACGGTATCGGCTTCCAGGAGGTTCAAACACGTTGTCTCAATACCACAATTTCGATTTCTTGTAATATAAAGTTTTTATGACTTTTAAGTACTAATTTTCAATGGAAAAAATGAGAGATTATAATTATAAATACAACTTTATAAACTCGAAAAAGAATTCGAGAGAAAATTAAATTTACAACTTATTATAAACTCATCTTTACATTAATAAAACATTACAATTATTTACAAGTACAAGTAAAACATTACAAATGTACAATTTACAACGTCAAATTACAATAAAATATATTACAAATTACAATTATAAGATTGAAGAAGATGAATTTTTTTTTGAAAGAGCTTGAGTTTCATTCTAAGTTTGGAAGTGCTTCCAAACTTAGAATGAAATTGCCTACGTATCATTTTCAAAACGAAGGAATCAAAGCTCATGTAGTTCTCTAACTCATTGAAACTTACCTTCATTCATTGGTTCCGGTGGAGGAGGACGTGTTTGAATCGTATCGGTAGAGGTCATCTCCATCGGAGTCTAAGTTCGAGAGATCGAGATCTCGTTGACGGTTGCTTGCTCTCACCCAATCTTCAAGTAGAGTAATATTTTGTACATTCTCTTTCGTCAACTTCGATCTTCTTGGAGTCAACATGTGTCCTCCTTTGGAGAAAGCATGTTCGACCGCAACGGTTGAGGCGGGACATGCAAACACTTCTTTAACAATAATGGTTAGTATAGGATAAGTGGTGGTCCTTCTTCACCACCACTTCAATAAATCCATATGATGTTCAAATACGGTTTGTTCAAATGTGGCACCTAAATAATTATCTAATTCTTGCCAAGGGATACTACCTCTAGGTCTTTTTTGTGTTCTAGCATCATAAAAATTATAAAATTTACTAAGTGCTTGAGCCGGTTGAAAACTAGATGATTGACTACTACCTCCTACATTTTGATCACTTATGTTAGGACTACAATCATCACCTAACAATTGTTTATATTCTTTAAACAAATTATATAAATTTTTCTTAGTTCTACTTACAACATCACTAGGGATAGGAATATAATCACATAAATCATAATCATTTAATACCATATTTGGAAACAATGCATTATAATATAAATTTAGCAATTCTTCTAATCCATCTTCTCTAATCCTAGGATCTAATAACTTAGCACATAAAAAAGCATCGGGTATTTCGTGAAAATATTTTAACCATTTTGTTTTCATTACTAAGACGGTTGATCCTAAAATTGGACAGTTGCATATGAATTTAAAATTAGAGCAATTTTAACACAATTATCTAAAGCTATAGGAGAAGTAGGATAATAACAACCACTTATTCTCTAGTGGCCTCTTCAAATATTTTTAAGAGTTGAATTAAATTAAAACATGCATCCCATGAAGTTTCAAATAAAATAACTCTATCATTTGGATTTTCTAAATGACATTCACATAGCATTGATCTATATTCATACGAATCTTGAAGCATATAAAAAGTAGAATTCCAACGATGTTTAACATCAATTAGGAATTTTTTAACTTCAACACCATTTCTTTTACAAAATCTTGTCCATTTTTTATGCAATATCGTAGAGTTAGCAATTTCATAAATTGCCATTTTAATAGGTTTATATAAGTTTCTAATGATTCTAATCCATCTTGAACACATAAATTCAAGCAATGACACATACAATGAATATGAAAAAAAGCGCCCTCAATTGGAGGTTGACAAAATTCAAGCAAGTAAGGTAAAGCTGCTGTATTATTACTAGCATTATCAAATCCTATCGAAAATATTTTTCTTACAATACCGTAATCATTTAAAACATGTCGAATTTTATGTGCAATGTGTTGGGCATTATGTGTATCATCAAAATCAATATAAACAATTAAACGTTTTTGCATATTCCATGCATCATCAATCCAATGACAAGTAATTCTCATATAATCATGCGACTTATAAGGATCCTTCCAACAATCACTACATATAGAAACGTTTTGTTTTAAAATTTTTAAGTCTTCAATTAATTTATATTTATACTCTCCTACAGTTTTTTCTATATCCCTAGTAACAATGTTTCTAGAGATTTTTCTACTTGCCAAATTAAAATATCTACTAGTGAATTTTTCATAAGCATCATCGGTTGGAAAATTAAATGGAAGATGTTTTACGGCTATAAATTCAACTACGTCTCTCCTAGTATTTAATTGACTAAATTTAAAAGTAACTTCATCCATACCTCCACCTTGAGAAGATCTGGTGAAGGCCCCTCGGATTTGCGTTTGCCCTCGATCGAGCCTCATCTTATCGGAATGCTTTTTGATCACATGGTTGGAGAAAGTCCCGTATCCTCCTCCATGCTTGAACTTGTAAACCTTCGAACAATGGTTGCACGTCACATTGCAGTCGGTGGTGCTATTCGGCACTTTCTCCTTTTTAAAGTGGAAGGAGAAAATGTCACTCCGAAGGGTAGAAGGTGGTCGAGTCGTAGTGTTTTGTGTATTGTTCCCACTCTCTTACGTTTCTCTCATCGGAACCTCTTCTTCTTCGGCAAAGGCGGCGGTGGTGTTAGGGTCTAACATCGCCTCCATATCTTCTTGATTACATTGATACGAATCAATATAATCAAGATCATCATCGTCGTGGAAAGATTGTGGTGGCAGCATTGGACTCTTTCCCTTCCCATGATATGAACCAGCCGATAAAGAACCTCTTCGAGACATTTTTCTTTGTGAATGGAAATGAAATAGAATTGAAATCGAATTGGAAATTGAAGAACTACAAAAACTAAAATTGAGAGACTAGAAACTTGAAATTGTGAGCTTTAGAGAATAGAAATTATAGAATTGAGAGAGATTGATGTAGAAATCAAAGGGTGGAAGTGTGGTATATATAGATGTGGAATGAAAAATTCAAAAAAAAACATGATCACACGATTCGAACCGCCGGTTCGGGACCGGTTCGAACCGGTGGTTTGATGATTTTGGCCGTTGACACTTGATCTTGGCCGTCCAATTCAAATTTTTAACCAAACCAGCGGTTCGAGGCCGGTTCAAATAGTCGGTTTCCAATGGCTATATCAATTCAAACGGCTCTTTAATTTGAGCAGTTCATTTTCAAACGGCTCTTCAATCTCGTGTGTACACGTGTCATGCCCATTTAAAAAAAAAGGTAAACCAGCGGTTTAATCGGTAGTGGTGGTTCCAACCACCGGTTCGACGGTTTGTATATAATGAAACTGGAACTGAACCGGTTAGCCCCAGTTCCCGGTTTCGGTTCGAACCAGAACCGGGTCAACGGTTCCCAGAACCGTTGACCGGTCGGTTCCAAACCGCCGGTTCCTGGTTTTTAAAACTGGGTGAGCACGTCTCGTAGAAGGAAGAGTATTGATCAAGTTTTCAAATTCCTACATTATAGGGATATATATCTTCCATGATATCAAATCTCTTTTAAATGGTAACAAATCTCTAAAACATAGGGATATGAGTTTGTGTTTGATATGTTTTTTTGTGTAGATTTGAAAGTGAGATTTAGGGTGATTGGAAATGTGCAAATCCACAAGAAGATCATTAACAAACCTACCAAGTTCATGAGAACCCTGGAGTCTATAAATTGGAGCTTAAAGACTGCATTCAATAAGCAATATCTCAAGTGAAAAACAGTTTTGTATTTGTTGGAACATTCTGGACAACACTCACTGTCTGTCTTTTTGTTAAGTCATAGAGTTCTTCTACTCTTGACTATTTTCATATAGATAGGTTTGTTGGTATTCTCAATTGTGTTGTCCACATCCTTAGGCTTTTATTTGTTAGATATATTGGACGTGTGTTTTCAAACAATCTTTCGCAAGATCTCTTTGTGTTTTTTGTAATTACTTCCATAATTAATAGATTTTGCCCTATTGGCACTCTATGAATGTTTATACTTGTGGAAATTTCAATTTCTTCTTTCTTCTTCATCATATTTATTCTGTTGCGTGTTCTGCATATTTTGTGTGATGTTGTGACATTCAGAACAACATCATATGATCTGATCTTTTTTCATACAACTTTTTAGCCCACTAAAACTTTCAATTAGCTAATTCCTGAAAAGCAAATTCTAATCATGACGAATCTAATCCAAAGCATCTTGATTCCATTCAATGTCATGCTTGCTCTGGATGGAGTCATTATGCAAATGAATATGTAAAATCCTTGCGACAGTATGGATAAAAAAATCAATGAGTTTCCTTAAGTGATGATGAAGATGATGGTGAAGAGGAAAGCCAGGATCAAACTTTGTTGATTGTAAAAATTTCTGAGGAGAGACTTTCAAATAGTGAAGATGTTACCGATGATGTGCCCACATTGGTTGACACATCCGACATGTATGAATTATTCAATTTTTCTAACATAACTTGTTTGAATGTTGTGGATACAAAATCTTTGGCTAGTGATGATGAGTTAGACAATGATGAATGTATTGAAGAAC
Source organism: Scutellaria galericulata (assembly GCA_946896805.1). Taxonomy (NCBI): domain Eukaryota; kingdom Viridiplantae; phylum Streptophyta; class Magnoliopsida; order Lamiales; family Lamiaceae; genus Scutellaria; species Scutellaria galericulata. The sequence goes on from OX335792.1 coordinate 12,687,579, forward strand.
TCACAAGTCTTTCAAAATCTTGGGAAAAGAATGGAAAAAACAATACAAGCAAGTTCAAATTCTATCAAAAGAGAACTATAATTTGAGAGAATCCAGAGCTAGTCTGGAATCTTTGCTCACAAAAAGAGAAACTGAACTTGAAAATGTTCAATCTCAATTAAAGATAACTGAAGCCACTTCCACCAAGTTGAACACTAGTACAAACAAACTGAATAAAGTCTTGGGCATAGGTAAATCTGATAATTCAGGTATTGGTTTTAATAATTCCGTGGAATCTGTTTTTCCAAATCTTTTTGGGAATGATCAAGGTAAAATTCTTTTTGTGAAAGAAAAATCAAAAGAGTCTGTTGATTCCACTAAGTCACGTCCTAAGAAGAGGAAATATGTGTGTCATTATTATTTTTGTCCAGGGCACATTAGACCTTTTTGCTTTAAAATGAAAAAAGATTTGTCTAGTGGTATTGTGTTGCCTAAAATGTTGTCACACACTGCTCACAACATTTATGTCAGACAAGTTCAAAGAAATTTTGGGTTCCAAAACTTCTGTTGTCTGCAATATTGTATACAGTGCTTTGAGGACTAACATTTCAGGTTATTTTGATAGTGGTTGTTCACACCACATGACAGGTTCAAAAGATTTCTTAATTGACTATGAACTTGTTAATGGAGGTTCGGTGACTTATGGAGGAGGTTCCAAGGGTAAGATCATTGGGAAAAAAAACACTCAATGTTTCTGGGCTGCCAAGATTGAGAAACGTCTTGCATATTGATGATCTCATGTCTAATTTTATTAGCATAAGTCATTGTGTGATGATGACTTAGAGGTAAAGTTCAATAAAAATATATGTGAAGTTTTTAATCACACTAACACTTGTGTCATGACCAAGGATGAAAATATCCATATCGTGTGTCGTATCGCAACCTTGATTTTACGGATATATCGATATCGCAAAAAATTTTAAAAAAATTATGGAAACTCTATTAAAAAATTGGAAATTTTACATAAGATTTTACAAACTATTATAACATCCAAACATGCATATATTTTATTTGAAATCTCAACAAAATGACATGTTTACAACATACATATAAATAATAAACATACAAAAGCGTTACGAAAATTGAGATTTATTCAAAACTGATTGATACAACTAAATCACTAGATAATCTATGAGGTTCAAAAATAACAGGTGTAATGTTATCTTTATCCAAACAATATTGATACCAACTCATCACATTTGAGTAATTATGAATATAATTATACACATGTTGTTGGTATGTTACTCTATCTCTTTTAATAGTTTCACCAGCACTATCACTTCCACTAGCCATTTTCTCTTTAGGCACCTCTTGAAAAGTTTATCATATTTATATTTTTAAAATAAAAGAGTTAAAATTTATGATAATAAATCAAAATAATTATTAGGGTAAAAAAAATTTTAAATAAAAAATAATTTAATTTTCAATTATGATTTGTAAAAAAAAAACATAACCCCTTGAGTGAAAAATTATTTTTTTAAGTTTGAATTTTAAAAACTAAATAAAATATTAGTATGGAGTATTTTATCTACTACTATGAAAAAGTAAAAGTGAGATAATAAAGTCATTCCAAAAGAACATACATAAGATATGGTTTTCATAATTAAGGATACCTAAAATAAACATATATCTTTGGAAGATAATTATATTCTATTTCGTGTTATAAGAGTAAATGGCTAAAAATAACTAAATATAATAAGAAAATGTCTTTATAAACCAAACTTTAGAAACGGAAAAAATATTTTTTGTTCATGTACTAAATTTTTTTACAGTTTTTCCTCCTTTAAGCCTTATTATTAATTTTTTTTTTGCTTTTACCGCTTACATTTTTTTTATTGTACACTTTTATTTTTGTTAACTTTGTGTCTTCCATTAAAAACAAATGAGACTGTATTTTCAAATTTTTCCTCACACACTTTTATTTTTGTTTTACCCCTTCATCAACAAAAAAAGATTGAAAGTGTATTTGATAAAAAAAATATAAATTGAAGTGTAAGAGTAAAAGAGAACAAAGAAAAAGGAAATGTAAGGGGGAAATGTATTTTCCTTAAAAACAATAATTTTCTATCAAAGATGTAAGTGTTACAAACCAAGGCTTGTTAGTGCAATTTAAAATCTTCCATAATTTAAAGTTAGATCAATTTAAAAATTTTGCGATATTTTGGATATATCCTGATATTTTGAGATATATCTGTGATATTTCCCGATATTTTTCCAATTTTACACTAAGATGGATGGATATGGATACGGATATGGATATTTGTAATATATCCGCGATATCCCGGAAATTTTTTTTTACCCCCATATCCATATCGCAACCTTCAAAATACGGATATACCACAGATATATCGCACGTATATCGGGATATTTTCATCCTTGGTCATGATAGGAAAAAGATGTAGTGATAATTGTTATCTTGTTGAAGGACAAGAAACATGCCATCAAGCACAAATGGATGATACAACTTTGTGGTATCAAATGTTGGATCATGTGAATTACTGTGATTTGGGGAATTTGCTGAAGTTTGATGTGGTAAAGGACTTGATGGAAAGATCCATTGCTCTTAAACCTAAAACTGACACCACACATGTTTCTCCTGATGTTGTGACATCAGAGGCAACACCCGTCGCTAATTCAGAACCTAAAAAAAGTGACGAGGAAGTCCATGATCCTGTGAGATGAGATCCATATTCTCGAATAAAAAAGAATCACCTTACCAGCCAGGTGATAGGGCAAGTTCAGTAGAATCTAAGTTGGATTATAAGGAAAATTTTGAGTGTGGAGAATGCCTCAAAGGTAAATTGACTCATGTTACTCATAATGTTGTCCAACACAATGAACAACATTCAGGTATGTCCATCTGTTTTCAATTTTTACACCTGGATCTTATGTGTTTTGTAGATGTAGGTAATTTTAGAGGAAAAAGGTTCTCATTTCTGATAGTTGATGATTTCTCTTTGTATGTATAGCTCTTCTTTTTATGTGATAAATCTAAAAAAAATTACTACCTCCGTCCCGGCTTAACTTGCCTACTTTGACCGGGCACGGAGGTTAAGAAAATGCAGTTGACTTAAGTGGATAAGCACTTTTGGATGACATTTTTATAATAATATACACATCAAATCAAATTTTATGCACTTTTGGATGACATTTTTGTAATAATATGCACATCAAATCAAAATCTATGCACTTTTGGATGACATTTTTATAATAATGTTGAAATATAGGGATATTAATGTAAAAAAAATTTGTCATTTATGTGCTGGCAAGTTAAGTTGGGACAAACAGAAATGACAAGTAGACAAGTTAAGTTGGGACGGAGGGAGTATTTATCAAAAAATTATAAACTCGAAATTTGAGATCATTTTATTTATGATTTAGTAGAGAAAGGAATTATCCAACTTGAGTATGTATCTTGAAAAATAGTTTGTTAATATATTTACAAAAGTTTTTTTTAGAGATTTTCTTCTTTAAAAGAAGTCTCTTGATTTATGTGTGGTTTTACTGTTTATTCTCTATTTATGGAGGTTGCACCTTATGTTCCCACATTCAGAACAACATCCTTTCTTTTTTTGTTTTTAGGGTTTTTAGGCATTCTGTGCATATATGTTTTATCTGAATAATGTGTAACTCCTTATAGATTATTTGTCTTGACAATTCGAAAAAAAATCAGTTGATAGTTCATTCAAAAAGTGTATTATACTTAAAAGTTTGATAAAATCATGAAGCGTTTGGAGCACGGTGTTCGCGGCGATGATGCTTTTTAGCTAGCCTAGTGATCGCTTAATAAAAAGGTTTGTGTGACCTAACATTGAGTAACTCAGGACACGACACTCGCTGTAATGATGCTTCCTTGTCAAAAAGTGTATAGAGATACCGCAACCAAAATAAAGTTAGTCTCACAACTGAGTAACTAGAGAGGCACGATGCTCGCGATGACGATGCTATCTTTTCAAAAGGTTGGTTGAGATTAGTACAGAAAAAATATATATAAAAAGTTACACTAAAATTTTACGAGCCTAACATTTTTTAACAAGAATTGTCCTTACAAATGTTCTAACATTGAAGAGCATAAAATTTGGATCTTTTTGTATGCGATTTTTCTGAATATTACTATACATCCCTAGATTTTTGGCACTACATTTTTGTGGATACATAATTATGTTTGGATAAACCTAATCTTCATTACAAGAAAAAGGGTTTTTAATGACGCTAATTTAACAACGCTACTAAAAAACGTTGTTAAAAATAAGATATTAGTGACACTTTTTCAAAAGCGTATGTAAGTGATAAAAGTTAACGACTCTTGGTAGAAGGTGTTAGTATTTCTGTCAATTTAATGACACTTTCTAAAAGTGTCATTATTCGAATAAACCTACTTACATTTTAATTGTTTGTGTCACTAAAATAACAACACTTTAAAAGAAAGTCATAAAATTAATGACATTTACTATTTTTGTGTATTAAATATAATAAAATGACATTGTTTACTTTTTTTTACTTAGGCATTAATAAGCAATCTAGATAGTATGTTTTAACTATAAAAATTAGTAACGCTTACATGAAAGCGTTTATATATTAATGACCTTTTTGTTAAAATTATTAATATTTTGATAAAGGAGTTGCAATATTGTTGTATTTACTTACACTTTTATTATTTGTGATATAAATTTGTAACACTTTGCAAAAAAAAAAAATCACAAAATTTATGACAATTTTTATTTGTGTTATTATAATTTATAAGAATTGAGGACATGAACATAAACATTGATGTTTATTTTTTTACTAGAGAACTTTACATTAGAAAATTATTAATGTTTTTTTTAAATTTTAAAGTGAATAAAATGACCTTAATTATTGCAAGAATAATTATTTCAAAAAAATTATTACAAAAATAATGGTTGCTAATGTGAAAAAGGAAAATATTTAATAATTAGAAAGTATATGAAACCAAAGGAAAGAGGAGTAAAAGAGGGAACAATTACTAAAAATTAACAACTTTCCTTTTTAGAGTCAAGATATGCACATTTAAAATCTACTCTATATCTCTCAAGTTTCTTTTTTTTTTTTCAATAAATCATAAACTTCCCATAGAAGCAAGAAAAAAAAACGTGCATACAAAAGGGGTTGTAAAGAGAAAGAAAAATGATGGCCTGAAGTTTCTTATACTTAATTTGTGAGTAAAGTTATTAACTTAATCTTTTTTTTTTCATATTTTGTTTTAATACTTCTGTAGGTTATATAGATTCTTCAGCTATTAAAAAACATGGAGCTTTTTCTATGTTGGAATGAATTGTAAGTACTTGATATTTTCTCTTATCATATTTTTAATTTTTTTTCTACTTAATTTACGAAATGTTAAATAATCAAACTACATACTGTTATTGATTTGATTTTGATACAGGATTATATAAGTTGACAAAAGAAATTACGGTTGAGCATATGTTTTGTCGTCATTTCCAAAGCTTCTTCCTATGTTGAGCAAGTATTAACAATGAAGGAAGACAATAATGTTATGTTAGAGAATTAATTAATAGTATAAACTCAATTATTAGTGTATTACACATTCTATTTTGTAATGAGAATTGGTGAAATTTTAATAAATAGAATTATTTGATAATTTATTTTAATATAAGTATTATTTATATAGTGTATTTATTGTAAATAGTTTACCATCTAAAGTATGTATATTCAACTTAAGGACACAATTCAAAAGAGTGTTGCTAATTTATGTATACAATCCAAAAGCATCATTAATTTTAGAGAGTTGTCAAATTGAAAACATCTAGTTGTAGAAATGTCATATAATAACACTAATTTTGGATTGTGTCATCAATTTAATATGGTACACTTTAAAATTGTCTACGCTTTAACAACATTTGTCCTTAAAAATGTCATTAATTTAACAACAATAATTCTTAAAAGTGTTGCTAGTTTAGGCATGCGATCATTGACTAATGTCACCAAAATTGCAAGACAACATTATAGAATTTAACAACATATATTATAAAAAGTGTGGCTATTTTTGGTGACACAAATGGTTAGTGTTGGTAAGAGTAAAAGAAAGACACTACAGATCCATTAAAATAGTGACACAAAGTAGTGTCGCCATTTTCAAAGTTAGTGACGTAATTATCAAAAGCGTCACTAAATGAACTTTACCCACGCATGATTTTTTATGTTAGGAAAACATTTATGACGACAAATTTAACAACGCAATTCGTGACACTTTTACAAGTGTGGGTAGTTTACTTCATGATGCTAATTAACGTCGTCAAGTGAAAAAAAAACGTAACTAGACATCTTTTTTGTTGTAGTGCTTCTGAATTTCTGAATTGATGATTTCTAATAGTGTATTTTCTTTTTGTAGATTTTTTAGGATAGATGAAAAAAGATTTAAAAAACAAAAAAAAGGGAAAATTTTGACAATCCAAGATCTCTATCTTGCACATATCTTGTCACATTTATCAATCTTATTCTCTATCTCGTCTCTCTTATTATCTATTGTTTCTTCCTCATTCTTATTCACTTCATGGATGCTCTCAACTCTTTTTCACTCAAATTCTAGTTGTGATAAAACTCATTTTTAGTGGAAACCGAATTTTTTTTATTTGATGAAGTTGTTTCTACCAATGTTGTACTCAATGTTGCAATATCAGTTCCGACATCTCTACCACCGACATTTTTGTTTTGAGTTTTTCTGTTCTTGCAGATCTAAACACTGACATGCATGAAAGACAACTTTTACTGTCATTCTTCCAAAAAAAGGGGAGAAATTATGGTAGTGTTGTTTTTATTAAAGGGGAGATTAGTGTGGTGTTTGATTAAGTGGGAGATTATTCTTTTGATGTAATATGTTTAAAGGAAGAGTTATTTTGTTAAGGGGGAGTTTAAAGATTTAGAAAAAAAATTTTCAAAGTTAATTGATCTTGTCTTAAGGGAGGAGATTGATTTTATTGTGTTTTGTGAAGAAAGATAAAAAGGGGGATATTGTTAGAGTTTAATTTGAAACTCTTATTTATTTTATTTTGCATTTCTCACAAAACATAATCTATGATATTTTTTCATTGTGATCTTAGGAGATTCAAATTACCATCTAATATGTATTTCTTGTAGGAAAAAGAAGATCATTAATCAAATTTTCAAATCCCTATATTTTAGGGATATATATCTTCTATGATATCAAATCTCTTCTAAATGGTAACAAATCCTTAAAATTTAGGAATATGAGTTTGCGTTTGATATGTTTTTTGTGCAAATTTAAAAGTGCAAATCCACAAGAAGATCACTAACAAACTTACCAAGTTCATGAGAACCCTGGAGTCTATAAATTGGAGCTTAAAGACTACATTCAATAAGCAATATCTCGAGTGAAAAACAGTCTTGCATTTGTTGGAACATTCTGGACAACATTCATTGTCTGTCTTTTTGTTAAGTCATAGGGTTCTCTTGCTCTTGACTATTATTGTATAGATAGGTTTGTTGGTATTCTCAATTGTGTTGTCCACGTGCTTAGGCCTTTATTTGTTAGATATATTGGATGTGTGTTTTCAAAAAATCTTTCACAAGATCTCTTTGTGTCTTTTGTAATTATTTTTATAGTTAATAGATTTTGCCCTATTGGCACTCTATGAATGTTTATACTTGTAGAAATTTCAACTTCTTCTTCTTTCTTTATCATATTTATCCCGCTGCGTGTTCTGCATATTTTGTGTGATGTTGTGACATTCAGAACAATATCATATGATCTGATCTGTTTTCATACAACTTTTTGGCCCACCAAAACTTTCAATTAGCTAATTCCTGAAAAGCAAATTCTAATCATGACGAATCTAATCTAAAGCATCTTGATTCCATTCAATGTCATGCTTGCTCTGGATGGAGTCATTATGCAAACAAAATGTGCAAAATCCTTGCGACAATATGGATAAAAGAATCAATGAGTTTCCTTGAGTGATGATGAAGATGATGGTAAGAAGGAAAGACAGGATCAAACTTTGCTGATTGCAAAAATTTCTGATGAGAGACTTTTAAATAATGAAGATGTTACGATGATGTGCCCACATTGATTGACACATCTGACATATGAATTATTCAATTTTTCTAACATAAGTTGTTTGAATGTTGTGGATACAAAATCAAGGTGGAGGGAACTAATGACAAAATGTTGCAGCTTGGTCTGCAAGCTAGCATTTCAGAAGAACCTAAGCAGACACCTCAAATGTTATAACCAGGGAAAGGATCGAGCAGAACTGGAAACTATAACTCCCCCATATTCCATTCCATGATTGCTGCTCTACCACCCATTGTCAATCTTGAAGCATTGAAGACAAACGAGCAAGAATTGCTGGATTACAGCGATTCTCCCGCACCATCTGCCAAGATCAAAGAAGTCTTAGTAAGCCTTCAAGAAGAAATCACCGATGATGCATACACGAAGGAAGTTGTTGAGGTGGGACTCTATGTGTTGGCTCAATTAGTAGTACATAATGTTAAACTTGATCAGAATGCAGCAAACTCCGATGTTGCAATCCGTGCAAATATTGAACAAGATATTGTTTCTACCTGTCGAGCTGAGATAGATATTACAGAAGATGATCGGTTCTTGGAAGACTTCTAAAGGATCATTCAAGTTATATACATTGACTCCAAACATCTAGAAATACTTGAAGCTGCCACTAGAATTATCAAAGAACATGAGAATGCAACTATGTATTTAGAGGATCCGATGCAGCAGGAGAATGCTAATGAGATTACTATTGAGACAGTATCCCTTATGAAGACCTTGGGTGCAGCTACTGTTGAGATAGTGCTCACGGAAGGTGTAAAATTGAATGTTTTGGAGAAAGAAAAAGGACTGCGGCCAGAAACATCCCCGATGAATATCAATGTTGCACCCGATGCTGGTATATCTAATATATCTTCTCATTTTGTAGAAACCTTATTAGGATAGAATACAACAAGCAGTGAAGTAACAATTTCTGATCATAATTCTGATATGCTTCCCAAAAGGAAAAAAACACTCATTGTTGCACCAACACAACATCTTGAAGGTGATGAAAGTGATTTCTCTGACGATGATGATAATGCAGAAGAAAACAACCCTTCTCTTGGAATCGGTTCATTGTTCAGAATGACAAAATCTAAGGAGACCATCAAGAAGAAAAATGAGAAAGCTAAGATTGAGCAGATTGAACAACAATTTGTTGAAGCTGCCAAGACTCAATCCTTGGAATCCAATCAAGTCTTGATTCCATATGAACAACCAATAAATGAAAGAAAGGAAAACTATGAAACCATGACTATTTCTACTACACAAGAGCAATCGTTCAAAAACATTGTAGAATTTGTTCAGGGATTGATTTGTGCTTTACAAGATCATGAAATCAACATGGTAAACAGTCTGAACATCAGTGACAATCTCATGTCTCATCCCTGGAGTTATTGAGAAAACAGCTGGCAGAACTTCCTTTAAGATACAGATGAAACTGAATACTGAGTGGAATGCTCAAGCCTTAGATAAAAAGAGAATAGAAAAAAAATTCACTACTGCCAATAAAAATCAAGATCAATCAGTGAAAGAGATCAAAGATACCCTTACAATATATTTTCTGGTGCTGAATTCACTTCAAGAGGGCGCTGTCAATCAAACTCGTGAATCTCAAAGTATAAATGATAGTTGAATCTTGAGCTATTTGTTGGTGAACTTAAAGATATTATGATCTAAGCATATCCTCAATATGTTCTCTCTGACAAAGTTGTAGCCATCTCTGCCAAAAAAGCCCCCTATGATGATGACTCAAAGGGGGAAGACAAGAAAACATCTGATGATAAATTGATGGATGTTGCAGTAAAGGAAATGATGAAGTCCTTGGATGAAGATGAAGAAGATGAGGAGCCTCTGGCCAGCAAGAAGAGAAGAAGATCTGGAACGACATGTGGACAGAGCCCTCAATAAAAAATAAGCAAAGCTGATAATGATGAATGAGGTACAGGTGCTGGTAATGCCGTGTCTAAAGCTGTAAGCAGCATTACATCCAGAACATGTGTAAGGAAAGATACAACACTTTCTTCAACCACACAGAGAAGAAATAATAGACATCATCAACCCTCGTAGAAAAGTAAATAATTTAGTCAAGATGCTGTCAAAAGGCTAGATGAAGATAAGTGGAGACAACTGAAAGAAACTGATGAGAAGAGAAGAAGAGAACAAGATGTTTGGATTTCCAGACTGGGTGTTGTTGTACCAGCAAGAACAGAGCTTATGAAGAAAGTGGATAATGCTCTGAATCAATTTCCACCATAGGTTTTTCCATGTTTTGATCCAGACATTCTTTCAGCGGAAGTATCAGTGCTAATGGATCAAAGACCCCTGAAGGAAAGCATTGCTTGGGAACTGAAGCTGGTTGACAAGGTGAAACTTATAGAGAATAGAAATCCTACATATGAAGAGATCGTCTTGTTCAAAAGATCAAAATATCTAAGATACTTCAGATACTTGTGCGAGAAAAACTATTTTGCAAGTTACAAAACCTGCAGAGATGCCTTAGTGAAGTATGAAGATTTAGCTAGAGCTGGAGAACTAGAAGTGCAGAAATATTTGATTGGAGATGTGAAGAAATGAAAAAAGATACCCTTCTACGAAGACTATTAGCTAAGATAGATTTAGATACCGACGATAAAGATGAAACTTGAGCTATCATATCAAGAATCCATCATCAATTGGTGGAAGGGAACCAAGTTTGAAAGAAAAAAAAACCTCAAGATGATGCAATAAGAAGGAAGTTGTTTGGACACCGGTAATATTAAAGACATGAAGACAAGATCAACAGGTTACTGCGCTCTTTTTGTAAATCATATTTGTAAGATGTATTTATTCTCTGAATATCTGTAACTTGTAATCGTAATCTTCTAATATAATTAAGTTATTGCTGGATGAAACAAGTTCACAAGTTGTGAACTCAGTGTTTTATTTTCTGTTATAGGAAATAATGCTAGATATTATATGCTCCAGTTTATATTTTGATAGTATTTAAGATAGGTTGCTAGCATGATCTGATTCAAAAGAAAAATTCAATGTATACTCATTGTAATCTGTAATCATCTATATGAAAACTATGAAAAGGAAAAATTCTATAATAATGCTTTGAAACTTTACAATGAACTACATAATGTAAAGGTTTTGTCAACATAAAAAATGGGGAAATTGTTAGGAAATTTATGTTTAGATTTTGATGAGACAAAACTACATTGTAATAGGAAAGTAGAGTACCCCATTTTTCACATAGTTTAAGTGAATCTTAGATTAGTTTTGAGTCGAAAAGACAAGTTGAAGAATGAAGGATTTCACAATTCAGTAGTCAATGGATCAAAAAAAGAGGATACTGCAAGTAATAAAAAAAGCCGCTACTGGATGCATTAGATAAATAAAGTATTTTTGATACTGTAAGCAGAATAATGCAGTAACACAGAGAGCAGAATGAATACAACAAAATAACAGAAAACTGCACTATTGTACTAGGCAAAGGTTGCATAAAGCAAGCACTGCATTCTAAGTCAATGAAAGATATAAAGAATGAATTGATAAACACACACATCGTATAGTATGAGGAAGATCAATTATAGTCCGAGGATCAATCAAGTCTTAACTAGCCAGTAGAGACATATTGATGAAACTAGTATCGAGAATCGATAACCAGTCGACATGTGGCCTGATAAACTGTGATAAGACTGCAACCTAGCTAGTACAGCCGCATTAAATAACCTCGAGTGCAAGATAAGGAAAATTAAATGCAATTCTTCAAGAGACAATTAATGCGAGCTCAACAACACTTGAAAAAGATTCAAATTCAAAAAGTATGTCTCTCTTCAACAGACAAATTTATTCACCTATAAATAGAGGAAGAGTTCACTAAAGCAACAACTGAAAACTGATCTCTCATATTCAAGCAAGAACAAGCTCTCGAGTTCTCAAGCATTTAACTCAAAATTTTTCAGTCACTCAATCTCTAGAGCAATGTCTGAAAAATCGCGAAAAATCATCGATTTATCGGTGATTTATCAGAAAATTCAGGCTACCGATACGAAAACCCACTTATGTATAATTTCGTTCTAGTATCGGCGATTTATCGAGATTTATCGGTGATAAATCGCCGATTTTTGTGTATCGAGCGAGTTCTGCGGAAGGAAGTTCAAAGAGAGAGGGAAGAAAGAGAGAGAAAGTTTAGAAACTTTGAACGACTGTTACCGGAGATCGGATTATCCGATCGATGATCTGAGCCCGGATATGTGACGGGCTCGGCGAGAACTTCAACCTTGGCTCAAGAATCGCTCCGATCGGTGGCCGGATGGCCGAAATTTAAGAGAGAGAAAGTTGAGGGTTTTAGAGAGAGAAAGGTCGTAACTTCTCCGGCCGATTGTCGGCGAATGCGGTGGCTGATGGCTGTTCCGAGCCTGGAATCGGAATGGGCTCGGCGAGGGCTTCGAAATGGCATAGGTTACTATACGTTTTGGGTCGGTGGAAAATCCGGCAGTGGCGGCGTCGCTCCGGCCGGCCGTCCGCCGGAGAAGATGAAAAGAGAAGGATTGAGTGATATAATTAAACTTTATATTAAAATGTATTATGATATTAATAATTAAATATATTGTACAATTAAACTTTATATTAAAATGTATTATGATATTATTTAATTTGGGGCATTAATTGGGCTCCGATTTTATTTAATAAATGGATTATGATGTATATAATATTAGTGTATCTTTATATTTATTGTAAATTTATCATTTTATTTTTAGTTTTAAGTTCAATATATGTATTAATGTTACTTAAAGTACTAGATATATTTTTCAATTTTTTTACAAATTTTTTAAATTTTTTGCGTAAAAACCGATATATCCACCGATATCGATATATCCGTAAAATCAAAGTACCGATATATCCGTCGATACCGATATTTTAGTCCTTGCTCTAGAGAAACAGTCAAGCTTTAGAAGCATCTGAGTTCAAGATCTATCAAGGCTGCTTCAAGCACCAGTTGAAGAACTCTATATATTTTTAACCTTTGTGTTGTGTGCTTAGGTTGAGTTAGGTGTCCTTAGTTGATAGCAATGATCAAAATTTCGTGAAATATCACCGATTTTTCGGTGATATTTTGAGATTTTGAAAAGTCTGACAGAAAAAACACCGGTCATTTTTTTTCGACAAAATATCGTGAAAAATCGTTGAAATATCGTAAAATATCATTTTCAGTCAAAATATTGCGATAATGTCGGCGAGAGTTGCATGCACATACTGATATTTTTTTTCTTCCATGCGCTGTATTGTAATTTTTTTTGTTTTTCTTTTTTCTTTTTTTCCCCTTTTTTTTCCTTTATAAAATGATGCTAATTTTTTTTCTTCCCCTTTTCCTTATTAATTTAGTTTAATTGAATTTTTTTCTTTTTTGTTATGAATCTTTTTATAGTGTATTTGAAGGATATCTATTAAAATTGAGTTATTTATTTTTCTCTTTTTATATATTTATATTTTTGTCTATGAGTGGTCAAACAATTACTTTATATAAATTTAGATAAATTGTCTAAAATAAATTAGTACTCTAGCATTTAGGTTCCTCTCACAATTTAATTAAGTTTAGTTAATTTTTTTGAAATTTAATAAAAGGATTATGATGAATATAATATTAGTGTATCTCTATATTTATTGTAAACATATCATTTTATTTGTAATTTTAAGTTCAATATATGTATTAATGTTAGTTATAATATTTTGTATATTACTACACCTATTTTTCAATTTTTTACAAAGTTTCCATATTTTAAAGAAATGTCCGATATTTCCACCGAAATCGATATATCCGTCGATATTTCTGTAAAATTAAGGTGCCGATATTTCTACCGATACCGATATTTTGGTCCTTGGTTGATAGGATTCTGATCATTGTTGAGTGTTTAACCTTAGGAGTGTTAGGTAATAACTCTATATGAGTTTTAGGATCTTGTATGGGTCAGCCTTTGAGATCTGAGTATCTTGTGTGGAAACTAGATCTTAGTAGGTGTCAACTTGTTAGGTTGATAGTTTGTTAGGTTAAGTCCTGTAAATCAAACTTGCTTACCGAAATTCCTCCTCAAAGAATGAGTAGAGTGGACGTAGAAGGATTACACCACCTTCAAACCACTATAAGTTGTTGTGTGTTTATCTTTATGTTCTAGCATTTCTGTTGATATATCTTGTTGCATCATATATCTCATCATACTATATTCTAAGTTTTACTAAACTCATATTTCAGAAAAGGTTTTCAAAAGAAACTCTATCAAAGTTTAAGTTTCCGCTATATAAAGAACTTTGGTATAGTAAGTTGCGTTGCATTCTAGCTTAGTAAGTTGTATTGTATTTTGTACTGTATTCTGTTGTAGGATCCAGTGCAACAAGTTCGAAAAAGTTTGTAAAATCAATAGAGGTTCATTCACCCCCACCTCTGAACCTCTATACCACTTGGGACCAACAAGAGATGAATATCAAGTTTCAACAAAACATCAATAATTGTAGAATAAGATTTGGGCAAGGGGTTATTCATTCTTGTTAAAAGGTAATTCCATTCTTCTCAATCAGTCTAATGGTATTTCCATTTTTTTTCATATTCTTTTGAAATATGCTCTTGTATTGTTTGAATATTTGTTGTATTTAATATGTATCAGATAAATTTTCTTGACTCCCTATAAATTCAAGATTGAAACAAGCTAAAAATCTCATTGATTTATAAGGAGATTCTTGATGGATTCTACGTCACATGATAATTTAAAGCCTAAGATTGGTATGAAATTTGATAGCTTAGATGATGCGTGGAAGTTTTGGGTTGAGTACGGTGGGAAAACAAGGTAAGAAAGTATTATCCCAACAAGAATAGGAAGACTAGCTTTATAACTTCATACAAATATGTTTGTTGCAAAGAGGGCGTCCGCAGAGAAGACAAAAGATATTATTTGACCCTCAATTGTCGGCTTGAGACTCAAACAAATTGTAAAGTGAGAATGAGAGTTAAATATAAGGATGGTAAGTATAGTGTTTATGAATTTATCAAAGACCATAATCACCCACTCCATCTTCGTGAAACTATTCATATGTTGGCTTCCCAACTGAAAGTTACAAAAGTTTAAGCACAATCGGTTTGGCTGATGATGTTGGACTCAAACAGAAATCAACTTTCCAGCTTATGAGTAGGCAAACAAGGGGTATGGACGATCTTGTATTTACCAAGATAGATGCCAAAAATTATATCTAGTCCAAGAGATAAAGAAATATGGTGTATGGGGAAGTCGGATGCCTAATGCGATATTTTCAACAACAATTATCTAAAAATTCATCATTTTATCATACATGTCAAATGGATATGAAAGAACAGATAACTAATATTTTTTAGGTTAATGCAAGAATGTTGATTGACTATGAATACTTTAGTGATGTTGTGTCACTAGATACCACATATTGTACAAACCGTGCACATCGACCGCTTGCTATATTCTTAGGTTTCAATCATCATAGATGAGCAGTGATTTTTGGTGCATCACTTTTGTATGATGAGACTGCCACATCTTTCAAATGGTTGTTCAAGACTTTTTTAGAGGCATATTAACAAAAAAGACATTTGATTATCTTTACTGATCAGGATCAAGCTATGACAAAAACCTTAAATGAGGTGATGCCTGAGATATTACATGACTTGTGTATGAGGAGACCTGATCAAGAACTTAGGAAACCTGATGAAAGATGGATCACACTTCTTAACTGATTTTAAGAGGTATATGTACGGTATTAATGACGAGACCAAGTTTGAGCAAGCATGTAGTGTCTTATTAGAACAATTTAATGTTCAAGAGAACAAGTGGTTGCAATATACTTACAATGTAAAAGAGAAATGAGTTGTCTCTTACATGAAGCATGTTTGCACGCTTGATATGAGGAGCACACAACTTAGTGAGAGTGTAATTCTGATATCAAGAGTTGCATGAATCCAAATTTAGATATAGAACAATCTTTTAAGCACTTTGAACGAGTCTTAGAGGAGAAGTGGTATAATGAGCTATGATGTGAATTCGAGACACGTAAAATATTACGCAGATTAAAACTAGAGAATTTTATTATATTTTGCTAACTTTCAGAGATTTATACCCTGACTATCTTTCATCTATTTAAGACAGAGTTTGATTTGTTCGTAACTGCCTATATAAAGTCTAAAAATGAAAGTCGATCATTATTTGAATATGTTGTCAGGCTAATTGATAAGGAAGAGGAATGAAGGGTGAAACTTGATCTTAATACCAAGATGATTTCATGTAGTTGTCGGAAATTTGAGATGTTCAGATTATTGTGTTGTCATGCCGTGAAAGTGTATGATGTTGTGGATGTAAAAAGCCTTCCTGAGCTTTATATCTTGAAGAGGTGGACGAGAAGCTAGGAGTGGGGTGATACACAATTATATGACTAATGAAGTCGAGGAAGATCCTAAGCTACAAAATACACAACGATATAGGAAACTTTGCATGATGTTTATACGATTGGCATTTGTTCACCAGTCCACTTTTTCTTTGGTGCATAAACTTATCTTCAAGCTTTACCTTATTCTGATCGTTCAGGCTCGAACTTTGAACTCTAAAATCAATTTCTCCCGCTCCTCAAAAGCCCACAAAAGGTTCCTAGTAAACAACACGTTAAAGAAAGCTTAGGCGATCATATCATGCCATTTTATATGTATAGAGAGATCCCTTCGATCTGGTGGTTCTTGGTTACAACTGCTCTTAGAAGCCTTGTTGTAAGGAACTTTCTTAGTGAAACGAATACACCACAAGATCGAACTGCACTCAAGACAATGTGTGATCTAAACAACAAGTCATGGAAATGCGTCTAATAGAGAAGAGCCAAGACAACAACAATAGTGCCAAAAAAACATCGACAAGATTATCCATGACACAACCAAAGGGATTTAAGAATAAAATCGGTTTGAAAAGGTCAAAACAGCTAAAGAGTTGGGTAGAACTTTAAGAAAAAATAAAAAAATTTGATTGTCAAGGTATACAAATTTATAATTATTGTCACTTTTGAAATAATTTATCTATATATTTAACTTTTGCAATAATTGTAGGACATTGGAGCACACCATGAGTTGCCTGCATCTTGTTCAGCACCTCTAGAACATCATGGAGATCAATTTCTTGAAACAACTGGATGTGATTTCAAGTTCACCAAATTCTTGATGGTATGACATAATATAGATTTTCAATAAAAAAATAAAAAATGTATTTGTTTAAATGATTTTAAATCTATATTATTACTTTTTTCATTGTAGACACCGCTCGATCATCCTTGATATTCTCTTGAAGGCATGAGTTTCAATAAAGATACATCCAATACAATGACTTGATTAGTTATCTTCTTCTTTTTTGTTCTAAATGTAATTCTATGAAAATCTTATTGCAATTTCAACTATTCAAAAATTTTGTATTTTTATTATTGACTAGTAGTTGTCCATGTGCGTTGCACGGTTTGTAACGCGTAGGATAAAATGATGCATAATCGGATTAATTAAATAATTCAACCGCTAATTGTTTAATTTTATTATGTGCGTTTTAGAAAAAAAAACTAAATAATGCATAATTTATTTATCGAGTTATAGTTTCATCGAACCATAGGTTATTATATAATTAACGATATCGTAAGTTGAAGCCCATGGTTAACGTGTTTATGGGTAGCCCATTAAAAGGGCTCGTAGCCCAAAATCAGAACACATAAAAGTAAAATTTGGACACACAAGGGTTGTTTTTGGATCATTTGAACAAGGGTAATATTTCTCTCACTACCTTTCTCTCTCTCTCTCTCTTCTGCTCCGGCCAGCCATCGTTGGCGCCGCCGTCGGTGCCGGTGCCACCTTCTTCCTCTTCGGTTCCGATCGTTTTTCACACAATTTTAAAGCTCTCGCCGAGCCCGTTCCAGATCCGGGCTCGGAATAGCGAGACGACGCCACCTTCGCGATGAATTGGCCGATGAAGTCTCGGAAAACCCTCTTACTCTCTCTCTCTCATCTTTCTTCTTATTTTCTCTCTCTTTTACCTCCCTCTCTTTTTCTCTCTCCCTCGTCGTTTCTACCGCCAACCTCCCGTCGTTGTCGCATCGCTGCTCTATGTGTAGGTGTGGCCGGTGATGTGGATGCGCTGGCGTGTCATGTGAGTATGGTGCGCCGCCGTCGGCAGCGCTGTGTGTAGGGGTGGCGCACCGAGTGAGCCGGGTTCGGGCACTGAGTGTGTATCGTATGTGTGCTGGGCATGCTGAGCACACCGTGTGTGTTTCACAGCGCCGCCGTATTGGTAGGTGTGTCGGGTGGCGCTGTGTGTAGCGCCGTCGTGTGCGTGTGTGCATCATGAGCGGTTGCCGCAGACACGGTGTTGTCGGTCGTGGTGCAGCAGTGGATGAAGGGTGGTGGAGGTGGATGGGCCATCTTGCAATTTCGAAGAGCTCAGGGACTTGATGGCAAACCCTAAAATCTTTAAGTATTTACATTTTAGTCCCTAAGCCTTTTAAAATATCGTTTTAGTCCTCAAAAGTTATGGAAATTCCTTTTTAACCCCCAAAAGTTTTTTAACTTTATGTTTTAATCCCCAAATCTTTTGAAAACTATATTTTGACCCCAAAGGTTTTAAAATATTCAAAAGGACCCCAAATCTTTTCTGTTTTTATAAAATGACCCCTAGGTCAAAGTCAATATTTCCAAATTTTACGAAAATACCCTTAAGCTTCTAAAAACTCCATATAGGTTCGTTTTTCTTCCGTTTAAGCTCGTTTTTCCTCTATTTAAGCTCTAATTGATCCCTTTAAACGCTACGATCAAGATTTAAGCTTCCATGATCATTTTAACACCTCTTATGACCTTGAAAGCTTTCGTTTTGTTCTCTTTCGTCTAACGCTCCTTCTTCTTCGAGAGTTTCTATATTAATTTATGTATAATTAACGTAATAAGGAATCTAAAAATCCTCATTTATATGTGTAGGCTTTCAAGTAAAATAAAGATCTTAGGCTTAGGATTCTGAGTTTCACGAGGGTTACCACCGAACAAGGTGGGTGTAACTTCTAAACCTAACGTTTAATCCTTCTGTTTCTTATTGCATGCTTAGGATTTAGACGATGTTACGAATGAATGAATAAATGAACGAATGAACGAGAATGCATGCGTAACGAGATGAACCCTTTTGCTAAGCTAAGTGAATCTATGAGAAATGGAAAGATTCTTAAATGATATGAATTTCATGAAACTTATGTGCCGTGTTTACGTACCGTGACTTTATGAATGTGCATGCATATCATATCTATGTTATAAAGGGACTAAGGTCCAAGAACATGCTACGGAGGGACCAATGGTCCGTAATGAAAGATGTTAATGAGATAAAAATCGTTATACAGGGTAAGATGGGGAGTACTCGCACCTTTCTGCAAATATGAGCTATGAGTTTGTGTTATGCTTAATTATTGTGTTCCTGAATACTTAATTATTTTCAACTGCTTAATAAATGTTATATTTAGAAAATATCCCCACGAGTGTATTCCAAGCACTCACCCCGTGTGTATTCACGCTACAGGAAATGATGAAAATAGGGAAGCGTAGAGAGAGGGATGTTGTATCAAGAAGCGTTGTTATTTTCTTTTCATCCTTAGTTTTCTGAACATTGTTCGTTTATTCATTTTGTAAAGCTAAACCATTTTTCTTTTTTTTAATGGATCCTGTATGAATTTCCGGTGCTTAGATTTCAATGTTTCCTTTAAAATTTGTAAAGTTTCTGTTATGGACGATCTTTTATCGCTCATTTATTTTGTAAAGTTTTGAATGCATGTTTCTTTTTCTCTCTTGCTGCACGCCTGAAACAAAAACTCTGATATTTTTAAGTTACGAAAACGAGGTGTGACACGGTTTGTTATATAATATGTAGTAAATATCAACTATTTGATAATACGGTTTAACTAATTATAAGCATTTTGAAGATATAAAATATTTAACAATTAAAAAAATATGAATTTACTTAACTATATATATATATATATTAAATATCTATCTAATTCATAATAATCTTGTTTATTATATATCAAATTGGACATTCTGTAAATAATAACACTAAAAGTATCAATTATGAATTTCAAATTAAACTCAATTACTTAAATGATATATATATATATATATATATATATATATATTATATGAGAAACAATACACAAAAAATGAAAATTTTACTTAAGAACTTGATACAAACAATGGCAATCATGTATTTTCAAACTTCATTTTAAAATAAATTGAATTAAAAAATGACATTTTTATATCGCTTAATATTGAAAATGATAGATAGTCCAATCATGTATTTTATACTTGAATACTTAATAATATTTTCATCATTAAAATATATCGGTAAAAGATATTAATATTTTCCGTACAATGTTGATGGTATTTCATATTTGAATATACAAATATTAATCTAAATAAATATTTAGAATAACACATAATTTCATACTACACACACACACACACACACACATATATATATATATATATATATATATATAAATTCATTT
Source organism: Scutellaria galericulata (assembly GCA_946896805.1). Taxonomy (NCBI): domain Eukaryota; kingdom Viridiplantae; phylum Streptophyta; class Magnoliopsida; order Lamiales; family Lamiaceae; genus Scutellaria; species Scutellaria galericulata. The sequence continues at coordinate 12,708,220 of OX335792.1, forward strand.
AACAATGTTACATTTATTTATTTATATTAAATATGATATTAGATATCCCTAAATAAATTAATATTTGTTATTAAGTTTATTTTTGAACAATATCTATTATTGGAATTTATGAAATTATATTCAATAAAAATTAATTTAATTAAGACCAATAAAATATAAATGAACTAATATAATAATTATAATATTAAATCAAATGGACCAATTATATTAATTGAAAAATCTATACAATATTACAATTTCTAATACAATCAATTCATTTATGAAAAAACCTATTACATTTGATGGTCATGGTATATAAATCATCTTAAAAAAAAACATGTTATTAATATTTATAAAACTCAAACCCCAAAATGATTTGTAAGATGAAGCAAAAATCTTCATAACATGAGTGTATAATAATCTTAATTTTTTTATAAAACCCAAAATCATCTTACATAATGATTTTCCAAGAATTATCCATTGTGGATTATGAAGCAAGAATCTTAATAAATTTAGTGTATGGGAAAATAATTAATATGCAAAAAAAAAAAAATTGATGTAATATTTTTAAGAAGGAAAATGACAAAATTATAAATATTACCAACTTTCTTGTTTTCATACGAGTATAGAAATGTTATATCAATGTGAAAGAGTGTAGTTATTTTAATCTTTGCTACTTGTGAGTATTGATTATGAAAATGTTATTTTAAAATTCAAGGTTGAATCTTGGTGTGATTTTATTGATTGTCTGCTTTTAATAAAGGGTATGCTATCAGCACCCTAAGAAGTACTATACACACTACATTATAAGTGTTACTGTTCACATCACAAATATGAACAACAGATGTGAACAGTAACACTTGAAGTTGAATGTGTTTAGTACTTGGATAGCCGCACCCTTTAATAAAAAGGCAAGCACCACTCGCCCTCCCCACTTTCATTACCTCTTTCTCTGAGCGGAAGACTATTCATTTTGAATGAGTACAGTTTGTGTAACAGGAGGATCAGGCTTCATCGCCTCATGGCTTGTCAAATGCTTGCTCCAGCGTGGTTACAATGTCAAAGCTACTGTTCGTTATCCAAGTTTGTCTCTTAATCTTCTCTTTCCTCTTTTCAACTCCAATTTCTCTCTACTTTTCCAGGATTCTAGGTTTTTCGTCAGTTATTTTGAGTTAATCGCTAGTAATATTATCTAGAATTTGATATTGAAATGGTTTTAGCTTTACTTGTGATTTTTTATGGTAATCTATGTGACTGACTGAAGATGTGGAAAAATCTGTAGATGATCCGAAGAAGACACAGCACTTGCTCTCACTTGATGGAGCCAATGAGAGGCTTAAATTGTTCAAAGCAGATCTACTTGAAGAAGGGTCGTTTGATACTGTAGTTGATGGCTGTGATGGAGTTTTTCATACCGCTTCTCCTTTTTTCTTCGACACCAACGATCCACAGGTTTCTTCCTGTAGCTCTGTCTTTTTGAAATATATTGCTTCCTATGTTGATGGATACTGAATATTCATGAACCGAACACCAATGATGCCCAAACTCTTGTATTAAGAATTTCTAATTTGATCAAATTCATTTGGAATTAAATATACAGAGCAATTGTGATTCTGATGTGGAATGGTTATGATCAAGATGTTGAGTGATTTAAATACCTTGCTTTATTCACTTGATAGCTTCTGTAACCATGTTAACTTTTTTTCTAAAAGTAAGATTTAAAGGCAACTACAACAAACCCTTTTTATATCAAATGGAATCACACAACCGATGCCTCAACTGTAGTTGGTTCCTGAAGATCCTTTACTATTGAAACTAGTATTGATTAATGTAACACAAATTATGAGGATTGGATGCTGGTTTCTCCTTTTTTCTTGCATTAATCAGATTTGTGTGTGCCGTGTTAATCACCTAGCTAAAAAACTGATGGACCAAAGCTCAGGATATAGACCATTTCTCCATGCCATGCACCTTATTTATTTCACCAAATCACAGATTGGTTTCTTAAACTGCCTGAACTTGAGCCACTGATGTACGCCTGTACCATTGGTAGCCATCCCAACACTTATATAAATTATAATTATTTTGAAGGTGCTATTATACATGTGGTGTTTCCTCACTACCTGTCCAAAGGAATCATGTATTCCTCATTCTAGAATCCAACTTAGCCATCTGATTTTGGTCATCTTTTTGATGCATCTATTTTAACTGCTTACTCTACCATATTCAGCAAGAATTTGTTAATAAACTCAGTTTTTATTCCTTCAGGCAGACTTGGTTGATCCTGCATTGAAGGGGACACTCAATGTGCTTGGTTCTGTTGCGAAAACAAAATCTGTTAAAAGAGTTATTTTGACATCTTCTGAAGCGGCAGTTGCCTTCAATGGTCAACCTCGCACACCTGAAGTGGTAGTTGATGAGACATGGTGGTCCGACCCGGATTTTTGCAGAAAGAATGATGTACATGTTCTATTTCCCTTATTATTTATATAATAAATATCGATCTTTGAGGTGCATACTTTCTTGTCATGGTTACACTTTTTTGTGGCTACCATGATGTCTTTCTGATCATGTTCTTATTTTCTCTGAACTTATGGGATCCACCACAAATGAGTTGGTGATAGAGAAAAGTTGGAAGAAGGGAACATCCTGTATATAGAAATAGAAAATATCTAATGATGTTTGCCCCAATCTTTTCTGGAGGTATATTAGATATTAATTGAATAGCTGCACAGTTGTTGCAGCATAAACATAACCATTATAAGGCAGGAAGAGAATACATGGGTAAAAAGGAAAAAATGCTTGAGAATGTGCCATATTCATCATAAATTATCTTTTAAGCACTGGTAATGATTATAGTTAAAAGATGATCATATTGGTTTGCTCAATTATGAACTGATGCTAATTTTCTTTTTCTTTGTCTTTTCATTTAACTTGTTTTTGGGATTAGCTGCCGTACTCTTACTTTTTCCAACCATATTTGGCATGATGATTTTACAGCTATGGTATGTGCTTTCCAAGACATTGGCCGAGGATGCTGCATGGAAGTTTGCAAAAGAGAAGGGCATTGATCTGGTTTCCATAAATCCCGCGGCTGTCCTTGGTCCATTGCTGCAGCCATCACTCAACACAAGTTGTTCTAATATTGTATCCATGGTCAATGGTAAGTTCTGTCCTCTCTGTGCTAAGGCCTTGTATGGTTTTCATCTCAATAGAATTTCTCATATTCATCTTAGTAGGATGGATTTTCAACTTTCTCTTGAAATTGGTCTGGAAAATAAAATTTTGTTGGGAAACATTATAGGTGAAAATATATATATTTTAGGATCAATTTTTTAATGGAAAAATGTGATAAATGTGGTGTAACCAACTAAAATGATATTGTTTTGAAATATCAATATATTGATGATAGTGGTGGGTCCAATTCTAGTTTCTAATGTGTATGTTCAGATGATTTGAAGGTGGTGTTCCCTTTGCAATGGTTTCATTAGAAAATCGCATATATTATGTGGATATAGATGATGGTGGTGGTTCTTGTTATTTTAATATATGCTTGAAAATTGAGAATATAGGGCTGATATATATTTTTGGAGGGAAGTTGAAACTGAGATTGTGGAGAAACAAAAAAAGTTGCAAATTTCCCTATGAAATGAAAACAATATGTACACTTAAATTTTAGGACACCTTCATGCCAGCACTTTTTCTCACTCAATAAACTTGGGCATTTTGCTAAGTATTTCTTTCTTTAGATCACACCTGATCTGGCTCTTATAATTCTCTCTGTCTGTTATTTATTTATTTTTCATTTGCTGAGTGAACCATATATATTAAGTTCATGGTAGTAAAATTAAAGTTCATATGCGAAATAACTTAAGAAGTTTTCTAGATGTGTTTTTTCTGGTAGCGAATTGGAATCACTTGGTGGATCTCTTGGTTTTAACCTCTCTATTATTGGAAAGTGCAGGTGCTGAAACATTCCCAAATGCCACCTATGGATGGGTAAATGTCAAAGATGTCATAAATGCACATATTCTGGCATTTGAGACTCCATCGGCTAATGGAAGATATCTTATGGTGGAGAGAACTGCACACTTCTCTGAGCTAGTGAGGGTACTGCGTGAACTGTATCCTAATTATAAGCTTCCAGAGAAGTAAGTCCCTCATCATGGATTCGTTCTAATATGCTCTTATATGTGAAGTCAGATTAATCTACTTGATTATGTTCAAGGGGTTGTAGATTTAGCTATCAATATGGTCCCTTTGGGTGGTGGCCTTGGCTGGTATATGACTTAGTGATTAAGGGAAGCTGTACTTCAATTTCCTAGCACATTAATTTTTTTATTTTTTATTTACAGATTCCAAGTCTGAGAAAAGTTAATTTTTTTCTCTGCCCTTCACTTCATGTGATATAGGACTATAGGAGTGAAACTCCCTCCCAGGGCAGAACATTCTTGGGTGTAGATTGAAATCCATGAGTGCTCTCTAAGTTTTATATCTATTTACAATATATTCCTGAGTCCCCCTTCATGAATGGCTTGGTTCAATAGTGGAGATACTAAAAAAAGTCTCAAGTTTTATCTATGGTCTACCGTCCACCTATAAAGAACCAAGTAAAATGAGCTAAAAGCTGTGTTATCGTTTATCCCCTTATGTTTAAATGAAGGGGAACAAAGCCAAATGATATGTTGTTGATATTAGTGGTGATTCTGGTGAACATATTTTGATGCTTCCTCTGACTTTGTTAGTTGATTTCAAGAGTTGTGAAGTTTTTAAGAATCTTTCCAATTGGATTGAAGGTTCTGATTTTAGTTTTGCTTACGTTTGGGGAAATTTCCAAACAGGTGTGCTGATGACAAGCCGTATCAGCCTACATACCAGGTCTCTAAAGAAAGAGCGAAAAGCCTAGGCGTGGAGTTCACTCCTTTTGAACAAAGTGTCAAGGAAACTGCTGAAAGCTTGAAGGAGAAGGGCTATCTGAAACCCACATATGTTTGAATTCCCTATTTCTCTGGTTAGAGCCTTTTCAATGTTCATTATGAGTGCCATTAGAACTTCCTATGTTTGTTTTGTTAGAAAATAAGTCTTTCGTTTGAGCCACTTCGGGTGATGTGCTGCATAGCTTTAGCAACCATGAGAGGACCCCAATGATATGCTCTGGTTCAGATAGAAAGTATGGTTGGTTTGTTTCAGAACAATTTAAACATCATATGCTTGTTTGAACAGAATTGCGTTTTCGTTGTTCGTAAAACCTGTGTTGTTTTTCAGTTCCATTATATATACGGATATGGATCTTCTGTAGTGCAGTTTTTGCCGTAATTTATGTTGTAGTTGGCTCGAGCAAAAACTATTGTGATATTTTCGTGGTTTAAAACATCAGAGGATCCAATCCCAATAAACACCCATCAGAAATGAATAATATAAATCCATCTTAAAGCAACTTTCAGGAGTACCAATGATCAACGTGTGATTTTCCACGGCAGGGAGATTTTTTTCTTTATTGCATTTATATTTGATTATGGACTTTCCTTAATGTTGTATTTGTATTGAAGAATTTGAATTTTGAAATACAGAAAATGAATGTATTTCAAATTCACTCAACTACTTAAGTTAGAGTGGATTATTATTTATCAATATTGCTCAAAATCTGGTCTAAAATAAAAGTGTTGATTTTAAATTTACATCTATCAAAACACCAATAAAATTTACTACATTAATTTAAAATCCCTCCTCAAGTCCCATGCAAACACAACATAAATTTTCTTTTCTAGTATATATATATATATATATATATATATATATATATATATATATATATATATATATATATATATATATATATAAAAGATGATTTAGTCCAGGTTATAGTCTTTAGGTATAGTCCAGGTTCTTTTATAATCTGTTAATCCTATCTTATATATGTTTTCAATTTTTTCTTTAGGTATAGTCCAGGTAGAATAGTCTATAGGCATATAGTCTTCATGACTCTGTACCATATTATGATTATCTGAGCTACTTCCTAGAGATAACAGTTTCTTAAGCTTCGAAGTCATAATTTTATTAAGTGTTTAATTTTTTGACAGCAAATATCTTAATTGTGGCGGGGTCGTAGGGTAAGCTATGCGTGGAACACCTATACTCAAAGGCTTGCCAACCGTCTTACAAGGTTTCAACCCTAAATCCAAACCTCCTAAACAAGGTATGATGTCTAAAATTAAAACTTAATGCAATTATTCTTTCTGACTTAATTAACTAATTGTCTCCTAGAAATGACTTTGATACCATTCACGGAACATGACCTTCTAACTATACGTAAGTAATGTCTAGTGTAATATGTAAATTTCAGAGTTAATTTTCTTGTTAAAGATCTTCTTAAGAAAATATATTCTTTGCGGATAATTTTAAATTCTGTGTAAAAACAAACACAAACATAAATCTTGAAAATAGCAATCAAAGATGTAAAAGACATGTTTAAAACAAACTTACAGTTTATTCAAACTTTGTAGCTAAGGACGCTACGTAGAAAACCTTGTACAATACAGGAAAGCTTAGCAAACATGAAAGCTTAAAGAGGCTTAGGAAATATTACAAATGGTAAGGAAGTTCTCCCTCTCAAACAAAACACACAAACTATATATAGAGAAAATAAAATTACATTTCAAAGTAATTTGTCTTCATTTCATTTGAATCTGAATTTGTCTCCTCAATAATTTGTTATCCTTGTCAAATCTTATCTTCTTTGGCTGCCTTTCCCTGTTGCTGATTGAGAATGGCCAACACCCGACAGTAGATAATGGAGTCTGCTTTTACTTTGTTGACAATCTTGCACACTTATCTTTATTGATTTTGTCTTTCTTGATAATTGATTTCTCCATCAGAAATGTCTTCATGATTGGTACACAAATATGTCTCTTGATACTTATCTTTACAACTCTGATATTTTGTGTTGATAATTCTTATCTCTTTTTTGTATTTTTTCTGAATACTACTGGCCTTGTAAACTAACTTCATGTTTCTGGGGAAATCTTCATGTAGTAGAACTTCATTAAGTAAAGTCCTTCCTTCATTAATCTTCATAGTCTTGTTGTTTCTATAACAAATGTAGGAATAACATCTAGGGCATGTATCAATATGTCTTGTTCTTACTCTATCTCTTGCTTGTGAAAGCCAAAATGACGCACTTGAAAGTCTATACCAATTCGACTTGTACTAGGTATATCCAAATCTTCTTTTTGTAAATGTATCATTTGTAATTCTTGTCTATCTACTTTTTCTTCCCCTAACTCAAACACTTCCTTTTCTAAATTATTAACTTGTCTTTTTAAATTATTTATTTTTGTTTGTAGATCTTTAGTTGTTATATTTCTTAAAATATTTTTGTTAGGATATTTGTCAAATATTTTATTTAAACTAAAACTTTCTTCTATAGTTATATTGTTTTTATTGTTTTCTGGTTCAAAAATTATGTTTTTTAGTTTATCATAATAATCTTTTTTTTTTTTTTTTTATCATTATTGGGAACTTCTTGTAATAAATCAAAAATAGCTTCTTTATCTTTTCTAGTTATGACATTTATATGACATTTGTTATGGCAATCACTATTGTCTTCTTGTCCTGATGAATCTGATTCCTGTTCAACTATATCTGATTCTGAATCACTACTCTGAATTTTACTAAATAAATTATTTAACTCATATTTTAATTCTCTAATTTTACTTTTCTTTTTCCAACATTTATCAGCAGTATGTCCTGGTTGGTTACAATTCCAACATACTATATTTTTCTTATCTTTTTTATTATTATTATTTGGATATTTATTACAATTCTGATGGATAGACTTTCAAGTGCATCATTTTGGCTTTCACAAGCAAGAGACAGAGTAAGAACAAGACATATTGATACATGCCCTAGATGTTATTCCTACATTTGTTATAGAAACAACAAGACTATGAAGATTAATGAAGGAAGGACTTTACTTAATGAAGTTCTACTACATGAAGATTTCCCCAGAAACATGAAGTTAGTTTACAAGGCCAGTAGTATTCAGAAAAAATACAAAAAAGAGATAAGAATTATCAACACAAAATATCAGAGTTGTAAAGATAAGTATCAAGAGACATATTTGTGTACCAATCATGAAGACATTTCTGATGGATAAATCAATTATCAAGAAAGACAAAATCAATAAAGATAAGTGTGCAAGATTGTCAACAAAGTAAAAGCAGACTCCATTATCTACTGTCGGGTGTTGGCCATTCTCAATCAGCAACAGGGAAAGGCAGCCAAAGAAGATAAGATTTGACAAGGATAACAAATTATTGAGGAGACAAATTCAGATTCAAATGAAATGAAGACAAATTACTTTGAAATGTAATTTTATTTTCTCTATATATAGTTTGTGTGTTTTGTTTGAGAGGGAGAACTTCCTTACCATTTGTAATATTTCCTAAGCCTCTTTAAGCTTTCATGTTTGCTAAGCTTTCCTGTATTGTACAAGGTTTTCTACGTAGCGTCCTTAGCTACAAAGTTTGAATAAACTGTAAGTTTGTTTTAAACATGTCTTTTACATCTTTGATTGCTATTTTCAAGATTTATGTTTGTGTTTGTTTTTACACAGAATTTAAAATTATCCGCAAAGAATATATTTTCTTAAGAAGATCTTTAACAAGAAAATTAACTCTGAAATTTACATATTACACTAGACATTACTTACGTATAGTTAGAAGGTCATGTTCCGTGAATGGTATCAAAGTCATTTCTAGGAGACAATTAGTTAATTAAGTCAGAAAGAATAATTGCATTAAGTTTTAATTTTAGACATCATACCTTGTTTAGGAGGTTTGGATTTAGGGTTGAAACCTTGTAAGACGGTTGGCAAGCCTTTGAGTATAGGTGTTCCACGCATAGCTTACCCTACGACCCCGCCACAATTAAGATATTTGCTGTCAAAAAATTAAACACTTAATAAAATTATGACTTCGAAGCTTAAGAAACTGTTATCTCTAGGAAGTAGCTCAAATAATCATAATATGGTACAGAGTCATAATCATATATATATATATATATATATATATATATATATATATATATATATATATATATATATATATTCCAAGTGTGGAGAAACATCGGCAGATGGTATGATTTGCTTTCAACATTGTTAAACCCTTATCAACAATAAATTTAATTTTTGATTAAATTTTTTGTGAAAATATTTTATAAATCTAATTTTGTAATACGAGTAAATTGATGAACTCAAAATTGAGGTTGACTTGTGAGTTGTGATTGTAAGATGAGTAAATTGATGATGCACAATATTGAAATTGATTTGTGAAAATAAATTTGAGTTGTAGGTAATGAGAGTTCATTTTAAAGAATCACTAATATAAGAGTCAAACTCAAACATATGTTTATAAAAAGTATGTTCACAATAATTTTAGTCTTACAATTGAAGGAATAATATACTTTTTTTTCATTTTCTTTTCATTTTTCTTCTACTCTAGCTTTCGATTAGGGATTGACAACTAAAGTTAGATCTTGATTTACAGGTTAGATATAGATGTAGTGATTAGATAGAATATGTCTGTCAATCTCGATTTATTTATTATATGAGTTGCACTCTCATACACCAATTCCAGGAATCGTATTCAACCCGACCTGATCTGTGACCTAATATATATATATATATATATATATATATATATTTTTTTTTTCCTTTCATATTCGCAAACATACAGTAATGAAGCGCATTCTTCATCTTCTTCTTCTTCCTCTTCTTCTTCATCTGTGTCTTTTTCTGTGTATATCGATTCATGTATGTCAGCCTTTTTTTTTTTTTTTTTTTCTATAATTACAATTCTTCTCATAACCATAGTCACTTCTCTACAAAAATTGAAGAAGATATCAGTGACAAAAACAATATGGATAAAAAAACAGTTTTATTAATCTATTGAAATATATAAATTGCATTACATAAGTGAACTAGTTGTATTACATAAATTGATTAGTTGTATCACATAAATATATTAGTTGTATCATATAAATGTTTTACCTTATTATACCGAAATATAACACAAAAGTATTACTTGTATCCCATAAAAATATTGATCATATAATATAAAGGTAGTACTGAATTTACTTAAAATATCATTTTATTTTAATTAAATTAAAATGGTTTCATTATTTCACTAAAATATATTAGTTGTATCTCATAAATATATTAATTATATTGCATATATGTATTACTTATGACAGAAGTGGGAGAGTGTGTGTATAAGTATAAAAGCGCGCGGAAGTGCATGAATACGCATGGAGGTCCGTGAAAACGGGTTGATTAGAATTGCAATGAAAACTAACCTATTTATAACTAAACTATAGCTTTATTTTTGTGGATAATTTGTCTAACCTAATTTATATAAGTTGAAATGTATGTATATGTATTAATTTCAATAGCATACTTTTGTAAAATTCAATCATCATAATAACAATATTTCAATTAATAAAAAATATCTCAAAATACAAAGAAAAATCCAATACAGTAGCAGGAATACATAAGGAAGGTATTGAATCGATTCTTTTTAATGAATAGATCCGATAACATAATCCTAATTACATAATTTAATCCAAACATGGGTTGTTTAAACTCTTAAAACAAAAGTCCAAAAATGACTATAGATGAGTTATAATTCATAAATTACCCATCAAGTTTGCAATATATAATTCATAAATTTTGTCCACGGATGACAGGACTAGATGAGTTATAGTATGTTGACTAAAGATGAACTTAAATGACTATAATCAATTCATTTAATTATGGCATTTGACATTTTGCTTTTTGAGGAATGCACACAGAGTCGCATACAAATGTTGGTAATGGTAGTAGGTGTGAGATGATGATATTCTAAAGTTTCCACCTACCATTATTCCATAAAGTCTTCTTCTTGAAAAAAGAAAAACACACACGCACACACACACACTCTCTCTCTCTCTCTCGAAGTTGAGAAGCAGAAATGAAGACGGTGTGTGTTACAGGAGCATCAGGCTACATTGCTTCATGGCTTGTCAAATATTTGCTCCAGCGTGGTTACACTGTCAAAGCCTCTGTTCGTGATCCCAGTTCTGTACCTCTCTCTCTCTAATCCTCAAAGCTCCCAAGAGTTTTTCCTTTATTGGTTGTGATGCTACTTTGAAGAAATTAGGGTTTAAGATCTCTTTTTAAACAAAATACTTGAGTATAATTTGGGATAAAATACATAATAAATGCATTGAAGGAACGCTAAATTGAAGATCATTGGGTGATAAAATTGTTGTGATTTGGCTCAATTGCTTGTTTTAATTCCATTCATTTAACACTATCAATTATGTCTTTGATGATTCATTTATATGAATTCCAGCTCATTGATCTTTTGGGAATTAGATATAAACATCAAAGTTGGCTGTTATTGCTTCATCAGTTTTTTGATTAGTATTGGACCAAACAAGTCTCATCTCTACCTTCAGTTATTATTATTTTTTCATGTGGTAAATTTGTTGCTCCTATGTTTTTGGAGATGGCGTAGCATTTTCGGTTTTTCTCTCTAAATGTTCCCGAGTCTTCACAAACTAATCAAAACTAGAGTTATAAAACCGAAACTAAGTTGATAATAATTGCCAATTTGGGATCAATAGTAGCTAAAATTTGATGGTGGAAATATCGGCATGTTGCTCTTTGCTTGGTAAAGCTCATTTTTTCAGCAACTCAATGAGCAAATACTCATTTAAGCTTTTACCGTTTGGAATCTGTTGGGAGTGAAACTTAGATGCTTTAAGCTTTACTGTTTGGAATTTCATGAATATTAGTGATTCTTAGGAACTAAATAATTTTCAGATGATCCGAAGAAGACTCAGCACTTATTGGCACTTGATGGTGCGAAGGAGAGACTTCACTTGATAAAATCAGATCTCCTGGAAGAAGGATCCTTTGATGCTGCAGTTGATAATTGTGATGGCGTTTTTCATACTGCTTCACCTTTTTTCCATGCAATTACTGATCCACAGGTTCCTGCCCTTTCTTTTCTGTATTTCCCATTTAAATGTAGTTTTGATTATGGCACATTTCATCTATTGAGATTTGAGAGTGGAAGCTAACATGAAATAATTTCAGGAATATTTGTAATATAAAAGATGATGTAATCTGATGTTATAATGAGCACTAAGTATATCAATGCATGAGCCAACTCCGAAAAGTTCTTAGGAATCACTGTTTTGTCTCAAAAATTGGTTGAAAGGTAAAGAAATCTAAGAAAGTTGCAAAATAAGGTGATATGAGAAGCTTATTTGTCACATTTTTTGGTCTAGTATAATTACAAACTAAAATCTTTTGATGATTATTCGCTTGGTAGCCTTTATACCAAATATCCTCTGTTAGGCTAAACAATGAGAACATCAATACTGTAACACAATTTAGTAGCCAAATCTATTATTAAAATCACGAGCCTATGCATTGTTATTGTTGTCAATGAAGAGGTTACCAAATTTCTACTAATCTTTCACTTCCTAGAATCCTAGTATTTGGAATAAAATTTTGGATCCATATACTGCTGATAGCTTTGGCCATTCAACTCCTTTCTTCTGGTAATTGATCAAAGTTCTTAAAGAAGTGGAGCTCTTACATTCTAATCACTTTGCTTTCTTCAAGTCATAAATTGAGTTTTCAAATAGATCCTTGTTCATTTTGGCAATCATGCCAACTCTTATATATAACATTTCTATTGATTGCCATGACATTTGTGGTAATCCCTGTACTTCTGTTATTTTCCTTATTGCTTCACCAAAGGATCGATCTCCAAACTATGTTTGAATAAATCAGATTGAAGGTATTGTTTTGGTAGTTTTATAGATGGTTATCTTCTGGGGAGGGAGATGTAGTTGATTCCTTACATTCATTAAAAAAGGGATTGAGATGTGGGTCTTTTAAAATAATCCACACAAGTAAATGAAATGTAACTATTTATGGCCGAAGTGAAAAATGATATGTTTTTATCATATTTTGGTTCATTTACCTTACTATGTACTTGTGTTCATTTTTCGGATGTCTCAAATGTATAGTCCACTTCCTACATAAAGTGAAATTTATTTAGTTCATTTACAAATATACTCACATTCAATATGTATCATTAAATTGTATATTAGAGTATACAACCCTGTTACCCTACCCACTGTGGGCATGTTAAGATGTGCCTACGACTGATGTGTCAAAAATCTAATATACCTATTGATTTCACTTTTTATATAATGAGGGGATGAGATCATTACACGTCTTCGGTGGACATATTAAAAGCTGCCCACGGTGGGCATTTTATCATATTCTTTAGAGTATAATGCTCATAAAATATGGGCCGAGTAGAAAATTAACTTATTTAATTGTCTTTTCCAATGACTTTCTTAATCCTTGTGAAAAATCCAATCAGCTATATATATGGGATGGAGGGAGTACTTTTAAGGAAGTAAATTTTCACTTAATCAGTTTTCACTTCCTCAGGCAGAATTGATTGACCCTGCATTAAAGGGGACACTTAATGTGCTTCAGTCATGTGCAAAAACTCCATCAGTTAAAAGGGTTGTTTTGACATCTTCAATAGCTGCAGTTTTTGCCAATGGTAAACCTCGAACACCAGAAGTAGTAGTTGATGAAACTTGGTGGTCTGACCCAGAGTTTTGCAGACAAATGCAGGTCAGTATTCTTTTTCTTGGTGTATTCATGAAACATGTTCAGTATGTGAATTTTGCCCATGTTCTGGCATGGTTTGTCTTTTGGTGGCAGTATAATCTACTAGCAGTTATAATATACTAATTTAAGCAGGATATATTAGACTAAACACATGCTAACCACTTTTATAATAGAGTAGGTAGATAGATAGATTTATATCGTGAAAACTTCTCACGGAACTGGCAATCTACTGGAAAAGGTTAACAATGTTCTCTGAAACAAGCAAAAAACGCTATCTTTTGCCCCACCTACTCCATGATTAATATTTCACAAAAAATCTCCTACAACAACTTGTTGTCACTTCCTTGAAGGAGTTAAGTTTTTCAGTTCTGTCCCAGATAATGTTGTATTCATCATTTCATCTACTTGTATAAAGTCTCACTAGCTTCCGATGACATAAAGGAGTTATCCCCTGTAAATGATTTTATTCAAAGCCCATTACTTTGTAACTTGAAATATTCTAATAACTAATATTCTCTCATTTGCAACTGTATCAAATTTGAGCATCAATGCATATTCTGAAGCAATACATTTATGGAAATATTGATGGAAATGTTTAGAATATCCAAAATTTACTTCTAGTTCTTGTAAGAAATATGTAAGGCTCTACAGGAGCCTTGAGTCTGCTATCGTTTTTGAAACACATTAAATCCTTTAATTTTCTTCCAAATGCATATCCATCTTGGAGCTTCAGAAATTTTGGTCAAATTTTCAAATGGCACTTTAGTAATAATAAATTAAACTGTTAATGATCCAAACCAGAGCCTAGTCATTGTAAGCCACATGTAAAAAAATGTGCGAATGAGGAGATATGGAGAAGTTATTCGTGTCACCTGGATTACTGTGCCAATCAAACATTCTTTCATGTAAATGGAGTATATACAGTAAAATGTAAAGTAAATTTAGATATTACCTGTATTTGTTCTCGAATTATAGTAAGATGGATTTTTAGAGGCATCTATAGTAATATATATTCGGTGTTGATTGTTTTTGTAAGTTTTGATTGTAGGATGTGTCTTCTTCAAGTATACTCTATTTTGGGTGCATCTTGTGCAAATTCCTGAAACTTGTGGTTTTTTTTTTTCCAACTTTTCCAGAAACACATTTGGTGTAGAAACACATTTTCTACATACACCAAAATTGTTTCTTAGTTTTTGGATGACTTGATTCCTTGTTTTCCAAGTTCTTTCTGCAATATGGCGAACCATTTCATAGGGAATGAATCTAACAAGAAATACTACAGCATGTAATCTTTAGATAGTGGCAACAATATCATAATCAGTATGCTGGTTAGAAAACCTATTGATCGTTAGTTGATGCCCATCATTCTTGACAATTTCAATTTTTTGGGTGTCTCACATTAATTGTATCAGCAATGGTATGTGCTTTCAAAGACATTGGCCGAAGATGCTGCGTGGAAGTTTGTGAAAGAGAAAGGTATTGACATGGTTGCTATAAACCCATCTATGGTAATTGGTCCACTGTTGCAGCCAACTCTTAACACAAGTTCTGCTGCAATTTTAAACTTGATAAATGGTAAGTAATCTCGCTTTCACTCTCACCACCTTATTTAACATGTTGATGTTTTAATTAATCAAATTCTTAGTATCTAAACATTGTAATTTTGTGTCTGGATTGTGATGAATGAACATGTTTGGTTAACTCGGCCTCTCTGTTCTTGGTATATTCAGGGGCAGAAACATATTCAAATGCTACACTTGGATGGGTAGATGTAAGAGATGTTGCTAATGCACACATTCTGGCTTTTGAGAATCCTTTGGCTTGTGGAAGATATTGTACGGTGGGGAGGGTTACACACAATTCAGAACTCGTGAACATATTACGCAATTTGTATCCAACTATTCGTCTTCCTGAAAAGTAAGTTTCCTGTTATTCAGTTACTATGCAACTGATTTGATACTCTCTCAGCATGATGTTTTAGCTTTTAAAACTAAACCTTGATATTAGTAAAAGCCTATTCAACAAATTTATACGTCCATAGTAAATTGATTAAGAAAACTTCTTGAAATCACATTTTCCTAAATTTAGTTGTGTAAATCCCGTGAACAGGTGTGCCGATGATAAGCCATTCATGCCTACTTACCAAGTTTCAAAAGAGAGAGCGAAAAGCCTTGGTGTTGAGTTCACTCCACTTGAAGAAAGCCTAAAGGACACTATTGAAAGCTTGAAGGAAAAAAACTTCTTTAAAGCTATTTAAATCCCCACTTGTTATGGTGAGGGCAATTATTCACAAACCGTATTCATATGCCGTGCCTTATATTTGTTTCAAAGGAATTACAACGCCTTCTGCACTGAATCCGCAATTCTATTTTGTTATTGACTCAAATAGAACTTCATATGTTGTATAACAGAGCAGATTGAGATTACCCTTGAACATTGAATAGTATCTATTTCTATTGAATAAAAAAAAAATTACACAAAATCCTACTGTATAACATGGACAGGGACTCATCGTTGTGCATTGCACAACAACTATTGTGGTGTGGATCGACGACAGTTTCACACAGAACAAACAGAGTAAGTCTAACTAACTTTTTCTGTATGAAATGACATTATCACACACTACAGCAATCTGATCCAGGTTCCATGATTTTCCTAACAAGAATTGTTTTGACAGAAAAACATATCCTTTGACAAAGCAAAGGTGATTCTTGAATTCATCGAGACATCGCCTCCTGAAGACTGATCACAAGAGCTGTTGGCTGGTTTACTTGGACAAGCATCCGATAAGGACATGGAATTGTACAATGCAGATATCCCAGAAAGAACTGAGTCATCACAAGAGATGTTGGCTAGTTTACTTGGATAAGCATCTGATAGAGACAGAGAATTGTACAATGCAGATATCCCAGAAAGAATCGATTCATCCATGTTATCCGAGGAGTTGCTGCTTCTGAAACTAGTCTCTTTCTCCATCGAAATTTCAGGATCGAAGAAAGAATCCTTCAACAACTCCATAGCAGATGGCCTCAAACAAGCAGGTAATAAGCACTTGTCAATTATCTTCTTCACTTCAGGATACTTGACTTTCTCTAGAGCAATAGGCTTTACCCCCATTGACACTTTCTTGAAAATCTGTGCTGGATTTGTGCACTCTGAATAGGGGCACTCCAAGGTAGCCATCTCTATCAAACACATACCAAAAGCATACACATCAACCAACTCATTGTACTCCTCGTCGTAATACTCGGGTGCCATGAACTCTGGCGTCCCCACTAAATCCCGCAACGGCCTCTCCTCCATAGCCGTTGCCAAGCCGAAATCTCCAATCTTGATCTCACCGTTGCCAACATCGATGAATATGTTGTCACACTTGAGATCCCGATGAACGATGCTCGGGTTTTGAGTGTGGAGATAGCAAAGCCCTTGTAGAATCTGCCTACCCCAAACCCTAATGCTTTGCTCATCGACACAGCCCAGTTTCTTCATGTATTGTCTCAAGCTCCCATTAGGAAACAACTCTGTGATCATATTCAGAGCTTTGTTGTCAAAATCCAACCAGAAAGTGTAGCACTTCATAATGTTTGTGTGATTTAGGGACTTCAATAGAACACCCTCGGAGTACAACAACGTTTGTTGTTTCTCCGAGGAGTTTAAGGTATCGGAGGTAATTTCGTCATCGTCGACACAGATTTGGTTCCAAGCAATCTCCACATTGTGAATCTGATGGAACCCTTTGTAGACATCTTTGAAAGCTCCTCTTCCCAAGATTTTCTTGTATCGAATATAGTGGCCACAAGGTGATTCCTCTGCAACTTCATTAAAAGCCCTCTTGATAAATCCCATGGCGTGGAGTTAATTAGTAGAAGAATTAAGAAGGGTTATGGGTTAGAGAATATGGTGGTGTTCAGAAAAGGCTTCGAGAGCAGCTGAGAATGAATCATGGCAGAGTAGAGAGTAACGAAGATCCATCTTCTTCAAACCAGAGTCCTTTTCTCCTATCAACCTAATTCTATATTCTTCGTATTTCCTTCTTGACACAACAATTTGAGAGAGAGAGAAACAGCAAACAATAGTATCTGTGAAGATTGTATGGAAGGGGACGAGGAAAAGAATGGATTTGGCCTGGTCCATATATATATATATATATATATATATATATATATATATAAAGCACATCCAACTCATTGAAATTTGAGTCACAGTAATTCTAATGAAACAACAACTCTACAGATACGATTCTGTATCTTTAATATGCAGTTTGATTTCCTAAACACACGTGGACAAGAATTAATATGTATGTGACATGCCACATCATCGGATTTCATTAGATTTCATGTTTGGGATAGACTATTAACGCCCCTCTAATTTATGAATGCGCTCCTCTATTAATTACGCCCCTTTATTACTTTTTTAATTTATTTTTTATTTAATACGTCTTTCTAAATTAACTATCATTCTAATTTCTATCCCTCATCCGCTGAAATTCCTACTAACTACACCCTTTAAAATATTTTGATTTATTTTAATACTTGATACATTCACATGTAAATTCCATGCGGAATCAATAATTATCTACACGTGCTTCATGTTTTTTTTCCCTTCCGACATTGATTCTTTTCATCAAATTTCTTTTCACACTTTTCAATTACAATAATTATCTTACATCTAGGGTTTGTATCTCAATTTGTTTGAAACATTGTTTGTAGTTCATTAGAAGATTTCATGTTTTGTATCTTTTTTTTTTTTTTTTATAATTATACAATAATTATCTTATATCTATTGTTTGATTTACTATTTCTTTTATTGCAAGTTTCCTAATTGGATTTTATTTCTTAGTATAAATAGGGCTGAATAAATTATGTGCACGAGTTTTAAAATTTTATGAATATTTCTTAGGGTTTATTCTTGGGTTGTTTCGTGTTTTTGTTAATCTGCACCCTTTCAATACATCACATTGGTTACAAGTTAATGATAACCTAAATTATATAGTATTTATAGTATTTTAGAATGTATATAGGAATTATGTAAAATAATTCTAAATTATATTATATTTATAATATTTTAGAATGTCTGCTCATAAATATTATAATGGAGCTGGATTAGTATAAATATATTTACTAATTAAATATATCTTGACCGTGCATAATGGGAGTAGGGGTGGTGAAAATCGAAAGTCCAATTTGGACATTACTGTTTGAGTTTCGGTTTTGATTTTAAAAAATTTCAGAATTTGATTTTCAACTTGATTCTCATATCTAAAAAACATAAACATCGAAAACCGAATTGAAATTATTTTAATTTTCATATATATATAAATTTCATTTATCCACATTCCAAATTAACCTATCTCAATTCTAAATTTCATTTTTTACACTTTTATATTTTTGAATTATGTTTGTTTATTGTTAGTTATTATATAGATTTTATAAATTAAAAGATTGTAAATTCTATGATTAATCTATCTTTTTATTGTGTAGATGATCGAATGATATTGAATTGGTTTTATTGAGTTTTTATATGATTTTCATTTGTGGAATATGGGTTTAAATTTTGCGGTTTGATTTTTGTTGATAAACCTAATTTATTGATTCTTTTGTCTAGTTGTGATTTAAAACATATATTTTTTTTTTTAATTTTGTTAGGTTCGATTGTTACTCAATTTTTAGAAAAATCAATTTTCAATTTCGGTTTTCAGAACTCTAAGAACTTCAATTTAATTTTTGATTTTTAGTTCGATTTGATCACTGAACCAATCGATGCTCACCCATAAATGGGAGTGACTTAGTATAAATATTATACCCTTATTTGTATGCAAAATCAACAAATACTTACCTAATATCAATGTAGGTGTTAATTAGACTTAATAATATTGATTTTATAAATAATATGAAGGATATATCAATATATTCTAGAATTATATGATATTCATACATTGATTTATAAATGTTGAAGATATATCAAAATATTTTAAATATTGATGACGTACAAGTTAATAATGATATCGAGATATTTTAAACATTATATATAGCATGTCATAATTTTTAAATTAAATATATCTATTTTAAACATCTTGTTTGTAATATATATAAGATGTCATAACTTTTAAATCAAATATATCTATTTTAAACATTTTACCATTGTGTTTGTAATATATACATGTCATAACTTTTAAATTAAATATATCTCAACTATTCATTTTAAATCAAATATATCTATTTTAAACATTTTACTATTGTGTTTGTAATATATACATATCATAACTTTTAAATTAAATATATCTTAACTATTCATAATGAAGATGGATTAGAATAAAATATATCTTAACTATTCATAATGAAGATGGATTAGAATAAATATATTTAGCTTTATTTGTATACAATCAACAATATCATAACTTTTAAATCAAATATATTTCGTATACATGTCATAACTTTTAAATCAAATATATATGGATTAGAATAAATATATTTAGCTTTATTTGTATATAATCAACAAATAATCGACAATATCATAACTTTGAAATCAAATATATTTCGACTATTCAGGTGAATTAGTATAAATATATTTATCTTATTTGTACATAATTAACAAATAATTAATAGAAGTACATATAACCAATGCAAGTGTTAATTAAATTTAATAGTATTTGAAATTGAAAAATGTAATGAAATAACAATATAATTTTCCATTTATATCAATAAAACATTTGAAAGCTTTGGAAATATCTAGTACATAATATCTAAAAAAACATTTGAAATTTTTGGGAAATAGGTGGAGTTAGTGATATTTATCATTTTCTATATTTATTCATGTTTAATATATATTTAGATATATCCTCGATATTTCAATATTCGTTACACATAAAATTATATATATTAATGATATTTATGAATCTTTAAAATATGTCCATATCCTTATTCATTTCCAACTTTGATTAATTTACCAAAATCAACTATTTCAAATCTCCGCTCAAAATTGCCAACCTAGTCTTATCAGTATTATCCAAATCTCCAACTTTAGAAAGGGACAAGAAAAAGAAAAACGTTGATGATGGATTTGGCCTAGCCCATGTATGTATATATAATAAGCACATCCTGAATTTACGTTAGACAATAATTCATAATATTAATCCTAGTCCTAATAAAACAACAACCCTACGGATACGAATAATTCATAATATTAATCCTAGTTCTAATAAAACAAAATATTCATAATATTAATCCTAATACTAATAAAACAAATTAAACAATAACTCTACGGATACGAATAATTCATAATATTAATCTTAGTCCTAATAAAACAAATTAAACAATGTATCCTGAATTTGAGTTAGACAATAATTTATAATATTAATCCTAGTCCTAATAAAACAACAATAATTCATAATATTAATCTTATTCCTAATAAAACAACAACTCTACAGATACGATTCTGTATCTTTAATATACAATTTTGATTCTATAAACACGTGGACAAAAATTAATACGTATACAATTCTGTATCTTTAATATACAATTGTGATTCTATAAACACACGTGGACAAAAATTAATACGCATGTGGCATTCCACATCATTAGTAGATTTCATGTTTGGATAGACTATTAACATCCCTCTAACGCTACGCTTCTTTAATATTTTTTAATTTATTTTTCACTTAATAGGCCTCTACTAATTACGCTTCTTTAATATTTTTTAATTTATTTTTCACTTAATACATTATAACACCCCCTTCTACTAGGATAGTTATTTCTACTAAATTATGCTTAACTTTCCAACTAATCAAATATGTCACGAGGATTCATAAATATTTTTTTTTTTAATGAGATATCCATCTTTGTCGTGAAGGGTGATTTCACAATATATTCGTGGAAGTGATATTTACATTTTTCTTTAGACATGCATGAAGTTTTAGGATTTTTATCACAACACAGCCATGAATCATGTCTTTTTACTAATTACAAAATTTTCTATATCTATAGGAAGTTTGGTGCAGACTAATTTTTCACATATCACAACAAAATATAAATGACTTGTACCAAAAAAGAAAAAATATGGAACATACATCACATTAAATGGTAGAACCTAAAAAATAAATGAATACGAATTTTACTTATTTTTTTAATAAAACAAAAAAATCGTGCAGTCATTGGACCATTAAAGCAATTTTCCAAAATAAGCTAAAAGACAAAGAAAAATTCAAAAACAATGAATGTAATAGTGAATCCAAAAAAACTAACATTGGATCATACTAAAATGTCTCCAAAGATACACAACTTTACAGAATTATAATGATAGTTTGCTTCAATCCAATTAAAAGAACTCTCAATTTCCATTAATTGAGACACATATATGATTTGTAACTGTTATTTCTTCAATGTGTGATAGTGTAAACCTTACTCTAGCACTTGATCTTGAATCTTTACTTCTCTTTGTCTCCTTCTGGCAATAAAAATGTTGCTATGTTATGAGGATAGTAATCAGTTAAGCTTATCGTAAAAAAAGTATGGATGCAGAATAACTTGTTTTTTGATTAAATTAATATTGTTGTTAATTTAGTAGTTGATACACGTCCTGATAATGAGACTTATTTGTTCATAAGTAGGTGATTTTGTCAAGTTTGAATTTGAGATGTGAAAGGATTTAGATAACTATGTTTGTATTGAGATTTTGTAACGTATGATTGTAGTTAATGATTTAAGAGTTGTCTCTTGTACAATCGTCTCAGGTGCGACGAGACCGCGCACAGTTGTGTTATAGGGCACGGTCGACCATGCGCCAAAAAAAAAAACACACATACTTATAGCCCTAAAAGACATACTTAGAGCTAAAATTTGATCGTGTGCGAAAAAGAAATCACATACTTAGAGTTGAAAATTACATACTTAGAATTAAAAATAGCATACATGTAATATTTTTTAATTTATTTTTCACTTAATACATTGTAAGGCCTTTACTAAGTAGGCTTCTTTAATATTTTTTAATTTATTTTTCACTTAATACATTGTAACACCCTCTTCTAATAGGGTAGTTATTTATACTAAATTATGCTTAACTTTCCAACTAATAAAATATGTCATGAGGATTCATAGAATTTTTTTTTTTTTTAAACAACAGAAATAATTTTGTTAAGAAACATATCAGAGTTTTTAAACGGTCTAAAGCATCCAATGAGAATTAAATCCTTTATGTAAAACTTTAGGTCAAAGAACTCAAAACTAAAGTTGACTTTGCATGAAACTTAGAAAACTCTTAAAAAATCTTAACTCAATTCCGAGGCCCAATCACACTTCACTTTAGTGCTGCTACCTCCTTGCATCACATCTTACCTTGCCCAAATCACACTTCACACTTCAGCGCTGCTATCTCCTTGCATCACATCTCTTGCCTAATCACACTTCACTTCAGCGTTGCTACCTCCTTGCATCACATCTTACCTCCTTTGTCTTTGCCTCATCTCTTGCCCAATCACACTTCACTTCAGCGCTGCTACCTCTTTGCATCACATTTTACCTTTATCTTTGCCTCTTTATCTGCAAGCAATATGAGGTAATACTATAAGCAAAAATGTTTAGCAAGTACATCACCTATCTCACAAAACATCTTTCTTTGCAACTTAATAGAAAACAAGAATATCACTAATAAAAATAATAATATACTCTTATACTTGAAAATAATATACTATGGGCCCAAACATGATACCAATGCACGCAACTCCGAAGAATTCGAGGTAGCTAGCCACCGAATCCAAATGGAGCAACTCAATACTCATAGAGGGTCTCGAAGCCCTAGGGGGTCTCGGAACCCTTAACTTCTCTAGTGGGCGATCTTGGTGCCCTTAATTTCTCTAGTGGGCGATCTCGGTGCCTGATACCAGTCTCTTAAAAAAATAGAAAATAAAACCATATACATATATACTCTATCTCAAAATATTTTTCTCACTTTTCGTAGAACAAAATACTTGCATCTTATACCAGATCAAACATATGGAATCACCACACTTAACAAAACATATCTTCACATTCACATAAATTATAAATAAAAATTCACCAAGAATTTAACTTAGCAACTCATTAAAACATACTCATATAAAACATAAATAAGCACTCTCGTAATTTTACACAATCATTAAACAATTAAAACAAAGCTACTCATACTGCAGGTGAGAGATGTACTTACCTGGAGTTTGCAAATCTTATAAATCTCAAGATCCTTAAACACGTTCTAAGCTTTCTCAACCAAGTCTAAAACATAATCAATTGATGACTTGATATCAGAATATATTAACTTAAAATATACTAAATTTATAGAATTTTGGTAAACTTTATCAATACCGTTACATTGCTAGATTAATGTCTTAGGGTTTAATTTATCATACAAGTTACAATACACCTTTACTGTAGACATCTGTTTCTATTGCACTGAAAAATCTTCAAATAAATTAATAAATCTGAAACTTACAAAATATGAGAACTAATATGACTGACCACACAACTCCTTAATTAACTAAAAAATTGTAACACCTACGCACTGATCTTCTGTAATTCAAACCTTATTATATATCCTTAAATCTGAAATTATGGAAACTTGAATGCAACCGCACCACTAATGGTTTAGATTGAACTAATGAGATACTGATCCCTTAAATGTAATAATTTAAAAAAATTATAATAGTTATGTAAATGTGTAAAACTGATCTTAAGCAACAGTGAATTAATAAATAAATTTCATTAACTGCAACTCAGAAGGTTAATTATATTTATTTGGATTATACAATCTAATTAACCTCTAATATTCAACTATCGTGTAATTTAACTTTAAAACTAAATCATGTAAATCAATAATTAATCATGCAATAAATTAAATTTTCAAACCACACTGCATAATTAGTTAATTAATATAATTATATATATATAATTTCTAAACTAATTAAATTAATCATCTAGCACTAACAGGTTTTTCTTTTGATTTTTAATCATCTGAAAGAGCCGAAAACTACAACCATTCCTCAAATTACACGGTGAATTAATTAACTAATTTGCAATTGAAGGCATGTGACATTCTAATTAATATTCTCCATCAACAAATACGAAACTATAGGCTCCAAATTTTTTTTTTATTCTTCCTTAGATTAATAATTATTTTCCTCCAATTGTTTATCACAAATCAAAGACATAATTATAAAAGCACAACAATTGGATTAATTAAAAAATACCAGATGGTGATGGCTCATGATTTCAGGCTTCAGGGATGCTTCAAAATATTACTGCTTTCTGTTCTGGTCTGTTACATATTTATTCCGTAGGTTTTATCCTATATTTATATATCTAGGGTTTGAGATTTCTTATCCTTTAAGAGTTTAAAAGCACGTGAACTTCTAGATTTAAACTTCTAGATCTTCTCAACTAATTATTTTAAATTTTAGAATCCTACACCTAATATAATATGATCTTAAATCTACTAATTATTTAAGAATTCTAAACACCTCACATGACTAATTCACTATAATTTATTATGAGACCATGATAAATAAATATCCGAGTTTGTCATGAACTTCATGCATCATATGCATCTCTTATTATTTATGTGCTACTTGTGAACTTGCATGATTATATTTTGCTTTTAAATATTGAATTATTACGTGCTCTTACATGATTGGTGATGAGAAAATTTTATTATAATTGGTTGAAACTATAATAATGCTTGAATACACACTGAAAATTATTTGATTAATGGTGATATAATTAAGTCGAATTATGCAAGAAAAGTAAATATAAAAATTAATTTATACATACATATATATATATATACATGGATGCAATATATATAAATGTAAGTTAGCTGCGTGCATTAGTGTGTGTGTATATATATATATATATATATATTAATGAGATGCATGTGTATATATGTAACTATATATATATGTATGTATGTGTGTGTGTGGTTATACGTGTAAGTAAATGGGAGAATTGCAGTTCACTTGCCATAATATTAATAATATAACTATGATAAAAATAAAAAAAATAAGAAAATAAACAAAAAACTTATAAAGAAAGATACTAAAAGGACGGTTGCTTTTATACATATATATAATTCCATTCTTTGACTGAAAAAGAATCACTCACACATTTCTTTTACTGATAAAAGGTAACTCATTCAATCGAAATAGTGTGCCCGTTTAATTATAAGATAAAAATATTTGTATTTGGTTTGTGGTGTTTAATCAAAATAAAACCGTGCGAGATTTGATATTAAGAAAGTTTGAGAGGTCAAAATCATTGGGGATTCAGGTAAGTAGAAATTTATTATAACTATAAAATATAAAATAGTATTTTATGAACTATTTGTGTTAATTGATGATACGCGTATACTACGTGTTTTATGAGTCTTGATTTATCGATCAGTGGTTGTCATAAAATAAATGAACCTGCGAGTTTAATGATTGTTATGAAATGAATTTGATAGTTAATTGGTTATCGTGGGTTGAATTGTGAGTCATATCAAACGATGTGTTTTGACAATAAGGAGATGAAACTGTATTTTTAGGTCATATTTATGTTGGCCACGTGGCGCCGTGTGCGCAAGGTTGGTGTTGTGTGCACGAAATTGGCGATGTGTGCGCGAGGTTGGTACTATGTGTACGAAATTGGCGCTGTGTGGGCGAGGTTGGTGATGTGTGTACGAAATTGGCGATGTGTGCGCGAGGTTGGTACTATGTGTACGAAATTGGCGCTGTGTGGGCGAGGTTGGTGATGTGTGTACGAAATTGGTGTTGTGTGCGCGAGGTTGGTGCTGTGTGCACGAAATTGGCGCTGTGTGCGCAAGGTTGGTATTGTGTGCATAAAATATTTTAGAAATGAACTAGTTGAGTGTTTGAGGGGGAAATTATAAATGAAATAGGTGATACAAGAAGTGGATCCAAGGGAAGGAATTGTAAAGAATCATACTATCATACATAATTTTTGCTTACTGAGATTTATCTCACATAATTTATGTTTTGTAGGTAACCATGATGACGTGTAACATTATGTACGTTTTGGGCAAGCTGTGGAGCTCCTGCAGGGTTTTGAGTACTCATGTACATAGATGACGACCTGTTGGGCATGATTGTGGTTTATGCTACATTTGATTTTAGATATTAAGTCTTATTTGGACATGTTCTATATTATATAATATGATGCGTACTAATGGGTTAACATGAAAATTGTTCGTGAGTTGCTGTTTTGTTTAAACTTCTTTTATATGAATGTGAACATAATAGCTTTGGGTATGAGATAATATTATGTTATAAAATAAAAAGGAAATAATAATAATAATAATAATAATAATAATAATAATAATAATAATAATAATAATAATAATAATAAATAGCAGGTTTTTAGATTGTGTTATATTTAAAATTCATTTTATGTGTGGTTGAGTAAGTGTGGTCATGACAGAGTGGTATCAGAGCCCAGCTGATGGTCCTGTAGACTGTCTATGTACATGGGCTCAAAACTTTTGGAGCGCAACTATGTCAATAAGTTATTTTTTAATTCTGTATATACCAAGAAGCTATATATGCCAGCTGATGTTTTGTTTTTTATGCATTCATATGTTTCATTATTCATAGTTACCACATGATCTAGTATTCCATATATTAGGATTTAGGTTTTGATTTTTGGGAGACTTTCTTTAAATTGTGATAATAATCGTGTATATAGTTTTGTTGTATGATTAATAATAACCAAGCTTTAGTAGTGAAAGTAATAGTGAATCTTATATATATATATATATATATATATATATATGTGTGTGTGTGTGTGTGTCTTGCTATAAGAGTTGGATAATGAAATAATAATTCATTTATCTTATATTAATTTTAGATTCTTATGAACTAATGGAGAAATCAATTTATAGAATTAAGCATGAACATTATAATGTATTGCCTTAACTAAGATCCTGGAAATAATATTATTTATCTATCCTTTTATTATAAATTATAACAATATAATAGGCAAGGATCACCGTTTCTACTAACTTTCTTTCCCAGACGAAGTAATACTAATAATTAACGAGGTTACATTGAAATAGTTATATAAATGGTAGATATTTTCTTTTTACCTAAAAAAAGTATATATTTTAATGTAACAAGTTAACATAAACATAATTCTAATATGGACATTCACAGACTAGTGGAAGCGAGTGAGGAGCTATGTTAGTATAACCAACATTTAAGAGAATAAATTCACCAGTTGGAGGCACGAGTGTCTACCCTTCAAGATCAAATTGAGGAATTAGAACTACTAATAATATATACACAAAATGCTTGGAATCATGACATTCAAGTACATGAGGAAAGAGAAGTAGCCCATAATCATCAAATTTATGTAATTAGAGCCCGTTTCCTTGATCTAGCAATGGTAATTTCAGATTTAGTGGTAGTACGAGGTAATCAAGAAGCACATCATGTGCCAGAAGCACCCATCGTGGTAGAAGAAGAAGAAGAAGAAGAAGAAGAAGAAGAAGATCCTGAGGAACATGAAAAAGAAATTGCTTAGAGTGTTTGGATGCTTGGCATATGTTCATGTCAAGCAAGATAAACTGGAATCAAGGGCCTTAAAATGTGTGTTTCTTGGATATCCAGTGGGAGTTAAGGGCTATAAGTTATGGTGTCTGGAGAAAGACAAACAGAAATGCATCATATCAAGGGATGTATCATTTGATGAAACTTGTATGCCACTAAACAAAGAAGAGATCAGAAAACAACCTAGTACTGAAAATGAGAGATCACAGCTTGAGGTGGAGCCAATTCAAACAAATCTTGATGATCAGTATCATCAAGATGAAAATGATAGAGAAGATCATGGAGAAACTAATCAAGAGGATCAACTTCTATCCAACTATCAACTTGTCAGAGACAGGACAAAAAGGCAAGTTAAACCACCTATAAGATTTGATCAAACTAACTCGGTTTCTTTTGCTTTTCTTGCAGCTGAAGATATAGAGTATCAAGAACTAAGGGATTACAAAGAATTTGTAACTTTCAGAGATAAAAAAAGGTGGAAGAAAGCTATTCAAGAAGAACTTGATTCTTTATAAAGGAATGCAACATGGATAATTGTTGACAACCTAAAAGTCAGAAGTTAGTAGGATGCAAATGGATTTTCAAGAAGAAAATTGAAGCATCTCAGAATGACAATATAAGGTTCAAAGCTAGGTTGGTTACTAGAGGATTTACACAGAAGGAGGGGATTGATTACACATAAATTTTTTCTCCAGTGGTTAAGCATTGCTCAATCAGAATATTGCTTGCTATGGTTGCTCAGTTCAACTTAGAACTACATCAAATGGATGTTACTACAGCCTTCTTGCATGGGGAATTAAAAGAGAAAATATACATGGAAGTTCCAGAAGGTTTGCTTGTTACAAACAGGGAGAAGAAGGTCTGCTTACTCAAGAAGTCTCTCTATGGACTGAAGCAATCTCCAAGGCAATGATATCTCAGGTTTGATGAGTATATGAAAAGAATCAGTTTTGTTAAAAGCATGTATAACAGTTGTGTTATTTCAAGCATGATTTTAACACATCTTTCATTTATCTTTTATTGTATGTTGATGATATGTTAATAACAAGTGATTCTATTACTAGCTTAAATAAGATCAAGAGTTTACTTAATTCTGAGTTTGATATGAAAGATTTAGGTGAAGCTAAGAGGATCTTGGGAATGAATATCTCAAGGAACTGATCAGAAGATGAAGTGATGCTTGAGCTTAGTACTTATTTGAAGAAAGTATTGTTGAGATATCAAATGAATCAAAGCAAGGGCACTTCAGTTCCCATTGGACAACATTTGAAACTTTCAAAGGATCAGTGTCCAAGATCAAGAGAAGAAGAACATAAAATGAGTAAGATCCCTTATTCAAGTGCAATTGGTAGCATAATGTATGCTATGGTGTGTTGCAGGCTAGACTTAGCTCATGCTATGAGTTTGGTGAGTAGATATATATATCTGATCCAGGGTTAGCTCATTGGGAAGCTGTCAAGTACATATTAAGATATGTAAATGGATCAGTGAATATGAGATTAAGGTTCAAGAAAACTACAGATCCAAGTACACCAATTATTGGTTTTGTAGATGCTGATTATGCAACAAACTTGGATAATAGGAAGTCATTGTCTGGCTATGTTTTCACTCTATTTGGAATTGCAGTGAGTTAGAAATCTACACAACAATTTGTAGTAGCTCTTTCTACTACTGAGACAGAGTTTATAGCTTTAACTGAAGCTATAAAAGAAGCACTATGGTTGAAAGGAATTATATCAGAGTTTGAGATAGCTCAGAAATGTGTTTCAGTGTATTGTGACAATAACAGTGCTATACATTTGTCAAAGCACCAAGGTTTTCATGAGAGAACTAAGCACATAGATGTCAAGCTCTACTATGTAAGGGATATCATTGAGAATGAAGAAATCAAGGTTTGCAAAGTTGCAAGTGAAGAGAATCCATCAGATGCTCTAACTAAGACATTATCTGTTGCTAAGTTTCATTTATGTATGGAACTTATTGGCCGCTTAAGAGGAAAATCAGCTACAAATATAACTAGAAGAGTGGATGATGTTCTCTGAGTATGCTTCATGCTATAAGGTGGAGTTTTGTGGTGTATATAGCATGCAAGCATAAAGCAGAAGCCAAGCCAAATTCATGGAGAATGAAGAAAATCAGAAATTTGGCTAAGGAAAGGAAAAAACGTGTGTAACTTAAAAAGTCACATTTGGCAAATGCGATTTCAAGGTAGATAAAACAGTTACTTCATTTTTGCTATTCTTTGTTTTTTGTTTTTCTGTTTTGGCAGGTAATCTTGCGGGGTAGTTTTCTCGCTCATTTCTCAACCAAATTGGACGCGGTTTGTTGTTGTGAACTCTATATAAGACAAAGATCAGTTCGTCTTTTGGATGTAATTTCGTTTAAGCATTGAACAGAGAGTTATCATACTGCAAAGTATAGTACGCAGTTTAGGGTTTATTGTTTCGAGTGTTTTTGTAAAAACTCTTGTTTTGATTCGTTTTCTTAGTGGATTGATCTCTAAAGTGGATGTAGGCATATTCAAGCCGAACCACTATAATTCTCCTGCGTCAATTGTTGATTTCTTGTTCTCATTCTTATTGTTTCTTCATCAATTTGTGTTCTTGATTGCATGCTACATTGCATGTGATAAGAGTGGTGTTCTTGATCAATTTACAACAACCCGTGTATTAAAGAGGAGCAACTCCAGTTATGATCATTCTAATTCTATATGTATTTTTGTAAATCGTCGATTTTTTTTAATGTTATAAGTTATAACTAATTCTAATTGTAAATGTCGTCGTGCATGTTGAAAGGATATATGAATTACTCTTTTAATCTAAGAGTACGTGTTCTTATAAACCATGATTCATGTAACTGGGCGTGCGCGGATCGGATTGGGTTTGATTCCCGAATCCGCGTCTAAGATTTTTTTTTAAAATTTATGTTATAACCTTTATATTTTACGAGTATAACATTTATGTTATATTAATATAACTTTTATGTACAAATATCATAACCTCTAAGTGAATAACTTAGACCTTTTTCAGTACAAAAATTCATGTAGTATAGTTGAACTTTTATGTTATAATAATTTAACATTTATGTTATATTAGTATAATATTTATGTACAAATATCATAACTTTTATGTACTTCAACAATAACATAAAAGTTATATTATTATAACGGAAATGTTAAATTATTGTGCATAAATGTTATATTATTACAACATAAAGGTTTAAAAGGTATTATAGATCTGTAATACATTGCAAAAGGTTACGCGGACTTAACATAAAAGGTTAAGCGCGCAGGCTAGGGTTTGAGCGTAGACCTGGGCGCGCGTGTGGGCGCATATGGACGTATGAAATGCGCGTGGGGAAGGTAAAAAGTACCGACGGGTCGAGTCGACTCAGTTGCATGGTTCTCGACCCATGCACCTGGTGCATATAAATATAATTGTGTTAATCTAAATCATCTTATGTAGTATTGTAGCATAGCTAACATGAATTTAAATTATTTATTATGGCAAAAACTTCTGTGCACCAGTTGCACCGTGCAATCCATACCTTTATGTTATAAATGTAGTACATTTATGTTATAAATGTAATATCTTTATGCATGTTCATTTTAAAATGTACGGATATTTGTACATAAAGGTACTACATTTATAACATAAAGGTATTCGTGCAACTCTGTGCACCAGTTGCACAAAAGTGTTACTCATTTATTATATATTTTAATGCGGAAACAAGATATATATTAATACCGAAATTAAGAAATGTTGAAGAGGAAATCAACTGTGTATGTTTTGAATATTCAACTTCATAAATAATTTATCTGCAGATCAATTTTTTGAATTAATTAATTTTTATGTTTAGAATCTCACATAATTAAACCTTACCCCTTCCTTTACTCAAATATTAAATGTTTTCATGATTATATGAATGTTTCTATGTTATGTGTTAAATCGGGTTAATAGTACCCGAACCAATGCAAAGTTGAAAATTATAAAGGGTAATTGGATTTATCCCATACCAAATATGTTATGAACTATATATGATCATGCGTACATGATGTGTTATTTGTGTGTGTATTCTTTTAGCCTATGCATGCATGCCCAATGTATATTACTTCCCATGAGTACATTCAAAACTCGTCTCATTTTCATTTAGAACTATCCATATCAGTCTTATTAGGGTTTGGGTAGATAGGATCCGCATTTACTCGCAAAACTGTCATTCCTATTTCTATGAGTTCCCTATGTATACTTACATTAAATATTTCAATTATAATGGAGTAGGATGATGTGAGATGCCCTATATTTTATTTAGAATTTAAGAAGTAATTTGATGTCAACTATTTAAATTTGGTTTTATGTTAATTAAGCCAGTGTGGGCAAGATTATGAATCCTTTAATTTTCATGTTGTTGTTTTCGCATTGTCGGGGCTTGTGAAAGTGAAAATGGAGCTTGACAACCCAATCCAATCCAAAAGGAAAAAAAAGTTTGACTTGACTTGTGAAAACAGAGCTCATTTATGTGATTGCATGTAAAAGGTGTTCGTGTAAGCATGGACAAAATTTGTGTTATTGAAATGAAATACTCAATAGTTTATTTATGGAATAAACTTACAATGGGACAAAATTGTGCTAATTCTCCACAAGTAAACAGAAGAAAAGAATGAAAATAGATTGTTGATTAGCTCTTTTATCCTATTAATCCCAACCAATCCATCACTTTCTAAAGCTCTCCCTTCTTCTGTACCTCTCAAAGCTATGCAAATCGCAATCAATATTAATTTCCCTCAATGGTTTTCTTCTTCCATCTTCTTCCACATTTCCATGGCGATTTTCCTTTAGACGACGAAGAAGCGTTCTCTTCTCCTTCGCAAGTTGTTTGCCCAACGAAAGAGGCTGCAAATCCTTGTTTGATGCTTCATCCACGTTGATCTCTTCATCAATAACGGAGCTTTTCTTCACAAAATCTAGTTTTGACTTTCGCATCTCCTCTTTAAGCGCGGACAATTCAAGTTGAAGCTCGTTTGCCTTGTGTTCGTAATCAACTGCTTTCTCTTTCCATTCTTCAACCTATGAATGCATACATGTACACATGTTAACTAGTAATTTGTGTTGTAAGAATTGAACAGAAGGTCCAATTTTTTTTTTATTAATTGGTGTGAGGAGTTAATTGTACTTACAGATTGTCGAAGGGATTGAATTTCGCAATCTGAAGTATGGGCTCGATTTTCCCAGTAATCACGGGATATCTGAAGCTCTTCCATTTCTCCGCGCACTTGCATAAGCATTTCTTGCATTTGGGACCATTGCTCTGTCTCGGCTCTCACTTGCTCGACTATCCTACGCACGACAGCCTTGCAACGTCCCGAGCATTTATTCTCATGCGGCATTGCTTCCTGATTATACAAAAACAAATGAATTGGTTCAAATTATGAAATACAAAAAAATAAAGTCGGGTCAGCTCCAAAAATCTGCCCCACCAACGGGCCAAACCCACGATTGGGCAGCCTCCAAATACTCAACTCAATCCATCATTTTAGTGTGGCGGAGATAGGCGGGCCTAGCCCATTTTAGCAGGTCTAGTTATCACTTATCATCAAGTATGTAAAAAGCCAATTAAATGAGTTTAACATAATAATATTGGCAATGTAGGGTCAATGTAACATTTAGATGTTACACTATGATATTGCAAAAAACTGATGCTTGTGTTATAAACTCAGGTTTCACTTGTGAAAACAAGAAATTTGAAAAAATGTCAGAAAGACAGCATGTTGAGGTTAATTCACTCGATTTTATGCTGTGTATCAATGGACCAGAATCCTCCTCTATTGCCTACAACACGTATCTATGGGTCAAATTTGGACATATATAATTAGACAAATTTGTGAATTTTAAAATTACAATCATTTTGCTGCTAAAGACAAAACACAAAATCACTACTCCCTTATTGTAAAATAAGTACGTTTTAAAACATTTCATAAAAATTAAAGAGCCTTATCAAATGACTAGCTCATTGGTACTTATTTATGTTCTCAATGTGCATTTTGAAATACTAAAACATTAAGTTTAAGAATAGTAAAGATGGACAGTTTTGAAAGATGAAGAGCAATTATATCTTGAACAGACACTTATTTCGAGATGAATTTTTCTTGCAAAAACAATAATTTCATTTAACAAAATTTTCTTGCTAAAACATCACTACTTAGTGGGTTTGGGACTAAATTTTATTGTTTAAATTTTAAACATGTATGGAATGATTGATATTTTCAAACCAATATACATTACAACTGTATTACATTATAAAACACTAGACATGACAATTAGCCCAAAAGCGCAATTAAAATTATTGTTAGTAGCCGAGTTTGTACATGTACCAATATCTACTCCAAATTAAAGAAGCTAAGTAGGGGTATATATTTAATTATCAGTGTGATCATTTCATTTTGAAATGGGAAATTGAGAGAGAGAGAGAGAGAGAGAGAGAGCTTGCCTGATATAGTTGTGTGTTGGAAATGCAAGAAAACTGAAGAGGACACTCCTCTATTCTCTTGGAAGTAGAAGCTGAGGTGGCAACACTAATTGAATTAAACTCTTGTTCTACTTTCTCCAACATGCCCTTTGAATCTGATTCTCTCTCTTCATGCACCTCCTTATCTCTCTGTTTCCATTCCAAACCAAACATCATCAAATCTTACAATATAATATGATAAGACTTTATTTTTGTTTTAAAATGAAAAGAACAAGGAAGGAGGTTCTCACAGGAAAGGAATTAGAATGGGAAAAGGAGAGTGATAAAGCTCCAAGCTTTTCCAAACGACGCTGCAAAAGCGAAGCTTTCTTGTCAAAATTAGTGCATTTCCCAACTTGACTATCCTTATTTCTTGACCTCTTTTGCAACTCTTCCAACTTGTCTGCCAATTCCTCAATCTCCTTTTCCAAAACCGCCTTCGCATTCTTCCCTTCAAATATCTTATCCCTCCCCTGCAAGTCAGGACAAAACTGTCACAAAAAAACCGAAGCAGAGGCATTTCAGTAATTAAACAATGAGAAATAAAGAACTAACAGAGACTAGTGTGTTGACAGCTGATCTAAGAGTAGTCTCCATCTTAACTCTGTTCTTCTCCAGCTTCTTCAAAGCAAACTCTCTCTCCATTCTCAGTAGATTGCATTCCGCCCGGAGAATCTCCGCCTGGAACCGCCACTTCTCCTCCTCAACCCCGCCGCCGCCGCCTCCTTCTTCCACTCTCTCTCTCCTCTGAATGGTGTCTTCATCCAGAAGGCTTTGGAGGTTAGGCTTCCAGGAGAGAGAGACTAAGTGTTTGGTGGGCTTGCGGCGGGTCCGGCGGCGGCGGGGGAAGTGGAGGATCTTGGGGGACGG
Source organism: Scutellaria galericulata (assembly GCA_946896805.1). Lineage (NCBI taxonomy): Eukaryota > Viridiplantae > Streptophyta > Magnoliopsida > Lamiales > Lamiaceae > Scutellaria > Scutellaria galericulata. The sequence goes on from OX335792.1 coordinate 12,743,844, forward strand.
CGGCGGCGGCGGAGTAGGATGCCATTTACTTCTGCTTCTTCTACATGCACTCGACATAGCCTCCTTCTTCTACTATAGCTATATGTGTTTCTGCCCGTGTTTTCTGGGAGTTCTGCTTTTTTCACCAATTTGAATTCAACGCTACTACTTCACTTCATTCCTATATATATATATATATATATATATATATATATATATATATATAGACTAGAGAGAGAGGGGGAGGGGGGGAGAGAGATGTGCGTGTGTTTTGTCTTTTTATGGGTTTTTTGTTTTATGCTTTAATTATTTTTTTTTTTTTGAAGAGTTTAATTGTTGTTTTTGTACAGTAACAAAAACTACTTTTTTCTGGGTGATTATAGTATTTTTGGAAATATCATACATTTTTGTAGTTATCTTATCTAAAAGAGGATTTTATTTTTTCTTTTTTATTAATGAATACAACCCCAATATTTACCTATGTACCCCCTTAATCTTTTATTTTAGTATCGCACAAACATTAATGTCAATTTACAATATAAAAACACCCATAAAATGTACTATATTTATCATACATTAAAGAATATAAGAATTGAAAAATATATCCTTAACTAGTATGAAATTTAGGATTCAAAATTTAAAAGAAAATTAAATTAATTCTATAGAAAATATCATATTAAATTCATATTAATTAAAGAATATTAATAGGGATAATGTGAGAATAAAATTATATAAAAATCTAAAATAAAATGATATTTAATTTGAAACAAAATTTGAACTCCGAAATAACACTTCTTATGAAACGGAGATAATGAGTTTTATAGTTTCATGTAATTATCCCTTTTATATTATAATTTAATTAGTTTTCAATTTATTAATTTCTAATTTTCTGTGGTAGTAGACATGACTTATCTATGTGGCCATTTGAGTTCGTTAAAAAGTGTCACAAAATTATCAAATTTGAGAAACCTTATTTGATAGTGTCAAGTTTCTCAACACTAAATGTGATAGTTAATATATAACTAGTTTATAACTTTTCATTTGATAGAAAGGAATGATATCCTTGAGGTTTGAAAAACTCAATTATTTTTTAAGGTGTACAAGAGGTGTGCATCCTTGTAATCTAAAAGTAAGGCAAATTCTTGTATTAAACCTTTTTATGAATCCTATACATTTATCATGTAATATTTTTCTATATATAATGCAATATTATTGAGAAAAAGTAATTTATCAAATAACATTGTATAATACCTTTTTATACATAATATGTCATACATATTTAATTTCTAAATTCATGATTTATTTTAAAAATTATAATTTCACAAGTAATATTTTTATTCTTATATGTAATTCTTGTGTGCGTATAAAATGTGATACTTTTGAAAAATTATAATTTGATAAGTAATATTAAGTAATGCTTTTGTTTGTATAATGTAATACATTTTAGTGTATCTGATAAATACTTTTGGTTCCATAGCTTCAAATCAATAATTAGTTTGAGAAATTATAATTTGACAAGTATATTGTTATTCATTATGAGTATTACATGATACACACAAAAATATTACATAATATATATAAAACATAATTTGTCATATTAATCAATTTTGGGTTCACAGTGATCGGGTGAATGAATAATCTATGTTGACTGATCGTTGACCGGCCAACCCAATACATCTCATAAAATAAGATTTGTGAAATGGTCTCATGCAAAAGTAATCAGATAATTTGAAATAAGGAATCTCACTGTCATTTCCCTTGGAATTTCATTTAGTGTTTTCTTCATAATTTAATTAGTGAGTTTTTTTTTTTTGTGCAACTTGTATACTATTTTTGTATAACTTTTAAGATATTACTTGTTGATTGAAAAAGAATTATTATCATAAATTAAAATATATTAATCGTATAACTAAAATGTATTATTAATCTAATATGACATATGAATGAAAACGATCAGGACAATATATGGTGGTACATAACATGTGATGTGTGGGGGTGTTTGAAAAATATGTACTATAGATGTAAATTATGTACATAGTTGTAACAAGTTGAGGACGTGCAATAAATAAATTAATTAAAATCAACTTGCAAGTTCAAATTCCTCACAAGTTTATTGGAATCTGTCCAACAAGTGTAGGTGTAATGCTACTATAGATGTCTTAACTTAGTTCTTTATCTCAAATAGACTTTCTTAATCTCTACTAAAATTTGAAAGGCTCGATACCCAACCACCCTACCTAATATATCAAGATATATTAATTCTGGAATTCTATTTTTAGTTTTAGAATTGAAATTGAAGTTGAAGTTGTTAAGAGAAAATTGACATGTATCTTCTATTTATATATTAGAAATATCCTTTAATTTATTGTAGACGATTCTTCTTCTCTTAATTTTTCCCTTTCTCATTAGTATTAGGTTATCTCCATAAGTCCTTGTTAAATATTAATAACACCAATTAATGTAGGTTAGTGTTATTTTATATTCACATATCATCCCATCAACATACATTATTTAATTGTGGTTCTACTATCCACCCATGCTCAATTAATTTTATTTATATTTTACATCAAATATAAATTTTATTTTTCGTTACAATCTGTAAAAATTATTCTCATAAAATTAATTATAATTTATTATATTATATATTATTATTCTAAAAAATGAATTTTGTAATAAAGTTTTACAAAAGAGTAGTTATTATGTAAGACTGTTTTACAAATCTAGTTACATGAGATGGGTCAACTCATAACCCACACTTAACAATTCATATATGAATTTGTGAAAATGAGTTCAATTTGTGAATAATAAGGATTCGTCTCACGGTAACTATTTGTGAAACCGTTTCACGAGAGTTTTGTCTATACAAAATTACACAATAATATTGAGAATTCATCGAAAATGGGAATCATATCCTTTTTGTTTTTTTTTTTTTGATGTAAAATGAAAATTACACAAAAAAGGTCACAAACAACTTAAAGTATACTACCTAACTTAATAAGTTAGTATTTTTTTTAATGAGTTAAACCGCTTTTTTTTTTCCTCACTATCCTTTCTTGATGCTTTTTTTATTTGCAAAATCTGATTTGTAGATCAATTTATTTTCCAGTAGTTGCATTTAATATTTTGTTGTATCAATGTAACGAGCCTAAAAAACTTATTTTCATGTTTTCGTATATCACCCTTTGTTAATTTTGTATTCTCTTATAATAATATACATATCGAGACTAGTCCTTTTTTTTTTTTTTTTTTCTTATTTTAAATAAACTTATGATGATGATAAACATATTTGATATGTACATTTAAAAAACAACCTATCACATCACAAAAATTTATGTGAGATGGTCTTACGGATAGTTACCGTGAGACGGAGCCCTATCACCCACAAACAACATATGAATTACAGGGTTTGAATTGTGGGACGCAATAAAATAAAATTTTGTGATACGGTCTCGCAAAAAACTCACTTCTAAGTTCTATCACATTACTTGCTTTAATTTCAACATCCTACACCTAGTTTGGTTCATCCTTTACTTTATATCTCCCATAAGTACTTTCACAATACATTTTAATTACATTCTTTTGAATTATTTTGTCTTGTATTATTGGCCCTTCTTGTGTAATTAAGGGCTAGCTATTCTTGAGTTTAATGCATTACATGAGTGATAAAGAAAACCTTATATTCCACATTAATTTTGTGCATATATATAACTCAAAACGTAACACTTACTAATTAAACAATGTGTGTGTGTGTATATATATATAGCTCACCCTCACAAAGTATTTTTGCTGGAAAATTGGTTTTGAAACCTCTGAGATTTAACTTGCATTGAGATTTATTGTGTAGTGGAAAAACATTTAATTTGATTGATCTAAATTGTGGTCTATTAATTAATTTACATTTTTTCTCAAAATATATTTAACTTCACAAAATCAATTTGTAATAAGTGAGAAACTTATGATACACAGAGTTGAGGGTTTGAAATGACATTCATGGTTGGTGGGAGTAGAAAAATAATCTTTAAAGATTACTCCTCCGTCCCAAAATAAGTGTCATCTTAGCTAGCAAAATTTGTTCTAAAATAAGTGTCGTTTTCGGATTTCAAAACGTATTTACATAACAAATATAAAAAATACCCTATTTACTCCTACCACATTAAATGTATACAAAATGATCATTCGAAATAGATAACCAACATTTATGCTTTAATAAGATGAAGATGCTTTAAAAATCAAAGAGTCTCATTTCATGTATCTATTACTCACACACAGATTTAGAAAAAAGTAGGATGAGTTAAGAAGAAAAAGATAAAAAAACTTCCACAATGATTATAATTAAATAGGGGTAGATCTGTCTTTATATCAACTTTCTTAATTCATGTGAAAACCTCTAAAATGACACTTATTTTGGGATGAATGGAGTATTTATTAGTGAAGTTATAGTGAGTGTCTCTCTCTCACATATATATATATATATATATATATATCTCATAGTTACAACTGATATTGTGTAGAAAATTTTCGTTTCCAACATGCAAGTGTGACATTTGGTATAGTGAGTGTATCTAAACTACTTGAGTGTCCAAATTCGTGTATCAATCAGCTGGAATTGAAATTATTGCATTTAAATTCCACATTTATTTTGTAACAATGAGCATGTAGCAGTATGGTAGTTATACTTTCATGAATGCCTTTATTTATACTTTTATGAAGAGTAAAAATGTCTCAGTTGGAGCTTATAAATAGGTTATCTTAATTAGTCTAATAGTTGTGTAAGATGATAGCACATCATAATATATACCAACACAATTCATAATATTCCGATCCATTTTCAACATGTCCAATTTTCGACCTTCCTTTTGATATAGGGGCACAACCGAGTTGGTAAGGTCTGTTGTGATGCGGAGAAATCCTTTGGCAACACAAGTTCAAACCTTGCATGGTACAAATTTTCATTAAAATATTATGAAGGTTTGTCCTGAAGTTTGTATCATGTCGGCTCTCTTCTTCCACAGGTGTATCTGACTCGAGCATATACCTCGATTTACATTCCAGCCGATTAAAGGTCTACAGTCGACTGGAGGAGTACTTCATCTCTCCATAATCAAAAGGAATTATAAATAAATTATCTTTAGTCTAAGATGATTGCACATCATAATATAATTCATAATATTTTGATCCATTCTCAACATGTCCAATTTTTGACTTCTTTTAATTTGCTAGAGCTTTTAGGTTGGAGTGCTACTACCTCAAAAGATATCTCTTGTAGTATCATTGAGGATGTTACACCAATAACCATGACCATAAGATGATACATATCTTGAAAGACTTTTGCTCGTCTCGACTGTTTTAACATGCTACTATTTATTTTCATGTTATTATTGTTGTACATTTTACTATTATTTCGTTGATAACTATAGTTATCAATAATTCGTTTCCAATTTTTGTTGTAATGATGTTGTTTTCGTTAGCACTATTATACATGTGTTTTTAACTATTAATGTTCTTGTGTTTAAACAAGTTCCTGTGTTATAATAGTTTTTTTTTTTTCCTTTAACTATTTTTTGGCAAAATACTGAATTTAGAATAAAGTTGTTATGAGTCATTGTTACCCAAAATTTTCTATTACCATTATGGATATTTAAAAAAAAATACTACTAATTAACTTCAAATAGGAAAACGGAGCTCAATCATTTTTGAAGTTTTTGATGATAAGCAATAATTGTCAACTCAAAGGAACAAACATGGATGAGGTTGGAAAGAGAAGACAATTAATTAATTAACTAATACGGAATTAAATAAATGCTTGTGACAATAGGAAGATGAGGCAAAGTCCAAGAAAAAGCAGAGAGCTAATTATGTCACACTATACGAGGTGAGAGTAAATATTGATGTCACTGCAACTTCATTTACTACTTACCATATCATTAAATTAATTATTTTCCAATAAATAAATAAAAACTATAACTAATACTATTATTAATTCATAGTCCGTGCCGTTTAAGGTGTGTCCCTGTCATATCTATTGTTTCAATATTCTTTGTCATTTATCTCTCTGACTTATTTATTGTGTACTACCACATCTCGTTTTTATACCTTTAGATTCTTTGCTTTACTTTTCCTCTCACTTGTTTACTTATTTTATTTGAATATTTTAGACCAACATCTTAATTTATTTTTATATGTTTGGTCTACCAACTTCAAAAGAATTCAAATTTGGATAAAAATATTTGAAGTCAATCAAAAAATCTTTTTTTTTTCCTTTGAGTTTAAAATGAGAATCTAACCTTTTAATTCTTTTAATTTATTTTACCAACGTTTTATATACTATCCAAATATTCCTTCTCCTTAAAACACTTTCTTGTCTCTTTTTATTATATTGTTTAAGAAATGTACCAAAGATAATAAATCAGCCCCTCCATCCTAAATTATTCACATGTAGTCGAAGGTGTGCTCGAAGTTTGAATTGTTATTCTTAAATTAATTAGTTAGTCATAAATTTAGAATTGCGTCATTAAAGAAAATTACATGCAAAAGACATCATTATCATTAATCTTGTTATTAGGCACTTGAATAAATAAATAAATCTTATTATCATGGGCAGGCCCGACTCAACAGTAAAGCAAGCAATAAGTCATTGATCCAAATGTTGGGTTATGAAACCTGATGTCTATATAATGATCTATGATCATGGTGATCAAACTTTTTGGGTTGATTTTGGGCTCATCGGGTTGAATAGGCTTTTAGGACTACGACCCAGTTTTAGCTATAAATAACCCTAAATTCATTATATTTGTTAATACATGAAAATTAATAAATTTTCATGTCTTGGTAGTGCCAGAGGTAGTCAGTTAGACGAACTGGGTGAACAAATCGTTATTGTTTATTTTCTCATTCATATCAAATTCTCTATAATTGCTTTTAAAATCCTAACACCAAAATCTCCCAATAATAAAGACCTCAATATATAGGCAAGGGATATATATCTTCATACCTAAATTTTGAACTGCAGGATCATTATATATATATATATATATATATATATATATATATATATATATATATATATGCATATATCTTCATTGCATGATAAATTTGAACAATTTTCAAATTATGACGATATATTCAGTTTTTTTTAATTAATTGTGTCTTGAAAGTACTTTATTTGATGATTGTAGTTCATAATAAAAAAATAAGAAAAATAAAAACCTTGAAAAGGTTCTGAAGTAGTAGATGATGCATTTTATATAATGGCTTTGATTTATTTCAGATTTTAAATTTTCAAAAAGTTGTCAAAGTAGAAATAATATGCCAAGTCTGAAGATAGCTTAATCTTATAAGAGAAACACACTCCCCTGAAAATAAACTAGATCGTTTTCCAAGTTGTTTTATTTATGTAACTATCTAGCTTATATAGTACTATTATATCTCACTAATTAATTTATATAGGTAGTTGATGTGAAGAAATGTTAAGATAATTGAATGCATCTATTCAAAAACTAAATATACTAATATATATATATATATATATATATATATAAATATATATATATATATATATATATATATTGTATGTTAGGAGTTTATCTAAAATGCTCTTTTATTCACCATCGCATATTCCAATGTCAATTGGTGTATATATATGTCAAAGACATATTAGAACAACCAATATCTTCATCTAAAATCTAAGAATATGATTTTAATATATCAACTACAAACACATTAAAAAAAAAAGTGTGATCTATGTATCTTGTGGTAGTATTATTACCATCATTTTGTTTTCATGGGAAAAAAACAAATCGTTGCATATTTATTGCATTGCCATATTAAATGACGAGAGTACTGAAACTGCCACTACATTTCCTGCATTTCTGCCTTTACCCAAACCATACAAAATATTTCCTATTTATTACCTTTTTTTTTTTTACTAAATATTTGTTACCACATTATGTTCGATTAATTATAGATACACACTCCAAATATACTAAGCACATCCTAAAAAATATATTTTACAGTCATAATTTTTTTTAAAAAATGGGATGTGTTTAACAAGTTGTGGGGTTTATATGCACTACAAGAAAAATGAGTATTTGCTATAATAAAATATTATCGCAGAAAAATTAATAATTGTTGTAAAAATATTTTGCGACAAGATTTTGATCTCAAAAGCCTTCTCACAAATAGGCTTTTTGCGACAAAATTGTTGTCGCTAATGTATTAACGACAACAATATTGTCGCGAAAAAACTTTTTTCCATTACCTTTTGTGATAACGTATTGTCAATTTATATTAATATTTTTTGCAACAATTTATTATCACAATAACTAAACTTTTTACAATCAATCATGTTGTCACAAAAAATATTATCGTAAATACTCATTTTTCTTATATTATACCATTCTTAATTATATTCAAGTTGGGGAAGAATCACACGTTACAAAAACGATACCCCAATGCATGAGTGCACCAAAATATATAAACAGAAATGATGAATGATCGCTTGTATAATTAATTATACAAACTAATTTCAATGGCAAGAATTATGCAAAACAAAGAGTGCATTAACCAATGTCCTGTCACTGAGTACTTCGAAAATGTGGTTTAGTTTAGTAAATCATTACAATTACCAATGTTACTTATTTTTTCTTTTCTTGAAGGTATTATCTAATAAAAATGACCGTTTGAGGAGCTTATTATTGTGATTGTAACACTTGAAATTCAAAAGTTTGAAAAAAAAAAATCAGAAGGGTTCAATAATTTTCAGATAATTACAAGAGACTAGTTGAAAGTAGAAAGGTGATTCGTCTTATGCAGCAGAGCATATGAATGTCATCATTTACAGTGGTGAGGTAAATAATATAATTAAACATAGTTTTGGAAACTACCAATTCAAAAGATCAAGAAGAACAGTTCATGTTAATTTTATGATAAAACATGATCATTTTCTTGATTGACAATCAAGTGTACGTTCTATTGTAATTTGTATGGAATCTATTGTTTTTCAGTGTCAGAATTTCATGTGTCAGAGAGTTTCTATTTTTCCATAAATACATTATGGTTTTATTAAAATATATTAGATTTATTATCTATATATGGTTGGAATTGTTTTATAGGTTGTCCCACCTACAAGGTGGTTGTGTATTGTCGCATTCGATTCTTATTTAATTAATTGCAATTTTCAGATTCTTGATTTTGAATCTCTAATTATGGGTTGACATTGTGGAAGATTTTTCATAAAATAATTTGTCCCTCTTATGATTAGGTTCTCAAACAAACAAGAAGATACAAATTAATCAACAGTTGGTTGTATTACTCCGCTCCTTATTTTGGATTTTGATTAACGGATTTGAAAGATGAATCTCAATTTTACTTAATAGCTTTGAGACACATAATTCATACCCTCGTAAATAAAAATTCAATGTTTTATAATTCAATTTTTGGTTTTTATCAACTAAAAATTAATATACGAGCTTTGCAAATCATGATCAAATCCCACTTATACCCACAGTTTATTCATCAAAATCACTATACAAAGTTTAATGACTAAACACAAGTACAGAGGTATTACATAAAGGGTAAAAATAAAAAATTCATCCCGAGTACACCCCATTTTGTACTTTGCAATATCATTTATAAATATTTGCAGTTTACTATATTATGTACACGGATTTTATAAAATACAATAATCCGATTGCCGCGTCATTTCAATTTAACACTTTATTATATGAACTTTAAAAGTTTTCATTTGATTATATAAAATATAAGATTTTTGCATGTTACAATATTTCCAACTACCACATCATAAAATATTATCGAAAACAACTCATGTGCATCGATCTAATTTTTAGAGGGATAATTTTTTTTCTTGTTCTCAAATTAGCTAGGGCTTATAATTGAATAATAATAATAATAATAACAACAACAACAACAACAACAACAATAATAATAATAATAATAATAATAATAATAATAATAATAATAATAATAGGTAATGAAGATATTGTAAATAACATCTTCAAAATAAATTTACTCCAAAAATCATATAAGTGAGTGGTTTTCAATGAGATTTTACGATGTTGCAGCTAAAAATATTGTAGCCTGCAAAATCTATGAACTTTATATAGTGAAATGAAAATTTTTAAAGCTCATATAGTAAAGTGTAAAATTTAGATGCACTTGAACAATCTCCTGCGAGATTTGATGACGTGGTAGTTGGATTTATTGCATTTTGCAAAATCAGTGTACATGATATAGTAAACTGCAAACACTTATAAATGATATTGCAAAATGCAAAATTGAGTATACTTGAGATGAGTTTTTGTTTTTTTAACCTTATATAAATTTCAGGTAACAACTTATAACTTTGGATTTTTAAATTTAATATATATATATATATTATATGTAAAGAGTCCAATATGTTTACATAACATTAATACAAATAATTAATTTTAACTGCATATGGAATTTTTTTTCTTCTTACGTTGAGTTGTCAGATCAAATTTCTTGAAAAAAAAAAAAAATCTTTGTAATCGTTTTTTTTTTTTTGGATGGATTAAGGTTGAATTGCTTGCTGCATTTTCTTAGGTGGAACAAATGAAGAATACTTGGAAATGAATTGCAGATGTTTATGGGGGTGGCAAACAGATTTTAGAAATTGAATATTAACTTAATCTCCACCATCTTCATTGAACTAAATTAATCTCCAACATCCATTAAGGTGACATAACACAAATATGTAGTATAAATATGAGTAGCAATTATTTGTAAATCATTGAAACATTGTTATTGAGTTTGAGTGAATATTTCATGTCTTAGAGCTTTGTTCCCCATAAAATTGATGAACCACATTTTCAAATTGATAAAAATTATTGATTATATGTTAAACCCAAAATTGTAGATTTCCTCATTAACTTTCCCAAGCTTTCAAATTCATAATTTTTTTTTAAAATTATTTGTTTGAAGTTAAACTTTCTCAAACATATAAGTATAAGAAATTAATTTTCCCATCTAAAAAAGCACAATAACTTATGCATTCTTGATGCAACTATGTGTTAATGTCTAAGCTCAAAATTGACGATTGAATCAGATTTCGTACAATGGTCACTTTCATTTTTTTTTCTTTTGATTGAAGTCAGCAACTCCACACCACTCTTGATTAGCCTTCTAGCAGCTCTACACTACTCTTGACTTATACTTCCACACCATTCTTGAGTTAGTCTTTCAGCAGCTCCACACCACTCTTGATTAATCTTTTAGCAACTCCACACTACCTGATAATACCACTCTTGATTAGTGTATTCATGATAATACCACTTTCAAGAGTAGTCTTTATGATAATACCACTTCACAGTTCTTGAGTTAGTCTTCATGATAATACCACTCTCAAGCATCACACTACTCTTGATTTAGTCTTCATGATAATACCACTTCACATAAAATTGGATGTTTAATTTGTTAGAAAATAGCACACGGCAAAGGGCAATAGAAATGTCAAACAGAAAACAGAAACAAACTAAACAAAACAGTAAGTCGAGTCGAGAAAGGCCCTCTTTCCTTAAGACGAGATACGCCCAGGATAGTGCTCACTAGACCGTGCGTATCATCTCCCAAAGATAAAACGACTTCGTTTCTAGAGTAGTAGCACCACAAACTCGAGAGCTCCGGTGAACTTTTGGTGCTTGAAAACTGAGCTTAATATAAGGATGGAAAACAATGCAAGAGATTTCAATTTCGATATCTTACCAAAAATGATGCATGATGACCCCTATATATAGGTCTCGGGGGGTTACACTTGAAATTGATGAGAATTTACTGCCTAAAAACAGGTCTTTTAATGCAAGTTAACGCCTCATTCCAAAATAAGAAACGGTCAAAAAACGCTTACGGTGCTGCATTCTGCAACATGGCGTTTGCAATATTTTGAACACATTACTACACCTGACGCAATATTTTGGACACGTTACTGTATCCTGCAGCACGTTACTGCACCCGGCGCTGCATTCTGGACACGTTAGTGCACTCGACATTGCATTTTGGACGCGAACAGCACCTGCAGTTCAGCAACAACATTCTGGGCGCACAACAACAGCACCCGTTGTTCAACAACATTTTGTTCTTGCAGTAAGTGCTGTTCAGCAACAACATTATGTTCTCGCTGCATTCTGGCATGGGTGTGCAGCAATCCGGCGCCATTGGCGCTGCAAATTTTGCCCAAAAAGATAAACCCGGGTCGGGTAAAACCCGAACTCGATCCGCCCAAGTCCAGCCCAACGTCTAAGGCCCACGACCGAGGTCGGCGGGTTCAGATCGGGACGTGTCAGGCTGAACCGAGCCGCGCACGCATGTGTTGCACAAGCATTCTACTCCAATAGTATACTAATTACTAAGCATCTTCTCATAGTTTATCTTATACTTGCATTTTCAAGTTCTATTTTCCTATGTGGGATAATTAAGCACTCCTCCCACATTCAAGACCTTTCATTCCCATTTCAAGTGGCCAACTTTGATACTTAATTTCTCACTCACCAAAAATTGGTTTTGAGCGATTCAAAATACCTCGATTATCTACTTCAAACGTAGATTACTCTTTTGGCATCCAATCCTTAAAAGAATTAACTTTTTACCACTTAACTATTGGTCAAAATGGTGCCACCAACCATTTTCAACAACCAATTTTCCAACAATCCCCCACATGAGTGGAAATTAACGCATGAATGCAGACTCGAAACTCAATCCTCAAGAGACCTCGTTGCATAAGGATAGGTGACTTTTGGCCTTGAAACTTCCATAACTTACGTTGTCGGGTGCACCAGCGGCTTAGTGGACGTTATGCCTTGAACTACTCCACCTTCGTGTACATCGAGTCAACAACGCTTGCACAATAAAGCCTCAAGCACCTTTGTTCTCACGTTTCTATCCTTTGCAGCCATGGACACGTATTTGGTTCATAAGTGTTCATTAGAAGCGGTCACCACTTCTCACTTACATAGGTGATATCCATACAAGTATCCTTTCATACTCAACCTCCTCGAGGTGTTTTGAAATCATTAAAAGTCATAAGACTTAACCTCACCACATTGGTAGACTTAACACTTGATTTACTTTTTAGGGAAGATTTTTACATTTTTCAAGTGTTCTCAACTAACTTTCTTAGTTTAGTTTTCCCATTGAACCATGTTCTTGGGATCTCCAATCCACATGGTTGGGTATCCACTTAGAAATTTTTCAAGTCGTGGATGTTAATCTCATTTTCTCTAGCAACTTGTTCATTTGATCTCGTTCACCCTCAACACAACAGCAAATCAGGCGAGATTCCAACACACCTCTCCGACGAGCCGTCGCCTCCACTCTTCCATCACTGCTGGATAATATACCCAAAGCATCTCTCACTACAATTATTCTTTCTCTCTCTACAATGTCAACTCTTCTACTTGCCTCTGCCTTCTATTCTTCTCTTTAGATTTCCGTGCGATGTCTCGTAAAATTTCTTCATTTCCTCTGACCGCCGGCACTTGCTCCCTCAGGCGAAACCACCTTCATCGCCACTTAAATTAATATTGTGAATTGATGAAACTTGGGGTTTTTTATGTTGGTTTGTGCGAATTAAATTAATGGAGGTGGGTGGTTGACTGGAAATTGATGGGGGTTGAAATTGTGAAGGGACATTTTGGTGTTTATGGTGGGGAATTGAAACTTTGATTTTGGAATAGAGGTTGTGGAAGATGGTGTTTGACTAGGGAGATGAGGATAATGGTGGTACGAGCAGTATTCGAAGTACCGGTTACTGTAGCAGCTCGGCGGATGGTGGGTTGTGTGACGACGAACTACGCGGTGGTGTTGGTGAGTGGAGAAGTCAGTAGTGTGAGACATGTCATATGATATGGCATTTTGGATGGAAAATAAAATCGAAAATAAATGACACGTCTGAAAATGAAGGCCACATCAGCATAAAATCAAGGGTTAGCTGAAATTGGGGGAGAATGTTGTGCACTTACCCAAAATTGGACAAATCTTAAGATAGGAGGACTAAATTTGATGATCGGAAAATAAGAGGATAAAAAACGGACAACGTTCCCAGGGAAGGACGAAAAATAAATTTTGTCCTAGAAAAAACACACATATAAATATATATATTAAATTACTAAACTTTGTAACTTTTGAAATGAAGTATTAATTGGTGTTTAGTTGATAATGAAACTTTGTTGATGTTTTCTAAATAAAATTTTAGTAATTTATTCTTCTAATTCGTTGTATTTCATCTAATTAAAATGAATTCTAGAGAAGTAATAAAAGAATTTCATATATTTGTGGTATTGAACAAATTAAATTTTCAGAGTTCTTAAAGAAAGAAAAGAATTTTTTTTTATAGATTGGCTCAAGCATGTTCGTTTGTTTGCATTTTCGGTAAATGAGACAACACAAAATTATTCATCTTAAAGAAAAAAGAGATCGAATGCCGAAAAAAATTTCATTATTCTATAAGAAAGCTATCCATTTAACTTGAGTAACGTAACAAAATTAATTTATTTTGATAACCAAAGTTTGTATTTCTTAAAAAATAATTAATGTATATCGACAAAACTTACATTTCCTAAACCGCATAGTTAAAAAAATATGAGAGGCCATGTACAAGTTTTTTTACAATATTATGTATAATATTAAATGCAGTTGATTCGAATCAAATTGCTCCATTTAACACTACTTTGTATTGGTTATTGAATAACTCCTTCATTTTCATTAACTACTCCTTCATTAATCGAACTCATAAACAAATCTCATTTATTACTCCCTGCTTTTCATTGGCATTATTGAAGAATTTCAACTAAATGAGATGGGGCAATTGCTTGATTATTGTAGGAAATAAGAGTAATATGAATACTACGTGCATCATCATAAATGTTTTAATAAGTTCAGAATGTAAAGAGAAATCGTATAAGTATTTTTAATTAATTCATAAATACGAATATTAGTCGGGTGTATTTAACACTAGTTTTAGCTATCCTTGATTCGAATCCAAATCATAGATTCCAAATTGATGGAAGGTTTAGTGATGATAAATGGGCTAAGCCCAATAGAAATCTTAACATTAATTTTGATACGCTACATGTATTATAATTGTATTTTTTTCATCCAAGAAGTTTGACCGCCTCTTTTCACTTTTGTTTTATACTCTATAATTTGTTTCATCTTCGTTTTTGTTGTTCTTAAAAACTATTAAAAAAATTAATTTTGTATTTTTTTTTATTCAAATTTTAAAAATGAGGATAATTGCGCGAAATCCCCTTGTGATTTGAGAAATCGGCGTGAAACCCCCCTATGCTTTCAAAAATGCGCGAAACTCTCTTATGGTTTTTTAAATGTAGCCCGAAATCCCCAACTCCGTTAAGGTTAACGGAAGTGCTATGCACGCGCTCTTCATGCATTTTTTAATGTTTTTTTTTGTTTTTTTTTTTGCTATAAAATGACATATTTTCTCATTTTTAACTATATTAAAAGACTAATTCTCTTGTGGGGGGTTTTTTGCAATTGCAAGCACTTTCTTCAAACTTGTTTTCTACATTAACATCTATGTATTATTTGTTTTTTTTTCAATTAATATTTTTACAATGTTAATATTTTATTTAGTTATTTATTTTATTTTAATTAATGCTAATAGTTGGTATGTATGTTTTTTTTTTACTTTTTTTTTCTTCCATTCATTTTTTTTCAACGTTAATATTTATTTAGTTATTTATTTTATTGTTATTAATGACGCAATTGCTACATATGTTTCTTTATTTGCTTTTGGTGTTTTCAGTTCATTTTTTACAATGTTCATTTTTTATTTTATTGGTATTATTGTCGACTATTGATGAGGAGGATTTGGAAATATTTGATAATATATTATTTTCACATCAAATTTTCCCTAAAGTGTAATTAACAAGACTCTAAATATAATTAGTTTACTATCTTGCTTCAAAAAAATATTCGATGTCCATACAAAAAAAATTAAAAATCCATTGAATTTCTTGGAGAAATATAGATGATTAACAGCGTGAACAATGAGAAATTTTGCTACTAAGGTACATATTGTTTTAGAATGAGAACCTGAAACTAGTACAATGTATGTTCCAAGTTTTTCAATATAATCTTTTTTATCTTTTGTTTGTAGTTACAAATTGGTATGTTCCAAGTTTTCTTGCATAATTTTTATTATTATTATTTTTTTATTTATGATAAATTGGTATGTTAATTGTTTCTTGGTATGGTTAATTTTTTGGTACGTTAATTGTTTCTTGGTATGGTTAATTTTGTTTGTTATACCTAACAATTATTACATAATGAGTCTTTTATTTATTTTATATTTTCCTTAATATCGAGTCTTATTTATTTAATATATTCTTCATAAATAGTTGAGTTAATAATAATAATAAATAACTAAATAAAAAATTTAACATTTTGAAAAAATGAATTGAAAAAAAAAAGTAAAGAAAGAAATATACGTATCAATTGTTGCAAAACAATAAAATTAATTGAAAAAAATAAAAGAAAATAAAACAAAATCATTAATAAAAATAATATAAATAACTAAATAAAAATCAATATTGAAAAAAAAATTGAAATAAACAAAAGTAAAAAAGAAACATACCAACTGTTAGTATTAAAACAATAAAATAAATAACTATATATAAAATTAACATTATAAAAAATTAATTGAAAAAAAAACAAATAATACATAATTGTTAATGTAAAAAATCAGATTGAAGGAAGTGTTTGCAATTGCAAGAAACCTCAAAAGAGAATTAATCTTTTAATATGGTCAAAATAAAGGTATATATATATATATATATATATATATATATATATTCATCATTTTATAGTAAAAAATTAAAAAAATAAAACACACCAAGAAACGCATGAAGAGCGCGTGCATAACACTTCCGTTAACCTTAACGGAGTTGGGAATTTCGGGCTACATTTAGAAAACCATAAGGGGGTTTCGCGCATTTTTGAAAGCATAAGAGGGTTGCACGCTGATTTCCCAAACCACAAGGGGATTTCGCGCAATTATTCCTTTAATAATGTGTCCAATCCAATTAAACAAATAAGCACAAATTTCCGCTCATGATTTTAGTGTTCCCACTTTGGTTGTCACATAAGTAATTTGACGATCCATCAACATGTAAGAAAAATTCCGACTAATATCGGATTTAAATTGGGAAAATCGAAATCATAAATAATTAAAAAAAAGGAAACTTATAATTGGTAATATAAAAAAAAGAAGGAAAATATTTTAGTTACAAAATTAAAATTGAAATTATTTCACAAAGTTAACCGACTATTATATTAATCATTTCATTAAATTTTTATGGACACCACAAAACATTGTAGTTTTGTCGACGAATTTTTCCGTTGGTAACCTTGAATTTTCCTTCGGTAAATAGGTTATCGATGGAAAAAGTTTGTTGGTAATATTCTTCTCGGCAAATTTTTACCAACTATTTTTTTCCGTAGGAAT
The DNA here is from genome assembly GCA_946896805.1 of Scutellaria galericulata. Classification (NCBI taxonomy): domain Eukaryota; kingdom Viridiplantae; phylum Streptophyta; class Magnoliopsida; order Lamiales; family Lamiaceae; genus Scutellaria; species Scutellaria galericulata. The sequence goes on from OX335792.1 coordinate 12,761,317, forward strand.
TTTCAGACAGTAAAGTTTTTATCGACAATATTGAGTATTGATTTTATGGAAATCTTTGCATCAATTTACCGATGAAATTTTTTTCAATAATAATTCTTCTATATTACTATATCATTAATATTATTACCACTATTATTAATACTATTAATTCTTCTATTATAAACTATATTTTTAAATTTGTATGTTGTTTATTGTATGTCAATTTTGTAATATTATAAAATGTAATTATTTAAAACAAAATATACTCTATCTGATTCAAAATAAGTGTAGTTTTGGTAATTTTGCCACTTTTTATCCAAGTTTATAACTCTACCAAGCCCTTAAAAAATTTTGAATTTTGAAGTTATCAATTTAATCTCTTTAAAATTTATTCATACAAGATTCTATGAAATAATTGAGAGGAAAATTTAAATGAAATATTTGAGGAGACCGAGAAAGAAAAATATGTAACTTATGAATGAATTTGGAGACATTGATCTTATCTAACATCATTTCTGTCCAATTTTTATGTTCACTCATCAACGACAAAAACTCTAAAACGATACATATCTTAAACTCCAATATAACATTAATTAATTTTGAATTGGATTAAACATAACATTTAAAAATGGGATGATTGCGCGAAACCCCCTTATGGTTTTCTAAATGTAGCTTGAAATTCCCAACTCCATTAAGGTTAACGGAAGTGTTATACACACGCTCTTCATACGTTTTTTGGTGTTTTTTTTTTATTTTTTTTGCTATAAAATGATATATATATACCTTTATTTTGACTATATTAAAAGATTAATTCTCTTTTGAGGTTTCTTGCAATTGCAAACACTTCCTTCAATCTGATTTTTTACATTAACAATTATGTATTATTTGTTTTTTTTTCAATTAATTTTTTATAATGTTAATTTTATATATAGTTATTTATTTTATTGTTTTTAATACTAACAGTTGGTATGTTTCTTTTTTACTTTTGTTTATTTCAATTTTTTTTTTCAATATTGATTTTTATTTAGTTATTTATATTATTTTTATTAATGATTTTGTTTTATTTTCTTTTATTTTTTTCAATTAATTTTATTGTTTTGCAACAATTGATACGTATATTTCTTTCTTTACTTTTTTTTTCAATTCATTTTTTCAAAATGTTAAATTTTTTATTTAGTTATTTATTATTATTATTAACTCAACTATTTATGAAGAATATATTAAATAAATAAGACTCGATATTAAGGAAAATATAAAATAAATAAAAGACTCATTATGTAATAATTGTTAGGTATAACAAACAAAATTAACCATACCAAGAAACAATTAACATACCAAAAAATTAACCATACCAAGAAACAATTAACATACCAATTTATCATAAATAAAAAATAATAATAATAAAAATTATGCAAGAAAACTTGGAATATACCAATTTGTAACTACAAACAAAAGATAAAAAAGATTATATCGAAAAACTTGGAACATACATTGTACTAGTTTCAAGTTCTCATTCTAAAACAAAATGTACCTCAATAGAAAATTTTCTCATTGTTCACGCTGTTAATCATCTATATTTCTCCAAGAAATTCAATGAATTTTTAATTTTTTTTGTATGGACATCGAATATTTTTTTGAAGCAAGATAGTAAACTAATTATATTTAGAGTCTCGTTAATTACACTTTAGGGTTAATTTGATGTGAAAATAATATATTATCAAATATTTCCACATCCTCCTCATCAATAGTCGACAATAATACCAATAAAATAAAAAATGAACATTGTAAAAAATGAACTGAAAAAACCAAAAGCAAATAAAGAAACATATGTAGCAATTTCTTCATTAATAACAATAAAATAAATAACTAAATAAAAATTAACGTTGAAAAAAAATGAATGGAAGAAAACAAAAGTAAAAAAAAAACATACATACCAACTATTAGCATTAATAAAAATAAAATAAATAACTAAATAAAATATTAACATTGTAAAAATATTAATTGAAAAAAAACAAATAATACATAGATGTTAATGTAGAAAACAAGTTTGAAGAAAGTGCTTGCAATTGCAAGAAACCCCCCACAAGAGAATTAGTCATTTAATATAGTCAAAAATGAGAAAATATGTCATTTTATAGCAAAAAAAAAACACAAAAAAAACATTAAAAAATGCATGAAGAGCGCGTGCATAGCACTTCCGTTAACCTTAACGGAGTTGGGGATTTCGGGCTACATTTGAAAAACCATAAGAGGGTTTCGCGCATTTTTGAAAGCATAGGGGGGTTTCACGCCGATTTCCCAAACCACAAAGGGATTTTGCACAATTATCCCATTTAAAAATATATAAAATTTTATTAATATAAATACTAAAAAAATTATATATTTCAAATTAAGATAATATACTATTAAATTATTTTATCAAAAAATTATAATTATTACTAGTAATAAATTATAATAGAAAAGGTTTAGTTAATTTGACCATCTCGTTTAGAAAAGAAAAAAAAACATCAATCAATCTCTCTCAACATTAAATAAATTTTATAAAGTAACTATATATTTAACCATCTATTTTATATTTAATTAATAACTACAATTTAGTTTAATTTTTAGAGTTTATTTCTTTGTTAAATGTATATACGATTCAAATTTTAATTTTAATTACACTTTTGTATCTGTATATGATTTTTTAAAGTTATATTTATGAGCTTTATATTTATTGTGTAAAAGATTTTTTAAAGTCAAATTTCTGAGTTTAGTTCTCATATATATATATATATATATATATATATATATATATATATATATATGACATATATAATATCTAATTCTAAAAAGATCATAATATTGTTTCAATAGATAAAATGTTCAAACAAATTGAAATTTCTCATAATGTAGGTTAATATCAAATCTATCCTAAAATCAAAATTTGAAAAAAGAAAAATCATATATAATACATTTAATGTTTTTTTTTGAAAAATAAAATTGTGAGTAATCATATATATATATATATATATATATTTATATATATATATATTTATATATTGTCTAATTAATTTAAGGGATGTGCTAAAGGCACAACACACATTTCTAAGAGCACCACACTCTATTAGTGTGGTGATGTAGAGCCCACACACTAATAAGGTGTGGTGCCCTTAGAAAAAAAGGTGGTGTCTTTAGTCCACCCTTAATTTAATTCTTAAAGCCCAAAATATAAATGTTCAAACAATTAAAGCCAATAGCCCAAGTAAAAAATGTGGCCCCCATTTATAGGTTGTCAACCTGCTATAACAGGTCAACAAAATTGGGGTACCAATGCACCAATTACACCCTAGAAAATCACGTATTTGAGATCATGAGTTTAAAACTGATACATTTTGAATATATGGCTAGTACCTTTAAGTTATATGAGTAATACCTTATATTTCAATAAATTGTAAAATCAATTTTAAAATTTTAAACTTACATTGATACCTTTTGAGTACATGAGCACTACTTATAAGTTATACGAGTAATATCTTATACTATAAATATTAATGACTTAAAGGTATAGTAAATATATAATACATTAAATGTGCATATGTAATACCTTATACTATAAGCATTAATTACCTTAAAGGTAAATATGTAATACATTATATGTCTGCATATGCAATACCTTATACTATAAGCATTAATACTTTAAAGGTAAATATGTAATACATTATATGTCTGCATATGCAATACCTTATACTATAGGCATTAATACCTTAAAGGTAAATATGTAATACATTATATGTCTGCATATGCAATACCTTATACTATAAGCATTAATACTTTAAAGGTAAATATGTAATATCTTAAAAGTGCATATGTAATATCTTATACTATAAACATTAATACATTAAAGGTAAATATGGAATACCTTAAAAGTGCATATGTAATATCTTATACTATAAGCATTGATACCTAAAAGGTAAATATGTAATATTTTAAGTGTATACAACTAATACCTTAAGAGCATACAACTAATATTTTCACGGAAAATCTTAAAATTTCAAATGTTTCATCATCATCTTCCTTAAAATTTCTATAAATCGTGATTTCATCATCTTTTTCATCAAATTGTGTGCAAATCATGATTTCATATTGTTTGAAATAATTGATTTTCAATGTTTTAAAATTATTGTAATAAATTGTGATTTGAAATCAATTATCTAAATTTATAAAAATGAGAAAAAGAGAAGGGGAAGAAGAAAAAAACCCCATAAATGACTTCATGGTGATTTGAAAAAGAATAAGAATAAGAAGATAGAGAAGAAGAAGAAGAAGAATGTGCAAAACAAATAAGAAGAATAACAAATCGATAAGAAGACGAAGGAGAGAGAGAAAAAAAAGAGGAAAAAGAAGAAAACAACGTTGTTTCTGCACTAATACCTTTAGAGTAAACGTGTGATACTTTAATCGTAAATGTGTGATACCTCAAAAGTATAAATCTAATACCTTCGCAGAATATATTGTATAAAATAAGATGCGCGTGTGGTGCACACAAACTATGGTGTGGTTGTACGTGAGTGTGCGTGAGAGCAACCCACACCGAATCAGGTTGGTCCGTGCCCCGAGTGCACATAAGTTTTTGCCAATTTTGATTGTTCCTTCTTCTTCTTCTTTATTTTTTCTTTTTTTCTTTCTTCTTTCTCAAATTCTTCATATGATTGCTACAAATTTAGAATTTTCATTTTTCTAATATTCCAACAAGTTCTTCTCTTCTTAATGTATATAAAAATTTAGGGTTTTTATTTTCCTATTACTTGAAATTCTATCTATCTTGCTACGATTCATAGAAATATATGACAAAATTGATGCAACAAACACCATAGTTGGTTATTAATTGTGTATTTGCATAAATTTTGGGAAAGAAGATGATAAATTCGTGTATTTGAAATTTTAAAATTTTAAACTCACATATGTTACCTTAAAAGCATACCATTGATATCTAAAAAGTATACAAAGTGATACCTAAAAAATACACAAGTGATATCTTTCATTGAATGATCAACTAATACATTAAGAGTAAATATGTAAGAATGTATAAAATTAACTAATACAAATCATTGAATGATCAACTAATACAAGTGATTTCTTTCATTGAAGAAGAAGAATGTATAAAACAAATAAGAAGAATAACAAATCGATAGAAAGAGATTTAAAAGAAGAAGGAGAAAGAAAAAAAAAGTGGAAAAAGCAGCGCTGTTTTTGTACTAATACCTTAATAGTAAATGTATGATACCTCAAGAATATAAATCTAATATCTTCACAAAATACACTATATACATTAATGAAGATGTGTGTGGCGTACATAAACTATGGTGTGAGCACGCGTGGGAACGGCCCACACACCAGGTCGGGCTAGGGTTCTATGCCCCGAGGACACAAGTTTTTACGTTATTATTTTATTGATCTGAATCGCATATGAAAAACAAGGTAACTCTCAGTCTCTCACCTCTTGATTGAGAGTTAAGCGATTGCCTTATCAACCAAAAATAGCCAGATTTTGAATTGATGATTAAAATTGCTAAAATAAAAAAAAGTTAAAAGTTTATAATAAAAATTGTTGATTTTAAAAGTTTAGGATAAATTTCATAACAAGACTCAATTTATAGTTTAATTCTCAATTCTATATCTAATTTATAGTTTAATTCTCAATTCTAGACCCAATTTTTTAAGTTTCTCAAGAATGGGCTCAATTTAACTTTTTTTCTCAATTTAAGTTTGAAATTTAGATTGAGTTCTCAATTTAAGACAAATTTTCATTTTCATTTTATTTTTAATTATATTTATAAATTTATTAATATTTCAATATGTATTTATATTTTAGATAAATTATAACAAGTTAGTGTAATTTTGAAACGATTTTCATCCGACTTATATTAATTTATATATATATATATATAGTGGTGCCCACGGTTTGGAAAAAACCGGAACCGGCCAGTTCGAAACCGGAGGTCAACGGTTCAGGACCGGTTTCAGTTCCAAACTGGAACCGTGAACCGGTTTCATCCGGTCCGGTTCCGTATATTGGAGAATCGTGAACCGGTGGTTTGAACCGGCGGTTTAAACTGCCAATTTTATGATTTTTTATTTTTTTTTTGAAAAATTGTAAAAATGACACGTGTCGCCGGAGCTCCGGCGAAAAGTAGCCATTGTGGCCAGAACTGCCGGTTGACCGGCGGTTTGAGCGAATTTTTTTTTTAAATGCCATGTGTAAGGCCCGAATCGCTCGGATAAAAAACTGGAGAAATCGACGAACCGAACCGCCGGTTACAAACCGGAACCGTAACCGAACATACCCCGGTTCGGTTCCGATTAGCCCCTTCTCGGTTGGCCAAACCAGCGGTTCGGAATCGAAACCGGCGGTTCGGTTAAATCGGGCACCACTATATATATATATATATATATATATATATATAAAGTTAATGTATTTCATAAAATTAAGATTCTATTTATATTTTATGAAATGAATTAATTAGATTTTTCTTTCTTTCTTTTGTATAAATTAATATTAATTGGATGAAGATCGTTATAAAATTGTACTAACTTGTTTTAATTTATCTAAAATATAAATACATATTAAAATAAAAATAGATTTATAAATATAATTAAAAAAGAAAAAAATTGAATATTATCTTGAATTGAAAACTCAATCTAAATTTCAAGCATTAAATTGAAAAAAAAAAAAATTAAATTGAGCCCCTTATTAAAAAATTTTAAAAATTAAATTTAGAATTGAGAAAAAATTATAAATTGGATTTTATTATGAAATTTATCCTAATAATTTATGTTACACTTGTAAATTACAGCAGATTTTGTCATGAGTTACTTAGCAATTATCAAGTTAATTTATTAATATTTATGCAACTCCATTAATCCCTTACAGGCGCAATAAGGTCCAGACATTTATAATTTATAAATACATCTTTGAAGGATGAATAAAAGAAAATAACAATTAGTTAATTAATTATTATTCGTGTATTGTTTTAAAGCGAAAGTTAGTTTTTAAGTAAATCTTTCTTAAATGTTCAAAATTTAAAAATGTTCAGGTCAAACTTATAATATACAAGTTACCTTTAAAAAAAAAAACTTATATATAAGTTAAAATTTATGGCTTATACAAGTATTATACATTCATTGAATATTCTTAGTGTATAAAAAAAACTGTAGAAACATGGTTTTTTTTTTTTTTTTTAAATTTCCGATGAAGTGTTATTTATCTAGGATTGATATCTGGGGGTGAAAAACATCAGATTCAACGTTAATTAGCTTCATTATAGGACACATTAACACACTAATTATTCCAAATAGGCTTAGTAGTAATTCCTCTTCCATTGAGGATCTGCCCCGACCGAGTTGGTGTTGGGCATCGGTCCAGATACAAAGAGCTAAACAAGCTATTACACTGAGTATAACTAAGATACATGTTTACTAGAACAAATCTAAAATAATCATAAACAACAAGAGATAAGAAAAGAAAGCACCAGCACATCCAACTGATGGATTTGGGAGAGAGAGTTAGATCAACTCTCTAGAACTCGATTCAGTCCCCTTTAAACAGTCCACGACGCACAAGAACACCACAGCCGGCGGTGGCTCCAAGGAGCCCAAAGGAAACCCAGATCTGAGCTCACCAAATCCCCTTATCACCCACAATAACACAAGAATGAACAAGTCAGTCTTCAACACATAAATGACTAACTTGGAAAAGCTCAAGGATCTCTCAAACACACCCCAGCTGATCACTCTCTAAAAGGGCACACAAAGCTTATTTCTCACTCTTCCATCTGTCTCTACAAGCCTTCCTTATATAAGGAACAGAACTCGGCCAAGGACAGCCAGCACAGGAGCAAGGACAGAGCCGGGGGAGGTGCGCGACCATGGCAGGGAGACAGGGTACGAACACTGTACAGGGGAGAGAGAGAGAGAGGGACGCGCCGCGGTTTAGAGAGAGAGAGAGAGGGTTAGGGTTATGAGAGCAGAGAAGGGAAGGGGTAGGATATATATGTGTAGACCAACGATCAGGATCAAAGATCAAGGATTGGATGGCTCAGATTAAGACGTAGCTTAAGGAGAGGGAGCTGGGCCTGGGTTTCTTCGGGCTTCAACTATGGGCCGCCAACAACTGAAGTTTGGGCCCACCACTAACATATAATGTGGCCCAATCCTTACAATCTCCACCTTGGGCCAGATTATGGGTCTTGTGGTCCATTTTTCTAAGGGACAAAAGGTCATCATCACCGATTTTCTCACCTGCAAACACACAGAAACATCAAGTTAGAGGGGTAGAGATGCACATAGCACATAGAGAGCACAAAGCTAAGCAAGAGGGCAATCACACAGATTGCACAAACCAAGAACACAAGAAATCAAGGAGCAGAAGATAGGTTCAAGATCCTTAAACAAGATCTGAACTTTTCAACAAGAAGACACTTTGTTCCCATATCAGCAGGGTTGAATTCTGAGGGAACCTTTTCAAGGTTAACAATACCTTTTTCCACAATGTCTCTGATGAAATGATATTTAACATCAATGTGTTTAGTTCTATCATGAAAGACAGGATTTTTGCAAAGCTGAATACCAGATTGACTATCAGAAAACACCACCACATTTTCCTTAAGAAAACCAATCTCAGACAATAAACCCTTAAGCCAAATCGCCTCTTTAATTGCTTCAGTTACAGCAATATATTCAGATTCAGTAGTAGATAGGGCAACAATGTTCTGCAATTGAGATTTCCAACTGATACAAGCACCACATAAGGTAAACACATAGGAGGTTGTAGATTTTCTGTTATCTTTATCATTTGCAAAGTTAGAATCCACATAGCCACACAGATTAACACCATTATCAGACTTCCCAAATTCAATTCCAGTTTGCAAAGATCCCTTTAAGTATCTTAGAAGCCATTTCACAGCCTCCCAATGAGGCATACCAGGATTAGACATGTATCTACTCAAGCAACTCACAGCATAAACAATATCAGGCCTAGTACTAACCATGAGATACATCACAAAACCAATAGCACTAGCATAAGGCACATAAGACATCTCAGTTTTTTCCAAGATCAGTCTTTGGAGACTGATCTTTACTTAGCAAGAAGTGAGCAGCAAGAGGAACAGTCACAGACTTAGCTTCATTCATAGAGAACTTATCAAGTATCTTTTGCACATAGACAGATTGATTAAGAAACAAGGAGCATGCATCTCTATTTCTGATAATGTCCATCCCCAAGATCCTTTTTGCATCACCAAGTAATTTCATATCAAAATTATCACTTAGACACTTAGTGACATGATTAATAGCATTCACACATGGGCTGCCCAGCAGCATATCATCCACATAAATCATCAGGAAAACAGGAGTTTGAACATCTTCATTGAAGTACAAGCATGGATCATATGAACTTCTTTTGAATTTAAGAGATGACATGCAGGAATCAAACTTCTTATTCCACTGTCTAGGTGATTGCTTAAGACCATACAAGGATTTTTTCAAGAGACATACATAATTAGGATGCATATTATCAACAAAACCCTCAGGTTGTTTCATGAAAATTTGCTTATCTAGATCACCATGCAAGAAGGCAGTCTTAACATCCATTTGCTTCAATTCCCAATTAAAATGAGTAGTCAATGCAAGCATAATTCTTACAGTAGTGAATTTCACAACATGAGCAAATATTTCATTGTAATCAATCCCTTCATTTTGGGTAAAACCCTTAGCCACTAATCTTGCCTTATATCTCACAGAGTCAGATCCATGCTTGATTTTAAATAGCCATTTGCAGTCAACAAGAGAACACTTAGCAGGTTTGGGCACAAGAGACCAAGTATCATTAACATGCAAGGATTTCATTTCATCTTTCATGGCATTAATCCATTTAGCAGAATCAGCAGATTGCAAGGCATGCTTATATGACTTAGGTTCATTATCATCAAATGATTCAAACACATTATACACAAAGGAAGCAAGTTGGTAATCATCAAAGTGTTGTGGCCTTTTAATCTGTCTTCTAGTTCTATCTCTAGCCAATTGGTAATCACTTAAATCATCAAACACAGGTTCAACAGATTCATCAATACTTTGATCAAAAATAGGCATATCATGGATATCAGCAGAATCAGACATAGGCATATCATGAGTATCAGCAGGATCAGACATAGATGGAGATTGCTCCACCTTATTTGGAGCAGCATAGGGAATAACAGGAACATAGATAGACAAACAAGGAAACTCAGTTTCATTAAAGATAACATCTCTGCTAATTATGGTTTTAAAACCATATTCACCTTTTAGCCAACATCTGTAACCTTTAACACCTTCTGGATAACCAAGAAAAACACATTTTATGGATTTAGGTTCTAACTTATCAGTTTTTTGGTGCACATAGACAGAACATCCAAAGATTCTTAAGTTAGACAGATTCACAGACTTTCCAGACCACAGAGTTTCAGGTAATTCACCACATAGAGGAACAGAGGGAGATTTATTAATCACATAGGCTGCAGTCAAAACAGCTTCACCCCAAAACAATTTAGGTAAACCAGAAGTACATAGCATAGATCTTACTCTTTCAAGGAGAGTTCTGTTCATTCTCTCAGTAATGCCATTTTGTTGTGGTGTATAGGTTACAGTTCTATGTCTCTTAATCTCATATTCAGCACACAAAACATTGAATTCATTATTACAAAACTCAGTTCCATTATCTGTTCTTAAAGCCTTTATCCTTTTTCCAGTTTGGTTTTCAATTAGCACTTTCCAAGTTTTGAACTTATCAACAACATCAGATTTTTGCTTAAGAAGGAAACACAAACACTTTTCTGGAATAATCATCAATGACAGACATGAAATATCTATTTCTAGCTGAAGTAGCAACAGATGCAGGTCCCCACACATCAGTATGAATGTACTCTAGGATTTCAGAACACTTAGATGGATTGGGGAAGGGGGAAACAGGGAATGTAGATCCTGCTTGCTTACTTAGAATGCATGTTTCACACACAATCACATCAGACACAAGGTCACCACATAGATACTTGTTTTTATGCAAGATTCCTAGTCCCTTACTACTTATATGACATAGTCTTTTATGCCAAAGATCAGTTTGATCATGTTTAACAGTATTAGCATGAGAGACAGGTTCTGCACAAACAACATACATATTATGCATTCTAGCAGCAGAGAAAATAACAACATTATCCTTGATCATATTCATCTTTCATTTTTCCCATTCTCCTATGAATCCAGAGTCCTCAAGCATAGCACAAGACATCAGATTATTACTCAGATTTGGAACATGCCTTACATTCTTCAGATTAATCACATTTCCATTTTCAAATTTCAAGCAAACAGAGCCAACACCTAACACATTACTTTTACTGTTATCAGTCATGGACACAGAACCTTTCTTCAATTCCACATAGGATGAGAATATGCTTAGATGAGGGTCATATGATTTGAGCATGCAGAATCAAGAAGCCAGTGATTTTCACTCAGATTATCAAGAACAGAATTAGCATGATCAGAAACACATTCATCAGCAATCATAAACACATCACCCATGTTTTCAGAAACATTGTTAGCCTGTTCATTAGGTTTTTCCCTCTTAGGTTTAGTACATCTGTTTGCATAATGACCAAGTTTGCCACAATTATAACATTTTCTATTTTTAAACTTTGGCTTAAAACTTTCCTTTTTCTGATTTTGACCTTGATTCTGACCTTGGTTTTGATTTTGATTATAATTAGGTTTACTTTGGTTACTGGTGGAGGGTCTATTATGAGAGTTGTTCTTAGGCTTTCATTTCACAAAGTTAACATCACCAAGAGACCTACTGGTTTTAGATGTTTTTAAATCCAACTCTTTGCTTTTTAGACCATTAATAACAGTGTCCAAAGTAACCTTATCTCTACCATATTTGATAGCAAATTTAACATCGTTATAGGAGTTAGGAATAACATTCAAAAGCACAATGGGAGTATATTCATCAATATTCTTATCACCAGTCAGTTTTATGTCTTGAACAAGCTTAGTGAAAATATCAAGATTAGCATCAATGTCCTTACTTAAATCCAATTTGAATCTGAAAAAATTTTCAAGTAAGAACATCTTAGAAGGCTGAGAAGTTTCAGTGTAAAACTCTTCCAGTTTATCCCATAACAGTTTTGCAGAATCAAGCTTACCCAACTTCCTAATCACAGAGTCAGAAAGGTTCAAAATGATAAGGGAATAAGCAAGTTCATCAAGTTCACTTTTAACATCATCTCCAGTTTTATCATCATAGTTCAGAGTTATGGCTCTAAAACACTTTTGTTGCACCAAAACACCATTCATCTTTTGTTGCCATATAGAGACATCACCCTTACCATCAAAGGAGGCAACTGGGTAGGAGTTAATGGTTCCACAGCAGGCAAACAAAGCAGATATAGGAGCACAGAGAAAGATGAGATACACAAGCAACAAAGAAGGATAAAACCAGCAACAAAACACAGGGATAAGTTCACCCTCTCAACCTAGATTCCAGGGACACTAAGTGGTCAGGACAAGGTGAGTAACCAGGGGAACAAAGGAGAAGAAAACACAACACACAGAGATGTAGAAAGAGAGCACAGAGGCAGACTCAATACCAACAGCAAGACCACCAAGAGACACTAAACGCAGCGGAGAGGAGATCCACAGGATCCAACACTAAAGAGAGAGGGTAAAGCCAAGATATCTGACCACCTCAACACCAACTGGACTGATTTAATCAACAAGGCTCTGATGCCACTGTTGGTCATCGGTCCAGATACAAAGAGCTAAACAAGCTATTACACTGAGTATAGCTAAGATACATGTTTACTAGAACAAATCTAAAATAACCATAAACAACAAGAGATAAGAAAAGAAAGCACCGGCACATCCAACTGATGGATTTGGGAGAGAGAGTTAGATCAACTCTCTAGAACTCGGTTCAGTCCCCTTTAAACAATCCACGACGCACAAGAACACCACAGCCGGCGGTGGCTCCAAGGAGCCTAAAGGAAACCCAGATCTGAGCTCACCAAATCCCCTTATCACCCACAGTAACACAAGAAGGAACAAGTCAGTCTTCAACACATGAATGACTGACTTGGAAAAGCTCAAGGATCTCTCAAACACACCCCAACTGATCACTCTCTAAAAGGGCACACAAAGCTTACTTTCTCTCTCTTCCCTCTCTCTCTCTCTGCAAGCCCTCCTTATATAAGGAACAGAACTCGGCCAAGGACAGCCAGCACAGGAGCAAGGACAGAGCCGGGGGAGGTGCGCGGCCATGGCAGGGAGACGGCGTACGAACACTGTACAAGGGAGAGAGAGAGAGAGAGGCGCCGCCGGTTTAGAGAGAGAGAGGGTTAGGGTTATGAAAGCAGATAAGGGAAGGGGTAGGATATATATGTGTAGACCAATGATCAGGATCAAAGATCAAGGATTGGATGGCTCAGATTAAGACGCAGCTTAAGGAGAGGGAGCTGGGCCTGGGTTTCTTCGGGCTTCAACTATGGGCCGCCAACAACTGAAGTTTGGGCCCACCACTAACATATAATGTGGCCCAATCCTTACAATTGGGAATTCTATTATATATTTTTTAAAATATTTAAAATAATTTATTGATATATATATATATATATATATTGTTTTACCTATATTATGAAAGGACCTGTTTAGATTTTATAAAAAAAAAAATAATCATAATGACTTTAAATTTGAATTGTTTCAGCAGGCTTGCATTTGGGCCAGCCCACAAACAATTCTTCATTTTGGACCAAATATTCTAAACACAATGCCTGAAACTGAGACTCTGGAGAGGCCTGAAATTTATTACTCATGAGATACTAACCCATTCTCCTTTCATAATCAAATTAGGACAAAGGTTAAATGAGCAATAGTTTCCACTTTCCACCACATTAACATAATGAATTTATTTTTATTTACCAACATAAAAAATCATTTTGGTTAAAAAGATGCTACTTTACATTAGCAGGTAAAAAACATATTCCTTATTCCAAAATGTGCACAAAAATTTACAACCCGGTTATAGGTATTCTAGTCCTAAGATTTAGCAAAATGATTCATTATTTTACCACAGTAATTTTAATAATACTCAGACTTACCCTATTATGTTAATTAACCTTCATTAAAATATTTTTCATGTAACATTTAGATGAATGTAAGATTATTTTCTTCTTTTGATAAAAATAGTAGTTTTGGATAATCATAAATGCTAGCTTTCATACTTATTTCCGGACAAAGGATGGCTTAGGGGTAAAATTGAGAATCAAAAAGTGTAAATTTTACATTTGACCAAGAATAGATTTAGGAACATCTATAGAGATTACCAATTCTAACGTTCTAAGTTTCCTTAGTATGAGGGCATGCAAAACGAGTCTGGATCTTCTATTACATTTGGTGTTACATCTTGTGTTACATAACATTTAATACACGCCACGTATTAATTAATGATGTCATTGAATACACATGGCATGTGGTGATTGATTTGGAATAGAAGATGTAACATCAAGTGTAATAGAAGATCTCACTCCTGCAGAATACGCATTAGAAGAATTAACATTTGATTTTTTTTTCTATTAGAGAGAAGGTTGGGATTCCTAATCTTTCCCCTACCCTATTTCTCAATTTAAAAAATGGTTAAATTAAATAACAATATTAAATTATATTTCAAAATCAACAAGTTTTTACTTTGCAACCAAAAATCATTTTTTGATCACTTAATTTCCCGATCACAAACAATTTTGATTTCCTGAAACCACACCAAAACACTTCACATCTCAAACCACACGAAAACCCCAAATCAATTTTCTAATTTCCATTCAATTCAAGTTCAATTTATATAAAAATCGAACAAAACTTTTGATTTCAGTTGGAAAATTGATGAGAAAATGCGCTTAAATTGCAAGTAAAAAACTCTTAAGAAAAAAAAAATCAGGTTGTAAAATACAAAAAATAGTCATATTATTTTGTTCTAACCCTTATAAAAGATCCCAAGGTATTGAAAATATTAAGTTACAAATACAATAGAAAATGCAGGAGCATATAGAGAAAAAATAAAGGCAATCTTTGATAGTGAAACTAGAGGGCCCACCAAAAGTGGTAAGAAGTAAGAACCACTCACTAAATTTGATGTATGGATAAAGCTCCCTAGTTGGCACCAATCAATTGCACCTCTATCTCATATTTGTGATAAGAAAATGGATCACATTTGCATCAACCATTTTTAACTAACAACCAACACCACCACCACCTCATTCCCCAAACCACATTGTCACACACTCTTCACTAATAGTAATTCGCAATGGCTTCCATTACCATGGTGAGCACCACTTCACTCTTGGCCTCGTCGGCGGCGACAAAGCAACTCCCCACCACAGCTCGCAGCAGAGCCGTGGTGGTGAGAGCCTCGAAAGAGACGGAGGCGGCGGTGAAGGTGGAAGAGAGCAACAGCAGGAGGGGGATGGTGGTGGGGGTGGCGGCGATTGCAGCCACCGCCTTCTCCATAGCTAAAGTGGCTTTGGCTGATGAGCCCAAAAGGGGGAGCCCAGATGCTAAGAAGAAGTATGCACCTGTATGTGTTACAATGCCCACTGCTCGTATTTGTCGCAATTAATGAGTGACCACTGAGTCATCTTATAATCGTCAATATTGCTTTCTTTATTTCCTTCTTCATCAATTTAATCAGTCTTTGATGAAATGATGTAAAAATCGTATTCTTCCTGTTAATTTATCTTTCTTTTACTTAATTGTGTTTTTCTTCATATATATTAATAGTCTTAATTCTCTTGCAATGCAATGTGTAATACCTATCTTTAAATCATATATATTTATAAGCTATGCAATTAAAAGGGTTAATATCAATAACCAATCAAAAATTGATTTGAAACATAGACCGTTTTGAAGTAGATTTCATGTAGTTTGGTTAAAAAATCGAAACATGAAATCGACTTTTACTGGGAAAGTGATCAGAAAATGGTTGTAGCTAGGTTGCAATGTGAAACAAAAAAATCATGAATCTTATGGTGCAATTGAAAAAAAACAAAAAGAAATATAGATTGTAAATTGAAAAATTGTTAGATTTCAAGTTGATTTTTGTTACTAATTACCGAAACGAAAATGAAGTATAAAACCACTTATTTTGAGATCTTTTATTATATTTGGTATTATATCTTCTATTCCGAATCAATCACCTTACGTCAGGTGTATTCAATGACATCACTAATACGTGACATGTATTAAATATTATGCAACACTAAATGTAATAAAAGATCAAAACTCATCCAAAATAACAAAGGAAACAATCTGTAGTGTTCCAAGAGAGTTACCACAAATTCGATTTACTTGAGAATTGAGACCCCTAGCGGATCTAGAGGTTCAAAATTCAAATAACAATAAATAATGTAAAATGATATACATCAATTGTTATCATTCACTAAATACATATACATTCCATGTTAGTAGAAATCCTTTATTACATGAAACTTGTTGATTTAGCTGCATCCTAAAAGAAAAAGGAAATAACTATATGATTAAATCATAACACTAACTATTCTCTACAATTATTCATATTTTAGAATTGTATCAAATAGTTTCAACATTTCTTAATACATCTTTCCAACACATGCTAAACAATTATGTAAATTTCCGAATTTCAGGAGGCCCAATGCCCCTTTGGACCTAACTATGTCATAAATACAGAAAACAAGAAAGCTATAATCTTGGTGGAAATGTCCAAAACACACACATGGGATTCCTCAAATGAACACTATAATTAAAGACGCCCAAACAGTTCGGAAAACCGGAACCGGGAAGCCGTCGGGAACCGGTTCGGTTTCGGTTCTCAATTTTACAAACCGGCAGTTCAAACCGTCGGTTTTTTTTTTTATGGAGCATGCCACATGTACGGCTGTGTTTGAATCGAATATAGCCGTTGAGGATGAACGACCAGGATTAAATGGCTGTTGGAAACCGGCCAAACCGGAACCGCCAGTTCGAACCGGCGGTTTGGATGAATTTTCGATCCAACGGCCGAGATCAAGTGATCGTTGGAGATTGACGGTTGAGATGAGTCAAACCGCCGGTTCGAACCAGAGCGTAGCAATTTCCTTTTCTTTTTTTTTTTTTTGAATTTTTGAGATCTATAAATAGGGGTTCAAATTGTGTATTTGCTCGCACCAATTTGATCTCTCTCTCTCTCTCAAGTCTCAATTTTTGCATTCTAACTCACTTTAAATTATTTCAAGTTCAAAATCTCTCAAATTCTTGCATTCTAGCTCACTTTATATAATTCAAGAATCAAGATAGATAGATAAATAATTGTAATTGTAATTCAAAATAGACTTTTATTTCTTGTAGATAGACATGGACTTTTGTAATTGTAATATATAGGAACTTTTGTAATAGATTAGATTATAGATTAGATAGAATTCTAACTTGTAATAATTTTCCAAGTTATATTGTTATAGTTATAAACTTATAATGAAAAAGTTTGTTCACTTCAAATTCAATATTTTGTATTCCAAATTTCAATTTCTCATAATATTGTATACTTCAAAACAAACATTAAAAATCAAATTTGAAGTTATGATTTTTAAAAAAATCAAAAAAAAAAAAAAAAAACGCCAAACCGCCGGTTGGAACCAGTCGAACCGTCTGGTTTCGGTTGAACCGGCGGTTTGGAACCGAAACTGGAACCGCCTCCCATACGATTCGGTTTCGGTTCCACCAAACCGGAACCGCCGAACCGGCGGTTTGAACCGGAACCGGCGAACCGTTTGGGCATCTTTAACTATAATACACAACATATAACCTTTCAATTATTTTCTCCTTTTATATAGAAAATGTGGGACGAACTGAAGTGAAGGTCAACAACCATAGCTCCACACAATGCCATTTCCTTATCTAAGCTATATTTATTATTTATAGTTTGATGTTTTTACACTTAATTATATTATCATTCGAAATATTTTGAATTCTTCGAAGAATTCAAGAAAGTTTGAAAATTTCTCATATTATTTTCTTCCATTTCAGATACAAACTACTGATATAATCAAAAAGGTCCTGTCCAAAAAAATAACAATTTAGTTTTCCTTGGAATTCGAACACACATTGCTAGTAGTAGCTCCCTCCTTTGCAATTGGAATAGAATAGCCTATACATACAATGGCAAAAGGAGGATATAGAAACGAAAAACAAGTGACTTATTACAATATTATTATCCAGTGGAAAGATCTGCTGAGGAAAGATTGTCGAGTCGAAAAAACCTCTTTCTTTAAGACAATTCACATACAAGGTTGTACTCACGACATGGAGATTCAAAAATCTCTCTCTCTTTAACCTCTTTCCCTCATTACTGGAGAGCGAGCTTTCGGATTCTTTTTCTCATAGACCCTAACTGTCATCGATGTTCTCCATTTTGAGATATCTCAAGTTGGATTTGTTCAATACTACTTGTCGTGAGTACACATAAAAACTTTAGCATTCTTAGCTCCACTATTAAGTAGTATTGTCTTAAGGCTTTACAAAAGTGAGGTAGACCAAGTATTAGGCCCCATGCGCGTGTTGTCGCTCACCCACTCGGCTCGAACTCAGCCCTGTGTCTTCTCATGATCTCCTCTATGGTGAATTTAGTTATGTCGATCTTCATTCTCTTAGTGGGGTAGTTTGGTGAATTGAAGTCTAGTTATGTCTTCTCATGATCTCCTTTATGGTGAGTTCTATCGATCTTCATTCTCTATTGAAGTCTATAAATAGGACATCGGGTAGTTCTGTTCTCATAATCTCCTCTATGGTGAGTTCTGTCAATCTTCATTTTGGATCTTCATTCTCTATTGAAGTCTATAAATAGGACATGGCGTAGTTTGGTGAATTGGATCTTTATTCTCTATTGAAGTCTATAAATAGGACATGGCCTTGCTTGTGGATCTTCATTCTCTTAGTGGGGTAGTTTTGTCTTCTCATGATCTCCTCTATGGTGAGTTGAAGTCCATAACACATGTTTCATGCACGAAAAAACACATCAATTTTGAGACTCTTAAGCCTTGAGTTCGAGATTCTCTCTTTTGCATCAAAGTTCATAAGTATAGTTTTGAAAACAAAAGTGCATTCATTTTTCCTACATAGTCTAGACACTTTAGTACTTCTCATATTCTAGTTTGTTGGTGCTTCAAAGCTTTGTGGTACTATTAGCTTGAAGACGAAGTTGTTTTACCTTTGGAAGCGTCGTGTCATTCTATGAGCACTAGCTGAGATGTGTTCGTTTTTTAGGAAAAATGCCTAAATTTGACTCAACTTTTCCCTTGTTCGTATGTCACTTCTATTGGTGTGCTGAAGGCTTGTTCGTGGCTGAAGCTGTTATGAAGTCGAAGGAAGAAGAAGCAAAAAACTGCTCGAATAAGTTTATGTTGTTTCTGTGTTGTCTGTAGTGTTGCCAACATGCCTGACAACACTTTTTGTTGTATAGTTTTATTTGTAGTGTTGTCAACATCTCCATTTTGCTTATGTAATAATATTACTTTTTTTGCTTATATTTATAATTTGATATTGTTTGGTGTACTATAAATCAGCATGTGTTACTTACAACGTGCAACATAATTCTTCTTATTGCAGTTCATTGACTTGACTTATTTTCAACTTCATCTTAAGCTATCCTATTTACCTAAAAGTTCTTATCTACTTCACATAAACAATGTAAAAAATTGGGGTTTTTAAATCTTATTACAAGTCTGTATTGTTTTGTCGAAATTTAAACATTGATTTATCCACATGCTTTGCATACAATTTTCATTATTAATATATGAAAATATTATTATTCGTTTATATTGATCTCTAAATTCATAAGATTAAGTTGTTGAAACTGTTGATTCTTCATTATTCAAAATTGAGTTACTAATTAGGTTTTTATTGAATTTTTTTTTTTTGTTCCTTATCAAGTAGAAAGCCAGATAAAAAGAAGAAAAAAGACAGACAAGGTGAGCCTCCTTGTCGGCTGGCCACACGCTAGAATGCTTAAACAACATTTTATAATGATATGAACACCATTTTTTACAGTTGATTGCGATGTCATTGAAGCCATTAAAAATGCCTCTAAGAACATCTCAATCAATAACCTAACAATCCAACTAATCTGTGGGTCTCCATCAAATGTGAATAACCCAACTCCCTATCCGTGGATAAAGCTAAACTCTCATTAAACCTTGTAAGACTTTTTTTTCCTTAGTGGATTTTGTAAAAGATTAATTTTGATAATCTTATTTTTGTTTTCAACTTTTATACATTAGGACTGTAATTAAGATGCTATTATCACATTAAGAACTTTAATTTGGAAACATAGGTATTATTGTTTGGAATTGTAGAAAAATAAAAAAAAGTACAAAAATAATAATAATAATAATAATAATAATAATAATAATAATAATAAATAGAAATATAAGATTTTCAAGATTTCATCATAACAAATATGATTGAGATTTTGTTCATTCCAAACAAATCTGAAACAACAAGACCCTTGCTTTAAAAAAATATGATAATAATTATAAAAATTAACCCGACCTATTTGTTAGAAGGGCCTAACATGAATAGGTCCAATATAGAGTAGTTTGAACTATTTCCACCATTACTTATTTTATTTTGTATTTGAGCTTGCATTTGATTTTCTCTATAAAAGGTATAGTCAGTGAATCCATTCTTCGGTATATGCACATACAACCAGCAAAATAAATACAAGAATAAGGAGATCCACCCATGCCAAGGAAACTACCATCAATCTCAAACATATGATCATCACTGTGATATTAACATTTTCAAGCATATTTTAGACTACTTTATTCATGATATAAAGTTATCAAATCAAGCACAAACCTTCTTTCTGCACACTGCCATTATCATCAAGAGGAATACATGCTTGAGAAGATTGATGTTTAAACCACTCAACCATTCTTCAAAATAAGCATCATACATCAAACACAAAGGTTCTATAGCATTTGCCGACATAAACGAGAGAAGACAAGCCAGACAAAGATAAACATCGATAAACTGAACACGACCCCAAACTCATGGATCTATCAATTTCCAATCATCAATTATATAAGAGCAGATACTAAATCTTTACCCACCAGAAATATCAAATACAAAAGAGAAAGAAAAGATATAATTTCAGTCGAAATTCCAACTAATTTCTAGACCATAATAAAAATGCAAGCAAAAGTAACTAAATCACCAACTCCCAAGTCCTAAATGTGCAAAAAGTTTGAAAACCCAAGTTTTCCCCCTCAAAAAGTGGCCCAGGATTCAGGAACTGTGACACTAAAATGCAGTAAATATCAATTAGCAATTAATTTGCAAGCGTAAGGATTTAAAAACTTAAAAGTAAACCGTAAGTAGAGGCAAATGAAAAGATAATTAAACCATAAAAAGCATTCTAATAAGCCATAAAAAGGAGAAGCACATCAAGACTAACAATATATTCAACTCATCTCTCCGTAATCAATCAAAATTCCCGAATGAGTCATGGAGCATCATAGATTGCTGCTTTGAGAGTGGTGGTTTAGATTTGCACACAAGTATACCAACTATTTCAACAACCACAAAATAAGAATTACTGAATGCATAAAGGTCATTTGGGGACCAAATGATTGCATCTTTTCAAGAGTGAAATGATTGAGCCAAAAGAAAAAAAAGAATAGATAACAATCCAAAAAATAATGGACACAGACAGAAAATAAACGAAAATAAGACTCTCACAGGCCACATTCATGCCAATCAAGCTGAGATATATCACATGGTGACAATCTGATCACAGAATTATACAAACCAAAATCAAAGAAAATAACTACTCATGAGACTTATTCAGGAAAAACAACAGCGCACAAGTTATATAAATTTGACCATCTGATGCAA
Source organism: Scutellaria galericulata (assembly GCA_946896805.1). Taxonomy (NCBI): domain Eukaryota; kingdom Viridiplantae; phylum Streptophyta; class Magnoliopsida; order Lamiales; family Lamiaceae; genus Scutellaria; species Scutellaria galericulata. The sequence goes on from OX335792.1 coordinate 12,783,253, forward strand.
GAAAAACTGCAAAAGACAACACTCCATCCTATGCATAGTGTATATCACATGTCAAAGATCTGATCAATGAACCAAACAAACTAATAATATATACTATAAATTAAAAACAATTGGAACTTCTTTAGAAAAAAGAAATAAAAAAAACTCTCAGGGTCCTTAAAACACAGAACTAAGATAAAACAGACAATATAAGATCTAAATGGAGTCCTTTTTTCCAATCAATAAAATTTCCAAATGAGTTATGGACCACCAAAGACTGCGAATTTGAAAGTAGATGTTTGTGTTTATATACAAGTGTACTAATATTTCAATAACAACCATAATAAATAAGAACCAATGAAAGTGAAAAGGCCATTTGGAGACCTAATTAACCAACATATTACACACTAAAACACATTCAAACAAAAGGGAAAATACAAACAAGCATATGATTGCATTTTTCAAGAGAAAGAATAATTCCAAGAGTTAAATAGGATACATCCAAAGTTGTGGGCATAGAGCCAAGAAAATATACAAAATGATCATGCATACCAGCCAAGTCAAAGTACATAACATGTTGACAATCTTGATTAAAAAAAAAACAGTTATAAGGCACATCTCGAGTTGATATACAAATTACCAGACCTGAAACTACTTCAGGAAAATAAAAAATATGCACGATGTTTATCACATGCCAAACATCTAATCAACGAACTAAACTAACTAAATTAAACACACACATAATAAAGAGAGAGATCGGTACATATCAAACTTTTCAGGAAAACTAGTATCTTAGAGTCCTTAAAGCACAAAGTAGCATAGATGATTGACATCCCATAACCAGAGTAACAAAGCTATCATACAATGCAGATACTACAATGAAAATGGTCTTTTAACAGCTAAATTCTAGCATAAGCATATTTTTTGAATCTCAGTAAACAATCCTAAAACATGATCGATCGGGATGTATTCCATACAAAGCCAGGGCAACTGACATCTTGAATTTGTGATAAATCACCACAAAATACATACAATGACTCAAAAAAGTAGTCAGATCAACACTGAACATTTAATTAACAAAGCCAACACAACAAGCACCAGGAAATATTAAGCCAAGTGCTGAATATAAAGTCAGCACAGTTGATCCCGATTATCAATTCACAATTTGCAGTAGCATCATCATTACAGGAATATATCAACATAGATCCTTCAACGTAATAAAATTCATAAAAACACCCATATAATAGAGACTATAGAATTGTATCATCAAACCACCTCCTTAGCTGGCGGTGCAGATTTCTTGAGGTCAACGTCAGCCACATCAGCCTTGGTAGGGATCGCCACATACCCCAACTTCTTCTTGGCAGCGGAGACATCGTCGTCGTCGTCATCCTCATCAGAAGACGAAGAATCGATAAAATCAAAGCGGCGAGGAGAGAATAGGGCCCACAAGGAGTACATGATGGCTGCGGTGAGGGCCCCACAGCCGACGCCGAAGAGCAGGGCTCCGACCACGCTCATGATGTCCTTGGTTCGATCGCGAATGGAGCTGGAGACGGAGGAATAGAATTTCAGGGGCAAACCGGATGACGTCATCGCGTGAGAATCTTCATCGGAGGAGGAGTCCGAGTCGAAATTGAGGGAGGGGCGGTTGTCAGAGAAGGGATTCCTGGTGGTGGAGGTGAAGATGAGGGTGAGATAGCGAGGGTTTTGGTTTCGGAAGATGGAATCGGAGTTAGGGTTAAGGGGGTAATAGGTGGTGGTGGTGGTGGCGGAGAAATAGAAGAGAGTTTTGCAGGGGCGGGCGCAGGCGGTGGCGGCGAGCAGGGAGAGGAGGAAAAGCAACGGGAGAGTGGAGGTCGCCATTATCGGGCTGCTTCAGGAGAGAGAGAGGGAGGAGCGAGGAGAGAGAGAGGAAATGGCAGAGTAAATATGGTTGAACAGAAAATAAAGAAAATATAAAAGTGGGGTTGGGAGGTTATTAATGGAGCGAGTTAAAAGTTGAATTGTTGAATTGAAACGCAGTTTTGCTGCCGTGTAATTTTGAAATGTGGTACCTTTAAATTGAGTTAATTTTCTCTAGAAATTTTCTCCGGCCATGCGTTGAATTTTTAACATTTAAGATTTTAATTCAGTTATTTTTTTCTACAAATTTGGTATGTAATGAATTTTTAATACTTTAAGATTTAAATTGAATTAATTTTCTCTAAAAATTTCGTTTTAAGATTTTAATTGAGTTAAATTTCTCTACAAATTTTGTAAAGTAATAATCGTCTTGAGTTAATGACGAATTCAGAATTTCAATTCAGAGGCCCGACTAATAATGAAAATATAATAATTCTAAATTTAAGAGCATAAATTTATTACAATTTCGATAGAGTTAATATATTACTTTATAAAATTATAATAACATCCAAATTAGTAACTTATTTATACCTCAACATGACAACATCAGCGTAATATCTTTTATATTTTTTGTATTTTGAATTTGGCGCATGATATTTCCATTGCTTACACAATATATATTAGAACTAGATTAAAAATGAATTAATAGAGAGATATTAAACACATACATTACAATATTTCTCTTATATTTTTCATAATTTGAATTTGGCGTATGATATTTTCATTGCTTACATAATATATATTAGAATTAGATTAAGAATGAATTGAGAGAGAGAGAATGAGAATGTAAAAGTGATCTTTAAAATTAGATTTGAATGGGTTCCATAAAAGAAAAAGAAAAAGAAAAAAGAAGAAGGATATAAATGTGCATTTTCAAAATCATTCTTATTGAAATGTTCTCACAATATTAATTGAAAAGTCTTATCAAATTCAAATAAATTATTCTAAATCACTTGATTTTCTAACAAAGTAAAATGAAAACTCCAATATTCAATAGTATATTGTTGGCAACAAATATGGTAAATAAATTGGTGAAATCTAACAATAAAAGCAGAGCAAAATTCAGTGAAATTAAACAAAATGATAAGACAAAATTTGTGCTTAAATTAGTTTATAAAGAAAGATTAAGTAAGAAAATATAAATACTCAACCAATGACGAAAACCCTACGGACAAATACAAATGAAAGGTGTAAAAAGAAATAGATAAAGGATAAAAATGTTGAATTACTACTTTTTATATATTTTTCAATTAAAACATGAAATTATTAAAATATATATCCTTGCGTATTTTGAAAAATTTGAGGGGTTAGCGCCCCTTTGGTCCCTACGTTGGTCTTTCATTGTCTTCAGTTGTACGCTAATATTTTACTATATTTTAAGACTTAAATTAAGTTAATTTTCTCTAGAAATTTTCTAAAATGAGCATTTCCAACAGTGCAAATTCGTTTGCGTTAAATCTTTTTCTTTTTCTTTTTCTTATTTTCTTTTATTCGTTCTTATAATAATATTTCAATATTATGAAATATTCATTTTTAGCACAAAAATTAGTTTTTTTATTTTCTTTTATTCATTCTTATAATAATAAGATATATTATGAAATATTTATTTTTAGCACAAAAATTAGCACCGATTGGCAGTTATTATATTACACTAATATAAAAAATTGCAATATCTTTTTGTTCATTGTTGAAGGTGCCGACATAATTCTGGGGTAAAAAGTTCCACGAATAATCAACACGATCAATGATGACATTTTTTTAAGTTTGTATAGTAATTTAAATAAATGGAATGTATCAAAAGTGACATTTATTCAAATTTACTTTTATTTACCTCTCAAAGGTTGGTTTTCTACTCATCAACCTTTTTCAATCTCTACCCCTAATTTACTTCGTATACTAAATGTTTTTAGTAGACTTTATTTCTTGAGAAATGTTCTAAATAATTTTTTTCAAAGAAATTGTTTGAAAAGGTTTTATGAAACTAACATTTGTTACATAAATAAAAGAAGCGAATTATAATTGAAATATTCATAGAAATTCTATATTGGTTACATTGCAAAGGTCTGTAGTTCAATATTAACATCAAAATTTGGTTATGAGCTTTGTAGTTTAAGTAGTGTTGATATCAGAACTTGTAAAACACAAATTCCTAGCCAAACACCCAAATAACTTGATCCGACTTAAATGAATCGAACCGATAAATAATAATAAAAGTAGATGAAATGAACCTTTACAAATTCCTAGCCAAACACCCAAATAACTTGATCCGACTTAGATGAATCAAACCCATAAATAATAATAAAAGCAGATAAAATGAACAGAAGACAGTGCCCGGTGCCTACTCGGGCAAATTAGTTAGACTTATTCTGATCGGTCAAAACCGGCCAGCCAGAAGGTTTTTTATATCAAATTGAGAGTAAAAACTCTTTGCTTGAATACAATGATTTTCAAACCTCATTTAATGAGGCTTAAGGCCCTATTTATAGACTAAGCCTAAGATACAATACTTGGATGATAAGAATCGAACCCCTTGATTTTAGGGTCTAAATAAGAAAAACATAGATTCATCTTTATCTTGAGTAGATTTAAGTCGAACTTGAATTTGCTTCCTTCTTTAGATGTCTTGAGCTTGAAGCACTCTTTTTAAAGTATACTTTTAAAGTATTTGGGCTCTTCCTGGATGATGTCCTTGATCTCTAGTCATCTTCATATCTTCAGAGTTACCTTAGGTGATATAATAACTTATTTGACTTATTGGTGAGTGGATGACGTGAGCTAAGACATCATCTTATCTCTGGATGGCTTCGGCCCATATATCCTCACTCTAGCCTGAGGGCGGGTTGACACCTAGCTCCACCAACCTTCGATCAGTGTCTAGGCTCGGCCTCATTTGAGCTCGGTAACCAAGCTCGGCCATACCCGTCTCGGCACATGAACTGGGCTTGGCATTATGTTTGACTCGGCACCTGAGCTCGACTCGGCCCCGTGCTCGACTTGGGTTGGCCTCGGCTCAACCGTCATTTGAGCTCGGCCCAACTCAAGGCTCGGCCAGCCCTAAGCTCGACTCAGCCCCGCCTTACCGGCCTTGAAGTTGGTTTGCTTTGTGCTTGGGTTAGCTAAACCGGGCTCGATTTGGAGAGGGCCCAACAAGTGGTACTCCACCTTTATAAAGATGCAGATTGTGATGATTAGGGTTTGAATTTATGACAAGTTTTCTAGTCTCTATTGCATCTAATTTTTAGCATGTTTTCGGAATTTACATAGAAACGGAACAACTGTTATTGAGCCTAACTTTTTGGCCCCTCCTCGACATCTATATAGAAAAAATATGTAAGGACGATTATCATTGGATACTCAATAGATAGAATGATTAGAAATCTAAATATATTCATGCATCTATGTAATTTGCATGATGAGTATACGAAAATTTGTTAGAGGAAAATTTTCAATGTTAACCTTTTTGAAACGAAGCCAACTTAGGGAGTCTTTATTTATTCATTTTTTAAAACATTTACAATTAACTTGATCAAGGGTCAATGTTAAAATTAGTTTGAGAGAAAATCCAAACATTGACCTATTTGAAATGGATACCATGCCCGTTAAGGGTTCTATTCGCACGTTTTGGAAACATTTACTATTCACAAAGCTCGTATCTGATTAATGATTGTTGGGATATTTCTGTTAGAATTTGATGAGACAATGTAACTTTGAATAGGAAGTTAGAGTACCCATTTTTCCACGTTTTATAAGTGGATTTTAGCTTGATAAGTTTATCTTTCTTTGAGATGTAATTTGAAAAGATGTAAAAATCAGAAAGATAGAGAATACTGATTTTAGTAGGATTCTGGATGTGAAGAAGTCTTAAAGACTGATTTTCAGTAAGGGAAGTCAGCTAGCAGAAGGAAGGAACATGATCAGCAAGTTGGATCAAACAGAAAACAGTAAGAAGAACTGGAAGCTGGCTGCAGGTTTTAGAAACAGGAAGCTGAAAAGAGTTGAGCAAACAGATGACTCATCTAGTAGTGATGATGAGGATCCTGAAGGTGACAGTCTTGAATACACAAATCCTTTCAAGGTGAAGAGGACTGATGAGGAGATCTTGAAGCAGATGCAGGATGCTTAAGTTGTAGAGCCACAAACTGAAGATGAGAGTCAGGCCATGGTCCTCTACACTCAAGAGGAAACTGGACCAATGGTTAGAGTTGAGACTCTTACTGACTCTCAAGAGCAATCATTGCAAGGAATCATGGATGTTGTTCAAGGACTGATAAGAGTTATACAGATGCATTAGATGAACATGGCAACAAGCATCCAAATTCTAGAAAGAGGATACTCAACATCGATTGAAGAATTGAGGAAGGAGTTATCTGAACTCCCTTCCAGGATACAAAAGAAGCTGAATAAAGAGCTGAATGCTCAACACCGCGAGATGATGAGATTTGAACGTACACAGAAAGCTGCGTCTGGTGCTCGAGATGCAACCCTCAATGATCTTAAAAGTTCAGTTGATGAGATGAGGAGTAATCAAGCTGAGCAGAACATGATGCTTGATGAAGTAAAGAGCAACCAAACTGCACAAAATATGGCTCTTAATAATATGCAAGAAGCATCACTGCACAAGCTCGTGATGTTTGGAGCGTAAACGACAGAATATCAAACTTGGAGCTTTGTGTTAGAGAATGCGAGCCATTCTTATCAAGTCATTCCCTCAACACGTGCCCACCGAGTCTGCTGCCCCCAATGCTAATAAAGTTGATGATGCCAAAAAAGGGGAAGGAAAGCAGCAAGTAGGACATGTAGATGAAGCTATGGTGGAGGACACGATTAGAGAAATTTAGGAAGATGATGATGAAGATGACAATGCTCCTCTGACCAGAAGAAAGCGCAAACGATCCGATTCTGGATATGGTCAGAGTATTGAGCTAAAAAAAGGGAATGATGATGACAATGCAGGTGCTAGGGATACTGCTCCTCAAGCAGTAAGCAGCACTGCATTACAGCAAGGAGCCAGAGTTGTTGTTGTACCTACACGCCAAAGATCTAACAGGCGGCAGGTTGGACGAGATAGAAGAAGAGGTAAACATCAGATACCACAACAAATTGATCCTAATATACCATATATTAGTACTGCTGCAGGTCTAAGACTTAATGAAGATAGATGGAGATGCTGAAGGAAGTTGATGAGGAAAGAAGAAGGAAGCAAGCTGATTGGGTATCAAGGCTTGGAGTTGTTGGAGCTGAAAGATCCAAAATTGCTGAGAAGATAGATTCAACTTTACTTGTTTTTCCACCTCAAGAAGCCCCGGATTTCAATAGAGACCTGGTCTCTGCAGAAGTCTTTATTTTGTTGGATTAGAAACCTAAAAGAGTGAACATGGCATAGGACTTAAAGATATTTGATCAGATACGCTTGTCGAGGGACAGAAACCCAATCTTCGAGGAGATCACCATGTTCAAAAGTCTGAATACTTAAGGTACTTCAGAAATTTATGCAAACATGACTATTTCAAGAATTTCTCTTCTTGTGAGAAAGTTCTGTTACAGTATGAGGAGATGGCAAGTGAAGGGAAGTTAGACATTCAACTGATTATGTTGGATAAAGTAAAGAAGGGAGAGCAGATTCCTTTCTGTCAGGATTTTTGGCTAACATGGATACAGGTTCCTGAGATCGCTGAGCAGCTTGAAAAATCATATCAAGAATCTATTTTGAATTGGTGGAAAGGAACCAAGTATGAAGAAGTTGTCAAACAGAATTTGCAAGCTAGCTCAAGACACGACTATGTGAAGAGGAAGCTGTTTGGCGATAAAAAAACCTAAGGAAGTGGAGCTTATTGCATTTTCTCAGATAGATAATTTGAGTAAGCACTTCTTGTAAAGAATTTCTTGTATTTTTTTTAAGATAGTAAGCTAGGTTATTCATGTGTAGATAGCTCATTTTGTACTATACTTGTACAAAATACTCGTATAAAAGTACATCTGTTTTTGCTGCTTTTTATGGGTTTTGTCATCATCAAAATGAGGGAAATTGTTAGAATATTTCTGTTAGGTTTTGATGAGACAATGTAACTTTGGATAGGAAGTTAGAGTACCCATTTTTCCACGTTTTATAAGTGGATTTTAGCTTGATAAGTTTATCTTTCTTTGAGATGTAATTTGAAAGATGTAAAAATCAGAAAGATGGAGAATACTGATGTTAGCAGGATTCTGGATGTGAAGAAATCTTAAAGACTGATTTTCAGTAAGAAATGAACAGGATCAGCAAGTTGGATCAAACAGAAAGCAGTAAGAAGAACTGGAAGCTGACTGCAGGTTTCAAAAACAGGAAGCTGTTGATGAATCAGATAGCAGGATTTAGAAACAGGAAGTTGTTCTGAAAACAGGAAGCAGATGCAGATCAGAAAGTTGGCGCATAACAGTAAGCAGCTACTACAACCTGAGCAGCAAGCTGTAAGTTATACTATTTCATTCATTACAGTACGAGGTATATACTGAATGCAGTACAAGGTATCTGTCTTGTCAAGTTACCAGTAGATAGAAGTTAGCGTCTAGCCAATAAGGTGATGCCAACTGGACCGAGGGTTTGCAAAAGCACTGTAGCCGAGAAGTGGCGTCATTAATGCGGACCAAAGTAGGACATGTCCTACAACCCAGTTCTTCAAGGCGCATTTAATGCGAAGATTTGCAAGATCAATTTAAATTTCTACAAGGACAATACCTCTCTTCAACGGGCATTTCCTTATGAGTATAAATAGAAGGTGAAGGTAATTGTGAAGACTACTGAACTTCTGAACAATCTGTATATTTTCTTAGCTATCAAACCTTCAAGCTATTCTCAAGCTTTCTAAGCAAGTTCAGTTTCTCAACCTTCAGAAGCAATCAAGCCAAAACATTCGAGCTTTCAAGTTCAATGTTGTCTTCGAGTTGCACCAGTTGAAGAACACTTATATACTTTTAACCATTTGTTGTGTGTTAGGTTGTTTTAATTTTGGTGTCCTTAGTTGGAAGGATTAGATCCTCGCTAAGTGTTAGTCTTGTGTAGGCTATTTAACTCTGTGTGAGTTTTGTACCCTGTGTGGGAAGTGGCCTAGGAATCTTTGATCCTAGTAGGTTAAACTTGATAGGAAGAGTCTTGTAAAGCAAACTGACCTAACAAAGTTTCTCCTGTGTGAAGGAGTAGAATGGACGTAGAAGGATTACACCACCTTCGAACTACTATAAACTCTTGTGTGTTTATTACTTTTGATTACTTGTTGTATTGTATTTCTCTTTATATATATATATATATATATATATATATATATATATATATATATATCTTGCTACCTTTATCATAAGCATTCTACTAAAATGATTCTGTCAAAATCATACTTGTGAAAAGAAAATCGTTTTTCAAAAAGAAACTCTATCTTTGATATTCCGCTGCATACTGTGATACCGAGACAATAAGCTGAAGCAGCATTCTGCCAACTTACTGAATCGAGAAAGTTGCTGCTTTCTCAGTAGAATCAGCAACCTGCATACAAAAAAAGTTTTAAAACGAAAAATTTGATAGAGATTCATTCACCCCCTCTGAACATTTGACCACTTGGGGCCAACAATGACTATCCTGGTAATAGTTATGTTCCCGTGATTTTCTATAATTATAAAAGAAGTTTTTTGATAAAATCAGAAGATGATAACTTTTCTTCTATGAAGTATAATTCTTCTTTAGAAATAAGGTTGTATCTATCTCACATCTCAACCTCGACCTTTTAGAAACAAAGACTAACCTCGAGGATCTTTGTTCGCTCATTTTGAAAATACTAACGACCAACTTAAGTGGTCAACTCATCACAGCCAACTAACATAGGGTGTCTGTGACCAACTTGAGGCTTGAGAGGCCAATAAACATTAATGTGGATGGTTGAGATTAAATGGTAGTTTATGATCAATGGTACAAATTAAAAGGTCGTTTGAAATGGTGGAAAATTTGGTTTAAGGGTTTTGGTGTTTTATTTGATTTAATTAATTGATTTATTTTCTATAAATACCCCTCACAATTCTACAATTTCTCTATCACGTGGATGTGAATAAATTGAGAATGCTCGTAAAAAAATAAATAAAAATCGACTCTCGAATTTGAGTTGAGCTTGTGTGGGTTACTTGAGTAGCTCTCGGTATTGAGCTCGAACATATAAATAATCGGCTTGGCAGGCTTGCGAAGCCTCACCAAGCATTACCCCTCAAAGTTAGTTAATTTACAAATATAATTGGAAATTTTCCAAGTTTGACATGTCTTTAGGAATTTTGGTACTTATAATTATTATTATAATTATTATTCAGGTGTGGAGTAAAGTTGAGTAGAACCTCAAATTTACTAATTGAGTTTGAGCTCGGGTTTGGCAATACTCAATTTGTTTACACCTCTACTCAATCATTAATTAATCTCTCTTACAAACTCTCAAAGATTATGTTTTATTTCTCCACACATTCAATTATATACTCAATTTGTTTTTAAATTTTTCATTAGTTTAACTAATCTTTACATATTTTTTAAAGTGAATTTTATTTTCTTATCCAATTTCTACACAAAAAGAAAAAAGAAAAAGAAAGAGTTTAAGAAAAGTTGTTGCTTCTTTAGAAATGGCAATGGGTCGGGTCCATACTCGGGTCTGCACAAGATGGATAAAAAGCCAATCAAATGAGTTCCGGAGCGGCTTTGACCTGGTCAAACTTAACTCCACCGGGTATGGGACAGGTCTTGGTATTTGCTAGATCCACCCCGAACCCACCCCGTGTATATTGTGTGTGTGTGTATATAATATTATATTTATCTTATGTAATTTCTAAATGTTGCAACAAAATACAAATTTAGGGTTAAAACATATGAATAGTTGGAATTTAGTTAAAATGTTTCTAAATATTTCTAAATGTTATTTTTGCATTGAACAATGTGTATGATTTTAAAATTTTAAGTCTCTTTGTGGTTGCGATTGAGTTTAAATATTTGAATTTAATACATTGTATGATTTATGACATTGATGCTATTCTTATTATTGTAGTTTAAGTGGTTAAAGACTTGAATATATATATATATATATATATATATATATATATAGAGAGAGAGAGAGAGAGAGAGATTGAATAATTGTTATTCTAAGAAAAAAAAAGGAAAAACAAATGGGACAGAGTGGGTTTACCCGTCGGGTTCGCAAGACGAGTTGAGACGGAGTGAGGCAGGTTTTCAAGCGGGGCGGGACCCACCCATTGTAATCCCTATTCTACTTCATCTCTGTCTTGTCAATCCGACAAGAGAAAAAGATCGACGTTTGAACTACCACCACAAATACCTTCAGTTTGTTTAGGGTTTCATAAGGATTTGGGATATAAAAATCTCAAATCTTTATTTGAAACATTTAACATATAAGGATTATGATATACAATTAAATTATATTACCCTATTTTACAAAATAAAAAATAAAAAACACTATAATTAATTCTACATTCTGCTTGTTAATAATATTCTTAAATTTAGTCTAGGCGGCCACCTAGGCGGTGCCTAGGCCTAGGCAGTTCTTAACCGCTCCGATTTTTACCTATTCGGCCATTTTAGGCGCTAGACGGGGCTAGATGGAGCAATTCGACCATAGGCGCATCTACATGTCAAATAACATTTTTTTTCTTTTTTAGCAAAACGATGGTGTTTTAATGTATAATAGACTTCTAGCATATTATTATTATTATTATTATTATTATTATTATTATTATTATTATTAATTAAATATAGATACAAAATTAACAAATTGAGAATACAAATAAAAAGTAATTTTATAATCATTGAATGAGTCATATATAAATATAATTCAAATGAGATATTGAATTTTTACTTGTTCTCAAACATAAATTTAAAAAATATATATAAATAAGAGTTCCAAAAATATCTTATAATGATGAAACCTTAAGAAAAATAGTTAAAATAACAAACAATTATTTAATTTAGATTTGGAGCCTAGGCACTGCCTAGGATCTGACCAGGCATCCTAGGCGCTAGTCAAGCGCCCGATTAGCGTCTAGTGAATTTTAGAACATTGTCTATTAATACATAAATTTCAATATATACCAAAATTTATACTATTATAATCATCAAATCATTACTACCAAGACTATTACTGTACCCACCATTAGGGCTGGTTCGGTATGGTATACTACCGAATACCATACCGAAATTTTCGGTAAGCCAAAAAGCTTACCGATACCGTACCGAAATTTTCGGTATACCGAATTTTCGGTATATTGATTGTCTATACTGTTTGATACCGAATTACCGAAATTTTCGGTATACCGAAATTTACCGTCATACCATACTGAAATTTACCGAAAATACCAAAAATTATCGAACTTGTCAAAATTTACCGAATTTACCAAAATTACCAAAATTTACGGAAAAAATGAAGTACATATTATGTGAACAAGTCAATGGTAACTTATTCATGACATAACATTAAAAAACAACATAAAATTAAAGTTCACGTCCAAACACAACACATCAAATAATACAAATAAAGTTCAATTCAAGTAGCAATAATCATAACAACAATAATAATAATAAAATTCATGTCCGAATACAAAAATCCAATTGATTTTGAAACTCCAAAACCTCAAGAATCAAGACACGAGACCTGTAAAAGTTCCAAGTAAATTAGTTACAAATATTGAAGTATAAAAATATATAGATGTAATCTTATTTTCAAAGTTACATTGAAATAAATAAACATAAATATAATTTTACCTTTAAAATTACACCTTAGATAAAGTGGAGGTTGGAGAGAAAATTACACCTTAAATACAAAAATCCAATTGATTTTTGAAGAAATTTGGGTCTTAAAATAATAATAATAATATATATATTATTTATTAATATATTTCGGTATATACCGAAATACCAAAAATATCTTGCTCGCCATACCGATACCGTACCGAAATTTTCGGCATTTTCACTATTTTTCGGCACGGTATGTGCGGTATACCGAACATTTCGGTATTTTTGCCCAGCCCTATCCACCATGGATACATGTTAATGTGTTTATCGCTGATGTGTCAAAAATTCAAGCATTAAATTCAAATCACAATATTTAGAAGGTTGAGATCTTTATGGACATTGTAAAACATGTCCACGGTGGGCAGGGAAACATTATTTTCATTACTACCCTAATTTTTTTATATTCTCTTACAAAATTTCAAAACCAAATATCTTTTAGTTTTGGTATCTAGTGCGTTTTCAGCATAACATTAACGCATCAAATTAATTCTTTATTTTACAGTTTTCTTTTAATTTAACATAATATAACGTAAATAAAGATGGAACGTCACATTTGAATGGAAATTTTAGTGGCTGAGGATTGTTTTAGGTTGATTAAAGATTTTTTATTGGATTTGTGTATTTATACTGATTTTGGCTAAAATGTAGAAATTAAAAAGTGAAAAACATAAACCATATACTAAAAAAATTATACCCAACAAAATCACAAATATTATAAAGAAATAAATTATTATATTAGATTATCCACAAAAGCTAATGATTAAATAAAAGATTATTCAGTTTATTTTATTTTTTAAATCATAATTCTATTATAAATGAAAAAAGAAAAAATTAATTTCCCATTAAAAAATAAGTATATATTACAATCCGTGCATCCACGGGAAAATTTCTAGTACACGAAAAAATAAGAAGAAGAAATTAGTAATACAGAAACGGCAATTCCATACCCTAGCTGGCAACCAAAGGCAAAAAGAACAAAAAAAAGGAGAAAAAGAGAAAAAATATTTTAAAAACAGAAAAAGAAAAAATAAAAAAAGACATGGGTAGGTAGTGAGTATTTCTTCTTCTAGCACCTTTCCTTCTTCTTCAATAGTTTATCTTCCCTCATTAGCTAACTGTAGAGAGCCATCCCTCATTAACTTCAAGCTAAGACTGTTGAATCTCTCACGAGAATATTGCCTCGACGCTTTTCTCCAATCCGTACCAGCCTTCATCATCGCAGCAAATTCTTCATAGCTTATACGCCCATCCTGCATGTCGTGAACAACACACATCACGTTAGAATCTTCTCGTTTCAGAAAAAGCTAGTCTTGTTTGAGTAGTCAAGGTCGGTTTTTCAATGGAAATCTCCATAATGCTCTTATAACAAAACTTGTGACTGAGTTGTAACAGACTTTGGATGATGGATTTGGTTAATAAATGGAAGTGGATAAGTGGGACATGATGCTTTACCTTATCTGTGTCAACATCATGCATGATGGCATTGATAACTTCCTCGCTATTGGCATCGTCTTCATCACTTAAAGCTTCCCGAAGCTCATCAATCTCTATATATCCACTTTTGTTGCTATCAAAAAAGGCAAATGCTTTGTGTAGGTGCTCGTCGTTGGCCATTTTTCTTAGATGCACTGAAACAGCGATGAACTCTCCATAGTTCAGCATCCCATCTCCATCAACATCGGCCTGTAATGGAGGGAAAATGAGGGAAAGCCATACTACGAACAAATTCACAGATCAAAGAGACCAAGTTTATGAAATAACAGTTATTGCCATACAAGATGAGCATGAAAAAGTTTTCTCCCGGTTAAATCATCAAATCCCTCCACCAGCATATCCCAATCACATAAAATGAACTACAAGCCTAACTACACTGTTTTGGATAATACTAAAACATCTCACTTTCTCTTCATGATTGCCAATGTAGGTGGGCTATCGAATGCAGATGGGTGAGGTTGATGGTGATAAAACAGAAAATTAAGGCACTGTCAACTGAAGACAATATGGAAACAAATGGTGGTGGAAGTTGTAAAATTTGATGGTTGTGGTAAATTCTTGCACAAATTTTCTTAAAGAAGGGAGGAGCGAATTGAGCAAGTCCCAACTATACGGTTTTTGGAGCAGTGGAAGTCTGGTTATGATCACATGATATTCCAGATAATAAAAAGGAAAAGTTGACCCTTACTTCAAACCATATAAGTTTCCAAGGATAGGTGGTTATGTGCTAATGGACCTTATATCTGCATACTAAATCCAGGATATGGAGAAAAGAGTTGAATGGCACATATATCACAGGAGATTTCAACATTTGGGCAATGATATTGATCTTGCTATATATTACCATCCAAAATGTCAAACCAGCAGAAACAAAGGAAATACGATGAAAGTATAATTCTTACAGCTTCCATTAGAATCTGAACATCTGGGTCGGGTATCTGATGGCCAAGTTTTTGCAAACCAATTTTGAATTCTCCAAGGTTGACTTTACCCCGCTTTTCAGAGTCCATCGTATCAAATGCCTCCTTAATTCCGGCCACCTCCTCCACGGACAAATGCTCAGCTATAACCTACATTTATAACAAGCAAACGGGTCAGGTTTGAGGGGGTTGGGGAGTTGTATCATTAAAATGAAACATTCAGGCAACTACACAGTACCCTTAGAGCTCTCTTTTTGAGCTTATTCATTACAGAGAATTGCTTGAGCCTTGCTTTCACAGTCTCACCCAATGAGACATTTGGCGCCTTCTTTATATTTTGTAACCAAGAATGTTCTGTGTTCAAATCAACAAAGTTCATAAAACACTGTTAGTTCCATTTTCTTACTGACTAAAGCATGAATCAGTACGTGTGAATTGAAATTTTGTTTTAGGTAAGAGAGCATTACCAAGGACTTGCTGAGCTGTCAGACGCTTATGGGGATCTGGATTGAGCATTTTCTTAACGAGATCCTTTGCACTATCAGATACTTTAGGCCAAGGATCTCTCTTAAAATCAATTACAGATCGTATAATCGCTTGTGCCACTCCTTGCTCAGTTTCTACAAAATTAGAAATAGAATATGAGAGTGAGTGAGTAGAAACAGAGATTGAAGGCCAAGGGTTTGCACTGTCTCACATACTTCAAAAGCCCCATACTTTCAAGTGTCAACCAAAATATTCACACTTCACCGTAGAATGACACCACGAATGGGACCTTGAGATGTTTGCAAAATTAAAGAAGAAAATTATGAAAATTAATATAGAAGGCTGGCTCCACATGAATACACCCTGATTCTTACACAATGAAGCCATGATACAATTGAAACAGAAAAAAAAATGATGAGATGTATGCATGATGAGCTCTTATTTTGTTTGCATGAAAACTGAAGGAGATAATTTCTTGAGACAATTGTACTTATTTATAACTATATATATGTAATCAGGACTAAAAGATTACCACAAGTCTAATACACATTTCGTTATTATTATAAGATTTTTATTTTTTTATTGCCTTAAGAATACTCGGTCAATATTACCACGACATTTTGAATGTATACATGATTGAATCTTCTGGCTAATATCCAACCCACACATCCTATACCATTCTGATGATTGATTATTAACAAAAGTTCCATGTACAACGGGATGATACTAGTTATTAGAAACTAACAAAAAAGCATTGCTGCAAGAGCCCTAGTCTCCTCCATTCAGAAGCTTATAATTCACCTTTTTATACTGCCAATGGGAGGAGTTCTGTTTGTCCTTGCCTAAAGATACTCGATATCTTTAAAAAATTGCACCACATATATCCGCTGGTGCAGGATTTGGAAAGGACTGATCTAAATGTGAATCTGTTCTTCATATGACCCTTCTAAAGTGAAATGACACAGGAGATTTAAATCATATAAAATGCAACATACCACTCATCATTGATCATTCCAAAACAAACAATCATATGACCCATGTACACAAATATCTAATATTTACAAAATTAATGTTTTTTTCATTTAAAATTTTATTGTATCATTTCAAGAGTTTGAATGCCCTCTCCAGTGCCTATTTAAGCAATTCCGTTCACATCCAAAACAGAGATAACTAACCTGCCCAAAAGGGAGGAACACCACAAAGTAGAATATAAAGGATAACTCCAGCACTCCAAACGTCAACCTCAGGGCCATAATTACGTTTTAGAACCTCTGGTGCCATGTAGTATGGGCTTCCAACAATCTCATTAAACCGCTCACCTGATGACAATCAGATAACTCAATGGCCCAGATTGGCAGCCAAGAGGGGGGGGGGGGGGTGGTTGTCACATGAAAAACACATTTGAATGACAATAATAATTACCAGGTTTGAAGAAAACTGACAAACCAAAATCAATTGCTTTTAAGGGGCTTGTTTCTTTCTTGTTTGCAAAAAGAAAATTCTCAGGTTTGAGATCACGATGCATGACTCCTTGATTATGGCACATCTGTAACACAAGGAAGCAACATTAAACCAGGGTCCAAGAAACACCTAATAAGATGTTGCATGTATACAAGAACTATCAACAATATAAAGAAAACAGATGATCTTCTAGCAGCAATATATCATTAAACCAATGGTTCAAAAAAATTGCAGGATTTCAAAGTACATTTTTCAGAAAATGAATACATGCCCATATAAATCATTAGAAAGAAACCACTCAAAGTATTGTAAAGTAAGACTTTAGAGGAACATTGGTAATGATATCAAGCTGCAGAGGATAAACAAGAAGCCTTTCAATGTTTTAAGCAAGTAATTATTGATGTTATAACACACTCATTCACTATGAAACAAATAGTTGACTCTAATCAACAGATAACATACTTCCAACATAACCAGAGAAAAGGCAACATCATCAAACATCAAATATAAAGAAAGAAAACACTTCCAACCAAGCACAGATAATTTAACCTGAACAACTTCCACAATGGTCCTCATGACATAAGCAGCTGCCCTTTCAGTGTAATGACCTCTTGCAACAATCCGGTCGAACAATTCACCACCTTCACACAGTTCCATCACAATGTGAACTGCACTATCATCCTCATAAGTGTCCTTCAAGGTTACAATATTGGGGTGCTTAGGCATACGCTTCATGATCTCAACCTCCCTCCTCACATCCTCGATGTCAACTGAGGTTCTCAGCTTCTTTTTCGATATGGACTTGCACGCGAATTTCTCTCCACTATCCAAATCAGTGCACAAATAGGTAACCCCAAATTCACCTCTCCCAAGCTCACGGCCAAGATCATATCTTGCATGAATGTCGTTTCCTGTGGGATCTTTCAACACATCAAGCTTCCTTGTACCATCAGATCCTCGATTGGCACCGTAATCAACTGAATACGGATTAGGTTTCTTTTTCTTCTTCTTCGCATCGGAAGAGCCAGAAGGGGTCACACAGCAATTTCCCATGATTCAAAAAATGACTTAATCTTGATATATTTCTACAGTAAACCAATAAATCAAATCAGAAAAAAGCTGTAGATTCCAAGCACCATCGAATTCACGAATAAATTATAATCAAATAGGGATTTTTTTTTATAAGGATTAAAATAATTCTTAATGTCCAGAAATAAAAGAAAAACAACTTTAACTAAAATCTCCAAGAACTAAGGAAGAATCAGTATAAATATAATTCCTAACAAATAAATATTCCCATTAACATTAAAAAAAAAACTCTTGGCGTCATCAATTAGGAACGACAGAATCCGTGGAGCTAAAATAAAATTGAAAAAAATGCAGGAAATTAGGAAGAGAAACAAACTCACAATGTAATTTGTAGGGATTTTTCGAAGGATGAGAGAAAATGGGATCAAAAGCAGGCCTGTTAAATCAATAATAATAATAAATGTAAAAAAAGGATGTTAAACGGAGGACGCATGGGAGGCGAGAGAGTCAAAAAGCTCTTTTGCAGAGATTTTTCTCTCTCATCAAGTTCCTAATCCCTCCTCTCTTTCTCTTTCTCTCTCTCTCCTCTTCTTTTTCTTTATCTCTTCATTTTTCTTTCACCTTTTGTTTCATGGTGTATTGTGATTTCACCTTTTATTTTCTATTTAATTTTTTATTGTTTTTATTGATTTAGGGGTGCACTTTTTCTGATGGAATAAGACTGAATGAACCCTTTTGCACTTGTCCTTTCTTTCTCGGATAATTGAAAAAATAAAAGAAAGTGTTAACATAGCATTTGTGTTCAGTGGATCCAGGATTATACATTTTGGGGGGCGAATATCATAGATTCATAGGTAAGAAAATAAGAAAAATATTTGGGGGCCAATATCATAGTTAATATTTTGGGATATAAGAAAATATATGATATATAATAAAAAAATATATGATATAATAGGTATATTTTGGCAAAATTTTTGGGGGCAGCTGCCCCCCTATCCGCCCCTGTTTGTGTTATTAAAAAAAAACACCTAATACTAATTTATTAAACAATCTATATATATAAAAGGAGGCTTTGACTCTCCCAAAACTTGTCAAATCAGCATTTTGGAGAAGTGTGCATCCGCCAAGTGTCTCTCCTCTTCAAACTGTCATGCCATGTGTCGAGAGAATGAAACTGTCATTGTTACATTTTCTTAAATGTCATTCATTTCCTAAGAATGGGTAACTGCTGGCCAAAACCCGTTGATAATCTTCCGAGTAATAACAGCAGACCTCCGAGCCCAGGTACAAAGAAGAAGGCTTCTCCTCCAGGTCCAGGTGGTGATCATAAAGGCGTGCCGGCTAGCGGTGAGATCATAACCCCCAACCTGAAAATGTTCAGTTTAGCAGAGCTAAGAAGCGCCACAAGAAACTTCAGACCAGATACAGTACTCGGAGAAAGAGGCTTTGGAAGGGTTTTCAAAGGTTTCGTTGATGAGAAAACATTAGCACCTTCTAGAGTTGGACTTGGAATCCCTGTTGCCTCAAAGAATGGCAGGTATTTTCAAATCTTTAATTGCTCTTCAGTTTCCAGATTTCTTATTTTTATAATTGATAACATGTTTTTCTGTTATGAGTTGGCAATGCATAAAACATTTATATATGCTTATAAGTTGGGTAAATTATTTTGATTGAGAGGCTGGCAAAACCTAGCTCTATATAATATATTATTTTCAAGATTTATGTTTTACTTTTATTAATTTAAATAATGATAATGGATGCATAACAAAGTCCAATTGAAAAGTCAAGATTTTGATTTAATTCGCTCATTTTTATTATTTAAGTGGTTTGATTGGATTGACCAATTAAAAGTTTATGCACCCGTAGCTTTCACGAACTTGAAATGATCATCAATTTCATCATCCATTTTATCCGATGTTTCAAATAATCCTCATACATCATATAAAATACCAAATATAATAAATTAAAGATTTGAATCATAATTGGTTTCTCAAAATCTTGAATGCAGTTTTTGCAACGTAAAGGCCTTTTAGCTCCCAACAATGAAATGACATTCAATGTAAGAAAGAAGTGAAAAGGCCAAATCCATCACTATAAATACTCCCATATGTGCAGGTGTGGATCAAGTCTACTATTGTTCGAACCCAATTCGAAGAGCTCATGTTCATGTTGCCAATGCACAGCCTGTCACGGTGAAGAAAGAAGCAGTGGTTAGTCAAGGCATTGCACACGTGGCAACGACTCCTAAAGCTAATGTTGTTGTCAAAGAAGAGAAGGTTAAGGTTTCTGCTTGAGTGAAGTGTGTTTCTGAAAGTCTCTTAAAGGTTTAGTTTTCTAAATAAGTACAATTGATATTGTACAAAGTTTATATATATATATGTATCTAGCTAGCTATCAGAAGATGGCACAGTTCTAAGGATTCTATCTTAAATAACTTTTTTTCCAACTTCTATTCCTTATTTTCTTACGGCTTGAATTAATGAGCCAACTTAAAACAAATATTGAGAAAAAAATGCAACATGAAGAATTAATGTTAGATTATTATCACCTTAATTTTGAATGAATAGAATCTAAATGAACTCACATTTTATTTATGAAATATCAAAAAATTAATACCAATTAAATACATACCCCACTACTCTACACAAAATAAGTGCTTTGAAAAAACTAAATATGCAAGTTACAAATGCTTGGAAGAGATTGCTAATATTGTATTGTCTTTTTCTAAATGAAATATTTGGTTCCAAACTTTAATAATTGTTTTTGTCCGACATTTCAAATTGAAAAGAAAAAAAAAAGTAAAGAACAATGCTCTTGCAAAAATAATGACATTAACAAAAAGTAGGTGCTAAAAAAACTAGCTTATGATATGTTTATATTGGGACGTAGAAGTTTGAAAGTGGATTATATCGGGAATTATAGAAAAAATAGATGATGTTCTATTATTTTACAAATGATGTTTACAAATGAAATCATTATGTAAATCTAATAAAAAGAGCACTCAAAGGCAAAATCGGAACACAACAGATGTCTTCGAGCGATAAAAATGAGATTTATTCTATACTTTTTAAAAAGATATGAAAATATCTAATCCAACAGTTAAAACACCTATAAAGAACTAGCTATTAACAATTTTATACTAAAGATCAAATGAAAAAAATAAAAAACTAAAAACAATGAGAAAGATTATTTTAAGGATATAGAAAAGAATATCATACATATAAATCAACAAACACAGATGAAATAACAATACTTTTAAAATAAAAATTAGATATATATTATCTAATGTTAAATGAAGCCCTTGCATTGCACGGGTTTAAATATATATAAAAGTGTGGTTTGGTTCTTTCAAGTAATGACACTTAGACATCTACAATGTTACCAAGTGTTCTCCCTAAAAAATATTTTATTTATGAAATATCAAAAAATTATTATTATTATTATATATATATATATATAAGTGTGGTTTGGTTCTCTCAAGTGATGACATTTGGACCTCTACAGTGTTATCAAGTGTCCTCCCTCAAAAACATTTTATTTATGAAATATCAAAAAATTAATACCAATTAAATACATATCCACTACTCTACACAAAATAAGTGTTTTGAAAAAACTAAATATGTAAGTTACAAATGCTTGGAAGAGATTGCTAATGTTGTATTGTCTTTTTCTATATTTGGTTCCAAACTTTAATAATTGTTTTTGTCCAATATTTCAAATTGAAAAAAAAAATGTAAACAACAATGCTTTTGCAAAAGTAATGACACTAACAAAAAAAATAGGTGCTAAAAAAACCTTAGGATATGTTTACATTGGGACGTAGATAGATTTGCAAGTTTGAAAGTGGATTATATCGGGAATTGTAGAAAAAATATATGATGTTCTATTATTTTACAAATGAAATCATTATGTAAACCTAATAAAAAGAGCACAGGCAAAATAGGAACAGAACATGTGTCTTCGAGCGATAAAAATAGGATTTATTCTATATTTTTTTAAAAAGATATGAAAATATAACCCAACAGTTAAAACACCTATAAAGAACTAGTTATAAACAATTTTGTGCTAAAGATCAAATGAAAAAAATAAAAAACTAAAAATAATGAGAAAGATTATTTTAAGGATATAGAAAAAAATATCATACATATAAATCAACAAACATATATGAAATAATAATACTTATAAAATAAAAATTAGATAAATGTTAAATGAAGTATGTGCATTGCACGGATTTAAACCTAGTGTTATTTATAGTTGTACATATAGTCGTGTATAGTCATGATTGGCTATGCGCGACTATACTCCAAAGATAAATGACATTTTTAAATAAAATTAATGTTGAAAAACTTTTTCTCCTTTTGTATATCATAATAATACTTCTTTTGATTCAAAATAAATGTTATTCAAGATTAAATTTTGTTTCAATTTTAATATTATTTTAGCTATTTTTATCAATTATTTCCAATTTCATCCCCAATTCAAATCTTTAAAAAAAAAATCTACATTTTGAACTTACCTGGTTAATCTTTGTAAAATTTATTCATACAATATTCTACTATATTTCTTTATCTCAATTTTCCATTATTTTTTCTTTATAAAAACTTGCTTAAGACAGTCTCACAGATAGTTCCTGTGAGACGGATATTTTTTACCCACAAACCAAACTCATTTTCACAAATTTATATGTAAATTATGAAGTATGGATTGTGGGTTGATCCATGTAAAACTCACTCTTCTTTTCTTTATATTATCTCATATCAATGAAATAATTGTGGAGGAGAAAGAAAAAAATCATATTAATTTAGGAGGAGAGATTGATATTGTCTAAGGATATCTTTATTCAATTTTTATATTTCCTAATCATGACAAATACGAAATTTTATTAATTCGAATATAAATAATGTTCATGACGGATATGAAAATTACATTGATATTGAATTTGATAGTGTACCACCCTATTTAAATAAAAATTACATTTCAAGATTATATATATATATATATATATATATATATATATATATGTATGTATTAATTTATGATTGAAAATTGTTTTAAAAAGCGTATATACTTACGCTATTTGTAAGAAGTTGCTTATGTAATTATTTAATTATATATTAATAATAAACTCTTATACTATAATATTTTTGAAATATGGCACATACATAATTATTAATTACTAGTAGGATGACCTTTCATTAATTGTTATATTCTAAAATGTATACGTTTCGGAGTTATTAATTATTATCTCAACACGTCATTTGATTGGATTTAAGTTTTATAAAAAATGTTCACACGCCTATTGTAGGCATTTTATTGTAGGCATTTTGTTAATATGTTCATGACTCCAACGTTGCATGATACGAACATAAGTATTATTTAATATATATATAGAAAGAGAGAGATTATGTAGTATTACTTATCAAAATTATAAAAAGTACTATTTAGTATTGTGCATGTATATAGGTATTGTAAGATACAACCAAAAATATTATATAACTAGAATAAAAGTATTACTTACCACATTACAATTTCTCAATTAATCATAGATCAAGAGCCTAGAAATCAAACGTATTTTCTAATACTTATAAAAATATTACATGATACATGTAAAAGTATTATGTTATGTCGATTGATCCACTTGTTGACCCAATCCGGTTGTCGCACTATGTGACGGTGTGATCCAATAATTTATCTTGTATTTGATAAATTTAGCGAAAATTTATATTTGTATTCGTTTATTATTTGATTACCAAATTCAATTCTTGTTCGATTTATATGTAATGTTTGACTATTACATTTGAATCATAATATATACGAAAATTCAGAAGTTTATACCAAAACGTAATTTAATTTTTTCCATAACGATCCTCTCTTCCACATAACAAGTTTAATTAAATTATGGGTCCGGCTATCTGCACCCCCTAATCTTCTAAACACACCCCATTTTTTTAATATTTGAATTAAAAAAATAAAAAATTATTTAAATTCCAAAATTACCCTTAAATTTAAAATATTTGAAAAACAAACCCTACCCATTCCCCTTCCCTCCCGTCTGCAGTCCCTTCCCCCTCTTTTTTTTTAATTTTTCCAAAGTATAATGACAATAATATAGCAATATTATGATAATCATTTGATAAATCAACTAAATACGTAAAAATCGTGTGAAAATCAAGAATAAATTGTGAAAAAACAGAAAAAAAAATCAAACTTGAGTATTGTTCGATCCCGGTTAGTCGAACACGCAGAGATGTGTTCGGCCACAAGAATCGAACATGTTATAATGTGTTCGATGCCTGGTGGTCGAACACACATAAATCAAACCCAAGTGCTGTCGTTCGGTGGGTCGAACACATAGAGGTGTGTTCGGCCACCCGATGTCGAACATGATATAGTGTGTTCGATGCCTAGTGGCCGAACACACCTTTGTGTGTTCGACTAACCAAGATCGAACGAAACCTTCAAATTTGATTTTTTTTTTCATTTTTTAAATGATTTATATATTTTTTATTAATCCTTAAACTGAGTTTTCATCATATTTGCGTGTTATTGTTCCATTATTCCAGATAAAAGTTAGTGAAATGAAAAAAAATGAAAAAAATCGAGAGAGAGAGAGAGAGAGAGAGAAGAGGACGGTGGGAGGGAAAAGGAGGAGGGGAGTGGGTTTTTTTTTAATTCAAGGGTAATTTTGAAATTTAAATAATTTTTTATTTTTTTAATTCAAATATTAAAAAAATGGGGTGTGTTTAGAAGATTAGGGGTGCGGATAGCCGCGCCCTTAATTATAATATAAATTGCACGTACATATAAAAACTTACATATTACAAGTGCCCATAAAATACTAAGTAAGCTATCAGTTATTGATATATATATATATATATATAAGGAAAATATATTAATATTTTATTAAATTAATATATATATATATGATATTACTCCGATCCAACACCTTTCTGTTCTTGATGAAAACTCGAAACATTTGACTCGAATACCTGCAAAACAAACATCGGGAGGAGTTCCTGGCGATGGGACTCTGACGCTCAAGTCAGTAAAGTCACTAAGCAATCTTTTCAGGGAAAGTGTATATGTGTGTTCTTTGTAATATGATTGTGCTTAAAAAATGAAAGAATAAGTATTATAAGTTTATATACTCCCTGTTATACGTGGCAGTTGGAATCATCCAATAAATATGGGAAGTGGGCGACTAATTCGCGAGAATGGCGGTCATTTGAATTCAAACATATTCGCATTATTTCATCCGGTAAACAGTTCGTCATCATGTCTTAAAACTAAATCAGTTCGTAAATACTGTCATAAAACCGTTCGCTTCTTTAAGTTGTTCCCACGGGTTGACTTTGACTTTGGTCCGATTTAAGGAAAAACCCGGTTCACTTCAATTCGACCGTATCAAGTACTCCCCTTTCAAAGTGCGTATTTACACGCACTAGCGCAATTCGCTAAATGCCGAACACCTAATGCTCATTTTCGAGGTGAAACATCCTTTCAATCACCTCTGTCCCATCTGTGCAACATGTGGCATAGTGCATTTCCCGCCCAGTGTCTTTTTGTCTCCCACCGTTTGATTTTATTGCATCCAACGGTCGATAACTCGCGACCCTTCGCCTTTTCCCCCCTAAAATCAAGAAATTCACCTTCTATATATATATATATGCCCTCCATTAGACATAAAAATTTCCTGCAAAAATCACTATAGACTCTCATCGACAAGGGATTTTCTCCTCCAATTTCTAGAGTTCTTCAATCAACCTAGATACCAATCTTCTTATCTCTTAACCTTATATTTCAATGGCATCTTCCAATCCCTTAGTTCATCTTCGAGACGAGAGCGAGTCAGAAGAGGGTTTCGATCAATTTCCTCTTCACCCCGATTCTAGGCCTACAAACCCTAAATCTTCCTCTTCAAGCCACCGAAAACCGTCTAATCTTCCCAAGAAATCCTGACGAAAAACTGTAGATACTGTATTTTCTTCCACTAAAGCCACTCAAACCCATATAACACTACTTAGTTCGATCCTGGTAGGCGGTTACTCTGTAGTAATCCCTAACCCGGAAGATCGACCCCATCGAGCTCCACCTGGTCATCAGACATGGTTTTTGAAACATACCAGTCTAGGATTAGTTCCTCATGTTTATCCTTTCTTTTTAGAAATTGGTTCTATAACACCCCAAATTAATTAAATTTAGAATTTATTCATTAAGTTTAAGAATTAATTAATTAAGATTAAATGTGGCTAATTAATTAATTAAGCTAAGAATTTATTTAAATGATAATCTTAATTAAGCTAAGAAATTAGTTAAGTAAGCAGTAATCTTAAATTATAACACCCTATTTAATTAATTAAAGTGTAAAGATATATATATATATATATATATTTACATATATGTATACGTACATGTGTAGTAATTATTTATGTAACATTAGGTAATTAATTAGTTAATTAAAAGAAAAGGAAATTTTTTTTGCTTATTCATTTCCATCCCACGCCACCACCAGCTTCTTCTCCCTTGCTTTTTGGACACCTAGCTACTTAACTTGTTTGTGTGTGAAAGGGGGAAAGGGGGGTAAAATAAAAGAAAGAAAGGATCCTACACTACACACGCACATACAGTTTCTTTCTTCTCTCCCTCTCGCTCAAGTCTCTCCCTCTCAAGGTATCCCTCTCCATCTCTCTCCCGATTCTCTCTCTCTCCCTCTCTTTCTCTCACACCCTTCCTGCTATTCCTACTCTGCTGCTGTCCCTCCGCTCTGTTTCTGCAGTTCGTGGCTGCCGGGAGTCGTCGGGGGTCGCCGGTGCAAGGAGCGCAGGCGGGTGGGCTGTTGGCCGCCGCTGGGAGCGGCGGCAGGTGTGGAGCACCGCACTGGGAGGTCTGGTGCGCGGCGGGAGAGGTTTGGTGCGCTGGGAAGGGGCTGCAGTCGGGCGCCGGGAGTTGGGCTGCTGTGCAGCGCCGGGAGCGCTGGGCGCCGGGGACAGGGCTGCTGGTGCACTGGATGCTAGTGTGCTGAGTGCTGCGCGCGACGGGAGCACTGCTGGGCACGACGGGAGCGCTGCTGGGCGCTCGGGCGCGCGCTGAGGACGGCGCCAGGTCAGTTCTGAGGCTGGTCGACAGCCACCTTTCGTGCTGAGCTTGGGTGAGTTGTAGTGTAGCTATGGGGGTGTTTTTGGGTCGTTTGAGTAGGTCGTAGTCTGGTGAGTAGTCAGGGGTGAGTCGCCGGCGACGTGGGTCGCCGGAGTCGGTGGTATCAGCCCCGGAACAGGGCTGGTCACAACAGTTTTGGGGAAATAAAAAGGGGTTTTTCTTTTAAGTTTGCAGGAGTTATTTTCCTTTTGCTTTGCATTGCTTGCAAAAATTATGTTGCGAATTCAATTATTTTAAAACTTGGCAAGGATTACTGCACACTCTTCAAACTGATTTAAGCTTTGCAAGTTCAATTTGCAAGATTAAAGTTTATTTCTATTCTGCATGATACCTATGCCTTTTGGCAAAGTTGGTTAACTTTTGCAAAATCAGTTACTTGGCAGAATAAAACTCCTTTGTTGCAAACTGAGCTTTACTTAGAAAATTAAGTTCCACCTAGCAAAACTGAATTATACTTTGCAAATTGAATTTTTGCAAGTTGACTTACTTTAGCCTTACAATGTCTTTTGCAAATTGAGTTCAACTTTGCAAGATTTAATTGTTGTACAAAATTGATTTAATTTCGCAAGAATAGGTTATTTTGCAAGATTCATTTATTTTGCCAAGTCAGTTTATTTTCGCAAAATTTATTTATTTTGAAAGAGTTATTTATTTTGCAAAGCTGATTTATTAGCCGGATTTAATTTTATTCTAGTCAGTTTAGTATTATTTTTCTGTTATAAGTCCTAGTCTGCACGAAAACCCATCTTGCCAAGTAGTACGAGTTCTCTCCTTTTACATTCAAGACTTTTACTCACAGACCTTGATCATCGACCCTATTTAGGAATAACTTAATTCAAGTTTTAGCCAAGTTATGAGCAATTTCTTTAAGCTGCTAAAATAGGTTCTATTCTTATACTTTTATAGGAAACACCAGCGAGGAATCTCCTAGTTTTTCTTGAATAGTAGCAGTTGCCAGAGACACCACTTATCTGAAGTGGGGGTAAATTCTTACAAATTACATAATGTGAACAATGTGCGCTCTTATGTGCAATTATTGTATATATCTGATTATAACCTGAAAGTTTGAACGTGTTGTGCAAAGTGAAAGGTGTTATATTTTCTGAGTGGTGATGTGTAGTGTAAGTTATGGGGAAATTCCTGTTTTCCCATTTATGTGATCAAGTGCTATAAAGTGCAATAATTGGCTGATGTGAGTTGAACATGATTGATTTGTAAACGTGGCAATATGTGCCTGTTACGTGACTTGAGTGATTGTGCAATGTGGGTGAGATGAGAGGGAGTGTTATGGAGTGATTGTGCAATGTGGGTGAGATGAGAGGGAGTGTTATGGAGTGACAGGAGTGAAAGAGTGTTATGGAGTGACAAGAGTGAAAGAGTGATATGTGAGGTGAAAGAGTGAAAGAGTGATAGTGAGGTGAAAGAGTAAAAGAGTGATATGTGAGGTGAAAGAGTGATATGCGAGGTGAGAGAGTGATATGCGAGGTGAAAGAGTGAAGGAGTGTTATGGGAGTGAAAGAGTGAAGGAGTGTTATGGTGGCATAGATCCACACTAACTCTATGGTGGCACAGATCCACACTAACCCCAAGGTGGCTAAAAGCCATGTAAAAATGTTTTCACGGCGGCTCAGAACCGTATTTTCAAAAAGGCGGCCTTAAAACCGCATTTATGTGCTGTGGAGTGTTATGGTTACGTGTTTCCAGTGTTTTAAATGTTCACCATCCCACCCCACTGAGTGATTTTATGCACTCACCCCTTTATATTAAAAATGTTTTCAGCTTAAGGAATTCTGGAGCAGGGTGTGCAAGTGGTGGATGCCGGTAGCCGATACTCTAAGAATTGTGAAAGAGGTGTCGTATTATTTTGTTGTAAAGAAAACGATCTTGAAGCATTTTGGAAAATCTAGTTGCAAGGTTGTACAGTTTAGCTGTATAATTATAAAGAAAATATATTTGTCTTCCGCTGTGTATGATACACGTTTTATAAAACAGGGAATGTTCGAACGGACTTACCGTTCTTTAAAGAATTTTAAATTACCTTGAAAAGACATGTTTTATCAAGTAGCTGGACGCCCAAAAGGAAAATTTATTTAAACTCTGATATTCTATTGTAGTCTACACGAACGGGGCGTTACAGGTTCGGCTTTCGGTATATGTCCGAACTAATTACACCCGAACACCATAAGTTACGGAGTTTCTTTTTATATGGTATGTAAATGGATGGGAGTCGAACCCACATCCGAGCGATTTCGAACTTGTTTTGTTCTAAAAAATACAAACCATTTTCATTTTTATCTAAGCCCTCGTAGTGGCGAGAGACGAGCTTCATTTTTTTATCTCCTGGGGACTACAAAGTTAGTTCCTGGGAAAAATATTATTTCTTCATTCGTGAGCCAGCGAACCAACCATTCTGTTCACTCCATTGGGCTCAAACTTCTATTCAAACAGATCCTCCTGCCCGAACTAATTTCCAGATTGCCCTTCTAAACACAATATTTGACAAGGGATGGTTCGATATAGTAAAGTTGAGCTCCTGTGAGTCATTGCTGTCGTTCTGGGGGTTCTATCCGAACAGCCAAGTTCCTTCCAGATTCAATTTAGGTCACTCTTTAATTCTTGTAACTTCTCATGTTAATTCGAACTCTTTTGTTGAACTGTGACTTATTCAGGTTATTCATTTTTTGCAGACAGAACAATGAACCAGTTCTTCAGCTTCATAGATGAGGTCTCCGATGAAGAGAGGACTCCTTACTCACCCTCCCAGCATGGAGTGGACACCGACTTAGCTGCAACCTATAGGCAGACAAAGGAGAGTCGTCTTGCCGAGCTATCCGACAAGACACCTGGCTCAACTGTGAACATAATCCAAGAGGAAAGAAATGTTCTTCCTGAGAGTTCCGAGCCTGTCTTGTCCGCCTCTCCAACTGCTACTATTCCATCTCCCTCGGATAACCAACCTAGTTCGTTCCCAGTTACGATTCCCGTCTCTGAATCGATCAACTTGACGGAGGAGGTCAGTGAAAATCCAGCAGCGACAACTCCTACGACAAAGAAAATGGGGTCTTCCAGCTCGTAGAGAACTGCGTGCAAAAAACAAAAGACTGCTGAAGAGCCCATGGTTAGCTCGGAAGCTACTAGAGAGGTGGTGGTTCGGAGTGAAAAAGCCGTAGAGGGGGAATAAGATACTGAGGAGAACGAACTGAGGATGAACCTCACTCGTCTGGCGAACGCGAAGAAATTCTTTGAAGGTTTTGCTAAGAAGGCCCTTCGCCGGCGAACTCAAGTGCAGAAACATTATCACCGGTTGTAGGAGGTGATGGATGAAAAGAAAACTCTGGAGAGCGATCTAACGATTCATGCCGGCAAAGCTAAAACTTTATCTACACAACTAGAACAATGCGATGTCGAGTTAGCTATGGCTCGATCAGAGGTATCCAAGAAAGAAGAGCTACTGTTGGTGAAGAAGAAGTTCGTCATGGAAAAACAGACAACTTTTCTTGCAATAGAGGCGGAGAATCGGAAGCTGCGAGAGGAGCATGCGGACTCAGTTCGGTGAGGACATGAGAATAGAGGGCTTCCAAGCTGGAATAACTGAAGGTTTTCACCAATTTGCTCAGAGTTCAGAGATGGAAATGATAGCTGAGGTCTATCGTGAAAGGATTTTTAATCAAATCTGGAACTCAGTTATCTTCCTCTCCAAAGCTGCTCCCATGGCCGAAGCATACTTCCAAAAAGGGGTTCGATTATGCCAAGAGGAGGTGACGGAAACTGTGCGGCAATATCAATAGGAGATCGGCCAAGTGTTGCCGAAATCAAAATTTCAATTCCGTCTCTCCCCACTGGGCAAAAAGTTAAGGCAATCCTTCCCTACTCCTCCCGGCTGGCAAGGAGATCCGAGCGAGGCCGTTGATGCAGAATGGTGGACATGATATTTGGAGCAGGCTATCTCGGAAGTTCTTCCCAAGCCTCCAAGTACCAACTCGAATCCTCCTCAGTTCGAAGAGACAACTTCAAATTTGGTTGCGGATCTGCCTGAGGAAATGTTCAACCCTATGCCGCCAATCTCATCCGCTGATCCTCATTCTCATCCAATTCCCTCCGAAGAACCATCTGATCGCACCTAGTGAACTTTTGTTGTGCCCTTTTTTTTCTTTTTTGAGAAGACACTATACCTTCTCTTTAGTTGTAATTATTCTTTTGGAATTTTGAATGTTATCAGAGTCTTCAATCTGACAATTATCACAAGTAATTCATAATCGATCTGTTCTTAACATAAGAGTTCGCATTCATGATCCGCAAAACTTAAAAATGATGTATGTTTCAATCATCACAAGTAATTAATCTGCATAAGTGTATCTAAAATGATATTCCTTCAAAGAAAGTGAATAACTTGTATTCGATCAAAGCTCCTCAAGAAAGCAAGTTCAACTATAGTTCACTTAATCCGAACATTTCGAGGGAATGCTTCAGTTCGCTTAATCAGGACATTCCTAAGGAACGTTTCAATTCGCTTAATCAGGACATTCCGAGGGAATATTTCAATTCGCTTAATCAGGATATTTCGAGGGAATGTTTCAATTCGCTTAATCAAGACATTCCGAGGGAATGTTTCAATTCGAGAAATGTGGCACTTCAAGTATAGAATTTCTTCAGATGACTCACATGCCATGGTCTTAGCAACATCTTTCCATTTTTATCTACCAGCTCGTAAGACCCTCCTAAAAGAATTTTTGAGACCACATACGGCCCCTCCCAAGTAGCCTCCAACTTCCAAAATTCGACTAAGGCATCTGACTGCCTTAACACCATATCTCCCACTTAGAACTCATTTTTTCTAACTTTCTTGTGAAATGTTGCTTGAATGTGTCTCTTGTAGAATTCATGACGAACTCTAGCCTCGTCCCTCAGTTTATCTAGAAACATCAAGTCCATCTTGACCAATTCTTCATTCTCCTGAGGTTCGAAATTGGTAATCCTCAAAGCTTCTCCTTGGATCTCTGATGGGACTACTGCTTCCATGCCAAACGTCAAACTAAATGGATTTTCCCCCGTTGTTGATCTTGATGTTGTTCGATAAGCCCACAATAATGATCGAAGTTCATCCACCCAGTTAGATTTTTCAGATTTGAGTCGTTTCTTAAGTCCATCTACTATGATTCGATTCACCACCTCTACTTGTCCGTTTGCCTGGGGATGAGCAACAACTGTGAAAACCTGCAAAATTTTCATCTCTTTACACCATTCGGTAATCTTCTTTTCCCGGAATTGAGCTTCATTATCCGACACTAAAATCCTCGGCAAGCCAAACCTATAACAAATATTCTTCCAGACAAAATGGATCACATCAGCTTCGGTGATCTTGGCTAACGGCTCAATTTCGACCCATTTAGTGAAATAGTCCACTGCTACTACCAGGAATTGTTTACTACCTCTAGTTTTAACAAATTGACTAACTATGTTAATCCCCAATGTTTGGTCCCAAGTGGTGTCCGAGGTTCGGGGGGTGAATGAACCTTGGTCGATTTTGAAAATCTGTTAAAAACTTAACTGTTCTGTAAGTTACTTGAACTTACAACTCCAGTCAGTTACTGCTTACAGCACTAGGATGCAGTGCTGCACGTTGTAACTTTAGAGTTTTATGCGCAGCGGAAAATACGATTTTGTGACACAAGGCTGGTTTCCTCAAATATGCTCTTTTGCAAAACGTTTTATGCTTATGATAGAGATAGATATGAAATGTAAAGCGCAGATAAGAAAGTGATAAAACACTTATGGCTTATAGTGGTTCGAAGGTGGTGTAAGCCTTTTACGTCCACTCTCTGCTACCTCGAGCAGGAACTTCGTTAAGCAAGATTGATTTACAGGACCCTCCTAACAATCTATCAACTTACAAAGTTAACCACCTACTAGAGTCCAGTGTTCACACAGCTCCTGCGAACTCTAAAGGCAAACCCACACAGGGTTCGCACTCCCACACAGGGAAGTTGTCTAACACTTAGACAACTATACAAACAACAAAATTTCTCCTATCAACTGTTCGACACCTAAACAACCTAACCACACAGGATAGAGGTTAAAAGAAAAACAAATCTTCAACTGGTGAGAAGCAGTCTTGATCTTGGGTAGCTCCATTGTTGTTGTAGACTGCTTCTAGAAGGTTGAGTGGCTGAACATGTGCAAGCTTAAAAGCTTTGGATGATATGTGAGTTTCTTCTCGACTTTGTTCAGCAATTTCCTCAATCAGTCACTCCTTCTATTTATACATCTTGAGAGTATATCCGTTGGGAAAAGTATCCATTGAAGGAAGACACTTCCCATTTTGAATGTAAACTACGATCTCTCAAGAATTAAAGTGTACTTGATCAACGGCATGGCTTGCATTAAATGCGACTAGATTTTCCTTTTTTGGGGCATTTAATGTGATGGTTGCGTCTCGCAGCTTTCTGCGGTGCGTCAGTCCACGTGGCGTCTTGTCATTGGCTCCGTGTCTGCCACTTGATCTTCTCTGGAACGGCTCTATTTGTTCTTGCTTGGATCTTCGTTCCTCGTACTGCATTTATCCTTTTCTGGATTGCAGAATACTTCTTCAGCTGTCTTGCTTGAGTGGAAAGCTTAGCGCTGTATCCTAAGTCTGCTTGCAGCTGTATGTTCTTTGCAGCGCTGCTGTAACTTAGACCTTCTTGCAGTAGCTTCGTACACTTCTGTTGTATCTTTACTTACAGCATACTCAACTTCCTCAGTAACATTTGCTGTTATAACCTAGATAGGTTCTTTTGAGCTTGCAGCAGCAGCAGCCTCAACCTCCTCATGAGGTGTCTCTAGCTGCTTAGTGGTTACCTCAACTTTCTCAGCTTCTCCTCTAGCATTCTCTAAGGGTACTGTCCCACCAGCCGCCCCTTCAGAGGTCTTCTAATCTTCAGATAGTGTTGTCTGAACAACAGTCTCACCTGAGGTCTTCAGTAAGGACCCCGTCTCTTCGGCCAGTCCTGTAACCTAGACAGTCTCTGCAAGAATGGATTCTTGCAACTACTGTTGGTTTCTTGCAGCAGTTACTTGCTTACTGAGTTCTTCTTTCAGAACATCTTTTGCTACTGTAACCTGACGTCTTCTCCCTTCAGTATCATTTCTCCCTTTAAGGATACTTCTTCTAGCTTGTTGTTCCCTACAACATGCTGATACTTAGAAGTATACTACTTCTTCTAAGGTTGGTTTTCCTTGGCCTTTGGAAAACCACTACATGATTTTTTTCTTTTAGAAATGATAAGCTTGTGATCATGTAATGTGGAAACTAGGTATCAATACCTTAAGCAAACTGTTCTTATCTTGCTGTGTTGTTGTATTTTGTCTTATCAAGATAACTATTGAAATATCCCAACACCCCATCTGGTAAAGGGACAAGGCGAGCAGACAGTTAACATATCAGTAGCTGGTGTATGAATCCTACACCCGTGCTTCTGACAAGACTCACACTTTCTCACTATTTTCTCAGCATCACTCTTCATTGTGGGCCAATAGAAACCAGCTCGCACTACCTTCCGAGCTAAAGCTCTTGTCCCTGCGTGTTCAGTGCATCCTCCCTCATGAGCTTCTCTTAGAACCTTAATCCCTTCCTCTTGAGATAGACACCTTGCATCTGTGGGCAGAAAGGTTTTTCTATATAAAAATCCATCAAGAATATAATAGAATCGAACTCACCTTTCCAACATTTCCACCTCCTTTGTGGTCCCTTCTTTTTTGCCTTTTTATTACTCCGATTCAACACCTTTCTGCTCTTGATGAAAACTCAAAACCTTTGACTTGAATACCTGTAAAACAAACATCGGGAGGAGTTCCCGACGATGGGACTCCGACGCTCAAGTCAGTAAAGTCGCTAAGCAATCTTTCAGGGAAAGTGTATATGTGTGTTCTTTGTAATATGATTGTGCTTAAAAAATGAAAGAATAAGTATTATAAGTTTATATACTCCATGTTGTACGTGGCAGTTGGAATCATCCGATAAATATGGGAAGTGGGCGACTAATTCGCGAGAATGACGGTCATTTGAATTCAAACATGTTCGCATTATTTCATCCGGTAAACAGTTCGTCATCATGTCTTAAAACTAAATCAGTTCGTAAATACTGTTATAAAACAGTTCGCTTCTTTAAGTTGTTCCCGTGGGTTGACTTTGACTTTTGTCCGATTTAAAGGAAAAACCCGGTTCACTTCAGTTATTGATATATATAAGGAAAATATATTAATATTTTATTAAATTAATATATATATATATATATATGTATTATGATTATTCTTATTTAAATTTTTCTTTAAAAAAATTCAAATTCGAGTCGTAATTTTCTAATTCAAATATCGAATTGATTTAAGAATATTTCATTTTTGGGATTTTATCGATCCAAATCCCGAAAGATAAGTCAACTATCAATGTGGGGTATGAAAGATAAATCTTATCAATCCAAGACCTAAAAGATTGGAAACTATCAACTTAAGATTACAAAATGAAACGTCGTTAAGATTTCTCTGTTAAATGTTATCTGATTCTTTTCTCTAGCTGATATGGCTGGCAAATCATGATGATGTGTCAATTGAAAAATTAAAATTGTGTAAAACTTTAAATTGTTATTTTATTAATTATGATACTTGATAAAATATCCATTTGAATACAATTTTTTATATACTTTCAATATATACTACATTTTAATTAATATTAGATACATTATAGTAATAAAATGCGAAATAATATCCGCACTATCAATATATTACACTTGCAAGAATATAATTATTATCATGAAGATATTTGTTCGATATATATTATTAATCAAAAATCAATAGACAAAACATCAATATTATATTGGATAAGATACTGCAAAATATCGATATTGATTGTGTATTATCAATGTATATTATTGGGCAAAAATGAATATCGTAAAAAGTGTAAAGATATCAATATTATCATGCAAATATTTGTTCGATATATATTATTGAAAAAAAATCAATATTTATATTATATTAGATACAATATCGCATAATACCGATATGGATTGCCATTATTGGACAAAAATCAATTATCCGAAAATGTCCATATTATATTAGAAACAATATAGCAAAGACAAAGTCTTGGGTGAGACCGTCTCACGGATCTCATTCCGTGAGACGGGTCGGGTCGGGTTGAATATAAAAATTATGTAATACTTTTATATATATGAGGTAATACTTTTATGTGTATTATGTAATACTTTTTCAAAATATCACCATGTAATACTTTTATGTGTATCATGTAATACTTTTTGAAAGTATCACATTATATACATAAAAGTATTACATTATGAAGTATCACATGATATACATAAAAGTATTACATGATACACTTAAAAGTATTACATTACGAAGTATCACATGATATACATAAAAATATTACATGGTACACTTAAAAGTATTACATTATGAAGTATCACATGATACACATAAAAGTATTACATTATGAAGTATCACATAATATACATAAAAGTATTACATTATGAAGTATCACATGATACACATAAAAGTATTACATTATGAAATATCACATGGTATACATAAAAGTATTACATGGTACACTTAAAAGTATTACATTATGAAGTATCACAATATACATAAAAGTATTACATGATACACTTAAAAGTATTACATTACGAAGTATCACATGATATACATAAAAGTATTACATGGTACACTTAAAAGTATTACATTATGAAGTATCACATGATACATATAAAAGTATTACATTATGAAGTATCACATGATATACATAAAAGTATTACATGATACACTTAAAAGTATTACATTATGAGAATAAAATATGATGTGGTACTTTTATGTATATCATGTAATACTTTTTGAAAATATCACTATGTAATACTTTTATGTATATCATGTAATACTTTTCTATATATCATGTAATACTTTTTGAAAATATCACCATGTAATACTTTTATGTATATCATATAATACTTTTTGAAAATATCACATAATAACTATAAAAGTATCATGTAATACTTTCATGTATATGATGTAATACTTTTATGTGTATTATGTAATACTTTTAAGTCAACGGTGTTGACCGACCATTGACCGACGTTGACCGTGGACCATTGACCGTTGACCATTGACCGTTGACCGTTGACTTTTTGACTTTGACCGGGTCGGGTTGACCCGTCTTACGGAATGGGATCCGTGAGACGGTCTCACACAAGACCTACTCTATAGCAAAATATTGATATTGATTGGATTATCCATAAATATTATTGTACAAAGATTTAGTTTTTTTGTAATATAATAATATAAATAATAAAAATGTGTATAAACATAAAAAAAACTCATCTGCATAATTTGATATCCACATCAGCGTGATTTGACAGAGCCACATCAGTTAAGGAAAGAGAATGAGACAACGTCTAACAGAAAATTTTCAACGACTTTTCATTTTGAAATCTTAAATTGATAATTTTCAATCTTTCGCATTAATAAGATTTATCATTCATACGTCGTATTGGTAGTTAACTTATCTTTGGAGACTTTTACAACCCACATGCTCATGCGTCAACCTACATGCGCCGGCATCCACCCACATACCCAACCCTTTCACCCCAAAATACCCTATATTTTGAATTTTAATGTAATGTTCTTTTTGGTCATTTATAGGATTTTACTTCTTCTTCTTTATTATTTTATTTTTTATTTTTTTGCATACAACGTATTAGTTGCTTATTGAAATATATTTTACTTGCACGCTCAAAATATATTAACTATTTTATCGAAATAACTATTTTATCAAAATATATCACTTGTATATCAAAATGTATTAATTGTTTTACCCAAAAATATTATGTTTATACCAAAATATATTACATATAAAGCTAAAAATGTTTCATTATATCATAGGGTATTGGTAGAAAAACAAAAATCATAAAAATTCAGGATTTCATCCATACTTTCTTCGATATTAAGTCGAACATTTTCTATAAATGATCAATGCATTTTTTTCTTGTATAAATATTTGATCTTTTATTCTAAAAATTGTTTGAAAGGATGAGGATAATGATAAATAGTGCTAGAAGAAAAAGAAGAAGTAGTGTATAATCTTTTATCTTTCATATATATTAAAAGAATAATCAAAAGGGACACGTGTCGCCCTCTGGTTAATTACTTAATTCAATTAATATTTTTCATTTATTCTAATTAAATTAACAATTTAAAGAGAGGGACATGTGTCGCCCTCGGGTTAATTCACTTAATTCAATTAATATTTTTCATTTATTCTAATTAAATTAACAACTCTGGTTATATATAAATATATTACTAACAATTATACTTACCTTGACTGAGTTTTAGTGGGAATTCCAATTATAGTTTTCTTTCAAGAAATTATATCAATTGTTTGTTATAATATTATAGATAAGTGTATTACTAACTATAATGTTATAATAATTTAATAAAAGTTCATAAATATAAGTATTATATACTTGAAAATTTAATTGAAATTATTATAAGACTACGAAAAAATAGAGTTAAACATATACTTATAAAATTTATTTAGAAATAATAATTTTCAATTTTTTTAATTAGTATTGAAAATATCTGTGTGATACACGAGTCTTTACACTAGTTGAACATAAAGAAGCCATGAGTAGAAAAAAAATAACATATGGGGCAGATGGGGTGGAACCAATGGGTTCACAAATTTTGGATCCGTGTAACTGATGTATAGAAGTATAACTTGAAGTGAAAAACTATTACTGATATATATAAAAATAAGATAAATTTCATAACAAGATCCAATTTATAGATTAGTTTTCAATTCTAAACCCAATTTTTAAAGTTTTTGAATAAGGGGCTCAATTTAATTTTTTTTTCTCAATTTAAGACACAATTTTATTTTTCTTTTCTTTTCTTTTATTTATATTCATAGATTTATTAATATTCAATATGTATTTATATTTAAGATAAAATATAACAAGTTAGTGCAATTTTAAAACGATTTTCATTTGACTTGAATTAATATTTATATATATATATGTATATAATTAATGCAATTCATAAAATTAAGATTCTTTTTATTTTATTAAGTTTATGAATAAAAGTACAGAAACCTAATTTTAATATTAATCAATTTAATATGAATTATATTTTATGAATTGAATTAATTATATTTTTCTTTCTTTCTTTCTATATGTTTTTATATAAATTAATATTGGTCAGATGAAGATCATTCCAAATTATACTAACTTGTCTTAATTTATCTAAAATATAAATATATATTAAAATATAAATAAATTTATAAATATAATTAAAAAGAAATTTTTTAAACTAAACTTGAGTTTTTGCTTTCCAAATGGCCAACCAAATCGTTATTTGTA
Source organism: Scutellaria galericulata (assembly GCA_946896805.1). Taxonomy (NCBI): domain Eukaryota; kingdom Viridiplantae; phylum Streptophyta; class Magnoliopsida; order Lamiales; family Lamiaceae; genus Scutellaria; species Scutellaria galericulata. The sequence continues at coordinate 12,822,873 of OX335792.1, forward strand.
ATTGTGTCCCTCATTTTTATGTATTTGATTTAACCTTTTATTTTATTCAGTTAACTACATTAAAAATATCCAGTTAGTTCGTAAAACCATGGGTAGAAAGTAGCTAAGATTCATCCAATTAATAAGAGCACTCAAAATTAATAGTTTTGGTGTTTGGCAATCAATGGATCAATTTGATGCGGATCAATAACAATAAATTTCCACTTGCTTGAAGGAAAATGACTAATATATCTTTCTTAATGTTGTTACGTTATTGAAAAGTAATTCTATATTCTTAAACTAGTATAAGTCCCGTGTAATGCACGGGTATGTAAATTTCACTATTTAAATATTTTAATATGAAAATGTTGAATACGAAAAATAATAAAATTTTTGGAAGAATTTCAGTCTGATTTATTACTTGTGTGACTCACGATCATAAAATCTAAATATTTCAAGTTTGATGTGAAAATGTTAATTTACAAAAGAAAAAAAATTAAGTTCTCATAATATTTTAATCTCATTTGGTATACCCGTGTCCGTGTGATGTATGGACAAATAAATTTGAAGTGTTGGTAATTTTTTTATGTGAAAATGTTGTTCATGAAAAATAATATAGTTCTTCAAAATTATTTCAATTTAATCTACTAATCATATAATTTACGAATTTAATTTTTTTAATTTTCATCATATGTTGCCGTCACCATTGGCCTGAAACAAACTTATGTAAATTTATATTCAATAACTTATTCATAATGAGTATAAAATGGAGATATTATTGTGTATTATAATCAAGTCTTGATAATATTTCAATCTCATTTGGTATTCGTGTGATGTAGTGAATAAATTTCATGTGTTAATAATTTTTTGATATAAAAATGATGATCATGAAAAATTATATAGTTCTTCAAATTGATTTCAATTTAATCTAATATTCATATAATTCATCTAAATATTTATTATTTTCATCATATGTTATTTGACTATTTGACTAATTGTTTTTGTCACAATTGGCCAGGAAAATAATTGTGCAAATATATGTTCAATAACTTATTCATAATGAGCTTAAAATATTGATATTATTGTATATTACTCCAAAATAAATTTTCTAAATTTAACATACCATTAAATAATTTGTATAATTTTTGTTTTCCAGATGCCTTAAAATCAAAATTTATCTATTAGAAAAATCATATTGAATGGTAAACATTTCAAAATCTAATAAATCTAAAACCATGAAACTATATTACAACAAAAACTAAAGATATTTTATCATTGTTTTATAAACTTCATGCTACCATGATAATGAAATTTCAGATTTGTATTTAGTTTTTAATCAAGGAAGAAACTAGGAGTGTGCACGGTTCGGTTCAATTCGAAGATTTGAAAATCTCCGGAATCGAACCAAACTTCGGAGAATTGTAAAAATAATTCTCTAAACTTGAATCAAAATAAAAAATCTCCAGAACCAAACCAAATCAAATTTCGGTTCGGTTCAATTCAGAGATTCGGTTCTAATGGTCCGGATCAATTCGGGGCGGAGATTCGGATATTTCAAGATTTAAAAAAAAAATTAAAATCAAAGAGAAAAAAAATAAAAGAGAATTTTATTAGATGAAATGCACCCAATTAAAAAATAAATGACTAAAAACAAAATTTTCTCACATTCAAAGTTCAATTAACAACTAAAAATCAAACAATTTACTTCAAAAGTTACAAAATTTCATAATTTAAAATAAGTTTAAGATCAAACAAAATGACTTCTTAATATTAGAAATTCAACAATTTCTTCTAGTGCATAGCAATCAACAATCTAAAACGGCTATTGGAAACATCAAATAAATTATTTGCTAATAATTTATTTGATGTTAGCCTACAATCTCTCTCTCTGAATTATAAAAATAATTTATTTGATGTTTGACGAAAACTTATCATTTATTTATATTAGTAATTTGTTACTTATCACTCTAATATAAAAATATATATGATTTCTTGATAAATGTCATTAAAATATAGTTTATTATTATTATTATTATTAAAATTTTAAAAATTGAAGTTAGATGTAGCCTTATTAATTATCAACGTAATTAAATATGTATTATATAACTATATGAATATATAAAAAAACTAAATGATAATATATATATAAATATTTATATATAATTTTTGAAATTCGGTTCTTTGGTTCACTCCAATTCGGCTTGATTCGGTTCCAGTTCGGTTCGGCTCTTGGTTCAAATAATTGAAAAATCTCCAGAACCGTACCAAAAAAAATTCGGTTCAATTCAGTTCGAAGAAAGTCAAAAAGTCATTGGTATTTTCGATTGGGAACTTTTTTGGTTTGGGTTTCGGTTCGATTTCGATAATCTTCAGGACCCATGCACAGCCCAAGAAGAAACATTATTTATTCTTACAACAAAAAAATGATAAATTTTTTCGCTAAATTTTTCGTGGATATATAAAATGATTTAGACTAAGGTAAAAATTATTATTCACAACTTTTCATGACATGATATTGTTATACATACAAAAATCATACGAACTTTATTACATATCAAATATGATCATATATTTTTTTCCTTAATTTTCGCATATATACAAAATGATTTTCATACCATGAATATACATAAATTATAAAAAAACTAAATATTTACTATTTATAAATTTATAAATAATAAATATTTGTATTTTTACTTTAAAAGTAGAAATGAGATTTGTTGGTTTTTATATAAATGACAATAATATTTCATAATAAAAAACTCAAAATATTTAAAATATATATGTAAAAAATTCTTCATCTATGTTTATCACTCTTATAAATAGTATCAACTATCTATTCTTCAAGATTAATAATAAAGATATATTTATATAATTCAGCATTATGAAATAGAAAATATTTTTTATTAATTTTTATAAATATAAATGGTATATTTTTTATATCATTTCTTATAAATGATATTTTTTATACTTAGTTTGTAGATTTTAATAGAAAGTATACGAATTCATAAATTTTATACTTCCTAAATGTTATTGTGTGCAACAATATATCATATGTATATTGTTTTATTATATTCAAGATATATTGCAAATCTTTATAATTTTTAATAAGAATTAATATATCATAATAAAATAAAATTATGTGAACACTATGTAATATTATTAACATTGTTACATAAAAGATATATAAAATTGGAGTATTGTATACGACATACTTGTCAAATAAAATTGTGTGATTTTTATTATAGTTTTACAATACATATTTTGAATAAAATAAATAGAAATAGTTAATTTACGTTGTGTTATATATGTTGATTAGCTTGATTAATAACTCACTTCTTGGTCTTCGACCCCCTCAGTCACTACGAACACTCCCGATCAATGCAATATTATATATTTATTGAGGTGGTATATGTGCATGTGAGGTACAACATTAGAGATAAAAAAAATTACTTTGATGATCTATAATTCTTGAAATCCGATCATATGTTATTTTAATCTATTCAACAAACATATCTTTAATCTTGATCATATCAATAATTAAAAAGTTATTAGATGAGATCATATTAACATTCATATACCATATATAGATAATAATTTTTAAAATTTTGTCAATATCATAAATGATATTATTACCATATATAAAAGTCATGTTTAATACAATAATATTAATAATTTATAAATTATGAAATAATATGTATTTCTATTTTTGGGAGGTGGAAATGGGTGGGAAAATTTTAACATTTCTATTTTTAGGGGTAATTGTTAATATATATATATATATATATATATATATATATATATATTACATTTGTCTTTTCACAATTTTTTGAAATCTCATTTTCCAAGAAATGTAAGAACTGACATTTTAAGAAAATTAAATATCAGCACAAACATTCATATTTCATTACACTAAAATAATTAATAAATATTAGAAAAAAATAAATATTTACTAAAATTTTGATCAGAAATATAAAATAAAGTAAAAATGACTTTTATGAAGTTAGGACCCGAAATAAGTACATTACCCAATTGAGACTTAAAAGATAAAAAAACTATCAGTTTTAAGACATAAAAACTAAAACCATCAATTAAAACTTCAATGAGATGTTATATAAAATGGAGTTCATATGAATTACAAAAGCAAGTCAATCCATCCAACACAGTCTATGTCGGTTTCATATGAGATTATATAAAGTTCCGTCACACGTAAAGCCTTATGTAAGACGGAACAACTAAATATTCATTCGTCATTTCTCTGTAACACTAAGTTTGTATTTGGATAGAGTGACTAAGTTAGAGTGGATATGAAATCCATCCAAAATTCTCAAATATTAGTTCAAAATGAAAAATGAAAGTAATGTATTTCAAATTCACATCTATCCTATAGGTGCTCACGGTTCCGGAACCGTCGGTTCCCGGTTCTGAACCGGCGGTTCGGTGAACCGCGGATGGTGGAACCAGACCGAACCGTGGGGTGTTCAGTTTCGGTTCTGGTTCCGAACCCCCGGTTAAACTGGAACTGATGGTTCGGTTTTCGGTGTTTTCTTTTTTTTATTTTTTTATTTTGGCATGAAATGTGTAATATTTCATAATTTTAGTTTTTAAATTTTTATATAAAGTTTTGAAGACTTTTAACAAAGAAAAATAAGAGAAAATTAATAAAATACAATCAATTAAAAAGTTACAATAAAACATTAGAAATTTAGAAATATAAGTACCATATATGTTCAAAATCATATATTACAACTCAATATATTACAATCATGATTAGTTGAATCATACTACAATATTGAATACTTGAATTTAAAATATTACAACTTTTCATCTTTGTATAAAATAAATTGAAGAAGAGGAAAAAAAATTGAAAGAGCTTGAGTTTCATTCTAAGTTTAGAAGTGTAACTTCCAAACTTAGAATGAAATTGCCTATATATCCTTTTCAAAATGAAGAAATCAAAGCTCACGCAGTTCTCTAACTCACCAAAACTACCTTTATTCATTGGTTCCGGCGGAGGAGGACGTATTTGAATCATATCCATAGAGGTCATCTCCATCGGAGTCTAAGTTCGAGAGATCGAGATCTTGTTGACGGTTGCTTGCTCTCACCCAATCTTCAAGGAGAGTAATGTTTTACACACTCTCTTTCGTCAACTTCGATCTTCTTGGATTCAACATGTGTCCTTCTTTGGAGAAAACATATTCGACCGCAATGGTTGAGGCGGGACTTGCAAAAACTTCTTTACCAATAGTGGTTAATATAGGATAAGTGGTGGTCCTTCTTGACCACCACTTCAATAAATCCATATGATTTTCAAATACGGTTTGTTCAAATGTGGCACCTAAATAATTATCTAATTCTTGGCAAGGGTTACTACCTCTAGGTCGTTTTTGTGTTCGAACATCATAAAAATTGTAAAATTTACTAAGTGTTTGAGCCGGTTGAAAACTAGATGATTATGTCGAATATTGACTACTTCCTCCTACATTTTGATCATTTATCTCATTACTATAATCACCTAACAATTGTTTATTGTTGGTCCCAAGTGGTTAGAGGTTCAAAGGGGGGTGAATGAACCTCTATTGATTTTGCAAACTCTAAAACTTTCTGTAAGACAGGTTCCTGATTCAAGAGAGAATGCAGCAACCTGACTCAGATCAGTAATCTGGCAGTATGCTTGATCAGGTTCCTGACCTGTTTACACAGTACGCAGCGGAATAAACTTGATAGAGTTCTTTTTTGAAAACAATTTTCTTTTACAAGCATGCTCTTTTTAAAGTCTTTTATGCACGATATTTATGATGTGTACTGCAAGATAAATATGGCAGAGTAAGTGCAATGCAGTAAGTAAATGAAAATAGATAAACACACAAGGTTTATAGTGGTTCGAATGTGGTGTAAGTCTTCTACGTCCACTCTACTCCTCTATAAGGAGGAACTTTGTTAGGTCAGTTCTGTTGGGCCCTCAATATTAGGCCGCCCACGCATGGATCGAGTTCGGACCCGAACTAAGGACCATCTGACCCAATGCACCGAGGAGGACCGGCCCCATCACCTGATAGCCCAGTCCAGTCACCCTGTTCGGCCCGGCCTGACCCCGCTCGAACCGATATGACCGTTCCGCAGCCGTGACCGGTCTTCCAGCCCGGCTCGGTTATTTCGCCGACCTATGTTTCGGACGAATTGGAGGGATGACATAGCCGAGCCGAGCAGAAAATGGCCGTCCAGGAACCCCCTAACCGGCCTGTTGATACTTCAATGAAACCAGCTTCCTAGAACTCAAAATGGAGGGAGAGCTCGAATCAAGTCTTCCTAAACGCCGACGTGAGCAAAAGCCGACCTTCTTTGACCGGCTCGCCCAGAACGACCGACCTTCCGCATCCCATCAGAGGCAAAGCCGACCTGACCTAACCGACCTGATTTTCAGCTCGGATAGCGGTTGATAGAATCTCCATACCTAGGAATATGTCTAAAAATTAGAATATAAAAAGAGCTCGGCTCGGTTTGTAATAGTATGGGACATGGAGCATCTAGCCCTGGCCCTATAGGGACAAGATCCCTTGACTCGGGGAATGCTGTCCAGGTGAAGGGTCTATAAATAAGACCCTTCAAACATTTGGAAAGAGGTCGATTTTTTGAAGGAAAAAAGACAAGTGTTCTACATTTTCTTGAATTTCCTCTCTCATTGGACCTAGCTCTTTTAACTCGGCTAATTAGGTTGGGCTAAAAGAACGATTAATTCGAGTGTTTGACTGAGATTACGAACCAGCCGTAAATCGACGTCAACATTTTGGCGCTAGAAGGAGGGGGACACATTCAGCTCTACTCAGCTATCAATTAATGACAGGAAACGAAAACTCCAAGGGAGGAAGGAGCACGGGTAACGAAAATAGAAACCTAACAGGGGGCACATCAATAGGGGGGACATGACCTACCAAATGGTCATGGAGGGCGGCACCACGACCCTCTCCCCCGAAATGATACAAGCCGCGATCCACCAGCTGACGGAACAGCTCAACCAGGCTCGACGGCGTGGCCAGGCAGAGTTACAGGAAGGGACCCCCCGCGAGGAAGCCGTGAATTGCCGAGCCGACCAGCCCATTCAGAGGGCCTCGGAGAAATCCCGAGCCGAACTCGAAGTCGACGATGAGTCATCCACGGACATATCGGCCGACCTGGACTGGCCGAGCCGGCTAAGGAAGCGCCCGCGGACCGCAGCCCCACAAGGACAAAGGAAAGTGGGAAGCGTCTTCACCAAGCTCGGGTCTGAACAGGCGAAGGAGGCTTCGAGGCTGGCCAAGCGGCTCGACTATCATGATGAGCCAGCCGAGGGAAGTGAATCCACTCGGCAACGAACCAGGAAGGAGGACGAGGCTCGATGCCTGAGAAGAAGGCTCGCCGAACTAGAGGCCCAAGAAAATGAAGGTGAGGACGACAATCAGAATTCCGTTGATGATTGGGCCGGACCGACCCCGTTTTCCAAAAGGATAAGTGATGCCGACCTGCCAACCAAATTTAAAATACCACCGATCGGCACCTACAATGGAGAGACCGACCCCGCATACCATCTAGACAACTACGTGTCCTGGATGCGCCTCCAAAAGGCCGATGAAATGTTCATGTGCCAGGCATTCCCCTTGACATTGGGAGACCTGGCTAAAAGTTGGTTCAGCAATCTGCCGAACTACTCCATTAGCGGATGGAAGGAGTTGTCGGAGCTCTTCCTCACACAATTCATGGGGTCGAAGAAAAGGAGGACGCCGAAGGAAAAATTGTTGAATTTCAAACAAAACAAGGGCGAGTCCCTAAAAGCTTACCTCGAGCGGTTCAACAAGCTAATCCTCGGCATGGAATATGTCCATGATGAGACCAAACTCATGACCGCCATGGCAGGTCTCCGGGTCAATTCAAAGGTGTGGTGGTCAGTTCGGGAATTCAAACCGAAAACCTACCACGAGTTCCTCCGACAGACAGAAATGTATGTGGACGCCGAGGAGGCCATCCAGGAGGAACAAGGGGCAAGGGAACACCCAGAGAGGAGGGAGAAGGAGAAGGAAGGTTCGAGGCGCCAACCAAGCTTCCGGCCGCCCGGCAATTTCAGGCCATACCAGGCGACCGAACCAAGCCGAGACCGGCCCAAGCAGCCCGACTCAGCCGAGCGAGTGAGAACCATCCTAACGGTATCTCCTCGACAGATCCTGGCCGCCATACAGGACCAAAATTTGTTGCCAGAACTGCGCCCTCAGAGGCCATCCCCGAGCTGGACCAACTCCAAAAAATACTGTGAGTACCACCGAGCTTCCGGCCACGGTACTGACGCATGCCGACACTTATTGGCCGAGCTTATGAAGCTTATTGAGAGGGGGCACCTCGACCAATTCGTGAAGAGACCCGCCCCCCCAAGGAGCAAGTAGCTCCGCCAGCACAGCGGTTACCCCCTCCCCCCATCGGAAACCCTCCGATAAGGGAGATCAACACACTGATCAATCACAACTTCGAGGATGATCGGTGATCCAAGCGAGCCCGGCGGCGATACATTCGGGAGGCCAGAAATGCCTACCAAAGGTGCGACCCGCCCAAACGTACCGCGGAGGGGCACGCTATCACTTTCTATAGTATGGAGGCGGAGGGCCTGGTGCATCCCCACGAAGACCCACTGATCGCTGTCCTGGACATCCAGGACATCAGGGTACATAGGGTCCTGGTGGATACGGGAAGCTACGCCAACGTGTTATATCTCAACACGTACAGGAGGATGGGGCTCAGAGAAGCCGACCTCGAGCCCACGTCGGAGGTCGCGGTAGGGTTCGGAGGGCAGACCACAAAGGTACTAGGCAAGTGCCTGCTGAAGGTGGCCTTTGAGATGGAAGGAGAGAAAGTATATACCTTGACGGAATTCAGGGTGGTAGATGCACATTCAACGTACAACGCCATATGGGGCCGACCCCTCCTGGCCAAACTCAAGGCCGTAGTGTCCATTTACCACCAGGCCATCAAATTTCCCGTCGGGGAGAAAATATTTGTCATCGAGGGCAACCAGCTCGCCGCAAGAGAGTGCGAGGCCGGGCTTAGACCGAGGGAGATCAACCAGGTTGGAGAGGCCAGCCAATCCCAAAGCGATGAGCTTGCCCAAAACGACCAGGAACAACCCTTACAGGAATTGGAGACCTTAGACCCACGAGGGGAACACGAGGTCCGGGCCTCGCCGGTGGAGGAGCTCGACCTCATCAGCCCGGATCCGAGTCGTCCGGACGTGACCTTCAACATAGGGCGAACACTTGAGGAACCGATCCGAGCCGAGCTCATCCAATTCCTCGGCTCCAATACTGACGTGTTCGCCTGGACCCACGAGGACATGGAGGGCATCCGACCTGAAGACGCCTGTCATCACCTCCACCTCAGCCCATCCGCGAAACCCGTAGTCCAGAAAAGGAGGCGGCTCAGCCCTGATAGGTACGAGGGCCTGGAGATGGAAGTCCAGAAGCTCCTGGCCAATGGTTTCATCGAGGAGACCCAATACGCGAAATGGGTGGCCAACCCGGTCTTGGTGAAAAAATCGAGTGGGTCGTGGAGAATGTGCATCGACTTCACCGACCTCAACAAAGCATGCCCGAAGGATTGTTTCCCACTCCCCAACATTGACCAGCTCGTGGACACCACGGCCGGCCACGAGCTGATGAGTTTCATGGACGCATACTCAGGATACCATCAAATCCCAATGGCCGAGCAGGATCGGGTGCACACCACCTTCGTGACAGATCGAGCTCAATATTGCTACAAGGCGATGCCATTTGGACTAAAAAACGCCGGAGCCACATACCAGCGGTTGGTTAACAAGATGTTCGCTGCCCAGATCGGTAAAACAATGGAGGTCTATGTGGACGACATGTTGGTCAAATCAAAAAGAAAGGAGGACCACGTTGCCGACCTGGCCGAAATGTTCGGCATCTTGAGAAGGTATCGAATGAAGCTCAACCCGAAGAAGTGCACGTTTGGGGTCGGATCGGGCAAATTCCTCGGGTATATGGTTAGCCAGAGGGGAATTGAGGCCAACCCTGAGAAAATCAAGGCCATCATCGACCTGACACCACCAAGGCGGGTCAAGGACATCCAGTGCCTGACAGGCAAGGTGGCCGCCCTCAATAGATTCATTTCAAAGTCAACCGACAAATGTCGGCCGTTTTTCGATCTCATCAGGAAGGACAAAAAATTTGAATGGACCTCGGAGTGTGGGGCGGCCCTAGAAGAATTGAAAAAGTCCCTTATGACCGCACCTGTCCTCGCCAAGCCCCTCCAGGGAGAGAAGCTACAACTATACCTGGCCGTGTCCAGCTATGCGATAAGCGCCGTCCTGACACGAACGGAGAGGAGCTCCCAACAGCCCATATACTATGTTAGCCATTCCCTCCACGATGCAGAGTTGAGATACCCGCCAATGGAGAAGTTGGCTTATGCTCTGGTCACCTCGGCCAGGAAGCTCCGACCGTACTTCTTGGCCCATCGGATTGAGGTCTTGACCAATTTCCCATTGAGACAGGTCCTAGGCCGACCTGACGCTTCAGGAAGGCTTCTCAAGTGGGCAGTGGAGCTAGGGCAGTACGACGTGCAATACTCCCCCAGGACGGCCATAAAAGGGCAAGCATTGGCCGATTTCATCGTTGAGTTCACCCCCACTACGCCCATCCAGGAGGAAAGCCAGGAAAAGCCATGGAAAATGTACGTGGACGGCTCGTCCACCGTCACCGCAGCCGGGGCCGGAATCGTCCTCATCAGCCCGTCAGGCAAGCATTTCTGCTCGGCCCTCCGATTCAAATTCAAAGCCACCAATAACGAGGCCGAATATGAAGCCCTGCTGGCCGGACTCAAGATGGCCAAGCAGTTCGGCGTCGATGACCTCGAGATTTTCAGTGATTCCCTACTGATGGTCAACCAAATTTCGGGCGAGTACGAGGCCCGGGACGAAAGAATGGCCGCATATCTCCAGGCCGTGGAAGTCACCCTGGCCGGCTTCCGAAGCACCCGGGCCGAACAGGTTCCTAGGATACAAAACGCCCAGGCCGACGCGCTCGCCAAACTATCCACAAGCGAGGGTGCCCAGGATATCGGGTCGGTTAATGTTGGCCTTATGGAAAGCTCGGCCCTGGAGAGCCAAACAATATGCACGATCGACCTGGAGGACACATGGATGAGCCCGATCATCAAATACTTGCAAGAAGATACAAGGCCAGATGACCCAGTGGAGGCTCGGAGATTGAGAATCAGGGCGGCCAGGTACACGTTGAAGGACGGCATTCTATACAAAAGAGGTTTTTCCTTACCTTTGCTGAGATGCCTGAGCGAACGAGAGGCCGAATATGCACTAAGGGAGGTTCACGAGGGAATTTGCGGAAATCATACAGGAGGACAGGCCCTGGCCTTCAAGATAATCAGGATGGGCTATTTCTAGCCGAGCTTAAAAAAAGAGGCAATAGAATTCGCCAGAAAATGTGATAAATGCCAAAGATATGCTCCATTCACTAGGGCCCCGCCAGAAGAGCTGAACATGGTGCTCACACCATGGCCATTCGCAAAATGGGGCATAGACCTAATTGGGCCCATGCCGACGGGACGTGGAGGTGTAAAGCATGCTATAATCGCAGTGGACTACTTTACGAAGTGGGCAGAGGCCGAACCCCTTGCAAAAATCACCTCGGCCAAAATCACAGACTTCGTATGGAAGTCAATCATTTGCCGGTTCGGGCTCCCCCAGTCCCTGGTAACCGACAATGGGAGGCAATTCGATAGCGAGGAGTTCGCACAATTCTGCTCCAACTTGGGGATACAAAAGTTGCTCTCCACGCCATACCACCCCAAAGGCAATGGCCAGGTAGAAGCCATCAATAAGATAATCAAGCACACCCTGAAGGCCAGGCTGGATGAGCTCAAAGGTGCGTGGGTGGACGAACTCCCCGGAGTACTGTGGTCCTACCGAACTACAGCCAGGTCGGCCACTGGAGAAACCCCTTTCTCCCTAGCCTTCGGGGCAGAAGCAGTCATCCCAGTAGAGGTCGGAATACCGACCTGGAGAGCTACACAGCGGGACGAGGAAGGAAACGAGGTCGCCATGCTGGCCTGCCTCGATCTCGTAGAAGAAAAGAGGCTGGAATCGGAGCTCAGAAATGCGGTGTACAAACAGCGCAGTGCGAGGTATTACAACTCCAAAGTCCGAGCCCGAAAGTTTGAGGTCGGCGACCTGGTCCTCCGCAAGGTCGTCCTCAACACCAGAGAGACAAACGCGGGGTGCCTAGGACCGAACTGGGAAGGACCCTACAAAATAGCTCGGATACTGAGCCGAAGGGCATATGAACTGGAAAGCCTGGCCGGAAGGGTGCTCGACAAGCCATGGAACGCCGAGCTCCTCAAACGTTACTTTCGTTAGCTAGGATAATTATAGGATAATTGTAATAGGTGCTTTTTGTACAAAAAACTTCAGTGAAATGAAAAATATCTATCTTGAATTGTCTCGGCACCGATGGGGCTTCGACCCCCCGAGCTTGTCTCGGTAATGATGGGGCTTCGACCCCCCGAGCTTCGACCCCCCGAGCTTGTCTCGGTGATGATGGGGCTCCGACCCCCCGAGCTTGTCTCGGCAACGATGGGGCTCCGACCCCCCGAGCTTGTCTCGGCAAAGGATGGGGCTCCGACTACCCGAGCTTGTCTCGGCAAAGGATGGGGCTCCGACCCCCCGAGCTTGTCTCGGCAACGATGGGACTTCGACCCCCCGAGCTTGTCTCGGTGATGATGGGGCTCCGACCCCCCGAGCTTGTCTCGGCAAGGATGGGGCTCCGACCCCCCGAGCTTGTCTCGGCACCGATGGGGCTTCGACCCCCCGAGCTTGTCTCGGTGATGATGGGGCTCCGACCCCCCGAGCTTGTCTCGGCAACGATGGGGCTTCGACCCCCCGAGCTTGTCTCGGTGATGATGGAGCTCCGACCCCCCGAGCTTGTCTCGGCAAAAGATGGGGCTCCGACCCCCCGAGCTTGTCTCGGCAACGATGGGGCTCCGACCCCCCCGAGCTTGTCTCGGTAAAGATAGAGCTTTGACCCCCTTGACTCGTTAAAAAAAAAAAAAAGGGGGGGGGGACTGGACAGTCCGAGCCGGCCAAATGGTCCGACTTATGTGGGCCGAACCGAGCTAAAAGACATGGGCTGAAAAGGGCGATCTAAAATTACTTGGTGAAAAATAAGTTCAAGGAAATCAGACATAATGGCCGAGCTAGAAGACATCCGAGCACAAAGCATACACAAACTGAAATAATGCACGAATATTGAAAGTGAACAAAATATATATTAATTCAAGAAGAAAACCGGTTTGGAGGCCGGAACCTCTTACAAAATAGTGTATGACCCGAGCAGAGATGGTGGAGCAAACTCTGCTCGGGCCCCGAGCAGGGATGATATTAACAAATCCTGCTCGGAATTAAACAAAAAGAAATCTAAAAACAAAAAATGAGAGCGGTCAATCCACCACATTCACCACCTCATCCGCGTGGAGCTCGTCAGCTTCCGGACCGACCTCAGATGAGGGGAGCGGAGGGTCGGATGATTCGCCAGCGGCCTGAGGAACCCCATCCCCATCTGCTTCCAAGGCGGCCTCCTCCTCATCCTCGAGACCGGCCTCGGAGGGCATGTCTATCTCCGGCCCGGGCTGGAGGACATCATGGCGATCAGCAGGAAGAGCCGCCTGAAATAAAAATTGGTCAGAACCGAGCCGAGGTAAAAATACTTGAGAAAAAAGGTATAAATATATATATAGCCTACCTCCAGCCTCTCCCTTAGAACGTCCAGGAAGTCCGGCGGAAGAGGGTTCTGGGCGAGGTACGTGGCCAGGGCGTCCTGAAGGGGGGCGATGTTCCCCTCATCCGCCTTCACCTCCTCAAGGATGTCCATGAAGGCGAAGAGGTACCCCACCGAGCTCCTGGCCTTGTACTCCGCCGACCGGAAGAAGGCCCGGAGATAAGCCCCAAAAGCCGAGGCCGACGTAGCCTTCCTGGCGGCCTCCAATTCCCTCCCAAGACGGACGGCCTCCGCTTGGGCGGAAGTGATTGTCTTCCGGGCCTCGTCCCGTTCAGCCCGGGTCCGACCCAGCTCGTCCCTCTTCCGATCGACCTCTGCCCGGGCGCTCTGGACATCTTTGGCCAGGCTCTCCTGTTTAGCAGTGGCGGCCTCCAGTTGGGCCTTCAGCCGGTCCACCTCGGCCCTAGACTTACCCAGTTCGGTCCGGCAAGCCCGGAACCGCTCTTCCGTCTCGACAGCGACAGCATAAGACTGCCACTGGAGGACGCTGGCCTGGGCAGCCAACACCGCGGCGCTGCACTGGAGGTCGACCGGGTTGGTCATCCTCTGAACGTGCTCTTCCAAATCCTGGGTCCAGGATTTGGGAAGGTTGATCTGGACGGCAGCCACATGAGGCGGGAGCTCCTGGCCGGTGAACGGCTCCCGTGCCCGGGCAAAGGCGAGCTGGAAAGGAGGCCTCCTCCCCTCATAGCGGCGGGTCACCTCCACCCTCTCCGGATCGTCGCCAAGGATGGAGGAGACACGCGAGGGCCCGGCAGGAATGTCAGTGGCCGGCGGAGCATGGCGAGCTGGCGGGCTGGTGGAGACCGCCGGTCTAACATCGGCCCCAGATCGGTCGGAAGGAGCGCGTCGGGGCTCCTCCTGGTCACGAGATGACCCGGATCGGCTGATCCGAATCCTTTGACGCGGTGGCTGTTCAGCCCGGGGGGTCGGTGCCCGATCAGCCCGCTCAGATCGGTTAGGCGGCGGCTGCTTCCTCTTCCGAGCAGCACCCATTGCCTCAAAACGGCTCGCTGGGTCCGCCATCAAGCCAAGAACGGGGAGGTTGCTGACTGCCAAGAAAAACACAGTTACCAAAAATAATACACAAGGAAAACGAGCTCAGCTGATCAAAATATACCTGCTCGGGGGCTCGGTACGGGACAGAATGGGACGGTAAGTCCGACCTGTTCCAAACGACGCTGCGCCACCAACCGTTTGAAATTCCTATCCTCCTCGGATACCTGGTCCCGTAGGTAGGCGAGCTGGCGAGAGATGAGCCCAGATGTCTGGTTCTCCCGAGGATGCCGAACTGAAATAAATAAAAAGAAATCAACGATCAGAAAAATGCAAAATGAGTTCGGTTCGGAACAAAGCTCACCTTGTTGAGCCTCTTTAAAAATGACCGGGCAGGCGACCCGAGTGAGTTGGCCGTCCACCTCAAAAGGGCTCTGCCAATCTCCGCCCACCCAGAACCACTTCGTCTTCCACTCCTTCACGGAGGACGGGGCGGCGACGACCAATTGCGGACGCCGAGACCGAACCGATGTGTAATATATCGGTAGAGGCGAGCCCGGCGCTTGTTTCAGCACAAAGATCCACTCCATGTCCGCGGGGCTCGGCGTTCCAAAGCCGAACTCCCAAAACAGACTGAGCAGCCCTATGATGGACGCCCAACCGTTTGGATGAATCTGGGCCGGGGCCACCCCCCAATGGAGCAGATACGAGGTTATGGCCGGTGCCAGCGGAAACCTCAACCCGCCCTCGAGAGCTCGGAGGGACACGGCAACATGACCAGGAGGGGGCTGATCTGGTCGGGCAAGATTGACCGGCTCCTCGAATGTCACCGAGCTCGGAATCTTGAACCGCGCCCGCCACTTAGACAGCTCGTCTTTACCGACTGAAGGACGGAACGGCCTCAAATCCTCTTCGCCCAAAGTGATGATCGGAATCCCCATAGGAATATCACCTCGGCCCGAAGTGCTCGGCTCGCTTTGGTCGTCGCCATCCGCCAGATCTGGAAGAGGCCGCTCCTCCGAAGCAGACCCCGAGGAGTCGCCAGGGGACGAAGAGGAGCTGGGGCTAGGGCTCGGAGTAAAGGCCGGTCGTTCAAGCCGCCCAGATGAACCTTGGTCATTTTCAGAAGATGAAGAAATGGTTACAGCAGACATAATTACCTAAGGATGGAGAGGGCGGTGGAATCAGCTCGGACGATTTAGCTCGGAATTCAGAGAGAAAGTTGCGAGAGTTGAGAGCGCGGAGAGAAGAATGGAGCACAAATGGCGGAGGGGACCACTATTTATAGGTTAAGGAAAGAAACCGTTCGCCTTCCAGCCATCGGATTAAGGACAGGTGGTGGGACCCGGATGCGCCACGTGGCGACACACGTGTCTCAAATCACCACGGGACGTGTCCGCACAAACTAGGGCCCATCGATCGAACCCGAGCCTCCGTTGTTCTGCTCGGGTCCGAGGGGCTAATGTTGGGCCCTCAATATTAGGCCGCCCACGCATGGATCGAGTTCGGACCCGAACTAAGGACCATCTGACCCAATGCACCGAGGAGGACCGGCCCCATCACCTGATAGCCCAGTCCAGTCACCCTGTTCGGCCCGGCCTGACCCCGCTCGAACCGATATGACCGTT
This sequence comes from Scutellaria galericulata, assembly GCA_946896805.1. Taxonomy (NCBI): domain Eukaryota; kingdom Viridiplantae; phylum Streptophyta; class Magnoliopsida; order Lamiales; family Lamiaceae; genus Scutellaria; species Scutellaria galericulata. The sequence goes on from OX335792.1 coordinate 12,839,308, forward strand.
CCGCAGCCGTGACCGGTCTTCCAGCCCGGCTCGGTTATTTCACCGACCTATGTTTCGGACGAATTGGAGGGATGACATAGCCGAGCCGAGCAGAAAATGGCCGTCCAGGAACCCCCTAACCGGCCTGTTGATACTTCAATGAAACCAGCTTCCTAGAACTCAAAATGGAGGGAGAGCTCGAATCAAGTCTTTCTAAACGCCGACGTGAGCAAAAGCCGACCTTCTTTGACCGGCTCGCCCAGAACGACCGACCTTCCGCATCCCATCAGAGGCAAAGCCGACCTGACCTAACCGACCTGATTTTCAGCTCGGATAGCGGTTGATAGAATCTCCATACCTAGGAATATGTCTAAAAATTAGAATATAAAAAGAGCTCGGCTCGGTTTGTAATAGTATGGGACAGGGAGCATCTAGCCCTGGCCCTATAGGGACAAGATCCCTTGACTCGGGGAATGCTGTCCAGGTGAAGGGTCTATAAATAAGACCCTTCAAACATTTGGAAAGAGGTCGATTTTTTGAAGGAAAAAAGACAAGTGTTCTACATTTTCTTGAATTTCCTCTCTCATTGGACCTAGCTCTTTTAACTCGGCTAATTAGGTTGGGCTAAAAGAACGATTAATTCGAGTGTTTGACTGAGATTACGAACCAGCCGTAAATCGACGTCAACAAGTTCGAATTACAAGCCTCGCTCAATAAAACTCTTCCTAACAAAATACGCCTACTAGAATCCCAAACTCTAATTTAAGACCACAACCCACAAATGGTACAATCCCATAAAGGGCAAGTAGCCTACTTCAAGACTACACACTTAGTAATATAATTCTCTCAATTAAGTTATACCATAAACAACCTAGCGCACACAGCACAGTGGTTAAAGAAATACAAGAGTCTTCAACTGTTGCGGTGAAGTCAGTCTTGAACGTGAAAGCTCGATTGCTTGAAATGTAGACTGCTTCTTGAAGGTTGAATGGCTGGACATGGATAAGCCTGAAAAGATTTGGAATATGTCTGAGTTTCCTCTCGACTCTTTTCAGCAATGTCTTCAGTCAGCCACACCTTCTATTTATAGATCTTGAGAATATATCCGTTGGAAGAAAGTATCCGTTGAAGGAAGATACTTCTTCATTTTGAATATGAGCTTTGATCTCCAAGATCTTCTCTGTGGCCACATTAAATGCTTCTGTGTTGTTCCTGACATGTATATTTAATGCGCCTACCATTTGCTCCTGGTCCTCTCTGACATTCCTGATGACCTGTCAAGTCGGTATGGGTCCATGGCTGAAGTTCATGCAATGGCTGCTTCATGTCAGCTAACTTTCCTCTTCTTCTTGCTGCATGATCTTCCTGGTGCTGCTTTTTACTGCCTTTGGCTTGCCGCCTCCTTCAACTTGTTGCTCCTTGTAGTCTGCTGGCAGCTTTCCGCTTGTCGCTTATTCGTACAGCTTTCAACATGTTATTTCCTACAACTTGTTGTCTCCTTCTTGCAGCATCATATTTGCTTCATATGCAGATACTTCATTCAGCTTACTGTTCCATACAACTTGCTGATCCTTAGAAGATGTATTCTTATTTCTTCTAAGGTTGGTTTTCCTTAACACTTGGAAAACCATTACATGATCTCTTGACTTAAGATCATGTAGTCAGTATGGAAACTAGGTACTGCTATTCCTAAGCAAACTATTTTTGTCTCATCAATATAACTACTGAAATATCCCAACATTTATATTCTTTAAATAAATTGTATAAATTTTTCTTAGTTCTACTTACAACTTCACTAGGATTAGGAATATAATGACATAAATCATAATCATTTAATACCATATTTGGAAATAATGCATTATAATATAAAGTTAGCAATTCTTTTAATCCATCTTCTCTAATTCTAGGATCTAATAACTTAACACATAAAAAATATCGGGTATTTCATGAAAATATTTTAACCATTTTGTTTTCATTACTAAGCATGTTGAACCTAAAATTGGACATGTTGAATATGAATTTAAAATTAGAGCAATTTTAACACAATTATCTATAGCTATAGGAGAAGTAGGATAATAACAACCATTTAATTCTCTAGTGGCCTCTTCAAATATTTTTAAAAGTTAAATTAGATTAAAACATGCATCCCATGAAGTTTCAAATAAAATAACATCATCATTTGGATTTTCTAAATAAAATTCACATAGCATTGATCTATATTCATACGAATTTTAAAGCATATAAAAAGTAGAATTCCAACGATGTTTAACATCAATTATAATTTTTTTTAACTTCAACACCATTTCTTTTACAAAATCTTGCCCTTTTTTATGCAATACCGTAGACCTAGCAATTTCATAAATCGCTAGTTTAATAGGTTTAATATATTTATCTAATGATTCTAAATTATCTTGAACACATAAATTTAAGTAATGACACATACAACGAATATGAAAAAAATTGCCCTCAATCGGAGGTTGACAAAATTCAATCAAGTAAGGTAAAGCCGTCGTATTATTACTAGCATTATCAAATTCTATCGAAAATACTTTTCTTAAAATATCGTAATCATTTAAAACATGTCGAATTTTATGTGCAATGTGTTGTGCCGAATGTTTATCATCAAAATCAATATAAGCAATTAAACGTTTTTGCACATTCCATGCATCATCAATCCAATGACAAGTAATTCCCATATAATCATGTAACTTATAAGGATCCTTCCAACAATCTCTACATATAGAAACTTTTTGTTTTAAATTTTTTAAGTCTTCAATTAATTTATATTTATATTCTCCTACTGTTTTTTCTATATCCTTAGTAACAGTGTTTTTAGAGATTTTTCTATTTGCCGGATTCTAATATTTACTAGCGAATTCGGTTGGAAAATTAAATGGAAGATGTTTTTTGGCTATGAATTCAACTACGCATCTCCTAGTATTTAATTGACTAAATTTAAAAGTTATATCATTCATACCTCCACCTTGAAAAGATCCGGTAAATCCCCGAAGTTGCGTTTGCCCTCAATCGAGCCCTACCTTGTCGGGATGCTTTTTGATCACATGGTTGGAGAAAGTCCCGTAGCCTCCTCCATGCTTGAAATTGTAAACCTTCTAACAATAGTTGCACGTCACATTATAGTCGGTGGCGCTATTCGGTACTTTCTCTTTCTTAAAATGGAAGGAGAAAATGTCACTTCGAAGGGTAGAAGGTTGTCGAGGAGTAGTGGTTTGTGTTGTGTTGCCACTCTCTTGCGTTTCTCTCCTCGGCTCATCTTCTTCTTCGGCAAAGGCGGCGGCGGTGTTAGGACCCAACATCGCCTCCATATCGTCTTGATTACATTGATACGAGTCAATATAATCAAGATCCTCATTATGTTGACCAGCGGTTCCGAATCGGCCGGTTCCCGATTTCCGAAACCGGTTGAGCATGTGTAATCTATCCAAACACTACCAATAAATTTGTTAATCGAAATTTTAAATCACTCCTCAAATTCTTCTATCCAAATGCACTCTTACAGAACTTTCCTTATTGAAGCCTGTAGGTATTGAAATGAATCTTTTAATCACAATAATTGATCCTTTTCTTTTGAAGATACAACAACCGTATCAACATATATTATTTTCAATAATAGATAAAAATTATTTATGATCAACATATATTCTGATAATTAGATAATTATTTAATCATATTATGTTATATTTGATGTTGCGATATTTATTACACAAATCGTAAATTTAATTTTACTACATAAATAATATTTAAATTTTCTAATTTGATTAAATTATTATTATTATTATTATTTTGGAAAAATCCCGCGTATTTTCATGGCCCTATATTAGTTTTCTACTAAAGATAGCTTCTTTCCATAAAAAATAAAAATAAAAAATTGCTCCATGATTTAGATGACTTAATTGAATCTTATTAATATAATTGCTAGATTTCATTCATCATTAACATAAATTCTCGGTACATGTATAAATATATGTATATTATATATTTTAAGGATTTAATTCATATTAAATATACATATAATTTTTTTTAGAAATTGAATGTGAGATTTGAGCGGAAAAATCCTTATATATACAAATATTTTTTTTGGTATGTTTATAAAATTTAAATGAAAACAAAATTATATAATTAATTTTGAAACAATGACTATGATTTTGCCACGTGTATCTAGTGATCGTACTTTTAAGAAAGATTTTCAAACAAATACACGATATTTATTAAAAACAGTACCAAATGTTTCACAAGAAATATATAGAGGAAATTATCCATTATACCATGAAAAGTATAATGTTATACATGTTATACCATCAAATTTAGTTTTAGGATACTTTCTACCACAAAATATAATTTTGATGCACTTTCTACCACTTTTTTAGTCCAAGTCAATGGAGAATAGTTCTTAGATTTGACATTTTAATAGTATTTAATTAATTGGTTCCAAACAATGAATTGAGGGTGGCACGTGTATTATAAGGGTTGCAAGTATTAATTGAGTCATGCCACTATTACACCAAATTTTTTGTTTTTTTCGTTCTCATTATTTATTATTTTGTTCATTGCATTTGTCCATGCAGTGTATTAAGTTCATGGTGGGGACTATGAGTTACTATTACACAGTTATGTTTTTGTTTTTTTCTTCTCATTATTTACTGTGAATTCACTTTATACTGTGAATTCACATGTAATTTTCCTGTGAATTCCGTGTATATATAGGTTGATAATTCAGACAGAGATAAAACAAAATTTTCTCGAAAGATACACTTTAAAAAAATTTCGACATTTTGGCACTTGGAAGATTGAAACAATTATCGTTGAACTAAGAAAAGGTATGTTTCTAACCCATTTTTTTGAGTATTAGTTGAACAAACGGAGGGTTAATGTCATCGCACTCAATTCATTAAACTTAGATTATTACGGATTTGGGTTAATTTGTTTTAATATATGCTTGAATTCATGTTTGTCATGGTTAAACGTGTTTAATATTGCATTTGATAGGATTAATTTGTTTGAATATGTGTTTGAATTCATGTTTGAAATGGTGAAACGGGAATCATGGACATTTGACACTCTAAATTTCGAATTTTATAGGGTTAAACGTGAATTTTGTAAAAAAACAGAACACTATAAAATTCGAAATTTATAATGTTAAACGTGAATTTTCAAAATTTCACGTTTAACCCTATAAAATCGAATTTTATAGCGTTAAACGTGAATTTTCTAAAATTCACGTTCGCGCGCCAACGACGGGTGACGGGTGCCCGGCGCGCGCGCGCGCCGACGGGTGACGGGTCCCCGCGTGCGCGCGCCCGACGGGTGACGGGTGGCCGCCGCGCGGGTGACGGGTGATGGGTGCCCGCCGCGCGCGCGCGCCCGACGGGCCGTGCGTTTGCCCCTAAACGTGAATTTTCTGGGTTAAACGTGAATTTTCTAAAATTCACGTTTAACCCTATAAAATTCGATATTTATAGGGTTAAACGTGAAATTTTTAAAATTCACGTTTAACATTATAAATTTCGAATTTTATAGTGTTCTGTTATTTTACAAAATTCACGTTTAACCCTATAAAATTCGAAATTTAGAGTGTCAAATGTCCATGATTCCCGTTTCACCATTTCAAACATGAATTCAAACACATATTCAAACAAATTAATCCTATCAAATGCAATATTAAACACGTTTAACCATGACAAACATGAATTCAAACGTGAAATTTTTAAAATTCACGACGTGTGCCGGGAACAAACTGCGCGCGCGCACGACGGGTGCCGGGAAAAAGACTGCGCGCGCGGAGCGGTAAACGTGAATTAATTTTGGCCGCTAAACGTGAACAATTTTTTTGGGTGTTAAACGTGATTTTTCCAGAAAAATCACGTTTAACACTGTAATTTCGAAATTTACAGTTTTAAACGTGATTTTTCTGGAAAAATCACGTTTAACACCCAAAAAATTTAAAAATTTAACTGTTAAACGTGAATTTTCTGGAAAAATCACGTTTAACGCCCAAATTTTCGAAATTGTACTATGGAACCAGATTTTTCCAAAAATCAAGTTTAGCAATGTCAAATTCGAAATTTACAGTCTTAAAGGTCGATATGCCCGTTTAATCCTTCAAAACATTAATTCAAGCAAATATTCAATCAAATTAACCCTATTAAATGAAAAATTAAACCCCTAAAACCATTCAAAACATGAATTCTATTAAAACAAAGTAACCCTAATACTATGTGAATAATTTAGGGTTAAACGTGATTTCAAATCCACGTTTAACCCTCCATTTGTTCAACTAACACTGTACAAAATTGCACATTCAACAGTTGGCCAACAAATTCAACCAAATTGCAACATATTCTCAAGAAATTTCAAGAAATTCGAAGTTTAAATCAATAAATTTATGAAAAATTAACCAAGTAAATCACTAACCTCTCCTTCTTGGTTCGACATCTTCGTGTTAAACGTGAATTTTCAGCAAAAAATAAAAAATTTAACCATGGATTAGGAGGTGAATTTTCAGTTTTTTACTTTGGGAAAATTGGGGAAAAAATCGGCGGACCATTCGAAGGGTAGGGTTTGGGTTTGGGTTTGGTTTTTCACATGAAGGAGAGAGAAAGTGCTTTTTGGAGAAAGATTCCCTTTGACCAAAAAGGTTATTATTGAGTAATAATTGTGGTCATCAAGTCAATGAAAAAATGTGGTATTTTTGGACTCAAATTTAAATTTGATGGTATAAACTATCACACTTTTATTTTTTATGGTATAAAAATGTCTTCATTTATTTTTGGTGGTATTTTTTATCATACATTATATTTTTTGTGGTATATTGGGTTGGGGTCCCAAATATATAAGCTTTTAAACATCATTTTTTTTTAACCATAGCTTTTAAACATCATATTAAATGCTTTAAACAATTTCCATGAACATTCCACTAGTTATATTTAGATCAGAAGAAAATGGAACTTATTAAAGCCCACCTAAAATTGGGCCAACCCACGAATCGGCTGTCCAAAAGCTCATTGGGTCGGGAGCGTAATAAGCGCATTACCATTTCTTATGAAACCAAAAATATTAATTAATACGTCTTGCCTTTAAGGCATGTGTATTGATTAATGATAGTGTATATTAATGTATTAAAATAATAGTTTAAAAAGATTAAAAGAATATTTTATTATTAAATATGTTAATGTAGGGTGCAGAATTAAACTGCAATAATATTCTCGCATTTATTATCTGGCGAGAGATGGTAACGAGAGAGAATGACTCAGATTTCTTTCTTTTCTTTTATTTTTTCCAATTTTTTTTATTATATTATTTTAATAGCTTAATATGCAATACCATTAAGATCATGTTTATTAGTGAAGTCATGCAATCGATTTTAGGAAGAAGACAAAAAATTTAATTAAAAAGAAAATAAAAAATAAAGAAAATGGTGTGACCGGTTGTGGAATAGGTTGGTTGGCCATCCTATGAAACAACCCAAGTCATCACCCCCAACTTTACCATTTATGTCATGTGTTACTTTTTTATTGATGGTATTAATTATTTTATGGATATAATTTTGATTGTTGATATTAAAGATAAATTTTATTAATTTGTTTTTAAATAAATTATCAAAATTTTTATTTTTTTCCTATATAAATAGACTAATATTGACATATTTTGAAATACAATTTGACTCTATTTGTATCTTCTATATTTGTAATTAAAATATATAATTTATTTCTTATATATTTGTAATTTGATATTTCATGCATCTATTTGTAGCTTGTTTTTTTTTTATTTTTTATAATTTCGTATTCCAATTATTATAATTTTAATTTAGGTATTGTGTTTTAAATGTATGGTAAAAAGATTTTCTTATTATAATTACGAAATTAAAAAAAAATGTAATACATCTTTTAAATATAATAAAAAGATTTCTAAAATAATAAATAATTATTATAAAATGAGAAAAATATATTTTAAAGATTGTGTTTGGTAATGCATAAAAAAATTAAAATTGGATTGGATTATAAATTATGTATGCAGATGAAAAATAAATGAATATTTTATTAAAATATTGGGTTGGGTTGGGTTGTTGATAAACATGTTCTGATCAATACACCGCCCTAATGGAATAAAACAATAAATGTAGGTGTGAAACGTGCATTAGACTTTACATACTGTAAGAGAAAGCAAAACCATTGACGGCGAGAGTTGTAGAGATGAAGAAAACGGGCGGAGGTGGAGGCGGTGGAGCAACCGGCGATAAAAAGAGGGGTCGCCGCTCATACGCAGACTCCTCCACCGACACTCCTCCTAGGGTTAGTTTTTGTTAATTTGTCATTTTTAGTCGATTTATGTTGTTTTAGGGTTATGATTGTACCGTTACGTTTCTATGAAGTTTCTGTTTCTCGAAATTGTGTGTTTGTTGCTTTGCTTCTGTTTTCCAGAAAGATCTGAGGCCACTGATAAAACCTGAAGATGATTCTTGTATATTAGAAATCAAGGAATTTTGTAGTTTTTATTTGAAATGTTGGCAGCATTGAACAAAATAACTAACGATTTGAATTTGCAGATGATTTCTACTTGTACTTTGTGTTTGATCAGCATGCTTAATTTACTGACAGGTCAAATTTATCAAGTTTGAACTGAATTGATGATTTAGAGTTTAAAAGCCTCTGACCAGATATGGTAACCTTTTGATGCGAATGATTTTTCAGAAACCCAATTGAAGATTTAGGTGTTCTATTCATTGCAGAGAATGTTGACTTTGATGAGGTTTGGTTGATTGGTACTTGTGAGTGTGTTCTTTAGGTTATTTGGAGGTTTCCTACTATTCACTTGGTATGATTGAGTATTTTGTTGCAATGGTGATCCACTGAAGGGGGTTTTGGTTGGGGGAGGAGGAGGGGGAAGGGTTACTCATTCTTTGGTTTATATAGTGCTATGAACATGATATGTTAATACAAGTGCTGTTAGACTATAAACTTTTACTTCATAGTTTAGATTGGACTTCCACTTTTCGTGAGTCATCTCGTCAACTGAGTTGTGTCACTATTACTTCAATCTACAATCATTTCTTATTAATATTTCATAATTCTTGGAATTCTTCGGACCAGTGTAATAGATAAGGTTGTAAAGGAGTAATTTTATGATTTTGACAAAAGCAATATTACCTGTAAGAATAGCTTTCGACTAAGTAATAAGTTTTTGGTTCTAGTAATAAGTTCTTGAGTTTACTGAAAGAATGCTGGTGCTTCTTCTATCTATTTCTGATTGTAATGTCGCCTTGGTAGTTGTTTCTTAAGTCGAACATACACGGATTTCTTGGGAGGTCTATCCTTGAAGTTTTAAAAATGAAGTGCCTTTACTTTTGAGCTTTGCTAATGAGAGCCCCACTCTTTAAGTCGCAATTGTGCCATTAAGGAATATCTACATATTCTCTAAATAGCAATATCATTTCTAATAGTTTACCCATATTGTAGAGTCGAATGTGATTCATTTGCTCCGTGTCAGATGATCAACCCTTCCCTTGTAACATATTAATGTACTTTGGAGTTTCTACAGGCTTGAAGGACATAAAAAAGAAGCTTTAAGCAGCACATAGTCTAATACTGAAACTAGGGTATCAATAGTATACTATCCTGTGGGTGAGGGTGTCTCTACCATCTTATTTTACGGTTTCTGTTATCAAAAATCGATTCTGAATTTTATCCAAGCAACTTTAAGGGGAATGGGGATTGCTAACTTCAAGTAATTTTCTATCTGTTGGTCTAAGATTAGATCAAAGTTAATATTAGATTGTTTGTTTAATGTACTGGAGTACTGGTATATTTTTGCTTTGTGATCTCTTTAAGAATGGATGGAGAGCACTGTGAAAATGAAGAAATTACTTTATCATCTTATAACCTAGATATGCTATCTCTGTCTGGGGATTGTTAATAATCAAATATTGGTTGTCTGTTTGGGTTTTTTATTTGTGCTTGCTGCAACATACGTTGTTTCTATTACCAGTCATCTTCACAGCAGCAACCTCCAGAATGCTGTATGCAAGAAAATGCACTGACACACACAACATAAAAAAAAGTTACAACAAATTATCATTGCTTTGTCATGATGCTATTTCCCTACTTTTAAGAAATGAAGTTGGTATTGAGTTTCTCCATTGATCTTCAAATTTTAATTTCAGAAGCAAGCCGTCAAAAAGGATGTTTTCCAGATATTTGCAGAGAAAGTAAGGGATCATAAGGAACTTGAATCTAGGTGGGCTATCTTACAGGAGACTAGAGTCGAATATTTCAGAGGCAAAGACTTCGTTAGTTTTTTGAGAAATCATCCAGAACTCAAAGACCTACTTGAATCAGATATGAATTTTGAAATTGAAGATATTGCAAACTTTCTGCTGAGAAAGAATCTTATTGTGCGATGTGATCGGGTCGTCAAAATTGTTCGGCCTGGAAAGAGAAAACTATCTACATGGCCTGCGCATTTGGAGATATTTCCCGTAAGTTTCTTCCAAAACATTCAACTACAGAATACGGATTATATGTTTGTGCCATTTACTCTTTTAGTGAAATTGAGTCGATCATTTGAAGCTTAATAAATATTCTCATATTCTACTTGAATCGCTCCTTTCAATTTAATTGCTCACAATACCTCAATTTTCTCGTGACCATAAATTGGAGAAAAAAGGTTGACATTATCTGACAATCAAAGCAAATTGAGCAGTCTATACTATGAATTTTATTTTGGCAATGGAGGGACTATAGATCTATAATATTTTGTATCATTTGGAGATCTTACCTTTATTGGAGAGTTTGTTATGCTGGTTTTTGAGTTATGCTATTTTCTGTTTTTCTTAAGCTTAATTAGGAGAAGTAGGAACTGAGGTGCAGGATGTCTTAATTCTAATATTTAGTGCTGCAGTAGTTAATCACTTATTTGCTCAAAGCCCTGACATGATGTGACGGACTCAAACGAAGATTTATCATGGATGCTGGTTACATGAAGATACCTAGAAGAATACTTGACCTGTATTTGAACAGTAAAGAAACAAAACGAAGAAATATAAGATGGGTTGTTGATGGAGTCACATCTGATCAATAGAGAATAATTTTCTTAACTGTGTTTCTTGTGTAATAGGGCATATGTGAATCTTTATTGTGTTGTCTTCTTTGCTTGATATATCTCCCATTTCCCCTTTTTCCATTACAAGTTTCCTTATGTTTTTCCAACTGAGGTAGCCCCCCCCCCCCCGTTTTTTTTTTTGAGACCGAGGTGAAGAAGCCAGACTTTTCCAAAATTTTAATATGTAGATATGTAGTCTGAGATATTATCTGGAGTTCAGGGAAGTGGCTTTCCCTCATCATTAAATAATTGATTCTATCTACTGGTGAAAACTATTTGAGTCCGTATAACTGATGCTGCTAAATATATTTATTTCGATAGTCTTCTTAATGTCCATACCTTTTTTATTGTTTTCTGCAGGAACAAGTGTTTTCTGATAATGATGCTTTTTTTGCATGGACTTTTGTGAACAGAAGACCTTTATGGCAAACACTTCTCTCATTTTGTTGGCCTGTTTTGACTCTAGCAATCTGCTTGTTTCCTGTGTATCCCCACACTGTCAAGCTGCTGATTCTGTACTTCTGTGCGGGAGTATTGCTTCTTATACTTTGCCTCCTTCTATGTAAGTTCTTTGGTTGATGTTACTTTCTCTGTTTCTGCACTCAACATCTATTGATCAGGTGGGCCTTTGCTCCTCTGATCTAACAGACCGAATAGGGATCATGGTCTAATGCATCTCTTTTCAATATTTCACCACCCATGTTTAAACTGAAATTTATCTTGTCGTCATTAACTGATATTCTTTCAAGAGCAAATAGGCAATATTCCTCTTGGAGTCACATTTGCTTTTGGATACCCATTTCTTCTCATGTTATTTAGTCAATTCTCATCAATGACATACACATGGTTTAAGTTAAGAGTGTTGCCCTTGTTATCATTTGTAGGTTGGTTACATGATAATTTTTGTCACTTTGATTGACTCTGATGCTTTGTATATTATATTGGGCTCTTTTAAATGTTAATTTTACATGCAGTTAGAGCCCTTATATTTGGAGCTCTATGGATTGTTCTTGGGAAGAGGGTATGGTTCTTCCCCAATATTCTTGCCGAGGAAGCAACGCTCAAGGAGTTATTCCAGTTTTGGCCCCAGAAAGATGAGGGTGAACGACCCAAGTGGACTGCTAGGCTGTTTTATGCATCAGTTGCTGTGCTTGTCATTCTACTTCTGAGGCACCATGCTCCTGATGAAGCTGCCAGAGCAAGGTATGTACTCTGGCTAACAACTTATTAACCTTAGAAAAAAAAAGATCAAATATATCAAACAAATGGAGTTCCTATCAAAAAAATTATTCTCGATAAGCTGAGATCCCAAATTTTAGATTTCGAATTCTTTTGCCAGTAAATTCTTTAAACAATTCTTTGTTAATTAAGGATTTGATCTTAGTCTTGTCAGTGGTGGGACAACATTGAATTGTGTTCATGTGAAGAAAGTTTTATCTATATGATCTATATACGTGTGGAAAGGATAGTCTTGTTTATCTGAATGGTTGTTAATCATGTGTGTATATATTAATGATGTCGTATGATGCACGTGGTAAATGGTGCGTTATGTTGGAATATGAGATGAAACACCATTTAAAATCGAGGATCTGTTGTGGTCTTAAAGTGCATGAACCTGAATTTGGTGGTTGTTTTTTCAGGTACCACAAGCGGGTTTCCAACATAATAGATGATGTTCTCGAATGGTCTCCAAGGCTTGCTCTTTCAGGTATGATGGACAATTACGCAGGTAATGCAACGGATTCCAACAACAATTATACTGATGGCAGTGCCGAGACAATGGCTGAACCCAATGTTACGATGGAAGAAGAAGGCATTGTTTCTGATCATATTGAGGCCGATGAAATCAGTAATGAAGGAGACGAGCATCACCATCATTGAATTGCCCTAGGAATGGAATGTTAAAACATATCTTGTTTGTATTTCTCTTTTATTGTCATATTACTTTTTTAAATAATGTTTTCATCGGTTAAGTTATCATGAGTGTAGAATTTTGTAATGATTATTATAAATATTTTGATATTTTACTCTGGAAATTATTATCAAGAGAAAATGACAAAGGATCTTACATATATGTAACTGATTTATATCCCATTTTTTCTCCTACCAAATCATTCCGAATTTTTTTGAAGATTATTTTAACTTGACTGAAAAGTGAAACCCAAATTGGAGAAGGTTTGGACTAAAAATATCCATTGATTATATTAGAATTTTTTTAGACTAACGAAAAATTACTACGATACGTTTTGTGGATTTTCAGACTATCCATAGAGAAATGAACTAATTGTACTAAACTGAAAAATATATTTTCAGGAGTTATTTAAATACACATGTCCACATGTCATTCTTTTCTATTTAAATTTTAATATTGAAATGATTACAGATTTAATTATGTTTTATACTATATGATGGGAGTACAGATCCTTTGAAATTTCATAACTTTTTAATAATTTATGATAATTAATAGACATAGATAAAAAAATTCCGAGTCAATAAGCCCTTCATTTGTATCTCATGAGAAGTACGGAAATTGGAATAGCCTAAAACAATCTTGAAAATGAGAATATAGGGATTGTTGTCAAATCTGGAGAAGAATAATCCTAACAATGCATAGCCTATTGCATGGATACCACATCACCCAATGGGCCCACTCAGATTAAATACATTTTCCACAAAGTAGAAATAAATTCAAGCACCAAAAAGTCATTATATTCACCATTGATGTAGCATAAGAAAATTAATTCAAAATCATGAAGATGATGATGAAAAGACCTTCATTGTGCTCACCACAACATCTAGGGTTCATGTAATCAATCAATCAAGACCAAAGTAAGCACCTTTGAATCTGGAAACACAAAAATGCAAGCTGTAAAAACATGTTGCAGTTGGTTCTACTTTACAGTGATTCAAGGGACAAACTAGGTTTCTTTCCTACACAAACTTCATTCTCCTACTAACTAAATAACATTTTTGTACAAACGGCACGAAAAATAGTACTCAAGAAACTAAAAACATCGTCATCTTTCTCCTTAAATAAAAAAAAATAAAAAAAACAACCAGCCAAGAATGAATTGCCGCGCCAAGATTTAAGTGAAGTAACCAGCACATACCTTCTTCCTCTTTCACTGATGTGGTTCCTGCAAGTTTGTTTGATTTCTATAATTACCAACATCGGTGACATTATACAGATTCTGAGCCTCAGACACTTTTGCTCCTCTGGGATCGGAGAGAAAGGATTCAGAACCTGATGGACTAATAGACTTCGACAAGATAGCTGAGCCAGACCCCTCTGATGAGCCCTTATTAGATTTGTCTGTATCATCCATCTTCTTTGCAAACCGTCCTCCAGTACCCCTTTCCCTCCTCAACGCATGTTGGTGTCGAGACTCATGAAGATAAGGCTGTATTTAACATAGATAAAAGTTCTCAATACATCTCTAGATTCAGCACTCTATGCAATGGAGGAGAAGAAAATCACCTTTCGAACTTTGATTAGTTTCTTTTCAAGCTCGGCTTTAGCACGTGACTGCCGTCTCCGCAGAATACCGTGATACTGCTTGGCGTTCACGTATACCGGCTCTTGTGCCATCTCCAGGGGCAGTGGCATCCTTGCGTGATGCATATCATACAAATGAGGAGGAACCTTGATTCAATACAAAAAAAGGAAACATCAATTTTTCACAAAGACGGACGTTTAATGAGAAGAAAACAATTCTCTGTAATTGCTAGTTGACACAGCACAGAATATCAATATCCATCCAAAGAAAAATGTTGACTTCAACTAACATGGCATATTGCTAACACAAAATACTAGAGAAACAAAAGTGAAATGAGGATATGAAGCTCTGAATACAAACAAACAGTTAAATAGTAGAAGGTTCTAAGCATATTATCATAATTTGTGAAGGCCGTTCCAGGATGGATACCAATTATCAAGTTACTTTTAGACCATGGAAATGTATATTTAACTCTAAAAATGGTAATAATTGAAAAAACAACATGCCAAACTTGAATCTCTTAGAAACTTCACCACAGCAGGTATTCTCTAACGCAAGGACATGTGATTTCACAATTTAGACTAAGAACTGTAGTTTTTATTATTCTCTAACTATACTCCATGTTTTTTAACGGCACAGAAAAAAGCAGAGGCATAATGCACACAAGATGAACACCAGCATAATCCTTATCAGCAGACCACACATTTCGGTACACAGATCAAACATGAGAGATGAACCAAAAAGTAAGGTTTTGCACTCATTCTCATACCAAGGGCTGACCGTAAGCTGCCATCATTCCTCCATAATATGGATCATAAGGATTTGACATGCAAGCCTGAAAAGGAACAAATTTTCATTTTGAAAATACTAGCTTTAATATTGCTTTCTTGATTCAAGAGTAAGCAACACTAAAGATATTTCAGAAGTATTTCATGATTGCAGCATTCTTACAACTGAGTGCCCAACGAGCTCAATCTGTGGGGCTTGGGTAAGGCTCACATCAGTTCTTGGATGCAAGGTAGGTGGTACTTGCTGTGGATTAGGACCCTCCTGCCCATAGTTTCTCTCTGAACCTGACAGATAAATAAGTATTAGAACTTAAATCAGACACCAGAAACTTGATTAAAGAAAGTAAGATGTTAGGAACATGTAGCAAACATTATGTTCTTATCTGTATAAAAAAAAAAAAAAAAGACAATTAAGAAAAATGTCATTCTTCAGGCATATATGATTTTGGCATTTCAATACAAGAAAAGGATGATCATGCCAGTCTTTCAATAACAGTTATAGTTAATCATTAGACATGAAATACATATATATGTATAGAACTATCAAGGCATTTTCTTTGACCTCTGATACACATGTACATTCGTAAATCTGAAACAGAAATGGTACTTTCCTAAACAAAACCTGATCAAACTTTTGCCCTTTCACTAATATCATGTTCAAACTCTCCACAATTGCAGATGACTTGAGAGTGTAAGTCAAAACAAGATCACAGAAGACCAGCAAGATTGGGCATGCCAAGACCCTAGTTGAAACAAAAGCTATTTGTCCAAACCAAGAATCAAGTTTCCATTCAATAAATAAGTTACAAGTGCCGAAGCATTACCAGGCTGCACAGGTGCAGTACTTGGTGACTGTTTCGTAGTATCATCATCTTCCTCATTTATCCCACCTTCAGACTGTGATTGTCCATCTGCAGATTGTTCCAGGGAAGATGAATCTGATGCACTTGCCCGCATCATTCCCGGGTTAAAGGAATTATATCCAGTGTTATTCCACCAAGGATCAGGATATAGAGTGGAGTTTGCAACATTATAAAGGTTGGATTGTCCTGGGTTCACACTCTTAGACTTGGATTGCATGCTCTCCTAATTCCTCCAAATTTGAATCAGTGTGCCCTTACATAACCACAAAAAAGTGAAGGCCTAGTTAGTCTAGCTGGGGTAAATTCTAGATACATCTTAAATCTTGCAAATAAAGAAACACACTTTAGAAACATACAACAAATACAAGTCTCTCAATATATTAATTTTGCACCAAGTGCCTTAAATGTAAACCACAAACACGAGGTTGTGAAGGAATCAGTTGACAACCTTGTACCCAGCATTGCCACTACAAAGCCTTGAATATAACTAGAAAATCACTGTCAGTACTTGATTAATGAACCACAATGTAGATACTTTCTTTAAATCCAGATGCAGTTTAATGAAGGCTTATAAATAATTCTCATTATTGGTATTACAGAATCCCAACTTCAAGTTTGAACTAGTTACCCATTAAAACCAACCAAAACGAAAGCATTCTTCTTTTGACATTTAGGGGGTGGAAAAAACATAAAAACACAGCAACAGATGTTTGTCTATAGGATAAATACAGTCTAGAGACAAAAAGCGACAAAAAGGGCAACAATTCAATTACAGACCTTCCCATATCATAGTGTGGATGAGGGGTTTCTTAAAGTACTGAAACAGGCCGATATAACTTTGTGGCATGTGAAGACTGATGACAAAGTAACTTAGAAGACAATGGTATGCAAGTTCCGCAAACACCAGGTGGAGCAACAAGCCATGGGAATATGGGTACAACAAGAAGAACAAGAGTTGACAACCTACTCTTATCATCTTGTTTTACATCATGTGTTAATCAGTATTTTGAAATCTAGTATGTAGCACTAAATAAATGGATCTCTGGACTTTACATTTTTCTACCACATATGCAGATTTTTACTTCTTTATGTAAATCAAATTAATATAGATAATAAAACACATCATAGAATTTTAACATATGAACTTTCTTACACAAGAAACACACAGTCGCATGTTCCTTTGTGTATCTCATTATCTTCCTTCTCCTCTGTTAAAAGTCCTTGTACATACATCAAAACTGAAACATCGAATGCACAAACAGTACTGATTCCCAAGGCCAAACAACAGCTTGATCACCAAACCTTATTAAATGGCCTACCATGATTAATTTAGACCAATTCTCCAGCATGCCTCTGCACACTTTATTCAGTGAATTACAGGAAATTACTTAAACAATTGCGTATATACACAGAAGAGGATAGAATTGTTTCATCTTTCCCCTTAAATTTTAGCTTCAAACAACTTCATCAATCTGTTCCTTTGCTCCTCATATTTCACTTCCGCAGAAACAATTCATAAAACTCAAATCCTTACCTTGTTATCACAATTATACCAACCCAATAAAATACGAATTATTGCATCTACGCCCTATTAAATTAAGCCAAAAACTTCACCTTTAAAAAAAAATTATAATGATGCCAAGAACCACAATATTGCAAGAAAAAACAATAGCAGCACTCAATTGGAAAAAATAACAGAGAAAATAACACCGGAATTACAACAAAACCTATCACAATGATAAACCTCGAGACAATCCCAGATCAGAAAGGTCAATACATTAAAAAAAATCACACATGCATACACAGATACACACATGTAGAGATGAATACATGCAGAGATAGGGCTCATGCAGCAACAAATAACAGAGAATTGCGGAAGATAGAGAAAAGAAATTAGTACCAGGGGCGAGGGGGCGACGACGATTAAAACAAAACCCTAGAAATTGGGGAAGTGAGAGAAATTAGAGTCAATGTGTGGAAATACTGGAGAATTGTAAAGAGCGGAACAGCAACAGCAGAATGTATGAGAGTATCTGAATGTGTATGCGAGTGCGAATTTGGGGGAGTTTTTGGCTGGGTTTGATAACGTCACCTGAGGAAGCACCTAGAACCCGTGCTACCTATGTGGGCCCTCCTTTTTCTTTCTGCTGCACACGTGTTGCATGATCTGTTTGTGTCTTTCTCTCTTTTTTCTTTTTTTCAAAAATGTTTTTCTTCATTTTTGTTTTCAATAAATGAACCATATTATAAAGAAAAAGAAAATCCGAGGGAAACAACAAAGCAAAAGGAACACCTAAGACTATCTTTATTAGTGAACCAATCCAACCCACAAATAAAATATTAATTTCTCTATCTTCCACCTATATAATTCATAACTCAATCTATTTTTAATATTTTTATATTTTATTAGTAACATCAACTCAATCAAATCCAATTTTTTTTTTCATTATTTAATAATTGTATATTATTTTGTGAGATTTTTTTTTATTATATTTAGAAGATGTAAGAAATAGATGAAAAAAATATTTGATATATTAATTCCGCAATTATAATAAGAAATTTGTTTTACCATACACTTAAAATAACATACAAACACAATAACTAAATCAAAATTACAATAATTGAAATATGAAATAGAAAAAAAAAAATCAAGCTACAAATAGATGCATACTAAATTACAAATATAAAAGATACAAATTATATATTTAATTATCAATGCCAATTTTTTGTCAAATACGCTCAATCTAATCATTTTTAAGAGCGTTACGAGCTTCTCTATGTTAATATGTTGATAAAATTATGAATTTTTTTAATTTTTTAATAACAATTTAAATTATATCGAAGAAAAAAAATCTACCATCACCAATCAAATGGTGATATGTGTCATTTGTAGATAAAAGAGAAGGTTGTTATGACACTCATTGCATTTGTATGTTTTTTTCCTTTTTTATTTTCTTATTAAAGTTTTGTTTTATATGGTGACACCCAAATGGGTGTCACCAATAAAGATGGTTTAACCAGCTAAAGTTTTTTGAAACAAAAATCAGTGTAGACCTCATTAAAAAAAATGATGTAGAAAAATCCAATGAGAAAAATTTATACATGGGAAAAAATATATCATTCACAAACTAGCAAAACTTTAAAGGGTCAAGTACAAATAACCATCCAAGCTATACTTGTTTTTTACATTTAAGTAATTAAATTGTTTTTCAATTGCAACTAATAATTTTACGTTTGCGTGAGTTGCAATTTACCATTCGAGACCATCAGATATCTATTTTGCAGCCAATTTTAGTCACGTACCTCACATGCCCTTTACTATCAACGGTATATCTGTCTTTTCAACTTTTTTCAAGTTGCAATTAACCATCTCAACTTTGCACGAGTTGCAATTTACCATCTAAATTTTGCGCGAGTTGCAATTTAGTAATTTACTATCTGAAATCACATGATGTTCATTTTCCGACTAATTTTAAACATGTGCGCATCTTGCATGCTCTTTACTATTGAGAGTATATCTATCTTTTGAAGTTTAACTTTAACAAAAACTTATACCCCGAGATATGTACCCCAAAAGGTATATTAGTTTGGTATTAGTTGTATATTTATAAGGTATAAGTGGTGTACCCCTGAAGGTATTGGTTGTATACTCATCAGATATTAGTTTCATACTCATAAGGTATTTGATATATGTCGTATATGCATGCTTTAGGCTCATTTAGACGATCATTTCAATAGTATTTGCATGCATTTTCAGTTATTTTGTGGTTAAAATGGTTATCTTGAGTCAAATGGCGTGTTTGCTTCTTTTTGTAGTTAAAATATCATATTTTAGGATAAAAGTCCATTAAGACGAAGTCTGGAGAAGGAACAAGCAAACACGAGCAAAAGGGTAAAATTACGAAAGGCTAAGGCTGTTGAAATAGCTCGGTCGGGCAAGCTAAAATGGCTCGACCGGGCCATGTGTCGAAGAACAATTGAATGCCACTAGAAGTTCTTCCCAGCCGAGCGAGATGTTCTGCCCGACCGAGAGAGATGTCGAGCTAGATCGAGTCTAAGCGGGTTTTGGCTCGGCCGGGCGAGTTCATCCGGCCTGGTCAAGCGGTGATCTTGGGCATGCGCGATTTCTTTATTTTTAAGCCAAATTAGGCTTGTTTCCATCTAAAATCATCCCAACCTATAAATTGGGGTTTTAAGTGCGAAAAAGAAGATGAAAAAGAAGAAAAAGAGAAGCGTAAGCCCTTGGAGTATAGAGTAAGAAACATAAAGACGAGAAGATCAGATGAAGAGTCGGAATTGATTCATATAATTCTGGGTTTTATTAGTCTTTTGTTTTAGAGATTGATTCTAAATGGTTACTCTTGAATATTTGGTTTTGATTATTTTGAACATGACTAGCTAATTTCTCTATTGTATTCTATGTCTAGAAAGTAGGTTACGATAACTCCATATTTTGATTATTTGATTTATCTAAGCTCTGTTCTATGTTTTTATCTATGTGTTTGTGATTATTTATGAATTTATCAATTTAGCCAATTGCTTGATTTATCTAGCTTAATAGTTTGTCGTCCGAGAGGGGAGGATTATTAATAGGCTTACAACACATAGCATAGATATTCAATATCAACCAGGAGGTGTGAGATATCTATATATGCATTGATCTTTTGATTTCTTAGGAGTTGTGTATATGATAGTTAGTTAGAGACGATAATTATTTATACATAATCTACATGTTAGCATCGTTCGAGAGAAAGGTTAACCACATAAGCGATTGTCTAATAAAAACTGGAATTCAGTTTAAAGGTCTAGATAATTAAGATAATCTGGCATAGGAAAGTCGTAACTGAAATTG
Organism: Scutellaria galericulata; assembly: GCA_946896805.1. Lineage (NCBI taxonomy): Eukaryota > Viridiplantae > Streptophyta > Magnoliopsida > Lamiales > Lamiaceae > Scutellaria > Scutellaria galericulata. The sequence goes on from OX335792.1 coordinate 12,860,402, forward strand.
AACCTGAGGATACATCTTTTAATCTGATTTATTCTCCATAATTCTTGCTAGCTATTTTAAGTGTCTAAATAGTTGTTATACAATTCTAGTTTATAAACCAACCAATCTTATTTGAGAGTTTAGATAGAGTTGAGCTATTAGGATTAGGGTATTAAATTGACATAGTAATTCAGTCTCTATGGGATCGACCTTGCTCACCACTGTCTAAAGTTACACCGTACACTTGTGATCGTACTAGGGTTCAATTCTAGTGTTGTTAGTAATTTACTTATATAACCGAAATATATGTTTATATTTTACTTATTCAATGAAATATATTAGCTGTATATTTAACTTTAGGAGTTAATAAAGCGGGGAAATAAAAATCCTAATTGTATGTTTTTGAATACATGGAAAACTTCTCAATTGCATTGTAGTGCAGTTGGATTTGAAGAGTGTGCTCCAAAATATAGATGATCTTGTAATTCAAAAAGTAAGGGTGGGTTTTGAGTGGGAGCTAATTGGAAATTGCATTTGAATGTCAGGGCCGAACCCGATTAGGATTCATTTTCTTGTTAGACGATGAGCTAAAGTGTAGTCCGTAGATTTTTCAAGTGAATGAAAATGTTAAGCAACCAATTTTTACTTGCGAGTTCAGTTTCAAAAATTTCATTGAAAGGAACTTTAAACTAAGGTGAATACTTTTGTTTTAAAAGAAAATGAATTTTTTGATTATTGAACTGATTATACTTGATTTTATTAAATTAATTTAAAGGATTGATTTGTGACTTGCTTTGACATCATAATGTGATAAGGTTGTTTGAATTGAATACTAGGTTCACGGTTATGAATTTAAATGCTCAATTATTGAGAAAATATCTTTTAAGAAAAGAAAAGACTATTAAATTATTTGAATGATTTTAGTAGTTAGTAAATTAGAGAAAATTTAATCATATTAGGATTTATTTTTTTCAACTCCGAATAAAATAATTCATAACCACAATAGTGAAGGACGATGAAACATGTTACTAAAATTGATTGGAAAATGAACATTCAATGGTCTCGGATGGTAAAGGGCGTGCAAGACACGTGGTTAAAATTGATCGTGGTTATTTAGAAAATGAACATATGGTGGTCTCAGATGGTAAATTGTAACTCGTGTAAAGTTGAGATGATAAATTGCGACTCATGCAAAATTGAAATGGTTAGTTGCAACTTGAAAAATTTGAAAAGACAAAGGTACCCTTAATAGTAAAGGGAGTACAAGACACGTGACTGAAATTAACCGAAAAATGAACATCCGATGGTCTCGGATGGTAAATTGTGATTCTCATAAAAGTTGCAACCAGAGTGTTTAGATGGTTAGTTGCAGCTGAAAAAAAATTAATCACTTAAGTACAAAAATGGTTATAATTTTGATGATTATTTATAATTAACCCAATTTTAAAAATTTAATTTCTTACCTCAAGTGTCTGAAAACATAGCATATCATTGAATCAAGAAATAGAAAAGAAAAATTAGATTTTGGTCATGTGATAGATTTCGATCCTCTAATTTTCTTTGATACGAAGCAAATCGTTCAAAAACTTTTTATCAACGTGGTTGAGTTGTTAAAGTAGAACTTACATTTATAGAGATTTAAATAGTCAATAATTTTTATTTAGGATTGTATATTTTTTCAGACAGATAAGTTGATGGATTCAGATTAAAAAAATAATTTAAATTTTTAGGCATTCAAATTATTTCATACACTTATAATTATATATATTGTTGGTCTCAAGTGGTTAAGAGGTTTAGAGGAAGGATAAATGAACCTCTATCAAATTTTTCTTTTTCAAATCTTTTTAAACTATCGTCACTGTATTCTAAAATAGAATACAATAGTTAATGCCGAACAGTAAACTGGGAGAATACAACAGTCAATGCTGAATAGTAAACTGGATGATAAGCTGATACAACTTACTGATTCAAAGTTCTTTAAATGCAGCGGAAAATAACAGATAGAGTTTCTTTTTGGAAAATGTTTTCTTTTGAAATTATGACTTTCTCAAACTTTTTAAATGCAATATGAACAAATATATATATATATATATATATAATGCAACATAGATACGAAAAAACGATAAACACACAAAGAGGATTTATAGTGGTTCGAAGATGATGTAACCCTTTTGCGTCCACTCTACTCCTATAAGGAGGAACTTTGTTAGGTAAGATCGATTTTACAAGACTTATCTTCACAGTCTACAACCTAAGCAACTTAAGATCGATTTTACAAGACTTATTGTTGGGATTTCAGTGTTTAGATTTTAATGAGACAAACCAAAATGTAATAGGAAGTTTGAGTACCCCATTTTTCACAATGTTGAAATGAAAACATAGACTAGGATTGAGTCTAGTTATAGAAGCTGAAAGATGGAGGTACACATGCATACAATGCTACATCGAAGATTTCAGAACGAAGCTGCTGCAAGAAAACAGATACAACAACACTGTAAGAAGACAGTTACAACATTGCAGCAAAGTAAGTAAGAACGGCATGCAGCATCGCTCTAAGAAAAAGTTACAGGAATACTGCAAGAAAAGATACAACAGTACTGTACGAAGATACTGCAAGAAGGTCTAAGTTACAGCAGCGCTGTAAAAGACAAACAGCTGCAAGCAGACCTAGGATACAACGTGAAGCTTACTACTCAAACAGTCAACAGCGCCAATGACAAACAAAATAAGTATCCTGCAATTTGAGGAAGGGTAAATGCTGTACGAGGAACGAAGATCCAAGCAAGAATAAATAGAGTCGTTCCAGAGAAGATCAAAGTTGCAGACACAGAGCCAATGCCAAGACACCACGTGGACTGACGCGCTGCAGAAAACTGCGAGCCGTAACCACCGCATTAAATGCTCCAGAAAGAAAAGTCAAGACGCATTAAATGCAAGCCATGTCTTTGATCAAGTACACTTAAATTCAAAATGGGAGATATCTCCTTCAACGGATATCTTCTCTACAAGTATAAATAGAGGATGAGCAACCCTGAAGCTGACTACTGAAACATTTGCACAAAAACTCTCAAGCATTCAAGCTATACTCTTTCGAGTCTACTCTCAGTTTCAGTCACTCAACCTCTCTGTGAAGTGAAACAAGTTCAAAGCTGAAAGATCCTTTGAAGGATTCAGAAGCTCACTTCACCGCACCAGTTGAAGAACAAATCTATATACTTTTTAACCTTGTTGTTGTGTGCTTAGATTGTTTTAGGTGTCGAACAGTTGATAGGAGAGATCCTTGTTGTTTGTATAGTTGTCTAGGATATAGACAGCTTCCCTGTGTGGGAGTTTGAAACCCTGTGTGGGTTTACCTTTAGAGTTTGGAGTTGTTGTGTGTACGTTGGACTCTAGTAGGTGTTTAGCTTTGTAAGTTGATAGATTGTTAAGAGTGTCCTGTAAATCAATCTTGCTTAACAAAGTTTCTGCTCGAGGTAGCAGTAGAGTGGACGTAGAAGGGTTACACAACCTTTGAACCACTATAAACCATAAGTGTTTTATTGCTTTCTTATCTGTGCTTTATCTTTTATATCTATCTCTATCATAAAGCATAAAACGTTTTGATAAGGATCATATTTGAGAAAACCAGCCTTGTGTCTTAAAACCTTTTTTTCCACTGCGTATAAAACTCTAAGTTACAGCGTGAAACACTGCATCCTAGTGCTGTAAGCAGTAACTGACTGGCGCTGTAAGTTCAAGTAACTTGCAGAACAGTAAGTTTTAATCTGATTTTTAAAATCGACCAAGGTTTATTCACCCCCCTCTGAACCTCAGACACCACTTGGGACCAACAAGTGGTATCAGAGCTAGTTGGGTTAAAAGCCAACTTATCTGGTCACCTACCCAGATCCACCTTTGTCTCGCTGTTTTCTCTGCATCCTTAAAATCTCATTCTTACAGCATATCATGGATTCCTCTAATCATAAGTTACCCATGTGACGATTGGAAGATAAGAATGCAGGCACATCTTTCAGCGATGAATGATGAGATGTGGATGGTCATCACCAAAAGACCGATTATCCCTACGAAGGTGAACCCCATGCTCGGTAGAGAGATGGAAGAAGAAGCACAACCACCACCCAACTTCCTGGTCAAACCAAGACAAGAATGGAACAATGAAGACAGAAAGAGAACCAACCTAGACAACGTGGCCAAGAATGCTCTATTCATCACCTTGGATAAAGGCACATTCAACAAAGTCAAAACTTGCAGAACGTCCAAGGAAATTTGGGAAAAGTTGGAACAAATATGTGAGGGGACAGAGCTCACTAAAGTAACAAGATCTCCAACGCCACCCACTATTTGAGCTCTTCGAGATGAAGAATGAAGAGACTCTTGAGCAACTAGATTTAAGATTACATCCATTGTGAATGAACTAGAAGCTCTGGGCAAGCACTACACTCAAAAGGAAAAGAACATGAAAGTGCTTAGAGCCCTGCCCGCGGAGTGGGATAATAAGACCACTGCTATGAGAGTGTCCATGGATTTGAAATCCATGAGTACATTTGATCTATTCTCCGACCTCAAAGCATTCGAATATAATATCAACAGACGAAGAAAAGAGACAGAAGAATCGAACTCCAAAGTTACAACGCTAACTGCCAAAGGACCTAAAGATACAGCAACCACCAGTTGCAGCAAGCAATCAGAGGTTGCAGCAGAAGACGCTGAATAGGATATGACTCTTCTTCTAAAGAAATTTAGAAGATTCATGAAGAGCAACAACAGCAACAACAACACCAACCTCAATAAGAGGAATGACTTCAGAAGAAGTCATCCACCTCCTCAGGTATCCCTCTCTTCTCGCTCAAATACGACTGATTTTGATTTGTGCTATAACTGCAGGAAGCCTGGACATTATGCCAGAAGCTGTCCACACCCAACGGTGCACAAATACCCAGAATGAGAGAGAGAACAGATGAGAGAAAAGAGAAGAGAGGATAGACACAAGCTTCGAGCTCTCATTGGAGAGATGGAGAAGACCAAGGATACAACGGTCTTAAAGGAGATACTGGAAACTGCAGAATCCTCTGACAACGACACTGAAACCTCATCTTCTGATGAAGAAGCACTGATATGCCTGATGGCAAACAACCGCGAGGACAATGATGAAAAAAAGGTAACCTATCAACCGCTATCTATACCAGAAAAAGAGGAGCTGAACATGATCTATTCTTTAAAGAGGATCATGAGGGATTTCGAGCAGATTAACTCAACTCATGAGGAGCTGAAGGTTGAGAATGAAAATATAAGAATCGACAATGAGATTCTCAGAGGCAAAAATATTGATATAGCTGAAATGCTCGCTGCATGTGAGTCTAATAACTCAAGGTGCAGTAAGCTACAAAAGAAGGTCTCAAGGCTAAGTTTGCTGGTCACTAAGTTAGAAACTGAGAAGGAGAACTTGCAATCCACGATCAGAACATTTAGCAAATCAGCTAAGGACACAAATGAGTGCATAAGTCAAAACAGAAGCCCATTTGAAAAATCGGGCATAGGTTACAACACTCACACCTCTTAGGATACAACAAATTCATCCAAGGCTGTAAAATTTGTTCAAGCTGAAACTTCAAAGAAGAATGAGTTACCCTGTAACTCAGAAAAAATCTTAAACAAACCAGCATTGATGGATAAGGGGAAGAAACCCCAATGCTCAGCTGCAGGAAGTAAGCCTGCATCTAAAAACAGGCTGCAACAGAAGCTATCTGCTGTAAGCAGCAAGAAGATGCAGCAACCCACAAAGTTGCAGCACAAGAGGAAGTTCCCCACCTACACTAAGACTTATATGTCTAAACCTCAAAGCGGATATACTCAAGGGAAGTATGGTGGAAGACCGCACCACAAGGGTGTTGGTAACACATATTTAATTTCTGCACACACAACTATTAAGCAGTTTAAAAATAAAACGACATACATTCAGAGAACCAACAAATCTTACAACAAAACATTCTTCACAATCTACAACCTAAGACCATCAAATGCTTACCGCTACACCAAAAGGATATCCTGTGGGCATAGGACACAACTTTAATGTCTTATACTTATATAGCTTTGCGCTCACGGTTTCGAATCTGGCAGAGCCAATTTTTAAGCTCTGACCCAAGGCAGGATGTTGGGAATTTTCCCAACAATCCCCCAACACCTGTCAGCTTTTCCACTCTAGTAATCTTGAACTCAACAACTTACTCCTCAACAACCTGCTGAACTCAGCAACTTACTCCTCAGCAAGTCAGTTTACTCTGTAACAACCTAGCATACTGCCCGACATTTTCATGACTCGGCACCGTCATGCCTTCTCGCCACACCTCGATGTCACCGTGACTCGGCGTCGTTACGCCTCACCCCACCACCATGACTCGGTGCCACCACGCCTCCGCGCCATCTTCTATGCTACGCCAGCATCTTTAGTTCTAAGGTTTGTTCACCTTTCTTAGGTCCCGACCACCTTAGCAACCTAGTTCCAGGTCCGTTTACCTTTCTCAGGTCCCGGCCACCCAACAACCTGACCTGCGCATTAGCATCCTCTGTTCCAAGGCCCTGGCAACTTACTCCTGCAAAGTGCTCCCAAGGGGATTCGAACCCGTGACCTGTTCTGATACCAAGTGTTGGACCATCAAGCACTTACCGCTACACAAAAAGGATATCCTGTGGGCATAGGACGCAACTTTAATGTCTTATACTCATGTAGCTTTGCGCTCACGGTTTCAAATCTGGCAGAGCTAATTTTTAAGCTCCGACCCAAAGTAGGATGGTGGGAATTTTCCTAACACAACTTTATACCTACAAGGATTCTATTTTATCACGAATCCTTAGGTTGACCTACATAGAGTCAATGCCTTAAACAAACTTAAGACAACACACTCAACAAAGATCTAAATCCTTCCAACTGAAGACACCTCTAAACAACCTAAGCAGACATCACAAATGTTAAAAGTATATGAGGTCTTCAACTGGTGCTTTGAAACAACCTTGTAGATTCTGGAGCTCTTGAAAAACTCGAAGGCTTGGTTGTTTCACAGAGAGGTTGAGTGACTGAATACTTAGAGAGAAACTTGAGAGATTGTTCTTATTAGAGAGAATTCGTAAGTCAGTATTTTAGTAGTTTCCCCAGTCAACTCTTCATCTATTTATAGCTGTAGGAAATATGCCCGTTGAAGAGAGACACACTTTGTTTGAATTTGAATTCTCTTAATCTTCATTGATCTTCCTTGCTCTTGCATTAATTATCTCTGAAAAATTGGGGAAGAGCTCCTTGTCTTATTCTGCAGATCATTAATTGCGGCGGACCTCGGCTTCAGGTTTATTGCAGGTTGTCGGCCCACGTGTCAACGAGACACTGGTTCTTCGTATAGTTTGATCACTTCTTTCTACCGACTATATTTGACAAGATGAGTCCTCGTATAGTAGTGATCTTCCTCATACTGCATGATATTGCTATTGTCTTTTCCTGCTTTTTGTTCTGAATGCTGCGCCAGCCTTTTGTTCTGCATTTGCTTTCTGTTCTGTATCTGTTTTCTGTTCCGCGTCTGCAGTGAGCTCTCATTTCTTCTTATTGCTTGTTGTATTGTTGCTTGCCGTATTACTGATTATTGTATACAGTATCTGAAGACGATTCCTTTGCTAAATCCAACTACTATCAGTAACTTTCTTCTTGCTGAATTCCACGATACTCCGTTCTTCAACTTGGATTGATACTTGGGAAAAATTAAGTTTCCATATAAACACTATGGAAAAAGTGGGGTACTCTAAATCCCTATTAAATCACTGTTTTGTCTCTTCAACTTGGATTGATACTTAAGAAAAATTAAGTTTCCATATAAACACCATGGAAAAAGTGGGGTACTCTAAATCCCTATTAAATCACTGTTTTGTCTCATTAAAATTTAAAAAGAAATATCCTAATATATATATATATATATATATATATATATATATATTTATTGAGGTTGCGGAGATTTCCAACACCAAATTAATGAATTGCATGGAAGAATGAGATGAAAACAATAAGAAGTAGAGAGAAATTGTTGAAGAATGAAAAATCATATTTTGGAGAGTGAATGACTTGCCTCAAAGTTACAAGACATCTCATTATTTATATCTACATTCTAGGTTAAAAGATACAAGGATCTTTTCATTGTTTCCTATAAAAAAACCCTACCTCCTTGGTAAGCCCTTTAGGCTTGGGCCAAGCTCTTCTTTATTTTATTGGGTTGAAAACGTTCTTTGTATATCTCCAACGATTGGGCCGAGATCTTCTTGTGTGTTCCTTTTTTTACTGGGCTAAGCTCTTCTCCTCATGCCAGCTTTGGCGAGTCCTGCCACGTCAACTCTGCCGATCGCGTCACCTATGCTAGTATTGCCACGTCTACACCTTTTTTTTGGGCTATCTCAAATCATGGGTCTTTGGTACTTGGTTCAGAATATCCACATCAATATTGGTAAAACTGTTGTAAATAATTACTTTAATTACGATAACTATAAAATAAACTAGAAGTAGAACGGATGAAAGCGAACGAAAACAAAGCGTAAATAAAAGACGAGACGGGAAGGAACAAGTATATGAGAGAAGAGAGAATTTGTTGTGTCTTTTTCCATTCATTCTTACATGTATACATAGAGGAAATATTGATACATTAGCCTTGATCACCAAGTTAGCTTAATCATCAAGTTTACTTAATCACAAAGTTTCTATTCAATTATTATAATACTTCCCCTTGAATTTAACTTTGTTATGTCATGTGCATAAGCTGTCTCGTTAAAAACCTCAAACCAGAAAAACCCATTGGGATAAAAACTGGGATAAGGGAAAAAGAGTACAGCGCATACTACATTGTTTTCGCTTCCCCTGAAACGAGCAATATGAGTCTTGGAGTAAGATGTCAGTCTTGCTTCTTGTTGGATCTTCTCATATCGATGTCGTATACCAATTTCTCAAATGTAGATGTATGCAGGGATTTAGTGAATAAATCAACAAGATTGTGACATGAACGAATTTGTTGAACATTTATCTCTCCATTTTTCTGAAGCTCGTGAGTATGGAAAATTTTTGGTGATATATGCTTAGTCATATCACCTTTTATATACCCGCCTTTAATTTGTGCTATGCAAGCAGCATTATCCTCATAAATGATAGTAGGCGTAGTGGTAGTCGGTTTTAACTCACATGCATTTCTTATATGAGCTATAACTGATCTTAACCAAACACACTCTCTGCCTGCCTTATAAAGAGCAATAAGTTCAGAGTGGTTGGAAGATGTAGCAACCAATGTCTGTTTAGTAGACCGCCATGAAATGGTTGTGCCATTATAACAAACTAAATATCCAGTTTGTGATCGAGCTTTGTGCGGATTAGATCTATATCCCGCATCAGCATAACCAACTAACCCCGAGTTAGTTGTATTATTTGAATATAACAATACCAAATTTATAGTACCACGGAGATAACAGAAAATATGTTTAATTCTGTTCCAGTATCTCCGGGTTGGCTTAGAACTATATCGAGCAAGCACATTGACCGCAAATATGATATCTGGTCTTGTACATTATGCTAGATACATTAATGCTCCAATAGCATTAAGATACGACACCTCTTGGCCAAGTATCTCTTCATCAAACTCTTTAGGTCGAAATGGATCTTTATTAGGGTCTAAACAACGTACTACCATAGGAGTGCTTAAAGGATGAGCACTCTCAATATTAAACCTTTTAAGTAGTCGTTCAGTGTACGTAGATTGATAAATAAAAATACCATTTGCCCTATGCTCTAGCTGAAGACCGAGACAGAGTTTGGTTTTCCCAAGGTCTTTAACTTCAAACTCTTTCTTCAGATATGCAGTAGCATTAGCCAAATCCTCAGGGGTGCCAATGAGGTTTATGTCATCTACATAGACTGCAATTATAGCAAATCCGGTTTCTGATTTTCTAATAAAAATGCATGGGCAAATTGAATCATTTTTGTAACCTTCTTTGATAAGGCATTCACTTAGTCTGTGATACCACATGCGACCAGACTGCTTTAATCCATACAATGACCTTTGTAATTTGATCGAGTATAGCTCACGGGGATTACCCGTTTTTGGTATTTTAAATCCATCAGGAATTTTCATGTAGATATCAGAATCAAGTGAACCATATAGATAAGCTGTTACTACGTCCATAAGACGCATGTCCAAATTTTCATGGACAACCATACTAATGAGAAAACGGAAAGTGATCGTATCCATTACCGGTGAATACGTCTCATCATAATCAATCCCAGGTCTCTAAGAGAATCCTTGGGCAACAAGTCGGGCCTTATATCTTACAATTTCATTATTCTCATTTCTCTTACGGACAAATACCCATTTATACCCAGCATGCTTTATATTGTCCGGAGTTTGAGTGATAGACCCAAATACATTCCGTTTATTTAGTGAAGCTAATTCAGATTTGGTTGCTTCCTCCTATTTAGGCCAGTCATCCCTTTGACGACATTCTATTATGGAACATGGTTCACTGTTACAATCATCGCTCAAAATCTCTTGAGCAACCGAGAATGCAAAAATATCATCAATAATGATCTCATTTCTATCCCATACATAATTGTAGTAGCTTATGGAATTCTCGGTATTTTCTGGATTTGATATCATCATGATTGTTTTACTAGGCTCTACAGATTTATCTGGAGCTTGCTCATTAGAACTCACTTGATTAATGGGCTCATAAATCCCTTTCTTGGTTTTTCGAGGAATAGAGTCCTTTGAGCCAATGAGTCGACCCCGTTTTTGTCTTGGTCCATCAGAATTCATTTTCACATGTTTATTAGGAACATTGATCCTAGCAAGAGCGTTCACAGCTGGAATATGAGACTTCGTGACTTTAATGGCATCATTAAATGCGTCAGGGAGTCTATTAGCAATATTATGTAAATGTATGATTCTATTGACCTCATTTTCACATTCAAGTGTGCGTGAGTCTAGATGAGACAAATTCTGCTCACACCATGTGAGATTCTCAACATGCATAGGTTTATTATTATCAAGGATTGTCTTACCGATTGATGGAAATGTCGTTTCATCAAAATGACAATCCGCAAACCTAGCAGAGAATAAATCACCTGTCATTGGTTCCAAAAACCTAATGATCGATGGTGAATCAAAACCAACATATATGCCGAGACGGCGTTGGAGACCCATTTTTGTCCTCTGTGGAGGTGAGATTGGCACATGTACAACACACCCAAATGTGCGAATGTGCGAAATGTTTGGCTCAAAACCCAAGGTTAATTGCATTGGTGAATGCATATGATACGCATTGGGACGTAATCTAATTAAAGATGATGCATGCAATACGGCATGTCCCCATGCTGTACTAGTGAGCTTTGATCTCACTAATAAAGTTCGAGCAATAATTTGAATTCTCTTGATAAGAGATTCTGCCAATCTATTTTGAGTATGAACGTATGCTATTGGGTGCTCAACATTAATTCCTAGTGCTGCACAATATTCATCAAAATATTTTGATGTAAATTCTCCGGCATTATCCATCTTTATATTTTTAATAGGATGATCAGGAAAATATGCTCGGAATTTAATAATTTGTGCAAGCAAACGCGCAAATGCAACATTGCGTGTAGATAGCAAGCATACGTGAGACCATCTAGAAGATGCGTCTATCAGAACCATAAAATATCGAAATGGTCCACTCGATGGGTGAATTGGTCCACAAATATCACCTTGTATCCGTTGTAAAAACGATGGTGATTTATAACCAACTTTTGTCACATAAGGTTTTATAATGAGCTTTCCTTGTGAACATGATTCATAAAAATAATCATTTGACATCAACATCTTTGTGTTTTTTAAAGGATGTCCTTTAGTATGTTCTACAATCCTACGCATCATAGTAGTTCCGGGGTGACCCAGACGATCATGCCATAATCCAAGTATATCGGGATTAACCAGTTTCCATGGCATGGTGGCATAGGATTCGAAAGCTCGAATCGGGACACAATATAGTCCAGAAGCTGTTGCTTCAAATTTCTCATGAACATTTCTTCTGTTTATATTATATGATGTGACACATAGACATTCTTTGGTATTTTCAACCAATGTCTCTATATGGTATCCATTGCATCTAACATCTTTAAAACTTAATAGACATGTTTTTGATCTACCAGATAAAAGTGCATTTTCAATATGGAGAGTGGTACCATTAGGCAACATAATTGTTGCATTCCCGGAGCCATCAATAATCTCAACGGGACCTGATATGGTTCTTACTTGTGCTTTGCACAATGTCACACTCGAGAAATATATTTTATCTGTGAATATTGAGTGCGTTGTTGCACTATCGAGTAGACAGTGATTCTTTTTGTTAGTATGCTCCATGTACTGCCTGATTATACAAAAATATATTAATACTTGAATCATTATAATAAAATAACAATTTCATAATATTATATAATATAAGGTTAATTTCAGGAATTTATCATTTAAGAGATATGTACATTGCTATTGACAAAAAGATAAAATCTACTCGATCTCGGGTATGCCATCTTCCGAGAGAGGTCTATACACAAAATTACCAAACTCTAAGTTTGGATTTATCCCACCACTTGACACTTTATACAATGGGATCAAGGTCCTCAAAAAAATCTGATAGTTCAAGAGATTTCCCATCTTGAACTTGATCATTCATGATTTGAGGTGTGGCGTCCTGAGGGGTAGTAAATGACATTTTTGCCTTAGTGGCGTGTTTCTGGACTCCCTTTCCTTTGTTTTTTATTGAATCCTGGTACAGATCTACCAAGTGTTGGGCAGTCCTGCAGACTTTGCCCCAATGACCAGTCATTCCACATCTATTGCAATTATTGTCATAAGATTTCTCTGTGGGCATCTTGCCTTTGTCACGGTTCCACTGAAATCGGTTCCCTTGATTGACCGGATAATTATCTGGACGAGAATAACCACGTCCACGTCGGTTATCTTTATTAATATCATGACGTCCACCTCGGTCATCATGATGGGGACTACCACGTCCACCTCCTCTCCAGGCACCACGTCCGGATCTTTGTCTACGGCCTCTAAATTGGCCCATTGATTTGTTAGCATGTGCTTCTGGCACTGCTTGGGACCCACAAGGTCGCAAATCATGATTTTTCAACAGCAACTCATTTGTTTTTTCTGCTGTGAGTAGTACTGAGATCAACTCTGAATATGTTTTAAATTGGCGCTGCCTGTACTACTGTTGTAGTACCAGATTTGAGGCATGCATGGTGGAGAATGTTTTCTCTAATTTATCATATTCTGACAATTTTACACCACACAGAGCCAAACGAGACTCAATCTTAAAAAAATCCGAATTATAATCGGAGACTGATTTAAAGTCTTGCAGCCTTATATGCTGCCAGTCATACTGCGCCCGTGGCAGGATCATAGTTTTTGTGTGATCAAATCTTTCTTTCAGTTTTTGCCATATTTCCGATGGCCTTTCAAACTGTATGTACTCATCTTTCAAATCCTCCGATAAATGGTGGCGTATAAAGATCATGGCGTTAGCCTCATCTTTCCTGTTGGCCTCATCGATATTTACACATTCAAGAGTTTTCACGAGATCCAACCCTTGTAAGTGTAGTTTAATATCTAGGCACCAGGACAAATAGTTTACGCTAGCAACATCGAGAATTTGAAATTTTTGATTTTCAATTCTGGCCATAATAAAACACAGAATATAATGATATAAAGTTTACAAACCTTTTCCCGAGCAAAAACTCGTGCTGATAACGTGTTGTAAATAATTACTTTAATTACGATAACTATAAAATAAACTAGAAGTAGAACGGACGAAAGCGAACGAAAACAAAGCGTAAATAAAAGACGAGACGAGAAGGAACAAGTATATGAGAGGAGAGAATTTGTTGTGTCTTTTTCCATTCATTCTTACATGTATATATAGAGGAAATAATGATACATTAGCCTTGATCACCAATTAGCTTAATCATCAAGTTTACTTAATCACAAAGTTTCTATTCAATTATTATAATAAAAACATAATTAAAATAAATATAATTAGCTCTGAATCTCGGTGGATGAAGCGTTTCTTAAAAGACCAAAATTCAAGGCCAATCAACAATGCTTTGAATTATAATTTTAATATGTAATGTCATCATTCCTAATACTTGTTGAACCCCTCTTCGGTCCACAATATCTATTTGTTCTGTAATTATCAATATCCCAATCTACAAATTTATTTCAAGATGGACAGGATTTTTAGTTTTTTTTTGTTGTTAAGGATACTAGTTAAATGATAAATTTAGTAAATTTTTTTAATCTCAACCCTTATTTTATTAATGATCAAGATTATGACACATCATCCATATTTTAAAATGTGGTGGTTAACTCACCAAACAATAATTGAATAATTTCTCCTCTCTTCATCATTGATAAGTAGAGTCGCGAACATAAATACAACATCATTTTGTTTATATAAAACAATAAAATAGAATATTGCAAGACACTAAAGAATTACTTAGAGCAAAATATATAACATAATTATCATGATTACTTTTGAAAAAGAAGTGCATTTATCCTTCAATTTTTTTTTCCAACAATTAATTACGTTTATGTAAAGTAACTTACACAAATGCACAAATTAAACGGCTTCGGATCCAAAGCTTCCCATGTTTCACATAGATAGAATTACTGTTCATTTTGCACATAAAAAATATTTTACATGGAAAAATGCCCCTTAAAAAAATTAATAATGTCAAATTCAGATCTAGATCGTATTAATACACTTGCATTAAATTAGATGGCAAAACATATTAGAAAAATGGGTGAATTATAGCTTAAATTTAATTAATTAAGGTGTATAGGTCGTAGGGATACAGAATAAAAAGTTTCGATACAAGTGGTGGGAAATAGCAAAAAAAAAAAAACACAACAAACAAAAAAGTTGAAAAAATTTCCTTCATTTTAATAAATGAATAATGTGGCATGATCTTATTTATTAATAAAATAAAGAAATAAGATTAAAAGAAATTTATAAAATTTACCATTTAGTAAATGGAGAAGATCTATTTCGGTCTAGTTACATCAACTAGTGCAAAAGCTAATATCTTGTGGGCCTCTCTAGAGCCAAAATATTATGCTCAACAAATTTACTTGAAGATGACAAGATTTTTTTGTTAACTATATCAATTACAAGAAAAGAAGTTTCTCAAAATTAAAACTCAGTAAAACTTTTCTTCAGTCATCCATGTCACATTAATTTTTTATTATGTAATGTTGTCAAATCTAATATTTGTCAGGGCTTTCTAAAGCACAAAATAGCTGTCTACTCCATATTTACCATTGTCCCAATATGTAATTTAATTTGAATGTGATGAGAATTTTTTGTTAAAGATACCAACAAAAGTAGCAAGTGCAAAAAAAATTTCTCAAAATTATATCTCATTAACTTTTATTTGATCAACCATGGAGCGAGAAAGATTAAATTGACTCTATTATCAATTGAGAAATAAACTATTCTACAACTAATAAATTATATTAACCACTTTTTAGGTGTCTATTTGGGATTAGGTGCACCCTATTAATTTAAATCAGTAAAAACCATTCGATCGTATCTTCTCATCAAAGAACGTGATCTTTTATAAATGTTCATATGCACATATTCTTAAATAACTATTAATCTAATAGACTTTTACTTTCACCTTAAAATTTTAAAAATCCGTGGATTCAAAGAAAGAGTAAGAGGAACATATAATCTAATAGTTTCTTTAAATTATTCTACTAATTATTCTCAAGTTCAGGATTTGTTATATCATTAGGTTAACATGCATTAAGCCATTAAGGGCTATGTACACTGGGCACTTAAATTGGGCGGGCCTTGGAATAAAGAAAACATTACCAAGGCCCATATACCCTATTGCACATAAAATCTGAACTGCCCCTTGATAGAATAAACAATGTTTTCTAAACTTGAAGACATTTTTGGCCCATTATCAGATTCTTTACTAAAACCTCTTTATTATCTTCCCGGTTCCAGCTATGTCATCTCAAATATGCATGTGATCTTCCCATAAAAAAATATTGTTTTATTTGTAGTTTACATTACCACCCATAGGTATTAAATTATCTTATTTTTTAATGAATTGATTGTCCAAAAAATCACAATAATATCTCAAATTATCATTTTAATCAAACATTGTGAAAATAATATAACTTTTTATATTTAATATGTTTTTTTTACCTCGATCAACTTTGTAACCACATCTAGGCAGTTAGACATGTCAACAATATTTTTTCCATAAATGACCAAGGTCAAAAAAAAAAAAAAAAAACTACATATGTCAACAATATTTTTTCCATAAACGACCAAGGTCAAAAAAAAAAAAAATCTACATATATAAGTTAGTGTTATTTTGATCAATAATAAAACGTTTAGTTAATAACTATAAGAGCTATGATTTTTTTACAATTAACCATTTTCTATTTGAATCTTTGTATCTTTATCTATGTAAAATAGATCCTTTTACTTTCACTTTTAAATTGTGTTGTCGTACAATTACTCACTGTTTTGAATTTGATTTTTGTACTTGTATTTGCCAAAAATAAGTTACTACACTTTCATTCCGCTTTTAATTCGGTTCCTATACTTATTCTTGAAATAAGAGCACTTATAATGATAAAAAAAATATTCCCCTACCCACCGTGGACATACTTTAAAATGTCTACTGTTGATGTGTAAAAATCACAATCCTCTAAATATTGTGATTTGAATTTAATACTTATACTGGATTTTTGACACATCAACGATGGACACATGAACACGTGCCTACGGTGGGTAGGGTATCCTATATAATGATATTAGTTATAGTTATATTCTCTCTCCTCAGTTTACCATCTCTCTCGATCATTCCATTAACTATAACTCATGATTTTTCTTTAGTCATCCAACCATATCATTGATTATAATCACTTTATGGAAATCCACAATCAAATTGCCTTTTTTGTCTTTATATTATTCAACTTAATTTGATATTATTAAATTTTTGGGAGCATTATTATTTTATGGGTTAAAAACATTTTCTCATCTGAACTATACGCGATTTTACATTTTTTGGTATAAACTTTGAAATTTGCATTTTGTGGTATGAACTTTAAAGTTTGATGCATTTTACGGTATGGAACAAATCATAGCCATACACGTGTCCTAAATCAATGACTAGGATTTGTCTGATACCGTAAAATGCATCAAACTTTAAAGTTCATACCACAAAATGCAAATTTCAAAGTTTATACCAAAATATGTAAAATCGCGTATAGTTCGGATGGGAAAATGTTTTTAACCCTTATTTTATTTATTTGAGAATTTTTATTACAAAACAAAATAACTTAAGAAATTACAAATAAAAGAAATTATATTGAAACATATAATTAAAAAATTACAAACACAATATTTAATGTCATTTGGATTTAATCCTAGCACACATTTGTTTATTTGTTTATGCATAACTAATTGCTCAAGGTCATAGTAGGTGCATCTCTTGATATAATCTCATACTCCCTCAACTCAAGTTCATGTTATTTGAAAATATTTTGTTCTTTCACTACATTAACCATATTTTACTTAAGAACTAAATATTCCTTAACTTGGCTGATGACTTTTTTAAATAATCTCATCATTATTTTGGGTCGTTGCTTTTACCGTACCTCTAATTTTTCTCTTAGTAGCTTTTTGTTCGATTGGATGCGTCTCATTGATATGTAGATCAAAATTCAAATATCTTTCTCGTGAAGTTGACGTGTTGCTCGCACCCTGAGTTTAATGTCTTTGCCTTCTTTAAGGAATCATGATAATGAGCATATTGTGGAGCACAAAGTGCTCGACCTTTTGTTATCCTCTAACAAAATTAAAAGCAATATTGTTGTTTTAAGATAGATTTTTGGCATATTCCATTTTCAATAAGTCTTCGTTGAGTATGCCTGCTTTTGTAAGCACTTTCAACACTATTGTAGCAAGAGTTGAAACGGTTCACTTTCTTCTGAACCGTGTTATACCAATGTGATTTCATTGTATTTTGAATTTTTGAGCACATGCATGTAGAGCGATTATTGTTGTAGTATGTTGCAATTCTTTCCTAAAAGGCATCCCATTTTTATCATTGCCGATTATGAAATCTTCACTTACCATGACGAAAGACTTTGCTAGCAGCTCGTCTTCCTCAATACTATATTTCATCTAGTGGCAACACAACCTTGTTCCAAACTTTTAAAATCAATTAGAATTGAATATTGAGATGGTTGTGTCTCTAACATGAAATATGGTGTTTATGGTTGTTTCCAAAACTCAAGTAAATTATGAAGAAAAGTGCAAATAATCAAATTTTTTTTGGAAATGATGAATTTTGCCCATCAAAACTTTTTTCAGAATAAAAACATTTCTTGATTGTTTTCAACCATGTGAAGAAGTGAAATGAAAACGAGTTTGAATAATTTATTCCGATAAGTATCCCATGGTTTTTGAACCAATTTTTCAAAAAAAATCTCGATTATTTTACTTTATTTCATTGGCGGTTACCTATATCAGTCATTTGGTACCATTTGCAAAGGTTGACAATTGTATAGTAAAGTTTCAAAGTTCGGATACCTTAATACAAATGAGTTCATAATTTAATTGATTTATATATATATTTTTCCAACAATTGACATTCGTATTTTTATTTTATTTAAAATAAAGTACAAATGTAAATGTAATCATATACTCCGTATATGCATGAAGAGATAACTGAAAATTAAATAAGATTAATTAATAACTGAAAAGGTAAAGGGATAAGAGGGTAGCAATCAAAGTGGAGACATGGAAATTTGAAAAGTAAGTGTCTAATGTTTTGACCCAAAAGCTAATTAAAGAAAGAAGAGATAATCAATTTTCCTTTGAGAAAGAGACGTGGGGTTAACCTCGGATTCTAGAAAAGTTGCATCTTCCTTGTACAAAAATCCTGAGCCAAGTAGTCCATGTTTGATGGAATATTATAGTACAAATATGATTGAAATTTATAAAGTACTGTCTACTTTCGGAATATTAATTTACAAAAATATATATTTATCTGTATATATGCATGGGACATGGACATCAATCCTTATACATTACATTTTATATATTTACAAAAAAGGACATGATTAATCCTCATTCCAAGAATTTATTCTATGCATGTGTGATGATTATAAACTCCATGATGCATCTAATATAACTTCACACGTGCTCCAGCGGAACTCCATGTTGCACACTGGAATAAAATTATCGAAACACTTAAAACGACCAAAAAGATAGAAAATGTTATTTTGTAGAAATATTATTGTGAAAGCTATTGTATTGATTCGGTGTAATAATGACTGTTTTATCATTATAGGGACTTTCATAAATCTAATAATAAAATATTAATTTATAATTAGAGGAAAATAATTTCTAATCCCAATTTTCCATTTTAGCCAATTCAACTACTTTTTTTTGTTTGTTTGTTTGTTTTTTTTTTTTTCTATTTCACCACCTAAACCTATCAATTTTGACCATTTGACCAATAACTACAAACTATCATGTCTTTGCACGCAAGTGAAATCGAGTTTATGATATTTGAAATGCCTAGATTTTGGAAAAACATGCACACGCCTTGAGCCTAGAAATTGAGATTTCGGGCTAATTTTTCATTAATTGGCCCAAATTAAAAAAAAAATTGTATTCAAATTTTAGAGTTCAAAAAGTTAGTATCCTTAAATGATGAAGAACCAAAACTTATTATACTAAACTTGCAATTTTACTTGTTATGTTTAGGCTCTTCATTTGATGGAAATGGAAAATTTGACAAAAATACTTCATATATTATTACTCATAATGTGAACTTTACCTGTTAAAATTTGAATTTTTAAAACTATCACGTAAGTTCATGTTACTTATAAAAAATATCCATTTACACAGAAAAAAGTAAATAGCTAGCCCGTCAAGGTGGTGATAAATTAACATGTGTAATTGATTTTTAAGTTTTTTTTAATACTATATCCATGTTATTTGAGAAAGAGGGGAAAACCAATCCCCCAAGGACACAATCGAGTTAGTAATGACTGTGGTGATGTGGGGAAGAATTCTTCAACAATGTTGGTTCAATCTTCACATAGATGGATTTTTACTATAATATTGTGGAGGTTTGTTCTAAAATTGAATCTTGTTGGCTCTCTCCCACAAATGTTTACCACTTCAACATATCCCTTAATTTATATCTTACCCAACTGAGGGACTATGATATGGGTGAGAAGAGCTCTTGATCTCGCCCTAATCAAAAGAGAGGAAAAAAAAACCAACAATGTTTAATATTCCTTCCAAAACCTCTGCAAAAATTTGGTCATGAATACCCTATAAACATAACCTAAGCTTTACATTTCACCCACCTCTTCACCTGAAAAATGTTAAAATTCAACACACTAGATATGCACAACACCACAAAATTCATGGAGTGATTGCGAACAAGGATGAAAATATCCCAAAATATCTCTGATATTTTTGTGATATTTCCATTTTTTCACGTGATCGATACAAAAACGGGCTACAATAATATATCTCCGATATTTTTATTTTTTAACACAACTGGTAAAAAAATGAGAAATTTTGTCAAAATATCGATAAATATTGGTATCGTTTCGATATCAATAACTTCAAGGTACAAATTGTAGAAAAATAGGTGAAATATCGATAAATTTCAGCCAAATATCGGTATCGATTTCGATAAATATCATTTTACATTATTTAAAACATAAAGTATCTGATAACAAAACTTCTAATACAATATTTAAAACATGAAATATCAAATGTTGACATTAGCAGACATTTAATATCAACACCACCAAATTCGTCTTCCAAGTTGTCTTTCAAATGTTAACATTATCAAACAGTAATATCAACATCACCAAATTCTCCTTCCAAGTTGTCTTTTAGGTGAGTTATCATATTTCTACAGCACCTTTGACCTTAATAAATCAAAGTTCACATTAAAGAAAATCTCACGATGTTTATCATCAGAAAGACATAATTTCAAAAATTGATCACACTCTTTCAGTAGTCTTTTGGATAATTTTGGAAATTTTCAAAAGATGTTTTTTTTTTAACTTTGATGGAATATCAATTCCAAAAATATATGAGGACTATTGAATGTAGAAAATATGAACAATATATCGAGGATAAATCCTCAATATAAAAACCTCATGGAATGCTAAAAAAAAGAACTATAAAAATCTCGTGGTTTTTTTTATTTTCATGCAATTTTATAGACATTTTTATTTTCATGCAATTTTATAGATGTCAATGGTAACTATAAGAAAAGAGAAGGGTCTAACAGTACAAAGAAGAAAGACATTATTGTCTATGAATGCCTGTCAAACACACATCAAAAAACTTACCAACAAAGGTACATAACCGGTTCTTTGTTTATTGTTTATCTAATCTAGTGTGCCTGGTGTGTTGTTAAAGCACCCAAAAATAAATCTCTTTTATTCCTGTAACGTCCAGGACGAAACGATGCATAATTTGTTAATTAAATAATTTAATCCCTAATTATGTGATTTAATTATGTGCGTTTCAGATTAATCGGATTAATGCATGTTTTAATTAATCGAACGTACGATTTAATTTATCGAAAACGTAATTAATTTGAGGATCCTATGTTTATATTTATCAAAAGCATAATTGAATCGAAAACATAGATTATGACGTGATAAAGAGATTCATAATCGAAAAATGAAAAGAAAAAAACGAGAATCGAGCCAATTGGAGGCCCAAGGCCCAATCTAGGCCCAAAACAAAGAATGAAGTGGATATGATATTACACACGGATAAGAAAGATTTACCACACTTTGCAAAACTTTAACCAAGGTAAAACTCTCTCTCTAACTTTTCCGACAGGCTGGCCGGAGCGCCGCCGTGCCAGAGGCGGCGCCGCCGCCAAAGCCACCTCTTCCTCCTCTGTTTCACTCGGTTTTTACATCAAACGTAGCCCTCGCTGAGCCGCCGCCGCCACCTCCGCGGGAAATCGGCCGGCAAAGGTGCGGCATTTCTCTCTCCTCTCTCCCGTTTTCTCTCTCTTCGTATCCTCTCCGTTCATTCTCTGTTTTTATCGATCTATACATCAAATCGAAGCCCTCATCGAGTCCGTCACGAATCCGGGCTCGGTTTTCCATTTGGCCGCCTTCTCTGCCGGTAATAGCCGGTCAAAGTCCTAGCGAAACTCTCTCTCTCCCTGTTTCTCTCGCGCTTGCTCGTCCTCCACCTTACTGTCGCCGTCGTTTGTGTGTTGTGGTCTGTGTTTGGTTGGGGCAGTGCCTCGTTGCGCCGCCATGCGTCGAAGTCACTGTGGCAGTGCGTGTGTGTGTGTTTGAGTGTAGGTGTGTGTGTGTTGTGGGTGGCGCTGCAGCACCGCCGTGTGGTGCCGGGCAGCACTCGGAGTAGCACCGCCGTGTGGGTGTGTGTGTGGAGGTGGCCAGCGACGTGGCATCGCCGGCGTGCGTGTAAGGCGGCGGCGGGGGGCGGGGAACAATGGCGGGGAAAGGGGTTTGGGGGGTAGGGTCTTGGTTCGTAAATTTGGATAGTTCAGGGACCTGGGAGCAAACCCTTGATTTTTGGTGTATTTATGATTTGGTCCTTGGACTTTCTCAAAATTTTGTTTTAGTCCTCGAACTTTTAAAAATTATGTTTTGACCCCCAAAAGTTTTCAAATTTTTGACTTTGACCCCCAAAACTTTCAAAAATTGCATTTCGGTCCCTAAAGTTTTGAAAATATCAAAGAGACCCCAAAACTCTCCTGTTTTTATAAAAAAGCCCCAAGTCAAAGTCAACCTTTTACCAGTATTTATAAAATTGTCCCTGCACCTTAAAACGCTTCGTTTAAGGTCGTTTCTCGTTCATTTTAACTCGTTCTTGCATCTATCGAACCCTCATAGAACCCTCTACATCTTATGATAAGTTTCAAGTCTTGCTTTCGTTTTACCTCCCTTCCTTCATCGTTTCTTTTCCGAGAGAGTTCTTTAAAGAATAAGATATGATCATAATAAGAAACTAATAGATTACGTTTGCATGTGTAGGCTCTCGCTTTTAGAGATGATCGTAGATTTAGAGTTCAAGTCACGAGGAAAAACACCACCTAACTAGGTGGGGGTAACTTCTAAACTTTAAATGCCTTTATGTTTCTGTTTTTAATATATGATGATAATGATGCATGTAAATCGGTGTATATGATATGCCTGAGATCGTTATGAATTGTTGAACTTTATGTGCCTTAGATTACGTGTTGTGTTATAGATGTTCATGCATACATTATATATATGTCATACGAGGACGGAAGTCCACGTTCATTACGGAGGGACTAATGATCAATAAAAAACATCACAGAGGGACTGATGGTCCGTAAAAAGCACCGACGGTTCTGAAACCGTGTACAGAATAAGACGGGAAATACCCGTACCTAAGGAATGTTGTGTGCAATGCATTTTATGTGTTGTGTTTACTTGTTGTGCTGATATATGTTTTAATTCGTTTAACTTTTGATATAATTTGAATATGAAAATTACTCCCACGAGTGTATTCAAAAGCACTCACCCCACGTGTATTCACGCTACAGGTAACGATGAACGCTGAGAAACGTAAAGAGAGTGGTGCCTTATCTGTTGTACGTGTCCTTTCAATCTTTGTTTTCTAGATAACTATTAAACGATGTTTGAAACGTTTGTAAAGTTAAACTGTATTACTTTTAATATGAATCCTGATGTTTTCCGCTGTTACGATTTCTATGTTTTCTTCTAACTTGTCACCGATGGTTTTGATGTGTAAAGTTTGTACTTTTAAACTGTTTTCTGAAGTTTTAGATTTTTAGATGTTTTAAAATCTTGATTCGTTTATCGTATCAGTATCTTTTAAGTTTATGCTTTCTTTCCCTTTCTTTCTTTTCCTGCACGCCCATAAGAAAACTCTGATATTTTAAGAATGAAAACGGGGCATGACACTTCCACTAATTTGCAATAGCGGCAAATAGGGGTCGATCCCACAAGAAGCAGCAAATAGGGGTCGATCCCACAAGGAGCAGTAAATCCAATCAAATGCTATTGTATGAAATCAAAGTAACAAAAGGGGGTTTTGCATTGAGATTAACTATCACTAATGAACCAATCACTTAGCAAATAAATGAACAAAAATATTAAATTGTTGAATCAAATTATGAGAGAGACATCCAGTTTTCAATTCAGTTATCCCCCATTTTCTTCCTCCTATGATCGCAATTAACATTAATTCAGTTTACACCTGAATCTTCAGCCTTTGAATATAATATCCATGTCATCCCTTACAAATTATTCAATTAAAGATATGATCCCAATTGATTCTAATTGATAGACAACATAATAGGTATGACCTTTAGATTTAATCTATCAACAACATTAGATTTTAAGACGACAGACCAAACCAAGCAACAGAAAGATGGGTTCAAACTCCGACGATGCAAACCAAATCAAATGTTAATAAAACGATCACATAGTCAGAAAGATGGGTTCAAACTTCCCCTTAAACTGGATGAATAAAGTTTCTAGCCAAGCATATTGATGTCTTGAAGAATCTTCATACTTGAAACTAAAGAAAAACAAAAGATAAAATGGTCCTAAGGTGAATCCCTACTCTAATGGGCGTCCTCCCCTCTTCTCTAGGGCTCCAGTCTTTAAATACCGATACCAATGGGTTACGGGCCTTAAATCTTAGACTTTAAGTGAAAATTTCGAATTATAGCTCTACACTGGGTAATCAACATTCTCAATGTCCACCTAGTTTAGTCCTATCTAATAGATTCTGGCCCAATCTGTACTTTTATTCAGCCAAATTCCGCTTAATCTACTGCAATTTAGCTCTAATAAGCCTGAAAACCACATAACATGCACAAATCATAGTATTTGGACATGAAACATGATAGAGCAATATCAGGATTTGTTGTTCCAATTCGATGAGGAACGAATCTCTAAGAAAATTAAAGATAGAGAGAGAATGATTTTTTTTTGGCAAAACTCAGAATGTTCTATTTTTCATTAAACAAATGAGATATAAATAAACGCAGAAACTGGCCCACTATTACTACATGTGCTAATGACTTGTTAGTGACTTTACAAAAGAAAATGAGTTAAATGCCTAAGAAATAGGAAAAGATCCTAACTACTTGAGACTTAGTCAAACATTCACACAAATCAATCTTTTGTCCATATCTGAAAACTTCCCCCAGTCTTATCATTTCTCCCCCCTTCAAAATGGGTCTTGTCCTCAAGGCCCAAGGATGCCCGATAGTCTTTTGAACACTCGAGGCTGGTTACATCCTCATCAACTCTTCCATCTGGCAAAATCAATAAAAATTGAGCGTTTTTGCAGTGATGTCCATAGACCCATTTCTCAATCCAATTGTAGCAGAGACCCTTAGCCCTTTTTTCCTTGGCTTCAGCAACGCTTAATCTTCGGAATTGAGGTGTAGTAGTTGTATTGGGAGGTGTAAGGAGTAGTGGACTTGCGGTGGCTGGTGAATTTAATTTGAGTGGGGGTATAGGTGATATGGAAGATGTGTTTGGAGTAGAAAAACTTGATGGACCTGGCCAAGGAGGTACACGATCCTCATTGAGTTTAGCTTCAATCAACTTGGCTTGTCCAATTACCAACGAAATAGTAGGAGGTTTCCACAATGTCAGCTCAGTTTGAATTTCAGGCTTTAGTCCTGAAAGGAAACAATCTAAGATGGCTTCTGGAGGTAATCCATCAACTCGATTACATAGTTGCTCGAATGTGGATTGATAGTCCGATACCGTCCCAGTTTGCCTAAGCTTAAAAAGTGCTGCTCTATGATTTTCGTAGGACGAAGGTCCAAAACGAAGCTCAAGAGCTCGAACAAAAGAAGCCCAAGTCGTCAATTGTTGGTTTGAAGACATCCACATATACCAACTTAATGCTTGCCCTTGCATGTAAAAGATAATCATTCCTAATCTTTGCTCTGCAGGCACTTGGTAATATTGAAAATATTGCTCTGCTTGAAAAACCCAATCCAAGGGATTAGACCCATCAAACGACATGAGGTGGATTTTAGGAGTTTTTAATGTAGAGAGAGGATTCAAGTGTTGGAGATGGATGGTGGAGCGGGATGAAGATTCAGTGGGTGAGGTTGATTGGTTAGGAGTATTTTGGGGGTGAATTTCTTTTAGGTGTTTGGGTGCAGATTGCTGCAATTGTAGATTTGCAACCATAGACATCAACTTATCAATGGATTCTTGAAGGGGTGGAATCTTTGCGACTTGTGATTGCAATGTGGGTAGAACGGCTAATTGGGTACGGGTGTGTTCGGACTCGGCTTGAAGGGTTTGGACCAAGTCACTCAATGTGGTGACTTGTTCTTCCATCGAAAGCTTGGATTGGGTTGGTTTTGGAGGCATACTCTCAATGAAAGCGCCAAAATGATAGAGCAATATCAGGATTTGTTGTTCCAATTCGAGGAGGAACGAATCTCCAAGAAAATTAAAGATATAGAGAGAATGATTTTTTTTGGCAAAACTCAGAATGTTCTATTTTTCATTAAACAAATGAGATATAAATAAACGCAGAAATTGACCCACTATTACTACGTTTGCTAATGACTTGTTAGTGACTTTACAAAAGAAAATGAGTTAAATGCCTAAGAAATAGAAAAAGATCCTAACTATTTGAGATTTAGTCAAACATTCACACGAATCAATCTTTTGTCCATATCTGAAAACTTCCATTAGTCTTATCAAAACATCAAAGCATAGGAAAATACATTGTGCACACAACTTTTTCCTCATAAGAACACATTCTAAAACACCTTTTATATGCACATTTTCATACTTATCAAATCTCCCCAAACTTAAATTGTTGCTTGTCCCCAAGTAATAGAGTAAGAGAAACAAGGCAAAAAGGCAGAAAATGTAAATGGAATAGAGCGCACCGGGTCAAGAGGAAGATGGAAAAGTGCTAGCCCCTTTTTCAAGTTCATCGCCAAAACATCTTGAAGATGGTTCCCTAATGTTCCGCTCCCCCCAAATTGGTTTAAGGTACAACTTTAAGTGCCCAAAGTGTGTCTTCAAGTATTCTGGTCCAAATTTTCAAGCTGCCGGAGTACACTACATAAGAACAGTGTTGTTGACCTAGTGTACTCCCAAAATTGAATATTGAATTAGGGTGGTAGCCTCTTCTAGTAAGAATAAAGGCTCGTTCCTACAAAAAGAACATAAAAAAATTAAATAAAGGGGAAAAACAAATTAGAATCTACGATTAAGTTGCCTCCCAACAAGCGCTCTTGTTTAATGTTGTTGGCTCGACGTAAAACTTCCCTTTCAAGACACTCGCCAAGGAGGTTTTGGAATCGGCCTTGAAGACATTTTATGACTTTTGGACATGTGAGTCAATGCATGCTCTTGACTGTCACAGTTGTACTCTCCTTGCAATACTTCCTTCGATCGACCATACTGGGCATCTAAAACAATTCCTTCATCAAACAAATTCCCAGAAAATATTTTCTGGGACAACTATGGAAAAGACATGGACATGTCACCCCATAAAAAAAAAATTGTCAACATATAAAACCACTTATGCAATTCATCACCAAGTATTCAATGTTTGGTTTGGATTAAATGGTTTTGTTGAAGGAGATGAACTGAGAAAATGATTTCAAATAACTCCACGTTAATTAGATTAAAAATTTCACCATTATCATAAATAAAAAAATCAGTTCCAAAGTAATGAATTTAAAATCCATTAGAGAACTTACACTCGTCCAAAATAAACTCTATAAATTTGTTTTTGTGAACTTCAATCAATCATCCAAATTCTTCCATCCAAATACAAACTAAGTCCAGACTTCGGAAATGGATCCTCTCAATTTACTGATTGGTAAATTTAGTAAATTTTCTTGAATCCTATCCATCTATTTTACATATCAATGAACAAAAACAAGTCACATCATCAATTTTCTCTAATATAATTAATCCACCACCGGGAAAATAGAGAGAATATATCATTTATTCTCACTCAATTAAAGTGATATTTACATCAAAATGATTGAAAATTTATTTGATACTAAAAATTATTTAAAACTTGTTTTTGGTTTCTTGACATAAGACTTAAACAATTTCTCTTTTTCTTTTTCTCGATTAAAGTTCTCATCACTATGAATTCATTTATTAATCTGATTATATTTGTCATCAAATTAAAATTTATATCAACCTAATTGTATATGTAATTTCTAGTATGCAAAAAATATACATACCAACTTTTCAGGATCAATGAAAAATAAAAGTGAGTATAATAATTTAATAAAGACAAATAAATTATTTAATCTTGAGAAGATTCATGATAATTGATATGGTAGAAAAATGGATGAGTTAGATCTTAAATTAAGTTAATTAAAGAGTATAAATAGTAAGAAAATAGGAGAAAAAACTAGCAACAAGACAAAAAAAAAACAGGAATAAAAGAGAGAGAGAGAGAGAGAGAGAGAGAATGGGCTGAAATTTCAGCATTTGATTTGAAAAAAAAAAGATGATGTTGCATGTTCTTATTGATTGATGAAATAAACGGATAAAATTAAAGGAAATTTACTAAATTTATCAATCAGTAGATTGTTTCACCAGACTTCATATAATGGCAAAAACTTCTGTATCCCCAACCCATTCTGAGGTCCACGTGCCCTCCACGCACGCTGGACGCGTGCCCACGCGCCCATGTATGCGCATCTTATAGGTATTCCATATTTGCTCTAAAGGTATCCCACATATACTTTTCAGGTATCAGATACTTTTAGTTCATATTTGTAATACCTATAAGACAAACCTGTAAAACTTCACAAAACAAGCGCCCATGCACGCACACCGTGCACCCATGCACCCACGCCGCGCGCAACTCACAAATCGTGCACCCATGCCCCACGCCGCACGCACCTCACAAGCCCCA
This sequence comes from Scutellaria galericulata, assembly GCA_946896805.1. Taxonomy (NCBI): domain Eukaryota; kingdom Viridiplantae; phylum Streptophyta; class Magnoliopsida; order Lamiales; family Lamiaceae; genus Scutellaria; species Scutellaria galericulata. The sequence goes on from OX335792.1 coordinate 12,889,421, forward strand.
CACCCACGCCGCCCACGCACCTTCAATGTATACATGTGATACATATATATAAAAATAAATAAAAAATTTGAGCAAAAAAAAATATATTTAAAATTAATATGGGGCCATAAGGTAGGCGGGTACACAGAAGACCTACTCTCATATAATATATATGTACAATTTTTTTTGTTTTTTCCTTTTTCCATCACCTTTCTCCAAACCTAGCCGCCAACACTTTAATTCCCTCTTTACAAAGCAGCCCCTTGGAGATATATATCTCTTACTATTTCTTTGTCCTTTTGCTTTTTATTTTGTTTTCATATCCCCTTTTGATATTAGGATTCTCCCAACGAGAATTGATTTCTCCCTTTCCCTCTGTGGAAGTAAGTTTCTTCCCTTCGTGAAAATTGTTTTTTTTGGGGGGGGGGGGGGGGTGGGGGGCTTCAATTCAGAGACCGCCTTTTTGTTCAAGATTAAATTTGAGGATGGAGTGAAGGTTTTAGATGAAAGTTGTTATGTGATCATCCATTATTAATGAAGTTATCATTAGTTTGTTGTTAAAAAAATTGAAACACACAAACTCCAGAAAATAGAAGTAACACTCGATTATATCGAAATAATTTGTTGTCTTAAATCGGACTAATTACAGTCAATTAAAGAAAGCAAACCGATCGATCAATTTGATCATTACACTTCGTATCTCTGAATCTTAAGATTGTAGTGTAAGTGTTGGGAGGTTTTTTTAAGAGAGAATTTGGGAGTAGACTTTTTGAATTAGGGATATAACCTAAAATTTCCTTCTCAAATACTTTTAGGTGTGAGATTGTGCAGCTTGGAATAAAAAATTCAAATATAGATTTCACATATGAATTAATCGATCATGACAATATGTAACAGGTTATATTTATGTTACGTATCTTTGTTAAGTAGCATGAACATATATGGTAGTTTTAAAAACTTAAAAAATAAAAATCTTTATTAAATAACATGAACATACATGGTAATTTTAAAAACTTAAAAAATTAAAGGATAAGGATCCACGTCAAGGATAATATATATACGATATTTTTGCCAATTTTCTTTTAATGGAAGTAGTTAACAAAAACCGGTCTCCAGGTTACTTGTTAAGAGCCTAGCACTTCTTGATACTTTAGAAATTGAAAAAAAAAAAAAAAAAAAAACCACTTTAAAACCATTTGAAAATAAATTTTTATTGTTTAAAAACCATAATTAAATTTATTTTATCCTAATTTAACATAAAGATATGGATATGTACTAGGAAAGATGCAAAAAACTCTTATATAACTTGTGGATGGTTCAGGCAACTGTCATGTCATAGATGTACCAATTTTAATATTCCAAAAAAAAAAACAAAAAAGTATTTTATATAAAAATCAATCAATTTTATTAAATTAATCTACCAACTCCCACTCTGTTCATATTTCTATTAATTTAGCACTTCTATTTACCATTTAGATAGGTCTAAAAATGTTCCATCATGTGAACATTAGTTTTAGTTAAATATATAATTATATTTTCATGTGAATTAGCTTTAATATAATTAAGTTAGTTTAGTTTAACAATGTTAATATTCTGTTTTAGTTAATGTTGGTTATGTTAGTTTAGGTTTAATTATTTTAATTTTATATTTTATGTTAATGAAATGTTAGTTTTAATTTAATTAGGTTAGTTTAAGTTTAATTATGTTATACTAGTATAATTGTGATAATGTTAGTTTATGTTTAATAATGTTAGTATAATTGTGATATTAGTGTTAGTTTTAATGTTGGTTTTTATGCAATTATGTAAGTATAGGCTATTAATAATGTAATGTTAGTTTTAATGTAATTTGGTTAATTTAGGTTTAATGTAATGATAGTATATAGTTGTGATAATTGATAATTAAATTAACTTAGTTGTTTAATTAGCTTAACTAGTTTAGTTATTTAATTAGTTTAGTTACTTTACTTGTTTAATTATTTTAATTAGCTTAATTAATTTAGTTAATATAATTTAATATAAAAATTAATTTTTTTATATTTTACAGATTACCGACGGAATTTTCCATTGGTAATGTGTAACTTTTAATTTTTTTTGGCAAATTTACCAATGGAATTTCCGTTGTGGAATTTTTTTTTCACAAAATCAATACTCGATGTCATCGGTAATTTGCGATTGAATTTTTTTCCATCCGTAAAAATTTACCGACGAGCAAAATACTAATAAATTTTTTCTGTCAGTAAACTGTTTACTGACGGAAAATTCAAGATTACCGACGAATTTTTCCATTGGTAAAACAGCGATTTTTTTTATAGTGGTGTTAATTTACAATTAATCATTAGGCATTAGATACTAACAATTAGTCATTAAGTTTTTCATTAGACATAATTTAACTGGAACTTGGAAACTATTAATAAGTTATTCTTATATGTGACCATCTCACATTTTAATTTCATGAGAATTGGGTCAACAACCAATCAACATGAATCTAAATTCCTCACATATTCTTCATTTGTATTTATAGAATCATTGGGAAGGTGTTCTGAAGGTGCTGGCCGATATAGATTGTTGTCCAAGATGGATATTAACTTGACTTGGTTGGCTGCGCCTCCTTCCTCTTTGCTTTATACGATGTTTAGGTAGGCTTCTGATCTAGCTTTTTATAGGTTTTCTTGATCGTGCATGTATTCTTTTTCCCCAATATAGTTTTTTTTATTGGTGTTTTACTATATTGGGTATCATGTAATACTTTTGTCTATTATTAGATGATGAGAATAAAAGTAATTAGTTAAAATTATAATTTCTCAAACTAATCATGAAAACAAAAGTGTTAGTCGATGCTCATAAATGTATTACATGATACAAACAAACATAATGCATTATGTTACTTGTCAAGTTATATTTTTTCAAAAGTAATATATATGTTACACACAAAAGTGTTAAACGATGAGAATAAAAATATCATTACTTGTCAAATTATAACTTCTCAAACTAATCGTAGATTTAGAATCTTCAAACTAAAGGGTATTACAGTGTTTCTTGATACATAAAAAGTAATACACAATATTATTTATCAAATTATAATTTTTTAAAATTAAGTATTACTTGATGTACATAAAAGTATTACAATGTAAAAAAATACCTAATACACATCTATCATATTTGACCTGTATTGGTCAAGCATTGACCAGGTTAATACCCATCTCATATAGTGAAATACATGAGAAGATGATCACACAAGACCTACACTATTAAAAAATAGTTTCATACATAGGAATACCAACTAAATGTGTACATGTAGTAGGTAACCAGTCCGAGGATCCTCCTTCCAATGGGACAAGAATGATTATCCTTACGAGTTTGGATTAATCTTCCTAGGTATATGAGCGATTTAAAATATAAGATTGGGATTTTTTTTTTTGGTCCTGTTCAAGAGATCGTGTTTGATTTTGATCCTGTTAATTTTTTATTATCAATTTTAGTCTTGTAATTAAAAATTTTGTCCGATTTCAGTCCTTTTTTTTTTTTTATCGGAATTAGTATTTTTCGGTGGATTTTCATTGAGTGAGATGCGCACGCCCTCAATTTCAATATTTCAGATCATATACATTGATGTGACAATTTTTGCACATTTGGAAATTATTTTTACATTTTTTTTCCAAATAAAAAACATATCATTTATCCACAACATTCACTCAATAAAAAAGTGCAAAATAAATTTACTGAATTTAAAAAAATAAAAAACGTGAATCACACCAACTATCAATCCCCAAATCGCAAATCACACCAAAAAAAACACAAAAACGTAAAATCCCCAAAAACCCCCAAAATCGCAAATCACAGCCAAGATCCCTATGTGCACATATGAGAATTTTCCTATGTGCACGCAATTTCCTCCTGAGACATTGTGGTGTCATGTAAAATAAAACTATAAATTCTGCCTCTTAATCCATCACATAAATGTCACACGATCAATTTCCAGTACAATTTTCATTTGAGATGTGTCGTGTAAAAATTATATAGTCACAATACAATAAAAATTTGAGATATGTCCTGCAAAAATTATATAGTCACAATACTATAAAAGTGAAAACATTTAAAAATAATATAGGAAAATGCTAAATATTCTTCATCATTACATAATGTATTATTTTTATAAAATCATTAAATTCTAGACTCCTCTTTCTTCCTCTAGATAAGAGCAAGAATCTTTAGCCAATTCATATTCTTTAGCATAAACCCCAGAGACCAATCAAGATATTCCCCTTCACCAGGTAATGATGATCATGATCTTCGAAAACCGAAAAAATAAAAAAGGGAAAAAAAGTCCCAAAACCAAATGATCATATATGTAACATACCCTTTGACAGAAATGGAATCAACAATAATCTTGGTTTGTACTAATTACTTCCATCATAAATCAAATGGTAGACAATGATAATTGTCACCAATCAGAAAGTACTAAAGAATATAATACAAAGAAATTAAAAGATGATGAGAAATTTCTTGATTGATCTCTAATGTGAAAACAAATGATCACAATCCGCACGAGCCTTTTCCTTGGATTCCCTTATTCCATGTTGCCCAAGTTCAGACATGTTGATACCCCACAAAACTGACACACCAAGATAAAGTAAAAAATAATAAATAAAAAACAAATAATAATCTGACACAATAATGTCACCTTTCAAAGGTAAAAAGACAATATTCGTAAAAGGCTTTAGGGTTCCAAAGTGTTGTGTAAAGAAATTCACCAGTAAATCATGTTGCTTCTAATTTGCTGTTTCCACTCCAGAAAATGTGTTTAATTGTGTAGAGAAAAAATGGAGAAAATATTAGTCAAGCAGCAGAAAAAGGAAGAGGAGAATCAAGTGTATATGCTCTAAAAAAAAAAAAGAATTGGCAATTAAAGCCAATTTAGCCTTTTTACAGAGTAGTGATCATATGTGGTGCAGAGTATGTTATGTGGAGTGGGTACCCTTTCATCATCAGTTGTCAGCTATAATCACCCAAAGTATCAATCTCAGAGGCCGTGTCTAAATGGATTAATATTTCTATCTTTAGTTTGCTACCTATTATATCTCCAAATTAAATCTTGATTGTTTAACGTTGAATTGGATCTCTTCGGTGATTCATTCCTGTATTCCATTATTTTTAATTTATATTCAATGTTAATTAATTATGAAATCTTTACATTTATTATGTGATTGTTATTTTGAAAGATTCGAATTAACTTGACGATTTACTTGATTGCATATTATGGATATCTCTCAAATATGATCAAAGACGATATATACACTGCAAACCGATCAATGACTTTATTGTTTGGGACACGAGAGAAGAGTAACTAACATGACAGTCTTAATCCTATGTAGGCTGATATTTGATTGAGGTAATTTGACAACCAAATATCCGTTTTCCAATTTTAGTTCTTTATGTTTTTATTTTTTCTTATTCCAGTTCAATTTGAGTCAGAATTTCAAAATCACTGGCGTGGTCATCGAAATTTGACTACCACGTAATAATTTCCAACAACAATTTTGAAAATTTCAATCAAAATTGGACTGAAATTGGAAAAATTAAAATATAAAAAATTAAAATTGAAAAACGAATACTTAGTAGTTAAAAATGAAAATGGTTTATGTACAAAATAAAAATTGAAAATAACAATACTTAATTTATACTCATGATTAAAACATTGAAGCTACCGATAATTAACAAGTATAGAGAACAATTTTGGCACTTTAAATAGATGGGACCTGAAAAGGGAAAATTTAAATTTTAGGACATTAACTTTTGAGGATTCCTCATTTTATAAGTATACTAATTTATAGGGAGATGAAATTTGGACTCTATCTTTTTAATTTGGGTAAATTTAGGACACATTCATCCGAAATCGTCAATTTTAAGCTAATTTCATACGTGAAGTGTGGGTGACCCCCACTTTCAAATTTTCGAAGACGTTATTAGATTATCACTTAAAAATCTAATTGAATTTGATAAATTGATTTGAGTTTTTTCTATGACATTAGATGAGAGGGAGTTTTGTCATAACCGCCCCAAAGCTAATCTAAAATTGGATCTTCCACAAAACTAAACCAAAATGTAAGTTTTCTATGTTAGAACAGTCTCCCCTCAAGCCATAAAAAAGTCACCGATCAATTAACCGATTTTGGTTTGATTCATGTTTGATTTGAGCGAGAATAGAATACAAATTTCAAATGAAAAACTCATTCTTGAGGACTTGATTTTGCATGCATTTCTTTAAATTAGTTGAGGGATTTTCATTCCTATTATATGAGCAACTATTCCGTACAATTCGATTTCATCAACTTTGCCACATACATCACTGATTTGTCCGTAATCAAATCAACTTCTTCTCCGATGAAATAACCTGCAAAAACGTAAAACACCGGGGGGTTTTTCCCGGCGAAGGGACTCCGACGCTCAAGTCAGTAAATTGAATGTTGCAAGTATGTTTGAATATAAAGAGTGCTTAAGAAAATAGACAAAGGAACATAATGAATATATATACTTCCTGAAATTAGCAGTTGGTGTTATCCGAAAAAGGTGGGAACGTGGGAAGTGGCTTAGTGGTCCACATAATGGGAAGTGGCTTAGTGGTCCACATAATGGGAAGGTGGGAACGTGGGAAGTGGAAGTGGCTTAGTGGTCCACATAATGGGTAGTTACGTGCATTCAAATCAGTTCGCTTCATTCGCTATCAACCAGTTTGAAATCAAATAATCTCGCACTTCAGTAAGATACTAGCTGCGAACTCTTACCGAGGAGAAAACAATTTGTCTTAAACCATGTCACAATATAGTTCGCTTATTGTAACACGATTTCTATTCGCTTCTACTTACGCTGTTCGCACTAGCGGTTCAGTCTTGACCTGAGCTCTGAGAAAATCCGGTTCGCCACAGTTCGACCACATCAGGTACTCCCCCCCTTGGAAGTGCATGTTTACATGCGCTAGTTGGCACCACTTACGCCGAACATCAAATGATCCTTCTAGAAGCAAGATGTCTTCTCAATCGTCTCTGTCACGTGTCCAACGGCACATTTCCCTAAGCACCTTTTCACATCCACCGTTAGATCACTTCATATCCGAAGGCCGAGAATTCGGGACTTTTCAATTTTTCCCCCCCAAATTCAAGGGTCGTCTCCTTCCTATATATATTGTCCTCAATTGACACAAATTAAAAAAGTTAATGTACAAATTTTAAAACCTAATATATCAGTGTCCTAAATTGATGAATCCTCAAAATTTAGTATCCTAAATATGTAATTTTCCCGCTCGGAAATTGGTCCCTTCTTCGCCAGATTTTGGATTCTGATCAGTACATTCTCATGCAGCAATTTCCCACAAAAATGACCAAACATATATATAAAAAGTTGAGTATAGTATTTTTGTAATTCGCAAACATTAAATCGAATGAGGCATATTCAAAGGATTGAAATTGTAAGTATCCTAATAACCATAATAGGTGCCCTTGAATGTCTAGTGACAGAGTTCAATATTACTAATTTACCTTATAAATATAAGCATGAATTATATTCCCATTTTTTCAATTTCTCTCGACTTAACAACGGAATAACATAACCATAATCATGTGAAAAAAGATAACACCATTCCTTAATATTAAGAAGTTAATCTTATACACGAATTATGCACTCTTTCAACTCGAGATATATAGAAAGAAAATAAGATGAAACCAAGAAAGCAAAACCCAAGCTTCATTTAACTAATCAGTAATATACCATTGTGGCATCATCTACATTGCCAAAACCAGCAAATTAGAATTAGCAAAAGTTGAATAGTACTGCTAAGTCCACTCCAAAATCCCTATCACCACTCCGAAAAAGTTCATACACTAGAGTTAACTAAATCAGAAAGAAAATAGCAAAGCAAATCCACATCAAAACTACTAAAACTACAGTTTGATAACACTAAAGAGAAACATATGTATATCAAACTCGAATACCACGAAGAGCAAAATAAAAGAAAAGCTCTATATCAGGATGAGCAAAAAACGCAATAGGCGAATTAGTCCTTCGCAACGAAGAACAGTTCTTGAGTATTCGTCGTTTCTTGGGGGCTGGAGGGCATGTTTTGATCTCTGGTATTCGAAACCTTTTGGCCTTTGGAGTTGAACAATCACTACTCAAGTTGCAAGGTGAAGCTGGTGAATCCGGGTTTTCGAGACTGGAGATAGCAACTTTCGGAGTGGAAGAAGCAGTTTTGGAGGGCTTTGCTGGAGAATGTGGAGGTGAGTTTTCTTGATTCTTCTCTAAAAGGGCTCTTCTTGATCTTGATGAGGATGATTTTCTTGTGCTTCTTCTACAAGATGGACCCATTGTTAATGGGAATGATCCAACCACCAAAATCTTTGGCAAGAAAAGGTTGAAAATGCGATTTTAATTTGCAACAACTGAAAGTGCTACAAAAAGTGCTCAACAGAAATTCTATTCTTGTAGGGATTTCTTTACCAATCCACTATGATTTTTGACTCAAAAGTTCTCTCTCTCTCTCTCTCTAGATGGAGGTGAAAGCCATGATGATAAGAAACCAAGTTGATTGAATCATCTAAGATTGGTAAAGGAATGATGAAGGGAATTGATACGGTTATAAATAACGAAAATGGAGTATGAGAGGATTGGATCAAAAGCCTTGAGCAATTGATGTGAATATATAAATTGGGATATGCTTTTTTTGCATGTAAGACTTATTATATATATGGGATGGAATGATTCGGGCAGGCTGCCCGCTGCCCAGGAAGGTTTAATGATTAAGGTTCCATAAATTAAGCAAATTAATAAATAAAGAAAAATCAATCAATCCTCAAAAGGAAAGAAAACAGCAAATTGGCAAGTTTTTTTTAATCTTCTACTTTATCTTCATACAGATCTTTAAACTAAAATTCAAATTAGAATTCAAATTTGCAATAGAAGTTTTCTCTCTTTCACAGAATTTAATGCAAATTCAAAACTTATCTTTCTACTACTTGTTCAAAAACTCATGATATTATTTACTCTTGTTATTCTGGAAAAGGAAATCAATTTATTTATTAATATAAGAGAAGGGTTTCTATCCAATTTTTAATGAGATGATATTTCCTTATAAGTAAATCAATCCATTAGATAAACAATTATAATTAAAATACAATATCAGTGGAAACATAATTACTATTATTTTTAACCAAAACTTCAAACTATTACTGAACAAATACCAAAATATCCATTGAGATGGAACCCAAAAATTCTATGATTTAGGATTTTTGTCATTAGACAATATTGTCTCATTCACGATTATGCCTTATCCATTTTTTAGGATTAGATAACAATCTAATTCTTATGTTAATTTTGATATTTCGTCTCATATTTCATTATTTTTATTCACACTGTATTAGTTAATTATGACAATTATATACATGACATAGCATGTTTGTTATTTTTGAACAAATGAAACACATATTGAAATAGAAAATTTTATGTGATTATCAATCTATTATTTTAGCAGTAAGTTCCGGTAAATTACAAATGCTAGAAGTTTAAATTCCTACATTTTAGCCCCAACACCCAAGAAAAACAGTTAATAGGGTAATGAAAGATTGAGTATTTAAGACAAATTGGCAGTAGATATAGGGCCAATTAATTATGAATTAAATATGTTGAGCTCAAATTGAGAGGATTTCATAAATAAATAAATATAAATAATTATAGGACATTTCAACCTAGGATTCCCCCAATTAAAGGCAAAGATGTAGCAAAATTTGAAATAAATGAGTAAGAGGCACACGTGCATTTTCACTGAATTTCTTGAGCTTTGGGATGCTTCAATATTCATACATGTTCCTCCTGCTATTGCTGCTATATAAGGTCAAATTATGGAGCATCTTCTTGTTCTTCTCTCTCTCTATCTTCACGTGTACATTTATAATTTAGTGAATAATAAATTGATCATTTTACCCAACTATAGTACGAAATTCATAGGAATTATCATTAGGCATTTCCAATAATTCCACTTCGTAAACTATTCTTTACAGTGGAACAACTCATTCCTTCTATAAAAAAATGAAACAATAAACATCCTTTTACTATTAACATCTTTTTCATGAGCTCCATATTATCAATTAACATATCATTATAGATGATCATATTTTTCATTTAGTAATTTATGTATGATTTTATGTAAATATTATATTTTCATCATAAGTTTAGTTAATTGTTATATTTTCAACTTATTAATATTTGTATTTTTGAAAATAATTAACTATCTAATAAATATATTGCTCACATTTATACATAGGAGTACCAATAAGTTGAGCTTGAACGAACAAAAGTTGTGTATGTTCGTTTATTTATCTTAAAAATGTGTTTTGCGATTGTTTACTTAATTATTGAACATGTTCACAAACATTAGCGAGAATGAGTCACTATCATGGTTATTAACTAACATGTTCATAACCTCATATAAAAACTAAATATTCATTAGCATCAATTGAAAATAAATGGATAGTATAATCAATTTAAAAACAAATTAAAGAGTTATATTAAAAAACACTAAAATTAAATTAAAATAAACATAAATGAATATTGAATAATAAGTAGATAAACGTTTAACTAATAAAAACTGAATTAATAATAAACAAACCCTAAATAAATAAATATATATATATATATATATATATATATATATATATATTCACAACTATGTTCATTTTTTGTTAGTTTATATTCACTAAGATTAATAAATGAACAACAATCGAGCTCGATTACGAGTAAGTAGTTTTTCGAACATGTTGTTCATTTATAGCTCTATTTATACACTTAAAAAACTGGAAAACTGATCCTCTACATTACCTTAACGGTGAATTTATTAGTACATTTCATTCAATCTCATATGTTTATTTCACGTCACATTGGGATTATATATATATATATATATATATATATATATATATATATTAGATTAAGTAAAATATTTTATGTATATGCTATTCTTAGTAAGGCCCGGCTATCCACACCCCGACTATTACTAAACACACCCCAATTTCTAAACACACCCCCATTTAAATCAACTTCATTAAATACTTGCTAAACACACCCCAACACGTTACAATAATACCCTTTCACCCTAAATTACACAAATATACTAAACACACCCACATTAACCAAACACACCCCAAAATCATTCACACCCAAATCAAAAAACCCTAACCCATTTCAATCCAAGAACCCTATCTCTCAAATGGGATTTGTTCGACAAATTTGTTCGTTCAAATCATTCGGTCTAAGTTCGAACAAGTTTTATCACACTCAACAAAACATTTCCGTCCAATGGATCCTTTCAATGAAGATGAAGTTCCAAGTAAGTTTGCAATTCGTTTTTCCAAAAAATTTTCCTCCATTTGGGTGAAATTTGTTGTTTTATTGTTTGAAATTGAGCAACATTGTTTAGGAATCATGTTTAGAATGTATTGTAGTTGAAACCATGTGTAGTTGTTGTAGATTTAGGCCTGAAAAACGAAATTGCGATTGTGAATTTTTTGTTTCTGGGCAAGGTCGATTCGGCCCTGGTTCGCCGAGTATATGCAGGGGAGTTCGACTAGTGTTCAAACGATTTGCTTAGCATTCGACTGGCAGTCGAACATCTAATGTTCTATTCGAATCCTGTTCGAACATCTACAGTTTTGTTCGACTTATGGTTGAACACTTCCAGTTATGTTCGTCTCCTGGTCGAACATTTCCCTATTGTTCGACTAGTGTTGGTCGAACAGTCCTTGTTCCATACACATCAAATCTTATATTCTTGTGTTATATCTTTCACTCACTCAAGTTTGATATATATTGCAGGACATAATATTGTTTATGAAAGGAGAAGACCTACCACCTCGAACAGAAGACGTCGAAACGAGGAAGCAGAACAGGAACAAATAGAGGAACCGATTGCACATGAGCCTGGTCTTGAAATAATTCAGTATCATGAACCGGAAGCCGAGTATCATGAACCTGAAGCCAAGGCAGTCGATGATGAAGGAGAGGAGACATGAGATCAAATGGAAGCCGAGGAGGCACAAGGGGAAGCATTGGCTGAGGATGAGCTTCTGACGGCTTCTTGTCCCGGTGGACCAGTTGATTGGAGCCTTATTCCAAGTTTCAAAACACATATTGCCTATTCTATTTGGCATGGAATAGAGAGACCGATTTTGAAGTGTTGGTGTCACACCACCAAGATGGAGACATGGAACTTCAACAATGTGTCTCTTTCCTTTTTGAGGTTAGTTGAAAGGTGTACGAGCATTCCGAATATGAGGTGTTTTTCTTATAGAACGTCCAACAAGAATCTCATTTGTACGTTCGTGGAGCATTGGCAACCGGAGACCAACATCTTTCACATGCTGTGGGGTGAGATGACCATCACCTTGGACAACGTTTGTTGTATTACTAGCCTCCCAGTGAGTGGTCACTCGGTGATGCTACCTACGACTAGGAACAGACCTGAACTTGCCCATCACTTGATACAAAGGTTGTTAGGCGTTGAGAAGAGAGTCGTCTTAGATGCCCTTGCCGGTCTTAGAGAAAGCGGCGTGAAATTTGAATGGCTCCGGTCTAAGTTTAAAGGACACATTGGATCAGAAGATGCAGACGTATTGGCTTGTTCTGCTCGGGCGTATCTCTGGTTTGTGTTGGGACGATGCACAATCTATTCTGATAAGACTGGAACCAGAGCACATACGAAGATCCTCCGACTTCTAGAGCGTTTGGACCGTGTCCATACATATGCCTGGGTTGCGGCTGCTTTGGCGTATTTGTATCGACAGCTCGGACTCGCCTCTCGAAGTGGGGTTCGATAAATGAGTGGTTACCTGACCATTCTCGAGGTACAATGTTTCATGAGCTTCTTGCATTTTGTCTTTCCATTGATGTATTTAATCATTTTTTCTCTTAATTGTATCAGGCTTGGATATACGAGTACTTTCCAGTCTTCAGGCCAACTCACAATGTTAACTATCAGGGGCATGAGCCCCTGACAAAAAAATGGATAAACTGAGCCCACCCCGGAGGAACCCTTGATTGGTTGGTAGCTATTCGAGAAGTTTTGGATACGATATCGGCAACCGACGTGAGTACTTACTTCATTGAAATTAAGTATCAACACCCATGACATACGAATTGCCAAATATTGAGACATATTTGTTGATATATATAGGTTAATTGAATGCCCTATAGGGACGTGAGGGATTACCATCCATTGGACGAAGTCACTTTCTACTAAGGGTGTATTAGATCCTTAGACGTGGTGGAACCGTATCACCCGGATCGTGTGCTTCGCCAATTTGGGTACGTTCAACGTATTCCAGATGACCCACTTGTTCCCATACTTGCCCGACGGGGAAAGAATGACCTCCAGTACAAGGTTACATGGGACGCGCTTGGTGCTTATTTCCGAGTTTGGAGGAACCATGTTCTCACGCCGGCTAGTCGAGGGAGACGTGCGTGCCCGGATTGGGAGTGCTCGGAGGACTACATGGAATGGTACAACTCAGTATCGCATCCGATCATCCAAAATCCAAAAAACGTGGCCGAACATCGTGTTTCATCCCCTCAACAGAGGGGGCCACAACCGTGGGAGATGATTGAAACTGCAGTTGGACATTTGGATCCGTTCTACCAGCAGTGGCTACACAACCGGGAGGGGCTCGATTCAAACGTCTACATTACAGATATCATTGCTGCCTATCGTGCATTGAGGATGGACGAGGATCAACCTGAGTCGTCATGACGGGCCTCATCTAGAACATCTCGTAGGGGTCGTAGAGGTTAAAAATTTGATCATGTACTTGTTGGTTTCAAGAACTATTTACCAAAATAATTTCATTTTTTTTATTTGGTATTTGACTCGATTTGTTCTTTTATAGTATTTTTGTTACTTGTTATTTAACAAAAATTAGTCATTGCTTTATTGATTCAAATTCCTACACGTTAGCACGATATCTTCATGTGAGATAAAGATATGCATTTGTATACTCAAAACCAATAAATTGAACATCTTCTATCACACTGTACAGACGAATTTCAACCCTAGTTGCCCAATTGACCAACGCTTCACGATCATCGAATAGTTCATTCGTTCTAAATTCTTCTGAAAAATCAATCTGCTCATACATTGGATTGATGACGTTCACAATGCTCATTCTCGATTCATTTGAATCGATTTCCTATAATGTATGAAATGTACAAGTCAATACATTGATAAAAAACAAAATATTTTTTGAAAATCAAGTTATTCGACCAATAATGGCCGAAAACATCTCATACTGTTCGACCCTTGATTGAACACTAAGTGATTCGTTCGGCCATTAATGGTCGAACATACTTCACTTTGTTCGGCCATTAATGGTCGAACATAATCGCTTGCATTCGGCCATTCATGGTCGAACATACTTCAATAATTTCGGCCCTTATAGGCCGATCGCGTTCGCGACAATTTATTTTTTACTCAAAATACACAAAAAGAACGGTAAAAAGCATCTAAACAACTTATATTGTCCATCTCTTCCACTCTTTCTTGAGACATGATGATATTTGAGTACCTTGAGGGGTGGTAAGAGTTTGGAGATTTGTGTTGAGTTTTAATGGGTTTCCAAGAAAAAATGATGTGAGGAAGAAGAAGGAATTGGTGTATTACAAATGGGTGTGTTGCAACATGAGGTGTGTTTTTAATTTGGGGTGTGTATAGTATAGGTTTAATTTATTTATAATTGTATATAAAATTAATAGTAAGGATATAAATGTCTTTAAATATATCATTTCTTTTCCATTTAATTTTGTGGGGTGTGTTTAGTAATAGTCGGGGTGCGGATAGTCAGACCCTTCTTAGTATGTAGATCATATCTATATATATCTTCCTTAATTGTAGCCTAGATGATCTCCTAGATCTTTGTATATTCATTGTATATATCCTTGACCTATGCTAATGAGAAGGGCACGGATTACACTCTTACAATATATATATATATATATATATATATATATATGCACTTAGAAAATACTACCTCCGTCCCGCTCAAATTTGCACACTTTCCGTTTTCATCCGTCCCATTCAAATTTGCACACTCCAAAAATGGCAAATAAAATGTACAAAATTGCCCTTTACTATTCAACATTAACACTAAAAAAAAGCTTTTTCTTAACTTTCGTGCCCAAAAGCAGCTTTTTCTTAACCTCCGTATCCGTCTCTACATGCAAATATAAGCGGGACGGAGGGAGTATATAATATTGGCAAATGATTTTGGGTTTGAACAACAAGACTCGTTTCAGTTGATTAATAGACCTGTCGTTAGAGGGTTAATATTGGATATACTCACCTTTATCAAGACATTATCTTCAAACTAAAGACAAAGAAGTCTAATGAATGGGGAAGCAAGATGTTTATTGCAATACTTTCAAAGAAAATATTTGGAAAAATGATCATGTTTTTTTTTTTTTTAATACTTATAGAATGGACTTAGAAAGATAAAAAACAATTTTACATCTATAACTACACAACAAGTACTGTATAGAATTTCATTAGAAGGGATACTCCTCCAATACCGATTTGCATGTAGTTACATTTCAAAAGATTACAACGGTGGATGTAACTTCCAAATTTTCTTGAATTTAAATAAAGGGCTTTTTTTTCCAACTCGAAGATTTTTTTTTTAAACATGCAGAGGAAATAAATAACACAAATTTTTCATAAAAGTGTAGACCAATTTGAAATAAATAGAAACCCATGAATGTGCAGTGGAAAAATATCTGTGCTTTGGAAAAAGGCTAGTCTTTTATTTTAAATAACATTTTCAAATGGAAGAAACTCAGCAGAAGAAAGTAAGTTATGCTCGTATGAAATTAAGAGAAATGAAGATTCTTTCATGAATTAAATAATAATTAAACGAAAAATAAATCCTTGACACTAGCTAGTACAGTATATCTACTCCACTCCACATCCAAACATTTTATTCTGAAAAGTTAGGTTATATATATGGATTTTAGATGTAGGAATTCTAATTCCTTCCTCTATACGATGAAATAACCGATCTAGTGCTCGCAACCATTCTTCCGCCTTTGTAGGTTCCCTTTTCCATTAAATGATAGCGGATGATATCGTCGTAATCTCTCAATAACTGAGGATTTATGAGGAAAAGGTGGAGGAGGGTTCCTTCGTGGTCAACCCGTTGGCATCTTTTGTCAAGATGAAACGTCAAGTAATGGATTGTCTTTAAGTCAAAAAAAAAAGAAGAAGATAAAATTGCACTTAATTAAAGATCGAAACATATTCTTGAAAAGTTAGCATGCAATTTTATGCAGAGAAATTTTCTCAATTTGAATGCTTATCATTGATATTTTATGCTAATTTTTATGAAAATATTATATCAATATTATATTTTAAAAATTAATATAATTTATATATATATATATATAATTAAAAATCAATAATGAAGTAATAAAAAACATTAAAACGAATTAATATTTGTTTAATACATTTAATCATATTAAAAATAACACATTTTTCAATCATCACTACTATAGATTGATACATTTTCAACTTCTTTTGAATCATTGTCTTCTTCATATGGTAAGTTATCACCTGACAAGTCTTCATCTTCGTTTTCCTCATCGTCATCTTCATTATCATTAATGATTTCTTCGAATCCCGTTGTGTTAGCCAAATTATGTATCTTGTTATCAATTTGAACAAAAGAATGGGTTTGAAATTCATCTTCTTGGAATGGTGGTTCAGTAGATGTTTCTACATTATTTGTAGATGAGGAAGGAATGTTCACAACTGATCTACGCTTGACTTTGCAAACAACCCACCAGTCACTTTTTTCAGTTGAGATTAAATTTTAGTTTATCCCTACTTCTGTTAATTTTAGTCAATATAGTAATCCCTAGTACTTCTGTTATCAGTTCTTCATCAAGAAGAAAAACACTTATTAATTAGCATGTAAAGACGGGCAATATTCATGATAAGTAAATTAATAAACTAATAAAATAAATTAAAGAACTTATAAAAAACAATAACAATAGTAAATATAGGAAATACTAAAGAAATTCGGCAACAATTCGACATGTATAAAATCCCAAGTTTTCCCTCTCTCTATCTCTGCATAAAATTAGCATGCAATTCTCAACATTCAATGATAATTCCAACATTATCAACAATCTATCAACATCCAACAATGTCCAATTCAACACTAACAGAAACATTCAACAATCCCCGATTCTAATAGAATTTCAACTTATACATTCATATTATAACTATATTGTGTGTACTAATCTAATCAAAACATAACTCACATGAAAAATACAATCATTTGATGAATTAATTAAATATAATTATATTATGTGTACCTTACACTGACAAAACGACCGGCATAAAGGACGTCAATCGTATGATTTTACAAAAAGTTTACCCATCGAGGGAGATTTGAAGTCCGTGTTGGGGGTGGGGGTTTGGGGGGTTGTTGGTGGTGGGGTTGGGGGAGGGGGATGTTGGGGTGGGGAAGGGGTTGGGGGTGGTTGCGCTGTCGGCGAAAGGGGGTTGGGCGGCGGAGAGAGAGAGAGGGAGGGAGATTAAGAGAGAGGGGGAGAGGAGCGGCAGCGGGCGAGGTGGTGGTGGACGACAGTATTAAACGGCGGGGGGAGGGGGGCTCTAGGAGAGCGGGAGACGACGGAGAAGAAAAGAGACCTAACAATTTAATGTAGATTTACTGATGGAATTTTCATTGGTGTTTCTTACAAATACAACGTCGTTTTAACTTTAAAAAAATTGGGGGAAAAACGATGTCGTACTGTTCAAATATACCAACTGAATTTCTGTCGATGATTTCCATCAATATTTCTGCAGAATACGTGTAGCTCTGAAGTTTTTTAAAACGACATTGTTTTAACTTACGAATTTTTTTGGGGGAATCAAAACGACGTCGTACTAATAATATTTACTGATTGAACAAATTCCGTTGTTACATATTTAAATATTTTTAAATAAATATCTAGATAAATAATTACTGACGAAATTCGTTAGTAGATAATCAAAACAGTGACGTTTTACTTTTCTTGTGACGGAATTACCAACAGAATTCCGTTGGTAAGTGTCTCGTTCCACTCTCGACACGTTTTTTGTGACTTTTCCCCCAATTTTTGTTCAAAATCCATAGTTTGAGTTCTATTTACAATCTTATATGAATAATTCAATTTTATAAATGAGTTCAATTCAATCAAACATAACAAAATTGCTAAACCGGTCGATGATATATGTACTTGTTCAATCAAATATTCTCAAATATGTAAAATCTATCGTTTGAATGACATAAATAATATATTATGATTATTAATATATTAGAAATAGTAATTAAATTAAGATTAGTGGAGATAAATCATAAAAAAAAAAGATTTTTTTGAAAAAAATACCCTAAATTATGGGTCTTACGACAGATTTACTGACGGACTAGTGACGGATTGATAATTTCCAGATTACCGACGAAATGTCCGTCGCTATATGTCAAAACAACGATGTCGTTTTCCTACATCAACTTTACCGACAGAAATTCCGTCGGTAATCGTGACAAAAATGATGTTTCCATATGAAAATCAATGGCTACAAAAACTATTCGTTTCACCTCCATATATCGACAGTCGTTGGAAAACAAACTTTTTTGATGAAAGTCCCGACGGATATCCGTTGTTAACCTACCAACAGAAAAATCCATATTCCACCGTTGGAAATTGTTGATGGCATTTCATCGGTATTCAGTTGATAAACCATCGATTTTTTAAAAAGATATATTCTACTTTTACTGACGATAGTCCGTCGGTAATCACCAACGAAAGTTGTCCGTTGGTAAATTCTGTAGGTATATTGCCTGTTTTTTGTAGTGATATTTTGGTGTGTACAAGAATTCAATCTTGATTTTCTAGCTCTTCTTATTGTTCATCCTCAACTCGTACAATTGAGCAAATATTCGATTTCAGTGTCTTATTGAGGGAAATTTTGTTCTAAAGTTGTCAAGTAATTTTCTAACAATTAAAATTAAAATTTCCTTTTATGTAAACTTGAAAAATACTCTTATTGGATTAAATTTAATTAGATATTCTAATATAAAAACTATAATTACATAAAAATTATAATAAATTTAAGTGTGTAAAATTTCTTAATTATATAGACATTTGAAATTAAATGACTTTTTTAATTTTTGAGATTATATAACTTTTTTGGTGTAAATAATAGTATATTAATTATATTATTATTATTATTATTATTATTATTATTATTATTATTATTATTATTATTATTATTATATGACTAAATTTTTCCAAAAGTAAAACGAAAAGCTTAAAAAATTATAAAATAGCAACATTCCTACACACACACACAATATATATATATATATATATATATATATATATATATATATCAAAAACTTCTGTGCACCAGTTGCACCGTGCAATCCGTACCTTTATGTTATAAATGTAGTACTTTTATGTTATAAATGTAACACTTTTATACATATTCATTTTAAAATGTACAAATATTTGTACATAAAGGTACTACATTTATAACATAAAGATCTTCCGTACAACTCTGTGCACCAGTTGCACGGAAGTGTTACTATATATATATATATTAGTTTTCATAAATTGTATATAGAAAATTTTAAAACGAGATTTATTTTAAGCGTAACCACACAACGCTTTAAAATCAAACATTTATTGATACATGTGTGATGTGTGGTCTTTCAAGAGGTTCCTAATGTGCTGCTAAAAAACAAAAGAAAAAAGTATAGAGAATTATGATTGTGACACGTGGGCGGAGCAGCAGCAAGTTGGAAAGCGTCCAACGACCGAACGACACATAAAATCGAATTTGGCATTTCTTTATTATAATTTCAAAGTGAATAATTTAGGGCCTCAAATTGTTATAACGTGGTGAGATTTTTCACATCCCACTTAACCAATTTAACTACTTGTCTTTTCTTTTTTTCTCTATACTTTCATCCCCCAATAATACTCTCTCTTTGAATATTCTTGAATTAAGAATGGTAGGAGGGGTGTGTGTTATGGGTTGTTCATCGATGGTGGTTGATTCGAAAACGTGTTCGTGCAATTTGAACGGTGGAGATTTGATATTGCAAAGGCATCATCACTATCATGATGTTGGGAGAAGAAATAAGCAGTTGAAAACTTCATTTCTTGATAATTCGTCATTTAGACCTCTTCTTTCTACTCCCAATTTCTTGAAGAGAAAACAAAGGAGAAAAGGGGGCTTTCATGTACTACTCAATCAACGACCTAGTACTCAAGATGAAGATAACTTTGACGATGTTAAAAAAGTAATTTCCCACCTTTTTCTTTTTCCCTTCTATTATTTCACTCTTATTTTACTTGCAATCATGCATTACAATATCCATCTTTCTTGAACGTTTTCAGTCTATACCATTTTGTATTTTTAGGAGGGATTTCCAAACTATGTGTTTGATTGGCTTTGCAATGCTGTTGACAGTTAGGGGTATATAGTTGAGATTTGTAATTAGAAATGAAAACAAATTGTAGTTGATATAGCAAGATGCAACGAAAAGAAAGTTTGTATGATAAACTGATGAATTGCACTTATTTCTTTTTTACAATAATACAACAATTCATGGACTCTGCTTTGATAACTCCAAATCAACTTCTGGAAACTTTCTACTCACTTGTATTATTTTAGGAAATGTTCTAAAATTTGCTAGACCGGCGTTTAGGATGTCTAGTTGTCGAACATTTATTAAACATGACTTCCTGTTATTTTAGCTGCTCCTTTTTTAATTTCTAATCTTTGGAAATATTTTTGAACTCTTATATTACTTTGTTTATTAGATGAACATCTTAATATTCAATTTGAATTGTACTCATAGGTTTAATCTAACGATATGTACATCACCCACCTTGAGCAAAGTCTCAATTTCGAAGCCCCCACACCTCATTTACAATTTTAAAAAAATATATTAAATTTGAATTATATTTGTATAACCTGAAAATTGGGTGTCATATACATCTCACATGCTAATTAGCCCGAACTTGGGGATTTGGGCCAATTTTGTTCTCAATTGGCGAAAATTAAGAATTTGCGTCTTAATTTGGAAGCCCATGAAACTAGTTAGTGTCTCAAGACTTAAAGTTTACAACCAAAAAAAAAAGTATATATATATATATATATATATATATATATATATATATATATAATAGTGTGCTAAATTTACAATTTTCATAAAGTGATGAATGTCGTATATTTGACGTTCAAATCATGCCACGTTAAATTATGTTGAAGTCTAGATTTTCTCCTTGAGTTAACTAAAACTCAGTATGGATGGAGAGATATGAGGAAATTTTTGAAATTCTCAATAGTAAATCCATCGGTGATGTTTGGAGCAATATGAATTTGAAATCCATTACTTTCATTTCGAACTAATTTTTTTAGCAATATGGGTGGATTTTTGAATCTAGTACTCCAATTTAAGTGGATTTGAAATATATTCTTTAATTTCAAATCTTGTATTTCCAATTTTTCTATCCAAATGGAGTTTAATGTTATTGCTATTAATTCACAACTCAAAATAAATATTGACCTGTAAAAATGAGTTTGATTTTGACAAATTGGCTTCGTCTCACGTAACTAAAGATCTCATGTACGTTTTTGTATTTAGTAACATGATATCATTATGTATATCAATGGTTTTGTATGTCACAAACTGCCTCTTCAATTTTGTAAAGTATAATCATCTGCTATTTTCCCTGATTATATTTTCCAACTTTTGACTTTTATTTAGTTGAAATAATATGCCACTAATCCTAAATTTAATGAATCACCAGATCCATAATGTGTATTTATTTGCATATTATAAAAAAAATTGGAGTAATTAAGATGGTTTTCTTTGCATGAAGCAAATTCTGGACTATTTCACATACAAAGCTGTGAGGACAGTGATGAACCAGTTGTATGAGATGAACCCTACACAGTATCGTTGGTTCTACAAGTAAGTCTCATTATTATAATGTGCGTTAATTTGACGACCACATTCTCTTAAGTTATGTTTGGATTGAATGATTTGAAGAAGCTCGGATTTTCATCATATTTAGAAAATATTCTTCTTTTGTTTTAATATGATACTTTGTTACTAAATTCTCACAGTTATGTTGCATCAAATGAACATGGTTATGGAAAGGTCTTTATTCGCAACCTTGTCAAGGTAAATTATCTTCTCAACACTAGCTATGATTGTGCTAATATAATCAACATTAATTAACACGTGACGTGTTTTGTGTATTTTCAATAGGATAAGCAAGAACTTGCTGAAAGAGTAATGGTAACTCGTCTTCACCTATATGAACGATGGACAAATAAGGTTTTGAGAAATGACTCGGACATTATAGCTTTCATTTGTCAAATCAATTTCATTATATTAATAAGTTCATTATTTTTATTTTTTAGTTCTGTGATCACGCCAAAATGTACGAAAGGATCTCGGATCAGAATTTGGAGTTGATGCGTGAGCGTTTGAATGAAACCGTAATATGGCCCTCAGACGACACAAATACCGAGGTGGTGGGATGAAGGGCAACCAATTTGTGTTTCTAACTTCATTTTCATATGAGTGAGGCTATACACACCTCAAAAATTACTAAACACGTCCCAAAATTAGTGTTTTAATACCTTTCATTTTTGAAAAAATGAGGCGTGTTTGGTAAGTTATGGGTTGTATAGTCTCACCCTTCTTCTCATATATGCTACTTCTTGTCTAGTTGTGATGAAGATGTTATGTCATCTCTACTCTAAGGAGGTGATATAAGTTAAACAAAATGCTTTAATTTTGTTTTATTGGTTAGAAAAAAATGTTAATATATATAGTAATGACTTATATATAATTAATATATTCAATTCTTACATCTCTCTCTCTTTTTTTTTTTTTTTAAATTAACCTTGCCTTAGCTTACTTAGGAGTGGTGATTGGCTATTTTAAAAAATCTTATTTTGGCTAATCATAATATATTACGAGATATTTAAAAATTAAAATTAGAGGAACCTTAATTTTAGCATAAAAATATCTTATTGGATCATTTATACCTTAAAGGGTGCTTAGTGGGGTTATTTGTTAAATAAGAATATATAAAATAAGAATATATAGAATGAAAGTTGATGCTTGGTGTAGAGGACTGATGATGCTGATATATACAATGACTAGGAAAGTTTATTCTCCACTTTTGAGCATTGAGCAGTACCTTTTTCTAAATGTGGGCATGAATTCAAACCCCTTCAACATTCTCATTCACCGTAGAAAAAAAAAATAATAATAATAACTAAAAAATTATTTGTGATAACATGATTATTGTCGCTAATATATTAGTGACAACAATATTGGAGCCAAAAGATTATTTACGAGAAAACTTTTGAAATAATAATTTTACAGTAAAAATTTTGTTGTCGTTAATAAGTTTTTTTGTTTATAGTGTTGATTGGTACAACTATTTTAAAAGAACTAGTACCAATACAAATTTTTCATAAAACTCTAAATAACATTTATTTTTGGTCTTTAAAATATAAATTTTGGAAAAATCTCAATCTTTAGAGAAATGTGGATATTTAGTAATGAATATAGATACTTTGTAGAGAAATATTGATATTTTAGAGAAATCTTGTGATTTTTATGGAAATATCGATAATTTGCAATATTTTTTATTTATTTTATATTAAAACCAAACGATATCGATATTTTATGTTATATCCGCGACATATCCAAATACTCTAGAAATTTTACCCCCCATCGTACCCTTCAAAAAATGGATATAACATACAAATATCGGAAGATTTTCATCCTTGGTTTTTTGTAACAATTTGTTGTGAATTTATTTTATCAATTTTTACGATAATTTTTGTTGTCGCAAAACAACTCATCGCAAATATTCAGTTTTGTTGTAGTGCAAATGATATGTATCAAGAAATATCATATGCTTATAATACATACAAGAGTTCACATTTTGATTGAACTACTCAAAACGTTTATCATTACCCACTCACTCGTTCAATGGAGATCTAAACACATACCAACAAAATGATGATAAACTCAATCCACACTATCCGGCCAATTTATGGTGAAGCCATTGGAAGAGATAGAGAAACGTACTACTAAATGTATAACTATATTAACAGTTACTCAAATATTATTAGTTTGTAGCAGTATTGTTTAGACAAAGTTAATATTGCACCTCTATTTATGAACATCATAGATCATCATTTTGGTACCAGTTAGAGGTTGTATCATGTAATTTTGATAAATGTCAATTGTCATAACATCTTTATAAAGTAATATAAATATTTATTTCGACACCATCTTTTTAATTTGTGCGATTTTAGGTCAATTAGCTGAAATTCTAAAATTGTGCAGTGCACGTCCCTCTCCAACTTTAGGTTTTTGAAAATTGAGTTATTCTTGCGTAAATCGAGCATGAATATGGTGGCCAAAAGATATCTCTTAAATTTACTGCTTTCCTCACAATTGCCTGTATTTTGAGTATATATCCACGTAGATGGGCTTTTTATACAAGATATTTTGCTAAACAATTATATGTTTTAAATATTTTACAGTATCAAAGGTTTATCACAATTATTTATGTATATCAAGTGCACGGATACTAAATACATACAATTAGATCAATTCGATCCGAGGGTGCATTTCATGCGTCCCATACACACCTCATGCGCCCACACGCGCTCTCACGTGTCCAATATTAAGGAATAGTCTCGAATATTCTAATAGAGATAAACTATATTTGTATAGATATATTCTATGAGATTTGTTGTAATCAAGAGTTGTTCTAGCTCTATATATTGTACCTCTGTTTATGTGAATTAATGAATCTTTACCCACAAATATCTCACTCTTATATGGTATCAGTTATGCCACTCTCTAACGAGATTTTTACCGATCCTCTCTCATGACCAGTACTACCGAAAAAAACCCTACCGCCGTCGCCGGCAGCAACACCTCCACCATGTCTGCTTCCCCTCCCACTCTCGTACCCATCTATATCCAAACCCTAGCTCAAACCCTAGTTTTGCAGTTATATTGACCTAACATTTTAGTTTGACGAACCTAACAGTTTAGTTATGTTTGCATAACATTTTGCAGTGTATGACAGACCTATAATACCTTTCAAAACTTTTATGTTGTAATAATATATCCTTTGTGCATAATAATTTAACATTTTCATTAAAATAACATACATTATGTTATTCTTTAAGTAAATAAAGGTTATGATATTTGTATATAACAGTTATACTAATATTACATAAAATTAATTATTATAATATAAAGATTAAGCCATACTATATGAATTTTTATTGTGAAAAGAGTCTAAGTAATATCACTTAAAAGTTATGATATATGTATGTAAATGTTATACTAATCTATATATATTTTATATAATAACAATTACCCCCTCAAAATAGAAATGCTAAAATGTTCCCGCCCATTTCCACCTCCCAAAAATAGAAATATATATTATTTCATAATTTATAAATTATAAATTATTAATTTTATTGTACTAAACATGATTTTTATATATGGTAATAATATCATTTATAATATTGACAAAATCTTGGAAATTATTATCTATATATATGGTATATGAATGTTAATATGATCTCATCTAATAAATTTTTTAATTGTTGATATAATCAAAGATTAAATATATATTTTTTGAATAAATTAAAATAACATAATGATCGGATTTCAAGAACTATAGATCATCAAAGTTTTTTTTATCTCTAATGTTGTATCCCACATACGCATATACCACCACAATAAATATATCATTGTATTGATCGGGGCGTTCGTAGTGACTGAGGAGATCGAAGACTAAGAAGTGAGTTATTAATCAAGTCAACCAACATATATAAAATAACGTAAATTAACTATTTTTATTTACTATATTCGAAATATGTATTGTAAAATTATTATAAACATCACACAATTTTATTTGACAAATATGTCGTATATAATACTCCAATTTTTATATATCTTCTATGTAACAATGTTAATAATATATGTAACATAGTGTTTATATAATTTTATTTTATTATACTATATTAATTATTATTAATAATCATAAAGATTTGTAATATATCTTGAATTTAATAAAAAAATATACATATGATATATTGTTGCACACAATAACATTTAGGAAGTATAAAATTTATGAATTCATATACTTTCTATTAAAAACTACAAATTAAGTATAAAAAATGATTAAAAAAACATATCATTTATACTTATACTTATAAAAAATAATAAAAAATATGTTCTATTTCATAATGCTAAATTATATAAATATTATCTTCATTATTAATCATGAAGAATGATAGTCGATGCTATTTATAAGAGTGATAATACACAGATGAAGAATTTTTACATATATATTTTAAATACTTTGAATTTTTTATTATGAAATTTCATTCTCATCTATATAAAAACCAACTAACCTCATTTCTACTTTTGTAAAGTAGAAATACAAATCTTTATTGTTTTATAAATTTATAAATTGTAAATATTTACTTTTTCATAATTTATGTATATTCATGGTACGAAAATCATTTTGTATTATATATGAAAATTGAGGAAAAAAATATGATCGTATTTGATATGTTATAAATTAAGTTAGTATGATTTGTGTATATATAGTAATAATATCATGTCATGAAAAGTTGTAAATAAAAATTTGTAACTTAATCTAAATCATTTTATATATCCACGAAAAAATTAGTGAATTTATCATTTTTTTTGGTTGTAAGAATAAATAATGTTTTCTCCTTGATTAAAAAGTAAATAAAAATCTGAAATTTCACTATCATGGTAGCATGAAGTTCACAAAACAATGATAACATATATTTAGTTTATATTGTAATATAGTTTCATGGTTTTAGATTTATCAAATTTTGAAATATTTACCATCCAATATGATTTTTCTAATAGATAAATTTTGATTTTAAGACATTTGAAAAAAATAATTATACAGATTTTTTGATAGTATGTTAAATTTAGAAAATTTATTTTGGCTATATACAATAATATCAATATTTTAAGCTCATTATGAATAAGTTGTTGAACATATATTTGCACAAGTATTTTCTAGGCCAATTGTGACAAAAACAAGTACTAAAATAGTTAAACAACATATGATGAAAATAATAAATATTTAGATGAATTACATGAGTAGTAGATTAAATTGAAATAACTTTGAAAAACTATATGATATTTTATGATCATCGTTTTTATATCAAAAAATTACTAGCACATGAAATTTATTCACTACATCACACAAATATCAAATGAGATTGAAATATTATCAAAACTTGATTATAATGCTCAATAATATCACCATTTTATACTCATTATGAATAAATTATTGAACATAAATTTGCATAAGTTTGTTTCAGGCCAATAGTGACGACAATGTATGATAAAAATAAAAAATATTTAAATTCGTAAATTATATGGGTAGTAGATTAACTTGAAAACACTTTGAAGAATTATATTATTTTTCATGAACAACATTTTTATATCAAAAAATTACGAACACTTCAAATTTATTTCTCCATACATCACACGAAGACAGATATACCAAATGAGATTGAAATATTATGAGAACTTAATTTTTTTTTTTTTTGTAAATTAAAATTTTCACATCAAACTCGAAATATTTAGATTTTATAGTCGTGAGTCACAGAAGTAACAAATCAGACTGAAATTCTCCAAAAAAATTTATTATTTTTCGTGTTCAACATTTTCATATTAAAATATATAAATAGTGAAATTTATATGTTAGTGCATCGCACGAGACTTATACGAGTATAACATAAATGTTATACTCGGTTAATATAAAGATTACATAACTTTTAATTATATTTTTTATACTGAAAAAAGTCCTAAGTAATTTTACTTAAAGATTATGATATCTGTACATAAAGGTTATACTAATATAACATAAATATTATAATCGGTTAACAGTCATTAAAAAAAAAAATTGGGCGCGGATCTGGACTGACTTGACCTGACCCGCGTGCACCCAATTGCATTGATTATAATACATGCACTTGATGCACACAAACACTACTCAAGGTTTATTTGTGATTTATTAGATACTTTTATGTGATATGGAATTCATATTTAATAGTGATTAATAATTATTAACCACCTCAAATTAATGAGAGAAATTAGTGATTCAATGATGGAAAATCTATTGCGGATTAGATGGGTAAATGAATTAACAATGAGAAGATATTTCATTATAAAAGGATAGTTAATGAAGAGTCGATAACAATTTGATAACGGAACTTGTCATTATCTAAATAGATTTTTCATGATAGTATTAATGTTTCGTCATTAAACATAACACAACAAGAATGACGGAATATACCGTCATTACTAAGTTTAATCTAGGAGGCTAATAATGACGGATTCATGAGGATGAATTCTTATGAAAAATATATGAAAAATATGAAAAATATATTATTATTATTACTTAACTACTTTAAGAATATGTAAATAATACAAAAATAGTAAACTAATAATAAAATTAAAAATAAAATAAATAAATATAATATATCTTAATATTAGTACAATGATTAATTTTCTATAAAAAAAATTATTTTTAAATTTCAATATGTCAAATATTTTAAATTTGAGTGATATATTGAATATGAATATTAAATAAAATTATAGTGGAAGGTAATTTGGTCAAATAAAGATTGATTTAATATTATACATTTTATTTATAGTTATCAATCATAAAATATAATTATAATGATTATTTCATTCATTTCCTATTCCTTTGTGATACCAATCACAAGAATCAGTATTTTTATATCATTCATTTTCCATAACCATTCCATTCTTGAGTTCATTCCATTCCCACCTAATTCCATTCCATCATACCAATCATGCTGTAAAAGTTTTGATGATGGTTTTGGGACATTTAATAATCAAATTTCCTATCATTATATCCTGATTTTATTGCCGTGTATATTTGATACGTATGGCTCCAAAAATATTCTTAGTCTAATTTAGTGAACACCAAGTAGAGCCCATCAAGCCCATTTTTCGTATTTTAATTTGAATAAGTTCAAGGCCGGCTCTAAGTTAGGACTAGAAGGTGGACAGTTTAGGGCCCATTTTTTAAGAGGTTCTAAATCTAATATATATATATATATATATATATATATATATATATATATATATATATATATATATTATTGTTATTATTATTATTATTATTATTATTATTATTATTATTATTATTATATAGTTAATATTTTTTATATTTTCTTTGATTTTGTTTAGATATTTTAAAATAATTTTCTAATTTAAAAAAATAATAAATTCTTATATTTATTATATTTTAGAAAATATCTTGTATGTTTAACTCAAAATTAAATTCCACATTTGTATTTATCGGTCACATCAGATTGTGACCGGCTGATTACCTTTTACTACCTGTAAATCGGTATTTTCGGCAACATAAAGTAATATACGGGGTGTTTTCAAAAATAAAAAAATTTAAAGGGTAATGCCATAATTAGAGGTAATAGATGGGGTATTTTCACCAATTTTTCCTAGTTATAACACATATTTGCATTTGATCCAATATACCATATAATCGATCATATATTTCCTAAAAAAACGCAAAACTCATAAGAATCAATTTGAAGAAAGTTGTTATGAAGAAAATTCAAAGTCTGTTGAGAAATCTTTTAGAATCAATTATTTTTTTGTTATAGTTGACATAATTATTTCATCTCTGAAGATTGAGTGGATTTGAATGATTGAAGTTTTCGGAAATATTTTTATTTTTTTGTTTAATCCTAAAAGGCGGTTTTTATTAGATGATATGAGAACAAATCTTATATTGATGATGATAGTTTATTTTATGAATTGCAAGTGCTACAAATATGTTTACCGGTAGAAACAAAAAATAGCAATTAATGTTCTTAAGTTTGTAAAAACTTTGAATTGTTTTCCTAATATTTCCTAATATTTTCATTTCGTATAGATTTTCTAACTATACCAATAGTATCAGCAAAAAGAAGTTTTACAAAACTAAAACTGATAGAATCTATACCAATAGTGTTCAATTATGACTCAAGATTCAAGAAAGATTAAATGGATTAGCAATATTTGTATGCATAAAACATGAGGTGGTGGAAAAACTTGATCTTGAAGAATTTATTGATGATTTTGTTTTTCAAAATGCTAGAAGATCTCAAAACTTATTTTTGCTTTTATGGTTGTAGGTATTATATTTTTTCAACATTCTAAATAGATAAATGAACATATTGAAACTTTGATATATATACACAAACTTTTTGAATGAGAGAATTTTTTTTTTTTTTTAGGTTTTTAAATTATATTTATCATTTAAGTAAAAATGTTTTTTTTTTCATAGAGCTTATTTTTTCTATTTCGTTATGGACACCCAAAATATGAGGACCAGTCCTGGATGAGGTCAAGTAAATAGTTTAGAAGCTCATTGCCTTTTATTGGACCACTAGAACTCTCCCTTTGTAGTACAAAGATTTTGTTTTAAAAAAAAATACTAAAATAAATTTTATAAATGAATTTGATAAAATATTAATCAATATATTTTTATAAATAATTGTCAAAAAATAGTATCATCTCATTTAATATTTAATCATAATTATAATATATATTGTCTAGGTTTGTACTCATGTATAACACAAGATTCTTCAAAATGAATAATTTTCAAAAAGTATAAATAAAAGAAAAAAAATGATACAATGACAAAAGTAAGTTAATTAATAATTACTTAATAAAATTAATAAATGAATTAAACGATATTAACATAAGCTAGATATTTTAATTTACAATTATCGTTATTTAGGGAAAAAATTATCTTAATTAAAAGTTCAGTTAGTGTAATTATATATTGATAAATTATAGATGAATGTATGATTAGAATTAATTTATTTTTAGGAGGGAAAAAATATACATATATATATTTATTTATTTATTAAAGATTAGTACCTAGTACAACAATAAGTATCTCTCCAGTACTATTGTGTTAATTGAACAATGCAAAAACCTTATATAAGTACTATTTCATAACACGTAACTGTAGATTCAAACTTATATTTACAAGTCAATCTTTATTTTGTATATTATGAACTGTGAACTAACTCGTCTTATAAATTTAAATACGAACTTATATAAGTTCCACAAGAAAGACGAATTTCCCTATTCTCACTGCAACTATAAATGTTTTATTTTCTTTTTACCATTACAATTAAGTTGTGTGCTAAGAACAATTTTCATTCACATCTATCAATTGAATATACAATATATCCATATAATATATCTTAAGAGCCCAATATTGCATGAAGATTAGATAGAGAAAGTGCTATTGTAACTTTTATCCCCTATCAAAGTAACAGAGAATTATCTCCTCAGAAATTTCCAAGGCCCTGTTCCAGTCCCTATTCTGCAAAACACACACAAAAACAGAGATGAATCAGGCAATTGATTAGGAGTTTATAACTTTATATCCTTTGCTATGCACAACACCCATTCTATGTAATTTGTGTTTCTTTCTACTATATTGATACTATGACATTTGACTACAAATTATTAAAAATTTGTGTTGTAACAGAGGGTCCAAACCTGTTAATTAGTTATGAAAAACAAATAACGATATAGACTTTTCTAAGTAGGGGAGGTTTGCTACGGTATACCGTACCAAAAATCTCTACCATATACCATACCAAAAATTTCAGCATATAAAAATGAATACCCTTATCTTACCGAAATTTCAATATCACACTTAGTCATTCTATGCGATACCGAAATTTTGATATACAAATTTTTTTCAATATACTAAAATGAAAAATATATATTGAAACTTCGGTATACCGAAAATATTGAAATGAAAATTACACACTGAAAACTTCAACATACCGAAAATACTAGTGCACCGAAATGAAAAGTATTACTATTTTTGATTTATTAATGTGGATTTAATATATTTTTTAATTAATATTAATATTTTCGATATTCCAATACCGTACCAAAATTTTCGATATATTTTTGGTAAGGTAAGTAGAGTATATCAGTATTTTTTCCACCCCTATTTCCAAGAAGTAGAAATGGCTAATAATAGACATATGACATAACACACTTTTTTCTAGCTAGCTCATAATAAAACATGTTTTATAGCCAAAAAAGGTCGTTGTTGATTGAAACATTCTTACTAAAATGTAGAATAACCATATCAGATATCAAGGTGTGAGATAACATGAACACGACTTAATTCATGTCAATATACATGTGGGTCGTGGTTCGTGTCATGATTGCCCAATGTCAATTTGACGATAAATAATGTTTATTATCTTTTGACCAGTTTAAATCTCCGTTATACTTAAAATGACACGATTGTCGAGTCTAGTAAAAACTCACCTCCAAAATCCAGACAATGCTCTTAGACTCATATAGATAGTGAGAGCAATCCAGATTCCTACAAATCCATTACTTGAGGAAAGAATCCACAAAACTATGATGCTAAATACAGCCACTGTTACCTGCACGAGTAAAGAATGTTGCACAAATCTTAGCTAATCGACAATAGCTTTTATCTAGTAAGGTAGTCCACAGTGCACCTGGTGTAGGGTCGAAGAGAACTCGATGGCTTAAAGAACTAGAAACATACCATTGAGTATGCTGAATATGCAAAATCAGATGCTCCAAAATTCACACCATCAAAAACAAAGGCTAATGAGTTTATAGGCTGAGTCGCTGCAACAAACTAAGCATCACAAAAGTGTTTTATCAATACTACGCTCAAAATGCCCGATAAGGCTAACGCTTGATTATATCAATTTACGTAATTTAAGGTACCGGAATGCCAACACCGATAAGGTGGAGAACATCAGTGTCTTTAGTGAATATTCTCGCGCCAAAATGTAGTCCAAATCCAATAATGATAGCTAGAACCAATCCAAGTGCTAACCCCAACTGCATTGAAATAATCGATGGATCTCAAAAAGGTTTACAAGAACATTGTCTTAAAGCCTTTTCGGAAATATTTACAGGAACGGGTGGTGTTTATACCCATTATACATAACAATAAATGAAAAATGGTCACTTAGTAAAAGTACATGTTTTCTACCCAAATTTGAGGTCAAATTACATAACGACCCTTAAAATTAAGTTGGTCTTTTTGTTCATACCAAGACAGATCCCGTAGGTCAAATAGATCACAATGGTTACATGAGGAGGCTAACATAGATCACGAAGATAAAAGGGCTTTTAAGGAATTTGAAATAGTTTTGGATAAAATACTTGTTTTTGTATGAAGTGAGTAAAAAACCTGTTTTGTTATGGCTACTGGTTAGAAAGACACATTTCCACAACATTTAATTTACCTGCAGCACTCGAGACACTGTGGCCGTTGCTGATTTGTAGTCTTCTCTAGCAAATGCACCTGCAAGTATTGCCTGATGAAAGAAACTATGATTAATTTATCTAAAAACTCGACTTTTTTTTTTTCTTTATAATTTCTGAAATTGCGAAATGACATCACCTGGGCAGCAACAGCCAAACCATCAGCTAGAAGAGATGTAGCTATCCAAACTTGCAAGCAAACTTGAAATGCAGCCATCTGAGTTGATCCCAGCCTCGCTGCCAGTGATGCAGCCAACGTTACACAGAATGTTACGGCTATCACCCTCGTAAGTAATAGGAATCCTACATTGCAATACTTTGGTCTCACAAAGATGAAATAATGAACAACTTGTGGTAGGTATCAACAGAGAAAGGGCTCTCACCGTTTTTAAGAAAACGACCAAATTGCAGATATTTTAGACTAGGAGGTAAAAGATCCACTTGTTCCTTCAATCTCCCAAAGAGTATTACTGAAATCAAGTACCTAAAAAGGCCACGAAACAACATATTATATAACAAGATATATAAGATGAAGAATATTGAAGTGAATATCGATCCAACTTACTGAGAGATAACATGTGCAATGGCAGCACCTCTAACACCCATCTTGAAAAGAAAGATAAATATCGGGTCCAAAATGATATTTGCCAAATCTCCAGCCACTAAATTATATCAAACAAAATGAGAAACAGAACACATCTAAAAATAGGTTTAAGGGGATGTTCATGCGATGCTTGCCTGTTGCATATAAAGGCGTTCTAGTGTCCTTCAATCCACGAAACACTCCTTGCATAGCCAACGAGAAGAGGACAGCTGGCGCCCCTAGTGATCGAATTTTCAAGTACTGTTCTGCAGGGTATGACATTTCTGAATCCTACAAACACAATACATGCATATCAATCTCAATGTGGAAAACAAGAAATCATAATGTCTTTTCATCTTCTTCTCGTCTCACTTACGGATTTGATTCCCATGAAGCTAAGTAAGGGTTTAGCTAAAAGGATCAGAAATGCAGCTTGTATAATTCCAAGAATGCCCCCAATGATCAATGCTGAAGATGCCGATGCTATCTGCTTCTTCCTCTGCTCGACACTCTCACTTCTCGACTCGGGATTGTACATTTTATCATCCAAATCTAGGTAAACATTTATTGTGAGCCATATTTATACATTAACGAACTACGAAAGTTTCAAGTGTTGAAATATGGGAACTAGCATACTTGTTTGAGGTATCAACGTCTTGTTTTCACTGTCTAAACTCGATAAATTTTCACAATCTTTCAATTCTAAACTTGCTTTCATCATTGTATCTTCCTCGGCTACAAAAGAGGTCGTCACGCTAACTAGTGGGAATATTGCGATTCTTGATACTTGATTGAACAATGCAATCGAAACTCCCACAGCAGCTAGTTCAACTGGACCTGTTTAGAGTGTCATTGATATTCAGTGAGCAAATATTAATCTTCATTTTTACTATAATCTTATTATGATCAAAAATCAAATGGCTAATTACCAATTTGGCCGATAAATGCCGTGTCAACTAGAGAGGCAATAGGATCAGCTGTTAAAGCCAGGGCAGCAGGGAGGGCAATTATTGCTATTTCCACACCAAGTTCATCTAGTTTAAACACTGACCTGCTCACACTCATTTACCAAAGCCTGCTATTAGCACCACTCATCTTCTTCACCCACTCATGGGTAAGTATAAGAATGTAAGGGGATGTTTGGTTTCATTTTCAGTCCGATTTTCTGGATTTCAGTATTTCCCGATTTTTGTGTCAAAATGTGAATCTGAGTTTGAATATTTCGGCTAGATATAATATTTAATTCCAATATTATTATATAAGTGATGTGTGAGTTGTGACATAGTTCGAAATTCATTTTTTATTATGCGTAATTTTATTAGGTTGGGTCTAATTCAACGATTCTTTGAAATTTATTGTATTATATTAGATGTATTTGATAATGATAAGACCCATTTTAAATATTTAGAAATTTGAAAGTAAATCCTAGTGAAAAAAGGATACAACAAATGCTTAAGATGGGTAAAATATTGGGAGTTTCCATTTGAAACCAAACATACCCTTGATTTCACTAACAACTAAAATCAGCTTTTCTGACCATACTTGTTGCTTGTTCTCAAATGAATGAATGAAAAGTTTTCTTCAACCACTCTAAAAAATTAATCAAGCACACAAAACACAAACGAAAAGTTGGCAATTCAATTCGGGCCGGCCCGGGACGGCCACGACCAATGGTCAAACTATGTCCCACCTTTCGGGCCGCGTCCAAATTGCCAGCTCGGGCCCGAAATCGAGTTATTTCATACATGTTCTGTGTCACCCCAAGAAATGGAAACACAGAAACAGAAATTGACAAAACTCTCTCAATAATCCCATGAATTTTGGTTATTCCCACTCAAATTAAGCTGCATGTCTGTCTATATTGTAAAATTGGGACTAAAAAAAAGAAAAAAATAAAAATGGAGAAGATGAAAGAAGCCATACCTGGCATCCTTAAAGAAGATGAAAGAAGTTGTACTCTGAGTCTCAGAAAAGGTACAATCTTTCTCATCAGCCATTGCTGAAACCGATGATGATCTTATCCACTGGTTTCAAACCACCATTCTCTGATCACTGATGACAAGAATCAAGCAACATAGAAAAATGCGATAATTGTTAAAAACCAGACTTAAATAACAATTTGTAAAACCCACAACACAAAATCTAGAAAAATGGAAAAAGTGTAGAAAAGAGAATTGCGTGGAATACTAATTTATAAGAAAATAGGTCTGATGAGCCACGTGCGACCCATAATTGGAGGCTGAGTGATGTCCTAAAATTCGTTGGGGTCTCGAGATATTACACGAGAAAAAGGAAGCAGCAAAATGTTTGCCTGTACTAATTTCATGACTGTGTATACAAAGGTAGTTTCAGTGGTTTTTTGGTGCAGCTTCTAATTTAAGCCTACAAGAGAATCTATACTATGCCACCCCACTATTGACGGTCCCAAATTCCATTCACACTCTCTCTCAATTATTTTCTCTCGGTTGTGTTTTATATTAAAACTTAAGTTACTCTCCCGTGCACCTGTTCCACTGTTCAATCTGGGTCGGTTTGGATTCACGTGTCTTTTTTTTTTTTTTCCGCTTCAGGTATTGATTTTTATGTTGTATTAATATAACATTTATGTTATATTAGTATAACTTTTATGTACAAGTATGCTGATCTTTATGTAATATTTTTACTTCAATTTTTTTTTTCACTTCAGGTGTTGACCTTTATATTAGAGGTGTTCAACCGGTTCGGACCGCCGGTTTCGATCCGAACTAGCGGTTTAGGGAACTGGTTGGGCAGGAACCAGAACCGAACCGGCAAGCTGTCGGTTTCGGTTTGAAAACCGTCTATTCAACCGGAACCGGCGATTCAATCGATTTTTTTTTTAATTAAATTTGGTGCACGGCTCAGGCCGAATGTTCTGTTTCAACCTTTTATGTAACCCGGTCGGGTGCTGGGGACACGGGCCGGGTGGCTAGGCCGAATTTTTTTTTTTGCATTATTAAATTTTTGTACAATAATTTTAGATTTCTAATAAATTCTTAGGTCTAAACTAAGTAGAATAATTTTTCAATTAATAAAATACAATATATATATATATATATATATATGAAATAAAATACAATCATAAATTTTTTTTTCACTCCAGGTGTTGATCTTTATATTGTATTAATGTAACATTTTATATTATATTAGTATGACATTTATGTACAAGTATATTAACCTTTATGTAATACTTTTACTTCAATTTTTTTCCGCTTCAGGTGTTGACCTTTATGTTGTATTAGTGTGACATTTATGTTATTAGTATGACCTAGTATGTTAACCTTTACACTACAAGAAAACTGTCAAATTCCAACGGCAGAAAATCCGTTGGAAGGAAGAAAATCCGTTGGAATATGGTGTTTTTCCGTTGGAATTGATGGTTCCAACAGTAATTCCAACGGAATTTACGCCGTTGGAAAAGTGGGTGTTGGAATTACCGCCGTTGGAATATGGTGTTTTTCCGTTGGAATTGATGGTTCCAACGGTAATTCCAACGGAATTTGCGCTGTTGGAAAAGTGGGCGGTAATTCTTCCAACAGTAAAATACCGTTGGAATTGGTACGGTAAAACACCGTTAGAATTGGAATTTCAAAATACCGTTGGAAATTCCACTATTTAAGACGTCATC
The DNA here is from genome assembly GCA_946896805.1 of Scutellaria galericulata. Taxonomy (NCBI): domain Eukaryota; kingdom Viridiplantae; phylum Streptophyta; class Magnoliopsida; order Lamiales; family Lamiaceae; genus Scutellaria; species Scutellaria galericulata. The sequence continues at coordinate 12,927,159 of OX335792.1, forward strand.
AGCGCGGTAAAATACTGTTGGAATTGGAATTTCAAAATACCGTTGGAAATTCCACTATTTAAGACGTCATCAGCGCGGTAAAATACTGTTGGAATTGGAATTTCAAAATACCGTTGGAAATTCCACTATTTAAGACGTCATCATGCCACGTCAGTAAAGTGTAACGTTGGAATTTCAAAATACCGTTGGAAATTCCACTATTTAAGACGTCATCATGCCACGTCAGTAAAGTGTAACGTTGGAATTTCAAAATACCGTTGGAAATTCCACTATTTAAGACGTCATCATGCCACGTCAGTAAAGTGTAACGTCATCATGCCATACTATAATGACACGTCAGTAAAGTGTAACGTCATCATGCCATACTATTTAAGACGTCATCATGACACATCATCATGTCAAATATTGCGCGTTGTTTGAGATTCGAACCCGAGTGACAAGGTGGTACTCCAACCACTAGACCACTAGTGTTTTATGTAGTAATATTCTACATGCATTTCTTTTATTTCAATTTGACAAAATTCCAACGGTTTTTCAGACCGTTGGAATTTTCCGTTGGAAATAGTAATTCTAATGACTTTTCCAACGGTTCATTCCAACAGTTTTTACTTGTCGTTGGAATTTCCGTTGGAAAATTCCGACGACCACAAATGCCATTGAAATGCCGTTGGAATTTGACAAAATTCCAACGGTTTTTAAGACCGTTGGAATTTTTCCGTTGGAAATAGTAATTCCAATGACTTTTCCAACGGTCAAATTCCAACGGTTTTTAAGACCGTTGGAATTTTTCCGTTGGAAATAGTAATTCCAATGACTTTTCCAACGGTTCATTCCAACGGTTTTTACTTGTCGTTGGGAATTTTTCCATTGGAAATAGTAATCCCAATGACTTTTCCAACGGTTTTTACTTGTCGTTGGAATTTCCGTTGGAAAATTCCAACGGCCACAATTGCCATTGGAAATGCCGTTGGAATTTTTCCGTTGAAATTTGGGTGTTTTTTTGTAGTGTTATGTAATACTTTTATTTCAAAAAAAAAATCTGCACAATTTGTACTTATATACTTTTATGTGATATTAGTTGTACCTTTATATATTTATTATCTATTACATATATAAAATTGTGGATGTTTCTTACAAAATATGGATTGCCGAATATATCCCTATAAAAAATTATTATTTAAGGTTATAATAGTAATTTAAGTTTTCATATTTAAATAATTTTATATTAGAATCCTAACTAATTAAAAATCTTATAGAATCCTATTATATTTAGAACTCTAATATAAAAGTGTTATATATAAGATATTTGTATTATTATTTCGGGTTAAATGCATGGAACCCCCTCGTGTTATAGAAAATTTGCATCGGTCCCCTCCGTGATTTAAAAAATGCAAGGTTTACACTTGGGTTAACGAAAATTCGACACACGTCCCCTATTTTAAGACTGTTGCTAACGGTGTTAAATTTTTTCATGAATTCCCCGTTATACCCTTATTATTACCTATTCACTTACACAATTAGAAGCCACTTGCTTGTGATCGATCGAGAGAGAGGCAGAGAGAGTTAGAAATCGAGTGGTCCAACCAGTAAAAAAATCCACTCCACAATTGAAGACACGAGAACGACAGTTTGTGAAAGTGATGTGAAGCGAAAACGATGGGAAGAGAGGTAAGTTTTTTAAAACCCGCTAAAATCGATTTCCCCCCTTTTTTTGGAACCCTAATTCGATTTTGTGAACCCTAATCGTAGATTTTATGATATTTGGGTTCGATAAGCAGTTGTAGGCCGTAATTACAGATGTAAAATGAATTTTTTTTATATTATGGTAATTGCAGAATTAGGAACCCTAATTTTGGGTAATTTAAAATATATAAAACGGAACTCTTGCTGATTTGTTTTTTGGGTAATTTTGTTGGTTGGTGATTTGATGATATATACTCGAGAAATTCTGGGTGTTGGATATAAATAGGTGAATTCTGAATTGCTTCACTAATTGTTTCCAGATACAATTTTGGTTAATTGAGTTGTTTTTGTTGATTTTGTATGGGGATTGATGTCAATCATTGATCTTGGTATTATTTGAGCTGAGAAGTCAGAATTATTTGTGATAGTTTAAGTTGTTTGTTAATTTATTTTGCTGCAATGTGAAGTTGTTCTATAAACATTGATGAATTGTATGTATTTGATGCATATTTGATTATATTTTGTCCATATTTGATGTCATTCTTGACTGTATGTATTGTATCAACACATAATTGTTTTGAAGATAGAATGACTGTTATGCTATTATTCTGTCCAGTAGTTGAGAATAAGTGGTTAAATGGTACCCCCTTGATAATTGTTTGTAGTTTAATGAATGTTGTTGTTACTGGTATCAGTCTAATGATTGTGGGTTTTGTGTTATTTTTTTCTTCCAGATTATGGATGATTTTGCAGATACATTTGTTTTTGATGCATGAGTAGGTGGTAACTTTTGGAAAATGCCCAAGTTAAGATATGTGGGTGGGTGGAGGGTGTATATACCACCTATAGAAATTGATATGTTCTATTTTCATGATTTGCTTGAAATATATAAAAACTCTAATGGGAAAGCCAGTAATGTTGAAGTATATAGTTGCTCTCCTGGGGTTGAACTTAACTTGGGTTTGAAAGTGTTAAGGACTGATAGTGATTTGTTGATCCTATTCAAGGAATATAAAGGATTGTCAGTCATTCCTTTATATTTTGAGGACAATCCAGGTCCTCTTCAGAGTGTGGATAGTGAGGGCAATGTGTTATCCACACAAGAATCCATCCCTTTAATTTGTTCTGAAAAAACAGTGGATAATGAAGGGCAGGGGATTGAGGGCACTGGTGATGCTGATGATTTAGTGGGAAGAGATGGTTTAACTGAGGGATTTGGAGAGGGTAGACATGAGGGTGTTGGAGAGGGCTTAACAGAGGGGTGTGCAGCTGCTGAGAATAGGGCTGATGGAGATGGGGTAGAAACTGACTATGATGATTCATCTGATGAATCATACAGGGCTGAATCAGACCAAGATTCTTCATCTTCATGTCTTTCTTGGATGCTAGAGGATTTAGAAGGGCCTGAAGATGATGATATTTTTGTTGATAGGTCTCCAAATCATAGTAGGAATGTATTAAGAAAGTGCAGAAGATGGTTGATGGAACAAAAGAAAAAAAAGAGGGGGGAGAGATTGGAACAAGAAGAGGCTGTTTTGGGTAGGGAGGGAGATGAGTGGTACAGTGAGGGGGAGAATGAGGCAGATCCTTTAGGGGGTGGGGAGAAGGATGAGTGGACAGAAAGTACTGATATGAGTCAATTTGAGTTGATTGTTGGGATGAAGTTTCCTAATAGAGAGGTGTTTAAAAGAGTGTTGAAAGATTGGTTTATAAGAAAGGGGTATGAGTTGCAATTCATAAAAAATGAAGCTAAATTGGTGACTGCAAAGTGTAAGAGTGGATGTGATTGGAGAATGAGAGCCTCCTCAGTTCAAAAAACCACAACTTTCCAAGTGAAAACCTTAAAGGGTAGACATACATGTGCTTATAGGGTGGAAAATAATCAAGCAGATTATAAGTACCTAGCTAATAGGATACTTGAGGCTGTCAAAGATAATCCAAATGTGTCCGTTGAGGGTTTGAAAAACAAGATCAAAAGGGATTGTGGGATTGAGTGTAGTCTGCATAAAGTTTATAGGGAAAAAAGGCATGCATTAACACTGTTATCAGTTGACATTGCTGAACAAAATAGAAGATTGCATGATTATTGTGCTACCGTTGTTAAATTAAACCTTGATTCTACATTGGAGCTGAAAGTTGACAGAAACTTAACTCCACACAAATTTCAGAGAATGTATTACTGTTTGGCTCCAATCAAAAATGGTTTTCTAAGTGGATGTAGACCAATCATAGGCTTAGATGGGTGCTTTTTGAAAGGAGTGCATAGTGGGCAGTTGTTATCTGCTGTTGGGAGGGATGAGAATGACAATATGTACCCCATAGCTATGGCTTATGTGGAGGTTGAGAAGCAAGACAGTTGGGAATGGTTTTGAACTAGACCATAACACTGGTGCTTTTGAATATGTCAGGTGACATTGGAAAATCCACAACATTCAACTGACAATAACTTGCATGAACAATTTGGTTGGGCTCTACATGAAGATCTGGTACAAATTAATCCACTCTTCCTTTATTTAGGTTCCTTTTCAAATTTGTCTTGCTGATATATCTCTTTTTTTGTGTGTAGGCACCTGATCATCTCAGCCAACAGTGTACTCAAGCATCAACTGTGGCAAATCCTACTCAACCATGTAGTGAACAACAAGAGGTAAAAAGAAACAACATGAACATCCTAGAATGATAGTTTACTTGTTTTATTTCTAAACTTGAGACTGATCTTTTACCATTGCTCATCACAATGTTCACAGGTGCATGGAACTAGAGGTCCTAGCTTAAAGAAACCTAGGAAGTAGAAAAATCCCAAGCAAAGACCTACAAGGAAGCTTTGACAGTTGATGGCTGCTGTATTGGGGTAAATAGGTGAATGGACCTTTTTTAGCTGTTGATAAACTAAATCCTTTTGAATTTGCAAGGTTTTTTGGGCTCATGTTTTGGCATGTTGTTGTTTTTTGGTATATATTTTGATAGAATCAGTTGTAGCCTTGCAATTTAAATATTTTGGGCACATATTAACTAGTCTGATTGGGTACATATTTTGGCATTAGAAAAGGTTAGCAGGTATTTAGAAATGTTGCAACCAATCTGATTTGTAAGTTCTTGTTTTTTGCTATGGTGATTGGTTGACTGGAAATGATGTTTTTGCAAAGACCTTCTTAATCTAGTTACTTGTATTTTATTTTCTGCATAAACTTGATGTAGTGTTTGGTATTCCACAGTTGCAACTGTTTTGCAGATTCAAAAAACTTGAAAAAATAATTGCATGAACATAACAGGTTTGCATATCCATAGCAAGGCTAATAACATATTCAAAATGATATAACATATTCATAGCTACAAAATGGTTGCAAGTCATTACAACTACTTACTAAAAGGTTCAAGTACTTAACATAATCTGGTACTACTTAAGGATTACAATGACAAGAAAAACTAAAACAATGAAAGTAATTAATTTCATAGTAGTAGCTTGGTTTTTGTCGAGCTTTTCATTCTTTAGTGAAAGATCGTTGCATTTGGAAATCAACAATGTCGAATTATTATCAACTCCGACATTTGCATTTCACTCTTCATATTTTTCCACTCAATTGATGTTGGTTCGAGCCAAGAAAAATACCCACATGAATTGAATCGGCATGTGCAATACAGTTTGCCCATTGTAGCTTTAGACGGGCCGACAACTTTTGTTTCGGCATTTTTTCGACAATGACACTTCTTGTTACTATACCTTAGATCTAAAGTATCTTCATTTTTCGACATTGATGGCCTAAATGTGGACGACATTTTTCCTACAAAAATTGGTTGATAATTGGAGTATATACATGATGCCAAATGTGGTGGTAAAAAATTACAATATAAAAAGAGTAATTAAACAAATATTAACCAATATTTAAATAATAAATAAAATTATAAATAAATTAAAAAAAATCTGCATATTAAAATTATACAAGCTATAAAAAAATGAAATGTAGAAATTTTTTTTTTACCTTGCTTTGGCGACTGTTTGCTTTGTTGCCCAAGAAAAAATGAATTTTGATGGGTGAATTTTGCCCTACAAAGTGATATATAGTGCAAAAGAAAAGGGAAGGGTATTATTGTCTTTTTACACTGAAAAAGTGATCAAAACAGAGGAAAAATCGCACAACAGGCGCGTGCGGCGCACTTTGGTTAAGTTTAACGATAAAGAGGAAAACGCGTCGAATTTTCATTAACCCAAGTGTAAACCTTGCATTTTTTAAATCACGGAGGGGAGCGATGCAAATTTTCTATAACACAAGGGGGTACCATGCATTTAACCCTTATTATTTCTTTCCTTAATTTGAATTGATCTCCACGTGTAACACACGTGATCTAAAACTCGTTGTACATAAATGTATGACTATGTTAATATAAATATATAAATAATATCATATAAATTTATGAGTAATATCATATAAAAATATTTTAATCCAAAAACTGTGCTGAAATTTGATTTTTTTGGAGTTCCAGAATTACATAAAGGTAACGATATTTGTACATGAAAGTCATACTAATATAATAAAACCTCTATAAATTAATATTTTGGGACCGGAGAATTTTATTAATTTAGAGAGATATTATATAATTGATAAATTAATAATTTATTAATTTAGAGAGGTTTTAACGTATATACATAACTGACCTTCAAAATTCCGGGGTTGTATAATCCACTTACAATGTACATTAGTTATTGATGACAAATAAATTAAAACACAAGTTTTAATTACCATTCGAAGAATGTATACTCACATAATCATGTTAATTGGAAGTTTGAATGGTCTCATTCATTGTTTTTTGCCAAAGTAAAAGAATGGTTCATGGACTTACGTATATATGTACATTGTGTAGAAGTAGATCAATATATAATGATCCATTGTATTGTTTCTAAACCATACACAACAATGGCTTCTCATCTAAAAGGTGTTCAAAAATCAACCATGACCAACCAACAACGAAAAATGTTATGTGAGTATAAGAGAGATCAGCCCGGGTGTACTCAGAAAGACTTGGTACAATGGGTTGAAAAAAGTTTCAATCTGAAAGTTAGTCAAGCAACAATATCAAACACTCTCAAGCGATCAGTGGAGATCCTATCGACTGACTTTGAGAAATGCGGTTCTTCTAAGCGTCAAAAACCAACCAAGTATCCGGACATGGAGAAGGTTGTTTATGAGTGGTTTCTCCAACATCAAGAACGTGTGAATATAACCGGAGAGCTAATCTTAGAGAAGGCGAATGAGGCGCTGAAACTTTTACATCCTGAGAATCCTTCAGAGCATCACCTTTCACAAGGTTGGCTTGAGAAATTCAAGTCCAGACATGGTATCAAATCATATCGCCGTTTTGGAGAGAGCGGCTCAATCGACACATGATATGGAGAAGAAATAGGAGAATATAAGGGAAAAGATCAATCAATTTCCAATGAAAGATGTTTTTAATATGGATGAAACTGGTTTGTTTTACAGGTTATAGGCTGATCATTCACTTGCAACAAAACAATTTGAGGGTAAAAAACAGGACAAGGAAAGACTTACAGTTGTTATTTGTTGCAATGAGGATGACTTGGAAAAAATTCCTCTATAGATTATTGGTAAGTATGCAAAGCCACGTTGTTTTAATAATATCAATATGAATAGTCTGAATTGTGAATATCGTGCCAACAAGAGAGCATGGATGACGGGTGCTTTTTGAAGAATATGTTCGTTGGTTGGATGAACAAATGCATGGTAGAAAAATTCTTTTGATAGTGGATAACTGCCTAGTCCATTCAAGAAATATTCAAGGGTTGCAAAATGTTGAGTTATTTTTCCTACCACCAAACATGACTTCGAAAATTCAACCATGTGATACTGGGATAATAAGAGCATTTAAAATGTACTACCGCAAAAGATTTTACATTTAAAATTTTGGAAGACTATGAGTTGGACATATCTTCTCCAGAAAAGATCAATGTTCTAGATGCTATCAATATGACAGTCTCAACTTGGACAACAAATGTTCAACAAGAGGCAATAGCAGATTGCTTTCGACATTGCAAAATTCATTTGACGAATCAAATCGGCTCAAGTAATTTAAATGATGCAACTCTCGGAGAAGATATTCGTGAGCTTGAGAACATGATTACTGGTATGCGTTATCAGAATAAAATGGATGTAAATCACTTGCTAGACTTTCCAGGTGAAAATTATAATGAATGTTACGAAGTTCAGAGTTTAGAAGAAATAGTGGCTGATGTCATTCAAAATCCGGTAGATGATGAAACGGATGATGATTCAATAGCTTTGCAACCGGTCACTCAAAAAGAAGCATTGTAAGCGGCAACAACTCTTCATAACTTTTTATTGCAATACGAGAAGACAACGCCGCAACTCTTGGGTGCAATTGGGAGATTTAAAGATGAGATCAATGCAAATTTGAAGTTCAACAAAAAACAAGTAACAGTAGATTCATATTTTACTAAATTGTCTTAGAATGTTCAAGTGGATAACATATATATTGTATGTGGGAATTTTTTAATAATTATTAATTTATAATTTCGTCGGGACCTTAAATATACACTAGGGTTTCCAAAAAAAAAAATTATCTTATTATTTAATTGATTGGTGTCCAAATTTGAACTAGTCCCAAGTTGGGACCGGACAAATTATTAGTTTTATCGAGGTTATTAATTTATCGAGTATTATTTTATGGAGGTTTTACTAAATGTCACATTGAAACATAAATGTCAACACATATAATCCAAAAAAAAAAAAAAATTCAAAACTCGCGGATTTGTGTCGATCGGCACATGAGTTTTTGTATTAAAAGATATATTTTTCAATAAATAAGACTTTTATATAACAAGATAATATCTTAATGTCATCTCATTGTTTAGAAGACTCGGTGAGGAGGCTCGTTTCTATGTAGTAATGTTTTACAAAAAGTGTCATTTTTCATTCTACATTTGCTAATAGTTTTTTGTAATTTGATTAACCGTAAATGAATTTTTCTTTCAAGAAAAAATGAAGAAGAAGATTCAGATGTATGTAGAGGCATAGAGGCGTAGAGGTAAGTAATTGACTAGTTTAGTCTAATATCGAACCGAACTAAGTTGGAAACTTAATTGAATCGAATCATTCGGTTCGATTTGGTTTTTCTCTCTTCTAGTATAATTCACCTCAATTCGATTTAAATTTTAACATCAAACTGAATTGAAAAACTGAAACCAAAAATCCTATATTTAACAAATTGAATTGAACATAGCCACTTCAGTTTCAATTAGGTTTTGTTCATTCTTATATGTCGATAATCCACTTTAACTTAATAATAATAATATTACTGAATGAATTGGGCCGAACTTGTAGGATGTCATCCTCGGTTTTTACCCAAGTTTCTACAATTAATTTTGTGATTGTTAATTGAAAATTAGTTTTAATATGAGGCGATTTGAATAAAGATTATTGGAACAGATCAAAGATTTGAATAGCCAAACACGAGAGATCAAAAACTAATTACACTAATTTTGAGGGTTATCTCTTTTAAATAATATATTATCTAACATCGTGTATTCTAACACATTTAATGAGCAATTTATTAAATTTTATAGTAATATTAATAAAATATGGGATATCTCAATGAGAATCATGGAATATAAGGTGTAGATATCATTTGCCAATCATTCTATCAAGTCATCAATCTTCTTACTATTGCCTTTAGCATCTTTATTTTTGGTCCAGATATCTTCTTAGGTGGTTTCGATTCATTGAAATCACTTTGTCACATAACTCATGAAGTGGGATGTTGACACGTGTCCACATCTTCTTCTCTAGCTTTTCCCATTCATTGAGAAACTTGTAGTAAAGGACTTCCAACACGTCACTATAATTTATGAATGAATTAACTTTTCAATCTTAATTCTTCAACAACACTTTGAAAATTATTCAGAATTTTGTAGGCAGAGTTGGGTAGTTCGATCGTCTATTATAAATGGTGTTTCGCATTTCACTTTTAATGTCATCGATAAGATGGATAACGATATTTTTTTTATTTATTATATATAAAAATATATACATAATATTAACATATAAAACTAAGCTTTATTTAAAATGAAGGATTTTTGTGTGCAAGACTATTTAATATTATTTTAGTCAACATGATCTGTTGAATGTGTGAACTATATCAGCAATATTGATTAACTGATTAAAGTTGGGTCTCGTTGCAAATTCACTAATATGTCAAATTCATATATATAAAAATAGTGTTAGCTTCTCTCAAGTGGTTACACATAAATTTTTTGACTTTCTCAAGTCGTCAAGTGTAGTATAGGTGCCATCCATGTTTCATTTTAATAATAAATTTTAATATTACATTTCACTTTTTCATTTCAATTATTAAAAATTGATTATTAGACTTTTCATTTGACCAACCTCTCATTTCATTTCTAGATATAAACAGGAAACGAGAGAGAGAAAATGATGAAAATGTAGGATAATGACATTGAAATGATAAAATCCTAAAAGTTAAATAAAAATATCAAGTTATATTAATATTACAAAGTCAAATAAATAATATAAATATGAAAAAAAAATCAAATTAACGAAGAAATTGAGATGAATTTAAAAGTATACATAAGTTCATTAAAAGATCGTATAACCACATTAAATATTATAATCATTCTACTATCCAAAAAAAAAAAAAAAATGCATCACTCAATTCTCTATCATCTTCTCTAATTTTAAAGTAAATTAAAACCTTTGACCTCATTGCCCCTCCTCACAATGCTCTCAAACAAACATAATATTATGGAACATGAATAATATAAATATATGACATTAAAAATGTTTTTTTTATACTACAAAAACTATGATTTCTACTTAAAAAAGATTCACATGATCGAGAATTTATAAAAAAGTATGTGTATAATTTCACAGGATTTCATCTAGTTTACGTAATACTTGAACAAAGAGTCATTCAAGCATTAATTTTATTAAAAAATATCACTAACATATAAAAAGGTTTGGGTTCTTTTTATCTTTTTCTTTAAAAAAAATTAAAGGGTGTTGTAATTAATGAATGGAAATGGTGGTGCTTGGAACCACATATGGCTGTGACTTGTGATTGGTGGGGGTTGATAAATGGGGATAACATATAATGTAGTTTAGTGGATACGTGTCTCTATTTTATTTGGGACCTTAAAAGTAAAAATTGAACAACAGTGATTTTTTGATTTATGATAAAATAGCTTTTCAAGAATTTATTTTTATAGTGAAATTAGTGTATAATTTTTTGGAGGGTAACAATTATTATCTTGAGACGAGCATGAATAACGGCCTCATGTCAAGTTGCAAAAAAACACTAAGCTCTGATGAATTTGGACAGAAAAGTTGAGAGAACTGATCCTAAAAATCAAGAGTTTCATTAGAAAAAAAAATAAAAATTTGTGTTATATTTTGTTATTGTTATTATTAAGGAATAAATGGGAATTTGACTTTAAGAATTTACATGGACTTGACCCAAAAAAAAAAAAAAATGTGACTTATTATTAGATAAAGGTCCAAATAATAAATGAAATCAATCAATTTAATATTATTAGCATTTAATATAAATATAAATTCTAGCGATTTTATCTATCTAAGTCCCATCTATGTCCCGAAAGACAAGTTTATCAATATGAGGTATGAAAGATAAATCTTATGATTCCAAAATTAGGGTAAAAAACGAAAACCCATCCCAACTATGCCCGATTTTACACTTTCTTGTAAAAACTTTTAAAATTTGCACCGTACCTACTAAAGTTTGCGTGATTTGCAATGTTCGGTAAATTTCGAAAATCCGGTCATTTTTTCCGACGAAAACAGACACGTGCTTGTCACATGGTATCATTAAGGGCAATTTAGTCATTACACCTCCGTTTGGGCGGGTTTCTTACACTGCATCAACCACTTCGTTGTGGGTCCCACAATAACCTACTTTGCAAAGACACGACTCAAGACTGAAGACTCACTCACGATTGAAGACGAAAAACGCTAGCTGTTGCCATGGATGAATTTTGTCACTGTGGGAGGCTATCGAAGAGGATGACTTCTTGGACAGACTTGAACCCGGGGAGAAGGTATTCCACATGCTCGAAATTTCGTGTAAGTATTCTCGAAAAATTACCTCAATTTCATGAACAAAGGCTGGAATTTTCAATTCTCCAAACATTTATTCAGCCCGATTTTTGGACAATAAAGTAGCCATGGTTTTGAGGATTAACTTTGGGAAGGAAATCCCCAGTTGCACAGTGTTTGGAAACCCCATTTTTGTGAAACCCCCAATTTTCATACTGTTCAGCATCACCATTGTTCTCCAATTGCAAAAGGAAACCCTAATCTCCAATTGTAATGTTAGATTATTGATTTTAATTAACCTAGTGTTAATTTTTTGGAATTGTCTGCAAAAATCAGATTGCACAGTTCACAGCTATGCCTTTATCCCCAATTTTGGAATCTCTCAATCTCTCAGTCGTCTTCGCTCTTTGGAAGGATTGAAACCCACAGTTTTTCTTTGCAAAGTTCTAATTTTGGAATCAGTATGACTGTTCGTTATCTTTGCAAAGTAGGATATTGTGGGACCCACAACGAAGTGGTTGATGCAGTGTAAGAAACCCGCCCAAATGGAGGTGTAATGACTAAATTGCCCTTAATGATACCATGTGACAAGCACGTGTCTGTTTTCGCCGGAAAAAATGACCGGATTTTCAAAATTTACCGAACATTGCAAATCGCGCAAACTTTAGTAGGTACGGTGCAAATTTTAAAAGTTTTTACAAGAAAGTGTAAAATCGGGCATAGTTGGGATGAGTTTTCGTTTTTTACCCCCAAAATTATGATTGGAAACTATCAAATTATGATTCCAAAATCTAAAGCGATTAACATTTCTTAACTGGTTGTTATCTAATTCTCCTCTCGTTGCTGACATGGCTGTCAAATCATGCTGAAATTTTTTTATTACTTTATTAACTATCATATTTGATAAAATACCTAATTAAATAGAAAATTTATTGTTATTATTATTTTTTTATATATTTTAATATATACTCCACGTTATTACAATTAGATATATCTAAGATATAATAATCAAACATGAAAATATTATGTACACGATCAATCTATATTCGTAAAGATATCAATATTATCCTCCAAATTATCAATATATTACAAAATATTGATATATGTTTGATTTCAATACAAAATCGAACAAAAAAGATGAAATCTCATGCATATTCAATAAAATATTGTAAAATATCGATATTTGATATCTGTTCGATTTCAATACAAAATCGAACAAAAGTTATGAAATCTCATGCATATTCGATACACAAAATAAAGATATTATATTGAAAACAATATCGATCAATCTCACAAAATATCTATATTAATTGCAACTGTCTATATATTATTGGACAAAAATCATGAAATCAACTAACTATTCGACAGACTATATATATTATTGGACAAATATTATGAAATCTCATGGCTATTCGACAATTTATCTATATATTATTGGATAAATATCATAAAATCTCATGGTTATTCGACATTGATATACCATAAAATTAAGTTTTCAATTTTTTCAATTAGAGTTTGTTATCCATCTTACTAAGTAACTTAAGGGTTTGACACTTTCGGACAATAACTTTTTGATCTGGGAATTTAGGACAATAACTTTTGAAAATCTGAAAATTTTGCTCAATTTCAATTTGAATGGCCCAATTGGACTTAAATTGTGTGAACCTCTAAAAGTTTTTGCCTTTTCTTTTTGCCAGATTCACTGATATTCTTACATGTGGCGGTCACATATTAATTTATATTACATTAATTGTCTTTAATAAAAATAAAAATACGTTAATACTACTAAAATAAATACAAAAATGCATTAAGCAAAGGAAATTGAGTATTTGCATAAGAATTGAAATTTACATTCCAGATCGATAAAATTCCTAAGGGTTCATTTGGATAGATTTGAGGAGGAATTCGAAATCCATGATAGCAAACTATCAGCGGTGTTTGGATTGTCTGAATTCGAAATCCATTACTTTTATTTTGAACTAGTTTTGAAGTTATTTTCTTGAATTTCATATCACTCTAAGAAAATTCTGTTTCAGGTACTATATGTTGTCCATGAATAATGCTTCTCATGGATAAGATATCTTAAATACTATCTTTGATGCGCGCTAGTTTGCACGCTTGCAATTGCTGTTGATTTAGTTGATCAACTTTAAGGCCTCAAGTCAATGATGCCATTTTTGGAAATGATTTTCCTCGTGGAATCAGCTCGAGTTGTTATTAAATTCTTTATCACTTTCGTTTCGTTTTCCTTATTGATTAAATTTGAGGTTGTTGATACGTATCATTGATACATGAGAAGAACTCGGAGCCCCGAGTCAATTGATGAAGAAGTTAGACTAATAAATTGATTCAACTTTCCACCAAAAGATAGAGAGAAATAAGAAGAGTTGTCCCACATTCTCAAGAGTACAAGTAGATCAAGACGCATTCGCATTAAAATGACTAATGAAGAAACTCCACCAAGGACTTTAAGTCTGTGTTTGGATAGAGTGATTTGAAATGAATGAATTTCAAATTCCAATCAAGTTAGAATGAATTTGATATCCACTCAAATAATTAAAAAATAATTCAAACAGAAAGTGATCGATTCCAATTTACATCTATTCAAACACCACCAGTAAATTTACTACTATGGACTTTAAGACCCTGACCAAAGAATCTTCTCTAGTATTCTTTGGCCTCATAACTTTGAGATCAAATTGACACTACTTCAAATGATCTAACATTTCCATAAATTTCCTTGAAAAATTATTTCCACCTAAAAAGACAACATATGATCACCAACTTCATTGAAGATATATGGAGATGAATCCCAATTTGGAAAACATGCAAGGGAAAGATTCAAGGAGTACCTCAAAAAATTCCTTCATATATATGGATTGGAGTTCTGGTTGTTGATTGAAAGAGCGATCGACAACTCACACTAAGAATAACCTCACAATTCACATTGCATGACCACAACACTGCATCACAAGGCCAGATTGAAACACAGTTCGACAACCTTGCATTGTGACATAAGGACGGATTAGTAACTTGTTTTATGCTAGATTGTTACCTTATTTTTTTGTACGTATTGATATGGTCGAACTAAGTCGAACCGAGTTCTACTCTTGGAAACCGAACTGAGGTCAAAGTCGACGTATGTGAAGTCTGAAGAAACAAGCTGTTCGGCAACCTTCGGATCGAACTAAGGAAGCGCAAGCTAATGCAGTTGTGAAGTATGCTGACGAACTAAATTAGTTATGGGACACGAGGATAAACTGATATGCGATGAAGCTAAACGAACTATTTTACAACCTTATGATCGAACTGATGAGAGGGGAGCTGATTCAGCTCGGAGTTATAATAACGAACTAATTAACATTGAAAAGTGACGAACAAGTTTTATTCCAACTCACCGCTATTTCAGCGGATCAGTTACTCATATCCCATATTTTTTGGGTCAAATCTTAACTACCACGTATTCTAGGGAGTATATATACATGCTAAATTCATTCTTTTATTTAGATACACAATTATAACAAAAACACACACATATACGTTTTCTCTCTAGAATCAATTATTCTCTTGACTGACTTGAGCGTCGGAGTCCAATCGCCGGGAACCCCTCCCGGGTGTTTGTTTTGCAGGTCTTCGGGTTCGAGAATAAGAGTTTTTGGATCGAGAACCGAAACGTTGGATCGGAGCAACATCAATTGGTGCCGTCTGTGGGAAGTTAATCTGAGTTTTTAAGATGTTGAGATAACAGACATGGTGAATAACAGAGGTTCAAGAAGAAGGATGGAAGTCGGTGATACATCTAGAAGACATGAAAATATAGAGGGTGACCGGAGTCCTACCCCGGTGGATCCCCCTCGCACCATCACTTTAACACCGGAGGAACTGGCAGATTTGATGGAGGCAGCTGTTCAAAAAGCCTTGGGAAAACAAAGAGTTGAATCACAACAGGATAATGTTGATACCAATCGGGAGAAAGAAGCACACTATGATAAATCACAAACAGATGAGAGGAAAAGCCAGTTTTATCACCCTCGGGGTCAGAAACGGGATCATAATGAATTATCGGAGAGATTTGACGAGCTAAAGAAGGAATTGCGAGAAGTTCAACGGAATATCCGGCGAGTTCCGAGGGGATCAAGGGGGAATCCCTTTTCGGAGGAAGTGATGGAAGATGAATTACCGGCATCTTTTCGGCCGGTGAATTTTGATTATGATGGTATTACTGATCCATAGGATCATTTGTGCCAATTCGAGAATACCGCTCTCTTACACCGGTATTCAGATGGCATCAAGTGCAGGGTGTTCGCTACTACCCTCACTAAGGCTGCCCAGACTTGGTTCAGCCAATTGACTGATGGAACTATTCATGACTTCGAATATTTATCAGATTTATTCTTACATCAGTTCGCCAGTGCTCGAAGATAGCAGCGATCTACCCAAACTTTGTTCGGGGTAAAACAGAAAGGGGATGAGATGTTGAGAGAATATGTTAAAAGGTTCACAGCTGCGACACTGGAAGCTCCTGAGGCTTCAGACGATCTAATAGTCAACGCCTTCATACAGGGCTTAAAAGAGGGCGACCTTCATACCTCTCTGGTTAAAAAGATGCTAAAAAATTTCGATGATTTATTGCAGAGAGCTACCAAGTATATCAACCTGGAAGAGGCAGTTCGGATCAAGCCATCGGAGCAGCCTTGGAGAAAAAAAGAACAGAGTTCCAAATCTGATGGAAGATCCTGTTGCGATAGCCTACGACAATCAGCGTCATCTTTGGGCTCCGAGCGAATTGATGATAACCTTCAATTGATCTAGCTTGATAACCCTACTTTCTCATCTCCTCCCTGAACTGAGCCTTCAAGTTCTTTTCCTGCTCTAGTTCCTCTCGAAGCCTCTGGTTCTCCGCCTCCACTGCAAGAAGAATCGTCTGCTTCTCCATGGAAAAATTCTCTTTTTATAGCAACGTACAACTCATCCTTTTTCAAACCAAATGATCGGGCTACTACTAGATCGACTTCGCACTGTTCTAGCAGAGTAGTTAGCTTGTCAGCCTTCTCAGCATGAATGGATAGATCGCTTTCTAGCGTCTTTTTCTCATCCATGACCTCCTTTAATTTGGCGTAGCTTTTCCGAATCTCGGCTCGCCGGCGAAGGGTTTTCTTAGCATAGTCCTCGAAATTTTTTTTGGCATGGGCAAGGCAGGTTAAATTCTTTTTCACTTCTTTCTCTTCGGGATCGAGCTCATCCTCGCTACTTTCCGCCGCGCCTTCCTCCGTCACTGCCAGCTCACTTGCAGCTACTTCTTCAGTTCGCTGCTTCTTTCACCTCGAAGTCTGTGAGGAAGAAACACCCATTTTCTTAGCGGGGGTTACTGCAGCCTGATCCTCATGAACCTTTATTGTTAAATCAATAGGTTCAGAAGGCGCACTCGTAGCAGGAAGTGAGTCAGGTTGGATTTTTGAAGAAGACTGAATGTCAGTTGTGGGAGAGGCAGGTCCCAAACTCTCTAGGAGAACCCCCGCCTCCTCCTGTAGGATGTTTTCCGTTGAGCCAGTCGTCTTGCTAGCCAATTCGGCAAGACGAGCTTTCTCTGTCTGCTTATAGGTCGCAGCCAAGCCAGGATCTACGCCATGCTGTGGGGGAGAGAAAGGAGTTCGCTCCTCAGCAGGAACCTCGGCAACAAAACTGAAAAATTGATGCATCATCTTGTCTACAGAAAAGAATAGTATAATCAAATCACAGTTCGATACAAATTAACATGAGAAAGTACAAGAATTAACGAATGACCTAAATTGAATCCGGTGGGGGTTTTGCTGTTTCGGGTAAAACCCCAAAAAAGATAGCAAGGCCTCGCAGGAGCTTAACCTCACTATGTCGAACCATCCCTTGTCAAAAATTTTATTCAGTAGAGAAATTTGAAAATCAGTTCGAGGAGGAGGGTCTAGTTGGGCAGGAGCCTGAGCCCATGGAAGCGAACGAAAAGGTTCATTCGTGGGTTCACGGATAAAGCAATAGTATTTCTCCCAGGAACTGACTTTCTCATCCCCGGGGGATAGAAAAGAAGCTCGGCTCTCGCCTCTGCGAGGGCTTAAATAGAAGCGGAAAGGGTTTGTATGTTTTAACACAAAGCAAGATCGGAATCGCTCAGAAGATGGTTCAACCCCCATCCATTTGCAGACCATATAAAAAGAAACTATATAACTTATAGAATTTGGATGTAATTGGTTCGGGCATGCACCAAATGCCGAACCAATCTCGAGAAAGAATGGATGAATAGGAAGAACTAGCCCTAAGGTTACATGCTTCAAAAACCAAGTCTGATGGCCAGCGGGAGCCCTATGGGGCCTATCATCAGGGTTAGGAATCACAACCGAATAACCACCCACTAGGAAGGAGCTAAGTAGTATGGTATGAGTATGAGTGGCTTTAGTGGAAGAAAATACGGTATCTACAGACTTCTTTCGGGATTTTTTGGTGAAATTGGATGTTCTCCTTTGTAGTGAAGATGGAGAATTAGGGCTCATAGATCTTGAATCAGGATGTAGAGGGAATTGGTCAAAACCCTCTTCTGAGTCACTCTCATCCTTAAGACGAATTAAACGACTGGAAGATGTCATTGAAATAAAAGGACTAAGAAGAAGAAGATTGGTACCTGGAAATTGAAAGATTCGAGAGATTGGGAAGAAAATCCGATGTTGATAAGGGATCTACAGTGATTTTTTCTGATGAAAGGATTTGTCAGCGTTTTTGCAGAAGGGTTTCCGGGATGATAAAAGTGATGTATATAGGGAGAAGATGATGCTTCACATGGAAGACAACGATTGATTTTTGGGGGGGAAAAATCGAAAGGTCGCGTTCTTCTTAGCCTTTGGATGTGAAGAAATCTAACGGTAGAAGATGAAGAGACACTAGGCGGAAAACATGCTTTGCCACGCGTCGATGGGATGGGACATAAGCGGCTGAAGAGACGTTTCACCTCGAAAAGGAGCGTCAAATGTTCGGCTAACACACTAGAGAACTACTTTAATGCATGTAAACACGCACTTCGAAGGGGGGAGTACTTGATATGGTCGAACTAAGTCGAACCGAGTTCTTCTCTTGGAAACCGAACTAAGGTCAAAGTCGACGTATGTGAAGTCTGAAGAAACAAGCTATTCGGCAGCCTTCGGATCGAACTAAGGAAGCGCAAGCTAATGCAGTTGTGAAGTACGATGACGAACTAAATTAGTTATGGGACACGAGGATAAACTGATATGCGATGAAGCTAAACGAACTATTTTACAACCTTATGACCGAACTGATGAGAGGGGAGCTGATTCAGCTCGGAGTTATAATAACGAACTAATTAACATTGAAAAGTGACGAATAAGTTTTATTCCAACTGACCGCTATTTCAGCGGATCGGTTACTCATATCCCATATTTTTTGGGTCAAATCTTAACTACCACGTATTCCAGGGAGTATATATACATGCTAAATTCATTCTTTTATTTAGATACACAATTATAACAAAAACACACACATATACATTTTCTCTCTAGAATCAATTATTCTCTTGACTGACTTGAGCATCGGAGTCCCATCGCCGGGAACCCCTCCCGGTGTTTGTTTTGCAGGTCTTCGGGTTCGAGAATTCGAGTTTTTGGATCGAGAACCGGAACGTTGGATCGGAGCAACATCACGTATCAACTGCATTCTAGACACTCGTCTTTTTCAGCTATTTTGTAACCTTTATAAGTAGTCTTTTTTATCAATGAAATGGTAAGCTGTTATCCTATGAAATTTGCCTCTTAACCTATCTCATTTTTAGGTTTTTACTATAACATTGAAAAACTTTTTTGTCTTGTTTCCAAGTTCCAACTATGGAAAGCTGCTATTTCTTTAGTAGTATCACGATGTCTCTGCTACTAGGGCTGAGCAAAAAAATTTAAAAACATGTCCAGTCCGAATCGTTTGAATTTTTTTTTCAACAAACCACCGGCTAATTGACATTTTTTAAGGAAATCATACCACTCAAATGGTGCAATTTATATATTTTTGTGTAAAACCACAACGACTGTACTGCAATATCCAATATATTATTCCTATTAAAATACTTTGTATTTTCATGGATCTATAGTAGTTTTGTCAAATGACGGGGTAAAATGCGCTGGCCCCCTTGTGATTTGGAAATGTTGTGTTGGTCCCCCTTTTATTAAAAGAATGACAACATTTACACCTATGATATGAATAAATCTATGCGAAATCCTCTATTCCGTCAAACTTAACGAGAGTGTGCATCACTCGCCCCATGTGTGACTTGTGCTCGATTTTCCACACCTTTTAACTTGTATATTGACTATAATACCCTTTACATTATATATAAAATGATATTCATTGAATTCTTTCAATATATAGCATAGAATCCCCTTTTTCACTTCAAAATTTCAACTTTTTTAAATTAATTATTATTTTTATTTTATTTACTATTACTTTTTTCTATATTTGATTTTTGTATTTTGTTTATCTGTAATATTTATTACATATTTTAAAATTATTCTTTATACTTTTTTAAATATTTTTTGCAACCTTAGTTTAAAAATGAATTTATGCTCAAAATATTTTCACTTTAATTTGATTTTTCTTGTAAACTTTATATGCATATAATATACTTCTCAATAAATTTCAAAAATAATAAAATAAATCTTAAAGAAAATAACATAAAAAATTAAAATTTAAATTATTTTCAAAACTAAAATTCAAAGAATGTTCAAATGTTTGAAAAACATTAAGTAAATCTAACATTTATGGAAGTTATCAAATAAAAACATTTAAAATTTACACACAAAATACGAAAGTTTATATATATATATATTGGGAAATTAAAATAATTTTAATAAATTTAAAAATTCAAATTAAATTGAAATATAAAGATTGTTAAAGTATTATAAATAATCCAACTATGATTGAAAATTATATAAAAATTCTCATGTTTAATAAAAAAAATACAAAAAATGCAAGTATTGAAAAATAAAAAAATCTAGAATATTAAATAATAATTTGAATAATTCAAAAAATTTCAAAATAAAAATAAAACTATTAAGATTGTTAAAATAAAAAATACACAAGTGAATCTGAAAATTAAAAAAAAAATCGAATAAAAAATTACAAGACATATATTGAAAATAAACAAATACAAGAAATTACATTATATTTTAAATATTAATCTGAAAATTAAAAAAAAATTAATAAGCATATTATTAATATAATAAAAAAATTTCTAACTAAATAGCAAATTTAAAAAAATCTTATGATTATAAAGTATAATGTAATTTCAGTTTATTTGGAAAATTATTTTAAAAGTTAATCTTAGTATTTCTTTAAATATTTTTATTTATTAAAATTAATCTGAAAATTAAAATTTGAATATTGTTAATATAATCATAAAACGAACTAAATCTCAAAATTCTATATATCTTATTTGAAAAATTAGTTTGAAAGTTAATTTTTATATTTCTGTAAATGCTTATGTTTATTAAAATCAATTGTTAGATCTTTTTTAAATGTTTGGATTTATTATAATCAAATTTTAATAAGAAAAATCTACAATTATATTTGAAGGTTTTAAATTATTAATTTGATTATATCAATTATTAATGATGATTAAATAATATTTATCGTCCATATTTGTGAAAAGATAAATAATATAAAGAAAATATTTAAAATGAAATTAATAAGGTTAAAAATATAAATTAGTGAAGGGCCCGGCTATCCGCACCCCATCAAGTACTAAACACACCCCACAAAATTTAATAGAAAAGAAATGATTTATTTAAAGACATTTATACCCTTACTATTAATTTTAAAAACAATAATTATTAAATTAGATCATTACTAAACACACCCCTCCATCCTAACACACCCATATACACCACACACCTTCTTCTTTTTCCTCACTTATTTTTTCTTGCAAATCCATTAAAATTCAACCCTAATCTTACAAACCCTCACCTCATACCTTATTTGTACTAAAAAAACATCATGTCTCAAGAAAGAACACAAGGATTGGACAATGTAAGTTGTTTAGATGCTTTTTACCATTTGTTTTTGTGTATTTTAAGTTGAAAAAAAAATCTGTGAATTTCCCGATTGGCCATTACAGGCCGAACAGATCGAAGTGCGTTCGACCTATAATGGCCGAACATAATGTTGTGTGTTCGACCATTACTGGCCGAATAGAAAACTGACTATTCGACTAGTAGTGGCTGAACAATTTGAAATGTGTTCGACTTTCATTAGCCGAATAGTATGTTCTGTGTTCGGCCAATATTGTTCAAACAAATCATTTTTTTAAGTTGTTTTATTTTTTTATCAATGTATTTACTTGTACATTTTATACATTATAGGAAATCAATTCAAATGTGTAACGCCACATTCCCCTTTTAATTGGAAATGGGTCGTCACCCTTTACTTATTTAAGAATTAAACAAATTATAATCATTTTCTTTTTATTTTAATATTCAGAGTATAGTGGAAGACTTAAAAGTGAAGACACGAGAGTTATATATAAAAATAAAATGTAACGTATATACATATACATATATCTATAAATCAAGATTAGTCGTGTCTTACCCATATTTCTAGGAAAAATGTTCGAACCATAGACCAACATGAATTTACACAACAAAACATATATATATATATATATATATATATATAGAAGATAAGTCTAGGCCCATCGTTTTATATACTATACATATTTAAACAACCTATTGTTCTCAACGAAAACATTATTCTAGTACATCAACTTTATAAAGACAGTGAGAAGTCAGCCCAGCCTGCTACACGTCCACGTCATCATCTACCGAGCCTGAAAGTTATAAACAGTAACATCATGAGACACCTCCGGAGAGGAATCCCAGTGGGATAACCTTACTATCTAATATATTGAAGCAATTAAATCGTTAAGCAAGTACTACATCTCATCATCAAGGAATGTGGGAATCGCTCGCCCACTAAACCTTGCATCATCATCATCATAAAGGAATGTGGGAGTCGCTCGCCCACTAAACCTTGCATAGACCAGACATTTTATTGTCCTTATGGTCGCTTTCATAGACCAGGCATTTTATTGCCCTTATGGTCTATGAAAGCGACCAGACATTTTATTGCCCTTATGGTCGCTTTCATAGACCATTTTATTGCCCTTATGGTCGCTTTCATAGACCAGGCATTTTATTGCCCTTATGGTCGTCGCCGAGTATGGAAGTTACATACTGGTTATAGCTACGGACTTCAGTCGTAGATTTTCATACATAACTTATCAATTCAATTAACATCATATAGTAGAGAGTACAAGTTACCCACTTGTACGTTGGTAGTGCAAGGATTGCTTCTGGATTCACCGATCGTCTCAACTACGCTCGACACACTTAACTGATTAGCCTCTTATGTCGTATAACATAATCTTTTGTATTTTATATTAGGTTACTTTAACCTAAAACATATTCATACTTATAACTTAATTGTTAGGCATTTAAACTAGTAATTTTTGACCTAAAATGATATATAAAGATGTCATATTTTTAATAATTCACATATAATTTCTAAAATCACATAATTATTCATATAATCATATAACTTCCTTTAGTATAACATGCTGAAATTTCATAAATTTTAACAGCTTGTACAAGGAATTAAAAATCACACATTTAACTAGTTTTTCACTTCAATTCTAGCTCCAAAACAGTCTGATTTTGAATAATTAATCAATCCCTTTAGAATTCATGAAATCCTTCCAAATTTCTACAGACTATAGATACCTTACAGAAGTATGACATAAAAATATCAACCGAAAATAAGATTCACATAATTAGTTATGAATTTTCTAATTTGGCTGAAAACAGGACATAGCACATGCTGAAAACAGACTTTCTTGTAAAAATCACCATAAATCGTACAAGATTCTAAAAATGACATAGTAAATTTCTACATACTCATAAGAATGTGTACTACAACATAGTAAAACATGGTTTATAAATACGATCTCAATAAATAGTTATGGCCTTTAGAACAAGACTGAAAACAGGATATCATCTACGCAGAAAAGAGGTTATATTGTAAAATCCGGCATAAATCGTACAAAACTCAAACAAATGCATACTAAGTTCCTACACGTACCTAAGAACAGATAATTAAACATAGTAGAAGATCATGTATAAATTCGAATTATACTGTTCCAGAAAATTATATGATTCCGACCTAAAAACAAGTCGAAAACTGTTTCTGAACAACTTATTTTAGAAAAATCATATAAAATCGAGTTTAACTCCAAATCTTCTGAAATTTTACAGACATACTCTCGACTTCATATATTTCAATCTGGAAAAATATTTAGCTTAAAAAAATTCCTAAGAGTTTCGAACACATCCAAAACAGAAGCAAAACCAAGCACATCCTTAAGTCTATTGTAGGAACAACTTATTTCTTCATTCAAACAACATATAATCCCAAAAAAATTGCCAAAGAACATCTTTGGACTTTCTAACCTAAAGTATTTATCACAAATCATAAGATTTAATGAAGGTATTAAGAGAGTTTTAGCCAAAATACCTTTAGGGTTTGAGGAAAGACTTGATGTATGCTTGATCTTTCTTTCCTTTGTTTCTTCTCTCTTTCTTTGCTTCTTATGTTAAACTATCTATGACCTTGGTTCTTCTCATATGATATGGACGAGAGAGAGAAAGGGTATCATTAAGTAAGGATATTTTGCATGTTGCAAGTTGATGGATATTTTGCATGTTGGAATTAGGGTGGTGAGGTGGCTAGGCTAGTTTAGACTTCTTAGTCATCCTTAGCAATGACTTATCATGGAAGCTTTAGTTTAAATAAAAAGTTAAATTAATTTATTTATCATGATATTTTGATGTTTCATGTCACACATATTTATAAGTATATGTATACCTTATTGAAGGGACTAACAATAATAATATAATGTATAATTCACATAAATGTGGAAATTGCTTAGCATAAAATTAAGTATTAAATTTCCATATGTACTTAAATTAATAAGCATTTCGGTTATTTTAATATTCACTATAATGCATGCTCGTTGAAGGAAAACGTCTAATTTCATAAAAAGAAAGTATTCAAAAATGGTAACGAATAAGATTAGCATAAAACCTAAAATCATTTTATTCATTTAATTAACATCTTATCTTTTTTTACTTCCATTCATATGTGTCGAGTGAGTGGAGATCGAGCTCGGTTTCCTCCGTAAGTCATCCTGCAAAAACCCTTAAAATCTCGAAAGAAAAACATGTCATAAAATCTTTAAAATAAACAAGCACAAGGAAATATTCATAAATCATAACTTATTGTAATATAAGATCTCACACTTAAATCATTCTTAAATGAACATTAAAAGAAATTTTAATAAATATGCATATGCAGGTTTTCTTGAAATGGGGTGTTACAAAATGAATCTAGAATGAGCATTGTAAACGTCATCAATCCGATGTATGAACAAATTGATTTTTCTGAAGAATTTAGAACGAACGAAGTATTTGATATCGTGAGGCTTTGGTGAATTGGGCAACTAGGGTAGGAATTCGACTGAACATGGTGGTGTTGGTTAGACGATCAAATAGTGGAGTCAGTGGCAGGCGAGCTTGGGTATTTTTGGGGTGTGAGCGTGGTGGTAAGTATCGTCCAACGAAGACAAAAGTTACAATAGGCGTGTCTGTCGAAGTTGAGAATAAGTCGTTAAAAGGACGGAATACTTGCACTAAGAAGTGTGATTGTCCTTTTATGCTGAAAGGAGTACAGTTGAAAGAGACTGACCAATGGTGTTTGCTCGTTGTATGCGGATCGCATAATCACCCAATGGGGGTGAACTTGGTCGGACACTCATTTGCAGGTCGACTAACAAGTGTTGAAGATCAATTTGTACATGACTTGTCTAAGAATATGACAAAGTCGAAGGATATATTGAGTACGGTCAAACTTTCTTTTTTCGATAATATGTCGACCATGAAGACCATTTACAATGCTCGACAAAAGCATATAATTGCCAAGCATGGAGGTCGTACTCAAATGCAATTTTTGTTGGGAAAATTGGAGGTGGAGAAGTACTACTACTTGGCCAGGAGATGTGGTTAAACAGATATTGTTACAGATCTGTTTTATACTCATCCAACGTCTGTGGAGTTGTTACGTGCATTTCTGTACGTGCTATTGATGAATTGTACCTATAAGATCAATATATATAGGATGCCACTGTTGGAAGTAGTGGGTGTCATGTCTACAAACTTAACTTTCTCAGTTGTGTTTGTGAATATGTCCCACGAGCGTGAGGACAACTACAGATGGGCGCTGACTACATTGAAAGGATTAATGAACGACAGATGCTTGCCGAAGGTGTGATTGTAACCGATCAAGAGCTTGCACTCATGAATGCTATCTCGGTTATGTTTCCCAACTCCAAATCGTTGCTATGTCGGTGACATCAATAAAAATGTGTTCAACAATTGCAAGGGGCTGTTCGATAGAAATGAGAAGTGGGAACAGTTCAATCATTCATGGAATATGTTGATATTAGCCGAGGATGAACACAGATTCAATGAGTTGGCTAGGAGACTTGAAGCGGACTATACAGAATATCCTAGGGCTATTACCTATGTCATGAAAAACTGGATCCAACCATATAAAGAGAAGTTTGTCTCGTGTTGGACTAACAATGTCATGCATTTTGATAACACATCTACTATCAGATATGCTCTTACGTAGATGAATAACTACAATTATTTTTGTTTTATATTCAATTTATTTGACATAAGTATTTTTGTATTCATAGGGCCGAGAGTGCACACGCCAAACTTAAAAAACAATTGGGATCGAGTCGAGAGAATTTTGAGACATCGTGGGAAAGAATCCATCATCTACTCATCACGTCACATACGAATGTGAAGGTCTCTTTCGAACAAAGTCTTCGTATGACGCCACATCGTTATGCATTTTCTTTGTTTAAGAATATTCGAGGACTGGTGTCGCATTATGCGCTTGGTAAGATGTTTGAGGAGATGAATGGGGTGGATAGTACATGTGTAGAACCCCTGATTTGTGGTTGTGTGTTGATGAGGACGTGTGGGTTGCCTTGTGCACACGAACTGGGAGTGTTGATGCGAGATCGTCAAGTTGTCCAACTTGATATGATTCACCAATTTTGGCGACAGATGGATTGTGAACCATCTAAGTGTGAAGGATCAAAGAATGTTGATGTTGGAAACCGTTGGTTGGAAACCGTCGGTGATATTAATTCGATTTTTGGAACGGTCTCGGAGTCTCAGAAGTTGTTGCTTAAAAGACTTCGTGAGATATCCATCCCGTCAACAAGTTCGCTGCAAGAACCCCAAGAGATCTCACGTCCCCGTGGTAGGTCTTGTAAAGTGAAGTTGAAGAAAGAGACGTCAACAAAACATAACCCTAGTAGGTTTGAATACGTTGAATTGGGTCATGATAGTTGTCCGTCACCTATTGACGAAAATACTTACGTGGGTGACTCCGCTAAGGCCACTCTAATATTCACAACAATGAAGAGGAAAATGCTTCCAATAAGACGACGTTCTGTCCGCAAGGCTGGTGATGAAATCTTCGTAAGTCAACTTCCACCTATCATGCAAGCCCATGTGTTGAGTATAGAAAACCATTTGGGAGACAGACATTGTGGTTTCCGATGCATAGCACACGGTGTAGGGTTGGGAGAGAACTCATGGGCACAACTTCGTAGTGATCTCATCGATGAGATAAAAAAAACTTTGAATGGTTGTACAAGAATATCATCAGTATGCATGATCGGATTGAACATATAACTACGAACTTGACTTGCTATGAGAAGCCTATTTACCAGATCAATTTTTGGTGGACATTTCCTGAAATGACCTACTTGGCGGCCAATGCTTACAACATGACGATAGTCCACCTCTCGACAAACATGTGTGTCATTGTTCTACCTATGAGGACACAAATGCCTACAAAGCCTCATCTTGTATGCATGGCCCTAGTTGGCAACGATCATTACGTTCTGGTAATTTGGATATTTAGTTTTACTTATTTGGCAACGATCAGATTGTGTTTAATGTTATATTGACATTAGGTTACTTGTTTTTTGTAGGTAAAATTGGACGATGATGCACCATTACCTGGTTTGAAACTCGACTACCTTGTGCAAATGGTTGGTCTGAATTTTACAAAAGACGAATCATGAAGTATGCAATAACAAGTCGTAGTGAAAGCTCGTCGATGGGTATTACGTCAATTGACATAGATGATGATTAGATTTATATGAACAATTGTTGGGATGCATGAAACAATATTTGATACGTTGATACGTTGTGCATTAGGTTTTTTTCTTGTAAAGTTGATATGTTGATGTGTGAACAATGTTTGTTTTATAGCTTGTTTTATAGATTTTCATCATATCTTGTTCTATTGGATTGGTTTGCTATATAGATGTAAAAATGAGGTGAATTTCCACCTGTTCGGTCAAAAGTCGAACAATTATAGCATAATTTTACGCTTGTTCGACCGATAAAAATAGAACAATATACAAACTATTTGGCCAATACTGGCCGAACACTTAAGACTGGTGTTCGAACAGTCGTCGAACAGACTATGATGTGTTCGGCCAGTGTAGGCCGAACAGTGCGTATCTTGTTCGACTTAAATAGGTCAAACAGGCGTAAATTCGCCTTATAATTGTTATTCATGTGTTCATTTCATACAAGCTTGCCTATACAATCACATATCTTTTCATCATATGAAGGCATCGTGCTAATATAACTGAAATCCACCGATCAATAAAGCAATGTAATGAACATAATCATTCATCGTCAATTTGGAACAAATAACGAAGTAAACACAAAACAACAATTGTTTTATCAAATAGTTTTTGACTCCTAACAAGAAGGCGATCATGAAGTGATATCCTCTACGAGCCCGACGAGACCTACTAGATGTGTAACAACCTATACCCCTATGACGTATAGTTTACAATAAAATATCTATCCTGTAAATAGATCATACTGACATCTCATTGATCCATATAGGTATAGAAATTTTATTTAAAGACTAATATCGTATAAGATTAAAACACACAACCAATATCTCAACATAAGTCATATTAAATACAAACTATGATATATGCATTCCAAAATGCAAAATGAGGAGAAGGAGAAGGTTGCACGAGGCATTAGCCAGCCGACCTGTATAGCGTGGCGTCTATATATATACAACCCACGTTAAAAGAGGTATTGAACCTAAACAAAAATAAATATGCGATTTTTATGAGTAGCAACTCAGTGAATATAGACCATTAATTTAATAATAAGCCGATAACAATCATTAACATTAATCAACAATATAATCAAACATATGTAAATGCCACTATGTTTGGTTTATTATTCTGTGAACTGCTCAAGCTTGGATCTGTCCCGGGATTTCCAATATGCCACTGTGCATATAGACCCGTAGGTCTCCAAAATGAATTTGACCCGAAGGTCTCCACTGTGTATATAAACCCGTAGGTCTCCAAAATGAATTTGACCCGAAGGTCTCCACTTTGTATACATATCCATAGCAAGACAGTCACAGACCTTTTTAATTTCGTGCAATTGTAATGCAACACAACAATCATCTGAACATATGATCACGTATACGTATACATTTACCAATATATCATTTGATCCAATGATAATTTCATATAAATACACATTTCTTATAAAACACTTATAGCAAACGTCGCATATAAATCACATCACATTGCGTGTAAATCACATATACGGTTTATACTCACCTGACTATGATAAGTAATTCGTTCGTTGCTCTGGTTCCTCCTCCTATTCTACAGCCCGTGCTCCTATAGAATTCAATGCAATTTAGCCTAATTGTCCCTTTAATATATATATATTTCTATTATGCAATGAAATAAAATGTATATATGCTTAATTTCATTTATTTCCTATATAATACTAAATTCTAGCAACTTTTATTCTTTTGACATTATCTCACTCAATATTTAACCGAGTCATCCACAGCTTTCTTCTGAGTTTAGCTAAGAGATAGGGCTATAAGTTTCATGTTTTGAGTTCTTCCCAATTCGGCCTCTAAAGTTACCAAAACATCAACAAATTACGATAACTTGAGATATATCTAATTCACTAATTTCTTTGTACCTTTTTGGGATAATCTTTGAGAATTCACTCCGATCAAATCGAAGAGCATGTCCCCACGAGCTCCCCCTCAAAATCTGAAGAAAAATGGTGAAGAAACGAACCCAAAATCACAAACCCTTCTTTTTTTCTTTTTCTTCTTTTTTCCTATGCTCGTGTTTCCCTTTCTCTCTGTTTTCGCTTTCCTTTCTCTGCTGCGCTTTTCTCTTTCTATTTTTTTATTCATTATTTACTCCACCGCAAGCAAACTAAACTATAAGACTTTTATTATTATTATTATAATATTATTCTTAGTTTATTATTTAATCTATCTTATGAATTAATTAAAATTCCTATTGCATAAATACATGCACACTTGCACTTATATATATATATATTAATATCAATTCAAACCGCCTTTTTTTTATATATATCAAATTTATATTTCTTTTATTCTTTTCTATATTTCTAATTGATTTCTACTATTTATTTTCAAACCAAGTATTATTTTAAATTCTTTACGAATGCCAATATGATATGTTTTTAATGCATTATGAAATGAATACATGAAATGAATGCCCAATGACATGTATGTTTTGGTCGAGGATGTTATAATTCTCCCCTTCTATAAGAATTTTGTCCTCAAAATTTGTTATTCTTCTATGCAATGTGTTAATAAGAAGATCAGTTACCCGTGAATAAATGCGGATATAACATTTTCATCTTTTCTTTTGTCTCACAGGTTGCTTCTTCTATACCATGGTTTCTCCAGATAACTTTAACCATTGAAATTTCTCTATTCCACAATTGTTTGATTTTGAAATCTGCTATCAAGATTGGTTCTTCTATGTAACTTAAGTTTTCTGCAATCTGTACCTCTGAATCCCGCAATACATGTGAAGGATCAGATCGATATCGTTGCAATATGCTAACATGAAAACATTATGGATCTGAGTCAATTCTGAAGGTAAAGCTAACTCGTATGCTAATGGTCCAACTTTTTCGATGATATCGTATGGCCCGATATATCGAGGGCTTAACTTTCCCTTATTACCGAATCTCATAACACCTTTCCAAGGAGAAACCCGTAAAAATACTTTGTCACCAACCTGGCATTCAATCTCTTTTCTGTGTTGATCAAAGTAGCTCTTTTGTTGGTCCTGTGCAGCCTTCAATTTACTTTTAATGACATCAACCTTGTCAATTGTGTTTTGAAAAATTTATGGCCCTTCTAAAATTTCTACACCCTCTTTATCCCAATATAATGGACTTCTGCACTTTCTTCCATATAATGCCTCATATGGTGCCATTCCAATGCTACTGTGAAATTGGTTATTGTAAGCAAATTCCATCAATGGAATATATCTATCTCACGAACCTTGAAACTCAATAACATAAGCACGTAGCATCTCTTCTAACGTCTATATAGTTCTTTTTCATTTGCCATCTGTTTGAGGGTGAAAAGTTGTACTGAAGTGTAATTTCATCTCCATAGCTGTTTAAAAACTCTCCCAAAATCGAGAAGTAAATCTCGGATCTCTATCTGAAAAAATGGACACTGGTATACCATGGAGTCGTACAATCTCTCTGACATACTTCTCTGCCAATTGATCTAATGAACAACCCCAACATAAAGGTAAGAAATGTGCTGATTTAGTCAATCTATCCACGATTACCCAAATAGCATTATTCCCTTGTTGCGTTCTCGGTAATCCCAAAACAAAGTCCATCATAATCCGCTCACATTTCCAAATCGGAATAAATAGGGGTTTTAGCGTACCTGCGGGTGCTTGATGTTTTGCTTTAACTTGCTGACAAGTAAGACATCTGGAAATAAATTCAGCAACATCTTTCTTAATTTTCGGCCACCATTAATGTTGCCTCAATGTGTGGTACATCTTTGTTGTGCCTGGATGCATAGCATATGGTGCATTGTGTGCCTCGTCTAAAATCTCTCGTCGTAAATCATGAACATCAGGTACACACAACCTAGTGCCAAATATTAATGTACCATCTTGTAAATCAAATGGTGTGTCTTTGCCGTGTCGCACCTGTTCAATAATTTCTGTCAATTTTTCATCTCTGTTTTGTGCATCTTGTATTCGCTGTCTCAATACTGGACGAATCTCTAGGGTAGCAATCAATACTCCATCTGCATCTAACCTTAGTCTCGTGTTCAAACCTCGTAGAGCAATCAAATCTGAAATGGAGTAATATGCATATGTGCCACTGTACCATCGGACTTCTGACTTAACGCATCAGCTACAACGTTGGCCTTTCCCGGATGATACTCTATCGTGCAATCATAGTCTTTCAGTAGTTCTATGGACGTCTCTGTCGCATGTTCAGTTCTCTCTGACTCATCAAATACTTTAAGCTTTTATGATCGGTAAATATCTAGAATGTCTCTCCATAAAGATAATGTCGCCAGATTTTTAAAGCAAATACCATTGCCGCAAACTCTAAATCATGAACATAATAGGAAACTTCGTGTGGTCGTAATTGTCGTGACACATAAGCAATTAATTTCCCATTCTGCATTAGGACACAAACAAGTCCTTGATGTGAAGCATCACTGTAAACGACAAATCCCCCAATGCCTATAGGAATTGTGAGTATCGGTGCTGTAGTCAAACGGTGCTTTAACTCATCAAAGCTCTGTTGGCATTTGTCATTCCAATGAAATGGAACATTCTTTCGCAACAGTTTTGTGAGTGGAGCTGCTATAATGGAAAATCCTTCGACAAATCGTCTGTAGTATCCAACCATACCAAGAAAGCTTCGAACCTCCGAAGCTGTCGTCTGCACCTCCCAGTTTACCACTGCCTCAATCTTTTTAGAATCGACCTCTATGCCTTGTCCAGATACTATGTGTCCCAAAAATACCACATGATCCAACCAAAACTCACATTTACTCAACTTTGCGTATAATTGTTTTTCTCGCAAGATTTGTAACACTATCCGTAAATGATCTGCGTGCTCCTCTATACTCCGTGAATATACCAGTATATCATCAATGAAGACAATGAAAAATCTATCAAGGAAAAGTTGGAACAATTTATTCATTAAAGCTATGAATGCTGCTGGTGCATTGGTCAAACCGAATGACATTACCAAAAATTCATAATGCCCATATCGAGTTCTGAATGTTGTCTTTGGAATATCATCTTTGGCTATCTTTAACTGATGGTACCCAGATCGAAGATCTATCTTGGAAAATACTTGCGTACCCTGTAGTTGATCAAATAAATCATCTATCTGTGATAATGGGTATTTGTTCTTCACTATCACTTAATTCAGCTTTCGATAATCTATACACAGTCGTAATGTACCATCTTTCTTTTTCACGAAAAGTACTGGCGCACCCCAAGGTGATACACTAGCCCGTATATACCCTTTGTCTAACAGTTCCTACAATTGTTTCTTTAATTCCTGTAACTCCAATGGGGCCATCCAATATGAAGGAATAGAGATTGGTGCGGTACCCGGTATCAATTCTATGGTGAACTTTGTCTCTCTATCGGGTGGTAGTCCTGGTAAATCTTCTGGGAAAACATCAAAAAAATCTTTAACAATTGAAATATCTTTGATCTCATCATATATAGCTGTACGATCTATAACATGTGCCAGATATGCCTCGCATCCTTCTCTAATTATACGGAAAGCTGTTGTTGCTGAAATCAAACATATTGGTACCATCCGTCGATCACCATAGAAAATCACTTTAATTTGTCCAGGAGAATCTGTATCACTACTTCTTTAGTATAACAATCCACTTTAGCACGATGTCTCCATAACCAGTCCATACCTAATATAACATCAAACTCGCGTAGAAATAACAGGATCAAATCAGCTAGTAACTCTACTGTATCAACCCGCATTATGCAATTTCGATATACCATATACACCATCACAACCTCGCCCAATGGAGTATGTACTTCTAAGTTGTAATCTAGTGATTCGGGTTCTTTATGCAAATGAGATACTATGGTAGATGATATGAATGAATGAGTGGATCCTGGATCTATCAAGACATGTATTTCAAAATCATTCAAATTGAGTTTACCAGTAATGACCTTAGGTGTTGTAGTTGCTTCCCGCTGTGACATAGCAAAAACTCGTGCCTGACCTTATCATCGTGTTCCCGATGTCTCTGATCTTCCTCTACTAACAGTAGAGCTTAAAGTCTGACCTCTACCACGACCTCTACCAACACTCACCACTGATGTTGCTGGCTGAATATTTTGCATTGTCGATTCTGATACCGTTCTGTAAGTGTTTGACCTATCAGGTCTAGCTGGGCATTCCCAATAAAATGTCCTTGTTGCATGTCCACAGTAATAACAACCTCCAATAAGAAATCGACACTCTCCTGCATGATATCGACCACAGTGCTGACACATAAGTCGTGTCTGTATTGTCGGGCTAGGTCCTTGATCGGCAAAAAGACTATACACGTCCATCTCTCTGACCGACTGGACCACCTCTGCTAAATGTCTGTGCTGGAGAGGAAAAATTCTGACGTTTAGTTGGCTTCTCACTTGACTCACCAATATGAGTCATTGACTCTCTCTTTGGCTTTTGAAAATATGTTTGTCGTTCTTTTAACAAAGTCTCGGCCCTACGCTGCAGTACACAAATCTATGTAAGTACGAAGATCCCAATGTGTAATCTTGCTTCGAATATTATATGAAAGTCCCTCCTCAAAACGTCTGCATCTATCTCACTCCGTATCAACCATCGCAGCCGCATAAGGTGATAATTGAGTAAATTTAACTTCATACTTGGCAACTGACATATTCCTTATTTAAGGGATAGAAATTCCCTTTGTTTGTTATCTTGGTATACTTCTGGCATATATCTGTCTCTGAGCACGGTGAGAAAATCATCCCAAGTAAGGATTAGTAGCTGTACTGTAGCATGTGGAACTGTCTCCCACCAATAATATGCATTCCCTTGTAGAAGTGACACTGCAAAGTAAAACCGTTCCTCTACAGTACATCTCAACATGGTAAAAACTCTTTCTACTCTTTTGAGCCATGTCTCAGCTTCAGCCGGATAAGTAGTCCCATAAAAGTTAACTGCTCTTAATTTACGAAGCTCATTGAAATTTTTACTTTTGGAATCTATATCTGGCCCTTGTACCTCTTGTTCTGCCCGTCTAGGTGAATGTTGTGCAGACTCATGTGATGCATGTAATGTATGAGATGCCTCTATCGATTGATGTGGCATGGCTGAACCTTCTCTCCTCAATGATTCATGCTCATGAATGTCCATGTTTCCTATTTATTTAAATGCAATATCAATATCAATTACATATGATGTATAATACTTATGAATGCATAATGACACCGAGGAATCATATCCCTGCTCTGATACCAAACTAAATTGTAACACCCTATACCCTTATGACGTACAGTTCACAATAAAATATATATCCTGTAAATAGATCATACTGACATCTCATTGATCCATATAGGTATAGAAATATTATTTAAAGACTAATATCGTATAAGATTAAAACACACAACCAATATCTCAACATAAGTCATATTAAATACAAACTATGATACATGCATTCCAAAATGCAAAATGAGGAGGAGGAGAAGGTTACACGAGACACGTTTATATATATACAACCCAAGTCAAAAGAGGTATTGAACCTAAACAAAAATAAATATGCGATTTTTATGAGTCGCAACTCAGTGAATATAGATCGTTAATTTAATAATAAGCCGATAACAATCATTAACATTAATCAACAATATAATCAAACATATGCAAATACCACTATGTCCGGTTTATTATTCTGTGAACTGCTCAAGCTTGGATCTATCCCGGGATTTCCAATATGCCACTGTGTATGAAGACCCATAGGTCTCCAATATGAATTTGATCCGAAGGTCTCCACTGTGTATATAGACCCGTAGGTCTCCAATATTAATTTGACCCGAAGGTCTCCACTTTGTATACAGATCCATAGCAAGACAGTCACATGCCTTTTTAATTTCGTGCAATTGTAATGCAACACAACAATCATCTGAACATATGATCACGTATACATTTACCAATATATCATTTGATCCAATGATAATTTCATATAAATAAACATTTCTTATAGAACACATATAGCAAACGTCGCATATAAATCGCATATACAGTTTATACTCACCTGACTATGATAAGTAATTCGTTCGTTGCTCTGGTTCCTCCTCCTGTTCTACAGCCCGTGCTCCTATAGAATTCAATGCAATTTAGCCTAACTGTCCCCTTAATATATATATTTCTATTATGCAATGAAATGCAATGTATATATGCTTAATTTCATTTATTTCCTATATAATACTAAATTCTAGCAACCTCTATTCTTTTGACATTATCTCACTCAATATTTAACCGAGTCATCCACGGCTTTCTTTTGAGTTTAGCTAAGAGATAGGGCTATAAGTTTCATGTTTTGAGTTTTTCCCAATTCGGCCTCTAAAGTTACCAAAACATCAACAAATTACGATAACTTGAGATATATCTAATTCACTAATTTCTTTGTACCTTTTTGGGATAATCTTTGAGAATTCACTCCGATCAAATCAAAGAGCATGTCCCCACGAGCTCCCCCTCAAAATTTAAAGAAAACCGGAGAAGAAACGAACCCAAAATCACAAACCATTCTTTTTTCTTTTCTTCTTTTTCCTTTGTTCTTCTTTCTTTTCTCTGCTGTGCTTTTCTCTTTTTATTTTTTATTCATTATTTACTCCAACTCCATTTTCCACCGCCACCAAACTAAACTGTAAGACTTTTATTATTATTATTATTATTATTATTATTATATTATTCTTAATTTATTATTTAATCTATCTTATGAATTAATTAAAATTCCTATTGCATAAACACATGCACACTTGCACTTAGATATAGATATATATATATATAATATATATATATTAATATCAATTCAAACCGCCCTTTTTTTATATATATCAAATTTATATTTCTTTTATTCTTTTCTATATTTCTAATTGATTTCTACTATTTATTTTCAAACCAAGTATTATTCTAAATTCTTTACGAATGCCAATATGATATGTTTTTAATGCATTATGAAATGAATGCATGAAATGAATGCCCAATGACATGTATGTTTTGGTTGAGGATGTTACAAGATGAGGCCTGTCGTGACGACTCAGGTTGATCTTGATCGTTGTTATCGATCTTCAATGCACGATAGACACCAATGATATTTGGAATAAATATGTTTGCATCAAATCCGTCCCAGTTGTGTAGCCACTGTTGGTACAACGGCTTCAAATGTTCGATCGTAGTTCCAATCATCTCCCAAGATTATGGCCCCCGAGGTCGAGAAGGTGGAACACGCTGCTCGGCCATGTTATCTGGGTTTTGGATCCTCGGATGCGAGACCATGTTGTACCATTCCATGTAGTCCTCTGAGCACTCCCGATCCGGGCATGCACGTCTCCCTAGACTATCTGGCGTGAGAATATGGTTCCTCTAAACTCGAAAATAGGCTCCAAGCGCGTCCCATGTAACCTTGTATTGGAGGCTATTCTTTCCCCGTCGGGAAGGGTCAACAAGAATACGTTGAATGTAGCCAAATTGGCGAATGACACGATCAGGATGATACGGCTCCACCATGTCGAACGATCGTATACACCCTTGATAGAAACTCACTTCATCCAATGGATGGTGATTCCTCACGTCACTATAGGGCATCCAATTAACCTACATATACCAACAAATATCATCACAATTTGGCTATTCGTAACTCAAGAGTAAAAAAACTTAATTTCAAATAATTAAGTACTCACGTCGGTTGCCGACATCGTGTCCAAAACTTCTCGAATAGCCACCAACTGATCAAGGGTTCCACTGGGGTGGGATCGGTTAATCCATTTTCTTGCCAGGGGCTCTTGGCACTGATAGTTGACGTTGCGTGTTGGCCTGAAGACTGGAAAATACTCGTATATCCAAGCCTGACACAATTAAGAAGAAAAAATGGTTAAATACATCAATTGAAGGACAAAATGCAAGAAGCTTCTTGAAATATTGTACCTCGAGAATGGTCAAGTAACCACTCATTTGTCGAACCCCACTTCGAGAGGCGAGTCCGAGCTGTCGATACAAGAAGGCCAAAGCAACCGCTCCCCACGTATATGTATGGACATGGTCCACACGCTCTAGAAGTCTAAGGATCTTTGTATATGCTCTCATTCTAGTCTTGTCGGTAAAGATTGTGCATCCCAAAATGAACCAGAGATCCCTAGTAGAACAAGTCAATATGTCTGCATCATTTGAGGATGTGTGTCCTTCAAATTGAGACCAGAGCCATTCAAACTTGACACTGTTTCCTCTAAGACCAGCAAGGGCTTTTAAGGCGACTCTCTCATCGACTCCTAATAACCTTTTTATCAAGAGAGGGGCAAGTTCAGGTTTGTTCCTAGTTGTTGGTAACATGACCGAGTATCCACTCACCGGGAGGCCAGTGATACAACGAACATCATCCAAAGTGATGGTTATCTCACCCCATGGCATGTGAAAGGTGTTGGTCTCTGGTTGCCAACGCTCCACGAATGCACAAATTAGATTCTTATTGGGCGTTTTATACGACAACCACCTCATATTTGGAATGCTCATACACCTTTCAAGTAACGTCAAGAAGTCCCGGGACACATTGTTAAAATTCCATGTCTCCATCTTTGTGGTGTAACACCAACACTTCAGAATCGGCCTCTCTACCCAATGCCAAATGTGGTAGGCAATGTGTATTTTGAATGAGGGAATGAGGCTCCAATCAACTGGCCCACCAGAACAAAAAACCGTCAGAAGCTCATCTTCAGCCGATGCTTCCCCTTATGCCTCCTCAGTTTCCATTTCATCTTCTGTCTCCTCTTCAACCTCCTCTTCTGTCTGGGCTTCCGGTTCAACATACTCAATTACTTCAAAATCGGGCCCAGGTGCAATCGGTTCCTATGCCTCATGATTGCTCAACTCATCGTTTCGACGTCTTTGGTTAGAGGCGGTAGG
Organism: Scutellaria galericulata; assembly: GCA_946896805.1. Taxonomy (NCBI): domain Eukaryota; kingdom Viridiplantae; phylum Streptophyta; class Magnoliopsida; order Lamiales; family Lamiaceae; genus Scutellaria; species Scutellaria galericulata. The sequence goes on from OX335792.1 coordinate 12,966,163, forward strand.
TCTCCTCCTTTGATAAACTCTATCATGTCCTGCAATATTTATCAAACTTGAGTGAGTGAAAGATATTACACAACGATATAAGACTTGATGTGTAGTGAACAAGGTCTGTTCGACCAATGCCGGTCAACTAGGTGTTGTTCGACCAGCATTCGAACACTAAAGAGGGTGTTCGACCACGAGTCGAACAAAACATCATACGTTCGACTATCAGTCGAACACTAAGCATACTGTTTGATTGATAGTCGAACACCAACCACACCGTTCGACTGGTAGTCGAACACTACTCAATCAACTCGGCGAACTAGGGTTGAACCGACCCCACCCAGAAAACAAAAATTCAACATCGTAATTTCGTTTTTCCGGCCTAAATCTACCACAACTACACATGTTTTCAACTACAATACATCTTAAACATGATTCCTAAATAATGTTACTCAATTTCAAACAATAAAACAACAAATTTCATCCAAATGGAAAAACGAAAATTGAAAACTTACTTGAAACTTCATCTTCGTTGTAAGGATCCATTGTACGGAGATGCTTTGTTGAATGTGATAACACAAAAACTTTTTCAAACTTAGACCGAACGATTTCGTCAAAAAAATCCGGGTTGAGAGGATAGAGTTCTTGGAATGAAATGGGTTAGAGTTTTGATTTGGAGGTGAATGAATTGTGGGGTGTGTTTGGGTATGTTGGGGTGTTTTTAGTATATGTGTGTAATTTAGGATCAAAGGGTATTATTGTAATGTGTTGGGGTGTGTTTAGAAATTATTTAATGAAGTTGAATTAAATGTGGGAGTGTTTAGAAAATGGGGTGTGTTTAGTACTTGATGAGGTGTGGATAGCCGGGCCCATTAGTTAATGTATAGGGGTATAATTGGAAATTTAGTATAAAAGTTAACTCCATTAACACTCATTTGACGGAGAGAGAGAGTGCAACATTAATTAAATCACACGTGTAAACTATGTCATTCTTTTAACAAAAAGGGGACCGGTGCAACATTTCCAAATCACAAGGGGGTCATTTTACCCTCAAATGATGCAAGTTAAACAATTCTACTCTTGTTTTAACAACTTTCACTATCTACTTCTTATCTCTTAATGTTGTTATTTATTGTATTAATGCATTAGATATTAGATAACATTTTATCTTCTATGAACATTTGCTTATAGGATGCTATTATGCTTTAGGGAAAATAATAAAAATTTAGGATAATAACGTTAAGTCATTCACCATTTAGGGACATTATCATTTCGAGCTTTGAAATTGAGACACTATCTTTAAAAAATAGGCGAATTTAGAACAAATCAGTCCAAATCGATGAATTTCGGGCTAATTCGCATGTGAAAGTCACATACCTCTGCTAATTCAGGCTTGTTGATGTGGCTTTTTTGAATAAGTTAATTCGATTTTTAAATGCCACATCAGTAAATAAAAAAACCACATAAAATAATATAATTAAAATAAAATTAAATGCCACATCATTAAAAATTAAAAATAAAAATAAAAAGTCTAATGGTGCGAATTGCAGAGACATGGGACTTTCACGTGTGAATTAGCCCGAAATTCGTTGATGCGGGCTGATTAGTCCTAAATTCGTCCATTTTTTAAAGACAGTGTCTCAATTTCAAAACCCAAAAATATAATATCCCTAAATGGCGAATGACCTAAAATTATTGTCCTAAATTTGCAATTTTCTCTTATTCTTTGTCATATAGTTCTTAGTGTTGTTTTAATTAGTTAAACCACTGACTAAAATTGCTCAAAAACCAAAAACAGTATAACCAAGTTTTAGTCAAAAAACCGTGGTTGAAATTTAAGAAATTAACCGAACTACATATAACAATGCAATTTAAATTTCAACGAAAAAGAATGCACAACTGAACCGTGATCACCTCCATTTGCTAATAATTCATATTCACCGCTACTCTCCTTTATCGTTTTACAAACATGGCTGTCACATTTCCTGATTCATCTATTTTCTCCTTAAATGTCTGCTAGTTCTGGTATAAATGCTCCTAGGATGGCCACCTTAATAAGCCAAGAACGAAGTCACTTTGTGCAGCACTTCAATGCTCACTCATAACCATGGTTCGCAGTAACAACGTTATAACGGCCTTAACGGCTTAACGTAACGGTAACGACCACCTTCGCATCACTGATTCGGTTAAAAATAGCTGGCTACATTATTGGGTATGATATCGGCATGATAACACCCGTAATGGCATTACACAATGTTATAACGGACAAAACGGCGTTATAAAGCTATAAAATTGGCAAAAAAGCCGTAAAATTGACAAAAATAAAGTTGCACAAAAGTTATCAAGAATAAAGCTGCTCTAAGTTATTCACGTGAACAAAAGAATAAAGCTACAATGTAAAAGAATAAAGCTGCTACATTGTCTATTAGTCCTAAAGAATTGTGCTTGGTATATGAGAGAATATTTTATCAAGATTCTTGCCTTAATCGACACCAACAATTACCACTCTTGAAAATATAGATCTATTCCCACCTCAAAACAAGCTGCAAATTCAAGACTTAACAAAGAAAAAGGAGTTTTCAAAGCATGGAGAAGAGTTAAGCTCAAGAGATAGTCTCCATTCAAAGAACACTAAAGGACTCCTAATTTGTGTGCAACCTTAAAGGTATTTTGGCTATTTCTCACCCATCTTCTTCCTTAGGAGCATGATTAAGTTCTAATTTTGAGTTGCATGTAAGATCTAAGTGATATTTCCTACAAATGTGATAAAATTGTTGGATACCTAGTTCTAAGTATTGGATCTTCAAAAATATGTCATTTTAAGTGTTGATTGAGCAAATGCATGTTGGATTAAGCATTTTATGTGTGATAAATTGAGTCAAGATGGTTTATTTGAGGTGGATAGAGTTATAAAAGTTGAATCTACATTTTAATTATGAAAATAGGTGGGTTTAATCAAGTTGTGAAAATTTTTAGAAATATCAGTCCACTTTGCCGATTTTTATAAAAATGTATACTTGGAGTTTATCAAAACTATTTTGGTATGTTATACTATATGAATTTTTGAGTCTATGGTTAAACTTTGGTAAGTTTTGGAGTAGTCTATGAATTATGATGATTTTTCAAAAATAGTCCAGTTCGAGTTGGAATTATGCAGTTTCAGACCTTAGAAAATTAATTATATAAACTCGGTCCATTATACGTTTTCAAAACTATTTTATTATGTTTAAATACATGATGTTATAAGTCTAAATTATTAATTTCAGAAGGTTTCAGTAAATATACAATTTACGGTGAATTTTATAACACAGACTGATTTTAGAGCATTTTCGAACAATTTTTGATTATATTAAATAATTTATTAAAGCTTTTGTGATTTGAATTTATCCCTAATATTTTAGCATGGATAACTAAGGTGATCTAATGTAAATGCATGCTTATTTTCATGAATTTTGGATGATCTTTTAAATTATGAAAATTGTTGTGGTAAAGAGTGTCTTTTCTTCCTACATATTACTAACTTCAAGATCAAAATTTTATCTATGATTTAAGAATACAATTTGACCATATTTTGAAACTGATATTATGTGATTAAATGTGTGCTTATGTGTGAAGTGTTAAATAATTTAAGTCTTTAGCATATGAATTAGAGTTTTATGAGTTAAGATGTAAAATACGGTTTATTTCCTTCAAGGGACAATTGATGCTTGTTTGAAAATATACTTTAATATTTGTAGGATGCCTCCCAAACGTGATATTGGTTGGGATTTTTGTAGTCCTATTGGTGATGGTAGTACAGGCATAAAATGTAACTATTGTGGCAAAACTATAACCGGTGGAATTACGAGCGTAAAAGAACATATTGCACATGTTTCCGGAAATGTGGAGAGATGTACTAAGACTCCAAAAGAAGCAACTGCAATGATTCGAAAACATATTCAAGAATCCAAAGTTGCAAGAGCTTCATTAAAAAAGAAACGAGAAGCGATAATCGCGACAATTCGGGAAGATGCTAGAAAAGAGCGTTTCGTTGACATCTCGGATTGCGATGAAAGCGAGGATGAATTTAATAATCAATATATCAACCAAGAGAGATTATCAAAGAGGGATGAATTGAAGCAATTGAGGAATACCATGAGAGAAAGCCGCAAAATGGCTAATTACGAGGAAGATATACGTAGGTGATTTCCAGATGGTATATTACATTTATCATTTTAATACATATTTATCCATTTATATAATATATCTAATGTTTATATATTTTTATTACAGGGCATTCTGGTGTCGGAGCATCGCAGTCCACATTAGGTGTAAAACGAGAAACATTTCGCAGTTCTAGTGTTAGAAAAAGACCTAATAAGTCTTCAAGTGGGATTGATTCTTACATGCTCCCATCAAAACAAAAAAGTATCAAGAATTGGTTTGCTCCCGAAAAAATCAAAGATGTTGGTAAGGCTATTTCGAAATGGTTTGTGTTTAATGTTATTCCATTTAATGCTGCTGATAGTGGACCATATTACCAATCTATAATAAATATCATTGCTAAGGCTGGGCCAGAAATTAAAGGACCTTCTGGGCGTCAAATAGGTGGTACTTACCTTGATGATGAAGTATCTGAAATTGAAGGTTATATATCAACATTGAAGTCTAAGTGACCAGAATGTGGTTGCACAATCATGTGTGACGGGTGGAGTACTAAAAACAGACATCCCATAATCAATTTTATGATATATTATGATCAAGCAATGATATATCATACTTAAGTAGACTGCACTAACAAAATAAAGACAACTGATTTTCTTTTATCTCTAATGAATAAAGTTATTGATGACGTAGGGGAGCAAAATGTTGTACAAGTTGTTACAGATAGTGAAGCCGCGAACAAAGCTGCTGGAGAAAAAATGATGTTGGAAAGACCACATATAATTTGGTCACCTTGTGCTGCACATTGCATCGATTTGATGTTAGAAGATATTGGAAAGATGACAAAGGTAAAAAATGTATCCAGAAGACGAGAAAGATCACAAGTTTCATTTACAATAGTGACAAACTTGTTAATCTCATGAGATCATACATAGAAAATAGAGAATTGCTAAGGCCAGGGATTACCAGATTTGTAATAAAATTTATTGTCATTGAAAGTCTTTTTTGGCATAGTGTGGAGTTGAAGAGAATGTGTACAACCAATGAGTGGGAAACATTCAATAATACAAGTTCGAAAAGAAGAAAGGAGGCTGAAAATGTTTCAACTATCATAATGGATGCCAAATTTTGGAAGGGAGCACGAGAAATTTCTTTGGTGATGGAACCACTAGTAAAGGTGCTCAAACTTGTGGATCAAGATAAGAAACCAACATTAGCTATTGTTTATGAAGTAATGGACAGGGCGAAACTAGCAATAAAAGAGGCTGTTAAAGATTGGCAAATTTATTAGGATGTGATAGATGATAGGTGGTACAAACAATTACATCAACATTTGCATGCTGCAGGTAATCTATGGCTTTATTTAAATATTACATCATATTTTTTAATATATTTAAATTCATTCATTTATTAATTTTTGAAAATTTATATCAGCATATTTTTTGAACCCATCGCTTCAATATTCTGGCACTTGCGTATATACCGATGAGGTCAGAAAATGTTTGAAAACAGTAATTAAAAGACTTGAACCAAACTTGGATGCACAAGCACAAGCAATGAATGAGGTATATCATCTTGTATATTATTAAAAGTTATATATATTTCTGCACTTTCAGATAATATATCTGTTAATTATTTTAGGTTAAGTTGTTTGTTGATAAACATGGAGAGTTTGGATCTACACTTGCAGAAAGAGCATGTGAAAACAACACTTCCAAGTTTACTATCTTCTTATATTTTGAACTAAAATTAAATAACCTTATGTAAAAAAATTATATTATAATTTTATATTTATGTCAGCTAAATGGTGGTTAAACTATGGTGAAAATGTTCCTCATCTGAGAAAAATTTTGGTCAAAGTTCTAAGTCAAACATGTTCATCATTTGGTTATGAGAGAAACTGGAGTACGTGGTCATTGATTCATACGAAGATCCGCAATCGATTAGTTGTTGCTTAGTTGCATAAGTTAGTTTTTGTCCACTACAATATGCGACTAAAAGTGAGGAACTTGATGTATAAAGGGGAAGAAGATGATTATTATAGTCCTGTTGATCTTAATCATGTGTTCGATGATCATGATATCTTGGATGAATGGACTCGAGAGAATGAACCACCCGCATTATCACATGATGACATGCAATGGTTAGATGAAGATACTCATGGAGATGAACTAGAAGCTGAAGGTCATACTTAAAGGCGTGTCGGTAAGAGTAATATGTTGCAACCTTCAACAAAAAACAAAGGAAAAAACATTGCATTACCCAGGGATACTGTTTATACTAGTGATGATAATAGTGACAGCGATGGGGATGATGATGGTGGCAACGATAGGGATGATGATGGTTAGATGCATGATGATAGAAGTGCTCGAACAGGGGATGCTCAACATGATAGTGGCATGTCTTGGGCACAAGGAAAAAAGAACTATTATGCCACTTAAGACACTGATCATGGATATCGTCCGAGGATAGAAGAACAACGTCGGTTTTTAGCAGGCTTGCAAGATTTCTCGAGTGGGACCGATCAATTATATTCTAGTGGAACTTCTAGAAGATATGAAAATGTGGATCACCAAATGCAAAGTCTTGGGTTAGGAGGGTATACATTTGATTATGGTCCTCAGAATACAGGTATAACTATGGTTCGGTTGGAGCTCGGTAACCTAGTCACGGATATGGATCTTTTAGTTATACTAGTGGGAGACATAGCGTGAATTCATTTCCTACTAGTGCTGGGTACCATGATCATCATTATGGATCTTTTGATAGTACAGGATATCGAGGATTTGGATATTATCATCATGATCAAGAACTACCGTCACACACAAGTTCAACACGATATGTTGATCGAGATTTATCCAATGCATATCATGAGTATCCACATGAACAACCTATGCCTCATCTAGCTCATTATGATTATGCACGTTTTCGTATTCATCCTGAAATGGAAGATAATGATGATTTTGAACCACCTCGGCATTCCACGTGGTATTAATAATGTATGTAATTGTATGTTTTATATGTTAATTCTAGTTGTAATATTAATTTTTTACGTTAGTTTAGTAAAAACATAATATAAATAATGTTCATGAAGTTCTAGAAATTTTAGAGTTTTTTTTTAAAATTATCCGTTGCAGCCGCAAAATCTCCATGAAATTGCAATATAACCTTAACGGTGGTCACCGCAATAGTGACCGTGACCGTTACAGCGAACCATGCTCATAACAGTTAAGCTCATAGGATAAGTGTTTGGTTTGAAAACACCAAATTTTGCTATATACAGTAACGAGCATGCATTACCTTCAAAGCTACTTGCTTGGAACCATAACAGCTCCAGAAAAGTATCTTGTTGGCTTCTTTGATGTAGAGTCTGTTCTCAATCCAGAAGTTGTTGATTGGGAGAAACAAGATAAACTTCTTGCTTCTTAGTTGCTTTCATTTTTCTTAGAAGAAGTTTTTATAGCCATAGTGGGATGTGGCACTTCTAGAGATATCTGGGAAAGCCTAATTATTGAGAATAAAACAATGAAGAGATGAAAATGTTTAAGGAGCGGGAGATTTCATTCACTTCAAGCATACCCATTACAAAATGAAAACACCTATTTATAAAGTTTAATATTAACCCACTAACTCACCATAACTCATGGACATTACGACTATACCCCACTATCTAAATAACAAATATGCATTAAGATAAATTAACTAGCCACTAACCCACCACATGACTCCATAATTCTAACATTCACTTCCCTAAACTGAAAGTTTACAAACATTCAGTTTAATGCCTCTTATCAACGCTACGCAACTTTCTCAGTTTCACAAATGCAGCCAACTTGATGGGTTTGGTAAATATGTCAGCAATTTGATCTTCACTCCTGCAATATACTAGCTCAAGTGTTCCATCATTGCAAAGATCCCTTAAAAATAATATTTCACATCAATGTGCTTGCTTCTTCCATATAGCACTGGATTCTTGAAGAGTTTGATTGTTGAGTTATTGTCACAAAAGATTCTTATAGCTCCAAATTGCTTGACTTGGTTCCTCAAGAATTCTTCGTAAAGAAACAACTTGACAAGCACAAGCTGTTGCAACAACAAATTCAGCTTTCATACTTGACAATGTGACAAATGGTTGCTTTTCGGAGGACCAAGAAATAACACCTGTTCCATACATGAAAGCACAACCCGGCATGTTCTTCCTATCATTTTGATCGCCTGCATAATCACTATCATTGAATCCCACTAGGTTAGATTTTTAACCTTTTTTTATAAAATATACCAAAATCTGTAGTTCCTTGAAGGTAATGAAAGATTCTTTTGGCAACAACCAAATGCATTTCTATAGGATGCTCTATATATCTGCTAATCATACTCACATAATACATTATGTCCGTCTCGTTGCAGTCACATACATCAAACAACCCATAATTTGTTTATAAAATGTGCTATCAACATTTTCTCCTTAAGGATCTTTGTGTAGCTTCAAGCCAAATTCAACTGGAGTGCTCACATGATTACAATCCTTCATGTGAAACTTGTCCAAAATTTCTCCCACATATTTCTTTTGTGAAATAAATATTCCATCACTAGATTGCACCACTTCAATACCAAGAAAGTAATGCATCAAACCAAGATCGGACATTTGAAACTCATCCATCATAGACTTCTTGAATTCTTTAAACATGGCATCCCAATTTTCAGTAAATACGAGATCATCAACATACAAGCAAACAATTAGCAATTTTCTATTGTCACCAATCTGAATAAACAATGAATGCTCATAAGGACATTTCACGAAACCAAATTTGAGAAAATAAGCCTCAATGCGACTATACCAAGCTTGAGGAGCTTGTTTTAGTCCATAGAGAACTTTTTTCAATTTATACACTTTATGCTTGCTACGAACCTTAATATATCCAAGTGGTTGATCAATAAATACTTCTTTATCCAAATAGCCATGTAAGAATGCTAAATTTACATCTAACTAGAAAATAGGCCAAGAATTTTGAGATGCTAACGCCACCACTAACTTGATAGTATCATGTCTTGCCACGGGAGAGAAAACTTCTACATAGTCAACACTGTATTGTTGCTTGTATCCCTTGGCCACCAAACATGCCTTATACTTGTCAATTTCACCATTTTCTTTCAACTTTGTCTTGTAGACCCACTTCATGTTGGGAAAAGGCTATCGAAGGTAGAAGCATGTTCTTTTCCCTCTTTGTGGATTTAAGATAAGAAATAATAAGAGTAATAAGATTAAAAATTAAAGGAGAATAGAGCAGAGAAGAGACATAAATTTTACTTGAAAACTCCAAATCAGAAAAAACCACGGTGGACCTCAGTCCGAGATTTCTTCACTATATGATATAAGATTATAATGATTACAAAGATTCTCTCTAGCCTCAACTAAATCATAACTTTCAATCACTCACTATAGTGGAACACGTTATCTCACTCTCAAGTGGCTTACTCTTTCTCTCTCTGAGAGGAACTCTCATTCTCAAGTGGCTCACTATTTCTCTCTCTAGAAAGAACTCTCAACTTTTGGAGTTATATCAAATGTCTTCCCAACCCATCTATTTATACTAGATGATGGGAGCTTCTAGAATAAGCTTCTCTAGAAAATTCTCAAAGAAGTTTCCCTCAATTTCTCTAGATTCTTCTAAAACACTCTAGAATGGATACTTCTAGATATTGGGCTTATAGGTCTTTTAATGTGGGCTTCCCAATTATGGAGGAGTAGCCTAATAAATCTCCCCCTTCCGACTTAATTGGGAGGAATCACCAATCTAGCTCCTTCACAACAATCTTCAAATTTCTTGGTCGAAATTGTTTTTGTCATCATGTCTGACCAGTTATTGTCAGTGTGAACCTTCTCAAGCTGTAGGAGTTTCTTTTCCAACACATCTCAAATCCAATGATATCGAACATCAATGTGTTTTGAATGAGAATGAAATATGGAGTTCTTGGCAAGATGAATTGCACTTTGATTATCATAATTCAATACGTACCTTTCTTGTCTTTGGCCCAGCTCAATCAGTAGATTCTTTATCCACAACATCTTCTTGCATGCTTCAGTTGCTGCGATATACTCAACTTCAATAGTGGATAATGCTATACATTTTGGAGCTTGGATTGCCAGGATATAACCCCCACAAAAGTTGTCAAGTATCCCGACATTGATTTTCTTGAATCAATATCTCCTGCCAACTCTGCATCTGTGTAACCCTTCAAGCTAATATTTCGTTTACCAAAGCATAATTTTTTATTGGTTGTCCCATGGAGATATCGAAGTATCCACTTCACAACCTCCAAATGTTCCTTTCAGGGGTTGGATAAGAAACGACTTACTACACCAACAACATATGCAATATCCGGTCTCGTACATATCATCGCGTACATGAGACTTCCAACTGCAGATGAATATAGAATATTTTCTATCTCAGCTTTAACCTTCTCACTCATTGGAAATTGTTTCTTACTCAACTTGAAGTGTCCGATGAGTGGTATGTTGACTGGTTTAGCATTGTACATATTAAATCTTTCAAGAACCTTTTACATGTAACGTTCTTGAGAAAGCCACAATAACTTCTTGGATCGATCACGAGTAATCTTCATTCTAAGGATTTACTTTGCTAGACCCAAATCTTTCATGACAAATGATGAATTTAGTGTTTTCTTCACTGCGGTGATTTTCTTTGAGTCTTGCCCTACAATCAACATATCATCGACATAAAAGAGAAGTATAATGAACTCATCATTATCATACCTCTTCACGAAGACAAAATGATCAGTGGAGGTCTTCTTGAAACCATGCTAGCTCATGAAGGAATCAAACTTCTTGTACCACTGTTTCGGGGCTTGCTTCAGACCATAGAGGCTCTTCTTGAGTCGGCACACCATGTGCTCTTTACCCAGAACTACAAATCCTTTGGTTTGCTCCATGCAGATTTCTTGTTCTAGGTCTCTATGCAAACACACCGTTTTTACATCAAGTTGCTCGATCTCCAAATCTAAGCAGGTGGCAAGGCCTAAAACCACTCATATAGACGACATTTTCACCACTGGTGAAAAAATCTCATCGAAGTCTATACCTTTCTTCTGATTACACCCCTTCACAACGATTCAAGCTTTATACTTAGGCTTTGAGCTGCTTTCTTCAACTTTGAGAATGTCTTAGGCAGTTTAGCATGAGAAAGCATGCATCTCACTCTTTCTTCAATGGTACGGTTCATTCTTTCGGCCACTCCATTCACTTGAGGTGTCTTTGGAGGTGTCTTCTTACAATATACTTCAAATGGGCCACGATATTCCCCACCATTGTCGGATCAAATGCATTTCAACATTAGATCTGTTTCTCGTTCCACTCTCATATGAAACTCCTTGAATGCTTCAATCACCTGGTCTTTAGTTTTAAGCAAAAACATCCAAACTTTTCTCGAATGGTCATGAATGAAGGTTACAAGATATAAAGCACCACCAAGAGATTTTTTAATCATATAACACACTTCAGTATGTACCAAATCAAGAATATGTTTTCTTCTTATTGGTTGGGTAGATTTCTGAAATGAAACTCTATGTTGTTTTCTAGCTAAACAATCAATGCAAGAGTCAAGTGTCATACCTTTCACATTGGAGAACAATTCTTTTCGGGCAAGGATTTGCAATCCTTTCTCGCTCATGTGCCCAACCTCTTATGTTATAACTTGATATTTGAGTTGTCATGTGCAAAATTGGTTTTCTCCTTGTATAACTTTCCTTGTGTGACGTACAAGGAACCTTCCTTTCTTCCTCGGGTAATGATCATGTTACCTTTGGTGAGCTTCCATTTACAATCACCAAAGTGGCTTACTAGTTCTGTATCATCAAGCTTCCCGGCTGAAATAAGATTTAAGCGTATGTCTGGCACATGTATTACATCCTTCAACAATAACTTGCATCTCATATCCGTCATCAATGTGATATTACCAATGCCAATGATCTTGCTGATGACTTGACTTCCCATCTTTACAGAACAAAAGTCTCCTAGGATGAGAAAAATTCCCCATGAGGGATGACATGGAAGGAGGCACCAGAATCAACTATCCAGTAGCTGTCATCATGTGCAAGGTTGAGATAATTGTCTGCTCCAATGAGAAAAAATCAATATCATTCTTCGTTGCGATGGTTGTGGTATTTTTCTTTTTCGTCGGATCTATCTTGTCTGGTTTCATTGTACCATTCTTCTGATCTCTTTTCAAATTTCGACAGTCAAATTTCTTGTGTCCGGGTCTACCACAGTAGTAGCATTCAAGTTTTGTGCATGATTTGGATTTGCCCCTTGACTTATCGTTATCTCATCTTACTTCTTCCTTGAGTGTCATTTCTCTCATATGTATCATTCCTCCCACGATTTTCAACAATGTTAGCATCAAATTGATTGCATGTACCTCATTCTTTTTTTCGTGCTTCTTCGTTCAATAGGTTGTCAGCAACCAAGTCCATGACAATCATTCCTTCTGGGGTGGAGTTGCTCAGGGTGACGACCAGAGTATCCTAACTCTTAGGTAGTGAGCTAAGGAGTATAAGACCTTGCAATTCATCTTCAACCTTCATCTCGATCTTTGATAATTGGTTAGCGAGTCCTTTGAATTATTTAGATGCTCTATCATACTCTCGTCATCTTTATATTCCAACTTCACTAGCCACCTTAAAGATGAGCTTTATTTCTCGGTGTCTTCTTTTGAATCATGGACTCAAGTTTTGTCCATAATTCATAAGCATTCGTATAGGTGGCTATGTGCTCAAACAAACTCCGATCGATGTACTTTCGGATCATCGCTACAACCTTACAGTTCAACAACTCCTAATCTTTGTCATTCTTCCCATCCGACTTCTTCTGATTAGTGATTGGCTCGTATGAGTCTACAATATAAATAGTCCTCCATCATGGGCTTCTCATAGGAATAGTTCTCCACTGTGAGTTTGAACATGTCTCCATCGTGACTGATACCCTCTATCTTAAATAACACAAGAACTCCTGAGCCCGTTACAACCTGGTGCTCTGATACCACTATTGGGAAAATGCTATTGAATGTGATAACGTGTTCTTTTCCTCTTTGTGGATTTAAGATAGGAAATAATAAGAGTAATAAGATTACAAATTAAAGAAGAACAGAGTAGAGTAGAGACATAGATTTTACGTGGAAAACCCAAATTGGGAAAAACCACGGTGGACCTCAATCCGAGATTACTTCACTATATGAGATAAGATTACAATGATTACAAAAGATTCTCTCTAACCTCAACTAGAGGATAACTCTCAATCACTCACTGTTGGTCCCAAGTGGTCAGAGGTTCAGAGGGGGGGTGAATGAACCTCTATCAAATTTTGCATTTTAAAACTATCCTATAGACAGGTTGCTGATTCTACAGAGAATGCAGCAACTCTCTTGATTCAGTAAGCTGGCAGAATACTGATTCAGCTTACTGTCTCGGTATATCACAGTATGCAGCAAAAATCTAAGATAAAGTTTCTTTTGAAAAATAGTTTTCTTTTCACAAGCAAGCTTTTAACAAAATCCTTTTAGCAGTATGAGCAAGATATAAAAGATACATGCAGCAAGTAAATCGATAAACACACAAAGGTTTATAGTAGTTCGAAGGTGGTGTAATCTTTCTACATCCACGCTTCTCCTTCACACAGGAGGAACTCCACTAGGTCAGTTTGCTTTATAAGTTTCAACTTTACAAACCTCTTCCTAATGAGTTATACCTACTAAAATCAATAAGATTCCTAGGCTACTTCCCATACAAGGTACAATACTCACACAGAGTAAACAACCTTATACAAAGACTAACACTTATTGAGGATCAAATCCTTCTAAAGACACCAACTAAAACAACCTAGCACACAACAAATGGTTAAAAAGTATATGGTCTTCAACTATTGCTTTCGAAGTCAGCCTTAAGAACTTGATGACTCTGAATCTTGGGCTTGGCTGCTTCTTGAAGGTTGAGTGACTGAACTGTAGAAAACTTGTGTTTTGCTTGAGAGTTTGATAGCTTAGAAAATTCGCAGTCAGTTCAATAGTCACTTGCACATTCTATTTATACTTGTAAAAATATGTCTGTTGAAGAGAAGCATAGTCCTTACAGAAATTCGAAATATGATCTTCATGATCATTGCATTTAATGCGTCTGGAGAAATTGGGGAATAGGGCATGTCCTGCTCTAATTCACATTAATGGCGTCACTCCTCGACAACAGTGCTTTTGTAGAGCCGCGGTCCAGATGGTATCACCTCATTGGTCAGTTGTTAACTTTCATCTATCGATTACTTTGATATTGCAAAAACCTCGTACTGCATTCAATATATCCTCGTACTGATTATTGCTCAAGTTGCAGCAGTTGCTACTGTCTCGCGCCAGCTTCTTAATCTGCATTTGCTTCCTGATTTAGAACAACTTCATGTTCCTAAATCCTGCAGACAGCTTCCAGTTCTCTTTACTACTTTTTGTATGTTGCTTACTGATTCAGCTTGCTAATACTTCTTGCTGACTTTTCTTGCTGAAAACCAGCATCTGATACTTCTATATAATTAGCTTCTTGCTACCATCAGTAAACTCATTCTATCTGATTTTTACAACTTAAACAAATACAATATAGAAAAACAACTTAACAAAACTAAGTTCCACTTAAACAATGTGGAAAAATTGGGTACTCTAACTTCCTATACAAAGCATTTGTCTCATCAAATTCCTATCAGAAATATCCCAACACTCACTATACTGGAACACGTTATCTCACTCTCAAGTGTCTTACTTTTTCTCTCTATAGGAAAAACTCCCACTCTCAAGTGTCTCACTCTTTCTCTCTCTAGGAGGAACTCTCAACTTTTGGAGTTGTATCAAATGTCTTCTTAACCCATCTATTTATACTAGATGATGAGAGCTTCTAGAACAAGCTTCTTTAGAAAATTCTCAAAGAAGTTTTTCCTCAATTTCTCCAGATTCTTCCAAAATACTCTAAAATGGATACCTCTAGATATTGGGCTTATGGATCTTTTAA
The DNA here is from genome assembly GCA_946896805.1 of Scutellaria galericulata. NCBI lineage: Eukaryota > Viridiplantae > Streptophyta > Magnoliopsida > Lamiales > Lamiaceae > Scutellaria > Scutellaria galericulata. Next base: position 12,981,340 of record OX335792.1, read on the forward strand.
TGTGGGCTTCCCAATTATGGAGGAATAGCCCAACACTTCACACCAATGGTTTTGTGATCATTGGGAAGACCGGTTAACTCCTAAGTGTCATTTTTCTCAATTGCTTTTATTTCATCATCCATAACTTTTCGCCATTTTTCCTCTTTGACAGCACTTTCAAAAGTTGTTGGGTTCAATCTGCAAAGAAAGCAAAATGAGTGATTGGATCTTCAATTTCAGGAACTTGATAATCTTTCGTCCAAACAGGTCTTTTTCTGACACGACGATGAGTTTCTTCTACATTTTTAGCAGATGTTGCTGGTGGAGCCTCATAGGTCGTGATTGAGCTATTTTCTATATCAGATTCTGAAATTTGCTCATGTTCAACATTGTTGTCTAAAAAAGTTTGGGCATGCTGCTGCATTTCCTAATCCCAATTGTTTTCTTCATCAAATACAACATCCCTGCTAATCACAATCTTCTTGATTAGTGGATTAAATAATTTATATGTTTTGGATGCTTCACTTACACTAAGAAAAACACATTTCATAGCTTTATCATCAAGTTTCATCCTTTTCTAATCAGGGACAGTGCATAAGCAATACATCTGAAAATCCGGAAGTAATCTACAATTAGCTTTCTCCCACTCCAAGCTTCTTCAGGTGTCATATTTTGAACAGCAAAAGTTGGACTTCTATTCAAAACATGAACACTTCATTATACTGCTTTAGGCCAAAAAGTCTTTGGAACTTTGCTACTTGCTAACAAAATTCTAACCATGTTGAGAATGGTTCTATTTTTCCTCTCTGATACACCATTTTGTTGCGGTGTATAAGCAGCTGTCAGCTCTCTCCGAATTCCATGATCTACACAAAAAGTTTCAAATTCTTTCGAGTAATATTCTCCATCACGATCTGTTCTTAGAGTTTTAATGCTCTTTTTAGCTTCATTTTCAACTCAAGCTTTGAAGTTTTTAAAGATCGAAAAAGCTTCTGTTGGGTCCCAAGTGGTGGTCAGAGGTTCAGAAGGGGGGTGAATGAATCTCTATCGATTTTCATAAAATCTTTTCAAAACTCTTTTTAAGAATAGGTTCCTGATTCCAAAGAGAAACAGCAACCCGACTCGAGTCAGTAACCTGGCACAATACTGATCAGGTTCCTGTCTCGAATCACAATACGCAACGGATTAAACTAAGATAGAGTTTCCTGTTTTGCAAACACGTTTTCTTTTCGCAATATGATTTTAACAAAATATCTTTGACCAGTATGCTTATGACAGATGCAACAATATAGATATACAATAAACACAGCATGCAGTCAAAGCAAATAAACACTTATGGCTTATAGTGGTTCGAAGGTGGTGTAATTCTTCTACATCCACTCTACTCCTTCACTGGGGAGGAACTTCGTTAGGTCAGTTTTATTTACAAGTCTCCACTCTACAAACCTCTTCCTAACAAGCTATACCTACAGAATCCCAGATTCTTAGTTTCCAACCCACACAGGGTACAAATCCCACACAGGGCAAATAGCCTACACAAGACTATACACTAAGCAATGATATAATCCTATCAACTAAGTTACACCAAACACAACCTAGCGCACACAGCACAAATGGTTAAAAGAAATAAAAAGGTTCTTCAACTGGTGTGGAGCAATCTTGATTTATGAAGTCCTATGATTGTTGTATGTTGCTCCTTGAAGGTTGTGTGGTGAACAGACATGAGCTTTGAGAAGCTCTGGAGTATTTCTGATTTTTCTCTCAACACTGTTAAGCACCTGTTTCAGTCAGCCACACCTTCAATTTATAGATCTTGAGAATATATCCGTTGGAAATGTATCCGTTGAAGGTGAACACTTTCCCGTTCTGAATTGAAGCTTCTGTTCTCCAAGATCTTCTTTTGTGTTCGCATTAAATACTTCTGAGATATTCCTGACATGTGCATTTAATGCACCCACCTTTTGACTTTTATGCAACTTGTTAGCTAGTTTGGTTGCTAGATAGCTTTCTTCCCGTTTGAGTTGCATGTCTTCTTCGCACTGCATGGATGAGAGTAGCACTTGTCTTTCTACAAGAGATCTGTTGGCTACTTTCTGCTTTCTCTGTAGACTGTTGTGGCTCACTCTTCCTTGCTAGCATGATTTCAGGATGTTGTTCTATTCCGCTTTCTGTTTGCTACCAGGATTCTGTTTCATTCTCTTTAGCTTTCTATCCTGCGTCAGCTTTCTGTTTCAGCATCCTGTTTCTGTTTCATCCATCTTTTCTGCTACAGCATCTTGCTGTTTCTTCCATGCTTGCTGCTCTTAGAAGATAACTTTCTGTTTCTTCTAAGGTTGGTTTTCCTTATAATTTGGAAAACCATTACATGATTTCAACTATTTATCTAATCATGTAATTCGTGGAAACTTACTTTAGCAAACTATATCTTCTTATTAGCAACATGTTCTGTCATATTAAGATAACCTCAGAAATATCCCAACAATTTCCTCATTTATCTTAATGATGACAGAACATAATAAAAACAAGAGTCATTAAGAGAAAATACTCTTTTATAAGAAACTTATGATTTGTACAAGTACAATTACTTGAGTACAAAAGTAAGAAAACTATTCCTACTCCATCTAGCTCTACTTTTTTCTCCAATTTCTTCAGTTTGATGTTTCCACGTTTTTCCGCCAAAGAGTTCTTCTTCTCCCTCTATACCATATCTGATATATGCATGCCTTTTTTCAGCATGTTTTCATCAGCTTGCTGCATCCTTCAAATCTCCTTGGATGATCAGCTTGCTGGTCAGATTATTGCTTCATATGGTAGGTGACTCCTGATCGCCATTATTAAAGGCTTCCCCCTTACAATAAGGCTTCAACAGTGGCTCTTCAGTGACTCTTAACTTGGAACTCTCTTTCTCATTTCTATCATCATCTTCCAGCTTGCTGCTCAGGGGTGGAGTTACAACGCCAAGATTGGTCATCAGGTTCCTTCTGTCTGACACTTGTTGCTCAAAACCCAAACAACTAAATGTCTCCTTCTCGAGAGAGAGGTGTTAGGAGGTCAGATACCTGATCGGTGGATGATCAGTTACCTGTTCAGCTTCGTTAATGTCCAGACACGTTCACCTTGGATCTTTGACCGCGGTCTGGTTCGTAATTTTGTCTTTTAATTTGCCCAGAACCCAGCTTGAAGCTGCTAACACAATATCCTTGACAGCCTTGTAAAGCACCTGCTGTTTTATTTTGTCTCCTTGGTTCGCAGCAGGTGTCTTCTCTGTCCAAGGATTGGTCCTAAATGACTCCCTCGGCCCCATATCTTCATCTGGGTTGAGGAGGTCGGACATGTGTCATCTTGAATAGAGGATGAATGTTTACTCCTTAGCATCCATCTCATAAAGTCGGTCTTTGATTCTAAAGACCTTCTCTGCTTCTTCGTAAGCAGAGACTCTATACTCCATTCTTCTGAAGACCTTCTCTACTTCTAGGTCAATAGAGAATTGTCTTCACCATCGTCTTCATCTCCATCTCCTTCTCCGCCTTCTTGTGTCTCCATCTTCTTCTTTTTGATGATAGGTGTAACTCACATGAGGGGTTGTTTTGAAGTGTCAAGGATTTAGTGAGTTTGAATGTGTAGAAGAATGGTGAAAGGTCGGTTATTTATAGGCTGAAGAATATGAACGGTTCTTTGGATCGATGGTTGGAAGATGAAACGCACGATCTAATGGTTGATTCTAAAAAGGTGGATGAGCTTTTTTGTAATTTGATGAAACCATTTGACGGTTTCTCTTGGATAGATTTTCATAATCGTCTTTTTGTCCTTCTGAAAAGGTAGATCTCATTTTTTTGTTGATTTGATGGTCAGCCGTCTATCTAGATCTTTTACACATATTGAGATTATGGATACCCATCATTCCTTTTGTTGAGAGTATGCTGATGCATGTTAAGCTTTTTTTCCACCCCTTCTATATCCTCTGTAGGAGCTGTCTTAACAGCATCCGTGCCCGAGGTCTTTGCTTGATATATCATTTGTTGATAATATGCTACTTGTTAGTGTCTCTTAGTTGGTCAGAAATTTGTACTGTTGTGATACTGCTTGGATATTCTCTTTCATGCAGTATTCTTCTTCTAGATAATTTCTTGGTTTCTGACGCCACTTGATGATCCTTCCTGTCAGTTTTTTGATATCGCCGGTTGTACTTCCTCTTGTGATATATCACTTGTTGGTATTGTTTGATGACATTACTTGAATCTTTCTTGTAGAGACCTGTCATCAGGTTGCTATCTTTTCTGTGTCCTGAAATTAAACATTGTTAAGAGGTCTGTACTTATAAGAATACTGTAACCTATTTCAGAAAACTTAAGTATATGATCTAAGTGATTAACGTTTTTAAGACGATACAAGTTCCCCCTTACTCAAGGAACTCTTTCATCCTTACTCAAAGGTCCAGGTTCCTGGACTGGTTGAATCAGTCAGTATATGCTTTTCATGATTCCTTTTGAAGAAGCTTGTCCTTGAAAGAGTATTGGCTATACTTCTTGGACGACTAATCTGTTTTGATAGTTACAGCAACCTGTTCAAACACTATCTTTTCTTCTTTTCAATCTTTCAGCAGCTATTTTCACAAGTTGCTGAGATAGAGACTACAGTTACTATAAAAGGTGTAGCTGTGAATTATCTCAACAACCCTTGTCTTTGCTTCCTTAGTAACTTCAGCTACTATAAAAGGTATAGCTCTCAGTCGCTTCAGCAATCTTCTTTGTCTTCTTTGCTGCTAGATGATTTGAGACAGTTTGTTGTCCTGCTTAAGTTCTGAGCATTTTTTACTCCTTCAAAAGATGATATTCCATCTCAACTTGTGCGTTCTTCTCAACCACTTCTTGGTTGTTATCATCCAGTTGTTGATCTAGGCTGGGGATTTCTAGACATCTGTTTGGAAAAATGAGTTCATCATTTTCCTTGCAAAAACATATATATGGATTAATATGAGATGTTTCTATTACAAGAGATGAATGCTTGTGCTAAAATTATGATTTTGTTCTCTAGAAAAGAAAAACGGTTTATGCAAATGCAAAACGGGTGGATTTGGGTAGATAGCCAGAAAAGTTGGTTGTTAACCTAACTTGCTCTGATACCACTTATTGGGCCCCAAGTGGTGGTCGAAGGTTCAGAAAAGGGGTGAATCAACCTCTATCGATTTTCACAAAATCTTTTCAAAACTCTTTAAGAATAGGTTCCTGATTCCAAAGAGAAACAACAACCCGACTCGAGGCAGTAACCTGGCACAATGCTGATCAGATTCCTGTCTCGAATCACAGTACGCAGCGGATTAAACTAAGATAGAGTTTCCTGTTTTGCAAACACGTTTTCTTTTCGCAATATGATTTTAGCAAAGTATCTTTGACTAGTATGCTTATGACAGATGCAACAATATAGATATGCAATAAACACAGCATGCAGTTAAAGTAAATAAACACTTATGGCTTATAGTGGTTCGAAGATGGTGTAATCCTTCTACGTCCACTCTACTCCTTTACTGATGAGGAACTTCATTAGATCAGTTTGATTTACAAGTCTCCACTCTACAAACCTCTTCCTAACAAGCTATACCTACAGAATCCCAGATTCTAAGGTTACAACCCACACAGTGTACAAATCCCACACAGGGCAAATAGCCTACACAAGACTATAAACTTAGCAAGGATATAATCCTATCAACTAAGTTACACCAAACACAACTTAGCGCACACAACACAAATGGTTAAAAGAAATAAAAAGGTTCTTCAACTGGTGTGGAGTAATCTTGATCTATGAAGTCCTATGACTGTTGTACGTTGCTCCTTGAAGGTTGTGTGGCTTGAACAAGCATGAGCTTTGAGAAGCTCTGGAGTATTTCTGATTTTCCTCTCAACACTGTGCTGTATCTGCTTCAGTCAGCCACACCTTCAATTTATAGATCTTGAGAGTATATCCGTTGGAAATGTATCCGTTGAAGGTGAACACTTTCCCGTTCTGAATTGAAGCTTCTGTTCTCCAAGATCTTCTTTTGTGTTCGCATTAAATACTTCTGAGATATTCCTGACATGTGCATTTAATGCACCCACCTTTTGACTTTTATGCAACTTGTTAGCTAGTTTGGTTGCTAGATAGCTTTCTTCCCGTTTGAGTTGCATGTCTTCTTCGCACTGCATGGATGAGAGTAGCACTTGTCTTTCTACAAGAGATCTGTTGGCTACTTTCTGCTTTCTCTGTAGACTGTTGTGGCTCACTCTTCCTTGCTAGCATGATTTCAGGATGTTGTTCTATTCCGCTTTCTGTTTGCTACCAGGATTCTGTTTCATTCTCTTTAGCTTTCTATCCTGCGTCAGCTTTCTGTTTCAGCATCCTGTTTCTGTTTCATCCATCTTTTCTGCTACAGCATCTTGCTGTTTCTTCCATGCTTGCTGCTCTTAGAAGATAACTTTCTGTTTCTTCTAAGGTTGGTTTTCCTTATAATTTGGAAAACCATTACATGATTTCAACTATTTATCTAATCATGTAATTCGTGGAAACTTACTTTAGCAAACTATATCTTCTTATTAGCAACATGTTCTGTCATATTAAGATAACCTCAGAAATATCCCAACAATTTCCTCATTTATCTTAATGATGACAGAACATAATAAAAACAAGAGTCATTAAGAGAAAATACTCTTTTATAAGAAACTTATGATTTGTACAAGTACAATTACTTGAGTACAAAAGTAAGAAAACTATTCCTACTCCATCTAGCTCTACTTTTTTCTCCAATTTCTTCAGTTTGATGTTTCCACGTTTTTCCGCCAAAGAGTTCTTCTTCTCCCTCTATACCATATCTGATATATGCATGCCTTTTTTCAGCATGTTTTCATCAGCTTGCTGCATCCTTCAAATCTCCTTGGATGATCAGCTTGCTGGTCAGATTATTGCTTCATATGGTAGGTGACTCCTGATCGCCATTATTAAAGGCTTCCCCCTTACAATAAGGCTTCAACAGTGGCTCTTCAGTGACTCTTAACTTGGAACTCTCTTTCTCATTTCTATCATCATCTTCCAGCTTGCTGCTCAGGGGTGGAGTTACAACGCCAAGATTGGTCATCAGGTTCCTTCTGTCTGACACTTGTTGCTCAAAACCCAAACAACTAAATGTCTCCTTCTCGAGAGAGAGGTGTTAGGAGGTCAGATACCTGATCGGTGGATGATCAGTTACCTGTTCAGCTTCGTTAATGTCCAGACACGTTCACCTTGGATCTTTGACCGCGGTCTGGTTCGTAATTTTGTCTTTTAATTTGCCCAGAACCCAGCTTGAAGCTGCTAACACAATATCCTTGACAGCCTTGTAAAGCACCTGCTGTTTTATTTTGTCTCCTTGGTTCGCAGCAGGTGTCTTCTCTGTCCAAGGATTGGTCCTAAATGACTCCCTCGGCCCCATATCTTCATCTGGGTTGAGGAGGTCGGACATGTGTCATCTTGAATAGAGGATGAATGTTTACTCCTTAGCATCCATCTCATAAAGTCGGTCTTTGATTCTAAAGACCTTCTCTGCTTCTTCGTAAGCAGAGACTCTATACTCCATTCTTCTGAAGACCTTCTCTACTTCTAGGTCAATAGAGAATTGTCTTCACCATCGTCTTCATCTCCATCTCCTTCTCCGCCTTCTTGTGTCTCCATCTTCTTCTTTTTGATGATAGGTGTAACTCACATGAGGGGTTGTTTTGAAGTGTCAAGGATTTAGTGAGTTTGAATGTGTAGAAGAATGGTGAAAGGTCGGTTATTTATAGGCTGAAGAATATGAACGGTTCTTTGGATCGATGGTTGGAAGATGAAACGCACGATCTAATGGTTGATTCTAAAAAGGTGGATGAGCTTTTTTGTAATTTGATGAAACCATTTGACGGTTTCTCTTGGATAGATTTTCATAATCGTCTTTTTGTCCTTCTGAAAAGGTAGATCTCATTTTTTTGTTGATTTGATGGTCAGCCGTCTATCTAGATCTTTTACACATATTGAGATTATGGATACCCATCATTCCTTTTGTTGAGAGTATGCTGATGCATGTTAAGCTTTTTTTCCACCCCTTCTATATCCTCTGTAGGAGCTGTCTTAACAGCATCCGTGCCCGAGGTCTTTGCTTGATATATCATTTGTTGATAATATGCTACTTGTTAGTGTCTCTTAGTTGGTCAGAAATTTGTACTGTTGTGATACTGCTTGGATATTCTCTTTCATGCAGTATTCTTCTTCTAGATAATTTCTTGGTTTCTGACGCCACTTGATGATCCTTCCTGTCAGTTTTTTGATATCGCCGGTTGTACTTCCTCTTGTGATATATCACTTGTTGGTATTGTTTGATGACATTCTTGAATCTTTCTTGTAGAGACCTGTCATCAGGTTGCTATCTTTTCTGTGTCCTGAAATTAAACATTGTTAAGAGGTCTGTACTTATAAGAATACTGTAACCTATTTCAGAAAACTTAAGTATATGATCTAAGTGATTAACGTTTTTAAGACGATACAAGTTCCCCCTTACTCAAGGAACTCTTTCATCCTTACTCAAAGGTCCAGGTTCCTGGACTGGTTGAATCAGTCAGTATATGCTTTTCATGATTCCTTTTGAAGAAGCTTGTCCTTGAAAGAGTATTGGCTATACTTCTTGGACGACTAATCTGTTTTGATAGTTACAGCAACCTGTTCAAACACTATCTTTTCTTCTTTTCAATCTTTCAGCAGCTATTTTCACAAGTTGCTGAGATAGAGACTACAGTTACTATAAAAGGTGTAGCTGTGAATTATCTCAACAACCCTTGTCTTTGCTTCCTTAGTAACTTCAGCTACTATAAAAGGTATAGCTCTCAGTCGCTTCAGCAATCTTCTTTGTCTTCTTTGCTGCTAGATGATTTGAGACAGTTTGTTGTCCTGCTTAAGTTCTAAGCATTTTTTACTCCTTCAAAAGATGATATTCCATCTCAACTTGTGCGTTCTTCTCAACCACTTCTTGGTTGTTATCATCCAGTTGTTGATCTAGGCTGGGGATTTCTAGACATCTGTTTGGAAAAATGAGTTCATCATTTTCCTTGCAAAAACATATATATGGATTAATATGAGATGTTTCTATTACAAGAGATGAATGCTTGTGCTAAAATTATGATTTTGTTCTCTAGAAAAGAAAAACGGTTTATGCAAATGCAAAACGGGTGGATTTGGGTAGATAGCCAGAAAAGTTGGTTGTTAACCTAACTTGCTCTGATACCACTTATTGGGCCCCAAGTGGTGGTCGAAGGTTCAGAAAAGGGGTGAATCAACCTCTATCGATTTTCACAAAATCTTTTCAAAACTCTTTAAGAATAGGTTCCTGATTCCAAAGAGAAACAACAACCCGACTCGAGGCAGTAACCTGGCACAATGCTGATCAGATTCCTGTCTCGAATCACAGTACGCAGCGGATTAAACTAAGATAGAGTTTCCTGTTTTGCAAACACGTTTTCTTTTCGCAATATGATTTTAGCAAAGTATCTTTGACTAGTATGCTTATGACAGATGCAACAATATAGATATGCAATAAACACAGCATGCAGTTAAAGTAAATAAACACTTATGGCTTATAGTGGTTCGAAGATGGTGTAATCCTTCTACGTCCACTCTACTCCTTTACTGATGAGGAACTTCATTAGGTCAGTTTGATTTACAAGTCTCCACTCTACAAACCTCTTCCTAACAAGCTATACCTACAGAATCCCAGATTCTAAGGTTACAACCCACACAGTGTACAAATCCCACACAGGGCAAATAGCCTACACAAGACTATAAACTTAGCAAGGATATAATCCTATCAACTAAGTTACACCAAACACAACTTAGCGCACACAACACAAATGGTTAAAAGAAATAAAAAGGTTCTTCAACTGGTGTGGAGTAATCTTGATCTATGAAGTCCTATGACTGTTGTACGTTGCTCCTTGAAGGTTGTGTGGCTTGAACAAGCATGAGCTTTGAGAAGCTCTGGAGTATTTCTGATTTTCCTCTCAACATTGTGCTGTATCTGCTTCAGTCAGCCACACCTTCAATTTATAGATCTTGAGAGTATATCCGTTGGAAATGTATCCGTTGAAGGTGAACACTTTCCCGTTCTGAATTGAAGCTTCTGTTCTCCAAGATCTTCTTTTGTGTTCGCATTAAATACTTCTGAGATATTCCTGACATGTGCATTTAATGCGCCCACCTTTTGACTTTTATGCAACTTGTTAGCTAGTCTGGTTGCTAGATAGTTTTCTTTCCGTTTGAGTTGCATGTCTTCTTCGCACTGCATGAATGGGAGTAGCACTTGTCTTTCTGCAAGAGATCCGTTAGCTACTTTCTGCTTCCTCTGTAGACTGTTATAGCTCACTATTTCTTGCTAGCATGATTTCAGGATGCTGTTCTATTCCACTTTCTATTTGCTGCCAGGATTCTGTTTCCTTCTCTTTAGCTTTATGTCCTGCGTCAGCTTTCTATTTCAGCATCATGTTTCTGTTTCATCCATCTTTTTTGCTACAACATCTTGTTGTTTCTTCCATGGTTGCTGCTCTTAGACGATAACTTCATGTTTCTTCTTAGGTTGGTTTTCCTTATAATTTGGAAAACCATTACATGATTTCAACTATTTATCTAATCATGTAATTCGTGGAAACTTACTTTAGCATACTATATCTTCTTATTAGCAACATGTTCTGTCATATTAAGATAACCTCAGAAATATCCCAATAACTTATGGCCGATTCTCCATCTTTCATAGCAAGTGTCTCAAAATCTGTTCTCAAGGCTTGAAGTTGTGCACACTTCACCCTCGTGGAGCCTTGATATTTTGTCTTCATAGAATCCCAAATACCTTGGAGGTGTCTTTGTAATGAATAGTCTCCAATATGGGACGATCTATAGCCTAAAACAAATAATTGTTTTCTTTCAAGTCTTTCAGTCTTCTGGCTTCTAATTCTGATCTTTGGGCATCTGTGAGAACCGTTCCTGCAGGAACCTCCAATGGTCGTAGTGACCATCAAAGCGATTGTAAAAAATTCTCCATTAACATACTCCAATGGTCATAGTGACCATCAAAACGGGGAATAACTGCTTGCACAAAATTTTATCTATGGCCATAGTAAACAAATGTGGCTATGATACCACTGAGAATAAAAAAATGAGGAGACGAAAATGTTTAAGGAGCAGGAGATTTCATTCACTTCAAGCATACCTATTACAAAACGAAAACACTTATTTATAATGTTTAATATTAACCCACTAACTCACTGTAACACAAGGACATTATGACTATACCCCACTATCTAAATAATAAATATGCATTAAGACAAATTTACTAGCCACTAACCCACTACATGACTTCATAATTCTAACAATTATAAGCTTTGCACGCGAGTTTGCTATCAAAATTATACAGTACAAGAACTAACTTCACCACCCGAAAAATGGAAGTTTTTGAATGAGAGATTATCTTAACAAAGGTTAATCACATTTGTGACTCCTTGAGAGCATGCCAGGACATCATATTTCGGAGCAAGAGCAAATTATATGCATCTTTAGTCATTTGAGTAATGACTACAACCTTCTCATTGTTGGGATCAACTGTAGGGTCTCTCCTTGTAGCTTTGGAGAGGCTCAAGCACACTTGATCAACTTTGAGAGCACATGTGAGAGAATAGATACTCAGCCCATTAATATTGTTGATCCCCAAAGTGACAATAGAAGTTGTTAGGAATTGATTGATTAAATTTTGATGAGAGAAAACTCACTTGTAATAGGAATTTAGAGTACCAAATTTTTCATAATGTTTAAGTGAAGCATAAATAGTTTTTGAGTTTTAGAATAGGAGGAAGAATGGTCAAATAAATGACAAGTCTAGATCTTACTACAAGTTGTAGGAAACATCTATTACAGAATCAGTTTCATAAAAGGATAATAATATAACAAGACGCAATGTGTTACAAGAAGACTTTAGTTACTACACAGACCGAGCATACAATAGAGATGGAATCAGTTTCGCAACAAAACAACTGATATACAAGGAATCAAAAACATTAATTCCAAGTCTCCTTACTTTAAAAAATGACAAGTATTGACAAAATTGCACATTGAAGACGAGAACCAATCACAAAGTGACAGTTAGACATGCGTGTTGAAAAAGACTGCGGTTCTTGTAGAAAAGTAAACAGTCCCCACAGCTGAACTCCAAGATACATTAAATGACGATTGTAAGGTTGGAACCGAGCATTAACTATTGAGTTTTGTCTCTTTAATGGCCAAAACTTGAACTCTATAAATAGAGAAAGTGATGTACTGAGATGACTACTGATTCTACAACTTAGTGATCAAGCTTATGATTTTCATTATGCCTTCAAGCAAGAACTACAATTCTTAAGTTTCAGTCACGCAACCTCTTTGAAGCTACCTAAAGAAGAGTAGAACTCAAATCTAAAGGTTGTTTCAGCAGTCGAAGAAATCAAAAATATCCTCAATCCTTTTAGAGGTTGTTTTAGGAGTCCTAGTTTAAGAAATGAGGTTTCTTGCTAAGTGTTTTTCAGTCGGTGTGAGTGTAGATCCTGAGTGGATAATGAGATACTTTGTGGGTCTTTGTGGGTCTTGGTCTAATTAAGCAGCTCAAGCAACTTGTGTGGAAGCTAACTACTATAGGTGTGTTAGGTTTGAGTTTGTAATAATTGTAGTCTATGTAAATTAAGCTAACTCAACGAAGTTCATATTCAAAAGGAGTATAGTGGATTAAAAAGATTACTCCACCCTTAATGAAGCTAGCTATTGTAGCAACAAAACTTGAATCAAACAATAGCCTAAAAATGATTTAAGAGCACATTAGTTTATCTTAAGAAGATGAGTAATTCGATATATAACTTTTGTATTTAATTGAGGTTTGAGAAATATCAAAATTTTTAGAGTTTGAGTGGAGGTTATGTAGTTTTTCTATGGCTCTTTAGCAGCAGTTCAATTGTTTTTTGTTGTGTTTTTTAGAAGGGCTTTTGGTGGTTCAATTGGGAGTAAAATAAGGTGGTTCAAGGTTTTTTTTCCTTTTTTTTTGTTTGGTGGCAGAGGTTGTCGTCAATGGTGCTATGGAAATAAGGAAGCTAGAGAAGAAAAACACGAGTTTTGGGCTTCACAAGAGAAATTGGAGCTCGAAATATCTGATTATCAAATTGATAAAAATTTAAAATTGATTATTTGTAGCTTAAGTTCAAGGGTCGATATTGGTATAAATGATAGTTAGATTAAGTTGGTGATTTATGGTGTAACTAACCTTACAAATAATTTAAAAACTCAAATTGTCTTATAAATATAACTACGTGAGATGAAGTTCACTATCCACAATTCAAACTTATTTGCACAAGTCATCAAATTCTATTATGTATTTATGTGGAATATGGATTATAGATGGACTCATCTCACAAACTTAAATTTATTCGCCTCAAAAGGGTTCCATTACTCTAAAATAATTCACACACCAATCAGAAATCTTTCGCCAATATTCCGAATGATTTGTCTTTAATTCGTACGTAGTGCAATTAGTATCTATTGTGTGTACATATTAATTATTACACGATATTAACAAGGTTATGTAGAAACGTTTCGTACGTATATAAATCAACATTATTAGTCTTGAATTAATCACGAGGCTTAACATAACCTGCAATATTTTTTGTCAGTTGCAAATTATTGCAATATCAATATTCCACCGACCTTGATTAGTTCTTGTCCTGAGAATTTATTAAGTGGGCAGCCCTAGGCATTGGCCAAGTCACGATAGAGATTGATTGTTAAGACGTGGCCCCATCGAGTTGAAATGCAATGTCCACATTCATAGATTTTATTCTTTTCGTATCCTAGTCAAAATACTTGTAGAGATGGATGTCTACGTGCGTGCTATCATTATTCCATAATTAATTCATCCCCATTCACAGATTCTATTCTTCTTGTATCCTAGTCAAGAAATACTTGTGGAGATCGATGTCTACGTGCGTGTTATCACAATTTCATAATTAATAAATATGATTATAGATTACGACTCTTATAAAACCTTCTTGTGGATTTGAGATTTGACTTATGAAAATGGATTTAGATTGTTCATAATATGGTATCTATTATATAAGTTATAGTCTTTCTCAACAGATCAACATGTCCATTAATTTAACCCTTTAGGTTGAGGTTCTCGAGATGTACAGCCATGGGCTTTCTTTTATATGAATTAACAGATCAACATGTCCATTAATTTTTGGGTTAAATTAATGTCTGTGAAAATCATCACTTTTATTTAAATTCCAATTTTAATAAAATATTTGGATAATAGTAAAAATAACATGATTTTTTATGCATAGATGTGATTTCCATCACCGGCCATTGTTCGAAGTTTTTCTTGTTGACATGTTCAATTTTATAGACACATCAGTTATCAATATGGATATTAAAAAAAAGCCCTTCTACAATTTTTGTTAAAAAAGATAATATATCCATGCATTAATGAGACATCATTTCTGTCTAATATTAAAGAAATAGAGAGACAAATGTTGTCATTTTATTAATGCATGATATTTTTTAATATACATGTTATCAGTTGTACTTCCCAAACACGTTGGCCAGAAAAAAATAATAAACTCTATATTATGCATACATAAACTTTTGGCTAAATTAAAAAATATATCAAGATGTTTTGAATTTATATTCAATTTACTACAACCTTTTGTCAAATATATAACCTTTGAGAAAGGTTACAAATATATCTAGCTTCCATTCAAATTTAATTTATTTTTTGAATAATATAAATAACTTCTAAAGAGTTTTATAGTTGTTTTCTTATTTTCAAACATCCAATTAAATTATTACTTTTACATCCAATTAAATTATTACTTTTATTGATTAATAGACTAATTTCAAAAGGATGAGCTGAAATTGTGTAACATTATATATATATGAAATTTTGTTGAGTTTGACAAATATAAAGAAATTATATATGAAATTTTGTCAAGTTTGACACATATAAAGTTGACATGCATTTACGTTAAAATCTAAGGATCCGTTTTAATATTGGAGATTTGAAAAGTTTAATAGTAAATTCAAAGATAGTTTTTGGATATATATGAATTTGAGATCCATCATTATCATTTTGAACTAAATTTTGATCAATTTGAATGGGTTTTGAATACACTCCAATCTGAATGGATTTGAAAGTCATTCATCTAATTAAATCATGTACCTCAAATATCTCTATTCAAATGGAGTTTAATAAAAAAAAATTAGCAACGTTATATTTGTAGTTTTTTGAAAGACTATGATTTATTTAATGGATATTAAAAAGTTGTGATATGATTGTTAAAAACTCAAAATTTCGAGATATATTTAGCAACACATATTTTTTTTTTAAGTTACACTAGAAAGGGGCGTTACTACTTGAAACTTGCTCAATTTGAGATGTACATCTATACACCTATTTTCAAACCAGTTTACTGTATATTTGTCGTTAAGTAGAACACATCCATCGAAGTTCACTACAAATTTTGGGCAATTAATTAAAATTACATGAGTATGGTATTCTTCCTAATTTCGTCAAAGTAACTAATAATTTCCTTGAATAATTCTTTCAATGAAATAAAATTGGTCTTTTATTAGTTAGTTGTGTGTAACTCATATGTGTTTTAATCACCGTATAATTAATATATTGATACTTGTTTTACTCATCAACATGTCCTCAATAATGAAATTACCTATCACATAATATCTTCTCACATCTATAACATATCAACCTCATGTCACATCATTATATATTATATAATTTTTGTATGATGTTTGATAACATGAAATTTATGTCTTATTGTGGAGTAATGTTTTTGTGAACTAGGTGCATTTAATGAAATAATTGTATTACTTCACTAAAATTGGTCGAAAATTAAATATTAGGGTTGAGTGTAACTCATTCTCGGACAAATCACCTAAAAATGCAAATTCTAGTGAAAAAAGGATTAAGCAGGATCAATTTTGAACACCAGATCTAAACCAAAACAAAAAATGAATTTTTCCCAACTGAGATTTTAGAGCAAAAAAGTTAATATATACTAACAATTTGAGAAAGAAAGAGTTAAAGTATCGAATTGTCACGAATATAATGTGTCTGAAACCACAATTTCTTTGTAAGAAAACTATTACTTTTTTAGATTCAATATCACCCTTAGACGAAGGAGTTAACATGCACAAACTAAACCTAAAATAAACATAATAGATCATAGTCTAATAGATAAGGAAAAATAAACCTATAAAGTTAAAAAGAATCTATATCTATATTAAAATTCTAATGAGAGCAATACAATGTTCAAATTAAAACCAAAACTATGTATCATCTTAAGCTAGTACTATATAAATATCTGGATAAATATAATTAAAAAAAACTATTTATATTTATAAACGAAAGAATGCAAGTGAGTTTATGAAAAGAAACGCTTATATATTAATATGTAAATACAACAAATACACACGTACATATATTTAATACAATTAAATGATGAAAAAGCTTAATCATGCATGGCTGCTTAATGCATTAGAATTGAGACTTGCAACAACAACAAGAGGATTTTTCTTTCTAATTGTAAAGCCTGGTCTTTCATTAACATCCAAGTCTTCACCTTTAGCTCCATCAGGCAATGCCCAATCAAATTTATGCATTAGATTTCCCAATATATGCTCGATATTATTTGTCGCAAACCTAAAGCCTGGGCAGATTCTTCGTCCAGCCCCAAATGGGATCATCTGAAAATCGAATCCAGTGAAGTCTACAGGCGAATCCAAGAATCTCTCCGGCATAAACTTTTCCGGTTCGTTCCAGCTGGCAGAATCTCGACCAATAGCCCATGCGTTGATCAGAACCGCAGTTCCAGGTGCAATATCGAAGCCCATTAGATTCACATACTCTTTGGCGCTATGGAAATATATACCTACGGGAGGGTGGAAACGTAGTGTTTCCTTGATCACAGCTTTCAGATATGGCATCTTTTGCAAGTCATTGTCAGTTATATGTAATTTGCCTTTCATAATCTCTCTTGTTTCATCTTGTAACTTTTTCATCACTTTAGGGTGCCTTATCAGCTCTGTCATTGCCCATACCAGAGTCGACGATGATGTTTCTGTTCCAGCGGCAAAAACATCCTGTTGAAGATGACATGACCACGTGGGTTTGGTAAAGATTTATAAATAAGATCTAATTTGATTTTAAAATAAGATGTTATCAACTATAATCTCCTTTTAAGAAGTAATGAGATATTAACTTATTTTTAAAAAAACTTGTTCAACTTTGATCATTTAAATTATACCATTGTTATCACCAACATATATATCTTATAAGTTTGACTATCTTATTTATCCATGCTCAAGCAACTAATTTTTGAAATAAGATAAAATATTTTATAAGATCTAAAAATATCTTATAAGATGAAAGACTTGTAAACTCTTTTAAATAAGTTTAGCCAAAAATACTCATCAAATCTTCGATTTCACTTTATATATGTCATCTCTTATTTTAAAATAATCATTGCATATCACGTATATTAAATAACATAACTACTTAAAATCTGAAATACATTGAATGAAATGAAACATAAGATTAAACACTAAATGTAACAAACCAAGCATAAGTAATTAAAAAAAATAAAGCATTTTCTTGAGAGAGAGAGAGAGAGAGAGAGAGAGAGAGAGAGAGACTAACCAAAATTAGAGCTTTAACAGATATGAGGTCAATGGAGACACCAGGAGTATTACCCTTGTAAATCCCAAGCAAAATATCCACAAAATTTTCATTTTCATGCAGACCCCTATTCAAGTGATGTCCAATAATTGCATCCAAGATTTCATCCCTTCTCACTGCACATTTCTCCAATGCAGCATTGAAACCATTGAAGCAATTCAACCAACGAAGCGACGGAATAAATTCTCCAACAGAGAATTTAAACAACAACGCCACAGCTTCCTCCATAAGCTCCAAAAACTTGGCCTCATATTGGTCCATTATCTCCCCATGCTTCGTCCCCAAAGTTGCTCGACTGATCAAATCACACGACAGAGTTAAGAGCATGTCGGTCAAGTTCACAGGCCTCGAAGACAAGCCACAAACCCTAATCTTTTCCATCACCGTCTCAATTTCTTCGTCTCTCATGGAGTCGTACGATTTCATGTTTCTCATCAGCTCTTGAACGAAGATGCTTCTCAGCTTCTTCCATTCATTGCCATATGGCAAATAAATTAAGTCCTTCATGTCGTAGAATATTTTCTTGAGATCATTCATCTCAAGCCTATCTGCAAAGGCGAGATCATGTGTTTTCATGATCGCCTTTGCTGCATCTGCTGATGAAACCACCAGCACTGGTTTTGAGCCGAAATGGACAAGCATTAGAGGCCCATATTTTCTGGATAAATTTCTGAGATTTCTGTGAGACAATTTGCCCACTTGGTGGAGGTTTCCGATGATGGGTAGGGTCGGCGGCGAAGGTGGTAGCTTCTTCCTGCCACCTGATTTTAGTAGCCTTCTCGTTAAATGCTTTGCAAAGAACATAGCTACTATAAGTGTGAGAAAAAGTGTGTACATTTTAAATTCATCCATTTTGTGATGAATATGCTACAAGTTTTTGCAATCTTTGTACTTGCCTTTATGGTTATTTATAATGGGAAAATTCTTGGGTACGATGTGTCGATTTGACACGGTGTCAACACTTAATTCAGTGAATACTGCAGTTAAAGATAAATTTTTTTTTATATTGGATAATACTTTAATTTGTATGAAGTATTACTTTTGACAAATTATTATTTAATAAGTAATATTTGTATGTGTACGAGATATTACTTTTGTGCATATAATGTAATACATTTTGTGTGTATATATCATATAATACTTTTATTTTCAAGATTCTAAAATTCATTATTAATTTGAGAAATCATAATATCACATGTAATACTTTTTTTAAAATTCTCATCAAGTGTAATAATTTTGTGTGCATAATGATGTAATACTTTTGAAAAATTATAATTTGGTAAATTATAGGGTTTATTCAAATTGGTCCCCAAAAGTAGGGTTTAATCGGATGGTCGTCGGGAAATCTCACATGACATCGGCATATTTGGGAATTCTAACCGAAATTGGATTGAAATTGGAAAAAATTGAAACATACAAGACCAAAATTGGAAAATTGAACTGAAATTCGAAAAAGTTGAAATATACAGGATCAAAATTGAAAAACGTATATTTGATTATCAAAGATCAAATTAACCCTATATAATTTTTTTTTAATGATAACTCATGGCATCCATTGGAATGGCATGTAGCATGCAGCGGCGGAGCCAGCGTGGTACAAGCTGTACCCCAAATATCTTAAAATTTACTATATATATATATTTATATTAAATAATGCAAGTTTAAATAATTACATGGATTGTATCCAATTGGTTTGATAGCAAGTTTGTTCCCTTGGATTGTGGGTTTGAACCCCTTTTATAGCACATCTAATTATTTTTCATACTAATATATCTTTTTGGCTACATTTAATTACTTTTCATAATAATATATCTTTTTAGTTGTTTCTTGATACAATTTAATTACTTTTTATACTATTTCTATGTATTTGCTTGTTGATAAAATTTTAGTAGTAGTGCATTTAATTAGTTTTTATAATATTTCTTTTCAATTCAATTGTCTCGATAAAATATAAGTAGTCAATTGATTACTTTTTATAATATTTTTTTAGTTGTTTCTTGACAAAATTTTAGTAATAGTCCTGCATTTAATTATTTTTTGTAACATTTTCTTTTAGTTGTCTTGATAAAATATTAGTATCCATTTTTTTTCTCTTTTAATTACTTTTAATAATATTTCTTTTTAGTTGTTTCATGATAAAATTTGGTAGTAGTCCTGCATTTAATTAGTTTTTGTTTCATTTCTTTTTAGTTGTCTTGATAAAATATTAGTAGCCAATGTTTTTATCTTTTGGTTCATATCATCAGTTTCAAACCATTATTCTTTATATAGTTGGTTAATTAGTCTTATAATTTATTATGATGAATTATTGTTTTCCCAATATCTTTAAAATGAAGATGAACACATTTAAAAAAATTCTTATAATATGATTAAATAATACTCCCTCCGTCCCGTGATAAGTGTCACACTTTCCATTTTTGGATGTCCCAAAATAAATGTCACACTATACACTTACTAAAAATGGACATAAAAAAGTTCCCTTTATTTACATTATAATAATATATCTCACTACCTCTCTCCTCCCACTTACATTATAATAATATATCTCACTACCTCTCTCCTCCCACTTACATTATAATAATATATATCCAACTATCTATCTCCCCCCACTCACATTTAAATACAATAATTCTTAAAAATATGGCCGAACAGTAAATGTGACACTTATCACGGGACGGAGGTAGTAGTTCTTGTATAATAAAATCTTAAAAAAGAAGCAAACAAAATTAAAAACGATCATATCTATTTTTTTATTTAAATAATATTACATTTATATATACTTCTAATTATTTATCGTACCCCAAATTTTAAATTCTGGATACGCCACTGGTAGCATGGCAGTGTTGTAAAACAGAATTAATATTAATTGCAGAAGATAGGCAGCATGTGTATTAATTCATGCACAGCATGGGGGTGCATGCCACTTGTTATCAAGAAATTAAAGATATATTATTAATGATAAATCATGGGACCCATTGGCATTTCTGCCTTCATACAACGACCTTCCAGCTCTAACCATGTCACTATGAAACCATACGTATCCCATGCTCTTTAATTAGCAATAAAGCAAACACCCAATCTCAAAGATCTTAAGTTATCTAAAAAGCCTACATTATTGATCACCACCGCCAACCCAAAGGAATTCATTGTTCAAACTCAGAATTCCATGAATTCGGACAAAACAATCACGCCCAAGTTTTGGTTGATGAATGTATATGTGAGACAATTTCATGGAAGACTTATTCTTTATGAAAATTTTAAATTAATTACTATTTGAACCTAATTTTTAATACAATTTTCAGCCAAAAATAATTGTTGGAAACAATGAAAATACCATACACCTTCAAACATCAACCAAAACGCATAAGTGACACGCCAAAGTTACCTCCTTTCAAAGAAAATTATATCTCTAAGTCAAATACTTCTTGATCCCCATGAGTGGCACAACCCTATAATGATTTTTATTTAATTTGTCCTTGAATCTAACAATAATTATAAAATGAACTTAAGGTTATAATTTGACTTCAAAATGAAATTGTTTTGGCATATAACTCATACATTTTGATTAATGTTTGGACGTTGGGTTATATTTTCGAGTTTATCGACGGTTGTTTTTAATTGAAAAATATGTCAAAAATTGAGTTCAAATAGCAGTTTAAAAAACCTTTTGATTTAGACACCAATTGGAGTGCTAAATCACAGTTTGCAGCACTAAGACTCCATTTGGATTGAGGTATTTGAATAGAGATTTGAAATTTCTTGTCATAAATCCATCGATGATGTTTGTATAGATGCAGATATGAAATTCATCACTTTCATTTTGAACTAATCTTTTAGCAATACGGATGCATCTCAAATTCACTCCAATTGTGATAAATTTAAAATTCATTCATTTCAAATTTTAAATTTCAAATCACTAGTCTATCCAAATAAACCTAAAAGTAATTTATATTTCATGAAGGGAAAAATTCATTTTTGGTCCTGTCTTAGAGATGTTGTCCGATTTTGGTCATGTTATTTTCCGATCATCAATTTTAGTTGTGCAATTGAAAATTTTG
The DNA here is from genome assembly GCA_946896805.1 of Scutellaria galericulata. Classification (NCBI taxonomy): domain Eukaryota; kingdom Viridiplantae; phylum Streptophyta; class Magnoliopsida; order Lamiales; family Lamiaceae; genus Scutellaria; species Scutellaria galericulata. The sequence continues at coordinate 13,003,162 of OX335792.1, forward strand.
TTCAATTTCAGTCCTTTTTTCGCCGGAATTGTATTTTCTGGCCAATTTTCGGCAAGTGAGACACACTTGCCCCTGATTCCATAATTTCTACTTATGTGGCAATTTTTTTTCACATGTGGCAATTCTTTTTGTATTATTTTATTATCTAAAATACCACGTCATCATGTCATGTCATTAAATGAATTAAAAAAATAAAAAATAATTAACTCAATAAAAAAATAGAATTAAAAGGAAATTGAAAAATGAAAAACACAAAATACAAAATAAAACGTAATTAACAGAAAATCCTAGAGAAACACTAGGCAACTAATTCAAACGAGAATGTTATCATCGTGATGGTCACCGGAAACGCGTCGGAGGGGATGTTATTCTAAGAGAAACATTGGGCAGCATTACCTGATACAAATGAAGGGTTGTTTTCAAGAACATTAACTTCAGATCTTTTGGTGGTGGGGTGAGGCGTTTGGGTCTGTGCAATGTTGGCAGAGGTGGTGGTGGGGTTTGGTACATCTCTTCTACCATGGATTTCCACAGACAAACCACCATGGATTTCCACCATGGCATTAATGAACCAATTTGAAACTTATAAAACAACTATCAAGATTCATAAATTGGATTTAATGAAGTTCATAGATTTTGATTATAGGGTTTGGATTGATTGTGCTTCGAATTTAGCAAATTAGGGTTCTTTATTGATTTGGGTTTTAGTGATTTTGAAAGGAAATCTCGTTTCTATTAAGGGGAATTGAGGATTTTCTGTGTTAATTTTCTGTTTTTTTTTTTTTTAATATCTTAATCATTTTTTATATTCATTTTTTTTTGATAATTTATTTTATTAAGTATTTTATTTTATGTGCCAAATAATGAAATGTCATATGATATGACATTTTGGATGGAAAATAAAATAAAAAATAAATGACACGTTTGAAAATAAATGTCACATCAGCATAAAATCAAGAGTTGGTTGAAATTGGGGGTGAGTGTTGTGCACTCGTGCGAAATTGGCCGGAAAATCGAGATTCCGGCAAAGATCGGACCAAAATTGGACAAATTTTGAGATGGGAGGAATAAATTGATGATTGGAAAATAAGAGGACCAAAAACGGACAATGTCCCTAGGAAACGATGAAAAATGAATTTAACCCCTTTCATGAATTCTTGTATCCAAAACGAGAAATATACGTGTATACATACATGACCACCTTGCTAGTCACCAAAAAATGAAAAAAAAAAAAACTTTGCTTCTGCGTTACTAAGCTATTCCATACATGTAGTTGTCAAAGAAAATATTTTCCATCATATATCCACGTATTGGAGAAGTGTTTAGGATTTTTTGAAAGATCACATTACTACTTGTTATGATACATCTAATAAAATAGGGTTAAAATTATTTTTTAATCTTTTACTATGTACACATTTTTTAAATTCGATACATAAATTAATTTTTTTTTTCTAATCACAATGTATGCTACATAATTTATTAATTTTGGAACCTTCGACAGTAAATTCCAACCAAAAAGTTCAAATATGATTTGTACATGTACAACTTGAGGATATTTTAGTTATTTTCTCTCGTAAAACATGGGTAAATTTGATGTTTTTGACTGATTTTGGGATTGGGGAACACATTAGGGTTGATTTTGGAGGGTGAATCTAGTTAATTAAAAAGAAAATGACAATAATATTGTCATGACCACACTTACTCAACCGCAAATAAAATAAATTTTAAATATAACCTAATCTAAAAACCTGCTATTATTTTTTTTTTCTTTTCTTTTCTTTTCTCCAACATAATATTTTCATATAAAAGAAGCTTCAACAAACAGAAATCTATAAACAAGCTTCGTGTTGATTCATTAGTATGTATTGTGCTATATAATACATAACATATACAAAAGGGACTTAATATCCAAAAACCAACGCAACATAAATCACAATTATGCCCAACATGTCGTCATCTATGTACACAAGTGCTCAAAACCCTGCAGGAGCTCCACAGCTTGCCTGGTACGTCCATAACATTACACATCATTATGGTTACCTACAAAGCATAAATTACGTGAGATAAATCTCAGTAAGCAGAAATTATGCATGATAATATGGTTCTTTACAATTCATTCTCTTCAATCCACTTCTCGAATCACACATTTCATTTCTATTCTCCCACTTAAACACTCAACTAATTCATTTCTAAAATATCTTGTGCACACAACACCCACCTCGCGCACACAACGCCAATTTTATGCACACAGTACCAACCTTGCGCACACAGTGCCAATTTCATTCTTTTTTTGTCAAAACACATCATTTGATAGGACCCACAATGTCATTTCACAATAATTATTCAACTATCAAATTCATTTCATAATAATCATTGAGCTTGTAGGTTCATCTATTTTACGATAGCCACTGGACGACAAATCAAAACTCATAGAACACGTAGTATACATGTATCATCAATTAACACAAATAATTCACAAAATACCATTTTATGCTTTGTAGTTATAATAAATTTCTACTTACCTGAATCGCCGAGGATTTTGGTTGTGTAACCTCCTAATTTACCTCTCAGTCTTCTCTTCTATTTTCCCTTCTTTTTTTCTCTTTTTTTCCTAACTCCCTGTCTCCCCTGTCTTTCCTTCTCTGTTCAACCCCCTTTTCTCCCTCTTTATTTTAACATGTTGATTATTATTATATTATTATTATTATATTACAAATACGTAGATGCATACACGTGTGCTTATAATGCATGCACATATCATATATATAACAATAGTTAATGCCACCTCTTTTTATATATAAGTATACACACGTACATGATAACTACATATATATAATATACTAACGGTTGGGTCCCAAATGGTGGTCAGAAGTTCAGAGGGGGGTGAACGAACCTCTATCGATTTTCACAAAATCTTTTCAAAACTCTTTTTAAGAATAGATTCTTGATTCCAAAGAGAAACAACAACCCAACTCGAGTCAATAACCTGACACAATGCTGATCGGGTTCCTATCTTGAATCACAGTACGCAGCGGATTAAACTAAGATAGAGTTTCCTGTTATGCAAACACGTTTTCTTTTCGCAATATGATTTTAACAAAGTATCTTTGACCAGTATGCTTATGACAGATGCAACAATATAGATATGCAATAAACAAGCATGCAGTCAAAGCAAATAAACACTTATGGCTTATAGTGGTTCAAAGGTGGTGTAATCATTCTACGTCCACTCTACTCCTTCACTGAGGAAGAACTTCGTTAGGTCAGTTTGATTTACAAGTCTCCACTCTACAAATCTCTTTCTAACAAGCTATACCTACAGAATCCTAGATTCTTAGGTTACAACCCACACAGGGTACAAATCCCACACAGGGCAAATAGCCTACACAAGACTATACACTTAGCAAGGATATAATCCTATCAACTAAGTTACACCAAACACAACTTAGCGCACACAACACAAGTGGTTAAAAGAAATAAAAAGGTTCTTCAATTGGTGTGGAGCAATCTTGATCTATGAAGTCCTATGAATGTTGTATGTTGCTCTTTGAAGGTTGTGTGGCTTGAACAGGCATGAGCTTTGAGAAGCTCTGGAGTATTTCTGATTTTCCTCTCAACACTGTTCAACACCTGCTTCAGTCGGCCACACCTTCAATTTATAGATATTGAGAATATATCCGTTGGAAATGTATCCGTTGAAGGTGAACACTTTCCTGTTTTGAATTGAAGCTTCTGTTCTCCAAGATCTTCTTTTGTGTTCGCATTAAATGCATCTGAGATATTCCTGACATGTGCATTTAATGCGCCCACCTTTTGACTTTTATACAACTTGTTAGCTAGTTTGGTTGCTAGATAGCTTTATTCCCGTTTGAGTTGCATGGTCTTCTTCGCACTGCATGGATGAGAGTAGCACTTGTCTTTCTGCAAGAGATCCGTTGGCTACTTTTATGCTTCCTATGTAGACTGTTGTAGCTCACTCTTCCTTGCTAGCATGATTTCAGGATGTTGTTCTATTCCACTTTCTGTTTGCTGCCAGGATTCTGTTTCATTCTCTTCAGCTTTATGTCCTGCGTCAGCTTTCTGTTTCAGCATCCTGTTTCTGTTTCATCCATTTTTTCTGCTACAGCATCTTGTTGTTTCTTCCATGCTTGGTGCTCTTAGAAGATAACTTTCTGTTTCTTCTAAGGTTGGTTTTCTTTATAATTTGAAAAACCATTACATGATTTCAACTATTTATCTAATCATGTAATTCATGGAAACTTACTTTAGCAAACTATATCTTCTTATTAGCAACCTATTCTGTCATATTAAGATAACCTCAAAAATATCCCAACACTAACAACACTAGTATATAATATATATAAATATATACAAATTAATGGCACTTTTTATATATATACATATACTGTCACTTGTAATATGAATATATATATATATATATATATTAATCACACATATCTAAATATATACATGTGTGCGTGTGTGATATATTTGTATATAGTAGATTTTAGGTTTATTTATTTATTTATTATTTATTAATTTCCTTTCTACCACTTACACCATCAATAATTAATTAATTCATATTGTGCACTTGAACTCAACCAATTATGATAGAGTTTTCTCAACATACGTTATGTAAAAGCATATAAATAATTCAATATTTAAAAGAAAATATAACCATGCAAGCTCACAAGTAACACATAAGTAACGCGAGATTTCACAAGTTTAAATAAATAAATAAATAGAACAAACACCTTCTATGATATCGATGTAAACTCAAACGTCACATAATAAACAACATGCAATTCATAGAATGCATGGATGCATGAACTATATTCGTCAGTTAGTCACGAGGGGCTCGAGTCTCGTATCCTCCCCTCATAAAAATTTTGTCCTCGAAATTTAATTTACCTGAAAAGTTCTGGATATCTAGACCTCATATCGTTCTCTCTTTCCCAAGTGGCTTCTTCCATTAATTGGTTTCTCCATAATACTTTGACCAAAGGGATTTTTTTATTTTTGAGTTCATTTTCCTCTCGTAGCAGAATCTCAACTGGTACTTCTTCATAACTTAAATCTGCTTTCAGCTTCGGGGGCTCTTTGTTTAAAATGTGAGATGGGTTTGCAATGTACTTTCTCAGTCTAGACACGTGGAACACATTATATATTTGAGACATTGATGCAGGCAAATCAAGTGTATAAGCGACATCACCAACCCTTTCGATAATAGGAAATAGTCCAACGTACCTTGGACTAAGCTTTCATTTCTTCCCAAAACGCGTTATACCTTTCATTGGAGATACTTTCAGAAATACTTGATCTCCCACTTCAAATTCTAGTTTTTTTATTCTCTTATCCGCGTAACTTTTTTGTCGACTTTGAGCAGTCTTCATTTTTTTTCAAATCTGGTCCACTACTTCACTCATCTCCTGAATCATATCTGGACCCAAAAATTTCCTCACTCCGACTTCATCCTAATGTACTAGGGATTGGCATTTTCTTCCATATAGTGCTTCATAAGGAGCCATTCCGATTGTGGACTGAAAACTGTTGTATGAAAATTCAATCAAAGGTAAGTATTTACTCCACTGACCCTTGAAATCTAACACACAGGCTCTCAACATATCTTCCAAAATTTGTATCGTTCATTCTGATTGTCCATCTGTCTGTGGATGATACACAGTACTGAAAGATAACTGAGTACCTAATGCTTTGTGTAGGCTTTTCCAAAAAGCAGACAAAAATCTGGTGTCCCTATCTGAAACAATACTAAGTAGTACGCCATGGAGCCTGACAATCTCTTGTATATACATTTGAGTATAGTGATCCATAAGATATGTGGTACAAATCGGAAGAAAATGAGCTGATTTAGTTAATCGATCCACAATAACCCAAATTGCATTGTAACTTTTTACTATTTTGGGTAAACCCATGACAAAATCCATAGTTATATTCTTCCATTTCCACTCCGGAATGAATAGGGGTTGCAACATTCCTGCAGGTCTTTAATGTTCTGCCTTGATTTGCTGACAAGTTAAACATTGTTCTACACACCAGGCAATATTTTTCTTCATACCCGGCCACCAGTAATGCAATTTCAAGTCCCTATACATTTTAGTGGCTCCTGGATGGACTGAATATGGTGATGAATGTGCCTCTAGCATCACGTCTTCACGAATCTTGCTAATATTAGGCACATATAATCGATCTTTATATCGGAGTACATCATTCTCTGCTAATTGAAAGTCAGACGATTCTCCCGAAATGGTGTCTCTCTTCAATTTAGAAAAATGTTCATCAATTTGTTGCCCTTGATAAATTCTATCCATCAAAGTAGGTTTGAGGGTTAGCACTGCAAGTTTTGCTGCCACTAGCTCGTGATCAACAATTTCCACGTTCATTCTTTGTAGGTCAAGTAGCTCGGGCTTTTGAATCAAGGTCATAGCTGCTACTCTTTCTACTGACTTTCGGCTTAATGCGTCTGCCACCACATTGGCTTTGCCTGGATGATAATTGATGACATAATCGTAATCTTTCACAAGTTCTAACCACCTTCGTTGCCTCATATTCAACTCTTTTTGGGTGAAAATATATTTCAGGCTCTTATGATCAGTGTAGATCTCGCAATGTTCCTCATACAAATAATGTCTCCAAATTTTCAGTGCAAATACCACCGCAGCGAGCTCTAGATCATGGGTGGGGTAGTTCTTCTCATATTCTATCAATTGTTGGGATGCATATGCAATCACCTTACCATTTTGCATCAACACATATCCAAGACAATTCCTCGAAGCATCACTATACACTTTGAAGCCTCCAGTTCCCGTTGGAATCGCTAAGATAGGAGCTGATGTCAGTCGCTTCTTCAGTTCTTAAACACTTCGTTCACATGCCTCCGTCCACGTATAAGCCACATTCTTCCTAGTTAATTGTGTCAATGGAGAAGCAATTTTGGAGAATCCTTCTACAAATCTTCGATAATATCCTGCTAAACTAAGAAAACTGTGCACCTCTGATGAATTTCTTGGTTGAGGCCAGTTATCAATAGCTTCAACTTTACTTGAATCGACTGAAATCCCCACTCCTGATATTACATGTCCCAAGAAGACAACTCGATCTAACCAGAATTCACATTTCTTGAATTTTGCAATTAATTACTTTTCTTTCAAGATTTCTAACACGAGCCTCAAATACACCGCATGATCTTCTTTATTCTTGGAATAAATCAAGATATCGTCAATAAAAATGATGACAAATTTATCCAGAAATTCTTTAAATACCCTATTCATCAAGTCCATGAATGCTGCTGGAGCATTTGTCAGTCCAAATGGCATTACTAGAAACTCATAGTGTCCATACCTCATACTAAATGGGTTTTAGGAATATCTTCTTTTATTTTCAGTTGATGGTAACCTGATCGCAAGTCGATCTTTGAAAAGATGGATGAACCTTGTAGTTGATCAAACAAATCATCAATTCGAGGTAAGGGATACTTATTCTTGATTGTGATTTTGTTCAGCTCTCGATAATCTATACACATTCTCATGGTACCATCTTTCTTTCGAACAAACAAAACAGGTGCTCCCCATGGGGAAAAACTAAGCTGAATAAAACCTTTGTCCAGTAGTTCTTGTAATTGTATCTTTAGTTCCTTCAACTCACCTGGTGCCATTCTATACGGTGATTTAGATATAGGGGAAACTCCTGGGTGTAGATCAATCACAAATTCAATTTCACGATCTGGTGGTAATCCTGAAAGATCCTCTAGAAATACCTCTGGATACTCTTGCACCACTGGTACTTCACTCACATTCGAGCATTGATGTCCCTCAATACTCATTACACTCATTAAATTAAAATCACAACCACTTTCCAGTAATCTTTGTGCCCTGGTTGTTGATATCATTGGAAATTTAGAACTTTTCTTTAATCCGACAAAAGAGAAATGTTCCTCTCCTACTGGCTGAAACATAATACTCTTTTTATGGCAATCGATTGTAGCACCATATTTTGATAACCAGTCTATACCTAATATCACATCATAATCATTCATATCTAGCACAATCAAATCAGCACACAATTTCCTACCTTCTATCAAAATAATACATGCGTGTAGAATTTGATTGGTTTGTTTCAAATCACCAGATGAAATCATCACATTAAACCTAGCTTCCGTTAAGGTAGGTAGTTTACCCAATCTCCTCACATACTTAGGAATGCAAATGAATGAGTAGCCCCAAAATCAAATAACACAAATGTAGCAATACCAAAGATAGAGAGTTTACCTGTGAAGACTGGATTATCTTCAGCATCTTCCTTGGTCATCGTAAACACTCGTGTTGAGGTTCTCCCCTGATCTTTTTGTTTACCACTACTTGGACACATACTGGCTATATGTCCATTTTCTCCATAAGAGTAACAGTTCCTTGGGCTGAAAAGACAAACCCTAACATGCGCTTTACTACAATTTGGACATAAGGGTGGTGGTGGTGGCACTCTACTCTGATCAATCTTAAAACATTTATCTGTTCCTTCTTATTCTGGTCGTTATCCTTGTTTGGGTTGTAAATCAGGTCTTGATCTTTGAAACTGCATTGGTCTTTTCTTATTATCGTCATTCCACTGTAGTGCTGGCCTCTGTTGAAACTTAAGGCGAGCCTCTTACGCCTGTCTTATCCGCATCTCAGCTTGTTCTGCAATCTGTGCTCTTTCTACGACTTGAGAATAAGTCACACCCTGTATCCCTGCCATACTAACGCCCTATAAAGTTCGGGCCTTTAACCCTCAAGAAATCTTTCCACTTTTAAAGCTTCAATACTAACCATATGTTCGACAAACCTGGATAATTGCTCGAATTTATTGAGGTAGTCTGTAACAGTCATGGTTCCCTATTTCAACTGTATGAATTCATTCATTTTCATTATCCTAACAGGGGCTGTGAAATACTTATTTCTGAAAATTTCTTTGAACCTCTGCCAGGTCATATTGATAACATCTTCAATACTTTTAATTGTGTCCCACCAGTGTCCAGCACTACCCCACAGCATAAAAGATGCACACAAAACCTTCTCTACTTCAGGAATTTTGCTGTACTGAAACTCAACATGTTTTACTTGGGGTTGTAGCTGGTTAACTTCATCACGCGGTTGCCTATCAACATCCCTTTGTTGAATAAGTTGTTGGATTTGTTGAGACTGCTGCTCAACCAAATCTGCTAGTTGTACAATGATAGCATCACATTCGACACCCGTAGCTTGTGTCTCAGGTTCAGGAGTTCTTTCCGTCCCACTACTCTCACCTTCCCCACTTACCATATTTGTATAACAACACTACAATCCTACATCACATGGTCAAATATATAATTTATGATGCACATAGAATAAACAGAATTTAAAATAACTTACTAGCATAGCTGCGCTCCCAAAGTTTTTAGCCCATGTACATAGATAGTCTACAGGACCATCAGCTGGGCACTGATACCACTCTGTCACGACCACACTTACTCAACCGCATATAAAACAAATTTTAAATATAACTTAATCTAAAAACCTACTTTTTTTTCTTTTTCTTTTCTCCAACATAATATTTTCATATAAAAGAAGCTTCAACAAACAGAAATCCATAAACAAGCATCGTGTAGATTCATTAGTATGTATTGTGCTATATAATACATAACATATACAAAAGGGACTTAATATCCAAAAACCAACGCAACATAAATCACAATTATGCCCAACAGGTCGTCATCTATATACACAAGTGCTCAAAACCCTGTAGGAGCTCCACAGCTTGCCTGGTACGTCCATAACATTACACATCATCATGGTTACCTACAAAGCATAAATTGCATGAGATAAATCTCAGTAAATAGAAATTATGCATGATAGTATGGTTCTTTACAATTCCTTCTCTTCAATCCACTTCTCGAATCACCCATTTCATTTCTATTCTCCCACTTAAACACTCAACTAGTTCATTTCTAAAATATCTTGTGCACACAGCACCCACCTCGCGCATACAACGCCAATTTTATGCACACAACACCAACCTTGCGCACCCAACACCCCAACCTTACGCACACAGCGCCAATTTTATGCACACAACACTAACCTTGCACACACAGCGCCAATTTTGCCAACCTTGCACACACAGTGCCAAATTTTTCCCAACCTTGCACACACTGTGCCAATTTCATTCATTTTTTTTATCAAAACACATCATTTGATAGGACCCACAATGTCATTTCACAATAATCATTCAACAATCAAATTCATTTCATAATAATCATTGAACTCGCAGGTTCATCTATTTTATGATAGCCACTAAATGACAAATCAAAACTCATAGAACACGTAGTATACATGTATCATCAATTAACACAAATAATTCACAAAATACCATTTTATCCTTCGTAGTTATAATAAATTTCTACTTACCTGAATCATCGAGGATTTTGGTTGTGTAACCTCCTAATTTACCTCTTAATCTTCTCTTCTATTTTCCCTTTTTTTTTCTCTTTCTTTTTTTTTTCCTAACTTCCCGTCTCCCGTCTTTCCTTCTCTGTTCAGCCCCCTTTTCTCCATCTTTATTTTAACATGTTGATTATTATTATATTATTATTATTATTATATTACAAATACTTAGATGCATACACGTGTGTGTTTATAATGCATGCACATATCATATATATAACAATAGTTAATGCTACCTCTTTTTATATATAAGTATACACACGCACATGATAACTACATATATATATATATATATATAATATATACTAACAGCACTTGTATATAATATATATAAATATATACAAATTAATGGCACTTTATATATATATATACATATACTGTCACTTGTAATATGAATATATATATTAATCACACATATCTAAATATATACATGTGTGCGTGTGTGATATATTTGTATATAGTAGATTTTAGGTTTATTTATTTATTTATTATTAATTAATTTCCTTTCTACCACTTACATCATCAATAATTAATTAATTCATATTGTGCACTTGAACTCAACCAATTATGATAGAGTTTTCTCAACATACGTTATGTAAAAGCATATAAATAATTCAATATTTAAAAGAAAATATAACCATGCAAGCTCACAAGTAACACATAAGTAACGCGAGATTTCACAAGTTTAAATAAATAAATAAATAGAACAAACACCTTCTATGATATCGATGTAAACTCAAACGTCACATAATAAACAACATGCAATTCATAGAATGCATGGATGCATGAACTATATTCGTCAGTTAGTCACGAGGGGCTCGGGTCTCACAAATATTCTCCAATTACAGAAGTGCAAACACGTGCACACATAATTTACTAAGGTTGCAAAATTGAAAAAAAAAATGTATAATAAAAATTGTGATAGGAGAAAAAATTAGTTTAGTTTCCAAAATAAAAAAATTAAAATTAGTTTAGTTTCCAAAATGAAAAAATACACATGATACATGTTGAAAATGATATTAACCCAATACAATATGATGTAAATGATTCAAAATCCAAAATAAGAGTACGAAACACGGTGAACCACATCACACCATCCACTTCACAATTACACAACTGCATTTTTTCAAGGGATAATTTAAATTTGGGTCAATGTATGTAAGGTGCATTCCATTTTTTGACAATCTATTATTTGTTTTCCAATCGTGGTCTTTTATGTTTTAAGTTTTTTCAATTTAAGTGTCCATTTTGGTCCCAATTTTCAAAATTGCTAAATTAGCCATCGAAAATTTTGATGTGGCCTTCGGAAAATCCGACATGGCAGCCAAATTCCGACAACCACGTCAGTGGTTTAGAAAATTCTGTTATAAAAGAACTGAAATTGGAAAAAAATTAAAATATAAAATACTGAAGTTGAAAAACAGATATTTAGTTGTCAAAAATTAGAAAATGTTTTACATACAAGATCAAAATTGAAATTAACTTTTTTTTTTAATTATGACAAACCACACATGTGTAACCATATGTTAGAAAGTAGGTGTATAATGAATCGATTTATTTATCCATAGCGGAAGAGTAATCGATTTTTCAAGATCCATTGAATCGATCTACAAGTTTCCTTGTAGCACGAACTCACGAACACAAATTGTTCTTTTTTTGGTGTACTGGTTGTGAATAATTATTAGAACTATTTATTGTATCAGATACTTCAAATTCCATTGTCAAAAAACTATTTTAACTTGAGTGAATTTGAAATTCATTCATTTCAAATGCGAAATTTTAAATCACTCTATTCAAACGGAGCGTAAAGAAAATTCATAAATCATGTTCAAGTGAGATATGAGACAAAAGGTACAGACATGTTTGTAGAACGATTATGCTGCGCAAATATGTTGATACTAATATTATGTATTACTTTGCAATTAAAGACGCGTTTAATGTCATGGTTGATGGGATTGATTAGAAAGTATTTTTATTTTTTCAACTGTGTCCCTACATTTAGTAAATTGACCAGCAAATTTTACACAACTTTTCATTTTGTCTCACCAAATTAGTGAAAACACATAGTATATTATCTATAATTATAATTTACTTTTTAATTTTTTTTTAGTTATTAAAATATTTTGTAGGTTTGTCTGTCTTGCAAAAAGTACTCATTTATAGTAAATAACTGTGACATTGCCACATGACTGTTATTTTACACGTGGAGTTGATTTTTTCTTTATTTCTACCTTCTAAATCCAAGTCACTAAAAAAGAGAGACAAAAGTCAACGATTTTCATTAAATATAATGAATAAAAATATTTAATCATTATTATTATTACTATTATTGTTGTTGTTTGAGAATTTTAAAATAACATATAAAATTTAAAATTTTATTTAATATAAAAATATAAGATCAGAAAACTTTATTTAAAAATCATATAATTATTTTAAAATATCTAAATACACAAATAAAATCTAGAAAAAGATTAAAAATAAAATAATAATAATTTTCCTTATTATTATATTATGACAATTATTTTTGAAATTTTGAATTTAAAATACTTATTTCAGTATATATATAATAAATTAAAAATATTTATTTTAAAAAATCACAAATTATTTTAATTTATTTGAGAAACAACAAATAAAATCTAAAAATTAAGAATATGTTTTATTATTATTATTATTATTATTATTATTATTATTATTATTATTATTATTATTATTATTATTATGTTTGTAATTATTAGTGGTTGTTGTGGTGGTGGTGGTATTGTGTTTCAAGTTTTTATAGTTTGTGATTTTCAATTTCTTTGAAGTGTTTATTATAGTTGTTACTATTTTCACATTATTTTGTTTTAAAAATATTAATTTAAAATATCTATAAACCAACAAAAAAATCTAACAAAAATAGATCTTTTGTAGTTGAAAAATTATATTGAAAATCTAAAAATAAACAAATAAAATCGATAAAAAGCCTTAAAAATAAAATAATTAGTAAAAAATTCGGAAATTATGTGTGGAATTTGAAATTTACAAAAACATTTTAAATATTATTAAACTAAGTATAAATATATAATAAGATTAGAAATGTGTGTTTAATAAAATAAGAATTCTTTATTTTATTTGTTGGTTTTTAGGTATTTAATTTAATTTTTGTTTTTGTGAATAAGAGTTCCTAATTTTATTATATTTTTATACTTAAAAATGTTTAAAATTTTGTATTTGTCAATTTTCAAACATAGGTTTTCAAAACTATTATGTTGTTGTTGTTAATCATTTTTTTAGATTTTATTTGTTGATATTTAGATATTGTAAATTAATTTTCTAATTTTCAAAAGAAATTCTAATTCTTATTATATTTTAGGAGGGGTCTTCATTACTGACTTTTAAAAATATGTCTTGTCAAAAATATTAATTTCTTTAATGACATAAATATATGATTAAAAAAAAACTAAAAAAGTGATTACATATGTATATTTGATCACATCGGATTGTGACCTACTATTTATTGCTTATTATGGATAAATGAGTATTTTCGGCTATGACCATTAACAGACGTAAAATTTATTAAAACTCAAAAAATTAAAAGGTAAGATTATAATTAGGAATAATATAAGGGAGTTTTTATCAAGTTTTCCATACAGATTGATTGGAAGAGAACTCATAATTAAGTCCAATTTGGTATTGGGTTTAATCATGGAGGAGTATTAATCTCAAACAGAAATATAAAACTTATAGGTTGATTTTGATAAGATTTTGACCCGGTTGATCTTTAAAAGTCACATTGGATGACAAACCAACTTGATAATAAGAAAGATAATTGTTTGGTGATTTTTGATATCCATCCAACTTTGATGTTTCCATAGTCAAATTGCAAAAAAATTTAGATTTCATGAATTAGATTTCAAAAGGTTGAAATTCGTAATAAACTTGCAAAATGGATGATATAGTTCATATAATTATTGCAATTGGACTAGATAAAAACTATCGTTTTTCGTAATTCAGACACATGTAGATCACGTACGTTTAGTTAGGTAGAGTTGACTCAGTTGAGAAAAAAAATTCAAAAACACAATATACCGGTTTTGATGCATTTTTTAAATATATTAGTTTTCTTTTTCTTTTTTTGCAAAAACTTATACACACCACCTCATAGATATAATATCTCATGAGATGAAGTTCCAAAATCCACCACTCAAACTCAATTTCACAAGGTAAACTATATATTATAAGATATGGATTGAGGATTTCTCCATGTCATTGATCCTTGAGATGGTGTCACTAAAACCCTACTTTTTATTTGCAACTCTAAAATGAAATATGCAAACCGATAACCCAATGCTCTATATAGATGGATAATCATTCTCTAAGATGAATATCATTTCAATAATACTTCGTCTGTGAATCAATCCTGTCAAAAAATTCACATCTACAACAACTTCTCCTATAACCAAGGAGGGAGAGAGATCTAATAATCTAAATTCTCATCAAAGTTCAATTGACAGCTTAGGTATACAAAATGAGTAGAGCATATGAAGTTGAAGAAAATTGTAGTCTACCACAAGCCGATGGCTTTCCACCAGAGCCCTCCAATGCCAAGCCAGATGACGAGATTGACAATGGATATGATGAATCCATAGCCCCACCATTTTGCAAGAGGGACATAACCTGCACCATAAAACACGGGTGCTGATCCTATACCGTAATGAGTGAGGCCCCCCATAAGATTGGAGACGAACGAAAGAACACAAGCTCCAAGGTATGGTGGAGTGCCCAAAGCACTGGCTACGGATAAGAATGCTGTAAACATGGCACCGATGTGTGCGGCCCCACTAGCGAAGAAATAGTGGGAATAGAAGTAAAGAAGAACAAGAATGCCGAAAGATAGCTGCCATGAGAGACCCAATCCCCCAACAAACTGCAAGGCAAGGATATAATAATATAAGTTACGAGCAACAATTCTAAATTGATGTGGTGCAACATGACTAAAGTGAAGTATTCCTTCATGTTTCTTCTTAAACAACGACAAACTGGAAAAATGCTAACAAATTGAAGTATGATCATGGGGTTGTCTGCAGATCTCATGAGATCCTCTGTTTAAAATTGTAATTTGATTTTGTATTTCCTTTGACAACGTTGGTAGAAGGGGTAAGAAATCTTAGATTTCTGTTCCTAACAAAGAAAGCGCATATATATTCAGTTTCTCCTATATCACATGCAATAACTCACTCTGTTAGAAAAGAGAGCCACAAGAAAACAGACACATTGGAACCTGGAAATGATTTTCCCGGTAGCTGGATAAAAAATGAACATTGAAACCATTTCAGGCAATTTTTTAGAGGGCCAAAATTATTCCGTCAAGGTACCCTTTGTCCAGAATTCAGTTCATAAAAGTATTGTAATTATTTCTTTCTCACTTGACCTTTTGTCTTATAACTACATCTGCATTCTTCAACTCAAGGAAGATATTCAGTCTTGAACGTGAATACTATGTATCAACTTCCGAGAAAATTATACTTTAAAATTCAATATAACCAACTGGGTCTATTTCCTAGCATTTCATCTCTCTTTGGTGTGTGGTATTTTCAAGAGCTACAAAATTAATGAGGATTTGGATACTCTAAAGACTGGCAACTCAAAGCTTGAGCAAATACACATGAACTGAAAGTTCCTAAGCAGTTATGAGATAAACGGAGAAATAAAATATTTCATTTCACTATAGTATGGAAGAGAGCTAGCATGATTGCCATGTTTCGGCCCACCAAATCAAAATGTTCTTGACAGGTACTTCTAATTTAAATTTGATTCCTTCAAAATGTCTATATTTCTATGCAATGTGAAATTGATTATCTAAATTAGCAAATTTCCAACAAAATGTCTCAGATATTCATGAAATCAAGCATCAGATCAATGCTTTACAGTAAGACCAGAAGCATCTAGCAATCGAGGCTATGCTTCTTGATCAGATTAAATGTATGATTAGAACCTTTAGTGTTCTAACATGAAGACATGTAGGGGGTGTCCATATTCAGTAAAAATTAGAACCGACTTTATTTAAATCACAAGAAAGACTCAGGAAGACACAAGAATAGAAAAATCATATGCTAGTTCCAAGGAACACCAACAATCCTATTTAACTACATCAATGGCGCTCTGCTCACCTTTATATAATGGATATTATCATCGTGGTCTTAAATGTAAAAAAAAGAAAAACATCACTATGATCAGAATGTTCAATATTAGATCTTGTCCATATGGTACTTATGTGACATTGGAGGGAGTTGAGTATGAGGTCAAAAGGTAGAAGAATGATTAGAAATGAATGAGTCTATACAGTATACACTAGAGTTTGAGGAATATAGCTCACAGCTAAGGCACAAAGCTATTGACTGTGAAAGGTTTCAGTCAGTAGAATGAAATTCATTTAGACAAAAGCTTCACCTCTGGTGATCTGTTGTCAAGAAGAGTTGTTCTCAAAAATAATACAAATTTTATATAGAGATTGTGCAACTTGATGTTAGATTGCATTCATTCACATAAAATTTGGATGAAGAAATTGTACATGCAACAGTCAAAAGAGATCCAAAGGCAATGTTAAAGAAAACCTGGTTTCCTATCTATAATTAAGCGAGAAGTTAACATACCTTTACAACAGTTTGGCTGAACCAGGCGATAAGACCATATTTGTTTAGATACCCAGCCATTGCAATGAGTGCAGCAAACCAAGTAAGGGTATCCCAAGCAACTGACTCGGCTAGGCATTCCTTCCATGTGACAACCCCTGTTATAAGAAGGACAGATAACCCAAGAATCGCTGCAGTAACTGCATCCACATTCAAGACACCTCCAAACACCCACAGCCCAACCTGATACCAACCAATAACAAAAGAACGGATTCAATTTTTCTGGGAAAAGAAGGGGAATACACCTTTCTTAATTCAACGAACAAGAATCAGACACAGAATGAAGGGTTCTAAGTTCTAATTTCAAGTATCACTTCAAATAAATGTTCCACAATACTGGTTGTCCACACACTAAATCTCAATTACTTACTTACTTGATACTACAATTCTGTAAAGGCCTTGTATGTTGTGGAAGCAATATTAACTTTTTTTCTAAAGCTGCTCGGTTATTTACTTGAATTAGCTACTTATATGATAACTTGAGCACACATTGTCAGCATTCTAAGTATAACACTTCATTTTTATTAACTACATGAGCAAGCAATGAGTTTTAAGAGTAATGAGGCTTGAGAGTTATGCAATGTCAAGTAATCATACCGTGAGCAGCAAAGTTCCAGCCATGATAATTTCATTCTTTGACATCGGCCCCATCGTCGCCAGCTTCTCCTTAGCAAGCTTAGGTGCATCAGGGCTACTCTTCACTGTTGGTGGATAGATAAGATACAACAAAAATGGCACCACAATCAATGACACCATTCCTGGCACAAAGGCAGCCTTGGCCCAATCCATCCACCCAATCTGCATATTGATTGTGCTTGCTGTTAAGTTAGCAGCTAATGGATTTGCAGCCATAGCCGTTAAGAACATAGACGACGAAATCACTGATGTTTGGAAACAGGTTAGCATTAGCCAAGAACCCAGCTTATGCTCAGTCCCATCACCGACATTACTACCACAAGCAACAGACAGAGACTTCACCAATGGCAGAAAAATCCCACCAGCTCTAGCAGAGACCGATGGAATTGCCGGCGCCAAAAGAGCTTCGCTGAAAACCAAACTGTATCCCAATCCTAAAGAAGAGCTCCCAAATAAGGACACAAATTGGTAAGCAATTCTGTTCCCCAATCCAGTTTTAATAAACCCTCGAGCGAAGAAGAAGGCCAATGCAATCAACCAGGGGATAGGATCACCAAAGGCCGAAAACGCCGCTGCGAATGTTAGGGTTTTGGTTAAAACACACGCGCCTAGACCAAACAACGCCACGGCTCCCAACGGCAATGGCTGGGTGATGATTCCGATAATGGTGGCGAGGAAAATGGAGAGCAACTGCCACGCAACGCGCGATACACCATCAGGAGCTGGAATAAACCAAAGAATAACCCCCGTTGCTATGGTGGCTATGAGTGGCTTCATCTCCGCCCCCTGCCACGGCTGAGGAGCTGGCGACACGGACGGCGGATCCGCCGCCGAAGCCGAAGCGACGGTGATCGAGCTGCGCTTCACGGCAGGAAGCGAAAATGGATACTTCTGGTTGTTGAATGAAGCACGATGATCGCTTCTGAGAGAGTTGCTAAGGGCGTTCTTAACGAGGGGAGAAAATGTTGGAGCGAGGTGGAGGGGTTTGGGGCGGGAGAAAGGGCGGAGGAGGCGGAGGTTTAGGGAGGAGGTGAGAGCCAAAGACGCCGCCATGTTTTCCGGCGGCGATGTCCGGTGAAGGGTTTTTAGGAAACCCAACGGTCTTCTTTCTGCAGAGATTTTAGTGTTTTGCCGGTTTATGCTAAAGTGCGCCGGACCTTTGAGGCGGACAAGTCAATGGACTTGGAAATTTTTTTAAGTGTTTAAATTATTTTATATGTCTATATGTGTGTGTGTATATTTTTTGGTAAAATATAGTGACACCAAGTAAAGTTTAGTGTGAGTGGAGCTCTTTTCCATTACTCAAGAAGCCAAGGATTGAGTCATGTTGACGGCCCCTTGAACTCTTTAGTTTTTATAATATGCAATGATATCATTTCTCCTAATACTTTTTTTGAAGTTCATAGTATCTGTCTCTCTTACCTAATCAATACATAAAAATTAGATCAATGATAATGATGTGAGAAAATAATGTTACCGTTGATTATTGGCTTAAAACTTGTTAAATGGTTAATAACTTTAAATTTATTTGTTGTGTCTTCTATTTTAAATTTTTTTTTGATAAAATAATGTATGGTTTGCTATTTTTTTAGTTTTGAACTTTAATTGATATTTACGGTATAGTTGTATGATTCCCGCAATATTCGAGTTTGGATGTCAAAAAAGAATACCAAATATTGAATGTATGAGCTATATTATCAATTGACAAAAAAACAATTTGATTATAAACAGACATAGTTTTGTCTCGAAAATTGTAAGATGAGCTGTGTTTAAATAATTATTTTAGACTTACATTTTTGTAAGTTAATTTAAATATTCTAATATCGTAAATGCATTCAATTTTTTGTTTTACATTATGTACAATTAGGGTTGGTTCGGTACGGTATATCGAAAATTTTATACCATACCGTATACCGTATCGAAATTTTCGGTATGCCAAAAAACATACCGATATCATACCGAAATTTCGGTATATTGATAGCTTATACCGTTTGATACCGAATTACCGAATTTTTCGGTATACCGTAATTTACCGTCATACCGTATCGAAATTTACTGAAACTACCGAATATTACCGAAAATACTGAAAATTACAGAAAAATTACCGAAAAATACAGAAATATATTAATATTAATAATATATATTATTAATATTAATATATATATATATTAATATTAATATATTTCGGTATATACCGAAATACCGAAAAATTCTTACTCGCCATACCAATACCGTACCGAAATTTTCGATATTTTTCGGCACGGTATGTGCGGTATACCGAAAATTTCGGTATTTTTGCCCAACCCTATGTACAATAGACTATAGATATCTATTTTAAAAATTCGATTGCGACCTACAACATCCATGTCATCCACGTGGAGGCCTAGCATTGGATGAAACTCTCAAATCTGAAGAAATGGCTAACGTGAGCCGGGAGGTTAGCAGGATCAGAAGTGAGATCAGTTTGGAAGTTGATGGGTGGTGACGGAGAAAAGGTTGCAGTCGAAATGACCAAAATGGGCTTGGAAGTATAGTGTCCACAGAAAGTGCCAAGATAATGACAAAAGGTGGAGATGAAGACAAAGAGGGTTAATCGTGGCATTATATTATATTAAGTTGATAGGAGAAATAATGGAGGAGGAAGAGATATGAAAACTATGGTGTATTTGTGGTGGCTGTGATTTCTGCCCTTTTAAATAAACCAAAGGTCCATTTCAACATAAGCTTTGTCAACCCTCTTTAGTCTTTCCTACTAAAAGGCCTTAAATCAATAATATGTATTCATCGGATATTGTTTGTATCAGATTAATTATATTCTCTTCATGAGGATATTATTACACTACATGATACAGACATGTATTGTAGTTTGAAAAATTCAATATACAATGTTTTCTGATTTTTTCAAAATGTAAGACATGTTACACATCATATAAATTATGATAATACCCATATAGGTAGGATAAAATTTTCTTTCGATGTTGAAAGTATTTTTGATGGGTCAAAGATGATCATGAACAATGCATCATGCATGACATCTAAAGTTGGATCGAATTTGAAGTTGCGTACGTATTTCATTTTGTGAGATGGTTCGAGTCGAACATAAAAAATTATATAATATTTTTATATATATATTAAGTAATATTTTTCTATATATTAGATAATATTTTGTATTATAAGATGTGTTTTGAGTTGAGTTAGACTATAAGAAAATATGTAATACTTTTATGTGTATCAGGTAATATTTTTCTATATATCAGGTAATACTTTTGTATTATATGATACATGACCCAAATTGGGTCAGGTCAGATTTTTCAAAAATCACGCGGATTCTCCATGCTTTTCTCCCTTGCGCATGAGTTCTGCAACATGTAATACTTTTATATATATTATGTAATATTTTTCTATACATTAGGTAATATGTTTGTATTGCTTACATATACTACATAATATAATGCAAAAGTATTACATAATACATAAAAAATATTACCTCATATATACAAAAATATTACATAATTACTTATGTTCAATCCAACTCAACCTATCTTACAAAATGGAATCCGTAAGACGATTTTAAGCAGGACTCACTCTTACATAAGAAGTATTTATAGTGATTGGGTCGATTAATTAGCATTTTTGGGGATTGAGGCGTGACATAAAAATAAGGCATTATAATTTTGGGAAATAAATAATATACCAATAGTTATATCATAAAATTTCTAGTCTTTCTTGATGCAAAATTATTAATTGAATTTCTCAGAGAGTTTAGTTTATAAATCATTTCTGATAGATAAAATTAATAACTTATTTAATTGATATTGAGACAGTTGTTTTTACTTTATAATCTTTAGTGAGTGATCTTCTATAAGATAATTTTACAAATTTAATTTGTGAGACGGTCAAGCCCATTACGTTTGATCGTATCATATGTGACATTAGGTGTACACAAGATTGTAAATTCATTATGAACAATGAGGTGGAAGTTGTTGGGATATTTCTAATAGGTTTTGATAAGACAAGTAATCTTGTATAGGATTTAGAGTACTTCATTTTTTCCACGTTGTTTAAGTGGATTTTAACTTAATAAGTCTATATTTCCTTGAGTTGTAATTTGTAAAGTTGTAAAGATTAGAAAGATGGAGAATACTGATGATAGCAGGATTCGGCAAGTTTGAAGTATCGTATGCTGATTTGCTGTAAGGGGAATCAGTAAGTAGAAGGAGTTAGTAGGATCAGTAAGCAGCATATAACATATAGTAAGGAGAACTGGAAGCTGACTGCAGGATTCAGAAACAGGAAGCTGTTGAGGAATCTGTATGCAGGATTCAAGAACAGGTAGTCATTCTGGATCAAGAAGCAAACGCAGAACAGCAAGCAGCTACTGCAACCTGTGCAGCAAGCTGTAAATTATTCTTAACTTATCTATCTGCAATACAAGGAATATATTGAATGCAGTACGAGGTATCTGCATTGTCAAAGTATCCGGTAGATGGAAGTTAGCACCTAGCCAATGAGGTGATGTCATCTGGACCGCGGACTTGCAAAAACACTGTAGCCGAGGAGTGGCGCCATTAATGCGAATTAGAGTAAAACATGCCCTACAACCCAGTTTTTCCAGACGCATTTATTGCGAAGATTTTGAAGATCAATAAGGACAATGCCTCTCTTCAATAGACATTTTCCTTATAGTATATATAGAAGGTTAGAGTGACCAAGAAAACTATTGAACAACTGATTTTATTCGAAGCTATCAAACTCTCAAGTTATTCTCAAAGCTTTCTAAACAGTTCAGTCACTCAACCTCACTAAACAATTATTCTCAAATTCTTGTGCTGCTCTTCCACGCTGCTCAAACACATGCAAGACGTTCACGCACATCGACACAGAAAAACAAGCGATGAGGGGTGGAAGGGATCATATGATGGACTAGCGGCGGTGAGTAAGGGAAGCAGATCGAGCTTGGAGTAACGTCAATACAAATAGATTTTTAATTTTTTGTTAATACTTAAAAAGGGATGATAGGTGGTTTAGGGGTGTATTGAGTAAATCAAGAGATTAAAAAATATTAAGAGAGGAGTATATAGAAATGAGGGTGTATTAATAAGAAAAGTGGGCGTCAATATCCCACCCTAAAAGCTTAAGATTGTGTTCTGGTAGAGAGATTTAAAACATAAGATTTGAAAAAAATGGATTTCAAAATCAAAGTGTATTCAAATTCACCATATTTCTCAATGCAAACAACAATAAAAGTAGGACTTAAGTAAAACCAAAATTTTCACAATAAGAAATTAATTTGAGAAATCACGACGACAAAATTTATCATATAAATATCATTGATCATTATGAAAGATTTTTTGTGACAAAATTTCAGTATTTTAGTGATTATAATTGTATTTCTTGCTAGTTAAACACCCTGGATTTGATCACAACTTAATCAAAACCAACCTGCAAATGAACACAACTTTGGTATATAAACCCCTAGTTATGTGTAAGAGAAAATAACCAAATAATCAACGATGAAAACATCAAGATTTAATGTGGTTCAGCCAAGAAAACTTGGCTTACGTCTACGGGAGAGAAAAGAATCAATCCACTATCAATCAAACAAGTACAAATCAAAAATCAGCAAAACTATAGATTTAGGGTTTTATAGGCTTAGAACCCTAATCTTTGATCTCACTCGATTCTAATCTATCTGAAGTGAATCTTGGCAATTTAGATACGCCTCACACTCATAAAAAAAAACCCTAAAATCTATTTAAGAATCAGATAAGATTCATGGCTCAATTTTCATGATTTCAAACTTAGAACCCTAACAGAAAACCCTAGGCTGGTCCATGCACAAAATCCATGCAAAAGCCTGGTTCGACTAGAATCCGATTGGTTCTGTGAAAACCGACTCTGGTTTTGAGCTCAGCAGATCTTCTTACACCTTTCTCAGCTTGTTTAAGTCATCGAATTACAGTTCTCCACCTTGACTCATAAAAGATGAGGATCTTGTCTCACTCCAACCTAACAGGTTTTAGAACCTGTTAATCCCATGCACGAACTTGGATTAAGTTCATGCAATAAAAGAATTTTAAACTACATATTGGCTTGGTGAGCATATTAGCTGGATTGTCATCTGTGTTGATCTTCTTGACCCTAATTGATCCATCTTCAATGATATCTTTAATAAAGTGCATCTTTATATCAATGTGTTTGGACCATTTATGGAATACTTGATGTTTTGCCAAGTGTAAAGCACTTTGAATTGTCACAGCGCACTTGAATTGTTTTCTGATTCAAGCCAAACTCCTTCATTATTCCTTTCATCTATATTGCTTCCTTGAAAGCCTTTGTCATGGCAAGGTATTCAGCTTCAGTGGTTAATAAAGCCACTGTTGGTTGTTGGATAGCTTTCCAACTCAATGTTGTTCCATATAGAGTAAACACATACCCTGTGAGAGACTTTCTTGTGTCCTGATTTCCAGCAAAGTTAGAGTCAACAAAGTTTTCTCTACACACCATGGAGTACATAAGACTCCCAACACCACTTGCATATGGTACACCTTGTATATACTTTATCTCATCTACTGTCTTTGGACTTTGATCATTAGATAGCTTCACCTGCTGCCCTATTGGAATCATTACTGATTTTGCCAAGTGCATATTAAACCTCTTTAGAACTTTGAGTAGATAATCAGTTTGATGTAAGAACAGCTTCCCAGATGTCATATCTCTCTTGATATCCATTCCAAGTATTCTTCTTACATTACTTAGATCTTTCATTTCAAACTGAGATTTCAGTTTCTGTTTCAACACTTCAATTGTTTTCATACTCTTACTTGCAATCAGCATGTATCTGCATACAAGAGTAAGTAAGTGTACACTGAACCATTTTCAATTTCTAAGTATACACACTGGTCATAGCTACACCTAGTTAAATTTTGATCATGAACTCATTGAACCTTTGCTTCAGACTATATAATGATCTCTGTAACCTGCATACCTTGTTCTCATTCTCAGGTAGAATGAAATCCTTAAGCTGATTCATGTAGATCACTTCATCCAAAGTTCCATGTAAAAATACAGTTTTAACATCAAGTTGTTGAAGCTCTATGTCCCACTGTGCCACAAGAGCCAACAATAACCTTATGGAACAATATGTAACCACTGTGAGAAGACTTCATTGAAATCAATGTCTTCTCTCTGTGTGAAGCCCTTTGCAACAAGCCTTGTTGTCCCAACTACTTCAACCTTCTTCTTGAATATCCACTTGCTTCCCACAACCTTCTGATTTCTTAGTCTGTCTACAAAGATACATGTGCGATTCTTTTCCAAGGATTCAATCTTTTCATTCATATCTTGGATCCATCTCTCATTGTCCTTTAATCTGATTGCAGGTTTGTATGAGTCAGGTTCTTCATACTCAATGTTTTTTGCCACTATTAATGCATAAGAGACCACATCTACATGCCCAAATCGATTAGGTGGATGTATTTCTCTCATTTGTCTATCTCTAGCCAATCTGCACTCCATCAACTCATTATTTTCACCATTACTCTTATGTTGATCAGTATTATCAGCTTCTGGATTCTGACCATCAACTTCTTCATTCATAGTTTGTGAATTATCAAGCTCCACCTCAAGCTGAATATCATTATCAAATATACCTTCAGGTTGAGGTTCAGTGTTGGTTGTACCCCCTATAGCCCATTACCTGCTCATTGAATACTACATCTCTACTTATAATGCACTTTTGATAACCAGGCTCCAAGCACCAGAGTTTATAGCCTTTCACTCTACTTGGATAGCCAATAAAGATTCATTTTAAAGCTCTAGCTTCCAGCTTGTCTTGTTTGATATGAGCAAATATTTGGCATCCAAATACTTTAAGATGAGAGTAATTTGGAGCTTTAGAGCACCACACTTCATCTGGAGACTTAAACTCCAACACTGATGAGGGGCTTTTGTTGATTAGATAGGCAGCAGTGTTGACTGCTTTTTCCCAAAAAGACTTTGGTAATCCAGCATCAAGCAACATACATCCCACCCTCTCTAGAAGTGTTTTATTCATTCTCTTAGCCACCCCATTTTGTTGCAGGTTAGAAGCCACTGTCCTATGTCTTTCGATTCCCCTTTGGTTGCAGAAAAATTAGAATTCTTCAGATAAGAATTCCAATCCATTATCAGTTTTGTGGTGCTTTAGGGATCTAGCAGTGTTGTTTTCTTGTTGGACTAGCCACAGCTTGAAGTATATGAAAGCATCACTCTTGTTTTTCATCACATATACTCATACTTTCCTTGAGAAATCATTAATGATTGTCAGAAAGTACCTTCCTCCCCATATGTAGTAGTTTTGTTGGTCCCCACACATCTGAGTGGGCATAATCCATTATATATAGCTTTTGTGTTGTGTGTTCCAATTGGATACTGGAGCTTCTTTGTCTTCCCCAACACACACTGCTCACAAAATTCCAGTTTAGTCAAAGTGTTGTCTCAAAACACCTTCTTCTTTGCCAACTCTAGCAACCCTTTCTCACATATATGCCTAAGTCTCTTGTGCCACAAATTGGTTTCTTCTTTAGTCAAGGTCAACAAATTGTCACCAATCACAATAGATCCTATGAGTGTGAACAATCCATTAGTTTTTTTCCCCTTCATCACTGTCTTTCCATCCTTTGTGATATTTATTACTGTTCATTTGTCAGTGTTAAAGTTGTAACCTGCACTATAGAGAGAGCCAAGTAAGATAAGATTTCTTCTAAGAGTTGGAATGTACCTCACATTAGACAGCTTCTTGATCTTCCCATCATGCAATTTCAACTTCACAGTTCCAATTCTTTACACTTTACAGGTTTGATCACTGCCTAATAGTACCACTCCACCTTCTTTCTTGAGTTCAAAAAAACATGATTATGTTGGACATATGTGAAATGAGCTTCCAGAATTCAATACCCATTCACTTGAGCTTTGAGTCTCAGAAACACACAACATCTCTGCACTGTCATACCTTTTCTCTGCAACATCAGCTGGGCCTTGCTTTGGTGGTTTTCCAGCTCTTTTATCATGACAATTCCTTTTCAAGTGCCCAATCCTTTGATAATGAAAACACTTTCTGGTCTCCTTTTGTTTTTCACCTTGCATTTGTGACTTAATTGGATCACTGGAGTTGTTGGATTTCTTAAAATTTGCCCGATTCTTCTTCTGACCTTTGAATTTTACATTCAAGATTTCAGCAGATTGTTGATTCTTTGACTCAGTTGACATCTGTAAGATCTTGATTCTCAATGTCACTTGAACATCATCCAATGAAAGGGTTTTATCCTGTCTTCCATATACTAGAGAATCCTTGAAGTTCTCTAAAGATCTAGGTATTGAGTGCAGAAGCATGAAAATCTTATCTTCATCTTCTATTTCCACCTCTATAACTTGTGCTTGAGAAACAATCAGTTGGCTAAGGTCTTTGTTTGATACAAGGAATCCAGCTTGGCTATCAGCCCTTTTGTAGAAGTTTTCTTACACACTTCTCTTAAAACCTTATCTGCCAAACACAGGATTATTATTGTACGAGCTTTCTTATCCATCACATTCTTCTTTTGTGTTGTTTGTGCATATGAAGTCTCAGCATCACCCTCCAAAACTTCATCCAAACCATGTTGAGTGAACATGGTCATGGCCTTTACTTTCCAAAGGTTATAATCGTTTGATCCATTGAATTTCTCTACATCAAGTTTCATAGACCCCATCATCTTGCAGTTCTTTCCTACAGACGGTGCCAATTGTTAGTTAAACACCCTGGATTTGATCACAACATAATCAAAACCAACCTGCAAACGAACACAACTTTGATATATAAACCCTAGTTATGTGTAAGAGAAAATAACCAAATAATCAATGATGAATACACCATGATTTAACGTGGTTTAGCCAAGAAAACTTGGTTTACGTCCACGGGAGAGAGAAAAGAATCAATCCACTATCAATCAAACAAGTACATATCAAAAATCAGCAAAACTACAAATTTAGGATTTTATAGGCTTAGAACCCTAATCTTCGATCTCACTCGATTCTAATCTATCTGAAGTGAATCTTGACAATTTAGATGCGCCTCACACTCACAAACAGAAGCCCTAAGATCTGTTTTAGAATCGGATAAGATTCATGGCTCAATTTTTGCAATTTCAAACTCAGAACCCTAATACAAAACCCTAGGCCGGTCCATGCACAGAATCCATGCAAAGCCCGGTTCGACTAGAATCCAACCAGTTCTGTGAAAACCGTCTCCGGTTTTGAGCTTAGCAGATCTTCTTCCACCTTTCTCAACTTTCTTGAGTCATTGAATTACATTTCTGTTGCCAAAAGGTATATGCAATAATTTTTGAATTTTTCACCAAATATTTGATTTGGTAATGATAAAATTGTTGTCATTATTGTTCTCATTTTTTGGTAACTGCATAATATATCATTCATTTGATCAAATTTTGTCACCTATTATTATGTTTTGTCATTAAAATTGAGCTTCAAACGATGAACTTACATTTTGTCACCAAAACAATATATTTTGACGACAAGCATTATTATTTTTATTTGAAATCATCAAATTTTTGTGACTATGATTTGACTTATTTTAGTTACTTATTTGTTTAATTAGATTGAGCAGATAGTTGATAGAAAAGTGTTGTTCAAAATTAAATCGAAGTTTGAGTTTGATTCTGATGAGGAGGATTCAACCCTTAGTAAAAAAAAATCTGATATTATTGTTGTGTGAAATCGTAAGTGTACGATATCGTGACAAGTAGTAAAATGATAAATCAAATATCGTTCTCACAAGGACTAATTAAACTAGACAAGTACCAAAATAGGGTAAGAATTAATCTATTTAGACAATCAATTCATGAGAATTTTCACTAATAAACTACTTAATGCACTTCAAACAAAACACGCTAGAATTAAGAAAGTATGTTTGATCAAATATGAAGAAACCCTAAGGTTTCTGACTTTACCATAACCATTCTTATGCAAATCGATTCAATCAATTGATTCTAATTAATTTACGTTGTTGACAATCAAGTTCCCTAATGCAATTGCTACTCTTTCCAAGCACCAACAAATATACCCTAGTAAGATAATTCTTATCTCTCGATCTCAAATCTATCAGACTAGGATTCATTAAACTCTCAAGAATTCTATGGTAATTGCACAAAACCTGTAAATATCTCTATCTTACAGCGTTTTATGGTATTCTAATTTAATGGCGGAAATAGCTATCATCTCTCGATCTCAAACCAAATCCCTAAATCATGCAAGAATTGGCTAGATAATTGCAAGCATTAATAACAAATTAGAACACTCAACAATCGCAAAATAATCGAGAATCAATTATCAAGAAATCAAATATGCATATTCATGGCTAGGCTACATCATAAACCCTAGATATGGAAATTAGTTCATGACTAAAACAAAAGAAAACAAAAAGACAATAAATTCCATATCCCAAAAGTAATCCAGTAAAAAGGAGAAGAAAAACTCAAGATGATGTGCGTTCTCCTCTTTTTTTGCCTTCCTCTGTTCTGTCTTGTGCGCCCCTCTAGATCTAAGATAATGAAAATATATATATTAGATTCTTTCCTAATATAAGGAGTCTTAATTAAAAGAATCCCTAAATTAGAATAATATCCGCGCTATGCAGGACACGTCTTCAGAATTTTAGGACACGTCTCACACTTCTCTTGATAGCTGCTAGTTGCTTCTTCAGTATTTTGAGTGTAACTTGAGCAAACAGACTCCAAATCACTAGTTTTTTTCACCATTAGATCCATAACTCAGAGCTCTACAAATTTTAATTCATCATGACACTAAAATCTAATTGAATCTCATCCGAATTATGCCTCCAAGAT
Organism: Scutellaria galericulata; assembly: GCA_946896805.1. NCBI lineage: Eukaryota > Viridiplantae > Streptophyta > Magnoliopsida > Lamiales > Lamiaceae > Scutellaria > Scutellaria galericulata. Next base: position 13,032,820 of record OX335792.1, read on the forward strand.
CAGCAACCTGCACCAAGGATATCATATTTGAACTCATTCTTTGTCTTCTCTAGCTCAAATCACCTCCAAGCCTTCCAAACTCTAAAAACCTACTAAAACACACAAAAGTAAATGTAAAAGACCATCCAACAACAGAAAACAAGTAAAAATCCAAGTAGATAAAATGGTACAAAACCAACTTATCAATTACTTGGAGTAAATGGGGAGGAGAGTGGATCTCAAGTCAAGATGAAGCTGTTTATGGATGAATTTTCTACCAACATTAACAAGAAAAAGAACAAATTGATTAAGATTGAGAAAGATAATTAATGAATAGTTTGGTTTTGGATGATAACTATTTCACAAACTATATTTGTAAGTCTGCATTTTTTAATTTTAATTTATGACTATTAGGTTATTAAGATTTTGAATTATGTATGATTGGTACAATTTTCTTGTATAAGTGTTTGGTTATTGTTAGATTTCATTGGTTAGTTTTTGAACTTACATTTTATTAGTTTATTAATGAGTTGTAGTGGATAATTGATTTCTTTTAGTAAACTGTTTGGTAATCTTCTTTATTAAATTGGATGTTTCATATTATATGTTTCAAAAAATAGTGTTATCACATGTAATATTAAAATATAGGGTTAATTATATAAATAACCATCCAAATTATACTAATTTTTAATTTGTACTTAAATAACTAAAAAATTTTCAATTGGATCTAACCATCTCACATTTGAGCAAGTTGTAATTTAATATCAGAGATAATCAGATCTTTATTTTTCGGCCAATTTTAGTCATGTGCCTCGCACGCCCTTTACTATTAAGGATATATTTGTCTTTTCAATATTTTCAGGTTACAACTAACCATCTCAACTTTGCGCGAGATGTAATTAACCATCTGAGAACTTCAAATGTTCATTTTCTAACCAATTTTAATAAAGTGCCTAGCATGTCCTTTACAGTTCGAGATCACCGAATGTTATTTTCAGGACAATTTTTGTGTCTTGCACACCCTTTATTATTGTGGTTGTGCATTATATAAGTGGATGTGAAATAAAAATTCATATAGGGTTAATTAAGTTTTCTCTAATTTACCATCTGCTAAAAGCATTCAAAGTAACGTAATTTTTTGTTCTTTCCAAGATCTTTTATCAATAATTGAGCATTTAAATTCGTAAACGTGAACCCAATATTCAATTTAAGCAATCATATTACATTATGATATGAAAGCAAGTCATAAATCATTCCTTTAAATTAATTTAATTAAATCAACTTTAATCAGTTCTAATAATCCAAAGAAAAAAACGTTTTCTTTTAAAACAAAACTGCTCACCTTGATTTCAAGTTTATTTCAATGGAATTTCTGAAACTTAACTTGCAAGTAAAAAATTTGTTGTTGGACATTCTCGTACACTTGAAAAATCCACGAACTGCACTTTGCCTTCTCGTAAAACAAGAAAATGAATCATTAACAGCTCGTCCCAGATATTGAAATGCGATTTTCAATTCGATCTACCACTCAAAATCCATTATTTCTGAATCACGAGATTATCCATATTTTGAAGCATACTCTTCCGATCCAATTGCACCACAACACAATTGACAAGTTTTATTAGATTCAAAAATCCATAACTAGGATTTTTATTTTTTCCCCTTTATTTTCCCCTAAATTAACCATTAAAAGACAGATATACCCTCAACAGTAAAGAACATGCAAGATGCGTGCGTGATTAAAATTGATCGAAAAATGAATATTTTGGGTTCTTAGATGGTAAATTGCAACTCGCACAGAGTTGAGATGGTAAATTACAACTCATGCAGAGTTGAGATGGTTGGTTACACCTTGAAAATATTGAAAAGACAAAAATACTCTTAATATTAAAGGCATGAGAAGCACGTGACTAAAATTTGCCGAAAAATGAAGACCTAGCGGTCTCGGATGGTAAATTGTAACTCGCGCAAGGGTGAGATGGTTAATTACAACCGAAAAAATTTTAATTACCTAAGTGCAAAACTGGATATAGTTTGAATGGTTATTTGTAATTAATCCTTAAATATAATACATTAATAATATCGATATCCGTGTATTACACAAAATTTTCAATAAGAATAAATTTAAAATTTTGAATATAAATAAGATAAAACATAGATAGAATAACAAAAAGTAAAAGATTCATTATTAATTTTAATAATTAAAATTAATAAGTAAAACAATTTAATTTAAAATAATAAAGACATATTTATAGAGTTGATACACAAATTAGAAAATACAGTTAATATATTTCAACTATTCTTATTATTAAAATGTAAGAAATGAAGAGTATATTTAGCAAATATAAGTTTCAATTGAGAGTTAAATTAGTGTAACTACAAAAATTCATAATTAATTAAAGAGTGTGTCTCTTGTGCACCAATTACATGGATCCGTGCAATGGGTACCCGATCTGAATTCGCATAATTTATATATAAGTTTTATTTTTTTGGTTGAAATCTCGGTACATGATAAAGGTATCACTATTATTATATAAATGTATCACTAGTTATACATAAATGAATTATTTCATTTACATAAATGTATTAACTCATTTCAATTGAGATATAACATAAGAGTACTTGTACTAGGTAAATGTATTAATAATATAACATAAATGTATTAGTACATCAACTTAAAGGTATTTATATATATCTGCTTAAAGGTATTGTCTGATTTACTTAAATTATATAATGTGAGGGTACTATTCACATAACATAAATGTATCGCTAGCATAACTAAATGTCTTACTAAAATAACTAAAAGGTATAACATGTTTGTTAGAATACGAAAAATACATGAGCGTGTACAACATAAAGTTATCACTGCCATAACTAAAAGATATCACTATCATAAGTAAAATGTATCATTAACATAATTAAAAGATAATTACATGTTTGTCAAAATACAAAAAATTTGTGAACGAGTGAGGGTGCGGACACCTAGGCCTATTGGGGAGCATGAGAACGCTTGTAAACATGTAAAAAGTGGTCCCAAATCGGATAAATTCGAATTGCATACATCTAACATCCATGTACTAGGTGCATATAGTTTTTGTGTTAATTAAATTAGAGACAACATGTATGGTTAAAATTACTTGATTTTAGGAGGAAAGACTTTTATTCAAATCCATAATTAATTGAATCTGTCTATGTCATTAACTCCATTTGATAAAAGATTTCTATTCAAATTTAGAACTCCATTTGATAAAAGATTTCTATTCAAATTTAGTTGACGGTTTTCTTTGATTGTGTCATATGTCATGATTATAAATAAAAGTTAAGGACAATTTTTATCTCATGTTGGTCTTTTTTCTGAAGGGTGAATGTTTGAAAATAAACTAATTGGGGATCACATGACAACATTAAATAAATTCAAATAAAAAAATTTTATCAAACAAATATATGGAACCATCGCTTCACAATCGCAATTGCATAGGTACAAATTTTAGCCCAACTTATCATAGATACAGATATAAATAATCTCATAGTCATAACAATCAAACAAACACTTAGTTATGGATCTTAACCAGGCACAAATCCATATACCCGCAGGTGGGGACACGTGCCCCCACAATTTTTTGGAATTTTTTCCTTAAAATTAATTTATGAAATTGAAGTGGACAAAACCAGACCTAAAACTGACTTATTGACCCATAGTTGTAATATCGATTTTACCAACTCAATTCCCAAATGGACCAGGAACAAGCCCTAGTCCAGATTGATATCCCAAATGGACCAGGAACAAGCCCAGATTGATTTTCAACAAAACTAAAAAATGTAAAAAGACAAAATTAGAGTACAAAAAATAAATATTTTTTTATTCACTAATCCACACTCATTCTCTCTCTCTCTCTCTTCCCCCAATAAAATGCAAAATTTTCTTCTTCCTCTGTTTTTTTCGGAGTGCAAAATTATATTTGATAGTATTGGTAGTATTTAATTAGACATGTATATCATACGTATATATTGCTCATCATTGTAGAAATATATTCTTCTTATATAATATATACGTTATACTTATACTCCAATCACATATATATTGCTGGACATGATAGTATCATTTTATATCATATGTATTCTTTTATAATTGATAGTATATATTGCTACAGTTGAAAGGGTATTTTCTGCAATAAATATTATAAAGAATCGTTTACGCAATTAGATGAGAGATCAATGGATGAATGATAGTTTGATTGTATATATCGAAAAAGTGGTTTTTGATAGGGTTGATAATAAGTCAATAATGCAAATATTTCAGTTAATGAAAACTCGTAAGTTTCAATTGTACTATAAGGATTATTATATATTAAAAAAATTCTTCACGTGTTTTATATTTTAATTATTTTGTGCCCCCGCCATTAAAAAACTCTGGATCCGTCCCTGATCTTAACTGCCATGAAAATTTACGGATCTTAACCGTTGTGAAAATTTATGGATCTTAACCATCATGAATCACGGTTCTTAACCGCCATGAATCGTGGTTGTGGATCTTAACCGCTATGAACATAGTTTTCATTATCATTGCTCTTCACATTTGTATTGATAAACTCATAGTACAACATTCATATTTTAGTAACAATCACATTGACATATAATATGAGCAAACTCTTTCAGGGCAAAAAAAACATATTAAAAGATGGGGAAATTGCAAATTTAGGACAGTAACTTTACCCCATTCACCATATAGGGACAATATCTTTTCGCGCTTTGAAATTGAGACTGTATGTTTCAATTTTGGGCGAATTTAGGACAATTCAGTCCGAATTGATGAATTTCGGGCTGAATTACACGTGAAAGTCACATGTCCTTAATTTGGGCTTCTCGCTGATGTGGCGGGATGAATAATAAATTAATTTGATTTTTAATTCCACATCACTAAATATAATGCTACATCATTTAATTAAAATAATTATAACTAACATAATTATAATAAATATTTAAAAAACATTAATTTCTTTTGAAAATCTGCAAAAATTGTGTTATTAATGTTATTATTTTTCTCACACTCATAAATTTATTTCTAAAATATTACAATAATATTTTTAAAATATTATTATTCAATAATAATATTAATATTGATTATAATATTTATAATAAATTTCAAAAATATATATCTTTATAAATTTGAAAAATTGTCTTATAATCTAACTTTTCTTTTATAAATCAATAATTATTTCTAAAATCTTAAAATAATGTTTTTCAGATATTATTATTCAATAATAATAATAATAATAATAATAATAAATAACTCTTTTTAATAATAATATCTGAAAAACATTATTTTAAGATTTTAGAAATAATTATTGATTTATAAAAGAAAAGTTAGATTATAAGACAATTTTTCAAATTTATAAAAATATATATTTTTAAAATTTATTATAAATATTATAATCAATATTAATATTATTATTGAATAATAATATTTTAAAAATATTATTGTAAGATTTTAGAAATAAATTTATGAGTGTGAGAAAAATAATAACATTAATAACACAATTTTTCAGATTTTCAAAAGAAATTAATGCTTTTTTAAATATTTATTATAATTATTTTAATTAAATGATGTAGCATTATATTTAGTCATATGGAATTAAAAATCAAATTAATTTATTATTCATCCTGCCACATCAGCGAGAAGCCCAAATTAAGGACATGTGACTTTCACGTGCAATTCAGCCCGAAATTCATCAATTCGGGCTTAATTGTCCTAAATTCGCCCAAAATTGAAACATACGGTCTCAATTTCAAAGCCCGAAAAGATATTGTCCCCATATGGTGAATGGGGTAAAGTTAATGTCCTAAATTTGCAATTTCCCCTAAAAGATGACATGAAATTGAAGAGCACATAATTCATAAATACTTGAGTAAAGGAAGTTACTCCCACCTTAAGAGTTGTTTGAACATAAGTTGTCGAGCGGGTTTAGATAAGTCAACTTTCCTCGTTTCCAACATCATTATTAAAAGAAAGGTCTTAGTACCTTGTCTAGTTATAAGTTCATAATCTAAATCTACTAGTGTTTAAAATACGATCTTTAACGTCTTTTTTGGTCACTCGATCCAAATGAGAGGCTTTCAATAACTTAGAGGATAAAAGAATGAAAATAAGTAGTTACTAGACAAATATAGAATTTTTAAGGGATATTATAATGGAAAATGCATCTATTGAAACATTATAAAACCTTAATTAGGCTTAAATTACATTTTGAAATAATTGAATTTAGTTTTAGGAAAACTACTTATAAAATTAGGACTTAAATTAGATCCTAAAAGACTTGAAAATAATTATAAAAAATATATATGCACTTAGGGTTTAAATTAGGTATTAAGAGAATTGAAAATCATTCTAGAAAAGCTAAATAAAAAATTTATTTTCATTAGATCAAAATTGAAGCTTAATTTGAGAAATTGGACTTAGTTGTAAAATTTGGAAAATTGACTTTGACTCTGAGACTAAATTAAAAAGTTATATTTAATTTTTTGGTCCTTGAAATATTTTGTAATTAAGAGGGGTCAAAGTGCAGTTTTTAGAAACTTTATATTTTCATAGAAGTCCCTAGATTCTACCTATATAATTTGTGAAAGAAGGGGCCCAACCAAAAATCCTAGTCTTTAACACCACTTTACCAGTCGGTGCTCATCACCTTCTACCTTGGTCGGCGACTGCTCATCGTCGGCGACTCACGCATGCAATACACCACGAAATTTCGTCTCACACCACCCGTCATTCCCGCACATACACCAACACCGTTATCGCTGCTCATTGTTCACTCTACCTTGGCCAATGATGTTGGATCAATTAATCAGAGGATATTATTTATTGACTGCTTCAATAGTTCCAATTTAATTAAGAGTGCAATCTCGTACTTATAGTGGAGGTGAACGAGATTAATAAGTTATTTTAACTAGTCAAGAGTTGATTGAGTCAAAATTAGTTTATTAGAACTTAATTTAATTAGGTCCAATTAGGTCCTGGCTCTATTATGAACTTAATATATTATAAAAATTATAATATATATTGCGGTATAATTAAGGTTGTTGGACTATTTGGATAAATATATCAGTTAAGAGTTAATAAGATAAATATATCTGATATGATTTTATTTGTATCCTTTTCTATATGGAATAGAAGTCTTGGAGAGCAAGAAGGTGCCCACACACGAATACAACAGAAGAGTTATGGAGAGAACACCAGAGAGAAGGCTTGACAGTTTCAGGCGTGTGAATTACGTAGAATTCTTGGAACTACGAAAGCATGATACAAAAGGTATTTCGTAAAACTTCTTATATAAGATAAATTATCATATAGAATATACATTATAAACGATCATATGACGAGATTAGAATATACATTATAATCGATCCTATGACGAGATTTGTGATTTAATCAGATGTAATTTTTTAGGGTTTTCCTAACTAGTGGTGCAGAGCCATAGGTTTTGATATTATTTTGTGTATTCTTTGATTAATTAATTTTTTTTATGCATGTTTAGTTTGAGCAATGTTAGTTTATGTGATATGATTGTTATGAGATGAATGCTTTAACCTGTGAACAATTTATGGTCTAATTTTTTTTTGGGAACTAGCATGGATCTATTCGGGTGTAAATTAAATCGGAAATAAATCATGCTTTGAAAAACGATAAATCATACATAGCCCTAAACATGCGGAACTAAGGGATATGTATTTACTTCTTGATCGGAGAGATACTATTGAGAAGATTAATAGCTTCAACCCAAACACCTTCTTAAGTATTCCCAAAGTCCAAGCTCGTAGATTCGGTGGGTAATCAAACGAACTTTTTAACTCTTTTAGGAAGAATTAATTTCAAACTTTTGTTGCTCTTGTATCAAAACAGCACTCTCGTATATATATCTTGGGGCTGAAAAATCAGCCCCTATTAATAGACAAAGTGGCCGAAAATTACAAGTTTGGAGGAGAAGAAATATATCCGAAAATTACAAGCTTGGAGGAGAAGAAATATATCCTCAAGATTTTGATTTTCTCATATCTTGCATCAATATATGGAAATCTTGATCTCCACATATTTAGCAACAATAATTAATTCTTATATTTTAACCACCTTAGTTAGATGAGCTTTTATTGGGCTACTCAAGGGGCCTTCAGGAGATTTAGGACTGGGCCTCCCAATGGACCTAAAAACAAATATTGAGCCACAATATTATTCTAATCCATTAATATTAATTCACTTCACAATAGAATTAATATTGCACTATCCATCCTAACCCATATTATGAAATATGGCTCCCGGATATTATTTCCTGTGTTTAAGATCTAATGTCCATTAATTAATTTAAGCTGCTGAATGCTTTAATCAATTAATATCTTTTATTCCTTGAAAAAAATAGTTCAACATTATTATCATATTGGAAATTAATCCATTGGCCAGATTTGATATGATAAACGTTCTGAGCCCACCAAGAGGACATTATCAACTTGACGTATCAAGACACGATTTTCTGTATTAATTTAGCAATTTGTTATATAATTAACAATATTGCCCAAAATACAAAGTATTGAATCCTATTGATCCTTTACCCATAATAAATCAAAGCAATATCAATTAATTATATACAATCCCAATTAAGTGACAGAAATTAAGAAATCAATAACCATTGAGATCTAATTCTTCTTTCCAAATCAGTCTAGAAGAATTATCTCACTGTAGGTCCTATTCAGCACATCACAAATGTACTAGTGTAATCTCTTGGTCAAGACAAACCAATCCGAGCCTTACACTTCAACTTCTACCAATGGATTGTTCAATTCCATCTAAGTTGTGAATGTTGCTATACTTATTACAAGACAATGTGATCTTCTGTGATCTTCTACACACCACATTGTCTACAATGTAAAGTGTATTGAACATTTATGCATTTAAGTAAATAACATTCATAATATTTAATGTAAACAGTGATAAAAGATTTATTCTCATAAAAAGCAAGAATCAATTTATATACAAAGTAGCACTAAAATCATATTTTTCAATATATCCCTAACAATTTTGATACAAATTGTATTTCATTTTTCAAGTTTGTAAACAAGGGGTGAATTACGTCTCCATAATTTTCCCTTGTTAGTTACGAGATAGGATACAAGATATTGTAATCAATATTGTCCAATTTTCGTGGAATGGTGATTTGTATTCTGTAAAGACGAGAGCTTCCTGGTGATTTCCATGGTAAAAGAGAGGTTGTTGTACATAATTTAAAAAACAAAAAAAACAGGAAAGATAAGCAGAATCAGCGGCGGCCAAGGTGATTGCTTGGTGAATTAAGGCAATTGTTTTTGGTCCAGTTTCATTTAGTGTTTGGGGCCACTGTTCTGCTGGACTTCGAACAAATTTGGTGATTGTTGCTCAATCAATAAACTTGGTGATTTGGGCCAACTTTTAAATGGGCCAAATTTCATTTAGTCAGGTTCATTTGTGGATTTGAAGTCAAGTATGAGTTGGGTACAGAAGATCCAAGACGACAAACTTATCCTTTACTAGACAATTTTGCAAATGGGCTTTGAAGAATTGGGCTGGATTGTAGCTCAATTGGATTTCAATTGTTTGTAATTTTGTGTCTAGGATGGGCCATACATTTTGTTTTTGTTTTAATATTTTATGGCATGAGATGCTTTATTTGATATATTAAATGCCATTCAAATAACAATGCATTACAAGAAATTTTGCTTTTTACAACGGGTAATACCTGTTGTCGTATCATATTTTTGAGCATTGTCGTATCCAGCGTTGCAAAAAAAATTCGTCATTTGACAACGGTAGAAAAGCGTTGTTTTATCTAGATACAAAACAGTTGTGTTTTCAGATTTTGTGCAACTATATATACAACGCTAAAAAACCGTTGTCTTTCTGAGTACAACAACACAAATATATGCAACGCTTACAATCGTTGTCTCTATTGTATATAATTACATTTATGCAACGCTTTTTTAGGGTTGTCGTTTTTTAAAATAACAACGCTAATGCAACGCTTTTTAGGGTGTAGTCATTTCTTTATGACAACCCTTTTTGTGTTGTCTTTTCTGTTTATTCACATTTTTTGCAATAAATTGATATATTTTTGCTGGATATATATAATAATATAATTTAATTATATAAACTAAAAAATGCATTACAAGAACATTTAAACATCGTTAATATCAAACATAACATTCATAAATCCTCTCAACAATATGTCTCATCCATCCTAACACTTGAAATCACAAAACATTACGTCTATATATAAATTTAAGCTCCAAAACAATAACAAAGATGCGCGTATTTGTTTGAATAACATCACAACCTTTACAAAAATAGCATCAGGAACTTCACATGGTCTCCCTACGTCCCCACAATCTGTCAAATGTAAGAAAAAAGTTTACATGAACACCTAAAAATCATAACATGGTCATATTAAATATTCAAAACAAAGCAACCTTGCAAGTTAAAATATAGTACTCACCTTGTTCTACCCATTTATATGTTCTTGAACGCAATCAGCTCATTCAACGCGAACTTCATCAATATCATCTCTAGAGCACTTAAGATGTGTAACCTTTGAAAAAAGAATACATACAATAATCAACTTCATTTCATTTTGGTGAAGTATACAATATGCAAACTAAATTGGAATTAGTTACTCACAATTGAACGCAATGAAACCATGTCTACAGTTGCATCTTTTTCAATAAGTTGTCTCATGTACCACAACACAAAAAAACCACATTGTTTGGAATCAGGTTGCAAAGGGGCCTACATTACAATATATGAGTATCAACTTACATATATATATATATATATTCTTCGTGATGATAAAATAAATATCAACATGAGTATCAACGTATTATTCACATCTTCACCATACATACCTTGACTACTTCCCATGTAGGTTGTTTTTTCCCATTCTTTCCAATTTCTGTATTGAAAATTCTCAAGGCCCTTCATGAAAAAACAAAGTATTAATCATCGTACATGCAACATAAAATAAGCGAACAGAAATGTGCTAAACTTATTAAATTGAAACTTACAAATCAACAATCTTTTTCCAAGTTTGATCATGTAAGCGATGATAAAGAGGGTCCAACAAATGATAAGTTTGCTTGTGGGGGTTGATGACAGTTAGAATCCAATGGAATCTATGGAATTAATAATTAAAACAAATCAGTCACAACTTCAACACTGCAAGTCAACAAAACAAAAGACTGCATCACCTTGTTAACAGTTACTGTAGCACCTCGGATCAAAATGAGCATAATTGAATAATTAAATATTTGAACCCCGACTTAATAATTATGTGTGTATGTTTTGACTGTTTAATTTAGTACGTGTGTTTCAGATACTTGGTTAACGCCGGTTTTAGTTTTAGATGGGTATATTTTTCGTGACATGGAACCTAGAATACGATTTTACCAAGAGATTCGTATCGGAAATACGAGAAAATAGAAACAAACTAGAGGTCAATCAGAGACCTGTAGTTCAACTGACGAAGGAAAGGGTAAAATTTTGATAGAAGGTAAAAATAAAAATAATATTTTAATGAAAGGTAAATTGAGATATTTTTGGTAAATGGTAATTTTTCAACGGTAAAAAGGTAAATTCCAAAATCTATAAATAGAGACTCATAATTTTCAAAAAATAAGTTTTAGCTAATGTAATAAAGATACCGATTATTGTTCCAAAAACTTTACTTATACGTTTTCAAAGCCGACGACCCGAGCGACGCTCGCGACGCGAACACGTAAGTTCTCTTTCTTTTCTTTTCCTTTACGTTTTTTATTTCCGTCGTCGCCGCCGCCACCGCCGGCCAGCAGTGGTGCTGGTGGTGGTGTGCCGGGCATCGGGTGTGCGCCGGGTTGTGCGTCGGGTGCGTACCGGGTGTGCGCCGAATGCCGGGTGCGTGCCGGGTGTGCACCGGGTGCCGGGTGCGCGCGGGCGCGAGTGCCGGGGATCTAGCACGCGCGGCGACGGGGATCGTGTGGCTGAGGAAACTCGACAGCTGCCGGGAGATGCGCGAGCCGTCGGGATTCTTTTTCGCCCGACGCCGGGTGCTCGCGTGCCCCGGCACACGTGATGCCGTATTTTCGATCCATCATATCGTTAACGAACGTTCTTTCGCCGGGAACTTTTACAGCTTTAATTATACATTGTTAAGGATCTAAGAAACGATATAACTTATTTAGGCTACTTGTTGGACTGAGCTTTGAGGTGTTGGGTCGTCAGACTTTCGGTTCTAGCTACTCACGTGGTAACCACCGAACAAGGTGGGGGTAACTTCTGAACCCTAATAACTCTATTTGTTTAATGTTTTCCATATTTGATATATGAACTGTTGAACTCTACGTGCTGTGATTATTTGCTATGATTACTATGTACATGCACACAATATGAATATGATATATGTGGACGGAAGTCCAAAATCATGTTAAGATGGACTGGTGGCCCATAAAAGCACCATATGTTAGGGATGGACTGGTGGCCCGTAAAAAGCACTAACAGAACGGAGGTCCATGATCTCGTTCTGGGATGGATTGGTGGCCCGTAAAAAGCACCAACGGAACGGAGGTCTATGATCTCGTTCTGGATGGACTGGTGGCCCGTAAAAAGCACCAATGGACTGGTGGCCCATAAAAGCACCATATGTTAGATGAGTACTCTTAGAGTTATGTGTTCGTATTTTATGTGCAATGCATTATATGTGTTGTGTCTCATTGCTGAGCTATTATATATGTTGGATCTATGTATCTGCTTAATAATATTAAAAACTTGGTGATTAATTCCACGAGTGTATTCAACGCACTCACCCCCCACATGTACTCACACTACAGGAGAATAAAAGAATCTTGACGCGTAGAGAGAGGGGTGCCCTATCAGCCGAGTCCATCTTCCAGTTTTACCTTTTTAAAGATATGTTGCCCGATTGTAAAAGAAAATTGTTCTTCTTCTTTGTAAAGGATCCTGATGTTTTTCCGCTGCTATGTAAAATGGTTTTATTTCGGCTAGACGCCGAGGGTTTTGTATTTGTAAAATCGTCTCCCATCTCTTTCAAAGGATTTCTATTTTATTTCATGCACGTCTTTTTTCCCTTCTTTCTTCACGCCCGCAAGTAAAACTCTGATATTTTTTACTAAAAGATTTTGGGGCGTGACAGTTACTATAATTATCAAAACTGAAACTCTCCAAATCAGCCACTCGAAGTCATATTTACTATAATTATCTTGTTAATAAGCACGTAAGATCAATAAGAAAGTCTCTATCATGCAATTTACTACTTACCTTGACTCATTTTCCATCTTCACTCATATATAGATAACATCTTTGAAGTACAATTTCTCACAAACAAATAGTTTCAGCAAAACGTGTATGTATCATAATATGGAGTACCAAAAAGCAAATCAAAGCTTACCCTACATTGCAAGGTGCCAAAACTAATTGGCTAGGCAATGTACCACTCAACCTTTTTGCTAGAGCACATGCCCTTCGTTCCATCTCATTCTCACGAAAATCTTGATCAACTTTTGTTGATGGCAAATGTCCTATTTCATATGGATCCACAAATCTGAAATTTTGAAGCTTGTTTTCGTTTACCAACCTTTTGTAGAGATGCCTAACATATCCAGCATGTACCATGTCAATAGGTTCTTCTACACCAAAATTATATTCATGTCCCCTAAACTGATCACTATCATACATAGACATTCCTGACTAAGATCTCTCTCCATGCCACATCCATGTATGATATGTTTTATCAATTCTCTTAGTCAACAAATGCAACCTAACAATGACATGTTTCCATTTTCTAAGATTACCACAATCTGAACATGGACATGACACTGCATTGACATCATCTATATTTTGACATGCAAAATGCATAAAAGACTCAACCCCAGCCCTGTACTCATCTGAGAGTCTGTCCTTGAACATCCATTCCTTGTCCATCTTCAATAGGAAATAAGTAATTAACAAATAATCACATTTCAGTAACCATTGATAAATTAATTACACTAATTCAACATAGTTATTTAATGTATAATTCAGCATTTAATGGTTAACCAGTTATAACAAAACAAAAGTAGAACATCAGTACTTCAAGCTATCATATGTCTCACATCCCCAAAGCTGTTGTTATTAGTCTCTAATTCCTACTCGTAACTTCACGATTTGGGATCGACAAGTAACTAAGAATCTCATTAGGCGAAACAATGGACTCAGAACAATATCCATAAATAAGCTATCATCTCATTTTGCATGTATTTACTCAAACATGCCCCAATTAATAAAAGCATAGCCCAAACATTTTGTTATAATCAGCAGATATATCGCAGCAATTCAGATAAGGTAATTAATCTAACTACCAAATTTATCTAATATCTGTTCACTTAACACAACACCAATACCAATATCAAAACAAAAATGGTAATAAATATAATATTGATCAAAATGATTAAAATATCCATCTAAATTGGGTTAAACAACCTAACCTTAAGCACAATAGTTAACTCTTTCTCCCCCGATTTAAGCTGCAATTACTGGTCACTCTTCCCAATCCCCTGCCAACGACCCCTCGATTCTTTATTATCAACAACGCACTTCTGATCAACCTTTTTTCAACATGGTGACAATCTGATCACGGAATTATACAGACCAAAATCAAAGAAAATCACTACTAATGAGACTTATTCAGGAAATAAAGCATCCGAAACTAAGAATAGAAGATAACTTCACTCAATATCACACACAATTTTCAAAGGAAGCAGCAAGGTTTACCATGTCACACAATAAGAATCTCAAAAGAATATATTCAATAAAAAAGGCTAATAGACTTCTAGAGAATGGTTAAGAAACAAGATACTTCCCAACAACAGCAAGGTTTACCATGTCACACAATAAGAATCTCAAAAGAATATATTCAATAAAAAAGGCTAATAGACTTCCAGAGAATGGTTAAGAAACAAGATACTTCCCAACAACCAAAAATCATAGTTTTATATTGTGATGGTCAATTAGGTGGTTTAACTTGGAACCCTGATTAATATTATTTAGATGCAGATACTATGTAGCCACTAGATGTGATTTGGAATTATGTTGTGAGTTGACTTAAACTACGTTGTTCTAATATCAAGCTTCTATAGCCAAAGGTAAATTTCAAATCAAATTGAGCAAATTTCACAATTTCGCAATCAATTTCTGATACTCTAAACTAACAACACATTACCTGCCAATCTGGCTGAAGAGAAGGTGAATTAGCAGCAAGTTTGCTAGATAGTTTCCTTTTCAAGCCCTCAATTTCTGTGAAGTTGAATAGAGGACAACACAATAACTAAGTTAAATACAATCCAGCTCGAACAAGATGATTGAAACAGAAGTTTTCTATTCTTAATAAAATCAATAAACAAGTACAATTTATCAAAATAAGTATATAATAATGATGAATAAAAATGAGATACACTTTGTTACCATTCTCGTCTGGCTTCAACCTGCCACCTGGAAGTTTACAGAAAGTGTTTCCAATTTGCAAAAGAAGAATATGGGGGTGATTATGCTCTTGTACCTATAAGTATAAATATTTTGTTTGCTCAAGTTAGACATAAAGATGGCTAAATTACATTTTAATTTATAACTGCGCTGTAATAAAAGAAAGAGGGAGAGAAATATAATTAAGGATGATTTCCAATGTTGTCATGGAATTCTATGAGGTATAGGATTCAGAAAGGAACAAGGTTTCTGCCAACATACGAGTTTTTTTAAACGCAGACCCCCTAATAAGCATGTCTCACTCACACAAGTTGCACTTCCTATAATGTGACATGCAATTTATTCAACCTCCTCGAACAGCCCTCGAGATAGAATAGCTAACAGCCTAATATATATGTGGTTGTAATAGACCAACAGAGTGATACAATAAATCACTTGGACCTTCCTAATCTTTGTTCTAAACAAAAGAGCAAGCATGACTACGGAAAAAGGGTAAATTTTGTGCTTTACTTCATGACACAAAATAACAGCATCTGAGTGTCTTTCTATTATATGAATAGAGTAACTAGGGACAAGGTCTTTAATGTCATCCTTGATTCCATACTTTATCAAATCCAAAGAGTATGCATTATGTTGTACAAGTTACAACATTACAAACGATAAATGTAGTTAAATTTATTGCTGATTCTAAAACATCACAATTCATTCTCATCCAAGCATTTTATAAATAAAGGAGATGGAATAAGACCGAAGTTCTGAATAGTTTAAACCAGTCTATACAAACCAAAACTCTGTTACCATGGTACTTAACCACCAAATATATAAAACATTTGATTAAGAACTATAAACAGAAACATCATCTCAGCAACTTCTAGCTAATATGTTCAACAATGAAATGACACATTCAACGCCTATTGGGCACTGAATCAATTAGGACACTGAATTGGGCATTGAATATATAGATATAGATATTTAAATTAGGGCACTGAATCAATTACATTGAGAAGACTATTATGTGTGTGTGAGAGAGACAGGGGTATTAGCGGCGAACCTGCGGCGGGGCGATGGGAAGAGAAGAAGAGAGGGTTGCGGCGATCCTACTGGGCGGCAGCAGCGACGAGATGGCGGCAGATTCTCCGCAGCGACGAGACAAAGATAAAACAGAGTGAGAAAGATAGGACGACGATGACTAAGTGCCGGTGGTGGGTTGAGCGGCGAGGCAGTGGGTTTTGGTGGTGGAAAGGGATGGAGAATTGAGCGGCAAAGCAGTGGATTTTGGTGGGGGTGGAAAGGGACGAAGCAGTTTGGGTATTTGAAAAAACCTAAGTCCAAATTAATTGTGTATAAAAATTAATCATTTGAGTATTAATATTAATTGTTGGAAAATAAAATACAATTATATGTTTGGTAAAATTGGTGATGCCTCCCACTTGAGTTTAAGGATCGACCCTAACTTTAGTAAATAATTTTTTTTATATATATTCTTAATTTTAATTGATATAAATTATTTATATAGATCTTATTTTTTTTACTTTATAAATTAATTGTTTAAAATAAGTTATGTTTTTTGTATTAATTTTAAAACCAAACTCATTTTATATTTATTTTTATTTTAGATAAACATTCATAATTTATGAATTATGAATTATAAAACATAATTTTTGAATTATGTTTTAAAATAATAGTTAAATTTTGTATTATTATATAAAATTAAAGGTGAGAGTAATATTTTAGGTGTAGTTTCTTAATTAATTCAAAATACTATTTTATAAAAATACTATTTTTTTAAATTATGAATTTGTTCATATATATAAGATAATATTAATGCAAATAATGTAAGATAACATTATAAATGAATTAAATTTTTTAAATTTAATTAAATTAACAAATAATTAATTTATAATTAACACAACACATAAAAATAGCGTTGCAAAATGGGTTGTCTATTGGAGAAAAAGTATTACGAAAAGACAACGTACAAAAAAGTGTTGCACAATGGGTTGTCTATTGGCGAAAAGTACTATGAAAAGACAACGCAAAAAAAGCGTTGCATAAAAGGGTTGTCTTTTTTTAAAAAATTCGCCCAAAGACAACCCTTTGAAAAAAAGCGTTGTCTTTTAAAAAAAACGACATTTAACAACCCTCTGAAAAAAGCGTTGTCTTTTCCATTATTTGTGTTGTCGTTGAGCGAATTTTTTTGAACAAAGACAACGCTTTCATGAAAAAGGGTTGTAAATTTGGAAACGACAACCCAATTACATGAAAAGGGTTGTCTTTTGGGGGTTGTTATAGGCCAAATTTCTTGTAGTGATGTCATGTAAAAATCACATGAACACCGCTCTAGGATTCTAATATGTCATGCATGCTTATGATTGATATTTGAATCATTTTAAGAGTTAAAGTGATTGGACTTATATTAATAAGAAAATCCATTTAAAACAAAATATTAACTGTGAGGGCTCGTTTAATGAACCCAAGGCCTCCCTTTTTAGCCCAATAAGAAAATATGTATACCTTGTACCAATTTATTTGGTCTCCCTATAGGAGCGTTGCATTGTTTCAATTACTTGATTGGGCCCAATAATGATATATGAATTTTAATTTGATTATGTGTTTATCCTATAGATTTCACACTTGATTAAAAGATTTAAAATTCATTAATATAAGGGTTATAACTTATATTGAAATATTGAAAGGACTTCTTATAGAATATCCAATCAATGTAATAGATGGCCAAAATAATGTGATACTAAGTCAATTAGCATGAGATGCGAGATATATGATTTAGTGGGAGAGTTCAAGCCTAGCCATAAATCGACATTTACTCCTCCTATAGAGGAGTATGTCATGATTTTGGGGTTTTAGGTGGTCAATCACATAAAGTAGTTCTGGGTCTACTTGTTCTGTTTCATTTTGTTTTCATCCATATCATGCATGTTCATCATTTTATTTATTTATTTCAGAAAATGTCTGCAAGCGCTTTGTCATTGATATTGAATAAGAACCAATTAGTGGGAGAAAAGTACATTGATTGGAAACATAATCTACTAATTGTTCTCACTGCGGAGAGGTTCAAATTTGTGTTAGATGAACCCTGTCCTGCTATCTTTACTGATGAGTCCATTGTTGGGCAAAAAGAGGCTTATGATAAGTGGATTCATGATGATGATATGGCTCGTTGATATATTTTGGGTTCAATCTCAAATGTGTTGCAACAAAAACATCAGTTCATGAGGACATCCACTGAAATCATGGAAAGCCTTCAAGAAATGTTTGTGCATCAAGGATGTCAAACACATCACGCTGTCATTAAGAACATTATGAATATGCTTTTGAGAGACCATATGCTTACGCTGATTGGTCAATTCAACGTGATTGAGGTTTTAGGGGCTGATATCAATTGGCATTGTTTTGGAGACTCTCCCTAAGATGTTATCACAATTTGAAGTCAACTATAACATGAATAAGCTGAACATGCCCTTAACCAAACTGATGAAAGAGCTTCAAAATACTGAGAGTGTTCTTAAGGTCCAAAATGGTGATGCTTACACTGTTGCTTCTAGTAGACTATCCTCATCCAAGCCTAAAGGTATGGAAAAATGAAGAAGTTCAACAAGAAGGGTCTACAGCAACAAGCAAACAAAGCTAAGACCCAAGATAAATTTGAAGGGAAGCCGAAAGGAAAATATTTCGAATGTGGGGAAAGGGGTCATTGGAAGAGATACTTGGATAGTAGATTTTGTAGCCACTAACCATGTTTGAAACACTTTGCAAAGGTTTAAAGTAACCAAGGAGCTTAATGAAGGGGATCATACCTTGAGGGTTGGCATAGGAGTTGTGGTGTCTGCAAAAGTTGTCAGAGATGTTTATCTTTATTTTTCAAATATGAAACATTTAGTTTTAAGTAATTGTTATTATGTCCCAAACATTAGTAGAAATTTGATTTCTATTGCTTTGTTATTCAAACAAGGATATCATGTTCATTTTTTTTCTATGGTGGTTGATATTTTTTTTAATAAAGTTATAATATGTAAGGAACATTTGGATAAAGATTTGTATATCTTAAAACCAACCGACAATTTTTTATATCATACCACAAAACGCATAAAGTTATCTCCAACTAATGAGACTTACCTAAGGCTTGGTCATATTAACCTGATAGGATTCAAAAACTACTAAAGGATGACCCTTTGATTGATTTAAAGATGGAACCTTTACCTAAATGTGAATCCTATTTGTAGGTTAAAATGACTAAGAAGTCTATTTGTAGGTTAATGAGACTTACCTAAGGCTTGGTCATATTAACCTGATAGGATTCAAAGACTACTAAAGGATGGCCCTTTGATTGATTTAAAGGTGGAACCTTTACCTATATGTGAATCCTATTTGTAGGTTAAAATGACTAAAAAGTCTTTTACGTTCAAAGGATTGAGAGCCAAGGAAGTTTTAGAATTAATAAACTCTAATGTATGTGGACCAATTAAAGTCCAAGCTAGAGGTGGATATGAGTACTTCATCACTTTCACTAATGATTACTCAAGATACAACTATGTTTATCTAATGGCCCGCAAGTCTGAGGCATTTGAAAAATTCAAGGAATTCAGACTGGAAGCAGAAAAATAATTAGGTAAGAACATAAAAATACTTCGATCTGATCGAGGTGGTAAGTATCTATCTAGTGACTTTAGAGCATACTTGACAGAGAATGAGATTTTATCTCAATGACCGCACCAAGTACTCAACAACAAAATGGTGTCTCAGAAAGGAGAAACAGTACCTTGTTAAACATGGTCAGATCTATGCAGAGCTTCTCTATTCTTAGTGCTTTTTTTTTTGGGATATGCACTGCAAACTGCTATGTATGTACTGAATATGGTTCCGTCTAAATTTGTACCTAAAGCCCCCCTCGAATTGTAGAATGGATGTAAACCCAATCTAAGACATTGGTGTATGGGGATGTCTTGCATGTGTGCTTGAAGGTAAGACAGATGATATATAATAAAGATCATAATTATGTATGTTTGTAGGGTATCCTAAAGGGACAAGAGGAAGCTTGCTACTTCTATAGTCCTCAAGATAAGAAAGTATTTGTAAGTACAAATGCGACCTTCTTAGAGGACAAGTTCATAGAAAAGAATGAATCCAAGAACAAGGTTATTTTGGAAAAGGTGGGAGAAAATATTTCTAGTTCATCTAATCCAGAGATCCGCATTGAACCTATTCATCATGAATTCATAAATCTACCACCATCAGCTATTGGATCCAATGGGAGACACATTGAGGTTTCATCTACTGTACCAACTGGTTCTCCAATTAATGAGGTAGTAAAAGATCATGATCATAATGTTCATTCACTTCCAGGTGTAGAAATGGATGTAGAAGGACATAGAGAACAAGAACAACCTCCAGTCATCCAGGAACCTTGATAACTTGCATTATTTGATGCATGTCGGGGCTTGATTTCCTATCATTTTGTGTTCAAAAGCACGCATTCGTGATATTTTAGATAGATTTTATTATCTTTTAAGATTTCACGTATTTTCTTGATTTGAGAGGAATTTGATAGATTTTAGCACAAAGTGAGCTCAATTGATTGAAAAACCAAGTTGGAGTCGAGATACGAAGTTGAAAACACATAGTTTTGGGAGAAAAGTTATATCTCGAACTCTAAAAGTTCAAATTCAATGATTCTTATCTTGTTGGAAAGCTAAGAAGGAGATATAGAACTTTTATGAAACACACTTTTCCCAATTTTGGCTCCATAAAAGCAGAAAATCACAAGAAGGTGGGAGTTGCGTAAAAATGTCCTGATTTTCATCATGATAGGGTTCAAGTATTTTAGAAACCAAGGTCAAATTCAGATCGTAAATAAGTAAAAATATGGCCGGAAGTCAAAACCCGGGTGAGTTCGGGTCCTAATGCATGAGTTGAAGGAGCAGCAAAGTCAGTATGTCCGACCCGATCCTGGTTGTTCGGAGCTGGCCGCGTTGTGTGTCTTTTACCCATTTTAGACCCTTTTTCGACTAAAACTCTTCTCCAAATCCAATTCTAACCCTCCTAGGTATAAATTTAGGACTCGAAATAAATAACTTTTGAACCTTGATAGGAACTTTTGAACTCCAATAGGATCTTTGGAAACCATATCAACTTACGAATACCCATATCCACAAAATACATCTTGAGAGCAACCATGGGAGCAAGAAATTGAAGATTCATGATCAAAGATGAAGCAACCAATCCTGAATTCACTGTGTTTTATTTGATTTTATTTCTTGTTTTTATCATATCATCTTGTAATTTATTTTGCTTTATGAACATGATTATTATCTAGGGATCTTGTGGTCTTAAGGCACGAGAGTAGTTCTATGGATATTTTGTTGAATTTCTAGTTTTAATCTTTCCTCTAAATCTATTATATCTTATTCATGTTTCTTCGTGCTTATTCCATGTATAAATCCTTATCAAATTTATACATGCTTTAATTAATTGGATTGAGATCGAAAGAAGATATCTAATTATAGATTTGAGAATCCATGACTTAATTAATTGCTAGATCGAGAGATTGGTAATAATTGGAGTGAGAATATGATCTTAGGAGCTTTTAGAAGTTGGTTATTAACTGCGAGGTAGAGATACAAACATTAATAATCAATCTATGGGTTAAGTTGCTTGTGAGAGAGGTTAATCTATAATCGTGATTGCTCACATAAGATAATTTGGATTTGAGTTTGATTTTGCTAGATTAGTAAACTTGATTGAAGTAGAATGAAACCGTAGCCTTAGGATCCTTGTTTTAATCTTGATTTTCTTGATACTTGGTTGTTTGATTTTTGATTTCATTTATTTGTTTTAGATTTAGGTTAATTAAAATCAATTCTCATAATTTGGTCGTCTAGATAGAGTTAGGTAAATTAATTGGGTAATTAACATTGTTCTAATTCACTAGTCTTTGTGGGATCGACCTTGATCACCCTATCTATAGTTGACACCGTGCACTTGTAGTTAAGTAAGCTAGAAATAGGCTTCGAACAAACCTATAGCAACTAGACGAAGTAAGAGATTCATTAAACGACCTTCTAAATTCTTACTTTATGGAGAGTCTTTTGAGGCAATCTCTACTGAGTATTGAGCAAGAGGAAGATCCCAATTCGTTTAGGGAGGCTATAGAAGATGTTGACGATGATTGTTGGAAGAGTG
Source organism: Scutellaria galericulata (assembly GCA_946896805.1). Taxonomy (NCBI): domain Eukaryota; kingdom Viridiplantae; phylum Streptophyta; class Magnoliopsida; order Lamiales; family Lamiaceae; genus Scutellaria; species Scutellaria galericulata. The sequence continues at coordinate 13,055,516 of OX335792.1, forward strand.
CCATGGATTCAGAAATGAATTTCATGTACACTAACTTTGTCTGAGATCTTCTAGATAAGCTTAAAGGGATAAAACCTATTGGGTACAAATGAATCTACAAGAGAAAGAGAGGAATAGATGGAAAGGTAGAGACCTTTAAAGCTAGATTGATTGTCAAGGGTTATACCCAAAGAGAAAGAATCGATTACGAAGAAACCTTTTCACCGATAGCCATGCTAAAGTCTATTCGAATTCTCTTATCCATTGCAGCTCATTTTGATTATGAGGTGTGGCAAATGGATGTCAAGACAGCTTTCCTTAATGGAAATCTTGATTAGAGTATTTATATGATGCAACCAGAAGGTTTTATCCAAAATGGTCAAAGCATAAATTTTGCAAACTAAAAAGGTTCATTTATGGACTTAAGCATGCGTCTATGACTTGAAATATTAGATTTGATCAAGCAATAAAAACTTGTGGTTTTGATCAAAATCTTGAAGTGTCTTGTGTTTATAAAAAGATAGAAGGCAAGAATGTGGTTTTTCTCATGTTGTATGTGGATGACATCCTATTGATTGGAAATAACGTGAGAATGTTAACATCAACTAAACATTGGTTGGCACAACAGTTTGATGTGAAGGACTTGGGAGAAGCAAACTATGTTTTAGGAATCCAAATTACGAGATAGGAAAAAACAAGATGATTGCTTTATTCCTAACTTCATACATTGACAAAATACTAGTGAAGTTTGCCATGCATAATTCCAAAAAAGGTCTTCTCATATAATACTTCAAGATTCTTAATTTCTCTCATTCTTATTAATCATATTAGGGAAATCAGATATCCTCATATAATACTTCAAATACTAGGGAAATAAGATCTTCTCATATCATACTTCGAGATGGAAGTTTCGACATTCACTTAATATACAATTAATTTTGTCTAAGCATCTAATTATAATATCAAAATCCATAAACTACATACTAAGTCTTCTTTAAATATTTCTAGGTAATTATCTTAATAATATAACATGTTTAATATTAATTCAAGTCGATCATTAGAAGACCCAAAAATTTCATATAAGTTATAAAAGATGCATATAATTCGGGATGTTATAATAATAACTATAATAATAATAAAAATACAATTTAATTCTTTGAGTATAAAAATTGTATTATATTTATTCAATTATAATATAGTACATAACGTGTGCATAATACCAAGAACTAATTGTAGAAGACAATTTTTCATTTTGCTTTTTCTATTTTTGATATACAATATATTTATTAGTTATTTAAATGCATAAATTATTTATTTTTCAACAAACATCATGGGCGTATTCAAAAACTTTAATATTACAATTTGCAAAAATAAAAACTTATGCATCGCACAGGTCCACGGCTAATTGAAAAAACATATATTTCATAATATCTTCACTATACAGATTTACAGTAAAGAAAAAAATTAATAAAGAAAAATACATATTTTCCTTGATAATGAATACACAATTGCAAAAGAAAGAAAAAGAAAGATGCAATAAAAAGAGTGACACACTAGAGAAACACAGGCAAAAGAAAGAATGAAGAAAACCACGAGAGAGACGGAGAAAGAAAGGAAGAAGGGAGAAGGAAGGAAGAGGGGCAGTGGTGGGGGAAGATATGGTTTGATTTGTTAAACTAAATAAATTGGGGTTTAAAAGTGGATATAAAAATAAAATTGTCCTCTACAATTGAGCTTTTCAAAGTACCAATTTTGGAAATTATTTATAAAATTAATAAAATAAATTTTATAAAATCTATTTTTGAAAAGTACACAATTAAATGGGATACTAGGTTATGTCAAAAGAGAAATGGCCCTATCAATTGGGCATTTGGCTCTTAACTAGATTTGAAATAGCACTGTAACTCTATATTGATATATAAAATTTAATTTCTTGACCCGATTTTTAAGTGCAAATAGTTTTGGTAATCACATAGTTTAATGATATGTATAAAATTTGAAAGTAATGGAATTTAAAAATTTTGTCAAAAATTAAATTATTTGAAAATTAGTTTAAAATTTAAAAATATAAATATGTAAAACATTTTTAAAATCTAAATTAATTTTACGAAGTGTTTAAAAATGTTTAAAAGTTTGAAAACTATTATCAAAATATCAAAATAATAATAAAGTCAGAAATTGATATTAGTAATATGGTTGTAAGATTAAGTCTAACAATGTAAATCAACAAATGAAATTTTACAAATTAATCTAAATTTATATGTAATATTAATTATGAAACATATAAAAATCAATAAATTGAATAAAACATTGTTCAACAGAAATAATAAAAAAATATTTGGTTGTTTATTGATAATTGTTTAAAAAAACTAGAATTTGTTCTCAAAAGAATCTGAAAAATATTTTAGAAAATCTAAAAAATATTATTTTTAAAATGTAAAAAATAATATAAACTAAAGTTTGGAATAAAGTTTTAAATTTTTTGAACAAATCCATCTATAAAAATTGTAGAAAATTATACAAATTCTTAAAAAAAAAAATCTAAAATATAACATACTATATATGAAGGGGAAAAAGTGAGTATAATAAATCACTTCTTAGTTATTTAGAAATTAAAACTTACAAACACAAAACTATCATATTTTGTTATAAAAGAAGATTTTTCAAAAATAAACATTATTTCTGATATATTATATTTATATATTTACTGATACCATTTCAAACCCAGGATGCATGAATATTAAAGACCAAATGATAATTTTACCAGACATTTAAACTCTAGGAATTACTGAGCATTTAAGAATTTGATGTTTATAACTTCCCCTTCAACCCATAAACGCCTAAACGCCTTCCTGGCTAAAACGGCAAAAGGGTGAACATTAGGATTTTTATAAACATCTTAGACTTAAGCCTCAACCCTGAGTGTCTTAACCTTTCATTAATATTCATGTTTCCATTTTACATTTTAAACAGTCATGTTTAATAAGAACCAGTAGCTATGATCTAACACATATAGATCTAGCCCACCATTGGTAGGCTTTTATATATCATAAAAATAAATAAAAAGTACTGAAATATAAATACTTACAGATATTGAAGAACACCAAGAGTTACAAGATTTTATTAAACACAAAGGAGGTTTACAAGGGTGATTTGAGAGGGTGGAGAGAGAAGAGAAGGGGCGAGTACTTTACTCGAGCATGAAGAAAACAAATGAAAGACTGAGCCTATAAATAGAGAAAAACAACAAACTATTACAAAGATGCTTTATAAAAGCAAACAGTAGAGATGCTCAATAAATGGATAAAAATTATCCACTAGTCTATTACAAGGGTCCACAAAAGTAAGTGGAAAAGAGAATCTTATCTCTTTGTCTGTCATCTTCTTTTGTCTTTATGCTGCCAGGATAGAGCTTTGGGTTTTGAATGCTCTGAGTGATTCTCTGAGTTTGAAAAGTTCAACCAAATTAGCTGTATTTTCTTCATTTTGAAAATATGGATCATCAACAAGAAGACTTTTTGTCTCTCTTATCATTTTTTTGATGATTTTAATCTTGTGTTTGATCGTAAAGGCCCTGTTATTAATTCCACTGCCTTCATATAAAAGAGGGTTAATATAAGGTTCCCAAAGAGAATGTGGGAGATTTCTCTCAATATAATATAAGATCATCTTTCAGTCTTTAAATTTCTCTATGAGAGATTCTTTTAGTATGTCAAAAGACACACTTAAGTCTAGATTATCTTCCTCTTGGTCTTGAGCTTCTTGATCAGAGAGAATATTCTCTGTTTCTTCCCTATCAGATAACATGGAAGTATCAGATTTTGAACCTGAAGCATTTGATTGAAGATTTCTAAAGAGATCACTCTTCATTTCTTCAATGTAAATCTCAATCATTTTTTGTCTGGAAAATGTTCCAGAGTATTTCTGAGAAATTTTTCTAAAAGGACTATTAGAATCCTTTTCTTCTTCTTTTTTATTTTCTTTTTGAAGTGTATAACACTTAATCTTTTCATTAAGATTATCAATTGTAGACTGAGAATATAATTCTCCTGTGGTAGGATCAATTCTTGTCATTTTATCCCACATCTTGGTATAACCAATTCTCCATAAACAAGGAGTACCATTTTCAGTATAACCGAACTCTGGTGTCCATTTCCAAATCCATGGAATACCTGATTCCATAAAGAAATGACAAGGGGTTTGACCCTTTATAGAGCTATTTTCAACAACAGGTGAAACCAAAGTCCATTCTTCCATAAGATTTCTGTAATTTTCTGGTAGAATATCTACCGTAGTACCAAAAACCTTCCACCAATCATAAAACCAGTTATTAATTGGGTGGTGTGAACAATTACTACATATCTTGATAAGCCAAGTATGTTTTTTCTTTTTATTTTCAAAGAAAAGGGTTTTATAAAAACCTTCGACATAATCCCAATAATTAAATTTATAAGTATGTCTCTGAGTAGGATGCATAGCTTCCTTTTCAATAAGTGGAGATATTCCCCATTCTTCAAGAGATATAATCTTCTTGATGGTAAACTTTGAGTAAGCATACTCATTTGGCTGGCTATTTCCAGAATTAAAGTGTTCAATTTCAACACTTTCTAATGCTTTGAGCATTTGTTCATAGAAACCTCTTGGTTTATAAGATCCACATAGAAATGTTCCATTTGGGATATATCTATCCATAATAGTCCATGGACTATTTTTCCATTGAGTATCCTTTTCTTCTATAAGAAGAATTAAATCTCTGAACTCAGTTTTCTTAAAAAGAGTATTACTCTTTTCTTCAGTAGTAATATTAGCATAGGAAGATTCTTCCTGGCTTCCAGGATTATTTTCCTGATTCTTTGTTTTTAAGAACTCTTGAAAATCTCCATATAATGGATGATTTTTATCAGGTATATTTCCTGATGTATTTCCAGAAATATTCTGGGAAATTAACTTCTGTTTCCCATGCTGGGCAATAATATGAGGAGTTCTTCCTCTTCCTCTTCCCCTATTAGGGAAATAGGATCCTCTTCCCTGTTGACTCATATCTGTAGTCATGAAAGAAATTCTCTTGTTAAATAATCAGGCAAATTGTTGTCCTTTCCTTGTTTATAAACAATTTCAAAATCAAAAGGGGCTAAATAAGCCTGCCATCTAGCAAACATTTGTTTAGAAATATCATGTTTGAAATCTTTTTTGAATAATCCTTTTGCTGCTTGGCAATCTGTTTTAATAATAAATTTTTGATTATATAAATCATCTTGAAATTTTATAACACATTTTACTATAGCAAGAATTTCTTTAGCTACAGTTGCATAATTTTTTTGTGCAGGATTCCATTTCCCTGAATAAAATCTAACAAGCATTTCTTGTTTATTTGTAGGATTTATTTGTTTTAAAATTCCTCCAAATCCTATATCTGATGCATCAGTTTCAATAATTTTTTCCCATTGAGGATTTGCAAGCATAAGACAAGGAATATTTTTAACTTTCTCTTTTATTATTTTAACAATCTTGGTATGTTCATCAGTCCAAGGAGAGGGATTCTTTTTAAGTCTATCATATAAAATAGCAGAAATTTTTGAAATATTTTCAACAAAGGATGAAACATAATTTAGACTTCCTAGAAATCTTTGTAGTTGAGTTTTATCAGTAATAATATCTGGAAATTTATTTCCAAATTCCATACTTCTTTGGATAGGAATAATTTTTCCATTGTTTATATTATGTCCTAAAAATCGAACATCTGTTTGAAAAAGATTCATTTTTGGTTTTGATATAACAAGACCATTTTGAACGATTAATTTTCTAAATATTTCTAAATGTTTAAAATGAGTTTCAATATCTTTAGAGAAAACAAGAATATCATCAATATAAACAATTATGAAATTGCTATAAGGGATAAAAATATCACTCATAATTTGTTGAAATTCTGATGGAGCATTTTTTAAACCAAAAGGTAAAACAGTCCATTCATAGTGTCCTATTGGAACATTAAAAGCTGTTTTATATCTGTCAGCTTCTTCTATTTGCATTTGCCAATATCCAGATTTTAAATCAAATTTTGAAAATATTAAGGCTCCAAAAAGTCTATCAATAAGATCTTTTTTATTAGGAATGGGATGCCTAATCCATTTTAATACCTTATTTAAGGGTTTATAATTAATAACAAGTCTAGGTACACCTCTTTCTTGTTCAGAATGTTTATTAACATAAAAGGCAGTACAAGACCATGATGATTTAGAAGGAGTTATTAACCTTTTATCAAGAAGAGATTTTATCTCTTGTTTACATAATTCTAAATATTCGGCATTCATCTGACATGGTCTAGATTTAGTAGGAATATCCTTTTCATTAAAATCTTCTTCATAGGGAAGAGAAATAACATGTTTTTTTCTATCCCAAAAGGCATTAGGATGATCATCACAAATCTCAAGAGAAAATTTATTATAAATAAATTTTATTTTATCTTGTAATTTTGGATTTTTTAATTTTTCTTCAATAGTAAGAGAATTTATTTCTTCTTTTAAAGAATTAATATGAAAAATTTTTCTATCTACTTGTTCTTTTATTTCATTAAGAACCTTATTAATTGGTTTATTAATAAATTGAAAAATAATTTGTTTATTTTTGTAGGTACCAATTATACCTTTTTTATCAACCCTAGTTAGAGGATAAATACTATGTAAAAAAGGTAAGCCAAGAATAAGTTGACTAGAAATATCTTTAGCAAGGAGAAAGGAAGTAGGAATACATCTTCCATTTTTACAAATTAAAGTTTCTGGTAGTTTATAACTAATGTCCAGAGAACCTCCTCCTGCATGTGAAAGAGAATGTGTAGTTTTATGAAAGAATTTTGAAGGAATTAATCCTTCTTGTATAACATTTAAGTCAGCCCCACTATCAATCATGGCAAAAAATTCTTTTTGGTAATTATTACCAATTAAAAGTGTTATTTTAGTATACCATTTTTGAGAGGTATACATATTTATTATTTGAATAATTTCTTTTGAAGATTGATTTTTGTCAATTAAAGATAGGAAATTTCCTTGTTCTATTTCTTCAATTTCTTCTTTTTCTTTAGAACTATCTTTCTCAATTAAAGAAAGTCTATTATGAAGATCAAAATCAAATTTATGAAGATTTTTTATTTCATTTTTAAGATTATTAATCTCAATTAATAAGTCTTCAATAGTTGTAGGACTTTTATTCCCATATTTTTGTGTTAAAAGTTTATTTACTTCTTTCATAGAATATACTTGATTAGAAGTATTAGTTTCTTCTTTTGTACTAGTATTACTAGTAGAAGGTGTATTTTCAATCTGATCAATAATTTTTGATCTTAAATCAGGATCTTTAATATTTTTTAATAATTCTAGAAAAGAATTATTATCAATAACATTAATATTTAAATCCTGGAATTGAGATAGAATTTTATAAAATTCATCTCCTTTTTCATTTTTAATATGATTTATACAAGGTTTTCCTTGTATACAATTATCACATTCTTCATCACTAGAAAATAAAGATTCATTATCAATATCTTTTAAATTTTCAGAATAATATGAAGATTCTTCATTAGATCTATTATCAGATTTTTCTGAATCAGATTCTATCATAATATGTAATAGAGCTTGTTTGATATTATCATCAATTTTTAATTCATTTATTTTTGTTTTGGTCCAGCATTCATTTGCATAATGACCAGGTTTATGACATTTATGACAAACAATATGTTTTTTATCTTTATGATTACTAGAAGTTTCTTTTCTTCTTTTCTTTTTCTCTTGAAATTTTTCAGAGAAATGACGTCTTTTTTTATAATATTTTTCATTATTATTTCCAAAATTTTTCCTAGAATGTCTAGAATGTTTTTTATAATTTTCATCTTTATCTTTTTTAGATGTTTCTATACCAAATTGGTCACAGAAATGTCCTAGTTGTCTTCTTTCCATAGAACTTTGTTTTTTAATTTGCTTATTAAGCTTATATTCATTACAAAGGGCTATACCTTCTTGAACACAACAACTAATTAAATTACCATAAGTATAATTATCATAATCAATAAAAAGATTATCTTTTCTTAATATTTTCTTAATTCTTTCAGCAAAAAGATTAGGAAGACCATCAATAAATCTGGCTTTCCAATGACTACTATTACAGTCATGAAGTTCATAAACTCTTGAAAGAAAAGTATCCTTATACCAACGAAAACTGGTTAAAGTTTTACAAACTGTATTACTAAGAAGAGATCTAATATTTTCACTATTATCTGTGAATTTTCCAGTAAAATGTTCTATCATAGTCATTATTAAAGTATAGACAACATTTTCTGTAGAAATATTATTTTCAATTTTTACAGAGGTTAAAATTATTTCCTTTGTATAATCTTTTAAATAATTATCCCACCAACCTTTTAATTGGCCAGTAAAACCTGATATTATCATTTTGGCAATATTGCCATCAGTATTTCCTACTGCTCTACAAACAGTACTATACATAAGCATTTCATGTGCTATATTATATATGTGTCTGTCAGTGCATCCATCAACACTCCAAACATAAATACTTTTACCATTAAAACTTCTTTCAATATTATAATCTTGTTCTTCATGAAGAACATCTAAAGGAGTTGGCCTATCATAATAATATTTTTGTTGAGTGGGTCTATCAGCCCATTTGATTCTATTTAAAATATCTTTATGAGATATGTTTTTCCTGATAATAGGTTGTTTCTCATTTAAATTGGAAATATCATGATTTTTAAATCTATTAGATAATTCAGAAATTAATTCTTCTAAATCATTTTTTGTTGATTTTAATTTAAAATCTTTTATCTCTGGAGGTGGTTGTATAGAAGTAGATGCTATAGAAACTATATCTGTTTCTTTTTCAATTTCTATATGGACATCTGGTTTAATTTGTTTAATAGCAGAAATTATAGTTTCTACTTTATTATGTAAAGAAATTAATTCTTCTCCCATAATATTAAGATATAAATTGGTATAATTTTGTTTTTCCATTAAAACATTTATGTGTTTTATGGTAACTTGTAAAGTATCATTTTCAATTAATTTTGAAAAGGCTGTAAAATTCATTATTTTATTATTTTTTTCCATTTGAAAAGGAGTACTAGGAGGATACAAAGATTTTTGTTCTTGTCCTGTTGTTAATTTATATGTTCTTTCTAAAACAGAAATATGATTTATAATATAGGTTTTTATAAACCAAGGAACAAAGAATATTATTGTATTCTTTTCTTCACAATATTTATAAAATTCTTCTCTAATTTGTTCTAAATTTTTAGAGAAATTTTCAAAAAACCATTTTCTGAAAAGTATCCATTCAGAATTTTTAAATTCTTTTGTTATTTCCTGTCTAGCAGGCGATCCTTTAGAAAAATCAATTTTTTTATTAATCATTAAAGACTAAAAGGAGCATCTGACATAGTGTCACTTTCTTTATGGATATTTCCATAATTAAAATCTCTAACAACATTATTTCTGTCAATAAAGACTTCTTCATGAGGATTTCTTTTATTCCTTTCAGATTCTATTTCTTCTCTTATTTGAGAAGTAGAAGCTCTAGATGTTTGAGGTAGATCTACCCAGTAATCTAAAGGTGAAATATAAGAATCTGTTGTTCTAGTTTTAAACATAGAATTAGTTCTTGAAATAGAAGATGGAGGTAATAATCTTTTCTGTTCTTTAGAAAATTGTATTTCAACAGTTCCTTCTTCTGTTTGAATTATATTTCTTAATTCATCATTTTTTAATGGCTCTTTATAAACAGCTTGTTCCATAGTCCATTTTTCTGGAAAGTTTATTTCTTCCCATTTTATAGCTCTTCTAGTAGTAATATTTGATTTATTGAAATTTGTTTCAATAAGAATAGTTTCATTTATATTTTTATCCATTATTTTACATCCTGGATTCATAGTATATAAAGGTTTATAGTATATTCTATAACATATACAAATTATTTCAGATCCTGAAATATAATCATAACCATGAGTTTTAACATTTAATGTTAAGGCACTTAAAATATTACTATCAGTAAGAGATAAACATAGATCAGGATAAACATCAAAATAAACTGGTCCATGTGCAAGACTAGATTGAATTATTCCCATTAGAGATTTATTCCAAGCTTTATTTCTACCATCTCTTAAAGCTGCTATAAAGCTTTCTGGTAATCCTTTTAATGTTAAAGGTCTAAAAGCAATTTGCACTAAACCAATATGTATATAATTATGTGTTTTCATAAAAGGTAAAATATCCTTTTTATCAAGTAAATTTAAAATTATTTCTTGATTATTAAGTGGAATTGAAGATTCCGTGGTTTTTACCAATTGTTTAAATCCCATCATTTCAAAAGTACCTATTTGGTAAATTTTATTTGGTTTAACCTTAGGAATAGTCCAATTATTTAATAAATCTAAATTTTGTGGAATATCATATTCCTCTGTCATACTGTTTTTAACAGTATTTTTTACCTTAAAAGGGTTTAAATTCATTTTATAAATTTATATTTACTTAAATATTTATTATTTAATTTTTTAATTTTAAATTTCCTATCATAATTTTTTGAGTCACTATTATTAATTTTATTTTAATACTTTTAGGAAATAACATGCTACCCAAAAGCGTATGTACAAGGAAGTCCTAAACAGAGAGAGAGAGAGAGAGAGAGAGAGAGAGAGAGAGAGTAAAGCAGAAAATCAATCAATTAACTCTACTCTTTTCAATCAAAGCTCTACTTTATACAAAGAATTTCTAAAATATAAAATATAACTTTAAAAATGTATAGAAATATCAAAAATATTTGTATATTGTACAAATTTTGTAATAAATAAGAATGACGTTATGGATAACTTTTTAATATAGCAACTTCATTATATTATTATAAATTGTATATACTACCACAATAAATTATAAACCGTACATCATGCAGATGAAAAACTAGTTAGGGTTAAATTGCAAGCGGGAAATTCAATTTGAGATTTAAAAAAAAAAAAGTTAAAACACATTAGAAGGAAGATGTTCTTTACAAAGTTATTGTATATATTGCCCTTAAACATTAATTATATTAGCATTGCATTGAAAGTTCTTAATTAAAACTTATAACTTGTATTTAAATCATATTCATTCAACTTAATTACTTAATTAATTAGTATTTATTTTAGAATCATTTAAATTGAATGAGTATGATGGGTGTCAACCATGCAAAAATTTAATCACCTACTACCAAATAAATGAGTATAGAGTAAGTAGGGGTCGAATACTCAGGGAACGATGGATTTATTTCTTTCGAAACTCTTCAAAGAGGGGTTTTGAGTTTATTAAACTAAAACTATAAACTAAGGAATAAACTAACAATGAGAGCACGAATAAAAATTAACAAAGATGAAAGAGTTTTAAACCAATATGAGAAAGCTCTAGTTAAAGAAATTATTTCCACCTTAATTCACTCGATTGATCATTGATGCAAAAATGATTCAACAATTCATAAATAAATTGGTTATAGTGATCAACAACCGCCTAACTACCAATCTCTTCTTATTGTATCGATAATTAAGAGAAGCTCGTTAATTACTACTCTAATCAAAAGACAACCCTAGAGACACTCGTAGGATTTAGAATTTTGACAGCATTAAGAATTAAAGAGACCCAAATACTAATCACAAACATACAAACGTGGCTCGTTTCAATTAGATTATTTATTCCCAGGCACAAAATAGATTGCTTTTGAGACAATAAAATTATGCCTTGCGCTACTCTATCAAAACAAACAAACAATTACGGATTTGTCATTTCAATTAGCAATAGATTATACTATAGGACTATCAAATACTGGCCAGTTATTCATAAACCCTAATCTAATCATGAACATGAACATACAGAGAATAAATAAATACTTACGAAAGACAAATTAATACGAACAATTAAATCTCACAATCATAGAATCAAGGCTTCAATAACCCTTTAACTAGAAATAGGAATTTAGTACATACTCATAATTAAGAACACAAAATTAAGAGAGAAAAGATTGAATACCATAAAAATAAGTAGTCTTGTGAAGAAGTAGAACAAGCCAAAATTCTCCAGCCCCCTGCGGCTTCTTAACGTCGATCAAAAACTAGGTCTAAAAGAATTTTTATCTCCCTTATATATGGAGAGAGAATCCTAATAATTATCTAAAATAGGAAAAATACAAAATATCCAATAATGACTAATTAAATCCCATAAGAAAAATAAATAAGAGTTTTATGGGAATAAGGAAACTAGAATCCCATCTCTTAATTATAGAGTTTGGCAATCTCCAATTTCTTCCAAAAGTGAAAATCCTGCTGGAATCCTCATGCCCACGCTCTAAGTTAGCTGCAAGTCTGAAATTGGCTTCATTTTCATCTCGTTTCTCCACTAACCTTACTCATAAGCCCTAGGACATGAAAACACATAAAAACAACACAATTAGTGCAATATACGCTCTAAAAATCATGCAAATCAATAATGAAAAACATGCAATTACACAAGCTATCAGAGTATTTTTGTGATTTAATACAGTTTCTGTAAAATTAATAGGAAAATATAGAAATATTACATGAAACATGAGCTAGAAATATTTTTTTACATCATTCACCAAATTATCATTATTCAACCAGAATTGTATAAATAGCATCAATCACTATTAATTTATTTGATTTATAATAATAAAATTTCTTATTAATATCTTATAACCTTTTATATATAAGTAAGTATTTATTTAAATAAATATATATACATATATATATTATATGTTTTGTTGTTATGATTTTTGAATACCTTACATAACAAGACGCATTAACTAATAAAAGTAATCTTTTTATATCACATATTTAAGAGAACTTACTACTGATATGCACACATTTGGCAGGGGATATCTGATATGCACTTACTATAGGTCCATTCTGTAGGGCATGCTCCTTTGCAAACTTGCATGCTTGTTTAACTGCAAGAGCATCCATCCCATCAACCTATTTTCAGGTACAAACAAGCAACTAATATATGCCATGATACAAAGATCTTTGTCATCAATATAACGATTTATCACCTAAGCACAGCCAAACCTTCAGAACCAATATAATTAAGTTCCTCTAGCACATAGTGGAATTTGCATGTCATTTGTCAATTTGCTTCAAGTTTCAAAATAGCACAAAAATTGAGGAATTAGAGATAGCTCTCATCTGAACACTGCCTTAAAAAAAAGAGATAGTACACACCAATGTACCAAATTCCACCACGGGTGGCAATAGGAAAAAGGTGCTGAGTGACAGTTGGATATTTTATTCATTGATTTGAGTTTTATGAATCATTATAAGAAAAAATCCTTCCCTTCAAATACCATAAGCTTGTGCTTGAATTGAGAGATTTGAAATGAATGGATTTAAAATCCACTAATGAAGAGATTTCAAATCTACCGAACTAGCTCAATAAATAGTTCAATAAGTGGGTGGTGGATTTCAGGGCCACGACTCAAATCCTTCAGTCCAAACAACCACCAAAGGATTTGTTATTATGGATTTTGCATGGAAAAAAAGAATCAATGGAATATGTAATAACCTTCAAAAAGAAACCAATCAATCCATATTTGAATTAGTCTCAAATACTTTATCTTCCAAGTCTAACGTGTACAAACAGTTTGAAACCAAAAAAAAAAACTGTTTATGTCCATCAATGTCGATGAAAAGGCAAATGCCCCACTCACCTTCAACCCTGGAGCATAATCTCCTCTCTTGTAGTCAGTTGCACTCTTTGCTGACCTCCATTCTGCTGTGCCCATTCCATCTATACACCAGAAGAATTGAGGAAATCAAGTGATAGACATGTGAGATATTTCCATATTGGAGATTCTTTATTGCTATTTCTAAACATCCAAGTAAAATGGACAAAATAGACCGAATACCATAATCAATTATAAATGTCTCTTAAAATAGTAAATTAGCAAACTATTTTAGTTATTAAAACAAAAAATGCATCATCATTACATGACTTCTAACCCCACCATCAAAATCAAACGAAATTCAAAAAATCAATCTTCATAAAAAAAACAACATATTTCCATCATGTTTAATAAGAATGAAGCATATTCAAATCCAGAAATTTGCAACCTTACAGTGATTATTCTCGCAAATAAAAATTGCAGGAAGATCCCAGAGAGCAGCCATATTGAGAGCTTCAAACAACTGACCCTGATTAGCAGCGCCATCTCCATACATGGTAAACGTTACATTCTCATCCTTACTGTACTTCTGAGCAAAAGCCAATCCACAGCAAGGGAATCTGCGCCCCAACAATCCCATGCCCACCGTAAAACCCTCCATCCTTCTTATAAAAATGCATCGAACCCCCTTTCCCTCTAGAACACCCATCTCTTCTCCCCATTAACTCAGAGAACGTCTCCAAAAGATGAGTGGGGAGAAGCGTTCCAAATACTTTAGATGTGTGGAGTGTTTCAGAGAAGAAAGTCATTCCTTCATAGACACATTGAAGAAGATGGAAGAGGAGTATCTTAAACAAGATCATGAAGTAGTTCATTTCAAGTCAAAGATGATTGGATTATCTGATGTATATACTAAACTCAAAAAAGTCCTTCTTGGTCATTGGATGAATGATCATCTCGTTTACTCACTTGTTGGGATGGCTGGAATTGGCAAGACTTCTCTTGCTAAGAAGATTTTTGAAGATTTAGATATTTTGGAATGGTTCGACTATTGTGTTTGGGTGTCAATTGGTAGAGAATATCAGTTGGAAGACATTACTCAAACCATTCTAGCTAAATTGGGTGTTGATGCGCATAATATGCTGAAAGAAGATTACATGAGAGAGTTTTTGATGGACAACCGATGTTTCATTGTATTGGATGATATATGGGATATGGAGCTGGTCCAAAATTACTTGAAAACCTCATCTCTAGACATAAATAGTGGAAGTCGAGTCTTGGTTACAGGTAGGATTCGACATGAGTACTCATTTCCTTATCATCTCATAAATATGTGCTTGTTAAATAAACAAGAAAGCTGGAATCTCTTGTGTGTCAAGATTTTTGCTCAAAACTCTTGCCCTCTTGAACTTGAGAAAGCTGGAAAAATGATAGCTGAGAAGTGTGATGGTCTTCCTCTTACAATCGTCACAGTCGTTGATCTCCTATCAAAGACACCAACATCAGAATGGGTTGATGTAGCAACACGAAAAAAACACAAACTTTTCATTGATGCATACGCTGAAATATTAAAGGTACTATATCCAAGTTATGACAATTTACGTCAAGATTTGAAATTATGTTTTCTCTACATGGCAGTTTTCCCACAAAATTACGAGATTCACAAATCCAAACTTAGTAATCTATGGATTGCTAAGAAAATCATTGAGAAACGATTTTACCAAACTTTGGATTTTTTTTTGTGTAGAATGCTTGCATCATCTTGATTTGCATAATCTTGTTATGGTATACCAAAGAAGCAGTACCTTATTGAACGATCTATTTGAAAGAGTAAAAACTTGTGGTCTTCATTCTTCCTGGTGGCATTTTTGCTACAAAGAAGCTACGAAGAATAATTTTTTTTATGTTCTGGATAGTGATACAGATTTTCAAGAGACCTTATAAAAAGTCAGAGCAAGTTGGTTATCCACAACAACGTTTTGTTTGGCATTAAAATTGTGCATAAATCTATAGAAGAAAATTGTGCATCTACCACTTACTCTCTCTTATGTTTCGGTCCATATCATCAATATTCAGTACCACTATGTTACAGTTTAAAGTTGCTCAAAAGACTTGATACTCTTAATATTCGTTTTTATGAGTTCCCTTTGGAAGTACTTGAGTTGGTTAAGTTAAGGTATCTTGCTCTCACATGCAACACAAGTCTCCCTTCTTCCATATCCAAACTTTGGAAACTTGAATACTTGATCGTCCATCGACATTTGATAATCAAATATGGAGCTCCATCATATTTACCTGTAGAGTTACGGGATATGAAAAAATTGAAGCATCTTCATGTCACAGGCAGCGACCTACCTGAAGTTAATGACACTTTTTTGTCAAACCTTTTAGTACTATCAGATGTGAGCTTTAATAGTTTCACTAATGGTGTTGTCGGAAGGATCCCTAAGCTAAAGAAGTTAGGAAATCGAATTGATTTATTGCCTGATGTAGTAGAACCCTTGTGTTGTTTTGATCATGTTTCTCATCTTAATGAACTAGAATCACTTAAATGTGTCATTGTAAATCCTACACGCAATTTGGAGGTTGTTGCACCATTTTTTCAGCTTTCAATGGTCCCGTCAAATCTGAAAAAGTTGTATTTAAGTGGGTTGGGCTATCCTTGGAAAGATATGAGCGCGATTTCTTCATTGCCAAATCTTGAAGTGCTCAAATTGCGAAACAATGCATTTCAATGGTCATATTGGGAAGTCGAAAAAGATCATTTCCATAAGCTTTTCTTTCTTCAAATGGAAGACATTGATCTGGAGATATTGGATGGGAAAGATAGTTTCAAATGTCTTAAGAAACTAAGTATAAAACACTACTACAATTTGAGAAAACTCAGTTTCACAATTAAACATGAATTTGTTTCGAATTTTGAAGTGGTTGACTGCAATCCTCGAATTCAAAAATGTATACAAAAAAGAGTAATGGAATCAGGTGAAGTACCGATGGTCTTTCCGATCCACTTTTCATGGAACTCTTGAGAGACAACTTCGATGACAAAGGTTAGTAATTCAATTTAATGATGCAATTTTTTTTTCACTCTTCATCTCTTTTGAAAATTGTGTTTGAATAATCTAATAGTGTGACACCACAAATCTATGCATAATTGAATTAATTAAATAATGAAACCCTTAATTGCTTGTTTTATTTTGTGCGTTGTTGGAATGAAATAAATACATGAATTATAATCGAACTTTAGGTTATAATAATTAAATGATATCATATGTTAAAGCCAAAGATTTCATAAATAGATAGTCTTATCTTGAGGCCCGTAAGCCCAAAAAAGAGACATAAATAGTTATTTTGGATAACACTAGGGTAAGTTTTAGACACATTTTGGAGGGGTATACTCTCTTTCTCTTTCTTCTGGTCAACCGGCCGGTCGCTGGTGCCACCGTCACCAACGTTCCACTTACCCCATTTTGAAGCTCTCGCCGAGCCCGTTCCAAATTCGGACTCGGATCGGTCGTCCGCCGCTGCCTTTACTGGAAACGGACAGTGGAAAGCTAGGCCACTTCTCTAGATTAGTGGATCTTCTCTTGTATATCTTGATGTTCTCCACGTCCCTTCTCGTTACCAAATCGCTGATGTTTTTACAAAGGGACTGCCTCTTGTTTTGTTTGAAGAATTCCGACAATCTCAACGTTCTTCTTCCTCCGGCTTCGATTGTGGGGGGTGTAATAGATGATATATCTAAATAATTTGTAAATCTCGTATATATGGTAGGAGTAGATTTACCCTTGATTGGAGCCTAGATTAGTGGATCTTCTCTTGTATATCTTGTTGTTCTTGGAATGAGAATGGACAACAGATTACATTCTTACACCCCCCCCCATTTTTTCTTCTTTCTTCTCTCTTCCTCTCTCTTCTTCCCCGGTTCTATGCTCCATCCACCGTGAGCGCCGCCTGTGTCGTGGTCGAGTCGGACAAATGCGAGGGTCATGCCGGTGTGTCACCTCGTCACCGCCGCGTGTGCTCGATAGTGTGTGTGTGTTTGTGTGTTGTGCGTGTGTGTGCGTGCGTCGGGTGTGTTGGTGGTGTGAGTGGTGTTCACCAGCAACATGGCGTCGACGGCCGTGGCTGCCGAAGGTGGAAATGGGGTGAGACGCGGTTGGGTAGGTGGATAGGGGTTATTCCGAAATTTGAAAGAGTTCATGGACTTGATTGCAAACCCTAGGTTTTTAATGTATTTACATTTTAGTCCCTAAACTTTTTGAAAATTATGTTTAAGCCCTCAAGTTTTTAAAAATTCCCTTTTAGCCCCCAAAACTTTATGAGCTTTATGTTTTAATTTTTAAACCCCCATAACTTCTGTAAATTATGTTTTGAACCCAAAAGTTTTCAAATATATCAAAAGGACCCCAAACCTTTTCTGATTTTGCGAATTTATCTTTTTGGTTAAAGTCAACATTTTAGAATTTACAAAAATGCCCTTATGCTTCTAAAAACTCTATTTTAAGCTTGTTTTACCTTCGTTTTAGTCTAAAATGATTTCTTTAAACCCTATGATCGAGATTTAAGCTTTCATGATCGTTTCAACGCTTTTAATGATTTTGAAAGCTTCTGTTTCATTTTCTTTCCTCGAGAGAGATTTCTAAGTTAATTTTGAACCTTATAGCATAATTAGAAATCTAAACCTCTTTTGATATGTGTAGGCTTCAGGACGAAAGAACAGACATAGACTTTAGAGCATCGAGTTTTACTTAGGTTACCACCGAATAAGGTGGGGGTAATTTTTGAAACAAACTCTTTACTTTCTATTTTTATATGAATGCTTAAGTTATGAAAGATACTATGAATGACGATTGAACGAACGAATGTCATGTGAACTCATGGTCAATGAAATGTTTTCTTAAATGCTAAGTTACGTTTAATTTCCTTAAGTGTGTTGTGTTTTACGTGTTGTGATATATATATGTCTGCATGCAATGAATGACTGACGATTGCTATGGCGGCTCTGCCGCAAACTACTGAATGGGGATTTCAATCCTGTAGCTACAATAATGGATAAAGAACCGTTTATAGTATAAGATGGGAAAAACCCACACCTATCTATAGCCACTCGCCATGTGTTATGTGTTGTGATTAACTATTGTGATTAAAAATATTTGTTTATCTCTATTACTTAATAAATGTTAATTATAGAAAATATTCCCACGAGTGATTCCAGACACTCACTCCGTGTGTATCCACACTACAGATAATAATGAAAACGAGGAGGCGTGAAGAGAGGGATGTCATGTCAAGAAAATGTTTTAATTATTTCTACATTTAGATTTTCTAAACAGTGTTTAGTTTTCTATTTTGTAAAGCTTAACCGTTTATTAAGGATCCTGTAATAGACTTCCATTATATGTCTTTTAAACGTCTTTCCTGCTTACTTTCAAATACTTCGGTTATGTAAAAATACTAATTTAAAATGCTGTAAAGATTTTATTATGGATGTTATCTCAACCTTTTTATCGTTCGTTTTATTCTCGTTTTAAAGATGTATGATTCTTTTCTTTCTTGCTTCACGTCCAAAACGTCAAACTCTGATACTTATATGTTTTCAAAATGGGGTGTGCCAAATAGGTAATTCATGATTTATTTTTTAAACTTCTAAAAATATTTAATGAACTTTTAAAAATATAATTTTAATTCATTCCAAATGTGATACTTTGAGCTTAATATTGTTTTAAAAATACAATTTTACTTCCGTCCAATATTATGCTAGGAGCTTATAAACTATTTAAAAGAGGTTAAGAGAACCCATCTTATTTCAAAATAATACCTAATCTTAAAAACTTTTTCAAAATTTATCATTTAAATTACAAAATAGCAATTAATAAATTTTCAATAAACTACACCATTGATTATAAATGCTCCAGCTACTTAATTTTAAAATAAGATGATGGGTGTCGAAACCAACAAATACAAATACTTGTTCTAAAATCAAAAATTTGTGATAGTGGTTAGCAAGGTCGAATCCTCAGAGATTGGTGAGATCTACTCTTTTACAAGATAAATGAAAAGGAATTAAATTAATTACAATGGGGGGATTGAGAATTGTTATTAAACTAAATCAAACTAACAAAAGCGATATCGAAATATATTAATCAAACTCGATAAAGAATCCAACCAAAGACCAATTTCAGAAATGGTTCATGTATTCGATCATAGATGCAATGATAATTAAATTCTTCACATTCAACACTAGATTGGTTATGGCTATTGGTACGACCTAACAACCTATCTCTCCTTACCTGTTCGATAATCAGGATACGATCTCTGATTATTTCTCTTATCAATGTACGATCTTAGAATTTAATTCATTAACAACATTAAAACTTAGAGAGACTACCAATCCTAATCAACAAACATAAATGTAGGTTCATTTAAATTAGATCATATATCTCCACAACATAAATTGAAAACCCTTTTTGTAATCAACCACGTCATTTGCCACAATCACTAGAACAAATAAACAATTACGGATATAATGTTCTAATTGGCAATATATTATCTAGTTAATTGAATAATGGATCCTATCATGAAATTAACCAAACAATAATTTCAACAAGCACATAAGATATATGAATAGTGAAGAATTGAAGAACAGATAAAACAAGTTAGATCTCACAGATACGGAAAAACCAAATCCTTAATTATCCTTTGATTGGAAAGAGAAATTTAACCTTCCATGGAGATTTCAGAAATTCTTCTAGAGAGAAAAGAGAGAAGAGAATCCTACGTACTGTCTGATCTCCCAAAAATACAGTTATCCGATTAAATATATCTATCTAGAAATCCTTATCCATAACTACCTAATAAGAGTCCTAAGATATTCAAATAGATTTGAAATCTTGAGGAGAGAGAAAAGAGGGGCGCTACTTTTGAAATTCTCGCATCAGGTCTTTTTTAGGTAAGGCATGCTCAGGCCTTATACAAAGTCATCTTCAGTAAATGCCAAGGCCAGTCTGCTAGTCAAGGCATGACTACGCCTTGTATAAAAACATCTTCAGTAAGTGTTAACTCCATGAAATATTCTTGCATTCTTCAAAATCATCTAAATTGACATCCATGTTGCCCAATTCATCCAATTATCCTACAAATATCATTTTTAGTCGAAATACAAGAGTTAAGCACACTTTTCAAATAAAGAATATGAGGAAATATGACATATAAAATATGAAATATGCATCTTATCATAAGATATAACATCTTATAAGATTTAAAAACATCTAATAAGGTATAGAAAAGATTATAACATATTGAAAATAAGATTAACTGAACACTACTCTCATAACATCGCAACTTTTTATGTCAGGAGGAGACAAAAAGGAGTAAAGATTAAAGATGTTATTCAAGTGCTAGATTAAGATTTACACAATCACGCATTGAAGAAATAGCACCTGCAAATCATACGGTGAGAAGGTTATTCCTTCTACATATATATGTATCTCAACTATTGAAATTTGGGATTCCTTTAATTGTATATTGAAGCGGATTATCCAATGATTCTTTAAAACTAAGTATTTTGTGCAATAATTGCTACTTTAAACTGAAATAATATTATGACTTTTTAGAATGATCCAATGCTGTTGTTATGGATTGACAGATTACATTCATCGTTTTTTGAATTTTTTTTTCTTTGTATTTTAGCTTATTTTGTGTGGAAAATTTGCTTTCATGGTCGAGTAACTATTGGCTCTGCCAATATCTATCCTTTTTTTTTTATAAAAAAACAATTTGTTTTCATCTATCCACATACGTGATGTATGTTTTATATCTTTTGTTTCTATCTTTTTTTTTTCTTAATCTCTTTTAATTGTTGAACCATAAATATTAATTCTCCGTCTCTGTCTATCACACGTGATATATATTGGTGCTTGATTGAACAAATTATAAGTTTTATTATAACATCTATAAGCTGTTTAATAGCTTATAATTAAACTCCTTAAACTGCTCATGAACAAAGATTTTATTCATTCTAAATGTGAGGTAAGTTGTCCAGTAAAAGTTGGATAACTCTTATCTTATTTCAGAATAGTATAGTATCTTTATAAATTTATTCCAAAATAATCATTTAAACTACACAATAGAAATTAATAATATCTTAATAAACTGCATCAGCTTATTTATACTAGTGAAATTCATGTGTGTTGCACGTGGTTTTATTTTTTTTATTGTTCATTGTTTTATATATAGTCTTTCATTAATTTTTGAAGTATCATTTTTGTTTGCATATTGTTTTTTACACAGTTAATAGCTTGTCAATGAGTAATTTATAGTAAAAGTACTATTTTTTTTTTCATCATTATACATATAATACCCATTATTTGATGTCTCTTGAGACCATAAATTCTGTTGCAAAGAGATTTATTTTAATGAGTTTGAGGGAGTGGAAGGAAAGGAACAATAAAGATTAGAAAGCTTGCGTGACCCAAGTTTGAACCCTGTCGTCACACAATGTGCATATTTATAAATGTAAATTACTACTTAAGATACAAAGCTCGTGGCTCTGTTGTGAAGAGATAGTAGTATGCAATTCTAATTACTAAACAAACAATCAAGAATGTTAGTTCAACAAGAATCAAAGCAGATTACAAACAAAGATAGCACATAAAATCATAAACTGGAAAAAAGGATTAATAATAGATTTGGTACTTGAAATTGGGGTTATTTCAACTTTGGTACCTGTATGTACCGAGGTATCATAAGTAGTCCCCCAATTATTTAAAATTCAATAGAATAAGTCATCATCGTTAATTTTCCGTCCAAATGGACGGAAATCAACTACCTAGCTCGGTTTGGAGGGAAAATACTCGCCCTCGGCCATAATTTTTCAATTTTGGCTCTCAAACTTGAATTGCTATAGCATTTCATTTCTTTTTTTTTTTTTTTTTTTTTTTTGCTTATTCTTCATTCAACTCCAATTTCAATCAGTGAAGAAAATATCGTGATATTTTGGCAAAATATCAAGGTACCAAAATAATATCAAGCCAATGTTTTTTTTCAAAATATCGCAATATATCGATGATATATCACTAAATATCATGAATATATCGCTTTTGACGATAAAATATACATAAAAATATGATATTTTAGTGATATATCGCCGATATATTGGCAATATATCGAACTTTCAAAACTGACACTCAATTGTGTATTTTTCTTTTTTTTTTCTTTTTATCTTTTTTTGTTTATGAAATTTTTATATGTATTTCAAGGATATCTACCAAAATTGAGCTCTCTCTCTCTCTCTCTCTCTCTCTCTCTATATATTTTTATTTATCAGTAGAGAAAATAATTACTTTATATAAATTTAGTTAAATTGTTTGAAAAAAATTAACACCCTAACATTTAGGTTCCTCTCATAATTTTATTAAGTTTAGTTAATTTTTTTAAATTTGATAAAAGGATTATGATATATATATAATAGTTTATCTCTATATTTGTTATAAATATATCATTTTATTTAAAATTTTAAGTTCAATATATGTATTAATGTTAGTTATAATATTTTGTATATTGCTAGATATATTTTCCAATGTTTTTACAAAATTCCATATTTTTTTCAAAAATGACGGATACTTCCACCAACATCGATATATCCACCAATATTTTCGTAAAATTAAGGTACTGATATATCCACCGAAACCAATATTTTCGTCAATGATTTCAACCCATTTCAAATGTAAAAAATATCCAAAAACAGTGGTGTTGTAATGAAATCAGCCTCACGAATATAAACAGTCCGCCCGCTCTCGCAACACTTCTGGACATACCCCAACAATTGTTCCTACTTTTTTGTTCTTAGAAGATTTTACGAAGATCTCTCCATTGTTGCAACAAATCCATTACTCTAGGCAATGCAGGGGTTCCTGATTTTAGATAATCTAGAAACAAGATGGGGTAAAGGACTTTGTCGATGGCTCCACTTAGTCACTTCATCCAACCTTGTTCAAAGCCTCAAAGCAAAAGAAATCTCTGCAATAATCAAGACCTATGAAACACTCCATATAAATGGGAATGTCAAAAATAATCCAACCGTCCCAACACTATCTTCAACCCCAAAAGGCCCTCCTGATACCTCGTAAAATATGCAAGTTTGCCTACTTGTTGTTTCACTCAATATCTGCATCTATTTTATCCAATTATCAACATCACAATGATCGGATTATGCACCATAAAAGCATGAAAATGTTTGCAGATTAAGTAAAAATACAATTTTTTATGACTAAATACTAAAGAACTGATATGTGCTAATTGATAAGCACTGCATAGTGGAGTGCCAGAGACCTTGTCAATCTGGTTTTACTTGTTAGTGGGTCAAGTTGTTTTAATTATTTTAGTGTTAGAAGTGGTGTTAGTGGTTGCTATTTTATCTCATTTTCTTTAGCATTGCAGTTATCTTTCTCTTCCAGCTGTAAGTTATATGATATGAGCCGAATGAATGAAGAACATTATTACTTGCCAACAAATTATCTTCCTTCTCCTAACCTTCTTCTCATTGTTCTTTTCTGCTCTCAAAATTCCTCTATCAGTGGTATCCAGAGCCATTACGGTCATGGACACTCGCGGCAAAACAAATGCCGAATTCTGCAACAAGGTCAACGAAATCTTAGCACGACATGAGTCTAGCTTCGATCAAGTGAATGTTGTGTTGCAAGTTGTGTTAACCGAACTTCAAGCCCTTCGAACCACAAATATCACAAATACTACCAATCTTGAGACCAACCCATTTGCAGGTGAAGGCTCCTCTCACTCACATAATTCTTGATCCAACACCATTAATAATTTCCACCAGCAAGTCAAATTATCTTTCCCAAAATTTAATGGAGATGACCCAACAGGATGGATCTACAAGGCAGAACAATACTTTGATTTTCAAAATATTGTAGCAGACCAGCAAGTTCAATTGGCTTCATTTCACTTAGAAGGCATTGCTCTACAATGGCATCGGTGGTTGACAAAATTTCGTGGACTGCTTACATGGAATGAGTTTACTAAGGCCGTATTACTTCGATTTGGCCCCACCGACTATGAAGACCCATCAGAAGCTCTATCTCGGCTTCGCCAAACCACCACTGTGGCAGCTTATCAGGAAGCCTTTGAGAAACTTTCCCACCGTGTAGACAACCTGCCTGAGAATTTCCTCATTGGTTGTTTTATCACTGGCCTTCGGGACGATATTCGCATCGATGTGAAAATTAAACAGCCTCGTACCTTGGCAGATACTATTGGAGTGGCTCGACTCATCGAGGAACGAAACCAGATACAAAGGAAGGTCAACCAACCAGTCCGCTCGCAACTAAACTCAGGGATACCGAAGCCATCACCAAACACAACTGCAGGGGTATTGGGACCTCCTCCCACTCAGCGCATAAACTAAAGTGTGTCCACTCCACCAGCAACATTTCGTCGAATCACCAATCAAGAGGCACGAGAGCGTCGAGAGAAGGGTTTATGTTATTAATGTGATGAGAAGTTTGCTCCTGGCCATCGTTGTGAACGACCACAATTATTTATGATTGAGGATTCGCCACTGGTAAATCCCGAAGAAGTTGAGCACATTGCGGCAGAGGTTGAGACTCATGAACCAATGCCTGAGATCTTTTTCCATGCAATCACAGGAACCCAACATCCACAAACTATACGCGTACTTGGCAAACTGAAAAATAAGAATGTTACGGTGTTGATAGACGGTGGTAGCACTCACAACTTCATCGATCAGGCTCTTGTCTCCAAATTCGGGCTGCCAATATTGCGTGACAATAAGCTCCAAGTAACAGTAGCTAATCAAGAAAAGATAGACTGCGTGGGACAATGTCGGGGGCTCACCATCACTATTCAAGGTTATTCTATTACTACCGACTATTACATCCTTCCAGTTGCAGCATGCCCATTGGTATTGGGCGTACAATGGCTCGAGACACTTGGACCCGTTGAGATGGATTACAAGAAGTTGTCAATGACATTTAAAGTGGGAGGGATCACACATACCTTCCAAGGATTACAGCGAGCCGACATTGCAGTTTTGTCTGCTAAGGAGTTCAATTGTTTACAAGGTACTGGTTATTTTTTTCAAATTATTCCATCCAGTGATGCTTGTAAACCACAATCCCACTCACCAGAAATGAGCCGCCTCTTAGAAGAATTCTCTCAAGTCTTTGAACCACCCAACCACTTTCCTCCGACAAGACCCCATGATCATCACATTCCATTACAGCCGAATGCAAAACCTGTTAGCGTGCGGCCCTACCGATATCCATAGTACCAAAAGGACGAGATAGAAAAAATGGTGGGTGAGCTTTTGCGGTCTGGTTTGATAAGGCCAAGTAACAGCCCATTCTCATCTCCTGTGTTATTGGTGAAGAAAACTTATGGAACTTGGCGTTTTTGTGTGGATTATCGAGCTTTAAATGAAATTACAATCAAAGAGAAATACCCAATTCCGGTGATCGACGAGCTGTTGGATGAGCTTAATGGAGCTAAATTCTTTTCTAAATTGGATTTACGCTCGGGCTATCACCAAATTCGAGTGCAAGAAGCCGACATGCCAAAAACGGCCTTCAGAACGCACGAGGGCCATTATGAGTTCATAGTGATGCCGTTTGGTCTCACTAATGCACCAGCGACATTTCAAAGCCTCATGAACGACCTCTTTCGTCCCTATCTTCGAAAATTTATTTTAATTTTCTTTGATGACATTTTAGTGTTCTCTAAATCATGGGGTGATCATCTCCTGCATCTGCAAACTGTTCTACAAATTCTATCTGCTAATAGTTTGTTTGTGAAGGAATCAAAATGTCAATTTGGAGTTCTACAGGTCGAATATTTGGGGCACATAATTTCTGAGGAGGGAGTGGCGGTTGATCCAAAGAAAATTCAAACAGTAATTGATTGGCCTACTCCAACCACGGTGAAAGGGCTTCGTGGGTTTTTTGGTCTAGCAGGTTATTATCACAAGTTTATTCGTAATTTTGGCAGTATTTCAGCTCCTTTGACTCGACTCTTGTCTAAGAATGGGTTTCAATGGAATGAGGAAGCAGAGAGGGCTTTCACTCACTTGAAGGCTGCACTAACTTCACCACCTTTGTTATGCCTTCCGGATTTTTCTCAAAAATTTGTGGTCGAATGTGATGCAAGTGGAATCGGAATTGGGGCAATTCTTATTCAGGAAAATAGACCAGTGGCTTATTTCAGTAAAGCGTTGAAAGGTTCGGCCTTAGCATTATCTGCTTATGAGAAAGAAATGTTGGCTATAGTTAAGGCAATCAAGAAATGGCGCCCATATTTGCTCGGGAAACCATTTATCGTCCAAACTGATCAGAAAAGTCTCAAATATCTACTCGAACAACGAATTACTACTCCGGCACAAACTCGGTGGCTTCCAAAACTTCTTGGTTATGATTATGAAATTGAATACAAGAAAGGCGTTGAAAACCAAGGTGCGGATTCATTGTCACGTGTAGTTGAATTTCAATTTCTATCTTTATCTATGCCACATGCAGATTGGTGGCAGATACTACAGCAAGAAGTCAAACAAGAACCGTTCTATGAGAATCTGAAGCAACAAAGTCTTTCCAGATCACCACACAACTTACTCCAACGAGACGGCGTTTGGTTCAGAGGTGAGCAAGTTTTATTAAGCCCCACATCATCTTTAATCCGAAAGATACTTGATGATTGTCATTCATCACCTACGGGTGGCCATTTTGGGTTCCATAAAACTTTGTCCCACATTAAGCACAACTTCTTCTGGTCCAACATGCATCAGTCAGTAAAACAATATCTTCAAGAATGTGATGTTTGCCAACGATATAAAACTGATTGTATGAAGCCAGCTGGTTTACTTCAGCCACTGCCAATTCCCTCTCGAATTTGGATAGATATTTCCATGGATTTCATTGAAGGACTACCGCCCTCCAATGGATATACTGTCATCATGGTAGTCGTCGATCGATTGTCAAATTATGCTCACTTTATAGCCTTGAGACACCCATTTACTGCAGTCACTGTGGCCAAGGCTTTTGTGGCCAATGTGGTACGTCTTCATGGCATTCCGATATCAATTGTTAGTGATCGCGACAAGGTTTTTATCAGCTCTTTTTGGCGAACAATGTTCCAGCTGCAGGGGACCAAACTTTACATAAGTTCAAGTTACCATCCGCAATCTGACAGTCAAACCGAGGTAGTAAATCACACACTAGAGCAATACTTACGGTGTTTTGCTGGGAACCAACCGCGTAAATGACTGGAATGGATTCCTTGGGCTGAGTTTAGTTATAATACATCGGTCCATTCCTCCACAAAGATTACATGGCATTCCGCCGCCAACTCCTCTTGCCTATGTGTCTGGTACTTCTAACATTTAAGCAGTGGATGAGTATTTGCGGGATAGAGACACCATTCTCCGTGAGCTCCGTTAGAACCTCCTCGTTGCCCGAGAAACCGCATGAAATGTCAAGCAGATCAACATCGGCGAGAGGTGTCTTTGGATGTTGGAGATTATGTGTATCTGAAATTACAACCTTATCGGCAGAGTTCTGTCGCTTTTTGTGGTAATATGAAGCTTGCTCCACGTTATTTTGGGCCGTTCCAAATCACTGAAAAGGTTGGTTCTGTAGCTTATAGATTGGCTTTACCTCCTGATTCTCAAATCCATAATGTGTTTCATGTGAGCTTGTTAAGAAAATGTATGGGGTCAATCATTCCTACTTCAGCTCAATTACCTCCAGTCTCGGATTCCTTGACCGTCCTTCCGCAACCGGAAGCTGTCTTAGATCGGCGTGTGATTCGCAAGGGCTGTTACCGCCCAAAATCTGAGATCTTAGTAAAGTGGGTAGGAGCTCCATGAGAAGATGCAACTTGGGAAAATGAACGACGTTTTTCTCAGTCCTATCCAGATTTCATCCTTGTGGACAAGGATCTCCGGGTGGGAGAGAAGTGATATGTGCTAACTGCTAAGCACTGCATAGTGGAGTGTCAGAGACCTTGTCAATCTGGTTTTACTTGTTAGTGGGTCAAGTTGTTTTAATTATTTTAGTGTTAGAAGTGGTGTTAGTGGTTGCTATTTTATCTCCTTTTCTTTAGCATTGCAGTTATCTTTCTCTTCCAGTTGTAAGTTATATGATATGAGCCGAATGAATGAAGAACATTATTACTTGCCAACAAATTATCTTCCTTCTCCTAACCTTCTTCTCATTGTTCCTTTCTGCTCTCAAAATTCCTCTATCAAGAACAAATTTAATTCATAACCAGACAAGATGAGTAAACAGTTCTAAACACAACTCCACACAGCATAACTAAGCTCCAATGCATTTAAAAAACAAACAAAAAAAAGAAAAAAAAAAAGAAAAGAAAAGAGGATAAACCATGCATTCAAAAACTCAATCCAAATTGAAAGATACTTGAATAAATCATATCAAGAAGAAGTTTGGAGTTAACAAGATCCATACTTGAGATCAAGAATAAATGAATTTGAATAAGTAAAAAAATGGAGAAAGACTTGAACCCAGGTAAACATAATTAGCCCATCACATTATATAACTGAAACTCGTTCGAAAAATACTATAAAATAGGGCAAATGATTTTGCCTGTTATAAAATAGGGCAAATGATTTTGCAACAGGCAGAAACCCCATAGAGATCTTAGGGAAAATGCTATGATAGAAAGAGAAATTTGAAAGAACTTTGATTTGTGGAAGAATAATTAAGGTGAGAATCGATTGGGGTGAGAAATTAGGGTTTTACTTAGTTGAAGGAAAAATAGGATAATGATTTGGAGATGACCCTTTTTTTTGGTGTTGGGTAGTTGATTTCCATCCATTTGGACGAAAAATTAATGACGATGACCTATTCTGATGACTTTTAGATAACCGGGCCGGGGACTACTTATGATGACTAAGTACATGTGAGTATCAAAGCAGAAACAACCCTTAATTTTGGGACAAAATCTGATATTAACCACATAAAAAACACATGATATAATGTGGTTAGATCCAATTCTTGGATCTATGTACATCCATAGGGAGCCAAAGGAATCTTGTCATTGATGATCACAAACGGCAAATTAAAAGTATGTGAGTAGCTCTCCACATCGATCAATACAACTTCACAGTCAATCGATTCACCCTCTCAAACACCTATACAAAACTAGGTTGTTCTCTTGTGTACATGAACAAAAATTGGAAACTAAATATAGTAGTGTTATCCTCTAGATTTCTTGCTTCAAAGATGTAGTCTCAGATTCTCAAATGACAGCTTAAATAGATTTGTAGAAGATCAAGAAGTTATTGTAATCCCACGCAAACTGTTGCTTCAAACTTGCAAGACGTTAGAAATTAACGCATATTTAAATATGAATATGCATTGAATCCACTTACCAATTTTAAAGCAGAAGAATAATTGATTCCCCCATTAACTCAATTTACAAACCTCTTTGACCACTAACTCAAACACAAATTGATTTTTCGGTGGAGGTGAATAATTAATAGAGCTATTCACGCATATCCACACCTCATCGTCTCAAGAATCCATGGTGATACTCCACGAAAATACATAGAGAGAAATCTAGGGAAAGAAAACTAGAGAGTCCCATATTTTCGTACATGGGTGAAAATAGGAGATCATATATATATATATATTAGGAAATTTATGTTTAGATTTTGATGAGACGAAATAACAGTGTAATAGGAATTTAGAGTACCTCATTTTTCACATCATTTAAGTGAAACTTGGATTAGTTTTGAGTCAAGAAAATAAATTGAAGAATTGAGGAATTTGCAACTCAGTAGCCTATTGATCAAAGAAAGTAATTCTGTAAACAACAAGAAAGATCACTACTGAATGCTGCAGAAGAAAACTGATGATATGTAAGCATGGATCAAATAGAGCGAACAGAGCGAACAAAACAAGGAAGAAGACGAACTGAATAAGTAGGGAACTATAAGATGTAGTTCACTTAAGTTCGTCAGGATTTACAGGAGTTCGTCAGAACTATATAAAGAAAGTTGTGTTTTAACTAATAAAAGCGTGTTTTTGTTTGACAGTTTTTTATCCGTTTTTCTGTTATAATTTTGTTTTGTAGGAGGCAGTTCGTTGAGTCACGAGTTGCAAGCGAACTAACGGAATCAGCTCATAATTGATTTGGGCGGGAGTTTTACAACTTAGAGTATTATATAAAGAGAGAGATCTTCACATCTATTCATTATTATCAAAAAGGTGTTGAGAGAGCAATCATTGTAGAGAGAGATATCTGTGTTGAGAGTTTAGCTAGGGTTTGCTATTCTTGGTTTTCTTTCTCAAGTGTGTTGTAAACGATTGATCTTGTTTCAGTGATTAGTGTGATTGATTTCTCCATGGATGTAGGCATATTCAAGGCGAACCACGTTAATTGTTGTGTTCTTGGTTGTTTATCATTTTCTGTTGTTTCTTCATTCATTCATACAAGTTCGAGGTGTTTGAACTGGTGTTTTTGGTGTTGAATTGCTATTCTGATCGGTTTCCAGATCGATTACCCTAACAAAAACAGTATTTGGATACTGTAAGTGGGATAATGCTGCAGCATAGTAAGAAGTGCTGAATGCAGCAAGCCAATAGAATGTTGCATGTAGTTGCAGAAGTCACAAGTACTGCACCAGGATCAAGGAAAAACGTAAAGAATGAAATGGACAATCACACACAACAATAGTACGAGAAAGATTAGTGTTGTTCAAGGAAGAGTCTTTTCAAAACAAGCCAGTAGAGACAAATTGATCGAGTAGTATCGAGAACCAGTGACCAGTCAACACGTGTACTGATAGACTGCAATAAATCTGCAACCTAGTACAGCCGCATTAAATAACCTAAAGTGCAAGATAAGGAAAATTAAATGCCCTTCAAAAGCATTTAATGTGAGCTCAGGAACATTTGATGAGGATTTAAATTCAAATAAATGTGTATCCCTTCAACTGACACATTTTTACACTTACCTAGCTGTACCGATTTTTATCTGTTCGGTCACTTTAGGCGCTATGTGACCCTAAACGGAATAATTCAGCCCTAGGCGGTCTAGGCAGAATAATTCGGCCCTAAGCGGTCCTAAGCGCCAAATACTTTTTTTTTCACTTTTTAGCAAAATGATGATATTATTAATGTATTATAGTCTTCTATCAAATTATTATTAATTAATTAGATATAGATAAAAATTTCACAAATTGAATAATACAAATAAAAGTAATTTTATAAATGAGATGATGTTTTACTTGTCCTACTACATAAAACCAAAACAATATAATATAAGAGTTCTAAAAATATTTTGTAAGGATAAACAATTAAGAAAAATAGGTAAAATAATAAAAACCATTTTCATCTTTTGCATAAAATCTCATATTTTAGCACATCATAGATCTATCACATCACAAGCTACCCATATTTTCCATAGTAGTATATGACGACTTGAAGATTAGAATGCATGTGCATCTCTCTGCAATGCATGATGAGATGTGGTATGTCATCAGTGAAGGACCACCACTCATCACAAAGCCGAATCCTGCCCTTGGTAGAGAGCAGAGAGAAAGAGAGAGAGTTAAAGCTAAGCAACAATAATTGCTGAGGTGGAAGCATCAATGGAAAGAGTTGTAATCAATGAGGGAGCTCATGGAGCTGACCCAAGACCTTCTGCTACACTAGTACCACCTGTAGCTGCAAGAGCTGGAATACCCAACTACAGGAGAGCACCACATCTGGCAGAATACTTGGTAAAACCAAGATATGAGTCTACTGCTGAAGATAGGAAAAGATTCAACTTAGATGATAAGTAGGAAATGGGTGCATTTTATCGAATGCATATTTGTGATTTTATAATCTTTTAGATGATTGAATGCACCGTTTTTGTACCTATATATGTTTTCGATCTTCAGATACTTCATATATTGTTTTATTGATATTTTAGGAGCTCTTGAAGTATTTTGGAGACGAGAAAAATCATACCAAATGAACAAGTTGATTGGGCTGAATTCTAATTGGAGATTGAAGAAGTGGGCCTTGGAAAGAAAGAGAGTGCAAGATGGGCCCAAGCAAGATGGAGGAGAAGGGCTCAATTATGCGAAGAAAAGAAAAGCTCAATTTCTATTAACCTTTCTTTAGCCCCAACCATCAATTGACACGAAGAGTGAAGATGGAAAAGAAGGAAATAAAAGATTATTTCCTCATCTTATTAGGGGCCACTGTTCACGTAATTGAGAGGGGAAGGCAGGAGGGATAGGAGAGAGAAAGTTTAGTTAGAGAGAGAAACAATTTTATTTCCCTAGAATTTAGATGGAGTTTTCAATTGCTTGGATGGATTTGATTTCGAAGATGCTCGACTAATTTCTCAATTTCGGTTAGCAGGGATGTTTGAACCCGTATATCTATTTATTTTCTAATTAATCTCGTATTTCCCTCTCGATATTTGATTGGATTTGATTATGTTGTCTGTGCATAATGTTTTCAATTATTAATGCTTGATTTAACTTGATCACATAGGTTAAGTGTTTGATAATTGACTGCTGGAATCTTAAAGCGTCGTTGCGGTTTAATTTTCATAAAGTGGTAAACTAGAGGTCATGCATCTCTAAGGTAACATAATCCTAAAATTATCAAATCACGTGTGTTGGTTTGGGGTCTAGTTCATCCTATCGTCTTGGTGATTAATGCATTTGAATGAATTAAATCTAGTGAGCGTATCCTAGGTTGTTCAATTAAATAGGGTTAATTAGCGAGCGTATCCTAATTTAACTAATCTTAAGAGACGATTCGGTTTAACGGCGCGTAGTTGTTAGGCTAGGGATGATAATTGTATGATAATCTGAGAGAGGGATAATACGCTAATTAGGGAATAATTGATATCGGAGGATAATTGAACTAATAACTGGAATATCTGCATATCTTGAATCCTTACTTAATTTGCTTTCTAGATTACTAGTATTTTAGTGGTAGATTATCAATTTCAAAACCCCCCATAATCTGTTATTTTATTTGAATTGAATATAGGTGGCATAGTTAATCATCACTCCTCATGGGATCGACTCTTACTTGCCCTAACTACTAGTTGGTTAGGTTAGGAAAGAAATTAAATAATTTTACTGCGTTGCGACACGCGGTCATTAGACAATGTTACTAAGAACGCATTATTCCCCACGCTAGATAAATGATCATTCAGCAAGGTGAAGACATGCAAAACTGCTAAAGAGATTTGGGACAAGCTAGAGCAGATTTATGAACGAACTGAACTGGTAAAAGATAACAAGATATCTACTGAAACACAGTTGTTTGAGCTACTCAAAATGAAGCCTGAAGAATCCCTAGAAAAACTTGACTTGAGGTTCACATCTATTGTGATCGAGTTAGAATCACTGGAGAAATTCTACATTCAGAAAGAGAAAAACATCAAAGTTCTTAAAGCACTACCTGTTGAGTAAGACAGCAAGACCACATCTATGAGAGTATCTGTAGATTTAAAGACAATGAGTACCTTTGACCTCAAAGCAGACCTCAAAGCATTCAAGTTTGACATCAAT
Source organism: Scutellaria galericulata (assembly GCA_946896805.1). Lineage (NCBI taxonomy): Eukaryota > Viridiplantae > Streptophyta > Magnoliopsida > Lamiales > Lamiaceae > Scutellaria > Scutellaria galericulata. The sequence goes on from OX335792.1 coordinate 13,089,765, forward strand.
AGAAGGAAAATGGAGGCTGAAGAATCAAACACCAAGGTCACTACACTTACTATAAGATCTAAGGATACAGCAACTGCAAGCAGCAGCAAGCAAAAAGTGTTGCATGCAAAAGATGCTAAAGAAGAAATGACACTACTCCTGAAAAATTCAAGTTTCTAAAGACCAACAAAAGAGGAAAATATTTAAAGAACCTCATGCCCCTCAGGTAAATCAAAGCCTACAGTCAAATACAGTTTCCTTTGATCTTTGTTATAATTGTAAAAAACCAAGCCACTATGCAAGAAACTGTCTCTATCCTTCAGTACATAAGTACCCTGAGGAGGAAATGAACCAAAGAAGAGAAAATAGGATAGATGAGAAATAAAAACTGAGAGCACTTTTTGGAGAAGCTGTAGCCCTAAAAACAGGAAGCTCATCCAAGGCTCATCTGAGAGTGACAGTGACAGCTCTATCTTTGATGAAGAAGCATTGTTGTGTCTAATAACCATGGATTGTGAAGATGAAGATGACGATGATATATCTTCTCAATCATTTATTGATTATGATGGAGAAAAGATGAACATGATCCAGTTCTTTAGACAAATCATAAGTGACTTTGAATAAATAAACTCAGCTCATGAGGAGCTCAAAGAGGAAAATCTGATACTTAAGAGTGAGCAAACTGCATTGAAAGATAAACTTTCAGATTATGAATATTGCAGTGCATAATACAACAATCTCACAGCCTAAGTCTCTAAGCTCAAGCTGCTGGTCACTAAGCTTGAAATTGAGAAGGTGAATCTGTAAAATACAATTGATGTATACAGTAGATCAGTTCGGAAGACACATGAGTGTATCATGGAGACCCAATATGTCCATAAAGGAAATGGTCTAGGATACAGTGCTGAAACTTCTCAAGTTACATCAAGTACATCTAAAGTTGAGAAGTTTGTTCAAGTAAAAGTCTCATTTCATGAAGAAATTGATCAATCAAAAGAAGTCTTGAACAAAACAAGCACAACTGATATGGGAAATAAACCCTTGCTGGAAACTGCAGGAGTAAGACTACACAAACTCATAGGATACAACAGAGTCATTCTGTAGTAACCAGAGTCAGGATGCAACAACCTTATAAGTTACAGCAAAGAACTTTATTCCTTTTATACCAAGACCTATATGTATAAACCTAAGGGATTCTATACTCTAATAAGGAATAAAAAAAGACCACACTCTAGCAGTGGAGGTAACATAAGGAAAGTCCCTTCACACACTATTCACAAGCAACATCCTACAAGGATTGTTTATAGAAAGAGAACCACATATGTTTGTGGCAAACCAATTGTTTTGAAATAGATGTGGATTTCAAAAAGAACTAACCCCAGAGGATCCGTACTTGTATGGGTACCTAAATCTGTCTATACTGCATGCAGAAACAGTTGTCAGGAAACAACAGTGATGTATGGTACATTAATAGTGGCTGCTCAAGACACATGACTGGCAACAAATAAGCCTTAAAAGACTTACAACCATGTAAAGGCCCTAAGGTGGTATTTGGAAATAATTTAAAAGGGAGCACCAAGGGAACATGAAGTTTAATCGGAGCCAATGCATACATCAATGATATGCCCTATGTGAAAGGACTAAAGTACGACTTTCTGAGCATTAGTCAGTTTTGTGACAAATGATGCTCTGTGGAATTCAACCTCAACGAATATTTGATCAGAGATAACAAGTCCAATGAGGTAAAGATTTCTGGAACCAGAAAAGAAAATATTTATCTTGTAGATTGGAGTTCACAGTGTAGCCAACATGTTTTATTGTAAAGAGTACACCTGAATTGAGTTGGTTTTGGTACAAAAGAATGAGTCATTTAAACTTCAAAACCATTAACAAACTTGCAAGGAAATGTCTTAGTAAGAGTTCTACCAGATGTAACTTTCAAGAAGGAAAGTATTTGTGGAGCATGTCAGAAAGAAAAACAAGTGAGAAGCTCATTCAAAGACAAAATACAAAGATCATCTCACAGGATTTTGAATCAACTACATATGGATCTTTTGGACTAGTTGAGCCTGTAAGTATAAGTGGCAAGAAGTATTCTCTATAAGTTATGGATGACTACTCAAGGTGAACAATCTTTCTGGCCAAGAAATCAGACACTCAAAACAGTCTACTAGAATTCATGAAAATAATACAGAATGAGAAAAGTTTAATTATTGTGAAGATAAGATCTAACATGGGAACATAATTCACAAACAAGTTCATTGAAAAATATTGTTCAGAGAATGGAATATGTCATGAATACTCTGCAACAAGAACACCCCAGTAGAATGAAGTTGCAGAAAGAAATAACAGAACTCTTAAGGAAGCAGAAAGAACAATAATTGCAATAGCAGTTATTCTTAAGAGATTTTGGGCTAAAATTACCAACACTGCATGTTATACCCAAAACAGATGTTTAATCAACAAGGATCATGACAAGACCTCCTATGAAGTTTAGTATGGATATGCACTAAATATTTCCTATCTGCATATCTTTGGATACAGATGTTACATTCTAAACAATAGAAATGAGCACCTAAAGACCTTTGATGCCAAATCAGATAAAGAAGTTTTTTTAGGATACTCATCGTTTAGTATGGATATGCACTAAATATTTCCTATCTGCATATCTTTGGATGCAGATGTTACATTCTAAACAATAGAAATGAGCACCTAAAGACCTTTGATGCCAAATCAGATGAAGAAGTGTTTCTAGGATACTCATCAGTAAGCAAGACCTTCAAAATCTTCAATAAAAGAACCCTTGTAGTTGAAGAATCAATACATGTAGTGTTTGATGAACCACACTGTGATACAGTTGAACTTGATAAATGAAAGAAGATCTATCACAGATGAAGATCAAGGATCACCGAGTTAAATATATTGATGGAGTCTTTATCCTGTTGAAGTCAATGCAGAAAACAGTACATAAAATGTTATACCAGAAAATACAGGAGCACAGGTTACAGTACATGAACCTGACAGAATACAGCAATCGAGCAAATTTCAGCAAGCAAAACTAGAACAACAAGCAACAGATCATCAACCCACATATATCTTTGAACCAGATAAAATGTAGTTTAGAAATCATCCTAGAGAACTCATCATTGGAGATCTTAATGTTGGAGTAAGAACAAGAAGATCAAGACCGCATGAAGCTATGTTTGCTTGTTTCATATCACAAGTTGAACCCAAAATCATTGAAGTAGCTCTAGAAGACAGTAACTGGATTCAAGTTATACAGGAAGAGTTGAATGGGTTTGAAAGAAATTAAGTATGAAAGCTGGTACCCAAACCTAATAATCAAGGTGTAATTGAAACAAAGTGGGTATTCAAAAACAAGATGGATGAGTCTGAAGTTGTTGTAAAAAACAAAGCAAAATTAATTGCTAAAGGATATTGTCAGGAAGAAGGAATTGATTTTGATGAGACATTTGCACCTGTAGCAAGACTTGAAGCAATTAGAATTTTCTTAGCCTATGTTGCACACAAGATTTTCAGTGTATATCAGATGGATGTTAAAATTATATTTCCAAGTGGTCTCTTATTTGAAGAAGTTTATGTGGAGCAAGCCCCTGGATTTGAAGATCAACCTGAAGAAAAAGTATTAAAATTACAAAAAAAGCTCTATATGGGTTGAATCAAGCACCAAAAGCATGGTATGATACATTATCCTTGTATCTATTGGAGAATGGATTTCAGAAATAAACAGTGGATAAGACCCTATTCAGAATACAGGATGGAGACAGTATTCTCCTAGTGCAAATCTATGTGGATGATATCATTTTTGGATCCACAAACAAAATTCTCTTTGAGAAATTCTCAACCCTCATGTAGAAGTTTCAGATGAGCATGATTGGAGGGCTAAGTTTCTTCATAGGACTGCAAGTTAAGCAACTTGGCAATGGTATCTTCATCAATCAAGTCAAATATACCAATGAGTTGATCAAGAAGTTTGGAATAGAGAATGGATTAGCAATAAGCATTCATATGGCGACATCAATCAGTCTTGACAAGGATGAGAATGGAAAGGATGTGGAAATTATAAAATAATGGAGATTGATTGGATCCCTGTTATACATTACTGCAAGTAGACCTGACATCATGTTTGCAGTAGGTGTGTATGCAAGATTCAAACATCTCCTAAAGAATCACATCTTGCAACAATAAAGAGGATCATCAAGTATCTGAAAGGAACTAAAGATGTGGGGTTATGGTATCCTAAAGAAGAAGGATTCAGTCTGCAAGGGTATTCATATTCAAATTTTACTGGATCTAAAATTGACCGAAAAAGTACAAGTGGTACTTATCAATTTCTTAGAGAAAGGTTAGTGTCATGTTTCTGCAATAAGCAGATATCTATAGCAACATCAACTGCAGAAGCAGAATATGTTGTTGTAGGAAGCTGTTGTGCACAAATTCTATGGATACAACAACAACTTAAAGATTATGGGATTATAGAGAAAGAAACTCTCATTCTATGTGACAATACAACTAAACTAGAACAATATTAAAATATATTAATCAAACTTGAAAAAGAATCCAATCAAAGACCAATTTCAGAAATGGTTCATTTATCTGATCATAAATGCAATAATAGTTCTTCAAATTCAACATTAGATTGGTTATGGTTATTGGTATGACCTAACAACCTATCTCTCTTTATTTGTTCGATAATTAGGATACGATCTCTAATTATTTCTCTAGCCAACAATTCTAGATACGATCTTAGAATTTAATCCATCAACAACATTAAGATTTAGAGAGACTACCAACCTTAATCAACAAACACAAATGTAGGTTCATTTAAATTAGATCATATATCTACACAACATAAATTGGAAACCCTCTATGTAATCAATCATGTTATTTGCCACATTCACTATAACAGATAAAAAATTACGTATTTATTGTTCTAAATGGCAATATATTGTCTTGTTAATTGAACAATGGTACCTATCATACAATTAACCGAACAATAATCTCAACAAGCATAGAAGATATATGAATAGTGAAGAATTAAAAAACAGATAAAACAAGTTAGATCTCACAAATATGGAAGAACCAAATCTTTAATTATCCTCTAATCGGAGAGAGAAGTTTAGCCTAGCTTCCATGAATTTTTTTGCAGAAAATCTTCTTTGATAAGAAAGAGAAAAAAAAATAGAGAGAAACTGCAATCCTACCTCTTGTCTGATATATGAAAATACAGTTATCTAATCTTAAATATATCTCTACCCATATCCTTATACATAATTACCTAATAAGAGTCCTAAGATATTCAAATTAATTTGAAATCTTGTGAAGAGATAAAAGAGGGGCACCACTTTTGAAATTCTCGCAGCAGGCCTTTTCAAGTAAGGTGTGCCCACGCCTTATACAAAAAACATCTTCTGCAAATGCCCACTTCATGGAAAATTCTTACATTCTTCAAAGTCCATCAAATTGACCTCCAATTTACCCAAGTCATCCATTTATCCTACAAATACAATTTTAGTCAAAATTCAAGAGTTAAGCATAGTTTTAAATAAAGAATATGAGGAAATATGATATATCAAATATGAAATATGCATCTTATCACATTGATATCACACACAATCTAGTATTTCATTCCAAAACAAAATATATTGATGTGAGACATTTTATAAGAGATCACGTTTGAAAGAAAGATATTGTTTTGGAGAAAGTGCCTACAGATTTGCAGCTAGCAGATATATTCACAAAATATCAGTGTGAATCAAGTTTTTCTATGCTTAGAAATGAATTTGGGATTATCAAATTATGAAGAAGAGAAGAGTTCAGTAGTTGAGGGGAATTCTGCATTTATACCAGGATACAGCAAGACGGATAGCAGAAATTACTATTAATCCAAATAAAATCAAAATATGAATAGATTCACTTTTAAAATAAAATTAATCTAAATATGAATTTGGATTTTGAAATTAAAGTGGATTAAAATTCACACTCATATTTCTCAAAAATTAGTTCAAAATTTAAATGATGGATTTCAAATTCATATTAATACAAACACCATCTATAGAAATTGCTATGAATTTCAAATCTCTTCATCCAAACACAACCTAAAGAAATATTAAAAAAATGTTCAGATTTTAAGGTGAATAAAAATGTCACCTTAAAAATGTATCTAATAGCATTAAAAAGTATATGTGAATAAGTGTGAACCAAATGTTGTGATCGTTCACAAAAGATGCAGTATGAGATATTAGATCATTCCTTTTAGTGAAATAAATTAATTGAAAAGTTTTAATTGATCTAACTTAAGGGGTGCATTTTTCACAAATGAACACCTAAAAATCATAAATTCCAATTCTACAGCACGTCTAAAAATATATGAAAAATGTGTAGAATTTTCTTTGATATTCATTTTCTTTTTCTCATTTCTTTGTCTAGAGAAGATTCAAAATACGATTGAATATCAAGTATTAAAATGTATAGACAGGTTCGAATCTTTAATTAATATTTTTTCATTAATTTTATCTGTTATTTTAAATAATTTCGTTGAAAATATAATTGATGTTGCCAGTAAATATCTTGAAAGGTCCACTGTAAATAACTGTTAATGAAGGCTAAAGAAGTATAGGTATTGGACCAGTCTTCCTAACTAGCTAGCATAGGTTTCATGTTCTCATTGCCATCCCATTTAATATAAGTTAGTTCCCTTACACTTAAATGTGAAAATTTTATAATTGGCATAATTCATTGTTTGTATCTACTTTATTTTACCATCTCTTACTAATTTTGAGTATTGTTTCACTGAATAATTTAACTTTCAAATTTTCTTTTATTAGGTTTTTTTTTATATTTTATTTCTATTTTACTAAATCCTTCTATCATATCACTCAATGTAGACAACAATAAAAGTAGGACTTGAGTAAAACCAAAATTTTCACCGCAAGAAATTTGAGAAATCACGACAATAAAATTTATCATATAAATATCATGTATCATTACAAAAGATTTTTTGTGATGAAATTTTAGTATCGTTGAATTTATTATTGTATTTGTGTTGCCCAAAGGTATACGCAATATTTTTTGGAAATTTCACCAAATATTTGATTAGGTAATGAAAAAAGTTATTGTCGTCAATATTCTCATCATTTTTACGATGTGTAATGTGCCGCTGATATGAACAAATTTTGTCACCCATTATTACGTTTCGTCATAAAACTTCAAATGACAAATGTACACTTTGTTACCAAAACAATATATATTGGCGACAAACATTAATTTTTTTATATGAAATCATCAAATTTATGTGATAATGGATCACATATAATTTTTTTTATTTTTTTGACTATGATTGGACTTATTTTAGTTACATATTTCCATTCATAAATTAGTGAATTAATATTATCACAATTAACTTAATTTACTATTTTGTCGAAGTTAAAGTAATTCATCATGAAATAGTTATTTTATAATTACGTAATAATGTAACATCGTTGTTAAATTAACATATTATAATGACAGCAAGATATATCACAAAAGAATCAAACTTTCAAATTCAAATTGTTGAGTGTCACGACCGGATTATTTTCATAGCAATTTATTTGTATTTTAAATTTTTTATTTCGATTTAGCAATTTTGATTTTATTTTAAAGTTTAGTTGTTTGTAGAAACAGTGAGAACGGTCAATCTCACAAAGACTATCGATTTAGAATCTAATTAACAACTCAAATTAAAGACCTCATTTTATCTACACAATCGAATAACAAGATTTCAAATGTATAACTAAAACAAAAGCAAAATAAAAAATAAATTCAATCAATATAACAAGACAAGTACTAGGACATGCTTTCATTTAATACTCATCAAGATATTATCACTTTGATCAACTCAAGTTCATTTATTATTCCCCCAATATAAGCAATCACAAATATCAAATTAACCACTCTCCCAAATTAGTTAACCGGTTAATTATATGTCACCAAAGGTAGCCCTACTCAATTTGATAAACAAATAACATCCAAAAGCACCTAAGATTTATTTCTCATCACATAATTAAGCTTATTAATCTTCTAATCTAATATATCACCAAAGGTATCCCTACTCAATTTGATAAACATATAACACTCAAAAGCACCTAAGATTTATTTCTCATCACATAAGCATATTAATATTTCGATCTAATTCACTTATATGTCATGTGTTATTCTTCCGCAATTAAATCTCATCTCCTGAATTTTGATGGATTTACTAAAACATGCTCAATTGCCGGCTAAATAACTAAACAAACAAATTATAACACACAAACAAGGTTCAACAATCACTAACTTGAATTAATAATTTAAAAATCTATAAAAATTCGAATTAAATTACTAACAATCTTTAAAACCGTAGAAAGTTGGACATGATTATTAAACAATTAATTAATAGACAAATTGAAAAATATCATATCTAAACTATAAAAAATCAAACTATGAGAAATAGATAAAAATTCTAGGAAATGTGATCTCCTAATTTTCAATATTTCGGTTCTTGATCATTTGTCTCCTCCAAAGTGCCTCATATATAATCTATTGTGTTTGTATAAAGTTTAGAATGATTTTCCATCATTTTTAGGTTTATATATATGGGCCTGGATGTCTTCAAGTTCAAGAGTGACTAAAAAATACGTTAAAAATCAAGTTTTGGGCGATAATGTGTCAGACATGGTTAATCATGTCCTAAAGCATGACTCGAACGTGTGACAACAAAAGTTTCCTTTGTTTTGGTGCACAGTTGTGTCATGGGATATGGTCTAATTGTGCTTAATCTGAATTTGACTTTGTGTTCTTCATAAAATTTGTAGCTATTTAAATTAGTTTTTCAATGCCAAAAAATTTCGGCTAAATAACAATTTTCTATAGCAAGTTATGCCCAAAATATTAGAGCCCAATCAAGATGAAAAACATAACGTCTTTACACTATTTCTACATTCTCTTAATTTTTTGCTTCTTTAAAGAGAGAATTGAGAAAAATGATAAAGATGAAAGTTTTAGATCTTCTCCTTAACTTTCCACAATAAAAAGTTTTTAACTTGAACTTCTAGGTCAAGAGATGTGTCATCTCTTCCACAATTGCGCATTAGTCAAAACGATCAATTTTCCACATAACTTGATTTTTTGTTCTTCTATTGATTTCAATTTTGATTGATAATTACACTTGAAATTTACATCTTTTCCCACTAAAAACATAAAATACCCATCATGCAACTTATAAATGAAAATTATATAAATCACTTATAAAATCTAACCAAAAATACTCAAAAGAATATTTAAGTACATGCTAAATGCAAAAGGCACACTAATCAATAAGTGTTTTGTTTTTTTGTTTCCCTTAAAAATAAGAGAATTGAAGAGTTCTAGAGAGAAAGAGAGGTGTGGTTCTATATATATATTACTTTGCAGGAAAACGTCTTATATATTATTTTGGGAACATAACTTTTTGAGAGCGTTTTATCCATTTTGTTTTCGTGAGATATATTAATCTATAAATATCTCTCACTATTAAAACGTAAAATATGCATTATTTTTTAAAAGATAATTAATTATATTACCTAAAAAATTTACCACTAAAGAGCCAACTGCCTAGCTTCAACGAATTGAATTGCATATTGAATTTCCATCACATGCAAATCGTATGTGACTGTGATGACAACTAAGTGATAACAGAGTCACAAAATAGTACTCCATGGGTACTCATTAATGTTTCATCTAATCAGAAAGTGATAACACAATGTGACAAAATACTTCTTCGCGAATATACATTAATGTTTCATCTGATTAAAAAGTAAGCCCTACATCATTATATATTTCGGTCCATATATATACATCAATCAACAACATTTCGGTCCATATATATACATCAATCAACAACATTAATTAATGGACTGTAATAATCAAGACTAGCTAGTATATTCAGGAAGTATGATTCTTATAAAACCGTTCATAATTTTCATAACTCATGAAACAAAATTTAACATGTAGGTAGTATAGAGTTCCGTCCTATATAAAATTATAGATGGTCTCATAAGTTTTTAATTGGTCTTCTAGTTGTAGAGGTATGGCAAAATTAATCATTTTCTTTTCAAACTAGTAAACTAGTTACTTTCATTTTAATTATTGCATTATTTTATCAGACAAATAGTCAAAATTTCACGTGTGTACGTACTTTTTAGAATTAAAAATATTTTCTCATCTCAACTATAGGTGATTTGATATTTTTTATGTAAAACTTTGAAAAGTTCCAATTTATCATATGAGTTTTAAATTTGATGCATTTTACAATATTAGACAAATATTAGTCGTTGATTTTTGACACATGTATGGCTAGAATTATCTGATACTGTAAAATGCATTAAATCTAAAGTTCACGCGGTAAAGTGAAACATTTCAAAATATATATAAAAAATGTTAAATCACGTGTAGTTCCGATGAGAAAATGTGTGTAACCCTAGTTTTGATGACATGGTCGGCCCGTGATGATATGTAATTGGCATGACGCTTCACGAGACAAATAGTTGAAAATTTTATGTAAAAATATAATATTTAATCGTTTACGTGGCATCATGTCAAGTTTATATTATTTTACTAGCAAACCGACCAGCTAAATAAGTTATATTGCGTAGAATTCCAACTAACTTGGAAAGAGAAAACACGATAATGAAAATGAAAGAAACTAGTTACCACTTGTAAAAGAAAAGGGGACCAGTTTTGTTATACCCAATTTTACATTTTTTTCCCGAGTAGACAAAAAAGTATAGTGTAGCACATGAGTAGCAGAATGGGAAGGAAGAGAAATTAATGAAAGTCACATCCAATGGAAACGACGAGAAGAAAAGAGTTGGAAAAGTCGTTGAAGGTTGTGCATAAATAGGTATGGTGGTTATAGTGTGAAAGGGTGTGCAGTTGAGAATGGCTTCCAATATTGATTTGGAAATAGAGATGAAAGAGTTGAGAAAAACATTTATTAGTGGGAAAACTAAGGATGAATCATGGAGAAGATCACAACTCAACAATTTGCTATCTCTAATTGTTGAGAAAGAAGATCATATATTCAAAGCCCTTCAACAAGACTTGGGCAAGCATCCTGTGGAGTCTTTTAGAGATGAGGTATATCTATATATATGTGTGTGTCACGTGATGTACGGATTTAGGATTCAGTCCAAAAGTTTTCATATTATAATATGAAGAATGGACAGATATTACGATGTAAGGGGACGAACTCTAATATTTAATTAAGAATCATATGTAAAATATTATAAAACAACATTACAAATATTAATTAAGTTAAAGTAGTTGAAAGATAGAAAACTTCATTAAAAGATCATTATTGAGTAGCTTGTAAGATTCAATATGGATGATGAATGATTGAATCAATTTTAATGTTGTCCAAGAATTGCAAATTTTTTTCTTATGTTATATGCAGGTAGGACCCTTGATTAAATCCATCAATTATGCATTGAAAGGTTTAAAGAAATGGATGAAATGCAAAAAGGTCAATTCTTATCCTCTCTATTGTGCAAGATCCATTCTCCTTGATCTCATTCAAACTTAGATCATTTAATTTACTAGTGTTTGGACACAACTATAGGCCGAATTGCCACTCGCTGCGTTCCCCGCAAGTGCTTATTTAGTCCCCGAGCCCCTCGGAGTTGTTCTCATTATATCATCTTGGAATTTTCCTTTCGGTACGTACTTCAATTTTTGGATCATCTGTTGTGCATAATTTGCTATAGTTGTAGCTCGGTAAGTCAGCAAAATGACGTTGTTTTGCACGACATGTGTTTAACACACAACAGAGGATCTGAATCCGTTGTTTATGAGATTAATTTTTTGGGACTTTAGGACTATCATTGGAACCATTGATAGGAGCTATAGCAGCAGGGAATACTGTGGCTATAAAACCATCAGAGCATGCCCCTGCATCTTCTTCAACCTTAGCCAATTTAATTACTACTTATTTGGATAATGAGGCCATTAAAGTCATTGAAGGTGGTGTCTCAATTGGTGAGCAGCTACTGCAGCAAAAATGGGACAAGATATTTTTCACAGGTTAAATTTATGGTTTTATTATTATCATTATCATGTAATTTGAGGATGAATTTCAAATTCACAATACAGAAAGTCTAGTAGTTCAAGTAGAACATTTGAAAATTTGGTGTGATTTGACGTATTTGAAATCTGTTCATTTCAAATTCTTGATTTTAGTTTTGTTGATCTTATTAATTTTGAGTCTATGACTTAAAAAGGTAGTGGTGATGTGGGTCGAATAGTGATGAGTGCTGCTGCAAAGAATCTAACACCGGTTGCATTAGAACTAGGGGGGAAATGCCCTGCAGTTGTCGATTCTCTTTCAAGTTCTTGGGATAAGAAGGTAATTTACTTGGTTGCAATTCAAAGAATTAATTGTGATACAAAAAATTACATGGAACCATAATTAGGTTTAGCATATTCCACCACTTTAGATGTCAAATGATCATAAATAGGTTTAGGTCGAGACATTTATTTATTTATTCTTGCAAATCTGATAAAATTTTGGCAATGATTTGATCAGATTGCAATGAAACGGATACTTTCAGCAAAGTTCGGGACGTGTGGTGGTCAAGCCTGCATCGCGGTCGACTATATTCTTGTCGAGAAGAAGTTCTCATCCACTCTGGTAATTCCCTTATTACGATTTTCGACCCTAGCTAGAATGTATGTTTTTAGATTGTAACTAGCACATGTTAATGTCCATTAAAAAAGGTACAAATCAACAAGACAATTGCTTTCAAAACACCACAAATGACAACTGCTTTTATAAGTGTTCACATAATGGTTGCACCTTAACATGTGCCAACACCTACAACAGAATTAAAATCATGTCCCTAGCTACATTTATTACAACAATGTGAATTTTGACCAATCCAAATTCTTGGAATCTTGAATATGCAGGTAGAACTGCTCAAGGATGCCATATTGAAAATGTTAGGTGAAAATCCAAAAGAATCGATTGCAAGGATAATCAACAAAACTCATTTTTCACGTTTGAGAACTCTCTTGGATGATCCCATGGTTAAAGCTTCCATTGTTCATGGTGGTTCACTAGATGAACATAATCTGTAAGGACACAATCCCTCAATCACCACTTTTTTTAACCTACAAACCTATATAATTGCAGGAAATAAAAAGTTGTTTTTATTACTCCATATTAGTAGTACACCCGCGCGATGCGCGGTTTATTATGTATTATGACAATATATACGATTTGCAATAATATAATGAAGTTGTTAAATTAAAAGGTTATTCATGGCATCTTATTATTTCGAAATTTATAAAAATCCGTATTTTTTTATTGATAACATCAATATTCAACAATTAAATATGAAAATAAAATTGAACATAATATAATAATAGTTTTGTGTTTGTGAGTTTTAATTTATGAATAATTAAGAAGTGATTAATAATTATACTTACTATATGTTTTGTTCATATTTTCGTTCATTTATATCTTATAATTATTTTTAGAATTTATAAATAATTTTCTGCATTCTTTTTTAGATGGATTTGTTCAAAAAGCATTATATTTATTCCAAAAATTTTAGTTTATATTTATAAATTTAGGTTTCAAATTAATTTTAAATTTTAAAAAAATATTTCTTAGATTTTTTAAACCATTTTTCAAATTTTTTTGGAACATATTATAGTTTTGTAAAACAATTTTTAGATTAATTATATCTATTTATTTGAAATAATTTTGAATAAATTTTATCAAATATTTTTATTATTTTTATTTAAAGTTTTTTATTCAATTTATTGATTTTTATATCTTACACAATTAATATTACATATATATTTGAATTAATTTTTAAATTTTATTTGCTGATTTAAGATTGTTAGACTTATTCTCACAACCTTATAATAATAATAATAATAATAATAATAATAATAATTATTATTATTATTATTATTATTATTATTATTATTATTATTATTATTATTATTATTAATTTCAGATTTATTATTATTTTAATATTTTTAAAATAGTTTCAAACTTTTAAACATTTTACAACCCTTCATAAAATAAATTTAGATTTTAAAACTATTTTCCACATTTATATATTAAAATTATAAACTAATTTTCAAAAATTTTAATATTTTACAATGTTTAAATTTCATTATTTTCAAATTTTAATTATATCATTAAAATATAATCATATCATTTAAGATAGCTTCTTTTATTTTATCTCTACTCCTATATATAAATTATAAGATAGCTTATTGTGTAAGATATATGTGAAGTTTATTCTATAAGACACTTAAAAGTTATTTAGTTTTTTTTTTTCTTTTTTTCTATTGGTTGATAATTTGGGAGGGAAAATGGCAAATCTGAAATTATCACCAACTTCTTTGTTTTTATATATATATATATATAGATAGATTCTGGATTTTTATGTTATGAGATATAGAGTGGAACAATTTAAATTTGATTTTATAGGTTCATGTAAATAAAACTATCATTTTATTGGTATAAGTAGATATTGGATGACTTTTAATGATACGATTGATGTATGCAGTAGGAACATAATAGGATTATGGAGTCAAAAAAAAAAAAATATATATATATATAGGTAGAAAAGAATGGTATTTATGGGAAAAATATTTATTTCATTTGAATAATTAATTATAAAACAAGCTTGCTTTCAAAATGTAACACATTCATTATCTTCTATTGCAGTTTTATTGAACCAACTCTATTGGTAGATCCTCCAGTTGAAGCTAAAATTATGACTGAAGAAATCTTTGGCCCATTGCTCCCTATAATTACCGTGAGTAGCACAATTGGATTTTTTTTAAGTATATATATATATATATATATATATATATATATATATATATATATATATATATATATATATAAATGTATAGAAAATTTGCATTTTGTCATTCGAGCATACTTTTTTATTTTCATATTTTTGTCTGTTAAAACTTCGTTTTTTTTTTTTTCTTTTTCTAATTTCTAATTTTCCCTCTGAACTTTAAAATTTACTGCATGCATTTTCTCTAATAAATTTTGGTCACAAACATGTCAGATAATCAGCTGAAATTTGTTCGAGATGCCAAAATGCACCCAAAAAAAATTAATATGGTAAAGTATCACACTAGGGTTAGGTTTGGATGGAGGAATTTGATGAAGAATTTGAAATTTATAATAGTAAATTCATTGTCTGAACTTTGGATAAATATGGATTTGAAAGCAATCACTAATTTTTTGAACTAATTTATGAACAATATGGGTGAATTTTGAATTCACTCTAATTTAATTGAATTTGTTATTTATTCATTCCAAATTCATAAAATAAAAAATCTTAAATTTAAATGACAATTTACAATAACGCATATGTAAATTTAGAGCAAACATACTTGTTACAAAGGGAAATACTTTGTGGTATTGGCAGTTGGAAAAGTTAGAAGATAGCATCGAGTTTATTAATTCGAAGCCAAGAGCACTCACAATATATGCATTCACAAATAATGAGGAACTCAAGAACAAGTTATCTTCTCAGACATCTTCAGGAGGCATCGTTTTCAATGATGCAATTATTCAAGTAAGTTCATCCCAATCTTTATCATTACGTAGAGTAAATATAATAATCTTTATTTTTCCCACATTTGCTGATGGGGATGATTTTCGGAAAAATTACAACATTAACTCGAATAGTTATTTGATCAAAACTTTTCACTATTGGTCAAAATAACATAATATTATTTATGTATTATGTTTTTTGACTTTGATTAGTTTTAAGGGGAAACAAAATTGCACATCCAATTTAAAAAAATCAAATTCTAGAAGTTTTTTAAGTTGAACTATGCGAAATTGTCGTATTTGGCAGCTGACGTGTCTGAGCAACTAAACACATCAGCAAAACTTTATTTATTTTCAAAACTGACAAAAGCCAAAAAAAAAAAAAAAAAAAAAATACTACATGTATAAGTCTATGTTATTTTGACCAATAGCTAAAAGTTTGGTTAAAATAACAATTCAAGTAAAGATTGTCATTTCTCTGCCAATTAACCCTTTTATAAATATGTGTTAATTTAATAATATATATTCATACTCACAAATTATTAATTTGTATATTGATGTATCATGTCTATCATCAGGCATAGCATATCTTAAAGATAATTTCTAAAGTTCACGAACCTTATAACTCAAATGATATCTCATCTTTATAAAGATGTAGATTGTATTGTGTGATGATGAAGATTTAAACCTGAATCACACAAGTTTTCTAATATTTATTCCCTCCCTTCCAATCTTTTTAATTCATTAAAAAAACTTTTAATTAATTCGTTTTACTATAAATGTCAAACAAATGCAATCCTCTTTATAAAATTTATTTTAGTAATATATATATACACACACACGTCTTCCTCCCAACAATTCAAAAAATATTAATAATAATTATATTAATTAATTTTATTGTAGAATCAATCTTTATAAAACCACATCAATAATTTGTTATCATTTAAAAATCATGTCAATCTCACGTCAAAATTTTATTGCTATTTGAAGATCATGTCAATCCCAAGTCATTATATTAATTAGGAATCTTTAAAATCAATCGATAATTATTATCTTTATATATATATATATAAAAGAACAATCAGATGACGTGTCATCCTCTCAACAACTCAAAAATTAGTAATAATTAAATAAATTATATTAATTAATTTTATTATAGAATCAATCTTTCTAAAACCACATCAATAATTAATGTCATTTAAAAACTATGTCAATTCCATGTCAATATTTTATTGTTATTTGAAAATCATGTCAATTCCAAGTCATTATATTAATTAGGAATCTTTTTAATCAATACCTGATTATAGATGGAAATGAAATTACGTTGGCATGCATAGAAATGAAAAATATTAATTTCAAATCAATCTTTATTTATAGTCGTCATGAACAATTGAGATGAGATTGAGTCAACATGAATCTTGCTCAAGTTGAAAATTAGCATATTTTTAATTATTTCTTACAATATATAATAATGTCTTTATATTTTTAAATATATATAAAAGAACAATCTGATAACACATGTCATCCTCTCACCAACTCAAAAAATATTAATAATAATTATATTAATTATATTAACTTTATATATATATATATATATATATATATATATATAAACAACCGGATGATACGTGTCATTCTCTCAACAACTCAAAAAATATAATAATAATTATATTAATTAATTTTATTGTAAAAACAACTTTCTAAAACCACATCAATAATTTATTGCCACTTGAAAATCATGTCAATATTTTATTACTATTTGAATCATGTCAATCCCAAGTCATTCTATTAATTAAGAATCTTTCTTATCAATCGATAACTATTAGATGGAAATGAAATTATGATGTGTCGAAGGTAAGATCAAGATCAACTCACAGAGCAACAAACTCCCAAACAATCACTACACCAAGCGATCAAGAATCAATCCAATGAAGAAAGAAAAACACACTATGATCACACACATAAAATCACGATCAAAACACAAGGATTTTAAGTGGTTCGGGTTAACGAATCCCTACATCCACTGGAGAAAAGATTTCACTAATCACAAGATCGCAAGAGTTACAGATTACAAAGAAATGAATCAAGGAACAAGAAAACTCAAAGTTTTCAAGAACACTCTCTGATTACAGCTATTTCTCTCTCTATACAGTAATCAATTGCGAAAACTTCTAACTGATGAATTGTTCTCCTCTCTTTATAGAACGCGTGGCAACAAGAATAACCCGAATCCGTTAAGTATCGAGTGAGTTATGGACCCCGCAACTTATACCTGCAAAACTGAAAACGAAAACGCAGCAAACAAGAATAGAAAATAACCGCTACTACCTAACTTGAAAGCGCGTTTCTGAAAAACGTTTTTATAAGTAAAGAAACACTTCTTCTAACACTTGGCCAAAAAAAACGAATTTCTTCTCCTCTTAATATCCCTTTCATTTCTCCTCCTTCTTTCTTCATGCAAGGCTGAGAGACAATGCATGGCTTCATGCTATACATCACAAATCTCCACCTTATAGCATGAAGACCTTACAACACTGTAATTGATCCTTCAAGTAATATCAGTTGCTGACTTTCCCCTCAGTCCAATAAGTTCCATACATAGACTAAACTTGGCTGATGGTAATGCTTTAGTGAGAGCATCAGATGGATTTTCCTCTGTTGCAATCTTTCTTACCTCAATCTCTCCTCTTTCCACAATGTCTCTGACATAATACAACTTCACATCTATGTGTTTTGTTCTTTCATGATAGCCTTGGTACTTTGACAGGTGTATAGCACTATTATTATCACAATACACTGAGACTTTTTCTTGTTTGATTCCAAACTCAGATAGTATTCCCTTGAGCCACAATGCCTCTTTTATAGCTTCAGTTAAGGCTATAAACTCTGCCTCAGTTGTTGATAATGCTACCACAGGCTGTTGTGTTGATTTCCAAGATATAGTTGTTCCAAACAAAGTGAAAACATAACCAGTTAAAGACTTCCTACTATCCAAATTACCTACATAATCAGCATCTACATATCCAACAATAGGTAGACTTGTGTTTGCAGCCTTCTTGAATCTCAAACCAATATCAACAGATCCTTTCACATATCTCATAACATATTTTACAGCCTCCCAATGTGCTTCTCCAGGTTCTGCCATATACCTACTAACAACACTCATAGCATGAGCTAGATCAGGTCTACAACAAACCATAGAATACATAATGCTTCCTACTGCATTAGCATAAGGCACTGATCTCATTCTATCTTCTTCTTCTTTAGACTTAGGACACTGATCCTTTGATAGCTTGATATGTTGCCCAATGGGAGTAGAAGTAACCTTGCTTTGATTCATTTGGTACTTCAATAGCACTTTATTTAGATAAGTGCTAAGATCAAGAAATACCTCACTCTCTTGTCTGTTCCTAGAGATATTCATTCCCAGAATTCTCTTTGCATCACCAAGATCCTTCATTTCAAATTCTGAATTTAGAAGCCTTTTGATAGTATGCAAATTAGACAAAGAGTTAGTAGCAATTAACATATCATCCACATACAATAACAAGTAAATGAATGAAGAGTTAGATTCAAACTTGAAATTAACACAATTATCATACATGCTTTTACTGAAATTAATCCTCTTCATAAACTCATCAAACCTGAGATACCATTGCCTTCGTGATTGCTTCAAGCCATATAAAGACTTCTTGAGCAAACATGCTTTCTGATCAGCATTAGTGATCTTCAAACCCTCTGGAATTTGCATGTATATCTGCTCCTTCAATTCCCCATGGAGAAAGGCTGTGGTTACATCCATTTGATGTAATTCTAGATCAAGTTGAGCTACAATAGCTAACAAAATTCTGATAGAACAATGCTTAACAATAGGTGAGAATATCTCATTGTAATCAACTCCTTCTCTTTGTGTAAAGCCTCTAGCTACAAGTCTAGCTTTGAATCTGATTTTATCATTTTGAAATGCTTCAATCTTCTTCTTGAATAACCACTTACATCCTACTAGCTTTTGATGCTTTGGCTTGTCAACCACTATCCAAGTTCCATTCTTCTTTAAAGAGTGTAACTCATCTTGAATAGCAGATTTCCATCTATCATTCTCTTTGCATGTTATTGCTTCTTTGTATGTGGATGGTTCTGAAAATTCTATTTCTTTAGCTGCAAGAAAAGCAAAGGAAACATTGTTAGTTTGATCAAATCTAGTAGGAGCTTTCACTAACCTCCTTGATCTATCTCTGACAAGTTGATAATTTGCAAGAGAATGATCATTATTATCAGCTTCCTCTTGATCTTCAGTTCCTGCTTCTTTTTGCTGAAAACCTACTTCTGATTCAGATTGTTTAGGCTCCACCTCAAGCTCAGATTCTCCATCATGAACTATAGACTGATCGGTTGTCTTTCCTTTGTTCAATGGCATACAGTTTTCATCAAAGGTAACATCTCTAGATATAATACATTTTTGTTTTCCCTCTTCTATACACCAAAGCTTGTATCCTTTGACACCAGTTGGATAGCCAATAAACACACACTTCAAGGCCCTTGGCTCCAATTTATCTTGCTTGACATGAGCAAATGTCTGGCATCCAAACACCTTTAATCTTGAGTAGTCAGCTGGCTTGCCATTCCATATCTCTTCTGGGGTTTTGAAGTTTAAAACTGAAGATGGTGATCTATTTATTAAGAAAGCAGCTGTAGTAACTGCTTCTCCCCAGAAGCTCTTACTTAACCCTGAGCTTGTTAACATACATCTAACCCTTTCCAATAAGGTTTGATTCATCTTCTCTGCTAAACCATTTTGCTGAGAGGTGTGAGGTGTAGTTCTATGCCTTGAGATCCCTTTTCCTTTGCAGAAGTTATTGAACTCATTAGATACAAATTCTAGGCCATTGTCTGTTCTTAAACACTTGAGCCTCTTATCAGTTTGATTTTCCACTTCCATGAGCCACTCTTTAAACCTTTGAAAAGCTTCATCCTTGCTTTTCAAAATCAGAACCCAAACCTTCCTAGAAAAATCATCTATGATTGATAGAAAGTACTTGCCTCCATTCTTGGTTGGTGTCTTTGCAGGCCCCCACAGATCTGAGTGAACATAGTCAAGGATCTCCTGAGTAGTATGTGTACCAGCAGGGAATCTTAACCTCTTGGCTTTCCCCAATACACAATGATCACAGAACTCCAAGTCAGAAATTTTGTCATTTCCAAATGCATGTTGTTTCTGAAGTTCTTGTAAACCTTTTAGACTGATGTGAGCTAACCTTCTATGCCAAATCTGAGTTTTGTCCATCTCCTTAGCTGAATAAGAACCTGCACTATCAGTGGTACCATCTAGATAATACAAGTCAGACTTCTTTGATCCTTGCATAACCAACCTGCTGCCTTTGAAAACCCTCATTACTCCACCTTCAACTGATACCTTTAAACCTTGAGAGTCTAACATACCTAAGGAAATCAAATTCCTTCTCAACTCAGGGACAAACCTAACATTAGATAGAATCTTGATTGATCCATCTGTTAGCTTCAATGGAATAGATCCTCTCCCCATAACCTTGCAGAGCTTGTTGTTGCCTAGTATAACAGCTCCATCTTCTTTTAAGCTCAGATCAAGAAACCAATTCTTGTTGGGACTCATATGGAATGAGCACCCTGAATCTAGTATCCATTCCTGCTTTGTGTCAGATGATGTAACAGCCAAGACCTCAGCTGACTCATATCCAGAATTTGAGCTTGATGCTTCAGTAGTATGATTGGCTTGTTTTGAAGTAGTGTTTCCTTTCTCTTGTTGTAGCTTCTTGAATTTAAAGCAATCTTTCTTAAAATGGCTAGGTTTATGGCAGTGGAAATATCTTTGCTCTTCAATATCATCCTTGTTCTCTTGATTTTGAGGGACACCTTTCTTGGGTTGTGGCTTGGAGCCCTTCTTGTTAAATGTCTTCTTAAATTTGTTCTTGGCAACTAAACTCTCTCCACCTTGAGTCTTCAAGTCAGGTTCCTTTGATAGCTTCTTAGTTTTAAGAGCTGATATTACCTCCTCAAGAGTAATGGATTTCTGTCTGCTATAGAGAATCGAGTCACAGAAATTTTCAAGACTTTTAGGTAGTGAACTCAGCAGCATCAAGGCTTTATCTTCCTCTTCTAGCTTGACATCTACATTCTCAAGATCATCTAATATCTTGTTGAATTCTTCTAATTGGCTCATCAGCGGTTTATTGTCCAAGAACTTGAATGCATATAATCTCTTTTTCAAGAATAAACGATTAGCAAGAGATTTTACCATGTATAGGCTCTCAAGCTTCTCCCACACTTCTTTGGCAGACTCAATCTTAGCTACTTCATGCAGCACCATATTCTCGAGGCTTAGAATGATCATGTTGTGGGCTTTCTCCATGAGAGCAGCCTTTGTTTCAGCTCTCATGGCTTCAGGAAATGCATCATCTCCCTGCAACGCAGCTGCAGCCCCATGCTGAACCAGCATGGCTCGCATCTTAACTCTCCATAATCCGAAATCCCCCGTGCCATCAAACTTCTCGACGTCGAATCGTATTGATCCCATTTCTCGATCTATCTCTTCCCACAGACGGCGCCACTTGTCGAAGGTAAGATCAAGATCAACTCACAGAGCAACAAACTCCCAAATAATCACTACACCAAGCGATCAAGAATCAATCCGATGAAGAAAGAAAAACACACTATGATCACACACATAAAATCACGATCAAAACACAAGGATTTTAAGTGGTTCGGGTTAACAAATCCCTAAATCCACTGGAGAAAAGATTTCACTAATCACAAGATCGCAAGAGTTACAGATTACAAAGAAATGAATCAAGGAACAAGAAAACTCAAAGTTCTCAAGAACACTCTCTGATTACAGCTATTTATCTCTCTATACAGTAATCAATTGCGAAAACTTCTAACTGATGAATTGTTCTCCTCTCTTTATAGAACGCGTGGCAACAAGAATCACCCGAATCCGTTAAGTATCGAGTGAGTTATGGACCCCGCAACTTATACCTGCAAAACTGAAAACGAAAACGCAGCAAACAAGAATAGAAAATAATCGCTACTACCTAACTTGAAAGCGCGTTTCTGAAAAACGTTTTTATAAGTAAAGAAACACTTCTTCTAACACTTGGCCAAAAAAAACGAATTTCTTCTCCTCTTAATATCCCTTTCATTTCTCCTCCTTCTTTCTTCATGCAAGGATGAGAGACAATGCATGGCTTCATGCTATACATCACATGATGATATACATAGAAATGAAAAGTATTAAAAACATATTTCAAATCAATCTTTATATATAGTTGTCAAATCAATTGAGATGAGATTGATGTCAACATGAATTCTCAAGCTGAAAAACAGCACATTATATATATATAAAGAATGGCCACATATGTTATGTGAGTCAAGCCTACAAATGTCCCATATTATATATTTTTTTTTAAAATTAAATCTATAATAAATATAATTTTAAAGCTAATTAATATGACTAATTAATGATATCAAAATTTAATATTCATACTACACATTACTAAATAATAATAAATATTTAACTAAATTTATTGAAATATATAACACATGCTGGACTTTAAATATATAAACCATTTATAGATTTGAAAATTGTTATTTAAAAAAATTATAGAAAAATAAAAATAAATGCATTAAGAAGGAAAAAAAAACTAAAAAAATAAAGGTGGGATGAGTAAAAAGGATATATTATTAAACTTTTGAAACTTATTAATTAATAAAAATTGAATATGTTTTTCAAATATATATATATATATATATATATATGTATGTATATATTTTAAACTACAATATGAAATTTATTTAAGAAATTTTGACTTTTATTTTTTTAATCATTTAATTGAAAAAAATATTTGAGAGTTATTCTAAACTTTAACAATATCAAACTAACAAAATGATTGGAAAATTTAATAATATAATAGACATAACAATTTTTTTTAATCAAGCGGTGTTATATTTAATGCCAACTTGACGATATGTAAAATCATAAATATATGTTTTCTTATGTAAATAATATAAAAAAAAATTCTAATTTTACTAAGTTCAATTAAATTTTTTATAACTTCTGTGTATTACTCATGCCCAATATTAGTTTTTAGCAAAATAACTTAAATGTGTTGATAATAGAATTTAAATGTTTTATCACACAGAAGTTAAAAACATGTTATGGAGACGAATAATTATTTAAATGGTCACTAACTTTCCTTTTTTCGTATTGGTTGTTCATCAAGAATGTTTCAATTATAAAGAAACTTGAGAAAAAAACAATCATACACACGCAATTGCACTTACAATTAATACTAATACCATTAATCTTTCATACGAACTCCTTTCTCTATACATACTTATAGTATATGGTTAAAAATATTTCAGAAAACTATTGTAATATAGAACTAGTTTTGTCTTAAAATTCAAAGTATTTTAAATATTTGAACAAAAAAATGCCAAACTTGCAGTTTTTTTAAAAGAATAACATGCATAAGTACCTCATAGAAATTAGCAAAGTTTTGGGTGAGTATGTCTCACGCTGATCACGTTTTGTGAGACAGTTCAGGTCGAGTCGGACATAAGAAATTATGTAAATGTAATATTTGTGTGTATTAAGTAATACTTTTTCTATATATTAGGTAATATATTTGTACGTATTATAGGATGCATTTTGGGTTTGGTTGGATTATAAAAAAATATGTAATATTTTTATGCATATTAGGTAATATTTTTATATTATAGGATATAAGAACCGAATTGGGTAAAGGCGGGTTTATTAAAATGCACAGATCCTCCCCAGCATCGTCCCATACGGCATGCACTCTTCTCACGCACACGTGAGTTGTACAACATGTAATACTTTTGTGTATATTATATAATATTTTTTTATATATCAGTCATACAAAAATATTAACTGATATATAGAAAAAAAATTACATAATACAAAAGTATTACCTGATATATAGAAACATATTAACTAATACACCCAAAAGTGTTATAATTTTCTATTTCATGAGACGGTTTTACGCAAAGCTAGCTCATAGAAATTTTATCATGAGATGGAGTTGTTTCTTCAAATCATAGTAATTTTGATAGATGTACAGTGTACCATTCCCTTCACGTTAAAAAATATATTTCTTACCTATCAACATATATAAGAAAATACGGTTTTTACTCACTTTTCAATTGAGAGTCCAAAATAACTTAGAAAGTGTCTAAAACCATCTGTCCTTGTGCTTTTTTAGAGTCCAATTGAAGAGTAATTTTGTTCAAAAAGTATAAAGTGACTAATAACCAAATTTCCTAGTAATTTGTTAGTAGAAAACTATGAAGGGTAGAAAATCATGTATACTCATGTTGTGTTTATGTGCAGTATGTAGCTGATTCTCTGCCATTTGGTGGGGTTGGTGAGAGTGGGTTTGGTAGGTATCATGGAAAATACTCATTTGAAGTTTTCTCTCATGAGAAGGTTATTGCAAGAAGAAGCTTTCTTATTGATTTTTGGTTCAGATACCCTCCATGGGATCCTCAAAAGTTGCAGCTTTTCAGATCTGCTTATAGATTTGATTATTTGGGAATTCTTCTCATCCTTTTGGGCATCAAAAAGTCCTGAAAATTTTCTTGAGCATGTCTATTTATATAAATACTTAAATTACTAAGCATGTTATTGTTCAATGTTAGAAGTAATGTAAATTTGGTATCATGAAAATATGACAATTGATTTCATGGGAACTTTTGTTAAGAATTCTAGTTTTATATGTAATTGCTATTGATGTTAAACACTCAATTAAATAAAGTAGATTTGGTTTTTTGTCATAGTAAAATAATATGTCTTTATTAACATGTTGATGAGGTATTTATGGGAATTACGAGTATAGTTTAAATGATATTCTATATTTATAAAGATGCAAATTCTGATCATCAGAATTTGTATATAAATCACATAAGTTTTATAATCTTTATTGTCTATTTTCCTTCTACCCTCTCTAGCTCATTAAAAAGAAAAATAGAAGTTACTATATGGGCTGAGATGACATTGTAATATTTTAGGTCGGTTACCCATTTATAATAAAATGAAATAACTTTACCACATCTTTACTGGGCTCAAAGACCTAGTTCAAGTACTAATAAGCTCCCAGCTATCAACTCATATTTAATTCTTGAATTAAGTTGAGAGAATTATTCTCTCTTTTGATTGGAGTGATCCCCCATTGAACAAAATGAGCCCAATATGTTTGTAGCTTAACTCTTCTCTTTTTATGTTTAGCCAATATAATTTTTACCTTCTTTTTTAATACCAATAAATTCAAGATGCATGACATGTTAGCCTAATTGAGTTGTTGTATAATATATTAGTGTATTAATACACCAATAAATTCAGTCATTTGATTAACAATCATTCAATCAAATTCATTTATGTTTTATCTTTTTTTCCATTGATACATTTTATCACTGTATTTTTATTTTTTTTCGCATACATAATTTAAAAGCATTATATATTTAGTTCATTACTTCATTTTCCATTCATAACAGAAATATTCTTTAACAGTACAACATAGGGCATGCTATTAAATTTTAACAACTAAAAAATAGAAATTAAGATAATTTTATTATCAATTCGATTTTATTCCACCAAATATATGTTAATTAAATTAAATATTAATCCAAAATATTAAATGATTTAAATATTAATCATTGTGGAAGGTATTTAATTAAGAATATTAGATCATCAACAACGTTTATGTTGGGGAATTAATTGTAAATTACCTTTACAACAGCAAGAATGCTTCCCTAATCACCATTTCCTAGTCAATTTTCACATTTCGAATGGCAATCAATCGAGAACTTTCTCCTTACATTGTCAGAAAAACTATAATCAATCACTTACTAAATCACCAATAACAATCGTTGTTGTCACAGGAAAACGATCATAGTCACAACTTTCATGGCTAATTTTCAATTTTCCTCAATTTATATTCAAAATGCACGAAATTTGTCTCATTCATTTTCACACATTCTCCCAAAGCCTCAAATAAATCTTAAAAAAAGGTTTTGAATCGGACTAGATTTCATAAAAATACATTTCATTTTTCAACTTTAAAACCAAATTTCTTGATGTCTAATTTTGTGCGTGAAAATAGAAAATTGAATGAGGGGCTTCGATATCTATATAATGGGCAACATTCCTATATAATTTAATTTCATTGGCATTCATGTTTTGAAATTTGATGAAGGAGCCGACGACAATTTTTTATTTTCATTCATATCAATTTTGCAATTTACAAAATTTATAATTTTTTTAATGATGTGTAAATTTCATTTTATTTTAGAATTGTTTTATCATGTCCAATCAATGAGAAAAATATGTGTGCTGCCACATCATTTATAAGTTGTTGAAAAGCCAAATTGAAGGTCACATAACATTTATCGTAAATTTGATCAAAATTAAATCTAAATCGAGCAATGTTTCAAATTATGAGACCGAATTGAAAAAATGATAATTATGAGATATTTCTTAAATGATTTTAACACTAACCAAACACATAAACTCACCATCCTAATTATTTGTAGATTTTCCTTGTACGATTCGTGATGAATCTATCACCACATAGATCCGAAAAATTCAGTCGCTGAGTGAAAGTATTAAGTGAAAATACTTATTTCTCTTCATAAGTTGATAGAGAGACCATTAAGATTTGAGTTCATGTGAGCCTAGAGTATTTACATGAAACTGAAAAAAATATCGAAAAATTTAGAAATCAATAAATCTCAACAATAGAGTGGAAAAGACGAAAACACCCTCAAAGAGAAAAAAACCATCAAAATCCAAATTGCAATAAGTATAATACATTTCAATAAAGATTGCCTAGAAACTTAAGAATCATCACATTCCTTGTTATGATTCATAATTAAGAAGACCACTTACAAAATAATATAAATTAGTATAGACCATCTCACGGGTTTTATCTAAAAATATTAATTTTGTAAAAAAATTGAATAAAATAATTATAAATAAATATAAATAATTACCAAATATTAGTATTATCTCATTTAATATTTGTATAATATATATATATATATATTATATTTGTCTATATCTGTGTATGACATGTGATTTTTCAAAATCAATAATTTTACAAAATGAATGTAAATAGAAAAAAACATTTATACAATAACAAAAACTGAAAATTTCATGATTATTTTAAATAATAAAAAATAATAAATAAACAGAATTTAATTTTTAGAAGAATAAATCGTCAAATACGATATTAATTAATAGAGTTGATTCACTAATTTCATGAATAAATATTGGTACATGTATTTATAATTTAATAAATAAACAGAATTTAATTTTCACGTGATATTGGTATGTGTATTTAGAGATTTTAATTATCAATTATTATTATTATTTAAGAAATGAGGGAGTTATGAAATAGATTTGTGTTTTAATTAAGAGGTAAATTAATGTAATTAATATTGATAGATGAATGGTTAGAATTACATTGAAACGGTCCAATTGACGCAGCTATAAATACCACAGTTTTTCACATCAGCCCTAGAATTCCCCTCCTCCTATTTTCACTTGTCCTCAATTCTTCTTCAGAAAGCAACACAGCCCAATAATGGGCAGCACTGCCGCTAACGCCGCCGTTGACAAGGCCGCCGATTTCGCATACTACGATTTTGATCTAAACCAAATTGCAGCCTGTTTTCTTTAGTTATAAATACTATTTCTCCCTTAAAAAACAAATCAAAAAAATAAAATTATATATTTTTCTCTAAATATTCAATTGGGCTCTTCTAAATTTGATGTATTGTAAAATTGGGCCTGTTGACTAACCTGCCCCGACATTCAAAATCTGATGTCCTAAATTATTATTTTAATTTTATTTCAGGTAGGTCATCTGAAGAGAGGAATAAACGAAATTTCCATTTACCGATTGACTTCTGGATTAGTCACTGGTTTGGTTGCTCTTGCTGTAAGCCTGTAAGTATTTCTTTTTCATTCTTTCCTTTAAAGTAGTAGCCTGTTTTCCCGCCATTTTTGACACTTCACTTTGGTCCGCCCCACTTCTCCACCCCCCCTCTTGACCTCCCCCACCGTGAAATCCAGATAGCTGCCGTTAAGCTCCGAGAATCTGAATCCATGGCCGAGACTCCTAAATCGAAGAAATCTAAGATATCCTCCTACACAACCCCCAATTCAAAGCAACCCAATTCTTCCTCAGACCACCTAATTGAACCCCTAACACCCCACCTCTCAACACCCACTCCACGACGCTCTCTCCGCCTCAATGCCGCCACACCAGTCCCTACCCCTAAATCCTCTCGCCGCCGTACCCCATATTCTGCACCCAAAGCTGTAAAAAGTCCCCAGAATGCGCCCCCTCTTTCACCCACCACAATTTCAATCACCCCTGCGTCTCCTCAACCCACTGAGTATAAGAGGAAGAGGAAACTTCAGGAGAAACAGGTCTCTGCAGATTTTGAGAAAAAAAGGAGTGGGAAATGTAGAAATGCCGATGAGAAAGTTAAGAAAATGGTGTATTATAAGAAAGTAGTGTATGATGGAGGGGAGTTTTCAGCAGGAGATGATGTGTATGTGAAGAGGAGGGAGGATGCCAGCTCGGACAATGACGATCCGGAGGTGGAGGAATGCAGAGTCTGCTTTAAGCCTGCTGGAAGGCGGATTATGATTGAGTGCGATGATTGCTTGAATGGGTTTCACTTGAAGTGCTTGAAGCCACCATTGAAGGCGGTTCCTGAAGGAGATTGGATTTGTAATTATTGTGAGGTGAAGAAATCCGGAGAAATGGTGGAATTTCCAGAGCCACCAGAGGGGAAGAAGAGGAGTAGAACTGCTCGGGAGAAGTTGCTTTCCAGCGATTTGTGGGCTGCTCATATTGAGAAGTTTGTGCCATTAACTTTCAACTGCTCGAAAATTTTGTGAATTCTTAGTTTTGTACTGTGTTTTAATATGGTGGGTTTATCCTATCATGTATTGTCTTGTTTGAACTTCTGTAGTTTATGGAAAGCAGCAGACGGTACTTACTGGTTTCATGCTCGGTGGTATGTTATACCTGAGGAGACTGCCATGGGGAGACAACCTCACAATTTGAGAAGGGAGCTCTATCGAACTAATGATTTTGCTGATGTTGAGGTGCACTATCCCCTTTTCTTCATTAAAGAATGTAAAAAACTAAAGTGCAAAAGTTCTTGATTGTTCTATGATTCATCAGGAGTGGTATTTCTAGAGGGCATTGTGAAACTGATGTGTTTCTAGATTGTTTAGCTCCTAGTTATGATCACATTGCTCCTAAAAGAGATATTTTGATAAACTGTATATGTTCGTGCTTCTAAGTTGTAGGTTCAGTTCATAGAAGATTATGGATGTTTGGAGCTATAAATGAAAGTGACAAAGATTGATGTGTTTTAAGGGGATGATTTCCCATTTACTCTTCTATGTGTGACGATGTTTGTTTTGTAGATGGAGTCGATCATTAGACATTGCTTTGTTATGACCCCGAAAGAATTCTCCAGTGCTGGGAATGAAGGAGATGATGTGTTTCTTTGTGAATACGAGTATGACATACAGTGGCATAATTTCAAGCGCATTGCAGAGGTCGATAATATTGATAATGTAAGTTGGGAATGACTTCCAACCAAATGAACTTTGCATTCTGTTTGAATTTATGTATTCTCTTTTTCTCTGCAGGGTGGTGAAGAAGTTGATGATGATGATGATTGGAATTCTTCTGATGAGTTAGACTCTGCCTCAGAAGATGAGATAGAATATGAGAGCGAGAAAAGAAACAATTTACTGTCTCGATCATCTCAGGCTCGCCCTGCAGCAGCGGTATACTAATTTATACTTTCTTGCCACCTAAGTCTCCATGACTGTTTACTTTGTTTAGATGAGCAATAATTAAAGTATCTGTACAGAACTTGCGCAAGGGACGAATATTTGGACTGCAAAAGATTGGAGCAAAAAAAATACCAGAACATCTCCGATGCCACAAGCAGACTGATCTGGAAAAGGCAAAAGCAACACTTCTGCTTGCAACATTGCCGCAATCTCTACCTTGTAGAGATAAGTACGTACCTTCAGGGTATAGAGCACAAATTAATGTAATTTTTTTCCTCATTGGTGTTAGTTCTGCAGGGAAATGGATGAGATAACCACATTCATTAAAGGTGCCATATGTGATGAGCAATGCCTGGGAAGATGCCTCTACATTCATGGTGTCCCTGGAACTGGCAAGGTAAAATATTTTTACATTTGATAAAACAAGCATGCGAAGTAGTTGAGGCCAGCTAGGTATCCCAACTGATCATTTCAATATAACGTGATTATTATCATTTGCCAAACTGCAGACAATGAGTGTACTTGCTGTGATGAGGAATCTGAGGGCTGAAGTTGATGCAGGAAACATAAGGCCATACTGCTTTGTGGAGATTAATGGTCTCAAATTGGCTTCACCAGAGAATATATATAGTGTAGGGATGCATTATTTATTCGTCTTTGTAGTATCCGATGGCATATGTATTTTTTTTAACTTATTACAATAATTTTTTCCAGGTGATATATGAGGGATTAAGTGGACATAGAGTCAGTTGGAAAAAGGCACTCAATTTGTTGAATGAGCGATTTTCAGATGACAACAAACATGGGAAAGATACAAGGCCTTGTATTCTTCTCATAGATGAACTTGATCTTTTAGTAACCCGAAACCAATCAGTATGTTGTGCTCTTATATGACAAAACCAATGTGTGCTGGAGTTGTTATCTTATGAGGTCCAACACTAACGCAATAATGTCATTTGCAGGTTTTATACAATATTCTTGATTGGCCTAACAAGCCAAATTCAAAATTGATTGTGATAGGTAGGTTCTTGCTCCCAGCAATAAATTTGTAATGTTCTTATTGGTTTCCTTGATCATGCTGCTTCTTTTCTGGTATACAAATTCAGGGATAGCAAATACTATGGATCTTCCAGAGAAGCTGCTGCCACGCATTTCTAGTCGTATGGGCATACAGAGGCTTTGCTTTGGTCCATATAACTATCAGCAACTTCAAGAAATAATTTCCAGTCGCCTAAAAGGAATTGACGCCTTTGAAAAAGTTGCAATTGAATTTGCTTCAAGAAAGGTTTGAACAATTTCTTCCTACTTCCTAAAATGTAACTTTCATTTTTGATCAATTGAAATATAGCAATAGCTGGAGAACTCACTTATGAACTAGAGTTGGGGAAATTTTTATGTGATAATCATACTGATAACTTTAGGTGGCGGCTGTATCTGGAGATGCTCGTCGTGCATTAGAGATTTGCAGGCGAGCTGCAGAAGTAGCAGATTATCGAGCTAAAAAAACTTCACTTTCTACCTCAGGTGCTGAAACTGGGATCTCTATTTTATTTTGTTTTTCCATCTTTTTTTCCCCCAAATATTTTCTTGGCTGATTGAGGCACATATTATTTTCCAATCCTAAATTTCTTTTTCTAAAGAAAGAACCTGCATGTAAATTGCATCTGTAACATAGGGAGATTAAAATATCACAAATTGGAATGTGTTGATAGTTTATTTTGTCAGTGTATCCAAACAGAATTATGATAAAGATATTTCATTCTGATAAAAACCTCAGAATGGATCATTTAGAGAGTTTAGATTGATAGGAAAAATTTAGATTTGATTTGAAAATCTCTCTGTGGTGTGAAGATCAGTTAGTAAAATTCGTTATTGGTCCACAGGCAAGGTAGGTATGACCTATAACTTAAGATATCCAAACTCTTGTGCCCTGTAGTTTAGATTGTATCATTTTGTATCTGTTGCAATTGATCCATTGGGCTCAACGTATACTGAGAGGCCCCTCAAGTTGCAGGAATAGGCTTTGAGACGATGATGAATCTCAATGCAAATTGAAAGTCAATTAACAGTTGATAAAGCTAGCTTCAGCCTCCATTCAGATGATTGATTACATACTTCCAAATAAATTGTATATCTAATGTGTTGTGAGTTAAAGATGTTAAAGCAACTGAAGTACAAAGTCTTGCAAACTTTCCACATATTAACTGATCATTGATTCCATATTTGGAGGTTGTAGCTGGGAGAGATCCTAGCAGAAGAGAAAATTACTTCCTGAATTTCAATATTACAAGATTATTTTAAGTTTTTTTGGTAAAAGAGTGCAATACATTATACAGTTATTTTGTTCTCCATGCTATCTCCACATTGTCCATCCCTGCTATAATTTAACTAATTGCATCGAGTTCCTAATTGCTTACTTCCCATAGATCAGAAAGTTGCCTGTGGTATTCATGATTTTTGTTTATGCAGGTAATATTATCATAGGTATGGCAGATGTTGAAGCAGCAATAAAAGAGATGTTTCAAGCTCCTCACATCCAAGTGAGTTGGTTAACCTTCTCTCTATGATTACATCAATGCAGTGGGTAACAATACAATAAAAAGTCATTGTCTTGTTTTTCTTTTCTGTTACCATCATCAGGTGATAAGAAGTTCTTCTAAACTGAGCAAAATCTTCTTGGCTGCAATGGTACATGAACTGTATAAAACGGGAATGGGTGAAACGACCTTTGACAAGGTACATATCTGTGTTCTTCTCAGCTTACATTTGTGCATTCAAGTCTTTATATTGTAGCTGTGTGTTTTCATTGTTTTGGGTCCTCAACTATACATGGCTAAGTTACCGTGTTCTGCTCAACTCTTCTTCGCACCAATGAATGCCTTCTCTGATAACATGTTCCATCCATACAGTTAGCAACAGCAGTGTCATGTTTCTGCTCTAGCAACGGAGAAACGTTCCCAGGATATGACACACTCCTGAAAGTTGGGTAAGCAATTGTAATTTATATCCTTGAGCATTAACAAAATTTGGTTGATTCTATAACAGATGACAATGAGTATAGTTTCTTTCACCAAACATTCCAAATAACCTGCAATATATGTGATGATGTGGTAATGAGCAGCAAAAATGGTTTATCTTAATAGTGATTAATCTACATGAGTATATATGAAAGCTGGACTTGAATTCTTGAAAGAATGTTGTGACTTTCACAAAATGGTGTGCATTGATGAATGATATGATGGTGATTTCTTACCATAGACCACTTGTAATGAGATTGATTGTCAAAGTACTTATCTCTTTGTGTTAATGTACAGATGCAAACTCGGGGAATCAAGAATATTATTGTGTGAGGCTGGTGCACGGCACAAATTGCAGAAGTTGCAACTCAACTATCCCAGGTGAACCTCTCTCTCTCTCTCTCTCTCTCTCTCTCTCTCTCTCATGTTTGCAGCATTGACACTGAATGTTTTTGCATAATTTGCAGTGATGATGTTACTTTTGCGCTGAAAGATAGCCAGGATCTACCATGGTTGGCCAAGTATCTCTAATTCAAAAAACATTTTGGCATCCAAATATAGACAATTCATTATTCATCATTTATACATTTCTTCAACTGATGTTGTAAACTCTCTTACAGAGGGTAACTTTATTTGCTTCTTTCATAAAATTTTCAACTGAAACCATTTATTTAGAACTAGTATTTTGGAGACATTGATGAAAAGAGTCAAATTTAAACCATTTATTTGCCAGATTGAGAATTCTGTTAAACTGCGTCTGGGGTGGATATTGAGTTGTGCAGAGATTTAAGCACATTGATTAGTGAAAAATGTTGACATACCCATGGTCTTCTATAAATCCGCCACTGCTTCTCAGGGCCTCATTGTGATACTAATGGTTTTGACTTGGGTAATTTTGAACTCTTACTGTATGTTAAAACTTCCATATTAAACTTTCATATTTTTAGTAAAACTTCTTGCATTTTTTTCAAATTTATACCAATATGAATATCGATATCTTACCAAAAATACTAAGGTGCTAATGGTTATATCAATACTAATATTTTCAACATTGGGTAGGACTAACTAGTGAATTCATGAAGCAATTGATACATTTCGAACAATGCAAAATGAAATGGATGAAAATAGATAGCAGGGTATACAAGGAGAAAATTATATGAGCAAGCATGAAACACAAAGTGTGGTTTTATGAGAATATCAAACAAATATACCAACATAAAAGAATTCTTAATCTCACCTAAATAAATATATGATCATAATCTCAAGATCTCAAATGCTCATTACATAAAATCTTGAATATGCTTCAAATAGTTTACATTCACATCTTTTTCAACTCTTTCAGAAAAAAAACGTTTCATTACAACCACATCTTAATTAGTCCAATATTCCAGTCCCCAATGATAATATGGAAGAAATAGAGGGACTTTCCATCTGAATTGATAACTGAAACTGAAAAAAAAGAATCTCATTCTGATATATAATGATGACCAGTGAAAGGATATAAATGCCTTGTCAAAATTGAACTCATATTTTCTAACAAAAGATGGCAGTCAGGCTGTACAAAAGACGATGTCTAAGTTTGCTGTGGCAGCAGAGAAGTGCTCTGCCACAAAGGCCGTCCCAAAATTGCTCGTCCATGAACAGCAAGGTAGGCAGCATTTAACCTAGGTAAACAAACATTTAAACGTTCAATCAAAAGGAATAATGAAAGTCAGCAAAGCCTGGATCGAATTTTAACTATCAAAAATCATGGGATGAAGATTACTTGTCAACATCTGGTGTAGCCAAAGGATCATAAATTTCCTCGGTTTGTTCCATAGGTTGAGCAACACCTGATAAGGCGGCCATGTCCTGAGCCCCTTCTGTCTGTGTAATTCAAAAACAAAACACATCTCAGATTTCTTTCTCGTTGAATGAGGAAAGAAAAGGAACAAGAAGACCAATTTTACATCACTTTTTCGTGATAACTACAGGCAGAAGAAAATTTGTAAATGCACAAGAGAATTACATTTCTTCAATGATGGTAGTCAAGTAAATTTACGATATGTGCTATATGAAGACTGAAGTTCAAGAGCTCATAGGCCTTGAAATGTAGATAACTATCACTGCAAATACATCATTCAGTTTAAACAGATAAACAGGTCATAAAAACTTCATAAATTTAGCAGCTGCTGGGTGGAAACAGCACTAATAAAAATAATCACTAAAAGCACTCTAGTCCATTTATGGCAATGTTTTAGAACAAAGATTAGCAAAAGGACTAGAGATACTCCGAGCATGACCCTGTGTACTATGAGCCATACTATAGTGGCCTTTAGAAGGGTTAGTTCTAGTTTCTACATGCCAATGCAACGTCTTGGAATGCGACGCCATCTGATAAAGATGATAATCATTAGACCACCCAAATATGATGACAAAACTAGATAAAATTTGAAGGTAGAAACTTTCACAGGATCGCAGATTGAAAATTGATTAGAAATTTCCATAGTAAATGACTTCCATGTCCAGTTCACTAGAAATTTCTAGAAATATTTTTTGCTGGTTCAGGAAATATAATTGTTTGAATTAAAATTCATATCAGGATAAGAATCCATGTAATGTTAGTAGAGCACCTTCTCACAAGCACAGACATGTAACATTAGCTCACATAAAAAAAGAATGAAAAACAAGGTGGTCACCTGATGAGGGTACTGTACATAACCAGCATATGCACCATATTGGTACGCTGAAGGATCCTGAGTGGCCCCATAAGCATAGGCATCATAGCCTTGCCCATATGCATAATAAGCACTCAATTGATTTGGATCTGTTGATTGACCCCAGATGCCAGCGACATCCTACAGCATGCAGTGATAGTTTGTCAACTAATGCTGAAAAAGACGCGTTCCAGATTTCACTTTATTTTTCTGTTTTTTTCTAATCGTTTCATGAACAGTTACAGCATCAAGAAGCATTATCAACATATCCTCTATTCTACATATTAGCAATATCATATACACAAAGATCTCATATGGAATGTAACCTGTTTTGCGGTTGGGCTCCTTCCCCAAGAAAGACGGACAACCTGCTGACCTATCACAGTGCCCTGCATCCTCTGGATTGATTCTTCTGCGGATGTCCTGTGAAGTTAACATCAAGGAACCAAGTCATTCACATGAGGAAACCAGAAGAAAATTAGAAAGGTGAGACATTATCAAACTGAAAACAACGTTGTGACTGTCAAACTCAAGTATGATTAAGAAATTTGGACTCAGCCACCTAATTATAAGAATTTTGCACGTGAAAACATACCTTGCAGCAAACTGCACAAAACCACATCCCTTGGCTGCAGGGATTTTTACATAAACAATATCCCCAAATTGCAAGAATATTTGCCTCAGTTCTTCTTCAGATACGTTAGCATCCAGATTACCAATAAAAACCTACATTTCAACGAGGTAATTAATAAAAGCACATGAAGAGACACAATATTTTGATGTTGACTTACAGTAGTGTTATTTATATCATTATCCACTGGAACTGTCTGCACCGGTGTAGTGTAAGCAGGAGCTGGATATATTGCTGTCATTAAAGAAAGAATGAAAAAAGAATCCTTCTAAGAGAACAGAAGACAAAGTACTGA
The DNA here is from genome assembly GCA_946896805.1 of Scutellaria galericulata. Classification (NCBI taxonomy): domain Eukaryota; kingdom Viridiplantae; phylum Streptophyta; class Magnoliopsida; order Lamiales; family Lamiaceae; genus Scutellaria; species Scutellaria galericulata. Next base: position 13,126,871 of record OX335792.1, read on the forward strand.
ATAACCCAAGCACGAATATGGCAATATTTATGGCCAAAATGGCATTTATAAATCACTTATGCTATTACTTCATTCAAATGAAACTAAAACTCTAAAGAGTATGTGAATGCCCAGGCCAGATAAAAGTATAAGAGACATTTTGCAGCTGCAAATTTAAAGGGAATTATGAAAGTGTTTCTGTTATGATATCCCACATCGGTTCCACATGAAAGTGTGGAAGGGTATATAAGTGGGAGTCAACCATTTACCTTTGACCATGGTTTTGGGTTAAGTTAGGGCTCCATAGCTTATATGCCTAACAGTTTCTTTATGGATAGTCTATGTAGTAATCCATCAATAAAGCACACTCAATGAGCAAAGTGATAGGTTAATGTCATACAAATTGAAAAAAGCAAAGGACAAGATTTCCAATAACATGCATAGCACTCCCATCTCAAAAGTTTTTTTTTTTCTGTGTGTGTGTGTGGGGGGGGGGGGTAAGGGACTAATAACATACATGAATTAAAAGCTTATAATTTTCAATGAGCTACAAACTCAAAAATTACTGAGACACCTTGCAAATTCAGTACACATGTGTATCACCTTTAGCTACAGCATATGGCTGCTGGACACCAGTAGCTGTTTTCTTAGGTGCCGCAGCACTAATTCTCATGGGCCTAGTTGAGCAATAGACACCATTCATCTCCGCCATTGCTCGGTTCCTTTCCATCTCGTCCGCAAACTTAACAAATCCATATCCCTTGGAGCGCCCTGTATTAGGATCTGTCACAACCTTGGCTCCTCTGACTGATGGATAACTAACTCGAAAAGTCTCCTGCAACAGATAATCCGTAACATCTGGTGCTAGATCCCCAACAAAAATAGAGTGCTCAGGGCCCGCATCAGGTCGCCTTTCCCCTATACCAGAAGACGCCCAATTCAACCTGAAAGTAAGCTCAGTCCCAGGAATTTGTGTTCCATTATAGGACTGCAGAATGCTTTCAGCAACTTGATGTGATGTGAATTCCACAAATCCGTACCCTTCAGGTTGACCAGTGATTTTGTTTCGAATAACTTTAATCGAGAGAACCTGAGTTCAATGTGATAACAATTTCAGTTCAATAACACAAAAAATTCATAACAACATTAAAATTCTGCATATTCAGTTATTATTTCCTAGAGGCGTAGGAAACAATAAAAAATCGAAAACCTTATTTCGGGTGTGAAACAACGTTGTAATCTATCTTGAACCATAAAGTAACAAAACCCCAAATACAATAAACCCTACAACGCCAAAATTAAACTACTTCGAATGTCTTACGCCAAGAAGACTTTGAATTAGCAATTCAGCATTTGTTACTTTTTCATTAGCAACCCCTTAAAACCAAAAGCTATTAGAGCTATAAACCACAGAAAGTAGAACCACACAAAAAAAAAAAAAAGTTACTTTACAGTAAATGGGATTTCAGGAATTCAACACAAATTTTTGTGGTGACATTGAATTCTGATGTATAGCAGTTACCAGAGAATACTATCAGCATATAAAATTTCTGAAAAGAGCAAGAAAAAAAGAATTAAAAAAAAAAAAAACACCTCGCCGGTGTGGGAGAACCAGGCGCGGAGATAGTTCTCATCAGCCCAATAAGGTAAGTCGCCGATCCAGAGGGTCCGAACTTCTTCCAGTGTAGCTGGTTGGTGATACGGCGCCGTTTGCGGGTTCATCTTCTGCTTATGTAAATAAATAATTCGATTCTTTCGTTGCAGCTGTCTTTGCTGCGCTCTCTGTGAAACTGAATTGGGGTTTCGCAATATTTCATATGCGAGTTTGGCTCAATTCTTACTTCATTATATTTTATTTTTTAATACAATTTTTATTTAGTAAACACATCCCATTTTGTTAAATGAATAATACTTCATCTCTTTCAAAATAAATATAATTTTAAATAGAAATGTTAAACAGGCCAAATATTTCTAACTCTATAAAAAATAGAGTTAGAATCGAATATTTCTAACCGTTTAAATCTACCTAATTAACACGAAGCCCTTTTAACCCAAAACCCGTTAGGCCAGCCCAACGATTAACCGGTTGGCCCGCTAGCCGATATTTTTTTATTTTTTTTAAATTAGATTAATTTGTTTAGTTTTAAGTATATAAAATATAATACAAATGTCCAATTATATGTGTATTATCCTATAATGTCTTCAAATTTGATTTATAAGAATTAATTATATGAAATAAATTAAATAATAACAATATACCACCTATAAACTATATATGGGATAGGGAAATTTTAGAACTACTAACAAAAACCAATTTAAGATGAATTTTTCGTAGTTTTGTGAGAGACCGTCTCACAGATCTTAGTTCGTTAAACAGATGGTGTCGGATCGAACATAAAAATTTATGTAATATTTTTCTATATATTAGGTAATATTTCTATATTATATTATGTGTTTTGGGTTGATAGAATTATAAGAAAACTAGTAATACACTGCGCGATGCGCGGTTTATTATTTATTATTGTAAAATATATAATATGTAACAACAACAACAATAATTGTTATTACTTCTTGATTTTTTTTGTTTCATTATTTCCCAAAAATTTATCTTTTCGTAAATTTAACATTTGACATGTGATTTTGTTATTTATTCAAGACTTGAGAACATGAAAACTAAAATTAAATTTTCGAGGTTGTCAAAAAAATTTATAAGGTTTTTTATATCATTTGTACAAATAATTGAGAATTATTCAATTATTCAAATTAATAAATTGACTATAAATTATATTTATTGCCAAAGAATGTTTAATGGGGCATGAAATTGAAAAGACAAAGAAAAAAAAATAGATTTTTTATTCTTAACTATCTATTATATAAATATATATAGATATTTAGTAAAAAAATATATTTATATATAGGTATACTTAATATTATAAGATTTTATAAACTTATAATAAATATAGTCATATTTTCTTGAAAAGTATTAGATTTACAAAAAATGTTTAAAGTAAATCATTCAAAACACATTTTAAAAAAAATAAAATCAATCATTCAATTTTTTTTATATGCAATGTGGATATCAAATTAAAAATGATTAAATTGGTGTATTATACATTAAAAATTGATTTATAATGATTAATTATGGTAGCTTAAAACTTTTTGTAGAAATATATATATATATATATATATATATATATATATATATATATATGAGTAATGATAAGGAGCCCACCGTTGGGTTTCTTATCGTGTCAATCTGACTTATGTGGCAACACACGTATGTTTTAAGTTCCGATATTCTACTTAGCGTGATATTCTTTTCTATGTATTTTTTTTCTTTTTTTACGCGCTTTTTTGTTTTGTTTTTTATATACGTAATTTCTTTTTCTTTTTTTTTACATAATTTAATTTTGCCTATCATTCTTTCTTATCTTATTTCATTTTTAAATAAACTTTTTTTCTTATTCATCTCAATTTTTTTTCTTATTCTATATCATTCTTTCTTAGTTTATCCCATTTTTAGATAAATTTTTTTATTCATGTCAATTTTTTCTTATTCTATATCATTCCTTAATTTTTTATTTTTTCTTCAAATTCATCTCATTTTGTTTTAGTAAATTTTCTTATTCTATATCATTCTTTGAATATATATTTTTTCAAATTAGTAAATTGTCAATGTTTTTTCTTCTTTTTTAGTTGCCATATTTTTCTTTAATTGTACCTAAGATTAGAAATTGTGTAAAAGTTTCATATACTTATAGATTTTGCTGAGTAATCTCAACCATCTATTTTTTGAAATTGTAGATAAATTTAGAACTTGTCTAAAAATTGTTTAAAAGTTCTTATAAGAATTTTTATTGAGTAATCTCAACCATCTATTTTTTAATTCTATATAGGTGACCAGTAGATTTTGATGAGTAATCTCAATCATCTATTTTTTGAAATTGTAGATAAGTCTAGAATTTGTCTAAAAATTGTTTAAAAGTTCTTATAAGAATTTTTATGGAGTAATATTCACAATGTATAAGAAGGTGACCAGAATATTTATAAATGATTCGAATCCAAACATTCTTATCGGTTGTTCTTGCATAAATATAAATAAACCTATCAAAATCTATAAGTATATGAAACTTTTACACAATTTCTAATTTTAGGTAAAATTAAAGAAAAATATTTCCAAAGTACTATTGATATTAATGGCAACTAAAAGAGAAGAAAAAAAATTGACAATTTACTGATTTGAAAATATATATATTCAAAGAATGATATAGAATAAGAAAATTTACTAAGACAAAATGAGATGAATTTGAAAAAAAAAAATTAATGAATGATATAGAATAAGAAAAAAATTGACATGAATAAAAAATATTATCTAAAAATGGGATAAACTAAGAAAGAATGATATAGAATAAGAAAAAAAATTGAGATGAATAAGAAAAAAAGTTTATTTATCTACAATTTCAAAAAATAGATGGTTGAGATTACTCATCAAAATCTATAAGTATATGAAACTTTTACACAATTTCTAATTTTAGGTACAATTAAAGAAAAATATTTCCAAAGTACTATTGATATTAATGGCAACTAAAAGAGAGGAAAAAAATTGACAATTTACTAATTTGAAAAAATATATATTCAAAAAATGATATAGAATAAGAAAATTTACTAAGACAAAATGAGATGAATTTAAAAAAAAAAAAAAAAATTAAGGAATGATATAGAATAAGAAAAAAATTGACATGAATAAAAAAATTTATCTAAAAATGGGATAAACTAAGAAAGAATGATATAGAATAAGATAAAAAAATTGAGATGAATAAGAAAAAAAGTTTATTTAAAAATGAAATAAGATAAGAAAAAATGATAGGCAAAATTAAATTATGTAAAAAAAAAAGAAAAAGAAATTACGTACGTAAAAAACAAAACAAAAAAAAGAGCGTAAAAAACAAAAAATAATACATAGGAAAGAATATCACTCTAAGTAGAATATCGCGGAACTTAAAACATACAGGTGTTGCCACATAAGCCAGATTGGCTCCATAAGAAACCCAACAGTGGGCTCCTTATCATTACTGATATATATATATATATATATATATATATAGTGATGATCAGCACGCATCTAAAGAATACGCACCATGCGCACTTCTTTAAGATTTTTTTTTTAATTTTTAATATTTCATATTATTTCTTTTCTCACGCTATCACTTCACATACCAAATTTCATAAAACACATAGACCTAACCCATCATCAACATATACAATTTGCATCCCACATATCAACATAGATCTTCTTCCCAATTCTCATCTCACAGATGCTACACCATAAAAATTTGGTTATCATCAAAAGTCATTTGTTAAAAATTACAAAATATGAATTAGTTAACAAATATAATAAATCCTCAATTAATCCTTAATAAATCCTCAAGATCAATCCTATTGTAGCCCACAATTAAAGAAAAGAACTAAAAATATTTAATTAGTCAATTCTCAAGAAAAATACTTAAACTTTAATTTCCCACCAATAAGCACATCTTGCTTCTTTTTTCTTTTTTTTTTCTTTTTTTTCCTTAGTTTCCATTTTTGGAAAACAAAATGGGCGGGAAAATTAAACCTGCTATTTTTAGTTATGGTCCTATTATATATATATATATATATATATATATATATATATATGCAATACTTTTATGTATATTAGGTAATACTGTTATATATATCAGATAATACTTTTGTATTATAGGATACATGACGAATTGGGTTGGGTTAAAGGAAAACACGCAGATCTTCAATGTTCTTCTCCCTCACTCATGAATCGTGTAACATGTAATACTTTTGTATATATTCGGTAATAATATTTTTCTATATATCGGGTAATACTTTTATAATATGTACATATAGTACATATATGATACAAAAGTATTATTTGATATATAGAAAAATATTACCTAATACACATATAAGTATTATCTGATATATAGAAAAATATTATTACACACAAAAATATTGCATAATTTTTTACATCCAACCTGACTCGACGTCACACAAAATGGAATCCATAAAACGATTTCATGCAAAACTCACTATCATCATTAATTCCATCAGTAATGATATGTAAACATGTTTATTTTGTTTGTTATAAAAGACTTGTTTAGCAGTGATAGATTGGTTTGAGTCCAATAAAATGAATTAGGTTGAACATGGTAATTATAGAAAATTTGTTAGTCGACACCCATCTTACTTTTTATAGGTGTGAGAAATCAGAAGTCGATCTCAAACCTTTTTTTTTTTTGAGTCACTCTCCTGTGTAACTGGCGTTCAGGTCAGGTCGGGCCGAATCCGACTTGGATCCGTGTTTTTTTTTTCCCTGACCTTTATGTTATATTAGTGATACCTTATGTCCAGATTTCACACCTTTAGTGCAATACTTTAACTTTAAAAAAAAATCGCTGATCTTCATACTATATTAGTTATACATTTATATTATATTAGTCATACATTTATATACAAATATCATACATTTATGTAATACTTTAACCCTAAACCCTAATTTCAGTACAATAAACCCTAATTTCGGCACAATTGTAGATATTACATTTATGTGATATTACTCATACATTTATGTGAGATTATTTATACATTTATATCAACATAAACATACATTTATGTAATATATATAAAGGTACAACTAACATAATTAAAAGGTATGACTAACATAACTAAAGGTATGCCTAATATAACTAAAAGATATTACTATGTCTGTCTAAAAAAAATGTTAAAGTAGAGCTAGCCTTACAAAAGGTATGTCTAACATAACTAAAATGTATGACTAACACTACTAAAAAGTATACTTAACATAACATAAAGGTCAGACACCTAAGAACATATTTGGGTAGATTTTGTTCGCGACCTAGAGGCGCGTGCGGACGCGTACGGGCGCGTGGCGAGTTGACCCGACTCGAGTGCACGGATCTAGGGTTCGTGCACCGGGTGTATAAAAGTTTTTGTCTTCTTTTTTACAGATAAATCATTTAACTTGTGTTATGAAAATTATATATATATATTATATATATATATATATATATACGAGTTTTAGATTATGTGTTATACATGAAAATCAATTCAAATTAAGGAAAAAAAAAATATAAATACCTTATATATTAGAGTTCTAATTATCATAGGATTTCATATGATTTTGAATTACTATTATAACCTTAAATAATAATATTTGATAAGGATATATTCGTCAAATTATATTTTGTAGGAGACATCTACACTTTTATTTAAATCAAATTAAGAAAAAAAAAATATAAATACCTTATATATTAGAGTTCTAATTATAATAAGATTCTATAGGGTTTTGAATTACTATTATGACCTTAAATAATAATATTTGATAAGGATATATTTGACAATTCATATTTTGTAAGAAACATCCACACTTTTATTTATATCAAATTAAGGAAAAAAAATATAAATATCTTATATATTAGAGTTCTAATTATAATAGGATTCTATAGGATTTTGAATTATTATTGTAACCTTAAATAATACTCCCTCCGTCCCGCTCAAATTTGCACACTTTCCGTTTTCGTCCGTCCCATTCAGATTTGCACACTCCAAAAATGGCAAATAAAATTTACAAAATTGCCCTTTACTATTCAACTTTAATACTACAAAAACAGCTTTTTCTTGAGCTCCGTGCCCAAAAGCAGCTTTTTCTTAACCTCCGTGCCCGTCCCTACGTGCAAATCTGAGCGGGACGGAGGGAGTAATATTTGATAAGGATATATTCGGTAATTCACATTTTGTAAGAAACATCCACACTTTTATTTATAATAAGATTTTATAGGATTTTGAATTACTATTATAACCTTAAATAATAATATTTGATAATGATATATTCATCAATTCATATTTTGTAAGAAACATCCACACTTTAATTTATAATAGGATTCTATAGGATTTTAAATTACCATTATAACCTTAAATAATAATATTTGATAAGGATATATTAGTCAATTCATATTTTGTAAGAAACATCCATATTTTTATATAGGTAATAGATAGATATATGAGTAGCATTCATGTGCACCTGATACACGCATGCACTTTTATATAGGTAATAGATAGATGAGTAGGTCTTGTGTGAGACCGTCTCACGGATCTCATTCCATGAGACGGGTCAACCCGACCCGGTCAAAGTCAAAAAGTCAACCCGACCCGGTCAAAGGTCAAAGTCAAAAAGTCAATGATCAAAGTCAAAAAGTCAACGATCAACGGTCAATGGTCGTTCAACACCGTTGATTTAAAAATATTACATGATACACATAAAAGTATTACCTCATATACATGAAAGTATTACATGATACTTTTATAGTTATTATGTGATATTTTCAAAAAGTATTATATGATATAGATAAAAGTATTACATGGTGATATTTTCAAAAAGTATTACATGATATACATAAAAGTATTACATAGTGATATTTTCAAAAAGTATTACATGATATACATAAAAGTACCACATCATGTTTTATTCTCATAATGTAATACTTTTATGTGTACTATGTAATACTTTTATGTATATCATGTGATACTTCATAATGTAATACTTTTATATATATCATGTGATACTTTATAATGTAATACTCCCTCCGTCCCGCTCAAATTTGCACGTAGGGACGGACACAAAGGTTAAGAAAAAACTGCTTTTGGGCATGGAGGTTAAAAAAAACTGCTTTTGTAGTGTTAATGTTGAATAGTAAAGGACAATTTTGTAAATTTTATTTGTCATTTTTGGAGTGTGCAAATCTGAATGGGACGGACAAAAACGGAAATTGTGCAAATTTGAGCGGGACGGAGGGAGTACTTTTAAGTGTACAATGTAATACTTTTATGTATATCATCTGATACTTCATAATGTAATACTTTTATGTGTACCATGTAATACTTTTATGTATATCATGTGATACTTTCAAAAAGTATTACATGATACACATAAAAGTATTATGTGGTGATATTTTGAAAAAATATTACATGATACAAATAAAAATATTACATCACATATATAAAAGTATTACATAATTTTTATGTTCAACCCGACCCGACCCGTCTCACGGAATGAGATCCGTGAGACGGTCTCACCCAAAACTTTGTCTAGATAGATATGTGAGTAGCACTCATGTGCACCTGATTCATACATGCACTCGGGTCGGGTTCGGGTAAGGGTTGACCCGAATCCGCGCACTTTTACTTTTTTTTTCCCTGATCTCTATGTTATATTAGTCATACATTTATGTCCAGATATCATACCTTTATTTAATACTTTTAATTCTTAAAAAACTCTATCTTCACCATAATTTGTACATGTTTACCTTTATGTGATAATACGCATACCTTTATGTGATATTAGTTATACATTTATATTAACATAGTTATACATTTATGTAATATATAAAGATACAACTAACATAACTAAAAGGTATATCCAACATAATTAAAAGGTATGACTGTTATAATTAAAATGAATGAAAGATTAATATATCTATCTAAAAAAAATGTTAAGGTACGGCTAACCTTACAAAATGTATGACTAATATAATTAAAAGGTATGACTAATACTACTAAAAGGTATAGTTAACATAACACACCTAGGAGCATATTTGGACGGATTTTGTTCGCAACCTGGTGGTGCTTATGGACGCGTGGCGGACCGGATCGACCCGAGTGCACGGATCTAGGATCCGTGCACCAGGTGCACAAAAGTTTTTGTCTAGATATGTATGTATATATTAATTTTTATGGGATATATTTTGTAAAATTCAATCACCATGATTACACCATTTCAGTCAAATAGAAAAAAAAAAAAAAATCCTTCCATCACATAATACTCGATGTTTTAAAGAAATACACTTTAAGGAGTATTATAAAATGATTACATATCCTTATTTGTTGGCTTATAGTGTATCAAACTATGTTAATTATAAGAAATTGCATAATATAGACGATTACATAATACAAATGTTGTCAGTAATATTAGTAATAATATGAACAATTTCTTGCTGGAAAAATGGGTTACCAACTTCAAACTCCAGAAGGATCTTTAAGTTTTGGCTACTTACAAGAACCTTGGAATTAGCAGACAATGGACAGTGGAAAGTCGAGTTAATGATGCAATTTCCCTAATAAACAAATATGTTCCGGCTAGTGTTCATTGAACGATGTGATGTTCCAAAGATAAAGATAAATGACTTACATCTTCTAGCATATAAATGGCTGCATTTAATGTAGGTAAACAAACATTGATTACGTTCAAACAAAAGGAATAATGGCAGCCACTAAAGCTGGATCGAAATTTTAACTATCAAGAATCATGGGATGAAGATTACTTGTCAGGTGTAGCCAAAGGATCATAAATTTCCTTGGTTTGTTCCATAGGTTGAGCAACACCTGACAAGGCGGCCATGTCCTGAGCCCCTTCCATCTGTGTAATTCAAAAACAAAACACATCTCAAATTTCTTTCTCGTGGAATGAAGAAAGAAAAAGAACAAGAAGACCAATTTTACATCACTTTTTCGTGATAACTACGGGCAGAAGAAAATGTGTAAATGCATATGAGAATTACATTTCTTCAATGATGGTAGTCAAGTAAATTTTATGATATGTGCCATATGAAGACTGAAGTTCAAGAGCTCATAGGCCGTGAAATCAATATCACTGCTAATCCATCATAGATAAACAAGTCGAAAACTTCATAAATTTAGCAGCTGCTGGGCAGCACTAATAAAAATCATCACTAAAAGCACTAGTCCATTTATGGCAATGTTTTAGAACAAAGATTAGCAAAAAGATTAGAGATACTCCGAGCATGACCTGTGTAGTATGATTCATTCTATAGTGACCTTTAGAAGGACCTGTTCTAGTTTCTACATGTCAATGCATTATCTCGAGAGGTGAGGTGATTAGCATAAAGCTGATAATCATTAGACCACCCAAATATGATGACTAAAGTAGATAAAAGTTGAAGGTGGAAACTTTCACAAATTGAAAATTGATTAGAAATTTCCATAGATGACTTCCATGTCCAGTACACAAGAAATTTCCAATCATTTTTTGTTGGTTCAGTAAGGATAATTGTTTGTATTGAAATCCATATCAGGATAAGAATCCATATAATGTTAGTAGAGCAACTTCTCACAAGCGCAGATATGTAACATTAGCTAACATAAAAAAAGAATGAAAACCAAGGTGGTCACCTGATGAGGGTACTGTACGTAACCAGCATATGCACCATATTGGTACACCGAAGGATCCTGAGTGGCCGCCCCATAAGCATAGACATCATAGCCTTGCCCGTATGCATAATAAGCACTCAATTTATTTGGATCTGTTGATTGACCCCAGGTGCCAGTGACATCCTACATCATGCAGTGATAGTTTGTCAACTAATGCTGAAAAAGACGTGTTCCTGATTTCACTTTATTTTTCTGTTTTTTTCTAATTGTTTCATAAACAGTTACAGCATCAAGAAGCATTATCAACATATACTCCTTATATTATTCTACATATTAGCGATATCTTATACACAAAGATCTCAGATAGAATGTAACCTGTTTTGCGGTTGGGCTCCTTCCCCAAGAAAGACGGACAACCTGCTGACCTATCACAGAGCCATGCATCCTCTGGATTGATTCTTCTGCAGATATCCTGTGAAGTTAACATCAAGGAACCAAGTCATTCACATGAGGAAACCAGCAGAAAATTAGAAAGGTATTATCAAACTGATAACAACGTTGTGCACTGTAAAACTCAAGTATAATTAAGAAATCTGGAAACAGCCACCTAATTAATTAAACTTCATGTGATTATCCTGCCAATACTAAACGGGAAAAACTTAGAGAAAAGGATTACATTGTACGGATACACACTTGAAAGTTTGAGATAGGTTTGCTCTTCACTTACTGCTCAAAGCAAATAAGAATTTTGCGATGAAAACATACCTTGAAGCAAACTGCACAAAACCACATCCCCTGGCTGCAGGGATGTTTACATAAACAATATCCCCAAATTGCAAGAATATTGGCCTCAGTTCTTCTTCAGTTACGTTAGCATCCAGATTACCAATAAAAACCTACATTTCAACAAGGTAATTAATAGAAGCACATGAAGAGCCACAATATATTGAGGTTGACTTACAGTAGTGTTATTTATATCATTATCCACTGGAACTGTCTGCACCGGTGTAGTGTAAGCGGGAGCTGGATATATCTCTGTCATTAAAGAGAAAATGTGAAAAAAAAAAAAACCTTAAAAGAACACAGAAGACAAAGTACTGAATAACCAAGCACAAATATGGCAAAATTTATTGCCAAAATGGCGCTGATAAATCACTTATGCTATAGCTTCATTCAAATGTAACTAAAACTCTAAAGAGTATGTGGATGCCCAGGCCAGATAGAAGTATAAGAGACATTTTGCAGCTCCAAATTTAAAGGGAATTATTAAAGTGTTTCTTTATGGATAGTCTATGTAGTAATCCATCAATAAAGCACACTCAGAGAGAAAACTGAAACATGCAAAGCACTCCCTTTATTTCTGTTTTTTTTTTTTTTTTGGGATGGGGGGTTAAGGGACTAATAACATACATGAACTTAAAGCTTGAAAATTTCAATGAGCTATCAGCACCCATAGATATAAATCTTTCAGAAATTACTGAGACACCTTGCAAATCCAGTAGACAATGAGTATCACCTTTAGCCACAGCATATTGCTGCTGGACACCGATAGCTGTTTTCTTAGGTGCTGCAGCACTAATTCTCATGGGCCTAGTTAAGCAATAGACACCATTCATCTCAACCATTGCTCGGTTCCTTTCCATCTCGTCCGCAAACTTAACAAATCCGTATCCCTTGGAGCGCCCCTTATTAGGATCTGTCACAACCTTGGCTCCTCTGACTGATGGATAACTAACTCGAAAAGTTTCCAGCAACAGATAATCCGTAACATCTGGCACTAAATCCCCAACAAAAATAGAGTGCTCAGGGCCCGCATCAGGTCGCCTTTCCCCTATACCAGAAGACGCCCAATTCAACCTGAAAGTAAGCTCAGTCCCAGGAATTTGTGTTCCATTATAGGACTGCAGAATGCTTTCAGCAACTTGATGTGATGTGAATTCCACAAATCCGTACCCTTCTGGTTGACCAGTGATTTTGTTTCGAATAACTTTACTCGAGAGAACCTGAGTTTAGTGTGATAACAATTTCTGTTCAATAACACAAAAAATTCATAACATTAAAATTCCGCATATTGAGTTATTATTTCCTAGAGACGTAAAAAGACAATAAAAAATCCAAAACCTTATTTAGGGTATGAATCAACAATGTAATGCTATCTTGAACCATAAAGTAACAAAACCCCAAATACAATAAACCCTAAAACTCCAAAATTAAATCTAGTTCCAACGTCTTAGGCGAAGAAGAGACTTCAAATTAGCAATTCAGCATTTGTTACTTTATTATTTTCAATCCTATAAAACCAAAAGCCATTAGAGCTATAAAGCACAGAGAGTAGAACCACAAAAAAAAAAAAAAAAAAAAAAGTTACCATACAGTAAATGGGATTTCAGGAATTCAACACAAATTGTTGTGGCGTCATTGAATTCAATGTGTGCTGTGTAGCAGTTACCAGAAAATACTATCATCATATAAAATTTCTCAAAATAGCACGAAAAGAGGAATTAAAACAAAAATTGAAAATGAACCTCGCCAGTGTGGGAGAACCAGGCGCGGAGATAGTTCTCATCAGCCCAATAAGGCAAGTCGCCAATCCAGAGGGTCCGAACTTCTTCCAGTATAGCTGGTTGCTGATACGGTGCCGTTTGCGGGTTCATCTTCTGCTTTTGTAGATGATTCGATTGTTTCGTTACAGCTGTCCACTACTTCGTTGCTGCGCATTTTGCTGTTTTTCATGCTTGGCTCAATTCATACTTCATTATTTTATTTTAATACAATTGGGTGTTACTGTATGCACCTCAACCGCAAAACTTATCAAAAACGCCCCCTTTTTTTTTTTTTTCTTCTAATGAGAGAGATAAAAATATAAAATTTGAGGTGTATTAAGTATTTTTAGGAATGAGATTGGTATACTGAGCTTTATTGAGTCTTTTCCACCATATCTTGAAACACCATGAGATTGGATTTTTTTTGGGCTAAATAAATTGGAATCTAAAGATAGATGCATGTTCGCCATGATATTGTGAGGTATTTGGAAAGTTAAAAATGATCGTCTTTGGAAGAACATTTCAAGACCTTCGAATTGGGTGGTTCCACAGGTTTTGAATTTTCTCTCAGAGTGGCTGGAGGTGAGGAGGATCAATGTCTCTCAATCTTATGATGTTAGTCTTAATAGAACAGAGACATCATGGAAGAAGCCTTTTATCCTTTTGTAAAATGTAATGTGGATGCAGCTCTTAATTCGGATTCTGTGGTTTTGGTTTGGGAATGGTTATTCAAGATTTGGAGGGACGCTTTGTGGCATGCCGAAGAAGTTATCATGAAGGGTCAGCGAAGGTGGAAGAAGTTGAAGCTATGGGTATTTATGAAGCAGCTCTCAGCTGGATTAAAGAACTTGGTTTTTCTCAAGCGATAATAGAATCTGATTCTTTATCATCATTCAATGCTATCAAATGTAAAGAGGTGGATATAATCTGATTCTTAGATCCGTATTCACGAATTTATTAATTGTATACTCATAAGGTATTATATGTAATTTTATTTGTATAATTGAAATATATATTTTATAAAAAAATATTACTTAATCTATTACTTATTTCATGCAAAGATATTAATCCTATTATTTAAAGGTATTAGGGTTTGGTCGGGTACCCTGGGGCACACCGGTCATTCTCCTTGAGACAAGATGCCAGGTCACAGCTAATGTTCACGGAACAACGTAACTTTACAAAAATAAGACGACTTACGTATTCTAACCAATAACAACACAAAACTAGAAGTTTCAGTGAACTAAAATGGTGGAAGAACTGGATTGCATTTTTATATACTCAAAATGTAAGTTTGATTTGCAGGGAATACTATGAGAAAAACGCTTTTGCAGTGTAGATTTCGTGCTTGGAAAGTTGTGCAAATGTTGTCTGAAACTTTGTAACAGGCACAATCATTCATGTGAAGAAACATAGCTTTAAGGACATTTGAGTCCACTAAGTTAGTGAACTAACCACTACACCACTACACAATTTATGAGAATTTTGAAGGAACCAGCCAGCTCTGAGATGGGCCTCCCTGATGCTCTTTTCGGATGAGTTTCGCGTGTTGGGTCATTCCGCAACATTAGGCACAACATTGATCCACCAATTTCTTCATTCATAAATTTCTCTTTCGTCTGAAATCGGTTTTGGGAATATAAATACATTACGATTATCTATTCGAAACGTAGATTATTTTTTACCCTTTAATTCTCATTTTCCCAGCTTTAAGTCATCAAATTAATGGTCAAATAGATGTGGTCAAAACTTCCTACAAAAGTCAACAAACAATCTATGATCTAAAAACCATTTTCTCAAACATTTTTAATTGATAATTGCTTTTTTAATACTGTATAATTGTCTACTGTAAAGGTATAATAAACATTTAAAGAATGATGTAGTATTGAAAGTTTAAGCATAATTTTCTCTTAAAATTCCTAAAACATCTATTTGAAACAAAAAAAATTCAGCTAGTAGATGATAGCACATTAAAAAAGACAACATTATAATTACAGTCTAAATCAATATGCAATCGTGAGATCATATGCTTCATCCAATGTGCTCTATTTGGCCATAACTTTTTACTTTTTATTTTTTTTTACAATACCATTAAAAATATATGTGAATAAGTTAAAATGTGGTTTCAACTTGGAAAACGAAAAAAAAAAAAACTATTAGTTGGGTTGTTGAGATTTGAGGAACAGAAATGAGATGTAGATCCACTTTTAAGTGAGGTTTATTCTTCTTAGTGCTACTGTGGGCATTACATTATATATATACCAATCAATCAATCAAGTGTGATGTGGGACATTACGCCAGCGGCGCAGGATAGCATTTTCTGTTTTTCCCCCATAACTGATTCCTTTCTGTTCCTCTATACTCGGACTAACGATCATCTTGCCTTCTCCCCCTCCCCCTCCCCCAACCCTCGTCACACTCCTCTCTCTCTCTCTCATACACACAGATTCATCCATAAGAATTTCTTACGAGCTTAGAATTCCATCTCTAACTACAAAGAGCACTTGAATTCAAATCTAAATTACAAATTGTGTTTGCATGAGCGCTCCGTAATGGCGATCGCCGCCGTGGTGATTCTCCCTTTAGGTCTCCTCTTCCTCCTCTCCGGCATTGTTATCAACCTGATTCAGGTATGCGTTCCCACTAATCCCTTCTGCTTTTTCTGTTTTTCCTTATTGTGAAACTTCATACTGATAATTACTGGATCTTATCATTTGTATTGATTTTTGGCTACATTTGGTTATCTAATCAGCAAAGGAATGCCGTGGGAATATGATAATCTGAATCAATGATGAGAAATTTGAATGTGATTTAGGTAAACCTGGAAATGGTTAGCTCATTTTATTCGCTTGAATTTGAATCCTAGTGTCATCATGCTCAGAACCCTGCGAATTGTATGGTTTATTATTGATTTGGGGGTAATTTGGAACTTTATAGGAAGCGTTATTAGGCTACTTAAAACCTCCAGAAGTAAGTAGGAGAACAGTGCAGGGGCAAAATTTCTAAGTTTTCTTGCCAGCTTAATTAAATGATTTTATATTGAGCATGATAACGTAAAAGAAGCAACTATAGAATGAAGATTTATAGTATTGAATTAAAAAGGGAAGGTGGAGACCTAAAAAAAATTGGAAGTAACTAATATAAATGGATTGTTTTTTTCTAATAATAAATGAGAATAAATCTGAGACAAAATCGATGGCGAGACGTGACCCATTTGTTTACCACACATAATGGGATATATGCTTAATTTGTTATTATTGTTATTGCATTACATAGAATTAAAATATTTTGTCTCTCTTGCCTCCCATTTCTGCTTGTAACAGAGTTCAGTTATCTGCCGACTTTAAGATGCTAGAAGTTGTCGTTCGTATGGTTTGTTTCATTCAAGTTCTATATCCTAACAACTAGACATTAGTGTGTGGTAACCATGAAAAAATATACGATTTCAATATACCTAGAAATGGCCTCAATCTGAGTTCATTAGGTTAGATGTTCATTATATCCTCAAAATTTTAAGTTTATAGCACTTCTTATACTTTCACTCAATTTCAGGCAATTCTCCTTATCCTTGTTCGTCCACTGTCAAAAAATGCTTACAGAAGGATCAACAAATTAATCATAGAACTACTATGGTTGGAGCTTATCTGGGTTTTCGACTGGTGGGCAAACATTAAGGTGTTCTGAAAGTTTTTTTATAGATATTATATTTATTACTGTTCTTTCATGTCCTTCAAGTGGCTCATTGCATGGAAATAAGCGTGCATTTATTCAAGGTGGTGCACAGCTATAAATTAGTGGCACATAGCAAAATAAGTGAGAGAATGACATGATAAGTTCAGATCTTTGAAGCACTACAAAATAAGATTACACAAGATATGATTAACAATGTCAGAATAATGATTTACTGATTTCCATTCAGTTGTAGTATTTATTTACTTGGGTGACTATTTCTGGCAAGCAGGTTGACCTATTTGCGGATCAAGAAACCTTTGATATGTTGGGTAAGAATTTTTCAATTTCAGCGAGCATAGATTAAAACGGATGTCCGTTTTAGATGTTGAGATTTTGAGAAACAGTGGCTGAGATTTGTGAAATATTAAGGTTCCATCGTTCTAATAACTAAATCGGTCATAATTTCAGGAAAAGAACGTGCACTTCTCATATGTAACCACAGAAGTGATATTGACTGGCTTGTCGGATGGGTATTAGCTGAGGTTGCTTCTGATTCATACTATAACCTAAAATCAGTAAATTCTTGATTTAATGGAACTGTTCCAAAGATGCTACATTTTTTTGCATGAACTCAACTCTATCATTCAAATTAGCTTACTGAATAAACTTTTATAATTCTCATGCTTCATCTGCAGCACCTGTGTTGCATAGGCTGTGAACTAGAATAAATATTTTCGAACAAATGCATTTGCAATAGTATTATCACCACATTCATTTTCGTGTTCCAAGAAACTTTATTATTCTCATTTGATATGCACTGGATGGAAAATGTTTCCAACGATTGAATGTTCATGTCGCTTTTGGCAGCGTGCAGGTTGCCTTGGTAGCTCCTTAGCCTTTATAAAGAAAGAGTCACTATTCCTCCCTGTGAGTTTCCATTTTCCATTTTGTATAGAAGATAAACTTCAGGGTTTGTTCAACCATTTTCCATTAGCTCAACTCAATATACTCGATGAAATTATGACATTGCTATTATATACACAGGTTATAGGTTGGTCAATGTGGTTTTCTGGTTTTATATTTCTGCAGAGAAGTTGGGCCAAAGATGAATCCACACTCAAGGTGTGCTTTTAAATTATATGTTCTCTCGTCATTTTGATCATAAAACTGTATTATACGATTAATTTTGTTCTTCTTGAAATGCTGCAGTCAGGATTGGAGGGGCTAAATGATTTTCCCATACCTTTTTGGTTGGCTCTTTTTGTGGAAGGAACTCGCTTTACCCAGGCTAAACTTGTAGCAGCCCAAGAGTATGCTGCTTCAGCTGGGTTACCTGTTCCAAGAAACGTTCTGATTCCTCGTACTAAGGTTATTTCTCTGAAAAACGAGCACAAGAACATATAAACTAACAAGCAATGATATGCTTTCATCTGTCCTATGAAATCTCTTCCATCATCAACTTTTCTCAGACCCCACAATAAGCTTCACACATTACATCTTCATCAAGATTTTCTGACATTACTAAAAATAATGTGGAAGTCAGATTTATAGCAGAGACCTGATGCTAGTAAGCCAGTTACCTTTAAATTGGTGAATCTCAATCGAAATTAGATAACATTTTATGTTACCAATACTCTAACTGCATTCAATTGAAGGATAATTTGTGCCGGTTCTATGTCATTTATTGCCTTTTTTTTTTAATCCAGGGTTTTGTAGCTGCTGTAACTCATCTGCGGTCATTTGTTCCAGTAATATATAATATCACAGTTGCTATTCCAAAAAACGAACCTCAGCCTACTCTGCTAAGAATCTTCAGGGGACACTCTTCTGTGGTATGCAATGAAGTTTAGCAAGATTTATTGGTAAAATATGATGATGTGAAGTTTGAATGCCATCCACATCCAAACTTCCATCTCTTTTCATGAAAACTGTTACAAAACATTTTCTCGCGCAATGCAGCATATTGAATGAGCTGAGTCAAATAAATGTATTGATGCTTAAGCAAATGTACAGGGAAAAATAATACGACTTCAATAAGGTAGCACCACGATACAGAGGAGAGGATTGAAGAAAACTACAGCTAAAGGACCTCTGCATCCTAGCAAGTCTAAATTTTGTGGACTACTTTTTCTTCCTCCCCCCCCCCCCCCCCACCCACCCCTCCTTTTTTAATAATCTTCTTAATCTATCACTGCTATAATATTCTTTTCCTCTAGAAAAAGTCTTCCAAGTTCCATTTTTGTAACATTGAGAAATTTGTTACACCGAATGATTGTCGTATTACTAGGGAGGTAATCTGGAATACAAGATCTATATGCCTCATTATCCATCTCTTCAAAATTATTTAAAAAAAAAAATTAAGAAATCAACTAATTATTACCAGAATCCAAGCATTAGGCCTATGCTTATGGGGTAGAAAATCTACTACTCTTATTCTTAACTAGTTCCCACAAGTATCTTGCTGAATTTGACAATCTCCTGTTGTAGGTACATGTGCATATTGAGCGGAATCTGATGCAAGAATTACCAGAAACAAGTAGTGGGATTGCACAATGGTGCAAAGATGTGTTTGTGGCAAAGGTAAGATTTTCCCGAACATTATGATATTGGGAAATGCTGCTTGTGCAGAATCATCTTGAAAAGGAAATCACTATAGCAGTGCACTTATTGAATATCTAAGGACTGTGTATTGATTTAGATTGAGCTGCATCATGATAAAAATATTAGAGTCCTCTGAGAATAGATGAAATGCAGCTAGAAATCCTCACCTTTTTAAAAATCCACAAGATATTATGTCTCATCTTATGGCATTTACCCAATTAACCAAAAAAAAAGCTCAATAATATAGCACAACTCCATTAGGTTCAAGTATTCATAGCAGATTCTCACACCATGCATTATTCACCAAAGGTTTCTAAAACTCTTCTAAACTCACTAAGATACGTGTCCTACTCCAGAAAGATTTGTGCTCAGTAGATTCTAGAAAATTAGTCCTGGAAAAGTTCATTACTTATAAAGAAATTTATTTTTGTTGAGAACTAATTGAAGAATTGGAAAATGATCTGCCAAGCTTAAGCACAGTGGATGGTTGGCTGAGCCCATAATGAGAGGTCTAAACAAACTATAATTTAATAGTGCATCGATGTCTTCCCTGTTGAGTGAATTAGCTTCCATGTGGAACCAGAGATGTTTACTAGGTCATCTTTAGAATTTTGATCTGTGCAGTAGGTACAAATATACAGGACCGATAGACACATGAATAATGGAATGTAATCTTTCTTCTTTACTGGTGATGCTATGCATGTTTGTGTGTGTGTGTGTGTGTGTGTCATGATATAGAACCCAACATTTGGTTTCTTATGGAACCAACTTCAATGCAAAGACTAGCACTTTGTAGCCTCTGGTCTCCTGTTGTTTTTTTTTTTTTACAGCACAAAGTAGCTGTACTTTTCATTAGCAACACAAGAAACTAGACATCCAATCCTATTACCAAAACCATGAATATAGATATTGAATGAAATTAATGAGCTTTTTTCCCATTAACCAGGATGCTTTTTTGGAACGACATCTTGAAACGAACACATTTGGAGAGGACATACACCACGGCATTGGCAGACCGAAGAGATCTTTATTGGTAGATATGGCCATTAAATATTGAGCAAACTCTATCTTTCTTACCTTTAAAAAACTCTTTAACATGCCTTACTCTTCACGGCCAGGTTGTGCTTGTTTGGTCATGTCTTCTACTTGTGGCTCTAGTGAAATTCTTCGAATGTTTTCCTTTCTCGTGGGCAGAAGTTGCAATTTGTGCGGCTATTTTGGCTCTCGTTACAATCCTCATGCAAATACTCATTATGTTTTCTCAGTCAGAGAAATCCACCCCTCCAAAAGTATCTCAACCAGATCCATTGAAGCAGGTTCTCCTTCAAAAATGAGCCATTGTAAAGAACAACATACACTTGTGAAAATCTCTTCATATATTATATTGCAATTTACTAGACTACAATGTCGATCGCTTTTTCTCATTCTCCCTTTTTTCACCTTAGTGTTGCTTCATCTCTTGTAAAGGTAATCACTTTTAGTATGTGCTTCTTTTCAAAAGGGAGATTTTGTATCATCATTATTTATTGAAGGAAAAACACATATTTTGTTCTGTGAATTTTATTTATTTATTTTGTTCTTTTGCTATCCATTTGTTTGCCGCATGCACTTTTATTTTAGTTAACTTTTGCCTTGTACTTTGTTTTTCTACATTTTTCTTTTTGGTATTTCCACTAGCTAGGTCAAATGAGAAAAAATTTACAAATACCATACCTAAAAGGTTGGGCTAAAAACATTATTGAAAACAAACAAATAAGAGTTGGTATTCTGTGCACTAGGTGCACATGCAATTGGGTTCGGGTCGATCCAGTTCTGCGTCCTCTTTTTTTTTAATTCATGTGTTGATCTTTATATTATACTAGTATGACATTTATGTACAAATAGCTTCTATGGAATTTTGTAACTTAAAAAAAAAAAAACCAATTTCAATGCAATTTGTATTAACATACTTTTATGTGATACTAGTATAGGGCCCGTGTAATACACAAGATTTTATAAAAATAATTAAATAAAACTTGGTAAAATTTGAAAAATGTAAATATTATTTATATATTAAAATTAAATATATGGTTTGTGCAGTACATATCATTTAATTTTACATTAAATATAACATAATATGATTAAATAATTATTTAATTGTAGAATTATAATTAGTTCTATTTGTAGAGGATCATAAGTTTTTTATTTATTATTTTGAAAAGAATATATATTGTTATGTCTATTATGTCATTCAACACACCCACCATTTTTTTTGTTTGCTTTTTATTTTTAATGTCTATTACAACCCTCAATTTTTCTTTTTAAATAAACGATAAAAAATGAAAGTCAAAATTTTACAAAAAAATTTTATAATTTATTTTAAAACACATTCAATTTCATTAATTAATAAGTTTGAACAACCATTTTCAATCAGTCCACCTTTATTTTAGTTTTTTCTATTTATTTATATATTTTTATTTAAACTTTTAAATTTAACAAATTTCAATTATGTAAATAATTTAAATTATTGAAGTTTAGCATATGTTATTTAGATAAATCTATTTAACATTTCTATATTATTTAATTAGTAATGTTTCTTAGTAATATAAAATTTAACGTAATTAATTAGCTATATTTAATGTGAAAATATTGTATGTTTGACATGTGGCACTTTGGTTTTACTTTTATATATATAAAGATTATTAGGAATGACAATGGGCTGGGTTCAAACTAGAACCCACCACAAACCTCATCGGTAAAAACCCGGTCAAATATGGTCAAACAGGTCCGAGATGAGTTTTGGTATTTGCTAGATCCGCACCAGACCCCCGTATATATATTATGTATATATTTTATATTTATTTCATATATAATTTCTAAATGTTTCTATATGTTACTTTTACATTGAACAATATGTATGATTTTAAAATGATCTCTTTGATGTTGGGATTGCGTTTAAATATTTGAATTTGATATGTTGTACGGATATGGATGATTTTCTTGTTAATTATTGTAGTTTAAGTGTTTAAAGACTTAAGTTTATGGTATCTATGGTTCGAATAATTGTTATTCTTGAAAAAAAAACAAAAAAAACAACAAACGGAACGGGGCAGATTTACTTGTCGGGTTTGCGGCACGGGTTTTAGCATAACCTAACAATGGCCTCCGGAGAGTAGAATTAGCATAGCCAGACAATGGCATCTGGAGGAGAGCAGCAACATTTTTCATCTTCTGCTTAATAATGAATTGGAAAACAAGTGAGTAATACGAAGAAGAAAAAAAGAAAAGCAAAAAAGAATGCCTATTAGTATTTTCAAAAGTCTTTTCATATTTGAGTGACTCTCTTGTGTCCCGGAGGCGCAGATCCGTGCCCCATATATATATATATATATATATATATATATATATATATATATATATAGTAAAAACTCTCTATAGTAATACTCTATATAGGAATAAACTCCCTATAGTAATAAAAAGTTCAAGTCCCAACTTGGGACTAGTTATAAATAAGAATAAACTCCACATTGTCATAAGTCATACATTTTTCAAGTCCCGTCTTAAGGATTTATACCTCTATATAGGAATAAATGATTAATATATTATAAAAATATTTATTAATTATATATTCAGTCCCTAGATTTATTTTTTGATTTAACTCAAGTGTATGTATTTAAATTTCTTAGTCAAAACTATTAAATTAGTTACATGAACTTGTGAGATAGATAATATACAATGTATATGTTATTTTATATTTATATTATTTTTTATACTAAAAAAATTATTTTTTTTTGTAAAACTCTATATAAGAATAACTCCGTATAGTAATATTTTTTCTCGATCCCAACGATATGACTGTATGGAGTTTTTACTGTATATATATATATATATTTTTCCCTTCTTTTCTTCGCTACTTCACCCTTATCTCTTTTTTTTTTCCTCTTTCCGCAGTGACCTCCTTTCATTTTTTTTGTTTCTTCCTGTTGGTCCCGTGAGTCCTAAATAGCCAGGGGTTCAGAAGGGGGTGAATGAACCTCTATCAATTTTGCAAATTTTTTTTAAAACTTTTCTATATAACAAGTTTCTGACCTAAAGGCAGTAACCTGTCTCGAATCAACAACCTGACTCTAAGCTCAATTAGGTTACTGACCCGGTATCAGAATGTAGTGCAACAGAATAAACTTGATAGAGTTCCTTTTTGGAAACCATTTTTATTTTACAAGTATGTTTTTTTCAATAATTTAATGCACAATGCTTATGATGTATACTGCCAGATATATGGCATGATAAAATGCAAAGCAGTAAGTAAATCAAAGCATATAAACACATTTTGCTTATAGTGGTTTGAAGGTGGTGTAAGTCTTCTACATCCACTCTACTCCTTCTCAAGGAGGAACTTTGTTAGGTCAGTTCAAATTACAAGTCTTGTTTTACAAACTTCTTCCTAACAAACTACGCCTACTAGAATCTCAGACTCTAGTCGAAGGACACAACCCACAAAGGGTACAATCCCATAAAGGGCAAGTAATCTATTTCTAGACTACACACTTAGCAAGGATCTAATCATCTCAACTAAGTTACACCATAAACAACCTAGCGCACACAACACAATGGTTAAAGAAAATAAAAGGTTCTTCAACTGGTGCGGAACAATCTTGATCTTTGGTGGCTTCAATGCTATTGTAGACTGCTCCTAGAAGGTTGAGTGGTTGAACATGGATAAGCTTGAGAAGTTTTGGAATATGTCTGATTTTCCTCTCGACTCTGTTCATTGTTTTTCTTCAATCAGCCACACCTTTTATTTATAGATCTTGAAAATATATCCGTTGAAGGAAGACACTTCCCCATTTTGAATATGAACTCCAATTTCTCAAGATCTTCTTCTGTAGCCACATTAAATGTTTCAGAGTTGATCTTGACGTGTGCATTTAACGTGCCTAAAATTTGCTCCTGGACCTCTCTATCGTTCCTGCTGACCTGTCAAGTCGGTATGGGTCCAAGGCTGAAGTTCATGCAACGACTGTTTGAAGTTAGCTAGTTTTTCTCTTCTTTTTACTGCATGATCTTCCTGATGCTGCTTCTTGCTGTCTTCAGCTTGCTGTTTTTCTTCAACTTGTTGGCTTTTGTAATCTGCTGACAGCTTCCTGTTTCATTCGTCAACAACTTTCTGTTGAAGCTTTCTTCTTCTTTTTCAGCATGTTGTTCCTTATAGCTTGTTGTCTACTCCTTGCAGTATTCTATCTGCTTTCTATGCAGATACTTCATCTCAGCTTGCTGTTTCCTACAGCTTGCTGACCCTTAGAGAATGTCTTCTTAATTCTTCTAAGGTTGGTTTTCCTTATCATTTGGAAAACCATTACATGATCTTATTCATAGAGAGATAAGCTTATGATCATGTAATCAGTGGAAACTTTCTTTTAGCAAACTTCATTATCTTATTACACATACTGTTTTATCTTATCAAGATAACTACTGAAATATCCCAATAATTTCCCCCTTTATCTTGATGATGACAGAACATAATAAGAACAAGAGTTATTAAATAAAAATGCTCTTTTATAAGAAACTTAATGATTGTACAGGTACAATTACATTTTAGTACAAAAGTAAGAAAGCTGATACTCCTTCATCTAACTTTACTTCTTTCTTCAGTTTCTTCAGTTTGTTGTTTCCACGTTTTTCCACCAGGGAGTTCTTCTTTTCACTCTCTACCATCTCTGATCTCTGCATGCCTTTTTCACCATGTTTTCATCAGCTTGCTGCATCCTTCAAATCTTCTTGGATGATCAGCTTGTTGCGCCGATTGTTGCTCCAGATGGTAGATGACTCTTGATCGTCATTATTAACTGATTTCCCCTTACAATAAGACTTCAGCAGTGACTTTTTAGTGACTCTTGACTTGGAACTCTCTTCCCCCTTTCTGTTATCATCCTTAAGCTTACTGCTCAGTGGTGGAGTTACAACGCCAAGATTAGCCATCAGGTTCCTCATGTCTGACAATTGCTGCTCAAAGCCAAGACAACTATCTGTCTCTTCTCGAAGTTCCCCCTTCTTATTCCTACCCAAGGGAATAAGGCCTCGAGAGAGAGAGAGAGAGAGAAGTGTCAGGAGGTCAGGTTTATGATCGGTGGATGATCAGTTACTTGTATAGTTTTATCAATGTCCAGGCACGTTCACCTAGGATCTTTGACTGCTGGTCTGGTTTTTCATTTTTCTTTTACTTCTCCCAGAAACCAGCTCGAAGCTGCTGACACTGGATTCTTGAATAGACCGCTAGTATGCCGACAGCCTTGTGAAGCACCTGCTGTTTGGTTTTATCTCCATAAAAGACAACATGTGTCTTCTCTGTCTAAGGACTGGTCCTGAATGACTCTATCGGTCCCATATCTTCATCAGAGTTGAGGACGTCGGACCTGTGTCATCTGAATGGAGGATGGATACCTACTCATTGGCATTCATCTCATAGAGGTCGTCTTCGTTTCTGAAGACTTTCTTTGCTTCTTGGCAAACAGAGTCTTTATACTCTATTCTTCTGAAAACCTTCCCTGCTTCTAGGTTAGCAGAGGTTTGTCTTCATCTCCATTTCCATCTCCACCTTCTTGTATCTCCATCTTCTTCCTTTTTGACGGTAAGTATAAGTCACATGAGAAGTTATTTTGATATGTCAAGCATTTAGTGAGTATAAATGTGTGAAAGAATGGTAAAGAGGTGGTTATATTTATAGGTGGATGAGTGGTTTCTTCGATCAACGGTTGAGAGATGAAATGCACGATCTGACGGTTGTTCTAAAAATGTGGAGGGACCTTTTTGTAAATATCTGATCTTCTGGGATAGAATGTTGTAACCGTCTTTTTAACTTCTGAAAAGTTAGATCTTGGAACTATTGTGATTTGATTGACAACAACGTCTATTAGTCTTCTGTGCATAGCGAGTTCTCTTGAATCGAGGTCGTAGATACCCATCACTCCTTCTATAGATAACATGTTGATCCATAAGTACTGATTTGTTAAGAGTATGCTGATATCTTTGTTAGGCTTTCTCCAATGATATTATTTCTCTTGATAAACCCTTTTATATCCTCCTCCGTAGGAGCTATCTCAACAACATTCTTACCCGAGGTCTTCGCTTGATATCTCATTCGCAAAAGTATCACTTTATCCTTTGATACCACTTGTTGATGCTGATACCACTTGTTGATGCTGATTACCACTTGTTGATATTACGTCAGCTTCCTGATATCATGTATTGGTCCTGTCAGCTTTCTGATAACACTTGTTGTATCATGTCGGCTTCCTGATATTGATAAGAGTACTTGTTGGTCCCTGAAGCAATCTGTGTGCACTTATTCTCTCATGAGGGCTATCTTAAGCTCTTGTTTCTGTGAGAGTGTTCTTCATGGCTTCTTGAGATGTGCTTTCTTAGACTCTTCTGAGGAGACTGTCATCTTGTCTTTTCTTAGCAGGTACAATGGCTATGTCCTTAGAGTCTTGATTTCCCTTAGCAACCTATTTGATTGTGGAGCTTGCTTCATTGGGAGCAGAAATCACTCATGCTAGTGTTGTTTCCTTAGTGATGTTCAACTTACTCTAATAGTCGTAGCTTTAGTCACTTCAACAACCTGCTTAGTTATCTTATTCAGCAACCTGATCATTAAAGTCATTGATACCATGTAGTTTTTTCTTTTATAGAGATCTTGTCTTTATGAAAAGCTTGGTACCACTTGTTGGCACTTGTTGGTCCTTCTGATACTATTTGATGGACCTTACAAATTCTAAGAATGCTCTTTTGTCTAAGTTAGCGGAGGTGTATGTAGGAATTCGCATACTGTGAGATACAATATTTCCCCTTAGATTGTGATTTCTTCTTCTCAGATCGACACTTTTGTTGATCTCTTGTTGACTTCTTCTGGGTATGTGAAACTCGTTTTGATACCATCTTCCGTTTTGTTGATATTCTTTAGAATGATCTTTGCTTGCCTGCTGATAGAGTACTTCTTTAGTTTTCTGCTTGATGGTGTTGACTGTATGCCACTATTTGGTCACTGTTTCTTCTTTGTATGATCTAGACAGTTGTTTCCTCAACTTTCTCCTTAGAATTGGATTATGATTGATTTTGTCTGATACAGCTTACTGATCCACTAATTAGTCCTGGTAACCTGAACTAGAGTTACTACTTTCTTTGGTTTAGGATTAAGGATTCAATTTTCATCGTGAATTAATTTCAATCATCATTCGATCAATCTACAGAAGTATGTACCAAGAAGATTATAAAAAGTTTGGATTATATGAAACGTATGCTTGTGCTAAAATAATGATTTTGGTCTTATGAAAATGAAAACGGTTTTTCCAAATGCAAAAAGGTTGGATCTGGGTTGGTAGCCTGATACGATGGCTTTTTAACCCAACTTACTCCGATACCACTTGTTGGTCCCGTGAGTCCCAAGTGGTCAGAGGTTCAGAGGGGGTGAATGAACCTCTATCGATTTTGCAAACTCTTTTTAAAACTTTTTTGTATAACAGGTTCCTGACCTAAAGGCAGTAACCTGTCTCGAATCAGCGACCTGGCTGTAAGCTCAATTAGGTTACTGACCCGGTATCAGAATGTAGTGCAGCAGGATAAATTTGATAGAGTTCTTTTTTGGAAACCAATTTTCTTTTATAAGTATGTTTTTTTCAATAATTTAATGCACAATGCTTATGATGTATACTGCAAGATATATGGTATGATAAAATGCAAAACAGTAAGTAAATTAAAGCATATAAACACATTTTTCTTATAGTGGTTCGAAGGGGTGTAAGTCTTCTACATCCACTCTACTTCTTCTCAAGGAGGAACTTTGTTAGATCAGTTCGAATTACAAGCCTTGTTTTACAAACTTCTTCCTAAAAAACTACGCCTACTAGAATCCCAAACTCTAGTCGAAGACCACAACCCATAAAGGGTACAATCCCACAAAGGGTAAGTAATCTATTTCTAGACTACACATTTAGTAAAGATCTAATCCTCTCAACTAAGTTACACCATAAACAACCTAGTCCACACAACACAATAGTTAAAGAAAATAAAAGGTTTTTCAACTGGTGCAGAACAGTCTTGATCTTTGGTGGCTTCAATGCTATTGTAGACTGCTCCTAGAAGGTTGAGTAGCTGAACATGGATAAGCTTGAGAAGCTTTGGAATATGTCTGATTTTCCTCTCGACTCTGTTTAGCGTTTTTCTTCAATCAGCCATACTTTTTATTTATAGATCTTGAGAATATATCTGTTGGAGAAAAATATCCATTGAAGGAAGACACTTTCCCATTTTGAATATGAACTCCAATCTCTCAAGATCTTCTTCTGTAGCCGTATTAAATATTTCAGAGTTGATCTTGACGTGTGCATTTAATGCGCCTACAATTTGCTCCTGAACCTCTCTGTCGTTCCTACTGACCTGTCAAGTCGGTATGGGTCCAAGATTGAAGTTCATGCAACGGCTGCTTGAAGTCAGATAGTTTTTCTCATCTTCTTACTGCATGATCTTCCTGATGCTGCTTCTTACTATCTTTAGCTCACTGTATTTCTTCAACTTGTTGGCTTTTGTAATCTGCTGACAATTTCCTGTTTCCTTCGTCGACAGCTTTCTGTTGAAGCTTTCTTCTTCTTTTTCAGCATGTTGTTCCTTATAGCTTGTTGTCTACTCCTTGCAGTATTCTATCTGCTTCCTATGCAGATACTTCCTCTCAGCTTGTTGTTTCTTACAGCTTGCTGACCCTTAGAGAATGTCTTCTTAATTCTTCTAAGATTGGTTTTCCTTATCATTTGGAAAACCATTACATGATCTTATTCATAGAGAGATAAGCTTATGATCATGTAATCAGTGGAAACTTTCTTTTAGCAAACTTCATTATCTTATTACACATACTATTTTGTCTTATCAAGATAACTACTAAAATATCCCAACACTTCCCCTTTAATTCGCTGTTTTTCTTCTTTTTTTTCTCTATTCCTTCTCAAATTTTTCATATAATTGCTACAAAGTGATACCTAAAGAGTATACAAAATAATACCTAAAGAGTATACAAGTGATATTTTTCATTGAATGAACTACTAATACATTAAGAGTAAATATGTAATACCTTATACTATAAACATTAGTAATACCTTATACTATAAACATTAATAACTTAATGGTAAATATGTAATACCTTCAAGGTAAATATGTAATACTTTAAATGTGCATATCTAATATCTTATACTATAAACATTAATATCTTAAAGGTAAGTATGTAATACCTTAAAGGTGCATATCTAATACATTATACTATAAGCATTAATACCTTAAAGGTAAGCATGTAATACCTTAAAAGGTGCATATGTAATACCTTATACTATAAACATTAATACCTTAAAGGTAATATGTAATACCTAAGAGTATACAATTGATACCTTAAGAGTATACAACTAATATCTTAAAAACATACAATTGATACTGTAAGAGTTGTCTTATACTATAAACACTAATACCTTAGAAGTAAATATGTAAATAAGAAGAATAAGAACAAGAAAATAGAGAAGAAGAAGAAGAAGAAGAAGAAGAAGAATGTACAAAACAAATAAGAAGAATAACAAATCGATAAGAAAATAGTTTAAGAAGAATGAGAGAAAAAAAACAACACTATTTCTACACTAATACCTTAAGAGTAAATGTGTGATATCTTAAAAGTAAACAACTGATACCTTAAGAGCATACAACTAATATCTTCACTGAAAATCTTAAGATTTCAAATGTTTTATCATCTTCTTCCTCAAAATTTTTGCAAATCACGATTTCATCATATTTTTCGTCAAATTTTCTATAAATCATCATTTCATATTGTTTGAAATAATTTATTTTCAATTTTTTAAAATTACTCATAAATAAGAAGGGGAAACAATCTTATAAATGATTTCATGACAATTTGAAGAAGAAGAAGATAGACAAGAAGAATAAGAAGAAGAATGTACTAAACAAATAAGAAGAATAACAAATCAATAAGAAAAGAGATTAAGAAGAATAAGGAGAAAGAAGAAAAAAAATGAGGAAAAAAAAGAAAACAACACTGTTTCTGCATAATACTTTAAGGGTAGATATGTGATACTTGAAGAGTAGATATGTGATACTTGAAGAGTAAATGTGATACTTTCACTGTATATATAATAAGGTGCGTGCGTGGGGCGTGCCCTTGGGGCATAAAATTTTTTGCCTTCATATTTATAGAGGATAAATTTCATAATAAGATTCAATTGATAGTTTATCTTTCAATTCTAAACCCAATTTTTAAAATTTCTCAATAAGGGGCTCAATTTAACATTTTTTTTTCTCAATTTTAGGCTTGAAATTTAGATTTAGTTCTCAATTCAAGACAAAACTCCATTTTCTTTTTCTTTTTTATTTTTAATTATATTTAAAAAATTATTTATATTTTATTATGTATTTATATTTTAGATGAATTAATTATGACAAGTTAGTACAATTTTGGAATGATCTTTATCCGACTTGTATTAATTTATATAAAAAATGAAAGAAAGAAAGAAAAATATAATTATTTCAATTCATAAAATATAATTTATATTAAATTGATTAATATTAAAATTCAGTTTCTGTACTTTTATTCACAAAATTAAGAAAATAAAAAGAATTCTTAATTTTATGAATTACATTAATTAATTATATATATTTTCAAAAATATTGAAAAAAAATACATATTGTACTAACTTGTTATAATTTATTTTAAATATAAATACATATTGAAATATTAATAAACCTATGAATATAAATAAAATAAAATAAAAAAAAAACTGGAATTTTGTCTTGAATTGAAAACTCAATCTAAATTTCAAGCCTTAAATTGAAAAACAAAAAGTTAAATTAAGCCCCTTATTGAGAAACTTTAAAAATTGGGTCTAAAATTGAGAGATAATCTATAAATTGGGTCTTTTTATGAAATTTATTATAAATGGATACAAAAGATAGACGTACATGATCATTTCGATTATTAAATCAGATTTTTATTTTCAAAATTTGAAATTATTGTTTTGGATAAAGATTTTTAAGATTTTAATATGCAATGTATATTATAAGATTTAGAAGATCTTCTAAAATATTATACATACATATCTCAATATCTGGATTTTAAATATATTCATTTTGGATATAATTGATAGATTTTAAAAGGAATTTGAATTGTTTAAAACATATATTTTAAATTTGTTTTTAATTTAAATCAAAGGAAAAACACAAAAACTATGCATGGATCATAGATCCATGCACTCTACCTGATTTGGTCCAAATCCGCTTGAACACACCTCCCACGCCATTCACGCACATGGGTGGATGTGCCCAAACCAACCCAAATTCGCTCTCATTTGTTTTACATTTTATGTTAGTCATACATTTATATTACACAAAAACTTTTGTACACCAGTTGCACAGAAGTGAAAATTCGTGCAATCCATACATTTATGTTATAAATATAGTACCTTTATGTACAAATATCTGTACCTTTTAAAATGAACATGCATAAAGGTATTACATTTATAATATAAATGTATGGATTGCACGGTGCAACTGGTGCACAGAAGTGTTACTCTTTATATTATGTTAGTCATACTTTTAGGGTTATGATATTTATACATAAATCTATAGATATGACTAGCATAGTATAAAGGTCAACAATTTTTTTTTAAATTAAAGTATTGCACTAATGTTATGATATTTGTAAATAAATGTATGACTAATATACATAAAGTTATGACTAACATAACATAAAGGTTAGGGAAAAATGTGCAGATTCATGTCGACCTGGACCCAACCCGTGAGTTGCATGTGCAACTGGTGCACATGAGAGTTGCTCAAGGAAATAATATTAAAATAATAAATTGGCTATTTAACTTTTGACGGGATTTTACCATTTTGGAAATGATTTTTTTGGGTGATTTTGTTATTATGAGTTACACTCGTGTGCACTTGATGCACACATATGTAGGTCGGGTCCGGGTCAGGGTCCACTCGGATCTGCGCACTTTTCGCTTTTTTTATCATGACCTTTATGTTATATTAGACATACATTTATGTTAAATTAATCATTAGACATACATTTATGTTATATTAGTCATACATTTATGTCCAGATATCATCCCTTTATTAAATACTTTTAACTCTAAAAAAACCTTAATTTCACCGCAATTTGTACATGGTTACCTTAATTTATGTGATATTACTCATACATTCATGTGATATAATTCAAACATTTATATCAACATAATCATACATTTATATAATATATAAATGTACAACTAACATAACTAAAAAGGTATATCTAACATAACTAAAATGTATGACTAACACTACTAAAATGTATAGCTGACATAACATAAAAGTATGACACTTGGAAACATGTTTGGATGAATTTTGTGTGCAACTTGATAGCACGTATGAGTGCATACGAACACGTGGCTACATGTGCTAGATCGGATCGATCCAAGTACACTGATTTAGAATCCGTACACTAATTGCATAAAAGTTTTTGTCCGTTATTATATATTATATAGATTCTTAAGAAAAGAGTTGCAATTTAGTTATCGGCTCATGCATAGTTTTTCATTTATTGGATAATTCATTCCAAAAGAAATTAGTTTACGTCCAAAGTAAATATATTTTGATATAGTTAGCAAGCAAACCTCAGTTTTTCATTTATTGGATAATTCATTCGAAGAAAATTAGTTTACTTTCAAAGTAAATATATTTTGATATAGTTTGGAAGCAAAAAAAAAAAAATAGTAGTTATCATCGATTATTATACAACCAAAGGCTTATTGATATCGAAACTAGAATAAAATTATATTTTTCTAGAATACCGAAAAAAGAATACTAGTTATGAATATTTAAAAAAAATTCAAAAATATCAAAAAAAAAAAGAACAAGTTATCAATATTTAAAAATATATATAATTTATCCTCTATATGACTATCATACCATTGATATTGAAAATATTGAATATGATATTGAAAATATCAAAAATGTATTGTGATATTTTACAAGTATGATAATAATTAATATTAGAAATATCTAAAATATATTGTGATATTACATTTTGTTTGTCAAATCAAACATAATCTTATAAAAGTCTACAACTAATATCTAAATTTTTACAATAATAATTATTATAATAACATTAATATCTAACATCCTCATCTTACAATAAGATATATCATAATAACACTAATATCTAACATATTCGATAATTATAATGTCCATATATTAACTTGTAATCAATACTTGAAATGTATTGATATCGAATAATAAAAAAATTGTAAAACTTTTTATGTTTTTATTGCAATTAAGTCAATCAATATCTATTGATAATTATGATTATTTTAGACAAATAGAATTAATCTTTCTATCAATATTATAATAATGTAGATTTGTAGCCAATGTATATTAATCAATGTTTAAAATATATCAATATACTCTCGATTCTAACTAATGAAAAGTTAAGGAAATGTCATAAATATAAAATTCAAAATATCATTATCGATGTAAATATTAATACTTCAAATTTATAAAAATATTAATATCGATATCTATTTATAATAATGATTATTTTAATTAAATATAATTATCTTGTCCATCAATAGTATAATAATAAAAATTGGGAATAAAAAATATTTCCTTCATGAACAAAAAGCAACACTCCAAGTAGATTATTTATAATACTGATATTTACACTTTCTTAGAAAATATCGTCAACTATATGTCAGTCTTGCCAGCCGAAATGGATCAATAGGAACAAATATAAATATATACATATATAATCGAATATTTGTAAAAATGAAGACGGTAGGATGACAGGATGACTGAAATTGACTAGTAGCGACAAACATATATATTTCTATGAAATTCTATATCTTTTTTTGTGAATTTTCATTTATTGGATGACATATTCCCAAAAAAAAAAAAATTACTTTCAAAGCAAATATATTTTGATATAGTTATCCAACATCAACAATTAAAAAAAAAATATCGTTATCATCCATTATTATACATCTACATGGGTAATTGATATGGAAACCAATCTAATAAAATTATATTTTCAAAAATATTGAAAAAAATACTAATTAACATTATATCAATATTTTATCAATATATATATTGATATTTTACCAAGAGATATTATATTTTCAAGAATATTGAAAAAAATACTAATTAACATTATATCAATATTTTATCAATATATATATATATATTGATATTTTACCAAGATGAGATACTTTCTCAACATGAGAAAGGTGAAACCAATCCCCAAAGAAAAAAAAATTGACAATGAGAGACATAAGATACTCTCAACATAAAAAAGGTAAACCAATCCCAAAGAAAAGAGTGACAACATGAGAGAGGCGAAATCAATCCCCAAAGAAAAGAGAGAGTATCCAACATGAGAGAGGCAAAACCAATCCCCAAATAAGAACTGAAGGAAGATAGGGGTGACATTAGAAAAACGGTTAGGAAGTGGTATGAGAAAAGCTATTTGTGGTGGAGGTAACAATCTCTTCTTTCGCTGATACTCTCTCAACATCAACATGAAACAGATGAAACAATGGGTGGAAGATGATAGGGAGTGGTATGAGAAAACATGAAACAGACGAAACCAATGTTGGGTGAAAGATGATAGAAAGTGGTATAGAAAAGCTATTTGTGGTGGAGGTAACAATCTCTTCTTTCGCTATACTCTCTCAACATGAAACCGACGGGTGAAAGATGAAACCAACGAAACAAGGGGTGAAAGATGATAGGAAGTGCTATGAGAAAAACATCGCTATATTGGAGTATGAGAAAATCATGATAGACATGAAACAAACGAAACCAATGGGTAAAAGATGAAAGACGAAACCAATGGGTGAAAGATGATAGGAAGTGCTATGAGAAAAACATCGCTATATTGGAGTGGTATGATAAAAGCATGATAGGGATTCTTTCGCTATACTCTCTCAGCATGAAACAGACAGAAACAAACAGACGAAAGCAATGGGTGAAACATGAAATGGGTGAAACATGAAACAGACAGACGAAACCAATGGGTGAAGCATGATAGGAAGTGGTATGAGAAAAGCTATTTGTGGTGGAGGTAACAATCTCTTCTTTCGCTGATACTCTCCCAACATGAAACATTCTAAACAGACGAAACCAATGGATGAAAGATGAGGAAACCAATGGAGAAACAGACTAAACAGACAAAACCAATGGGTGAAAAATGAGGAAACCAATGGAGAAACAGACTAAACAGACGAAACCAATGGGTGAAAGATGAGGAAACCAATGGAGAAACAGACTAAACAGACGAAACCAATGGGTGAAAGATGAGGAAACCAATGGGTAGGAAGTGGTATGACAACGAAACCAATGGAGAAACAGACTAAACAGACGAAACCAATGGGTGAAAGATGAGGAAACCAATGGGTAGGAAGTGGTATGAGAACAAAACCAATGGTGAAAGATGAGGAAACCAATGGGTAGGAAGTGGTATGAGAAAGGAAGTGGTATGAGAACGAAACCAATGGAGAAACAGACTAAACAGACGAAACCAATGGGTGAAAGATGAGGAAACCAATGGGTAGGAAGTGGTATGAGAACAAAACCAATGGTGAAAGATGAGGAAACCAATGGGTAGGAAGTGGTATGAGAAAAGCTATTTGTGGTGGAGGTAACAATCTCTTCTTTCGCTGATTCTCTCTCAACATGAAACAGAAGGTATTCCTCTTTCGCTGATAGGAAACCAATGGGTAGGAAGTTGTATGAGAAAAACTATTTGTGGTGGAGGTAACAATCTCTTCTTTCGCTGATACTCTCTCTCTCAACATGAAACGGAAGGTAACAATCTCCTCTTTCGCTGATACTCTCTCAACATGAAACGAATGAAATCAATGGGTGAAAGATGATAGCTCTCAACATGAAAGGGATGATACATGGGTGAAAGATGATAGCTCTCAACATGAAAGGGATGATACTCTCTCAACATGAAATGAAACCAATGGTGAAAGATGATAGCTCTCAACATGAAAGGGATGATACTCTCTCAACATGAAAGAGATGAAACCAATGGGTGAAAAATGATAGCTCTCAACATGAAACGGATAAAACCAATGGGTGAACAGACGGAACCATCACTCTCTCAACATGAAATGGATGAAACCAATGGGTGAAAGATGATAGCTCTCAACATGAAACAGATAAAACCAATGGGTGAACAGACGAAACCATCACTCTCTCAACATGAAACGGATGAAACCAATGGGTGAAAGATGATAGCTCTCAACATGAAACAAATAAAACCAATTGGGTGAAAGATGAAACGGATGAAACCAATGGGTGAAAGATGATAGCTCTCAACATGAAACGGATAAAACCAATGGGTCAAAGATGGGTGAAAGATGATAGGAACAGACGTCGCTGATACTCTCTTAACATCTCTCAACATGAAACGGATAAAACCAATGGGTGAAAGATCTCTGTCAACATGAAACGGATAAAAATGATAGAGATGATAGGAACAGACGTCGCTGATACTCTCTCAACATGAAACAGATGAAACCAATGGGTGAAAGATGATAGGAACACGCTGATACTCTCTCAACATGAAACAGATGAAACGGATAAAACCAATGGGTGAAAGATGATAGCTCTCAACATGAAATGGACAAAACCAATAGGTGAAAGATGATAGGAACAGACGTCGCTGATACTCTCTCAACATGAAACGGATAAAACCAATGGGTGAAAGATGATAGGAACAGACGAAACCATCGCTAATACTCTCTCAACATGAAACAGATAAAACCAATAGGTGAAAGATGAGACGAAACCCATAAACCAAATGAAACCAATGGTGAGTGAGAGATGGTAGAAAGGGGCATGAGAAAAACTGTTTGTGGTGGAGGTAAGAATCTCTTATTTACTATTATGATTGAAATAGTGTTTTGTAAATGATTACATGATAAGACTATTTGGATAATTTGATAAATGGATTTTGTTTGTTAGTAATTGGATTTGACTGTTCAAATTTATGACTATGTATTATAACATTGGACATGATATTTATTTATCCTTCTATTAATATTTATAATGAATTTAAAAAATTTAGACAAAGCTATCAACATATTTTAAACCACCAAATTCTTAATCACAAATATTGAAATTATTGAGAAAATATCGATAAATTTAAACCACCAAAAATATATTCTAAAAAGTTATTTTTTTTATCGACAAACTCATAACTTCATTGATAAAACAAGGTTACAAGATATGCTAATTTCTAAAAAGTTACATCAAATTTATGCAATAAAGTACACAAGAAATCAAATTTATTCCAATAAAGATTCATAATTGACATTATCTTATTATCATAAATTAGTATTTAGAATCGACATTATTTATATTAATATTCATAATCACGAATATTGCAACTTTCGAGGAAATATCTCCAAATTTTAAATCAAAATAAGAGATATATTTTGAAAGTATCTCATGATTCACAAACCTACCATTTTTTGTGGGTTTGAGTTTGTCTCTACAGTAACTAATGTAAATTTACTTTCATGCCCTTACTGTAGAATATTTTGTTACTAATTTATCCTTTTTGGCCCAAATAATTACAGACGTGCCATTAATTTTTGACAAACTTCAAAGGCTTGTATCTGAACTCAGCCCTATCGAACCCTATCCTGAAGAAAACATCCAATCGTCTACACGAAGAACCCTAGGAATCCGTTACAGTGTCCGATCGAGTGCCGCTTGTGCGCCGCTGCATCGTGCCCACTATTTGCAGATCGGAAGTTGAAGACATTTTTGCTGAAAAAGACATTCCCGCGGTGTTGCGCCAGATGGATCCATAGTGGTAAAATCGAGTAGCCTAGTCTGGGGGAAAAGTGAGTCTTTCGAAGACGCCATAGCTGAATGTTTGGAAGACAAAAAGGTACTCGACAGTTTAGGAGGTATATACCGATTTTAAGGTAAACGTTAATGGAGCTTTTGAACTTAGGGTTGTTGTTTGAGTTGTTTTTTGTTTTAATGCGGTTACTCGATTGAAAATACTTTGGTTCAAGATGGTTCTAATAAACTGTGGGACTTTTCACTGCCAGTGTTAGTCTTCCTCTAGACATTCTTTTTACTTTTCTTAATCAACTCAGGTATAAGAAATGTAATTTCCCTTATTGAGTCACACATAATAAAAACCATATTTTATGATAGCAGAAGTATGAACCCCAACCAAGAAACTGTAAATAGATAAAATGCTTCTACTTTCTGATAGATTCAAGCATAAACAGTCAGAAGCGATATATGGTTTATTATTTAAGTTTGCACATATAATTATAGTGTGTATATCTGTGAAAACTTTCAAATAAAAAAAACATGATTCTCGTGAAATCATTTCATAAATTTAATTTTATGAACTTTATGAGTTTTTTCTCCTACACAACATATATTGATTTTAATGTGAATGTATGAATGAGGATTACCTTAAATGGTACATTGGTTGAGATTTATTTGCTTACGGTATATTAGTTGAGATTGTTGATCTGAACTCAGCTACCTGTTCGGTTATAGTCATATATCATGGATGTTCTCTTTGTTGGGTCACTACTAATTGAGTTGTTTTCATTAGTTTGCTTATATTTCATTTGTGTTGGTTGTTAAGATTCGAGTGATTGTAGACAACAATTAAATATGATTTTATATTGACAATATTTTCATGGATGAATGTATGGTATGCTTCCCTGAAACAACATGTTGTATGCCCACAGGTTCTTGCTTTTTCAATGCTCTCTTCTATGGAGTTTGCTTTGACTTTCTATTTATTAAACTTACATGTGTGTTATGATTCCACCAGAATTTGGATTTGTGGGGATCACTTCGCTATAATCTTCTCATGGGTTTTAGTTAGATGATTGTCTACATGGCATATATGTTTCATACTCCATGATTAATCATAATCATTTATTATCTGAATCATGTAGATGCATCTGCATTTCACTTAGTATCTGATTTACTTGCTGATGATGGTGAATTTTAACAGTTTTGGTAATATGAGATCAAATGATTGGATAATTGTCTTAATAGTGTTGACGGTGTCTGTATTAGATTTATGAATAGTTTCTGTATCAGATTTATGAATAGTTTCAATGTAATCTTCTAACAAATTTACGTTTTTATAAACTGAGGTTGAAGTGGGGTTGTATGTTCCAATTGTAAACCAACAGATCGAATCCACATACCAGGTTTTTTTTATACAAAGCAATAAAACAATACTTCGGCCAAAAAAATGGTGTATATATCTATATATATATAGTTACATATTTTTTTCCTGCATACATGTAATTTCACAGTCCTGTACAAAACTACTTCTAATATAATTTGGCCACCACATGAGTCACAAACTGTTGCTTAGGTGAAGGATTTGGTGATTTCAAGGTTAAACTGGTGCAGAAAAAGGTAAGTTTAAACACTATCCATACCCCATAGCTATGTATTTTTTAAGAAACTTTTTGCATAATATACCGTTAGCTTCTGCAATGTGGCTTGGGTTTGTTTGCTATAGATTTAGGACTTGCGTGCTCTATGAACTTGTATTGTACACTGACGTGTAAGAACAATTTTTGCAACCTCTGCAATAAGAAATTGTGTGCAACAACAAACATCAAGATATTTAAATAGTAGTAGGAGATCCTAACTGGATGTCATCTTCTTGCAACTGATGAAAACTGATTGAAATATTAAAGTTGTGTGTGTGAGCATGCTTGTTTAGTTTAGGAGGTCCTCACTGGATGTATGCATTTTATGTTATTTTTCCTTGTTTATGTTTTTGGCTGTATGTGTGCTTACTTCCTCGATTTCAATTGTTTTATAAGATTGTGTGCCCCTTTATAAAACCCCATAGTTTTTTTCCTTAGTTCTATATACTGGATGTTAGCAGACCATAAGAAGAATTAAATTCAACCACTAGTCCAAAATAAGTAACTTCCATATTCAGGATTGTAGGTACAAAATGGTAAGGTAATAATGAGTGTTACGAACAACCACATTGCAACCAGAACAAACTGTAACCTGTTAAAAATGAGCAGATCTTCTCATCCGTTCATTCTCCAAATTAGACTAGAATTTTGTGTACTTCAACCAAAATAAGCACTTGCAATAGATTATCCATCGCTATCTAAAGGAAAATATCCCCACAATTTCAGACAAATGACAGTTGTCAAAATTATATAAACTCCAATCTTATATAATGTAAGACCCATTCGTTCTATACAAACCATAATTACTAATATACATGTTATTTGCTAACTATATGTGGAATGATAGTTCAAAACAATGACATAAATAATATATCATTTCCGTATAATCAACATATTAACTATATCCAACATTTGGAGGACAACATACTCTGCTGTGGGTGGTAATGATGAGATATGTCAGCCTTAATATCTAGTTTAAAAGAACTATATCCCTTTGCTGATGTCGTTCAACAATCCCATGAATTTGTAAGGAAGAAACAAAATACTGAGCCTCTGCATGTTAAAATGTTAATCTTTTATCAAAAACCCAAAACACCTAATAACACTCAATACTTTCCCAACTGCTTTTATCTGTTTAATTGTAAAAAGGTGTTATGTCAAGCACTCTACAATTAGATTTCATTGTGAAAAAATTTAGAAATTATAAATTCAACTCAGCCATATCAATGCTATTGTAATGAACGAATTTAAATGTTTAGTGGAACCGACAGCAAATGACAGATAACACAGACCTTGAGGTCATTATGTGTGGAGTCGAGGCAATTAATGCTTCATTCAAAACCTTTTTGCTGCTCGTTGCTTTAGTGTACACTAAGAGACGTCGAAATGGCAGGTCTAGAAGGACCCCATCTCGGTTGACCAAGAAGTACAATCTATCAAACAAAATTACCCGTCAACTGGACCACATGCGTGGCCTTACCCTTCTAAGCGATGAGACATGCGTCAACCATCTATGAATGAGCCGTGATACCTTTGGTAAGTTATGTTATCTTTTGGAAAACTTAGGAGGACTCCAAAACACAAGACATGTAACAGTAGCCGAACAAGTTGCTATATTTCTGTCAATTCTTTCTCATCATAAGAAAAATAGGGTGGTGAAAGATGATTTTGCCAGAAGCGGGTGCACAATTAGCAGACACTTTAGCTATGTGTTGAAGTGTCTATTAAGCCTACACCCGGTTCTGCTCATCCAACCAAAATCGATTGTCGGAGATGAAACCAACGAACGTTGGAAACATTTTAAGGTAACAATTTATAAACCAACAATTTAGCTTGCAATTTGATTATTTCATACACTTTACCCAAATTACCAAAACTTTTTCTTTATTTGGATTAAAACACAATCATCGAGTAAAAATGTATGAGATGTTCTGTAATGTAATGTAGGGCTGTCTAGGTGCCTTGGATGGTACCTACATTCCCGTGCAGGTGCCCTTGAAAGACAAACCACGATATAGGAACATGAAGGGTTTTGTGTCCACAAACATATTGGGAGTTTGCGACCGTAGTCTTAACTTCATGTTCATGTTGGCGGGATGGGAAAGATCTGCAGCCGACGGTCGGGTGTTGCGCGATGCAATCTCTCACCCCAACGGACTGAAAGTCCCAATTGGTAGATTGTTTTTAACAAGTCTTAATATAATAATGTAGTATTATGGGGGACATCCTGTTTGTTAGACTGTCCTGTTTACTTTCAATGATTTATTAATGAAATTGAGCCATTGAATGAATGTCTTCTTGCATTTGTGTTTGACAGGCAATTACTATTTGTGTGATGGTGGATACACAAATGGTGATGATTTTCTAGCCTCGTACAGGAGTGTCAAATATCATTTACAAAAATGGAACAATGTGCCACAATCACCTCAAAATTACAAGGAATACTTTAATTTGATGCATGCTCAAGCACGCAACGTTATTGAGCGATCCTTTGGAGTTTTGAAGACACGTTGGGGCATCCTTAGAAGCAACTCATTTTATCCAATTAAAATGCAAAATCACATCATCCTCGCTTGTTTTTTGCTTCATAACTTCATATGTACCACCGCAACCATAGATCCAATTGAAAGTGAGGTTCCTGATATCTGTAGTGATCCTAATTATCAACCTCCACCGGATGCTGGGTACATTGACCAAGTTGAGAGTTCACCGGCATGGAACTTGTGGCGAGATAACATAGCTTATGAAATGTGGAACAATAGGGTTGATGTGTAGTTTACTTTTATGTTGTCACATCTGATAAGATCCTTATTAAAGACGTTGGGGGTTGGGTCCAACCAACTTAACTGATGTCTCAATGTATGCTTTTATTTCAACACTAAATTTTTCATTATGTTATG
This sequence comes from Scutellaria galericulata, assembly GCA_946896805.1. Classification (NCBI taxonomy): domain Eukaryota; kingdom Viridiplantae; phylum Streptophyta; class Magnoliopsida; order Lamiales; family Lamiaceae; genus Scutellaria; species Scutellaria galericulata. Next base: position 13,170,305 of record OX335792.1, read on the forward strand.
AATCTGCATGAAATTTCATTCCAGCAATTCTACCTTGTAAATTGATTCCATGTGTTATGAATCTGTATGAAATTTCATTCCAACAATTCTACCTTGTAAAACTTGGCTCCATGTGTTATGAATCTGCCCCTAATTTCATTATTGCAATTCTACCTTGTCAGTTCATTTCCATGTGTTAGCAATCTGCCTCTAATTTTGCTGCTGCAATTCCACCTTGTAAATATACTCCATGGAGTAGCAATCTGCCGCGTCTTTTGCTGCTGCAATTCCACTTTGTAAATTGATTCAATTTGTGTTAGCAATCTGCCCCTAATTTCATTCCTGCAATTCTACATTTGACCATTGACCCATTTTTATATTATTTTATGACTGATGATTTTGTCCTGTCAAATGCTCCCCACAAGATTGTGAAATGAACAAAATCAACTCATCAAAGAAAAATGGGACCACAAGCCATTCAAGAAGGACTTGGAATGCCCATGAGGAGCAACAACTAATAAGTGCACTTAAGGAATTGGTTGCCAAAGGCTATAAAAGTGACAATGGCTTTAGGACTGGGTATCTCACTCTCCTTGAGCAGTACCTATCTCAACGCTTTCCCGGCACAGACCTACGGGTGGAGCCACACATTTCTTCTAAGATTCATAATTAGAAGAAAAGTTACACCTCATTATCATTAATGATGGGCACAGGTGGCTTCGGACTTCGAGCAAATTTCATGATAGATGTTCCTGATGAAGTTTGGGATAACTATGTCAAGGTAAATTCTTTCACAATTATTTCAAATTACATCATAAGATCCACTCTTGCATGACATAACCGTGAGCATACCTGTGAATATACTGACTAGTTGGAGATAATTGGCAGAGTGACCCTACTGTGAGGACGATGCGATTCAAAACTTGGACGTACTACAACGATTGGGTCGAGATTTTTGGGAAAGATCGGGCCAATAGAGAACTTGCCCAAGGATTTGCCGATGCTATGAAGGACTTCCTGAACTACGGCAACACTGACCCCATTAGGACCGAGTTCTCGGTAGCCTCAAATGCTAATGAAGAGTCTTCAATTGCGTTCACCTTAAAGGTTCATGCCGAGAGCTCCAACACATCTAAAAGATGTGGGAAGTCCAAGCATATGCGGGTCGAAACCGAGGATGATGACCTCTTGATGTCAAAGATAAGTGAGTATTAAGACATGAACAATACGCAAATGGGGAACATTGCTTCCAAGATAGATCGCATTGCCGAAAAATCAGAATCGACATTGGACACGAGTGAAAAAAGAGGCAAGGTCTACAATATGCTTCAAGTATTCGATTTTCCATGTCTCGAGGCCCGCGTGCATGTGGCTCGATACTTATGCAACAATGAGAGTGACTTGGACCTCTTCATGAGCGTACCGGATGATGCACGCAATGTCTTGGTGAAAGACATCATGGATAATCACTTCAACTAAGTGGCAAAATTAATTTTGGATAACACTTGTTTTGTAACCCGTATTTTCGTCGAAGTATTACAATGTCTTTTTTAGAGGCAAAACCAACTGTGAACCATGTGCATGTGTCTTTTGATGTTTTTAAAACAATGAATATCACTTGCTGATATAGATTTTGCTACGTGTAAATATTTTGTTGATGAAATGAATTACTTAGTATTTGACTTTAGGAAAACCCCAAATGTTTGAACCAAATCTGCCCCAAATGTCCACAACAAGTGTCAACATCTAACAGATAAATGTTTGAAGGAGTTGCAAATTTATAATCCCTTTAGTGGGATAATTAATTTGCATACATGAAAAACACCCCTGTACAAAACCCAATTGATGTTATTATCATCAAGCATCTAGACAAAAAAACACCCTCATCAGAACGTAGGAACAAATACACTATCACAACAAAAAGAGAAACACTAAATACAACATGATGCATGCAAAATAAGAAACCATCATTCAAAATTTACAAGCAAACAACATAACATTTAAAATGATTAAACTTAAACATTATCCATACAGACCAACATAACATAACTGATAAAATGATCCAATTTCAACATTGTCCATACAGACCAACGCATTAAAAAAAGACTAGATAAGCCTTGCAATATCAACTCATACACCTCAGAACCTAATAGTGCACAAGATCTTACTTCTTGTCGTTGGGGGAGGCGTGCGATGAAGTCGAAACGTAAGATGCCCCATACCACTTCTTGCGAATGAAGCCCATCATTTCCTTACCTCTAGCCCTCGAGTCACCCCTTGGATGGGTTGATAATGTCTCCGTCTTCAGAGACGGAGATCGGAACGATCCTTCGTCGTCTGAGCTATTGCCAATTGTCCCCAATTCATTCCAAAACCCCGTCGATAAGCTATCAGATTTATCACTAGAAATGGTGATCACCTCATTTAAAGGCACGTAGCTTTGTGCAACATTGGGTGTGGGGATATAGTCATCGATAACTACCAGATCTTCATTGGCAAAAGCTGGAGTTTGTGATGATTTCGCCTCTACTGGCTCCCCAAATATGACCTGTAGATCCTCCTAGTGGGGATCTCCATTTTTTGCGTACGCCCATGCGAACGGATCTCCCTACATATAAGACAACAATATCATTCTCAATAGTTATTATTTACGGAGCTAAGGAGGTAATTGCCACTCTATAAACATTGCTCCACTCAGCAATTTCACATACCCCATAGTTGAAATTTACCCCATGTCTAGTCACTTACATGTACAATTTCAACCCACGTCTCGTCGGTGCAGCCGATGTCGTTCTCCTCCTTCGACCATCCAACATCATCCCGTAACATCATATTTCCAAACGTAGCATGTCTTTTACGCAGCAAACGAACCTGCTTTAGACACTCATTTAGTTCAAAGTTTTTGTTGAAAAATTTGTTGACAAAGTACTGAGCAGTCTGGATAGCATGCTTGTTGTCCCTAGCGGATGAGAAATTTCCCATGCGTGCCTGATCCGCAAGCACCTCCACAAAAAGTGTCACAATATTTATGTCCCACTCTAATCCATAGATATAGTCGGCTTGGCAAAGTCCATTGTCCCTTGACCCCATTTGTTCAACCTACAAGCAAAATAGTGAAGTGTAAGAATTTCAACAGTAGGTAAAAATACCACAACGAGTTGCTCAACATTGCATGGATCTCCTAAATATTTGAAGTGAATAGATAACTATTTGTGGAATAGCAGCTGTCAATTATAAAAAAATGTTATGAAATCAATGGATATGGACTATAGGTTGGCATGTGACTGGATAGAGAAATTTTACAAAAAGCATGGGCCCCAATTGTCAGCAAATATATTGACTGAAATTTCCCAAAAGTCATGATAGGTTGTAGACAATTCAAACACCACATCAACAACCTTGCAATACTTTCTCCTCGGTAAAAGGAAACACCACACATAGATTGATTCCTACTATAAGTCCAAAATATACAAGACAAACACCTTTATAGAGAGAAGTGTAATTTGCTCAGCCTACACTATGAAGACATGGGCAAATTTCACCAAAACTCTCATTGCATGCCCAATTTTGTTGCATGCTGTGTCACAAGTTCAATACTTCACATGTTTAAATTTGTTTTTTTTAATAATTTTCCTAGTGCAGTAGTAGGAAAACAAAGATGAAACAGACTACTAATAATAGATATGCCCTAAGTACCATAGACACACATTAATGACTTTTATTACATCCTGTAACTAAAGATTCAAAACTTAAGTGATCTATACATAATCTTATAAGCAGAGATAAACCTGCTCTAGAGATTGGAATACCCACCAAAACAGCAGAAAACAATTAATACACCTTGTAGATTTCTTCATTCATCAACCGTCTTTTCTTGCTACTTTTGTTTGACATATAGAAATGTAACAACATTTGTTTATGTAAGTAATGGAAAGAGACAACATGAAACATAATAGACTCTCCAACTTATTTTAATCCCTTCACCAGCTTTGCTCTGTAAATTGGGTGGGAATAGTGTAAGGATGAAACAACATTGACTCTTTGTAGCAGGTATTTAGCAAAACAACTATATTACCTGTATAAATATTTGAAGGGTACACCATTATCTATTATATAAGGTTTGCCAGCCTATTGAGGCAGGCATTGTTGAAAAACTGACTATTGGACCTCTTCATTTCTATCTGTTGCAGCTAAATGTTCATGCCCATGGATGCTCCACCATAGTTGAAATAACCTAAGGATCAAGTACATTCCATAATACAAACATCAGACTACTCTACGTCACATCCGTTTGTAAACATTGTGTCAAATAACTGATCAAATACACCAAAAACAACAACCAAAAAAAGAACTAAGAACTACTATCAACTAACTAACACACTCTAATCTATACACATTTTTCTCTCGCTCGTTGCTCAATCTCAAGAATGACGAACTAATGAAATAATCTACGTTATATAAGCTTTCACAGTCCATGAAACCGTGACTAAATCGGTTGAATATTCTATTACATACGAGCTTGAGAAGATCGTCTCTCCAAACCTACAAAACTGAACATAAAACTTAGTATTTGAATATAACAGAAATTAACTACCTGAAATCGCATGGTGCAAATGCGACTCTTTAAGTGGATTCTGTACTTCAGTATACTTAGCAAATTTCCAGTCTGTTTCTTCTCTTCTTTATTTTTCCTTAATTTTCCTTGTAAAAACATCTTTTATCATGCATGTTCCAGCTCATGCTATACTTTACACAATGATGCTAGAACAGTTAACCATATGTTTGAATTGTAACCAATACATGTTTCTACTGTCATTTTACTTTTCTGATGCAGTTTTGTTGATGCACATATTGCAATTTATTCAAATGCAGGACAATGCCGAACGCAATCGTTCCCTTGCCAACTTCTACCATGCATTCAGTTATGAGGAGGCCGAGGAGATCATCGATAAGTTCTCGAACATGTGTAAACAACGCAATGTATGTGATGACAAGATCATAATGACTGTGGTGGCTGCGCTCGCACGGCAACTGCGACAGGATACTGGCAACCCAAAGTTTGATGAGCTGAATTGTCAACATTTCGTAGCCAAGAACATCAAACTCTACAAGGAGTTCATTTCCTACGTGAACGATACAATTGGAGTCAAATTCAACCAGAAGCGAAACCACGTACAAGTTGGTGTCGAGTATTGGTATTTCATTACGAAGGTAATTCTCCTTCTTAGAGATGCAGTACATTACCCAAAAAAAATTGTTCACGGAATTTTCTATTTTGCAATTTTGCCCCCTGTGATTCCTCATTTTCAGAATTGCATCACTATTAATCGGACATGATAGTAGTGTGTCTCTTATGTCACAGGAGGATTCGAAGCAGAAGCTCTTCAGGCAATTCGGTTTTCCTAACTTTTTAGCTTGGAAAAAGATCATCACTGCGCATAAGCCTGGGATTATCATGATCGGGCATGTTGGGTCATCAAGCGACATCCCGATCATTGTGAAGGATGAGCCTTTTGATCCGGAGGCAGTCGATGAATGGGATCGCCAATTCAATCCCGAACTCAAGAAGTGTCATTTTGCTCCGAACAAGTTGTTCACTCTGTAGTGCATGCTAACACAAAACATTGACATTGATCAGTTACTTTTAAGGGTGTCCTCTTTTTTGCATGCGTGGGTTGCCATATCATCACAGGATGGCGTTTTGCACCCAATTTTTGTTAGAGCTCTATGCTTTTGGGTAACTGTTATGGAGCTCTTGTTATTTGTCATTTGGGTTATTTTATGCTACTACAAGATTGAAACCTCGTATGTTAATTATGTAGATATTGTGTTACATTTGTAAGGGACACAATATGGGTTCATGGCTCTTGCAATTATCAGGATCTATAATTTGTGATTGATTCTCATGTTACAAAATGTCTACCCCTAATGAATATATTTCCAAAGACATACTATTGAAATAGAGCCAAATTTATGAAGATAATCGAATTTGGTAACCACATATCATTGATGGAAATACCTTTTGAATTAATAATGACCCGACCCCATCAAAATATATGCTAACAATCTACACGAAAAAAGATTTCAAGGTTGTATGTTTCATCTACTTTGAGCAATGACATTAGTCATATCTAAAAATCACCCCAGCCCGCAATTCATATTTGCTAATACACACATGTTATATCATCTTAGTCAGATAACATCTTTGTATTAAAATCACTAGTCGAAAACTCAATCGTTAGGACCTGGGAATTCAACTATGCAATCCCCAAATTTAATATCAGGATTCTTCGGAATTTTGACTAGCTTTCATCTTAAAAAAACTAAAGATCCAAAATGCAATCCAATTTGAAATGTTTAGAATGCATGAATTCTGCAAAAGCAATGATTGCACAAGTAACTTACAACAACAACAAAATCCTCTGTCCATTTACTACCATCAATTACAACCTACACAATTCGTTACTTGATTGGAAGGTCGACACTTGCATCAACCAAGTGGAGATAACGACAACAGAAATCACACAACATACTGTGCAAAATCTGGCTTGCTTCTTCTTGCTTTGTTCACGGGCCCTTAGCATCGCTACTTCGGTCTTAAGAGTAGAAACCTTTCGCAATAAATCTAGAGCCACCTCTCTTTCACGACCCTCGAGTGGGGGCTCCAACCAAACGAATACTCCACACGAATCGTTCTACATGAACAAGCCAAACACACCACCTTATTATCAAAACATTATGCTTGTCGAAGATCATAACATAATATGTTGGAACAATAGGGATACTTTACGAGGCATAAGTTAGAGAACGACATACCCCTCGAAAAGGACAAGACTTAAATCGTCGCATAGGGTTTTTTTGGGTCCCGGAGGTTTGGACTTGTAATGGAATGACATGCCGACATCGGTGGGTCAAGTCTTGTCGTTCCACATTCGGCATCGAATCAACTTCTGCACTACAATGAAGATATACAACTTCTTGTTGCTTAGGACGGTCATTCTAAAATTGAGCGGAAGACATGAATTTATCTCGTTCCAAAATTATAACGTAAAATTTAGATATTACAATGTATATTTGTAGGCATCTTGCAATTTCCATTTGTGTTAGTCCAAAATTTATTGAAATAACGACCAATTTCCATATCTGTGTTTTCATCACTACGCCATATGAGTTATATATACAAACCCAACAACACAAATCAAGCTACACCTGCCATATAACTAACAAAACGCCCATATCAAAATTACACACAACAATAGATGAGGAAAACTTGGTTAAAGTAACAAATCAGATCTCTCAAAATTACAAAACATCAAATAGTCAATTTTAACACATTGGCTAAAAATGTAAATTACAATCTGTAAAAAATTAATTCTATTTTAACGTGACGATGCTAAATTGTACCAGACACTTTGTAGGCTAATAAATTGAATCGTCGTACCTTTTCGACATTTTGAAATGCTTACGTGATGTACACAGTGGACCTCAACAACACACGATTGATCTATTCGGTATTATAAAACCTCAACTGAGTCAAAGGCTTCAAAGATTGTAGAATCGCTTCGCCATGAATTGCCCAACACATTGCAGAATAGAAGACAAGAATTCCGCGATAATACTCACGACTATATCCGATCTCTTTTCACACTCGCACGAGCGTCATTGGCTCATCCACATTAGGCAATTTGTTCAGGATTGAGAATTGGAGCTGATTTCAGATGATTAAGACTTGCGATTGTTGTTGAATATGCAAATGACATCACCCCTCTTGCGAAGTCAATTTTCAGAATTGGGGGAAATTGCCCTAGTTCTTTTTTTTGTTTTGCTTCTTGTCAATTAATTAATGAAGCACAACAATTTTTGAAATTAAGGGTAAATTGGTCATTTTACATTGCCTATCCTGTTTAAACCAACAAAGCAAACACGAACTCACATTTACATAAATATAATCATTCAAAGCAAACATATAATTTAACTTAAACCTACCCCAAACCCACATACTAAACACTCAAAAATTGCTATTTTGTCTTTGATGAACAGTAAAAGCCCGAAAAACCCGACCAACCTAAACAAACCCAACACGCGAAGCAAACGGCCCCTATCTTCTAGAGTGGTGGCAAGATAGATATGGATACCTGTACTATATAACCACAAAATGTACTTTCAAGAGGTTAGCTCAGTTTCAGACTGATGGACGGATGATTTCAGATAGAATCCAGCTTATTTTGACTATGGTACACATCTTTTTTTCTTTTTGATTCATTTGTTACAATCGTGTTAAACAAAGTTTCTGCGTATATTATAGGATAGCATAGTATATGGACCAAAAATAGAATTATTAACCGGTGATAACTAAATATATTATATTTAATGAAAAATGATATATATGAAATAATTTTATAAATATAAATTTGTGGATAAACTTGACTATCTACCAATCAAATTAATTTACAGAAATTTATAAGTGGATAGTGTATATAAAGTCATGCAAGTATTGGGGAAGGGATTCTGGAATCTGATCCCACACCTTTTTCCGTCTTCCATATGGCCTACCAATTCTTTTCAATTTTGGAAATTCTAGTGTCTCCTATAAATTAAAACTATTTTCTGATTTTTGATACTCTAATCATGAGCAATCATAATTTCAATTTGACATAACTTGACAACACCAAAGATTTTAGATTCCTACACATTAGAAAAATGTAGTTGTATCCAATTTTATCCAAAATGAAATTCGATTTCATAGTAATAAGGGGATTCAAAGGCGTACCTCACTCGATTTCGAAACATGAATGCTCCAATTTCGAGAGCTTATCATTCTTCGTATTTGAAAATATTTGTAGCTTGAAAGCAAACTAAAAGAATTAATAGAAAAAAACTATGAGGTTTTGGATTTTGGAGAGAAGCATCAGTGTATAAAATTGAGAGAGAGAGAGAGAGTATGTAGATTTGTTAGAAATTTGTAACATAAATGTCATCTCATTAGTTAATAGAGATATCATTGTCTTTTCCACTCTTTATCCAACATTCTATTTCTACATTATATACCAACACACTTTATAAGTTATCCATATCCAAAATTTTAAATACCAAACACTAAAAAAGTCTCTAAATATTCCATTTTCCAAACAAACTATACATATAAATTAATATATATATATGATCCCTCTATTTCCCATCCACCTAACCAAATACGCCCTCAATAGTTTAGATTTAAGAATTAAATGTACAAATTATTGCTTGATGTCAATGGTTAATAGAATAAGGATGTTATGGCGAAATTAAAGATAGACAAGATCTAAAAATAAGAAAAAATAAAAAATAAAAAAAAAAGAAAAAAAAGAAAAAAGAAAAAGAAAAGAAGAAAAAGAAAAAAAAGAAAAAAGAAAAAGAAAAGAAGAAAAAGAAAAGAAAAGACAATTCTTGATCAGCACCGCCTATGTTTTTCTCAAAAGAAGAGTAAAAGACCAATCTATTTTTCTCTTCTTTTCTCTCTACTCATATATACAAATATATACACAGATATATATATATATAGAGAGAGAGAGAGAGAGAGGAGAGAGATTGTGAGGGAGAGTAAAAGATGGGGTGTTTGATGCCTGAAATTGAAAGAATAGAAGGATTTGAATCAAAGGAACCGATTCTGTATGTTAATGGGGTCCGTCGAGTTATGCCTGATGGTTTGGCTCACTCCACTCTTCTCGAGTATCTCAGAGGTATAATTGATTCTAATTTTCTCCATTTTTGTTCTACCTTTTTTTAGCTTCTTAGTTTTTTGCTTGTTTGAGAACTTTATGGAAGTTGACAACTGTTTGATTCGTGTAAAGACACCCATCAAGCTCAAATACCACCTTTTCTTATTCATTTGTTTTTTTGGAGAAGAGATCAAAGACCACTTAAAGAAGAGCACTTTGATTATAGACTAATGTGTAGTTAAATAGCAACTAGATCGGTTGAGTGATCTCCTTATTGCTCTGGATGAATTTTCCACTGGACCTATTTTATGCATGATGAATCTATGTAAAATCATGTATCAGTTTAAGGTTAATAGATTAGGCGCCTCCTTTTTCAAGGGAATTCGAAAAATCATGTTTGGGTTGTGGGTTCATAAACTTGGTTTTCTTCGTTTTCAATTGGAATTGGCATCAACAGGCCTAGGAATTTGATTTGGCTGTCCAATTTTTATTGAAGAAATAAATTAATATGTATCAATTTTTTATCATCGTTTGATTTCTATTGCATGTTTGACATGTTAACTAGAAATCTATGTTGAAAAATAAATAACTAAAAACTATTACATCGTTTCACTAATTCCCTTTTATTCTTCATGTTTTGGAATTATTGTGTTATATCTTTGTTGCAAAGATTTCTAAATACGTCTTTTCTGATGTGTGTTACTACATAATTATTTCATAGCCTAACATAATTTCTAGGTGATATTCAAATTACTGATACACCCCTACAAAATTTTCAAATTTTAAGGTGATCTGGTGCCCCCTGGACTCCATGTATGCCCGTCACTGTTGATGATTGAAAGAATTTATACCACAAAAATAAACTCTCTGATATTGTAAATTCTATCACTGGTGATGCTCTTTTCATTCCTAATATAAGACAAGGTGGCCTTTTGTTGTGACAACGTTGTTGAACTGATTCATTTACGTACTATGAGTTCCAAAAGTATCTTGCTAGTTGTTTACTATTTTTGATGCAACTGCATCCAATTTTCTGTTCTTCAAGTATTATTATTCCCCACTCAGTCAGCATTGTGTAATTAAGAAGTTGCATTTGACATTTAACTGACCACCTGAAATTTCGATTCAGGAAGTGTTAGGTTATATGGGCATGGGGAGTTCACACAAGATTTTTTTGAGACACTGTAGTCGTAAATCAGTTTGTTGATGATATTGAATAAGTTGCAAAATACGCCTATTGCCTGTATAATATTTGGCCACCAAAAGTTGGTTTGTTGGTTTTCAGTTACAAGGAAATGAACTGGGAAGTCTTTGGTTTTATTCTGGAAGTATTTTGTGTGTAATAATTAGGATGGAAAGATGGTTGTTTTGAAGAGAAGTGATATAAACAAAATGTTTAATTTAGTGGAATTAATTACCGAAGCTGAACCAAATATTTGGAAAATGGATAGTGGCAAGAAAATTTTGCTTTCTTTTATCTCATTCTTTTGCAAAGAAAGATTTGATGTTTAATAATGTTGATGCCATTTGACTACATCAGAATGGCCAGTTCATGGAATCTTGATGGAATACGATTGATATGAGTAACCTAACATAATGCAGTGGCCTTTTCGTATGTTCTCTTTGTTTAGGGTTTTATGTGCAATTATAAAATCTTCCTGTATTTCTGTAAAAAATTAATTCAATTTTACATGCAGCATCTTCATGTGTTTCGATTATTATTGCAGATATAGGCCTGACTGGGACGAAACTTGGTTGTGGTGAGGGAGGTTGTGGAGCATGCACTGTGATGATCTCCTATTTTGATCAGAACTCGAAGAAATGTGTGTGAGTTTCTCTTTCCCTCTGTGTGTGTGTTTACACAGTCCGTCCATTCAGATAAGGTTTCAACAGATTTCTTGTGTTGCTGGGGTAGATTGTTTTTTGGTACTTTGGTTTTATAACTCTTCTTACTCCATCTTCTGCTCACACTTAGTATTGAAAGCTCCAGAAAACTGACCAACGTGTGGTATTCATAGTGGACTTGTCTGCCTTATTGGAAAGTTCTTTTGTCCATTGGATCTTATTTAGGAAATGAGTACATCAAATTTTCTATTGTCTTTCTTCTTTACCCATGGATACTTGAGATTCTGAATCATGTCTTTCCTTCATGTAGCATCATTTGTGGTGTGCCCTGTTTCTACTGATTATTATACCACTTGCTGATTGGGAGAAGTTTAACTCAAGTATGTGATGTGCAAGTGGTTAAAGCCATTTTATACTTGGGCATTGCAAATTATGTTCCCATCTTTTGGTTGTGTATGATAGTTAGATCATAATGTAAGAAGGTAAAAGCTGCAAGTGTTAAGTTTGCTAATGATGAGAACAACAAGTAGTCACTTACCAAAGTATTAACATTAATTTTCCAGTATCTTTCTAAATATTCGAATATAAAGTAAGAGAAAAGAAGATAATGATATCTGTATTTTGTTCATTCCACCACTTTTATTTTCCTTCCCATTGTTAGTGCTAGTTCGGTTTCAGTTTCAGATTAAATGGCATGTTATAGATCTGGTAAGAGAAATATAAAGTCCTTCTCATCATTCTAGAATCTCTTCTTGTTATTTATTCATTTTTCTTTGTACCATATACTATTATTGATGTATTTATTCTTGTCTATTTTATTCATAGCTTAAAGTTTCATCCGTCCTATCTTATCTCCAGTGATATTTCTCTTTGTCTACATGTTGATATATTTCTATATTTATGTGACTAATAGATTAAAAAAATAGGAACAACTCTTTATTTTCTACTCGAAAAAATTTCAGGCATCATGCGATTAATGCATGCTTGGCTCCACTGTATTCTGTAGAAGGAATGCACGTAATCACAGTTGAGGGTATTGGAAATCGCCGAAATGGGTTACATCCAATACAGGTATTATCCTTGTTTTGTCTATTAAAGAGATAGTAGTTGTGGAGATCTAAAATCCTGCTCAAATTCCAAATAACAACATTGCTAATATCCTGTGTTTTAGGTATTGCTTTAAATTGGTTAGGCTGTTGGTGATTTACATCATTTTATATTGTATGGAACTTTTTGTGAAGAGCAGAATATAGAATTTGAAAACTTGGGTATAGGTTTGCTCATTTTTATCTTTTGTACTGAGCTTAAATTGTTAATGCAAGGAATGCCAATCGCTTGATTTTTGTGTCTTTATTGATTGCACAAAAGGGTAAGTTAAATGCAATAAAAGAGGCTCAACATCTTGTATTTTGTCCATCTTCCCTTTTTTTCTTCTGCTTAGTCACTGGCCTTTTTGTTGAAATTAGGTGATTTCTGCCAAATGTCGATTATGACTTTGGGAATATTTTTCACATTTGTGATGTGTTTAAGCCACTGTACACAGACTGTTTCTCTTCTTTTATGCCTCAATTACTTTGGGACTTAATGAGATACATTAGCACATCAGATTTCCCGTCTTTGTATACTATAAGTCTATTGGCTAATCTACTGTTTGATAATATAGTATGGGGGGTTATCTTTAGGGTGGTTTCTTGGCTTTAGGATGATTATACATCATTACATCTATGCGGTAGTACAGTAACATATCATTGAATACTTCCGGTCAGCACATATTGAGAGAATTTAAGAGATTGAAAAAGTATTGTGATATACAAGCAAAACTGATATCTATAACTGCATAGCACATTAAGAATGATCTCATTAACTAATTAATATCTTCACATAGTTCATCGTGTATTATTTGAGTTCTTTACTAAATTGTTTCTTAGCAGTATATTGTGTTGAAATATATTTTGATATATCTGTGTAATACTGTGTAGGAGTCCTTGGCAAACTCACATGGGTCACAGTGCGGTTTTTGCACCCCTGGTTTTATTATGTCCATGTATGCCCTACTGAGATCATCTGAAAAACCGCCCACCACAGAGGACATTGAAGAGAACCTTGCAGGAAATTTATGTCGATGCACAGGTTATAGACCGATAATCGATGCATTCCGCGTATTTACAAGATCAAACGATGCCTTGTATACTAATGGATCGTCAGGCCTTTCAAGCAGTGAGTTTGTTTGCCCTTCAACTGGTAAGCCATGTTCATGTGGGCTGAATTCTATGGATGATAAAGAAACTACCAAAAGTAATATTTGCGAAAAAAGTGTTTTGAAGCAGATCTCTTACAGTGATGTTGATGGAGCTGCATACACTGACAAAGAGCTTATTTTTCCTCCAGAACTTATACTGAGGAAATCAACTAACTTATGCTTGAATGGGTCAAATGGACTTAAGTGGTATCGTCCATTAAGCCTTAAGCAAGTATTTGATATAAAAGCAAGATATCCTGATGCCAAATTAGTTATTGGTAACACAGAGGTGGGTGTCGAAACAAGGCTAAAAAATTTCCACTATCCACTTCTGGTCCATGTTGCTCATGTGCCTGAACTTAATAAGCTGATCATAAGAGACGAGGGCTTGGAGATTGGTGCAGCAGTTAAACTTTCAGAATTAGTCAAAGTACTAAAAATGGTTTTAGATCAGCGTGCTCCTTTTCAAACCTCATCTTGTAGGTCCATCCTTGAACAATTAAAATGGTTTGCTGGGACACAAATAAGAAATGCTGCTTCTGTTGGTGGAAATATTTGCACGGCAAGTCCTATATCAGACCTTAACCCTCTATGGATGGCTGTTGGAGCAACGTTTCACATATCTGATTGTAAAGGAAACCTAAGGACTTGTGCAGCCGAAAACTTTTTTCTAGGTTATCGTAAAGTGGATCTTGCTAGTGATGAAATCCTTCTTTCAGTTTTTCTCCCTTGGAACTCTCCATATGAATTTGTGAAAGAATTTAAGCAAGCTCATAGGAGAGACGATGACATTGCTATTGTGAATGCTGGAATGCGTGTCTGTCTTGAACAGAAGGATCAGAAATGGGTGGTTTCTGATGCATCACTTGTTTATGGGGGTGTTGCTCCTTATTCTATTTCAGCAATTGAAACAAAGAAATATCTTATAGGGAAGCATTGGAACAAAGAGCTGTTGCAGGGTGCTTTGAAAGTACTGGAGAAGGAAATTGTGCTGAAGGATGATGCACCAGGAGGGATGGTTGAGTTTCGGAAATCCTTGATCTCAAGTTTTTTCTTTAAATTTTTCTTGTGGGTTTCTCACCAAATGGATGGTTTGCCATCCTTTGATGAGACAGTACCGAAATCCTATCTATCAGCAACAAAACCATTTCACCATCCTTCGGTTATAGGAAGTCAGGAGTATGAAATTGTAAAGCGTGGGACTGCTGTTGGGGCTCCTGAAGTTCATCTTTCATCAAGACTTCAGGTTTGCATGCCTCTAATGCGTACATCTGACTCTGAGTATAATTTATATATGCAAGCAATGAATTTTCAATTACTGCTTTTCTCTCTCTTGTTAATTTGGGGGTCAATGCAACCTCACATTCATTCATATGTCAGCACCTATATAATAAGCTGCATTTATATAGTCTTTAGCACATCTGTCCCTGAAGCCTTTAATTTGTAAATCCATCAGCCACTAACATGCTTTCCCTTTAACTGTCATAAAAAACTGGATGAGAATATTTTCATTTTTCTGCATCTCTTCATCCAATTTCTGTTTCATGATGATCACTTCTCTTCTATCTTATGGTTTCCATTTGTTGATGGTTAAAGTTTTGGTCCTGGGATGCTTTCCAGTCTGAACAGGCAAGTTGATTGGTACACCAAATATACTGGTAATTTAGAATTTGAATGATAGGACTCAAATATGATCTGAATGTTACAGATAATCAATAAACAAGATAGAACGGGTTTACTATTCAAGAGGTAAACCGAGTCTCTTCTGTGAAAAATTACTAACCTAGAAACTTAACAGTTCTCAGCATGAAAAAAAACATAAATGATTGCACGACTCTATTTATTCAAGACCCTAATAATATAAAATATGACAAAAGACTAATTTCCCTGTGCACTCTTGCACCTTTGTCTAACATAAGTTTGTAAGTCTTTAGGCCCAACATTGAACCTTGTGATCTAATGTTAGTTATTAAGTTTATTGGCCGTCAACAACCTTCGGAGCAGATATTAGCTGTTGAGTTTATTGGTCATTGATCACCTTGATGGTAAATTTTTTCTTTACTGTAAATAATTTTGTGCCTTGCCCCTTTACATTTTATAATCACCCTTTGAAAATGACATTGCTCAATTTTCATGTCTTGCTGTCCTCAATGGACAAGAGAGACGTCCACCTTAGTTGCATGTTCATTTAATAGGAATAATAACTCATTTCCATAAAAGGCTACTATTGAACAGCACATCATTTGCAGTGGTTTGTATGGCTGACTTGCTCACTAAATGGTTTAGTGCTAACCTTTCTGAGTAATAACTATTTCCTCTCAGAAAATCTCATTATTAAAGCAAACTTGGCAATTATAAAAGAAGAGGTCCATGCAAATTAGTTTCTTTTTTTATTTACTTGAAACATTTATTTGTTTCATATGTACATACATCATATTATGTGGCTGTTTGTCTAAGGTTGTATTGAATGGATAAGTGAGGGCTTGCCTAGTTTTCCTTGTCAATATTGGGATAAACTATTCTGGAGACTGGAATGTGATAGGTCTTAACGAGTCCCTGGATTTGATTCCTTTGCTCAAATCAAGCCTTGTAACAGCTGCTTTGCTTTACTCTGATTCAAATGTTGGCCATTCTCACCTCTTGGCTGATAAAATGATTGGAATATAGCTTTTTATATTCTTATACAAGCACACCTTTTCTCAGCCAGAGTCGCTTTAAAATTTTTTAATGGTAGGTTACAGGTGAAGCTGAGTATACTGATGATGTTCCCATGCCTCCGAATGGTTTACATGCTGCGCTAATATTGAGTAAAAAGCCTCATGCTCGTATACTTTCAATAGATGATACAGCAGCGAAGTCTTCTATGGGGTTTGCAGGAATTTTTTTTGCGAAGGATGTGCCAGGGGACAATGTGATTGGGCCAATTTTTAAAGATGAAGAACTTTTTGCATCAGAAGTAGTTACGTGTGTGGGCCAGGTAAATTTTCCATCCAATATCTGCATCTTTTGATCACTTTTTCTTCACCAGTTTCTCTATGTGGTTGAGCTTCTTAAGTTTGTATCTGGAGCCTAAGCTCACCTTTGCCGCTACGTTTTATTTCAAAGGGTGATCACTTTCCTTGACATGGCTCTTGACTAATAATAGAATCTTTTTTTTTCCAAAGATATATATATATATATATATATATATATATGTATATATATATCCATATATTTATATGTATAAGCAAGACCATTCCAAAAACAGAATCTGCTCATTCCACGTTGATCAAAGTTACGGAGTTTCATAATTATGATGATGAGGATGATGATGTTGCAGGTTATTGGGATTGTTGTGGCTGATACACATGAAAATGCTAAGCACGCTTCTCGGAAAGTCCACATTCAATACGAAGAACTGCCAGCAGTCTTATCCATTGAAGATGCTATTGCATCTAATTGCTTCCACCCACATCCTGAAAAATGTTTGGCGAAAGGGGATGTGGACCACTGCTTCTTGTTGAGGCAGTGTGACAAGATTATAGAGGGAGAGGTTCAGATTGGGGGTCAGGAACATTTCTACTTGGAGCCCAATAGCACTTTCATATGGACAACTGATGGTGGGAATGAAGTCCATATGATCTCATCTACTCAAGTAATTTTTGTTAACATTACATTTACAACATTCTATGTATCTTTCTCGTGTTGCTCTCTGGTGGATTGACCTGTGTTGTTCTTGCTATGCCCACACTATTATTATTCGAAGAAGGTGATTTACCATATACACCTATGATCACTTCATCATGACTTTGGTTCACAAACTGTGCCTTTCATAACAATTTCCTGAAAGACTTTTGCTCTCAAAATGCTTCCACTGTTTTCTGTTACATTCTTGAATGTGCATAATCATTACGATTCTATATCCTTACATCGAGTGTCTTGATCAATTAAAGTGACAGTCTAATCTTATATCTAAAAAGGAGTTTCAAAATATATAAGCTTTACTTATGTGTCAATTAAATCTCTAGGGAAAAAGTATCTTTATTCACAGGCTACTTGTTTGTTTGTGAACTGTTCCCACATAATCATATTCAAAAGATGAACTCATGGGGAAGCAGAAAAACTTAATTTCATGTGTAATAATAATCTTTATAAAAGTTCTATTCATGGCCTTATGTTATTTTCTAATTCTTAATCCTGCTTCTCATCCATTCTACTTCAAATCTTTTAAAAAAGAACGTGCTTTTACTTGGTTCAAAGTTGATAGCAAAAGAAAACTGTCTTTGCTGTAACCACTGAATCATCAAAGCTATAATTGATGACACAAGTTTACAATTCTTCTGTGGGTAAGCGAATTGTTATTGTGATGATGAATGTAACTATATCTACATATTTACTATTATAGAACAGAGAAAAGCTTATTTTGGGTACCAAAAATAAACTGTAAACTGTAAATAGCTGAATAGGTTCTCCTGAATCTGGTATTCAAGTCCTCTTTAGTATTGGTATTTTAACGGAGATTATAAAATGGAAGACTATCTTTCTTAAATAGCTCTATTTGGAATTGTTTGAAGTCCTTAATATAGACTTTGCTCTATTCTTTTTGTCTCTCTCTTCTTCTACCCTCATAACTCTGTATTTATTATAGTTTTCAGCTACCTTAATGGTTTAACCTAAAATTATACACCTCTCGGATGTAATTCTTGAAATGATTATCAACCGAGTGCTGTGGAATGACGAATTCAATGAGGTTGACTGATGAAAATGAGATAGTTACTAGGAAATAAATATACTGAATAGACATGACTAATTGATTACAAAGTTTTATTTAGTTCATTATATTTCCTTGTTGAATTTGATTTGCATTTGGAGTTCTTATATTGTAAACCTAACTGATCGGTTTTTTAAACTCTCATCTGAAGAACCTTGAATCAATTAATTGAACTGAAATTTTGAAAATTTCTCAGTTAATTAATAGTTTGAGATATTTATTGATTTTCCAGGCCCCTCAGAAGCACCAAAAATATGTTGCCCATGTTCTTGGTCTTCCAATGTCCAAAGTGGTCTGCAAGACTAAAAGAATTGGTGGAGGATTTGGAGGGAAAGAAACAAGATCTGGTTTCCTTGCTGCAGCTGCTGCCATTCCATCATATCTACTAAATCGTCCTGTAAAGATTACATTAGATAGGGATATTGACATGATGATTACTGGACAACGCCACAGCTTTCTTGGGAAGTATAAGGTATATCTTTTTCTTTGAGATTGCTCAAGTTTTACTCAACTTTTCATCTGTGATATAGAGGACAATATGAATTTTTTTTTTTTAAATTATGAAGATCTGTGTTAGATGTTTGGGATAGAATTAAATTAGGGTGGCTTTATGGATCCCCAAGCATAAAGATTAGGAAATTATTTTCTTTTTATTTGTTTAGCACTGTAATTATACCTCTCTTGGCTTTTTTTTTTTTTTTTTTGGTGGATGTTTTATCCACGACTTGTATAATGAAAACATCTCTTGTTTCTTATCAATGAATCAACAAATAAACAAAATCAGCCCTATTATTGTCAATAAAGACACAGACTGCTTGTAGTACCTGGATAATATGTTTATCTTGACAGCTATATGTATAGTGTGAGTATAAACATAGTGCATTGTGCAACTAGTAGTTGGCAACTAACAAGCACATCTGCCTAAACAGAGAAATGGATGGAATAATAAACTTCAGTAATAATGAAAATGATTACAGTACAGCTTGTCTGTACATCTTTCAGGAGAGGACTCTAGCCTATCACCATCATCTATACACACTAGCTATGTCTTAATTGTCATCACTATCAATGAAATTAATTGCTGCAAGTAAGCTTCAGGTAGAGTGTAGGTTGACGTGAATTCTTGACTACTAGCCATGCACACACATAATGGGAGAAGTCCTCATCTTCCCAATTCCTTTTCTATTAGCATAGTGTCTGGAAGCATTGAAGTAAGCAAATTAAGCGCTTAGCTCTTCCTTTGTACTGGAAGATGTTCAGAATTTCGGCCCATCACACCTTGATTTTAAGGATTTCTGATCCTAATATCTGAACATTGTTGAGTTAAATTACTGACTTTTCCAAGGTATGCTATGCTGCAATGTTCAGGACTGAACCAATGCTGGAATTTTTTTTTATGCAGGTTGGTTTTACAAATGAAGGGAAAATACTTGCTTTGGATCTTGAGATCTTCAATAATGGGGGAAACTCATTTGATCTTTCACTTGCGGTGCTTGAACGTGCCATGTTCCACTCGGACAACGTATATGAGATTCCAAATGTTAAAATTAAAGGGAAGGTCTGCTTCACTAATATGCCTAGCAACACTGCTTTCCGAGGATTTGGTGGTCCACAAGGTATGCTAATTGCTGAAAACTGGATTCAAAGAATTTCCATGGAACTCAAGAGAAGTCCAGAAGAAATTAGGGTATGTATAATGTCTTGATGAAAGTATTCTTGTTTATAAAATGCTTCTATGAGTATGGTTGGTGGTTATCTGATTGGTCATTTACATGATATAGTTTATACATACCTATATCAATACATTTTTGTATGCATTACTGTTTTTCCAGGAGATCAATTTTCAGAAAGAGGGATCGGTGACGCATTATGGACAACAACTTGAACACTGCACCTTAGATCGTCTCTGGAATGAATTGAAGGTATCCTGTGAATTTTTGTCTGCCTGCAAAAAAGTTGAGCAGTTCAATGCTCATAATAGATGGAAGAAGCGTGGAGTAGCTATTGTTCCTACAAAATTCGGCATCTCTTTTACTGCCAAATTTATGAATCAGGTAGGTTTTGTTTTTTTTACTCATGGAAAATTGGTTTTTTTTTTTTTTTTTTCTGTTATCATGTGTAACCTGATTGTCAATTTGATCGACCCGTTTGCTATTGGATTCTAGGCGGGTGCACTTGTTCAAGTGTACACAGATGGAACTGTATTAGTCACACATGGAGGTGTTGAGATGGGGCAGGGTTTGCACACAAAAGTGGCGCAGGTTGCTGCGTCTTCCTTCAACATTCCACTCAGCTCTGTATTTATATCAGAGACAAGTACTGATAAGGTGAAAGATTTGATGATGATGATCATAATAGTAGTAGTAGTAGTAGTAGTAGTAGTGGGCTATTATCTCATATAGTAAATGGACTTGAATCTAGCACCTAAGTTCTGGGAAACACAAACCATTATTTTGTATTTCCATGTTTAAATCTGTTTTAATGCACTTAATTTATCTTTTTTGTATCTGGAAGCAAACAAACCTTTTCCCTGCCTGGTACGTACTTATATTATGGTGGTTCGCTTATTTAGGTCCCAAATGCATCACCAACAGCTGCTTCTGCAAGTTCTGATACATATGGTGCAGCAGTTTTAGATGCGTGTGAGCAAATAAAAGCACGAATGGAACCTATAGCATCAAAGAACAGTTTTGGCTCTTTTTCTGAGGTAATATTATAACTGCTTATTTTAAGTAGTCACACTATACTTAGTTTCAGGTTCTGGTAACCAGAATACTAGATTTTATGGAGATTTATTTATTTATTTTAAAGGAAGTACATATTACATTTGCAGAAGTATGCTATTATAATGGTGTGTGGCAGAAACATCAAAAGATGATTCTGTGAATATTGCAAAAAATTGTAAAAAATGATGATGAAAACTCATTCTAGTAAAAGTTGCCTCATTTTGTATGAAGCAAGAAAGAAAATACGGTTCTACTTTAGAGATGCAATAATAGCCCAAATTGGTCAATTGATTATTTGATCATGGCAATACAAATGACAAAATATTCAAAGAAACAGG
The DNA here is from genome assembly GCA_946896805.1 of Scutellaria galericulata. Taxonomy (NCBI): domain Eukaryota; kingdom Viridiplantae; phylum Streptophyta; class Magnoliopsida; order Lamiales; family Lamiaceae; genus Scutellaria; species Scutellaria galericulata. The sequence goes on from OX335792.1 coordinate 13,191,877, forward strand.
AGTGTCTCTTGACAAACAGTTCTAAACTATTTTTAGGAAAAGCTTTTTGGGGAATATCATCATCAAAGTCCATTCCTACTACTTGTGGGGTTGGCTACATGAATATTAATATCTAGGTAAAGAGTTGTGATGCAATAATTTGGTTGGCCTTCATAGTCTTAGCATGAATGCAACAAAATTAAACAACGAGAGTTGCATAAGTGGGAGTATTGAGATGAATGTGGGTATGGAATAAATAATTAATGCAACTGAGACATAAAATGGTGATTGCTCCAATAGATAGATGAGAAAATGAGAGAAGCATGCTTAAGATGGTTTGGACATGTGCGCAGATGCCATTAGATGGCTTATACGGCAGCTAGAAATTAGAGAATAATTAGAAGGGGAAGGGGAAGGGGAAGACCTAAAAAGAATTGGAAAAACATATAATGCCTAAACATTAGAAAAAAAAAAAAAGTGTTTAGTTACAATGGCGAAATGTGATCTGTATATCCAACACCACATAGTGGGATAGAGGCTTAGTTGTTTTTGCTAGGTCATGACCGACCTAGCACCAATACCTTTATCCGGGATTAGAACAGCCATCATATGAGCAGAGTTGTATTGAGAGTATCTGCAGGAATATATGTTAATTGCTTCAATCTATGAGTGTCTTAAGTTTTGTGTAATACACAGATTTCTGCTGGTAAAAATTTTCTAGGTCTTCAATTAGAATGGCAACATTTGAAACTAAAGATGCAGAACTCGTGGCCAATAATTGGTTCTGGTCATGATTATCACCCTCTTGCAGAACAATCTATAACATAATTGAGATAAAGCAACATGAATCTGGCAAAAATCAGTTTTTTATGATGTCCAATTTGGTCGAACCTTCACCAACAGAAAAGGTCTATTCTCTATGTTATTTTGCTTTTTTACAGAGGTTAAAATGACATTAATTACTTATCTACATGGTACATAATGCCCATAGAAAATAGAGGAATGATGTTGAACCTGACCAATAGTGATCAGGGACGCTGTTTGAAACCATGTTAGCATGCTGATGCAAGGTATAAGTTGAACTTCAAGGATCCCATAGGTGCATGACAGTGATAAATGGAAGATGTATGAAAGAAGGATCAATGAGGAGGAGCAATTTCAACATAACCAAATATCTTATCTTTTTTTTTTTTTTTTTTTCTATATAACCAAATAATCAACACATTTAGTGTGCAACAAGAAGATATATCTCTCTAAATTTGCTAACTCCAAGATGTGTATGAGGGCTGTCCTGTTGTCCAAACATCACTAGTGCAGCTGATAATAACCTTATGACTCTTGTCAGTGATAAAGGTACAACATCTTGAAATAAATATGCTTTAGAAATATTTTTTCTTCGAATCTGTTTGAGGCTTGAACCTTTAGACTGAAGTATAGTGAAGACATGTGGTATATTAGTTAATGAAGAAAATAACATGATATTTTCCATGACAGTTTGTGATATGACCCATCAATATATTTCACTTACAGTTTCTTAGATTGACAAGGTTGTATGTAGACGAGACAGTTAATTGTGACTACTAGAGAGAGATGGATATACCGGCATATGCAGACAACATGAAAGTACTGTCTTTATTTTCAAATTGTTACTGCCATTCTACCTCACTTTATTCTGTAGTTGATAGCATACGCCTGCCATCTGTGTATGTTATCTTCATCTTTAAATATGTATCTACATTAAGAGAGGGAGGGATGGATATACAGATGGCACGTGCAGACAACATCAAAGTACTGCTTCTTTATTTTCAAATTGTTACTCTCATTCTACTTCACTTTATTCTGTAGTTGATAGCTGGATGCATGCCTGCATTTGCATATCTCCATCTTTATGTGTATCTACATTTACTTTTCTGAAACACTCAACTTATGTGACTTATCATACAGGAATTTAGCTATGTTGAGCAGTTGATTTATTATTGACATGAGCTGTTTGCTTCCATTTTCAGCTTGCTAATGCATGCTACATGGAGCGGATAGACCTTTCTGCTCATGGATTTTATAAAACGCCTGATATTGATTTTGATTGGGAAACTGGTAAAGGGACTCCATTCAGTTACTTCACTTATGGGGCTGCATTTGCTGAAGTAGAAATTGACACATTAGTAGGAGACTTCCACACGAGGCAAGCGGATGTGATTTTTGATCTTGGATTTTCACTTAATCCAGCAATTGATGTAGGACAGGTTGGTTTTTGTCTCCTCTGCATTTTGATTGAAGTTCAGCACTGATATATTGATTCTTGTTCATCTCTTCCACTCTTCTATTAGTATAAAACTATTTCTTCTTCATTTTACCTGTGTTCCCTGTTCTCTGTTCATTGTGCCAGAAGGTTATTTACGCATCTACTTTGATTACATTTCCTTTTCTGAGATGTTTGATTGGTTTTAGTCAGTTGATGCATTTTTCGAAGAAAAAAAACTTGTTGAAAGATTTGATGCTACCTTGAATGTGAAATAAATCTGACAGTCTCAGTTTTCGTGTATGATAATGCTGAAGTTTGTTGGCAGGTGTTATACAAATTTCTGCATTAGCTGGTAACAGAATTAGCTTGTATAATTGTTCTCTGCCATGCCTTCCAATGTACACTTTTTCTGCATATTTTAAGTATTTGCTTAGTTCGTCCTACTCGTGTAGCAGCATTCATGGTTTTCAACTTGACATCTTAAATATAGAGCTAATTTAGCCATCCTAAACTAATTGTACATGAATTTGTCAGGAATAGGGGCTCACACTAATCCATTTCTATCAGGACTGAACATCCTTCAGCAGTTGTCATTTGTTGTGGAAACTGATTTCTAAAATTCATTTGGTTGTTTATTACAGATTGAAGGGGCATTTGTACAAGGTCTTGGATGGGTTGCCCTGGAAGAGCTAAAGTGGGGCGACGCTGCTCACAAGTGGGTCCCAGCAGGAAGTCTCTACACCTGTGGACCTGGTAGTTACAAAATCCCTTCCATTAATGATGTCCCCTTCAAGTTTAGTGTCTCCCTTCTCAAGGTAAGTAAACATGCTAAGCATCTTTCTTCTTTCCTTCGATTTTGTTGCTCTCTCTCTCTCTCTCTCTCTCTCTCGGATTAAACATTGCTATATTGGTTGACAGGCTGCTCCAAATCCAAAGGCTATTCATTCGTCTAAAGCAGTGGGAGAGCCACCCTTTTTTCTTGCCTCTGCTGTATTCTTCGCGATCAAAGACGCCATCAAAGCTGCGAGGGCTGAAGTAGGGCTCACTGACTGGTTTCGTCTCGATACCCCTGCTACCCCTGAACGTATACGCATGGCTTGTATTGATCAATTCACGGAATCCTTCATCAACTCTGCTTTTCATCCTAAACTTAGTGTTTAGTGTTAACCTTGGATCCCCCCCTCCCTATCCAGAATAAGAAAAGTAAAAAAAATAAAAAATCGATTGCATCATACTTGCCAAGTTGTGTAATGGTATGTTGCAATCACTTGTAATCTATAACATTCTATTGTAATTCTGTGGTTTGTGAATTTTGATGTGCCATTTGTAAAAAGGACATGCGTTTGTTTGCTGAACATATAATTTATAGGAAATATGGAAGTGTATAAAAAATCAAATGTGATTAAAGGTTGCGACATTTAAGAATGTGATTCTTCTCTATGAGCTCAAACACTAAAACAATATATAGTTAAATAAAATAAAAATGGATCAATCCAAAATAAATTGTATCTTTGGACATCTCCAGTATTGTACTAAATATATCTAAATATAATGTTTTTCTGTTCATCACTGTAGTAAGAACATTGTATTTGGTTTTCTCAATCACTCCCTTTGCGTTTGGAATAAGTTAATAACACACTATTTTTAGTTTACATTACAATTAACAATAATTAAGAATATTTGTAAATATATGATAAATAAATAAAAACACGTAATAAAGAATAAGAAATGCTATGAAATTCTTTTTTTAGTGCAAAAAAAGTAGTGCAGATGGAAATGAGTAAATTTTTTTATATTACAATAGTGCAAAATTTACAATAAAATAGTGCAAAATGCATGAAATGCCTTTAGTCTGTCTTGACCTCCCCACATAATTCCACAGTTGAGCTTCCAATTGACACCGACATTGGAAGATGATTTACGACTTTTGATGAATGAAAATAACGATTTATCAGTTTCTGATAGAATCTTGAAGATAATCTGTAGGTTCACTTTTGATTTCTCGTCGTCATTGTTGGAAATTTTCAAAATTTGGAATTTTGCATCTTGTATTATGATGTAGAGGTGACCAACTTGGATGACAATACCGCACCAAAGTTTGTTTTTTCAAATGTTCAAATTGGAATGCAAAATGATGAAGAATTTGGGATATTATGGGGTATACCGAATGAAAATGACTGTAGGAGGCATCATTCAATACTGACAAACGAGCAATTGAAGACCTGGTCGTCATCTTCTGGTCGTGTTGACTTCAACAATATCAACTTAAATTTGTCTCCCACTGTTGTTCGACAAAATGAGGAAACATAACCCGAACAAGCTGAAGGAGGTCCACAACAGGGATATCATGGTCGATCAGGTATTTTTGTATTAATTATATATTAAAATGTAATACTTCATTTAGTTTATGCAATTTTATTAATTTATATGTAACTTTGTGTAGATCCAAACCACGAACACAATGAATGCGGCCCAACTTTTCAATTGAGTGAAGATTTTGAGTTGGACGAAGAGGAGTTAATTGCTTTGGATAATGAGCAACATGATGCCTATCGGGAATTCATGGATTTCGTTTGGAGTAACCCCCAGGAAATCTCGAAGAAGAATTTGTCACTATTCCCAATGTAAGACCCGAATGGTTTATTCCAGAGATTTCATCATTCGTTGAGCCCTGTACGTATGAGTTTGCCCACAATGAGATGGATCGACAAGGACTGCAGAAAAGATCCACTTTACATAGCAAAACTGATTTGAAGAAAGCAGTTGGGATATACCATTTAGAGAATCATGTTGAATACAGTGTTGAGTTTTCTGACAAACACAGATGGACATTGAAGTGTAGCCACAAAAGCTGTAAGTTTATACTCAACGCATATGAGAAATATGGGATTTGGAAGATCGCAAAAATTGTCATCCCACACACATGTGAGTCTGATTTGAATCGTAGTGCTCCTAGACGAGTTCCATCTACTTTGATTGGTGAGTATTACGCTGACACACTACGAAGAGAAAACTCCACACTCGTTCCTAGGGGCATCATTCAGGATATAAACCAACGACATGGATTACCTGTCAGTTATAGGGTTGCACTTAGGGCAAAACGTCATGCAATGAGGATTGCTTACGAAGATCAAAAAACGTCATTTTCAATACTTCCATCATACTTAGAGGTCTTGAAGGTTTCTAATCACGGGTCCTACACAGCTTTGGAAAAACATGAGAATGGAAAATCCAAGTATGTGTTTTTTACCTTGGCATCGTCTATTCAAGGGTTTAAAAGATATTCATGCCCTGTCATAGTGGTGGATGATTGTCATTTGAAAGGGCAAAATAAAAGCATTGGATTTGTGGCAATGACTAAAGATGGGAACGATCAGATATTTCCACTCGCAACTAGGATAGGCAATATCGAAAATGATGAGTCATGGCATTGGTTTTTCACGCATGTGCGTGAAGCATTTGAATGCCCAAAACAACTGTTTATCATTTCTGATCAACACCTCAGCATTAGCAATGTCATCAATAATGTTTATCCAGATGGATCTCATGGTCTTTGTTGTTTCCACTTACAACATAATTTAGCCAACCATTGATCACATTTGGTTGGACTTTTCAACAGGGTGGTATACTGTTATCAAACCACTAAGTTTGAAAGGTACATAAAATCATTAGATTATATAATTTTTATCACAATTTCTATAAATTTTGTTCCACCAAACTTAACGGGTGTTTGAGGTTCCATAGGTACATGACAAGCCTTCAAGAAACATTAAAGAAGGTAAACGAGAGCATGTGGGCCCGTGTTAAGTGTCCAGTGTGAAAATTTAACTACATGACATCTAATGCTGTTGAGACGTGCAATTCTCGCCTACTTCGGGTAAGAAAACTACATATTTGTTCATTTTTTGAATGTGCTCGATGGATAACAGAAAAATGATTATATAAGAGGAGGACGGCTACTCAAGAAAGAGATCACACACTCATAAAATCTGCACATGAAAGATTGCTCGAGGCCGTGAAACTTGGACGTCGAATGCAAGTCGATAAACTTGGGTAATACAAATACAAGGTCACAGATGACAATAAGATTTATATAGTAGACATGAATCATCATTCATGCACATGTGAGATTTTTCAATCGAATTTGATACCGTGTTCTCATGCATATGCAGCAATCAGGTCAATCTCTAACTACGTACTTATCTTTAATTTAAAATTCTTACTCGTGTGCTTTTCACATTTTTTACATCTTCTTATACACAGTTTGTCAAGAGAAACAACCATTTCATATGTGGCTAATACTACACGACAAGTTGGCTAATAGGGATGTGGACATGTGAGGTTAACCCTGTACCTGAACCACAAGAATGGGTTGTTTCTGATGAAGTTACCAAAGAAGTTTGTTTGCACCCGATCAACCAAAACAAGCTGGACAACCCAAAGAAAAACGAATTCCTTCAACGGGTGAATATTCTGGAGGAGCACTTAATACCAGAACGTATAGTCGTTGTGGTCGAACCGGTCACAGCATATCTACATGCATCGAGTACGTTTACAATTATTCTTAGTACAACCATGATGAAGTTGATGATAATGAATGTCCCTCAGATGCTTAAGTGACTAGAAGAAAAAAGAGAAAATGCTCAATTTGCGGATTGAAAAGTCATACAAAAAGAAAGTGTCCCTTGTATAATAATCTACATAATGTGCAGGAAGAATGAATTGTTTTAAATATGTTATGTATGGTGATTTATGAATTATTTTATCCACTGGCACTTTGGGTCAACTGTTGTTCAAATTTCAAATGTTTGATGAATTTCCATCTCTTTTAATGACATATGTTAACGATTGTCATTTGTATGTACTACAAGTTGTTGCCTTGTCCATGTCAATTTTATAATGTATACTTTGATAAACTTCAAAGTTGACCAAATAACTCATATAACTCGTCAGATAAAAAAATATTTTCCAAGTGTAAAATATAAATGTCAATAATGTTACATTGCGATTAAAAAAACCATTCATTCCAAATCATCCAGCAAAATGATGTCCGCATCAGCCGACCACCTATACAAAGAAAATGCAATATCATGTCTCATCCCATAGATGCCATTAATAATATCAGCCTTAGGAAATACGCCACTAACAACACTCTCGATCGTCTTTAAAGCGTATACACCACAACTCGTCGGATCCTCTTGTCTGTATGATAACCTAGTGGGTAGATTCTTCAGTGGCAACATATGTGGGCTATATGAGAAGTACTGTAACTTCTCGTAATAGCCTGCATAATCTAAAAGACGAGGAAAGATCCGTTGAATATGAAGTGTATGTCTGAGATGGAGCTTATTTACGTCCTCGTCCCACTCATGTCGTAAATTGTCGAACAATGTGAGTGTTTTTTTAAGAGATCAATTTCGCCTGCAACCCAATGTTCATCCAGATTAAGGATAAAAAAAAAGCTGCACATGAAGTGAAAAAAATGTTGGACATAAATTGAAGATATAACTCAAATAACTGGACAATTTGAATCAATTAATTGTAAATATTACCTTATTCAGGTCCCACCACGGCTCCACATTCTTCCATCTCGACTTGTCACCAATAACATAAGCATGAAGACGTTGTAGATCTAAGGGGGAGAATGACTCAAACAAGTCTTCACTGTAACGAGCGTTAGTCGGATTATTCTTGTGCTTAGTTCTCCAGATTTTCTTGCAAATTTTCTGGACAAGCCGAACACAAAAAATATGGACTCGATTATGTGCAAACTAGAGAAATTGTATAACAATTTGTCGGATGTACTTACATTGAAGGTATAGTCTAAAATCAGTATTTTTCCCTTCAATTCCATTGCCACGTCAACATCCAGGACTTTGGGTTGGCTCTGAAGTAATGCAAGATACGCATCAAGTACCTAACAAGAAACATTAAAAGTTATATAAAATGATACAAAAAATGCTTAATTATATCTGTTTCAATAATGAAAGTATATAAATACATTATTATAAATACCTCTCTATCCAACTCAGCATGTGGATTGACAATCGATGCGAAGAATGAAGGTCCGACGGGATATCCGATGCCAATGTTATGCCTAAATATAAAGAATGATATGTCCAGATAAATAAAACAGTAAAGAGTAAATGTTAAATACATTGATAAATCAGTTTGCCAATTACAGTAAAACCTCTATAAATTAATATTGTTGGGACCAGAGAATTTTATTAATGTAGAGAGATATTATATAATTGATAAATTAATAATTTATTAATTTAGAGAGGTTTTAACGTATATACATAATTGACCTTCAAAATTCCGGGGTTGTATAATCCACTTACAATGTACATTAGTTATTGATGACAAATAAATTAAAACACAAGTTTTAATTACCATTCAAAGAATGTATACTCACGTAATCATGTTAATTGGAAGTTTGAATGGTCTCATTCATTGTTTTTTTCCAAAGTAATAGAATGGTTCTTGGACTTACGTATATATGTACATTGTGTAGAAGTAGATCAATATATAATGATCCATTGTATTGTTTCTAAACCATACTCAACAATGGCTTCTCATCTAAAAGGTGTTCAAAAATCAATCATGACCAACCAACAACGAAAAATGTTATGTGAGTATAAGAGAGATCAGCCTGGGTGCACTCAGAAAGACTTGGTACAACAATATCAAACACTCTCAAGCGATCAGTGGGTGCAATTGGGAGATTTAAAGATGAGATCAATGCAAATTTGAAGTTCAACAAAAAGTAAGTAACAGTAGATTCATATTTTACAAAATTGTTTTAGAATGTTCAAGTGGATAACATATATATTGTATCTGTGAATTTTTTTAATAATTATTAATGTATAGTTTCGTCGGGACTTTAAATATACACTAGGATTTCCAAAAAATATATATTATCTTATTATTTAATTGATTGGTGTCCAAATTTGAACTGGTCCCAAGTTGGGACCGGACAAATTATTAGTTTTATAGAGGTTTTATTGTACTTACTTATCAGCGTGGTCCCCAAGCTCCATCCACATAAAGAAATCCTCTAGAGAATGATCATATCTTCTAATGAATGTTGGCTAGAAAGGACTTTGTAGGAATCGAGAAGGAGCCCTGCGTCGTACTTCACGGATGCCAGCACCAATATCTGGAATGTCTGCATAATGGCCAGATGATGAAGCAAAGCCAGGGTGATACACTGATGTGCCAAGCTCAAAACAACATATGTATCAACACAACCTGACTAGTATGGGATCATAGTAGAACATGGATCTATCTCAGGTGTATGTACCATAGTCTCAGGATGCTGCTCTTGTTCAGGCCAAGCCGCCCATGGACTTGAACTTGGAGGATTGTACTGACATCCAGAAGGAGGAACTGCATCGTATCCAGAAGGAGAATCACATTAATACTCTTGTGGACTATGTGTCTGATATCGAGATGTAGACTCGTAATGAAACGAGAAGAACTGATCAAGCTAATTGTGAATCATCGAGGGAATCTGATGCTCCAAACAATCATGCTCATCCCTGATAACATCCTCCATACGAGCAAATTGCTCCTCAAAGTAAGTCTGTATATGGCTGAAATGATCGTCAATCACATGGATGAATCGATGAAGTAGATCGTCATACCCTGGAAATACATGAGGTATCGCCGGCTCGGGATGGGGACTGTCATGATGATCTACGATAGTATGTGCCCGTGAATTATGCTGGTAAGCATCCTCAACATTCGGTATATGAAATGGAGATGATCGCTTCGTAAATCTGTCATCTCAATGACTGAACTCCGACATACTTATCTGATGATCTGCCTCATGTGATGGATCATCTGGTCTACCCATATCACCAGTACGAGCCATCGCACGAGTAGACGCACGTGTCGTTGCATGGGTCGATTGAATAGCTCCCCCATGGCTCGGCACACATGTCAATAGACCACCAGCAGCATTACTCGTACGACCACCACGTCGACCTGGAACTCGAACCCCAACAGGCTTATGGCCATGTAGCTGCTCAGGAAGCTGGACATCCTATGAGAGGTCCACATCTATGAACTGCTAGTACGGCTTGCATGTGTCCCCGAAACTGGGTTCAAGGGTCTCAAAACACTCAACCTGAAATATCAATCAGTTAGTTATAACATGATCATTATAAACTTGCTTTTTAATTAAATAACAAAACTAATTTTTTGTGTCAAATAATACCTCCTCGTCTAGTTTATTAGTAACGTCGCAAGTAGACCTCATGGTGAACCACTTCAAACACCAAGGAATGAGGCGCTATGAGTTAAGTTGATGAACCGGCATAAGTCCCGGTCACAGGGATGGCCTCGTAAGCCCAAATCTGCACGAGACTCATAATGTTTAACATCAAATTTAATAAGTTCATAAGAAACACATTTTGTATGGATTGCACTAACCAATATAGTAATAGAGAAACTGTATAAGTGGTATATAAATGTCTGCTTCCCCTCCTAGTTTGGAATAGTCCTCGGAATACTGTCCATATGTCGTAATAAAATGAGAAAAAAAAAACTTTCCCCATGGAAAGCTCTCCCACAAATCCTCTTGCTCCACAAGAACCCAAAACCACTTATCAACTTTAGTCTTCCCTATGTCGACTCCTAGTAAAATGCAGTACAAGACTAGAATCTTCACAATCTTGATAGCATCCTCCTCGTGCTGACGAAATTCTCCATCCACAAATCACTGACGGGGGGATGACACTATCACACGGGCATGGCCGGCAATGACTCTCTCATAAATTCCACCTTCTGGTGGATGGTGTCTGTCAGATGGATTGAAAGCGGAGTCACCAAACCGCAAGCTGGTGATAAGAGCGAACTCCCTCCTCTAGAATCGACAAAGACGGTTTCGGCCAATGCAAAACCATCTCTCATGCTCATAAGCTCTAGTCCTGTGTTGCACCTCCCGAGACATGAGGACGTGCAAAAAGTCCTTGTATGACTCAAAATCTGTCATTCAATACAAGAAATGGCCGAATGTTGTCGTGGTAAATCTTTGGAGGCACTCTTTACCTACTGCTAATAGCTCCGTCTTTATATCCTCCAGTATACTGATCTGCGTATATCTATTTATATAAGCCAAGCAGCACTAACAACCCAGATGGACCCATACAATATCCAACTATAATATATATGAACAATAACTAATTGATTATCAACTTTAGTTACCCGAATGTAATTTAATTATTAATAATATGTGGTGAATCAATTAATTCATTAATAACCACATCCTAAGATTTTTCCATCTCAAATAACTCTCATATTTCAGACCCATTTATTGTAAAAAAAATTACATTATTTAATTGCAAATTCAAATTTACTATGAACACATAAATGTGTCCAAAAATACAAAATGACATAAATACAAAAAATACTATAAATTTTTTTAACTTAAAGTATAAATACATATTTTTGTAATACATTTTTTTTTTATTTTATAGAAGATAAGAAAACTACAAAATTCATTAATAAATATTGAAAATACGAATTTGTGTACACGTCCTTTATTAAAAAAAACGTTTGTATCCAATAATTAAATATTATAAAAAATTAAGTTTATACTAATTTTTTAAAGAGTAAGGTCAAAATTTTCCTATTTTCATGTAAGGTTTCCATTTTGGGAATTGTAAATTTTTTGTGTATTTATCAAAGTATAATTTGGGAATTGGGAGGCCTAAATTTTCGTGTATTTATCAAATTTTTAATATTCGTTTAACAGTGAATAAAATGTAAATTTCGTATAGGCCTTCATTTTGGAATTTTTGTGTAAGGGCCTAAGTATAGGAATTTTCGTGCAAAGCCCAAAATTTGGAATTTCCGTGTAAGGGCATACATTATGGATTTTTTGTTTTAACATTGAAATTTAGGAAAATTTTGTGTATGGCTAAATTTTATAAATATCAATTAAGGTTAAACAATCAGCCCTTGTTGGGATATTTCCGATAGGTTTTGATGAGACAAGTAATCTTTGTATAGGAAGTTAGAGTATCCAATTTTTCCACGTTGTTTAAGTGGATGTTAGCTCGAAAAGTTTACTTTCTGAAGTTATATTTTGTAAAGTTGTAAAGATCAAAAAGATGGAGAACACTGATGTTAGCAGGATTCTGCAAGTTTGAAGTATCAGATGTTGATCTGCTGCAAGCAAATCTATAAGCAAAAGGAGTTAGCAGGATCAACAAACTAGATCAGTAAGCAACATATAACATACAGAAAGCTGGAAGGAGAATTGGAAGCTGATTGCGGGATTCAAAAATAGGAAGCTGTTGAGGAATCAGAATGCAAGATTCAGGAACAGGAAGCTGTTCTGAATCAGGAAGCACACGCAGATCAGAAAGTTGGTGCAGAACAGTAAGCAGCCACTACAACCTAAGCAGCAAGTTGTAAGTTATTCTATCTTATTTATTGCAGTACGAGGAATATATTGAATGCAATACGAGGTATCTGCATTGTCAAAAGTATCCGGTAGATGGAAATTAGCACCCAACCAATGAGGTGATGTCATCTGGACCGCGGACCTGCAAAAGCACTGTAGCCGAGGAGTGGCGCTATTAATGCGGATCAGAGTAGGACATGTTAACCTAGTTTTTCCAAACGCATTTATTGCAAAGATTTTGAAGATCAACAAGGACAATGTCTCTCTTCAACAGGCATTTCCTTACAGTATCAATAGAAGGTTAGAGTGACCAAGAAGACTACTGAACAACTAATTTTATTCGAAGCTATCAAACTCTCAAGTTATTCTCAAGCTTTCTAAACAGTTCAGTCACTCAACCTCAAGAAGCAGCCAAGCCCAAAGTTTCGAGTTATCAAAGTTTTAAGGCTGACTTTGAAAGCACAGTTGAAGATCATATACTTTTAACCATTTGTTGTGTGCTAGGTTGTTTTAAGTTAGTGTCCTTAGTTGGAAGGATTTAGATCCTCACTAAGTGTTAAGTCTTGTGTAGGCTATTTACTCTGTGTGGGTATTGTATCCTGTGTGGGAAGTGGCCTAGGAATTTGTTTGATTCTAGTAGGTTAACTTGTTAGGAAGAAGTTTGTGAAGCTAAGTCTTGTAAAGCAAACTGACCTAGTAAAGTTTCTCCTGTGTAAAGGAGTAGAGTGGATATAAAAGAATTACACCACATTCAAACCACTATAAATCCTTATGTGTTTTTTGTTTTTCTTACGTGTTGCATACTGCATATCTTATATATATATATATATATATATATATATATATATTGTTGCATATATCTTAAGCATACTGCTAAAAGGATTCTGTTAAAACCATACTTGTGAAAGAAACTCTATCTTTGATTTCCGCTGCATACTGTGATACACTGAGACAGTAAGCTGAATCAGCATTCTGCCAGCTTACTGAATCAAGAGAGTTGTTGCATTTTCTATACAATCAGCAACGTGCTTACAAAATATTTTTAAAACGCAAAATTTGATAGAGGTTCACCCCCCTCCAAACCTCTGACCACTTGAGACCAACAACCTTAAATTTTGTGTAGGGCAGGCTTATTTCGTGTATGGCTAAAATTTATAAATTTCGTGTGATGTTAAACATCAGGCCTAAATTTCATGTAGGCCGAAAGCTTGTAAATTTCGTGTAAGGGTACACATGAAGAATTTCGTGTAAGGTTAAAAATTAGGCCTAAATTTCATATATATAGACAGAATCTTTTAAATTTTGTGCAAGGTTAAATATTGAGCCTAAATTTCGTATAGACCGAATCTTGTAAATATCGTGTAAGGCAAAGAATCTATGAATTTTCGTATAAGCCTAAAATCTAAGAATTTTCGTGTAAGACTGAAAAGGGGAATTTTCGTGTAAGCCTAAACATACTCTTCCACGAAAGTAAATAAAATTTCATGTAAGGAATTTCAACAATTCGAACATAACTCAAATCCAATAAAATCGAACACGAAATTAAACGAAATAGATTCCAACATAACTCAAATTGATTCAAACAAAATTTAACCAAACACCCAAAAAAAAACTTCATGTAAGCAATTTCAATAAATCCAATTTTGTGTGTAAGGTTCGAAAACTAACCTGTTCCCCCAAATCCATTTCTTCTACAGCGGCGGTAGCAGACAGCGAACAGTAACGGCGAGAGGAATAGAGGCTTACACAAAATTTTTGTTCTCCAAATGATATGGACCAAACCGTAATTTCATCCTTTTTTTTATTTTGATTGTGTTAAGTTTGGTTGATTTGATGGGTCCGTACTTGGGCCGTAATTTTTTTCAAATTAGTTACACATGGGGGGTGGGTTATATTGCAAAATGTGTAGTTTGGGATATTATTTTAAGGAATTGTGTGGTTTTGGATATAAATAAATTTAAGTGTAAAAATGGCATTCCTTATTTGTATTTGTGTAGTTTTGGGTGCTATCCCTTTAATGTATGTGTTTTTCTGATGTATTTGTATGTGTTTTTCTATATTAACATGTTCTTAGCAAAAGTTTAGCAGGAACACAATTATTTATGTGCACCAGGTGCACCACCGTGCAACAGGGTTGACCCGACCCGAAGGTGCATTTCACGCGTCCCATGCACGCCTCACGCGCCCGTGCGCCCAAACCCTAGTTTCACTGTTATGTTGGTCTAACCTTTAAGTCTGGCAAACCTAACCTTTTGGTTTTTCAAACCTAACATTTTAGTTATGTTCGTATAACATTTTGCAGTGTATGACAGACCTATAATACATTTCAAAACCTTTATGTTGTAATAATCTAACCTTTATGTATAATAATTTAACTTTTTCATTATAATAATATAACCTTATGTTATTCTTTAAGTACATAAAAATTATGATATTTGTACATAAATGTTATACTAATATAACATAAAGGTTAAGTCATACTATATGAGTTTTTATAGTGAAACAAGTTTAAGTAATATCACTTAAAAGTTATGATATATGTATGTAAAGGTTATACTAATATAACATAAAAGTTACATAACTTTTAATTATGTTTTTTATAATGAAAAAGGTCCAAGTAATTTTATTTGAAGGTTATGATATATGTACATAAAGGTTCTACTAATATAACATAAAGGTTATACTCAGTTAATATAAAGGTTATGCCATAAATTAAAAAAAAAAAAAACCTGGTCGTGGATCCGGACTGAACACCACCCGACCCGACCCGCACACACCCAGTTTCATGGATCATGATCCATGCACTTGGTACACACAAACACTACTCTAACAGGAAATGTCAAGTGGCAGGCGAATGCCATCAAACTTTTTTTTTTTCTCTTTCCTTATTTTTTATCTTTTTTTTTGTTATATATTTTGTTCCTTGTTTTGTATTATTTTCATAATTTGCTTTTATTTAAAATATGTAACTTTTGTATAAATTTATTTTTTATCAATCACAAAATATGTTGATTGTTTAATTGTATATATTTTAATTTTCAATCAATCTTAACATTTTATTAAATTATTCAAATCACGTGTTAATTAAAAATTATTTTATAAAATTTGAATAAATCTAAATTATATTTTCAATAATTCATTATTTAAAATATTAAAATTTAGATAAATGTAATTAATTAATATAAATATAATAAATCTAAAATCATTATTGAAAAGTTGTAAAAAAAAAAATTGACTTTGATTGATGCAAATATAAAACAAATGGGTTAGTGGATTCTGAGATTCACACATAATAATTGTATTAATATTAAATTGATGTGAGTGCGTATTTTTCAAAAAAATGATGTTTTTAGATTGAGTAGGTATCATGTGGACCCATAACAATGAGTGTGATTAATATTTATTGTTGTTGGTGCTCCTATACTGGACGTGCACAAACAGAAATTTATTACTCATTTTCACTGTCAATTATAAAATTTTATTTAATTTTTTATTAAAACCTATTATAAGCTTATATATGTTTTTATAAGAAGTATAAAACGTATAATGTTTATATTTTTATGTCAAATAATATTATATAAAAACAAAATATTTTTGTCTCTTATAAGAATCATTGATGGGCTATAAGAAAGACATGTTTTAATTTGTTCACGTCGCATAAAAATAATACATGCACACTCATGCAGAATCTCCCCCAGTCTTATTATTTTCCTTATAACCAGTAATTCTTGAAAGATATTTCAAACAAGATCGAGCCAATAAAGAGTGGATAATCCAAAGAAAATATTCAGGATTTCAAATATATAAGACATGTGAAGTTGAAGTGGATAAATCATGAACTCCCACCAAAGCTGACGTATAGAATCTTTATTTAGAAAGAACATAAATCTTCTCACATAAATAGAGTAAAAAAGGACACTTAATTATAGAAAAACAAATGGAAAACCACCAGCAGAAAGTTGTATGAAAAACACTATAACCTTGAATTAAAATGGAAAAAAAAAAAAAAAAATGAAAAGCCACCATCCTATTTAAGAAGAGTATCTTTCAGTGCTTTGTAACTTGAACAGTCACCTCCTTGTAACAAATTGGGCAGGCCTGTTATGCTAAAGTATGTTAGCGGCATTATGAGACACGGGCATGCACGTCTAAGAAAGAAACGAAGTTTAGTGACTTACTTTATTGATACTAAGCCATCTGCTCCCACAACCAGTATGGTAGAGATGTTTGCATGGAAGAGTCATTCGCCTATCACCTCTTTTATACTCCATCTGGCAAATTACGCACCTTTTTAACCCAAAACGAGAAACCCAAATTAACAACTGGAAATTGGACAAACGACACAAAGGCTATATTGGAAAGTGAAAATGGAATCAACAAATATCCAACAATTTAAAAAGTAAAAAAAAAAAGGTTGCATTTAATATATGAAGTAGAATCCACAACTGTTGTTTATATGAAAAGATTAGAGCCCAACAGTAAACATCCACAATAATTTGGTATTCCCAGCCTGCTTCAAACATTTAACTAGCCAGATAACATTAACTTCCAGAAAGAAGATATATGTTAATTCTGGTTTTTCATTCTTTTAGTTCAATATAAGGACCTGATGAATCCTGCTGAGTATCAAGTGTCATCGGTAACCTACTTTATCTAAGGGGAAAAGCTACCTTGTTTAAGAATTTAACCATAGGCTGGTCATGCTTCGGAGATATTCCAGAATAATGTTGAGACATGACCAAAAAAAAAAAAACAGAATTGCTGAACCAGAGACTTGTTACCTATAAAACTGTGCTGGGAATAAGAAAATTAAATCTTACCGTTCACCTCTGAGTTTCTTTCTAAAGAACAAGCCGCACTTGAACTTTGATGTTGGAAGCAATGCAATTTGATCTTGGGGGAGACCCTTACTTTGAGTCCCAACGGCCTCACCCAGCTCAAGTAATTCCTTGTAAAACAGTTGGAATAAAGTTAGTATATATTTTCCAGCAAACAATGCTCTACTGATAGACACGAAATCATAGTTGCATTTATTGCATATGACAGTCCTAGACCTGATACCAGTGTATATGGACATGTCAACTAGGTTTTCATTGGCTTCCTAGCAGGTGCATTTGGTGCTTGTTACCAATGATTTTCTTTAGGAATGAGATCTATCATATCATTTTTTTCCCAACAACTTATCCAATCACACATTTTTCACACATGCCCAATCCTAGCATTTAAACCATATTTCTCCATAAAAAGATTTCCCAAAAGAGTGATAATAACACCAAAGATAGTTTTAGAAATTTCAATCAAGTGAGAAGAAGGTCAACAAATAATTAGAAACAAACCTGAACTTCAAGAAAAGCTCAATCCGCAATTTATTAAAAAATCTTAGAAAACCTATTGAGTTATGCCCATCAGCTACTCACTGCACACCTACATCTACATCTACATTTATTTAATCGAATCTTCTGCCACTCAAGCCCCAGCTCTTGGTTTGTACTCATACAATCTAGTAGACATTCAGCAACCATCCTATGACACCATTCTGTCCCAAGCTTCTTCAGTCATATCCTGCTCTGCCAGCTCCCTTATACCTCCACCTGGGCCTCCCCCATAACTCAACACCACCAATTTTCTGTATTTTCAATTTATATAATTTGAAACCTGTTGCTTCTTTAGTTTCTGTAGATTCACTATCAAGTACAGACTCTAATATCCTAACTCCTACCACCCCTAAATCCAGCCATTTGGGACTGACGGTCCTCAAGGATGATGTGGCATGATAGGAATTTAGACAAATATGCAAATAAAGGTGCATGTGATGTAAAGAAATGGTTCCAACTGTACCAAAATTCATAACTATAAGAAATTAAATAAATGAGTTTGTCTCGGTGTTCCTTGCTATCCTGGAAGAAGTTTGAGTGGCTTAATTGGTAAACATGCTTTGGATTTTTTATCTGACACAAGAAAAATGAACTAATTTGTACTTCTTGTGAGTTGCTTGAGGAAGCTTCTCAAAAATGTTCAAAAGTAGAAAAAGATTTTAAAAAAATTAGAAGTATACAAAAGAGAAGACATAGGCAGAGTAGATTACTAGTTGAAGAAATAACGACAAGTGCATGGAGCAGACACATGAACTCTATTTCTAGACCATAAAAAATTAAATGCCTCAGTAGTGGACCCAATATTTGGAATTTATAACCAAGAAAACTGTCATGATACTGTAATTGTGCTCAAGACCAAATCGAACTCTTAACTTTCTCAATTCTCTCAAGTTTCAAAAGTCATAACAATGATTTCTAATTAAAAAGTCAATATGTTATTCACAGTCGTGTTATTACATACAGTATCAGGAAGACTTTCATCCCTAAAATTTAAACTTCATTTATTGTAATCCATTCAGCAGACCTTGTGGATTTACAACAATAATATTTAACCAGTTGACTTGTATTTAAGATTTTCTTGTTCTACAGGGATATAGTAATTGTTGGATCTACGTAAAGGCATGTTAAGAGATGATATGTGATTGAGATTTCAAACCTCATATGTCATGTTGTCCGGATCAATGTTGTCTTGCCAAACAACCTGTGACAACTCAAAGAAGTTAAGTAATAGATAAAGTTAGTTACCTTTGAACTGATGAAATGGCCATAAACCTGGAAAGCAGTTCTAAGCAAATAACTTAATACCTCATTATCATGAGCATCCTGATGGTTCCGAGGACCTATACATGTAAGGAATAATGAATAATGACGATATTGAAGAAAATAAATCAAATAGGTTTAACTTCCAGCAGCAACATGATACCAGTGTACAAACAAAAAGTTTGAGAAACAAATAAAAAGCACACTGGAGACAGTTATTACACCAAGGCACAGCAGACTGCACGAACCAATTATAACTTTCTTGCATGATTTTGGCTAATCAGAAATTGTAAGATATAACTCAAAACCCACCAAAAATGTCATAGTATTCGGATTTGTGGCAGAAATTAACCACCATATGACATTATAAGTTAGCACAGACAGTACATATGTTTTAGAACCAACGAAAATGGTCTGTCTGGTACTGCTACAAATGAAACTTCATACTAAACTTCCAAAAAACAGGATTAAATGATACCAAAAGAAGAAGCTGCAAGCTACAGACAGTTTTTCAACCATGAAAGAATACATCACTTTCTCAAGGTAAACATTGAGAGGGAGCAAAGCAGAGATTATCAGATCTTACACTCTATTGGATGAGCATGAGAAGGGGAGCTCAAATTTCCTTCCTGGTGTACATGTGAAACAGTTGCCTGATCAGCTGCCACCACTGAGGTGTTGTCCAAATGCCCGCTATATTCATCAGTTTCTGGGATATGATAATCGACCACATAGCCATTTCCAAACTCATAGTATGAGAAACTTTCAGGTTCAGATACTGCAAACTTGGATACTTGTGTATTCATTGCTGGGTAAGCATTATAAGCACTCTCCTGCACATGATACAGACCAATCACACATGCTGTTCTAAAATTGAAAGCATGGAATCCAAATATGTCATATTCATATACCAAGGTAACGGTGAAGTCTAGAAAGTACAGAATTCAAGAGTCTGTTGAATCTAGTACAAGTATATTGAAACCAGTATGAGCACAGCTCAACTGGCCAAACTCATTAATAATAATAAACAAGTCGAGAAATTTAAGAGCTCGGTATTGAACACTCGAGGAAATCCTTGATGAAGTTAGGCTGATGGAATCTGAGCTCAGGGAATCTTAATAAATTTGTAATGCTCTAAAAGGTAAGTCTTGGTGCCGTTAAAATAGGTCCCAAGCCAGTAGTTATTATCAACTTCGCTCTTTACCAGTTCCAAGCCATCTTCAACAAGCATCAAGAAAGCAATGCTCATCCTATGCTATAAGGGTGAAAAGTGATTATATACATTTGTCAAATCTGTATTCCTTATAAGCAAAACCAAGGAAGAAATTAGAAAATCTTAACCAAACACATTTCATGAAGAAGGCAGTCAAAATATTGTCAATTACCTGAGCATAATTAACATCAGCAAAAATGTAATTCACATGGTCATAGGTAAGGCCTCCGAAAAAATCCACAAAGCTTCCAATTGAATTGTAAGGCATAGAATGGTTTTGATAGTGAATTTCCATTGGTGAAGGCCAGCTCATTTTGGGAAATAATTCCTACACCATAAAACATACATCAAAGTTGACTGATATTAAATTAGTATTTAATGTTACAAACTTACAATTAAACAAGTACATCTACTAACCAGTAAATTCTGTTCAAAATTCCAGCTCTAGCAAAAATTACTTCAAAACAAAGGAAAACCTAGATTTCAATAATCCAAAAAGTCTTCACCTGCAATGAATTCGTCAACCATTAAACCGTATCCCCACAAGATCATTAATTTATACATCTTAACATACTTCATTTAAAAGGAAAACACTTATTTCAAATTAATAGTGGTAAAAAATTCACTTCCACAAAAAGAGTTCATATCAAACACTCACCGAATATTATATGGGTGAATAAGGAAAAAAGTCAAAACAATAATAATAATGAACAGGAAAAACATCAAAAACTATAAAGAACAATAAGAACAAGAGCCATTCACTCTATCAATCGGAAATGAAAACACTGATACTTGGAAAGCATTTTTCACAAATTGCACACACAAAACAAAGAACGCAAATACAGAATATTTAAAACTAAAAGACCAACATGCAATTTTCAGAAAACTGAACCGATCCCAAGAAAATCGAACACAAAAAAAAAACAATAATCTCACTTCCAAGCCTACGTTAAAACAAACACATCAATCTCCAGCGACGCTAATTAAATAAAACCAAATTGATTCCATGTAAATTAATACAACAATCCAGAAAAAGAGGATGGGAACTGAATAACCAAGCAATAAATCGATATAGGAATTGATTCTCAGAAGAAAAAGAAGGGATTAAAGAACCGACATTGATCGCTTTTTGTGATGCAAGTCTTGAGCTGATCAAAGGCAAACTCCCTCTCCTCTCTCTCTCTCTCTCTCTCTCTCTCTCTCTAAGTCTCTTTCTCTCTCACTCTAATTGTGTGAAGAGGCATGAAAACGAGATGGAGAGCAATGTGTTGTTCACCTTTTGTCTCTTTCGCTTTTTATGTGTTGCACTTGCACTCTATGAAGATTGTGACACTGATAAATGCTTCCAAGTCACTGGCTGACCCAAAGGTACAAGTCTTGTTGCGTGATGCACATCTACTCGATGACTGCAATTAAGAAAGTACTGGAATTTTGGAGACAGAAAAATAGAGAAACCATAAATGAGTAAATGGAAAAAATGGGGCATATTTAATATTATCATAACTTAAAAGATATGGTATATTTTGAAGAAAATGAAAAAACATTCATTGTTGTTTTTATATCCACATGGATAAGGTTGAATTAACCAAAAAAAATGGAACATATGGTTTTATATACAGTAAAAAACCTATGTAATATATGAAGTATCTTTTAATGAAGGTAAATTTTTTTATGATATTGTTTCACATATTTCACTTTATGAGATGGATCTGGATAATCCAGTTAAGGTCTGATTAACCCGATCAGAGTAGGTCTCATGGGCACTAATTGCATGGTGTATTCGGGTCACATCGGATCTAATTAGGATCCCCTTTTTTTTTTTTTTGTATAGACTTGTATACTATATTAGTCATACATTTATATTATATTAGTTATACAAATATCATAATCTTAAGGCTCCATTTGAATAGAGTGATTTGAAATCCACCAAAATGACTCCAAAATTAGTTCAAAAGGAAAGTCATGGATTTCGAATCCACACCTATCAAAACACCGTCAATGAATTTGTTACCCTAAATTTCAAATCTCTCCTCAAATCCACTTATCCAAATGGAGCGTTATGTAATATTTTAACTTAAAAAAAAAAAAAAAAACAAACAAAAAATTTCTGCACAATTTGTACATATATATTTTTATGTGATATTACGCATATTTTTATGTGATATTACTTATACATTTATATGAACATAGGCATAGCTCTATATAATATATAAAGGTACATCTAATATAACTAAAAAATATGATTAACATAACTAAAAGATATTAAAAATATTGATTATGTATGTTTAGAAAATGTTAAGGTACAACTAACATTACAAAATATATGATTAACATAACATAAAGGTATAACATAGGAGCAAGTTTGGTTTCGGAAACTTAGGCGTGTCAGAGCGCATTTCGGGTCCGGTCGACCCGAGTACATGGATCTAAAAATCATGCAGCAGGTGTATAAAAGTTTTTGTGACCCGATCAATATAGATCAAGTAATAATTTTAGGTGTATTAAATCATAACTTTGTATTATGTAATATTTTTGTATGTATCAGCTAATATTTTAAAAAAACTATAAATTTTTTTTTAATCAAAACCATTCGGGATGTGAGAATTAAAGAGATTCTCAACCTTTATATTTCTCACATCCAAAGTTAAGTTTTATAACCAAGCAACCTAAAAAACTATAATTTGATAAGTAATATTTTTATACGTATCACGTAATTTTTTTTCTAAAATTCTAAATTGATGATTAATTTGATATATTGTAATTTGACAAATAATGTTATTAATCTCATCATGTAATATTTTTTTGTGTAGCATGTAATATTTTTGAAAAAAAATTATAACTTCACGAATAAACTTTTATTCTTTTAATTAATATTCTTTTTATTTATCATGTAATAACGATGGTGACTCATGTTGATCGGGATACTGATTGGGTTGACCTAGATGTCTCACACAACATCTACTAGTCTTTAATAAATATGTGTTAAATAACTTATGATTCAACAATAATAGGTTTGAAAAGTTAGGCTTATCTTAGTCAATCCGCTGGTCTTTTTTTAGTCTTTTATTCTTTGTAATTATTTTTCCATCTAAATTTTTTAATATGAAAGTTTAAAATAAATATTAAATTTCATTTTCAGCTATATGCTGAAAAAGTGCTGGTCGAAGTTTACTAAATAGATTTCATAGTGTATTTTTTAACACGTATATGTGAAAATAATTAAATTTACATTAAATAACATTTATATATATATATATATATATATATAATTAAGACCATTAAGAACACTTGGCATGCTCATGACATTAAATATGATTAATTAATGATTTTAAATTTTATGTTGTTAAGAAAAATTACTAAATAATTATAAATGTTGACTAAATTTTATCTAAATATCATATGTTAGGCTTCAATATAACAATTATTTGCATATTTGAAATATATTAAATTTAAAATTTTAGAGAAAAAGTATAAATAAATAAAAAAGAAAAACACTAAAATAAAGATGAACTTATTGAAAATGATTGTTCAAACTTTTAATTTAAATTTATTAATTAATGAAATATTGAATAATTCATTTTTTAATTTGTATTTAAAATAAACTACAAAATTTATTTGTGAAACTTTGACTTTCAATTTTTTATTATTTAATTGAAAAAAAAAATTAAGATTGTTACATATGTTAACAATAAAAAGCTAACTAAAAAATTGATGGGTGGGTTGAATATACAACAACCATAGCAATATATATTATTTTTAATAATAAATAAAAAATTAGTTATGATCATCTAGAAATGCAACATATATTCTGACAATTAGATAATTATTTAATTACATGACGTTATATTTAATGTTGCAATATTTATTGCACAATCATAAATTTAATTTTACTGTATAAATATATTTAAAATTTAATTTATTTTTTTTGAAAAATCCTGTGTATTACACGAGCGCTATACTAGTAGTATATATAATAGGGTTGGAAAGCTTGACTAATACTTCTCAATTTGTCCACTTTTATTTTAGCTTTCTCCCTTTTCTATCTTTTTTCTTTTGTATAAATTTAAAATATATAAATAATTTTGAGGATTATTGTTGTAATATCGTGTGTATATATATAAAATAGGTTGTGTAATTTCCCCGTTCTAAAATTCAAGATAAGTTAGAAATATTATAGAGATTTGGAGTTTAAGAATTAGTCGTTTTTGTTTTAAAAATTAGTAAGTGCAAGTGTTGATGTGTGAGTGGGTTTAATGTATAAGACAAAAAATTGTATGCCCCTACGGCACGGATCTACCCCAATCCGCCAGCGCGCGCGTCCACACTTTAGTTGGTGTGCGCCGCGCGCGCACCTGATTCTCTCTTTAGGTATCACTGATTTATTCTTCAGGTATTACATAATTTACTCTCAGGTATCACATGATTTACTCTCAGGTATCACACATTTACTCTTCAGGTATCACATATCTACCCTTAAGGTATTATGCAGAAACAGTGTTGTTTTCTTCTTTTTTTTCTCTTTTTTTTTTCTTCTTCTTTCTCCTTCTTCTTCTTAGTCTCTTTTCCTATTAATTTGTTATTCTTCTTATTTGTTTAGTACATTCTTCTTCTTATTCTTCTTGTATATCTTCTTGTTTCTTATTCTTCTTCAAATTGCCATAAAATCATTTAAGGTATTACATAATTACCTAATAGGTATTTGTATATGTTACTCTAAGGGGTATTACATAAATACATTTAAGGTATTATACAAGTATATCACACATATTTCCTTCGAGTATTACATAAGCACCTTATAGGTATTTGTATATGTTACTTTCAGGTATTACACAAGTATCTTTTAAGTATCACACATATTATTTTCAAGTATTACATAAATACATTTTAGGTATTACACAAAGTATCTTTTAAGTATCACACATATTACTTTTAGGTATTATATAAATACCTTATAGGTTTTTGTATATATTATTCTCATGTATTACATAAATACAATTAGGTATTACACAAAGTATCTTTTAAATATCACACATATTACTTTCAGGTATTACATAAATACTTTATAGGTATTTTGTATATGTTACTCTCACGTATTACATAAATGTATTAGAATTGGTTAAAAATATAAGTATTAATGATTATGTGTCTTTAAGGTACTACACTGAAAGGTATTACATATTTGCATATATGGTATACATACTTATATTTTAAGGTATTGAATACTTACTTTTCAGGTATTACATATTTAGCTTAAAGATACTACATATATTTAAGGTATTATAGTATAATTCTTAAGGTACTAGTTTTATCCTCTTAAGGTAACTTTAAGATCTTACAATTTAAAATGTGATTTTCATCTTCTTCTTCCCTAATATCATTTACATGCACATTGTAAATTATTTCATATTTTGAAATAATTGATTTTTCTATGTCTAAGATCATTGAAAAAAAAAAATTATACAAAGACAGAAATTTCATTCTTTTCATCTAAACCCCAAACCAATAACTCCCATTTTACTCTCTTCTTTGCAATGACGATTTCCTGTTTTGACGAAATCATGTAAAGAAGACATCTTTAAATCATGGATTGAATTCCCATTTGATATCCAAAGATTCAAACAAAGATTTCATTTGCTTGAACAAGCTAATTCAACATTATTTTGATAACAAAATAGACCAAATAGCTGTGCAGAATCCAAACTTCAAAAATTAAAATTCTAACAGTCATTTCATCGAACACTTTGCATTCTATCACTTCAAAACCCAAATACCACCCCAAATACAGAATCAAATCAGCAAATCAACAAAAACATCCACAACACAGATCAATCCACATCACAAGTCAACATTTTTTGCGCATTTGGTGAACCAATCGGTGGTTTACCCAATTCTTGCACTTAATGTACTGATGTTTCTGTTGATAAAGCCTAGTTCGGATAACATTGAGGTTGCTGTGATTTTCTACAAGCAATGTGGCTCGTTGATGATGGAGGTTGTGCCGTTTAAGATGGAGAAGAAAAGGGTAAAAAAGAATGAAGATACAGAAGAAAGAGAGAAGAAAAAGGAAAAAAAAAAGACGAAGAATGAAGATACAGCGCAAGAGAGAAAAAGAAAAAAAAACAAAGTGGAGCGGGTTAAGAGAGGACGGAGCGGGTTGGGGGGCACGGATCCTAGGATCCGTGCCCCTGGGGTACACAAGTGTTGCTCAATGTATAATGTTTTTTTTTTCTCTTTTTCTAATTTGGATATAAAGTACATCACATTTGTTGGGATATTTCTATTAAGGTTTTGATGAGACAATGTAACTTTAGAAAGAAAGTTAGAGTACTTATTTCCCACGTTTTATAAGTGGAACTGTAATGTATAAGTTCATCTGTCTAAGTTCTGATTTGTAATGAGGCACTCTGGAAAGAAAAAGAAAACTGTTCAGAGCAGCTTTCTGAACTTAGGAAGAAGAAGAAGGATCAGTAAGCAGATGAGCAAAGAGCTTATCGGGAGACTGAAAGCTGACTCAAACTCAGAAAGCTGACTTAGAATCAGATAGTTGGCACCTATAGTAAGCAAAATACTGAAAGTTGATCAGAAAGCTAAGTCTAACTTACTCATTTATTACAATACGAGGAATGTATATTGAATGTTGTACGAGGATGGCTCCTACCAAGGACCCGTTAAACAGAAGTTGGTGCCAAGCCAATAAGACGATGCCACCTGGATCCACGGCTCTGCAAAAAGCTCTATAACCGAGGAGTGGCGTCATTAATGCAAATCAGAGAAGGACATGACTTTCAATCTAATCTGTCTCAAATGCATTAATTGCAAAGATTTACAAGATCACTTTGAAATGGAAAAAGGACAATGTCTCTCTTCAACAGACATTTTTCCACTGATATAAATAGAGGGTTAGAGTGACCATGAAGACGACTGGATAACTAACCAACTGAAGCTTTGAACTACATATATACTTCTCAAGTCTTATTCTTCTCAAGCTTATCAAGCCCAGTTACTCAACCTTCGAAGCAGTCTACCTTTCAAGTGTTAGAACTACCAAGTTCAAGACTGATTTTACCGCGACAGTTTAAGAAACCTTTTATCTTTTAACCATTTGTGTTGTGTGCGCTAGGTTGTTTTATTTGGTGTACTTAGTTGATAGGATTTGATCCTTGCTAAGTTTATAGTCTTGTATAGGTTATTTGCCCTGTGTGAGATTGTGTACAATGTGTGGATTTGTGGCCTAAGAATTTGGGATTCTGTAGGTATAACTTGTTAGGAAGAAGTTAGTAAAGCGAGGCTTGTAAATCAAACTGACTTAACGAAATTCCTCCTCTAGGAAGGAGTAGAGTAGACGTAGAAGGTTTACACCACCTTCGAACCACTATAAGTCATAAGTGTTTATTACTTTGATTTATTTGTAGCTCACTATATTCTTTGCATATCTATCCTGCTACATTCATCATAGGCATTTTGAGAAAGGATTCTGCTAAAACCATATTTGAAAAGAAAACTAATTTGCAAAACAGAAACTCTATCTAAGTTTATTCCGCTGCATTCTGATATTGAGTCAGAAACCTGAATCAGCCTTCGGTCAGGTTGCTGAATCGAGACAGGTTACTGCATTCACTTTTGAATCAGAAACCTCTTATACAGAAAAGTTTTTAAAATCGATAAAGATTCATTCACCCCCTCTGAACCTTTGACCACTTGGGACCAACAACATTGAAGTAAAATTTCATCAGTGAATTTTGCGTGACATTGAATGTAGTATTAAATTAGACCGAGGGATTTGTGTATGAGAATATTTGGAGATATTAAATATATGTATTATATTTAATATAATACTTTAAGATAGTATTTTTAAAATTGAGTCATAATCAAACTGCTCTATCAATTAGTAGTTTTATTGGTTGGATCAATTTAACCGACGGTTCAACTGATTAAATAAAAACTTACCGTCTTCACTTGTTGGACTAAAATAGAATATTTCCATAATATTTCTTATCATTATTATTTTTATGTTTTTTTTATTTCTCATATATTTAATAATATACATAATCATTAACATTGTTAATTTATCAAATTTTGATTTTTATTATTTTACTTATATATATATATATATATATATATGTGTTTAAATCTTATTTAATAACAATATGTTACATAAATGATGGTTTTAGAAAAAAATTCAAAACTAAATACAAATAATTTAGCTAATTTTATGCGATGTTCAAATAGTATATTTATGATTTGTGTAGTATTTTAGATGTCATGTACATTTAAATAATTATAATTTTTATTATTATCTAAATGTTAATCATAATAACGTTTTGAATATAAAAAAACAAAAAGAATGAAAAAAAATAAAAAAATAAAAAGAAGAAAGAAAAAATGAAAGAAAAAAAATTGGAAAGAAAAGAAAATAATGAAATTAAAAAAAAAATTCCTCAAGATTTCACCTGCATTAACCTAATGCGAGGTTAATGGTTACAAAAAATTAAAGTAGGTTTTTATAGTATTGTTGGAGATAAAACTCTACAAGTTTGGATGAAAATACAACAACATTGAAAATGCTCTAAATACATATTTGACAAAATCTAATATCCAAAATTTTGAAATAAATACAACATCAATTTGATACATAGATAGCTTAAATGAAGCACAAATATAACTTTGAGAAACAAAGTGAATTATGGAAGGCACTAGAAGAGAAGAAAGACATGTAAACAGTCTTTGAATTTTGTTGAATATTTTTCTTCTTTAATTAAAAGAAAATTGCTGCTGTTTTTTCTGATTCTCGGATTCGATCCAATTATCTTTATATATATTCCCTTAGTCCCAAAATAAGTGTCGTTTTAGAGGTTTTCACACGAATTAAGGAAATTGATAAAAGGACGGATCTACCCCTATTTAATTATAATCATTGTAGAAGTTTTTTTTTTTCCTTTTTTTCTTAACAATCATTTTATACACATTTAATGTGGTAGGAGTAAATAGAGGTATTTTTTGTAGATTGTATGTAAATATATCTTGAAATCCAAAAACGATATTTATTTTGGGACAAATTATGCTAGTTAAAACGACGCTTATTTTGGGACGAAGGTACAAGAAGGATCAAAAGGATACATAACAATCATACAAAACTATCACATTAAATATAACTAATTAATTACTTTAAATTTTATGTTACTAAGAAACATTTTAAATAATATAAAAATATTAATTAATTTTATCTAAATAACATATGTTAAACTTGAATACCATAAGTCATTTACATATTTGAAATTTTTTAAAATTAAAAGTTTAGAGAAAATATATAAATAAATAACTAAAATAAAATTGAGTTGACAGAAAATGATTGTTCAAACTTTTCAAACTTATTAATATTTGAATAATTTTTTTAATATGTGTTTTAAAATAAAATTAAGAAATTTATTTGTAGATATTTGACTTTCATTTTTTATCATCTAATTCAAAAGACAATTTGAATTTTGAGGGTTATTAGAGATAATAAAAAAAAAAAAAACCAGAAAAAATGGTGGGTGTGTTGAATAATATGATAGGCTAACAATATACATTCTTTTCAAAATAATAAATAAAAAATTATTTATGATCCTCTAAAAATGTAACTTATATTTCAACAATTAAATAATTACTTAATCATATTATTTTATATTATATTTAATATTAAATTTAACAATATGTATTGCAAATATCATAAATTTAATTTTTCAAAATTTATAAAGTTTCATTATTTTTTTTATAAAATCTTGTGTATTACACGGATCCTATGCTAGATCAAATCAATACTAAACATTACAAAATAATATAAATTTAAGTAAAATTATTAAAATAACACATGTTAGACTTCACGTACAAAAATCATTTATATTTGAAACTAGGATAAACATAAAACATCGTCTTAAAGATCGTTTAAATTTATTATACATGGCTTGATTTCACATCTGTTGACCCTGTAAGATATTGAAATAATGAGGATAGAGAATTTCAAGGATAAGTAAAATTAAACGAATTTATGAAATATAGTTTTTTTTCCTGGTAATTGATTGAAAATTGAATTATTTTTTGTATTAATAATCGTAGATGTCACAATCTAAATTGCAGTTTAAATCAAAAAATTTAAAGAATTGCAAAATTAACATCACCATGACCATATAAATGGAATTTCGATCACCGGTTATTGTTTGAATTTTTTCTTGTTGGCATAAATTGCCAACATGGATATTAAAAAAATAATCATTACCTTTATATATAACTGTCGCAAAAATCCGTATCTTTATAATTGTCGTAAGAAGATACATTTATTAATGAGACGATGTCATTTCTGTCTAACATTAAACAAATGAGAGGCAAATGGCGTTGTTTTATTATTATCTGATTTTTTTTTCCAATATCTATATTGACACCTTAGGTAATCAGACACGTCAAGAAGAAAAAATTCAAGCACGAATCGATGATCGAATTGCACATATATATACATGTCATGTTATTTTTGCAATTATCCAAATGTTTGGTTAAAATTGCAAATTAAGTAAATATGGTGATTTTATAGTAGTTGTAAAGGTGGTGATTTTTTTTTCAAATATCCATGTTGTCAATTGACATGTCCAGACAATCGGAAATTTCAGCAAGTCAAATCTAATCGATCGATGGTCAAAATTACACCAACACACACATTATATATATATATATATATATATATATATATATATATAATGTCATCCTATTTTTATAAATAATGAAAATTTTGATTAAAATAAATTTTTGACTAATTGTTATGATTTTTTTTTCTCAATTAACCTTTATTTTATTCATAAAGTTATTATCCTTTTAGTTTTGGTTAATTTTTTCACTCTTTAAATTTCCAAGGATAACTAAAACACAAAAACTTTTTGTGTAATCAATGCATGGGCCTTAAGTCCATGCATCTGGGTCGATCCGACCAGCCATGCACGCCCACACGCTTCCACGCGCTTGGGTCGGTGCGCCTAAACCCACCCAAACTCGCTCACATGTGTTGTACCTTTATATTTTGTTAAACATACCGTTTAGTAGTGTTAGTCATACATTTTAGTTATGTTAGTCATACATTTAGTAATGTTAGTCGTACCTTTACATTTTTTTTAAACAAATTTATTAACTTTTCATACATTTTAGTTATGTTAGTCATATTTTTTAGTTATATTAGATATACCTTTTAGTTATGTTAATTGTACCTTTATATAATACATAAATGTATGACTATGTTGATATAAAGATATGCGTAATATCACATAATTGTATAGTAATATCATATAAAAGTAAACATGTACAAATTGTGGCGAAATTAGGGTTTTTTTAGAGTTAAAAATATTAAATAAAGGTATTATATATGGACATAAATGTATGACTAATATAACATAAATATATGACTAACATAACATAAATGTCAGAAAAAAAAAGAGTACTCTTGTGCACAAGGTGCACAAATCCAGATATGTGCACAACAAATACTGTTATATTATATGAAGTAATATTGTTATATTATATGAGTAATACTGTTAAAACTATATATAATATAACAGTATCACTCATATAATATAACAATATTACTTCATATAATATAATAATAATAATAATATTGTTGTGCACAAATTTGAATCCGTGCATAAAAGTTTTTGCCTAAAAAAAAGTGCACGGATTTAGATCGACCTAGATTCGATCTGCGTGTATCTAGGCATCAAATGCACAATAGTGCAACTCCAACTAAATTCGTATAAGCTTTGATCCCTATCTGTATCCATAAAAAAAACATCATTCTTTCTAAATTCACCAACATGTAATCTTTTATACTAAAAATTAGTCGTATTAACTTTTCCAAGTTTGATCTGATTTTATATTGGTTTGGTTGCTTATTTGATTTGTTTGTCAATTTATTGTGACCGATACATGAATATATTTTCATTATTTTCAATTTATAATATAAAAAGGAGAACGAAAACTATTTGACTTAGCTTTCAGTTTATCTTAATTAAAACCACATTGGAGAGGGGTGTAATAAAAAAGCATAGTCGTCAATTGCCTCACATGCGGCGCGTGAGCTTTGCAACTTTGTAATGAAATGACAAAAATTTTGGCTGCGACGAGGCACACCGTATAACCGGTGGGCTTGTTTGGATTTGTTTTCACTGGAACTTTAATAGTTTTTTAAAATTAAAATCTGGTTGTATTTTAGTTTTTCTGGTAAGGCATAAAAAATAAATATTCAGTTTTTCATTGCATGATAAGACTCAATTGGAAACGAATCCAAACATTGCTCAAACTTGATCGGTTTTTTATTTTTTATTAAGACATAGAATATTGGAGCTAGGTGTTGTCAATTGAGGAAGCTATATCTTATAAACATTAATTAATATAAATTTGTATCAAGTAGTAAGTGAACTAAGATATCCTCATGTTGGATAGGATTGCAAGAATATCACATTTGTATGTACAAAATTAGTGCATCTACTATAACTTGGTTTGGCAACCTACATTCTTGATTTAGATAAACTACACTAAAAGGGAGCGTAGCGTTGGGCCTACAGGGAACTTTTAATGTTTGTTTTATTATAATTTTTACACACTACTAGTACTAGGGGTGGCATTAAACGGGTTTGGGGATAATATTAACAATACCATCACCATATTAAATTGTCATATTAAATATCATCCCTACTATCATCACCGTTTTGCAAATTTGGTATGGGGATGGAGATTCACCTCTCGGAGAATGGATTTTCCGCGGGGAATTTGGATTCCCCAAGTTTAATTTTCTACAAGTTAAATTTTGTTTTTTCTAACATTATTTTCAATAAAATAAATATCAAAACAATTAAAACAACTCATAAACAATATCGATCCAACATAACATCAAATATTATGAAATCATAAATTTAGTTTTTAAAACAAAAATATGAAATTCGTAATCAAAATGACAACACATTCTAACAAGTTACAACATAATCTAACAAGTTTAACTATTTTGAGTTGATTCAAAGTTTCAATTTCAATTTGCAATTTTAGATATTAAATTATTAATTAATTGGAAAGGAACCGTGAGGAGTGGAGACTTAGAATACTTATGGAAAATTTTGGATGTTTTGGTATATTAAAATGTGTGTATATATATATATATATATATATATGCATACATGAAAATGTATATATATACATTAATAAATAATATTAAACGGGATTTCACCGTCTCTACCCCATTCCCCGATTTGACCGGGGAATCCCCGCCCCATTAACATTGGTATCCAATGGGGATGGTTCCCCGCGGGAAAATGGTCACACCTACACACCACATAAGATATATGATATCATAAATTAATACACAATATATATTAAGGATAATTAAATATTAGACGACCACGAGTTTTGTAGTTTAAATGATACCTCTTTAAAAATATGTAAATTGTAATAATTAGAGGATTTTTTTTTTTCAAAAGGAGAATCAACAGATTTCACCTCTATTCTTCGTGGTGACTCAAACCCAAAATCTATGCCTAGATAGGAAATTTCTTTTACCACTAAACTATCAATGCTTCATCTAACTAGAGTTATAACCTGAATGAGGCAAGTTTATTAGTCTTCATTATCTCTCTTCTCTACGCACAGCTCATTAATAATAATAATAATAATAATAATAGACGAAGTTAGATGAAGATCTATAAGAACCCATCTAATATGTGGGGCCTTTATGATATATATTACTTTTAAGTATAATGTGGAAAAGGGAATGTGGGGGCCATCTAATTATTTTTGGTGAAAAAGAGGGAGATAAAGGTGTATGCCAGTTTCTTGTACTTTACTTCTTCCACATAACTTCAATCTTTAGTCTTCATTCTGTGGCAAACAGGAGTCAAAAATATTTATATACTAGTTAATTCGATACTCATACTTCTCTTTGCTATAAGTAAAAATATTTAATATTGAAAAATAAAAACACTAATTTTTTAATTGAAGTCAGTTCAATAGGTATAACAAACAAACTAGCTCGTTCAATTGAATCCTAGCTACTTCATGTTTCCTTTTTCTTTTGGTTATTATTATTATTATTATTATTATTTTGAAAATGACAAATGATCAAATAAAATTCACTTTACTTCCACACATAACAAAATAAAATCTTATAGTCTAATAACGATTATTTTTATGAAGAATAATGAAGATCTTTGCTAACATACTTAAAGATAATAAACATTATTAGCAAAAGTAAAGGAAATAGGAAGTTCGATTCGGTTGAATAAGTTTATTTGTTTGGTATACTTATTGAACTACTTCAAATATAAATTTAGTGACTTTGTAACATCAAATATTCAATTTGATACTTGGTTTAGTATAGCAATTCGAATATATATATAGAGTAAAGGTACATAAGTGAAAATAAAGCAAAAATAACCTAATTTTAAGGAAATTAAATAGACACAATTATTTGTCGGAAAAAATAAAATTCAACAAATATCTATTTTTAATAAAAGATCAGTAAAATTATTTGAATTATGTTTTTAATAAAAGATCAGTAAAATTATTTGAATTATGTTGAATCTCATAATGACATTTTTAGAAGGAAAAAAAATCCGATTTGGAAAAAAGTTACACATGAATAACACCCAACAAGCTTGTTCCTTGCACTTGTAAAATTGCAGATGTGAATTCCTATTTATCTCAAAGTAAAATATGATAGAACGATGAGTAAGTCTTATATGAGACCATCTAATTAATCTACTTATGTGAGATGTGTTAACCTATAATTCACACTTATTTGTGAAAATGAATTTTTATTGTGGGTAATAAGGATTTGTCTCACTGTAACTATCTATTAAACCGTCTCATATAAGTTTTTGTGTAAAGTGATACATCAAGGTTTTTATAGTTAAATGAGGAAAGCAAAAAAAAATATGAGGGATGGAGAAAATAAGATTAAAGAAACACAAAAACTTTTCATGCAACTCAATCCGATCCGTTTTTATGCACTCACCCATCTACGCATCTTTGTGCCATATTAGATAAGTAATATATTTTAGTTATATTAATAATATTTTTTAGTTATATGATTGATATCTTTTAAATTGTGATAATAATACCTTTCAATTAAACAAGATATGCATTTTAATCATACTAGTAATATATATAGTTATATGATAACATCTTTAATATTATGACAACAATACTTTTCAATCAACAAAACAATATATTTATTTATACTAATAATACATTTTAATTATACGATTCAATACCTTTTAAATTATAACATTAATAAATGTTGATCCCAAGTGATATAAGACATTTGGAGGATCTTTGGGTGAACTTATAAACTTCTTAAAATATCTTATAAGGTGTTTAAAAGTTTATAAATTACTCAAAAGTGTTTGGCAAATATTTAAATTTAAGATCTTATTGCATCCTAAAATTAAATGTTAGGAGCTTATAAGCTCTTTTTTTGAAAAGTAGGGGATCCGAACTTATTTCTATACTAAGATCTTATTTTTTTAAAACACCTTCAAAATTGATTATTTAAAATTACACAATTGTTACTACCAACATCCTATAAAACTCCACCATCTTATTTATCAAAACACTCCAACAACTTATTTTTAAATTGAAATTAAACATCTTATGAGTGGTAAGAGCTTATAAACTCTTTCAAATAAATTTAGTCAAATACCCTCTAGAAATGGTTGAATAAACATCTTCAAAAATTTTAAACTTTTCAAGACATTATGGATTTAACTTGATGTAAGTTGTAGGAAATATGTTCTTATAACACAGCTTACAACGCTACTTGTAGCTTGACTATAAGTGCACTTCTAATTGTAGAAATCCTAAGTATGCAACGGAATAATTATGTATAGAGTTTTTGAAAACGTTTTCTAAACAGATGATTTTGTCAAACAATTTATGTTTATGCAAGGAAAGATATATAACAGATAAATATAAAAAGGTGGAGTAACAATCTAAACAGATAACAATTTATAATAGTTCAAAGGTGGAGTAATAATTCTAATCCACCCTACCTCTTCTCAAAAAGGAACTTTGTTATCATATTTTTGATAAATTACAACACACAACTATCCAATTTGTATATAAACAAACACAACAATTTTCTGGCTTTCACATAGGTTAATTACAAAGTAAAATTCCTAGCTCACTTAGAGCTTTACAACTTCAAATAGATCAAACTCGATCTCTAATCTAAATACTCTTATTTAACAACCTCACACCAAAGTTTTTTCAACTTTGAAGAATCCTCTAAACTCATAGATCAATCATTTAAATGTGGGCTTACTTCAGGGAGAATGAGTGAATTATCAATTAGGTGAGAGATAGTTAAATATTCTAAATTGTTAAGTTCTTCTCGTAAGTTTTCATGTGCATTCCTTCTTCATTTATAGTAAAGAAAGACAAAATTAACTATTGGCAGCGAGTAAGGCTTGACCCGAGTGATTTTATTGCATGTATTCAATGTTGTAGTGATGCATGTGTGGACTAGTACTCTTGTTGTAGGACTTTTCCATGTAGTGCAACTTATCAGTCCAAGTGTCTCCATTTAACTTGCTTACAAGTTCGACATAACAGTGTGACTCTACTGACTATTTTTTAACTTTTCCTCAATTTGATGTTGATTTTTTATGTATAGTTAGTTTTTGTGGACTAACTATTCTTATGGTAAAATATTTTATTGTCAACATTCAATGGTAAGATCAGCTTGCAGTAAGTATTATTTCTTGATGTATTTTTGATTTCTTATAGCTTAGGTCTTCTTGCAACTCGAGACTAGTGAGTACAAGAAATATGAGTATTTACGATAAAAAAATTTGCGATAACATATTATCGCAAAAATTGATAATATAAATTGACAAGAAGTTGTCACAAAAAATAATTGAAGAAACTTATTTACGACAACATTGTTGCAAAAACAATATTTGTAAGAAGACTATTTAAACACTATTAGCAAAAACAAATATCAATGTTTGTAAATTTATTTAGCGACAAAATGTTGTCGCAAAATGCCTTTATGACAATTATCAATGTTTTTGTTGTAGTGAGTGAAAATGAGTGTTAAGTGTGAAATGTAATTTTGTTTTAATTTTCAAGGGAAAAAAAAAGGCAATTTTGGGTTGCTATACCGTTTACTAATAAGAAAAACCTCTGAATAATTATTTTGTAGCTTAATTGGCTTCAGAATCTTTCTCAATAATACAAATTAAATAACTAGGGAAATGTGGCATAAAGTGAGTAATCATCAAAATCTATTATTGTAATAATAATATTACCACAGCCACTTTCACAAAATAATAAAATGACAACACCAACTTTTCATAATCTATATATATATATATATATATATATAACAATTACCCCTACAAATAGAAATGTAAAAATTTTCCCGCTCATTTTCACTTACTAAATATGTAATATATTAATAATTAATAATTATTAAATATAGAAAATATATTTGTGTAATCTTCTACATATAGAAATTGCACCTATCATTAATTATTTCATATTAACCAATTACACATTTCCTTATTTAGTGGCAGTATATCTAAATTGAAGCATTATTTTTCTCCACTAAGTTATCATCTAAATTTATATGTATATAGATTGATGTGTATATATATATATATATATATATATATATATATATATATATATATGAGTTAATTCAATTAAGTACTAATTTACAAATCACCAATTGAGTAATAAAAAAAATAGATGTCATTTTGTGATTCTCAATTTTCTAATTCATTTACACCTTCACACATATATATAGATATATACATATATATTGATTGAATAATAATTACAATTAAATCCGATAAAAAAAACTCGACTTTTATACATAAAAAATAATTAAAAAAACATGTTCAACAACATTAAAATAGCAATAAACTGATGATAATGATATAAATTTATACATACATAGATTGATAAACTTTGACTGCATAACTACATTTCAATATAAGAGATAAAAAAATTCAAGATTAATATAAAATTAGATGAAACATGTTTGATTGATAAACTAAATAACAAATTAAATTATACATGTTCTATTTTATTTTAAAATGTTTTAAATAAATTTGGATATGTTATTCGTAGCCAATTTTTGGAATAAAAACAACTTCTTATATTTTTTTATCTAAAAACATTTTAAGTGCATTTAATATTTTCAAATATAACAAATAAATGGAACTATAACAGAACTAACAACTTACCTATTTCGTTATTTTAATACATTAGTTTTAATTTGTGATGTGTATACAAACACAAATAAATTTGTACAATTAATATGTTCTCTAGAAAATGTCTTAGTATTTGAAAAATGTAAAATAATTGAGTTCACTAAGTATAAATTTTAGAAGAAATAATAATATTTGATGGAATCTAATAAAAAAAATGTACAAACTGGAAAAAAGTAAATATTAAAATTTAAGATGCCCCTTTATATTTTGATTTATGCAATTGTATAGCTGAATTTTAATTGTATAGCTCTTAATATATTTTCAACAAATATATTCTAATATATTTTGTA
Organism: Scutellaria galericulata; assembly: GCA_946896805.1. Lineage (NCBI taxonomy): Eukaryota > Viridiplantae > Streptophyta > Magnoliopsida > Lamiales > Lamiaceae > Scutellaria > Scutellaria galericulata. The sequence goes on from OX335792.1 coordinate 13,230,931, forward strand.
AATAAGTGTTTCATTATATATTCTAATATATAATGAAACACTTAATTTAATATTTTCCATCAATTTGTTATAAATTTGTTCCTCCTGAAGATTTATGACAATATTATGACTATAACATCATACTCAAGTTTTCAAGTGGGGAATATTAAAAAGTTAAAATATGTCGTAATGGTGACAAATATTATATGAAAATTCGGGGGGGGGGGGGGGGGGGGGGTTGATAGAGAATGTTATTTGGCATTCTACTAGATATGACGATCTGATGAAACTTTTTTGAAAAACAATATTAAAAAAAACGTTTGTTATATCTAAAAGATATTCTAAAAATCAAGGTTTGCTTTGCATAATAACGTATCTATATCAAAAAATTACAACACTTGAAATTTATATACCATGCATCACACGGGTTACCAAATGAAATTGAAATATTATTAATAACTTGATTTTTTATAAATTGAAATTTTCACATGTAACGTGAAATATTTAAATTCTATGGTCATGCATCATACGGGTAACATATTATATTGAAATGAATCTAAAATAATATATTACTTTCTATTCAACATTTTCATATCAAAACATCAAAATAGTAGTTTTTATATGTCCGTGCATCACACGAGACCTATATACTAGTATAATAATAATCACATACATTTTTTCGGATATTATTTCATATCTGTAATAAAGTTTAACTATCCCAATTTTAGATCAAATATTGTTACTACTATCCAAAACTCTAAAAGACATTTCTCACAGTTCTCAAATAGTTAAAAATTTCTCTGTTCTAAAACAAAGAGGGGAATTTAATTACTCCTTTAAAAAAGAGTTCTTATTTTAGCCTTTTCATTTTTAATTTCTTTTGTTTTAAACTTTTAAGTATATTAATCACAGGATTGTAATGTTTTCCACATTAATAAATTTATAATATCCTTTACTCAAAACTTTGTCAAACATCAAAAAAATGTATAAAGTAATATGCAAACTCTAAAAATATCTGATAAAAAATATAACAAATTCACTAAATTCAGCCAGATACCCATTAGACACATAGATTTACTTATTGCATAAACGTGTCTTATAATTTATAGTTGGTCCTAACTCCTAAGGAAGATGACCTAATCCATCAGACATTAAGACTGAAAAAGAAGTTGGTATTAATTCGGTTGAGAATTTGGTATATGTTTGATAGGTATAATCATTTTCTCCAAGATGTTTGCCAAACCTTTTTTATTATATTATATATACTAGATGAGCTCGTGTAATGCTTGAATTTCTTTTTATTTTTGTCTTTTTGTTATAATGATATAGTATAATTTTTAATATCATGTTTATTTTTCAATAAGTTTTAATTAAACTTTTTGTTTCATTTATCTTATTTAAATATCATTTAGAGTGTATTTATAATGTTATATATTCTATCTACAATTATTTAAATAATATAATTAATAAAATCTTAAGGTCATAATATTAAAGAGTTATTCATTTCATTAGCATCTTCTATAGTTTTAGCTCCAAATGTAAATTTTAAAGAATAAATTAACATGTTTTAGTTGTTACTTTACCTTTTTTCTACCATTGTCGCCTCATCTTCTTTCTCCTCCACTACCGCCACAAAGCAACATGTCGTTGTTGTCCGCAGGATTTAGCTCAGTTGGTTCCGGAGGGGTGGATTTACTATAAGGTGCAAGGTTCAAACCCCACAGCCTGCAGTATGAGAGCAATATTCTTGGGCCCAATGTGGGCTTTAAGGGTGGGCTCCTTGTAGACTTGTGGGGAGCGTCTTCCCTTTAACCGACCGCTGAGTACCTGATTTACAATCTCTCACAACTCCTATCGGACCTCCCTTGGGGTTGGAGATTCAACCTTTTTGCCAAGCAACATGCCGTTGTCAAAGTCCACAAACAAAATTGCATAGATAAATTATCCCAAGTATATTCATGTGACCAAACTCTACCCTTATATTATTCACAAAAATCTCTTAAATTTGCAAACAATTAATTAGTTAATTTTGATTTCTTATATGTCTATTATTTCAAAGTGAAATGATATAAACATAAAATACAATATAAGGGAAATGTTGTAAATAAGGAAAATAATAATCATTAAAAACATTAGTCTTCTCAACGTAATAATATGATGATTAATGTAAAGTCTAAACATACAATTAACTAGGACCTATTAAAATTACAATGAAATATTATATTAAATGACACACAAATAAAATTACAATGAAATGCACTGAAGACCGATGTGTATCATGCACCCGAATTTACATATGATAGGCATTCATCTATGGAGGAAACATAGGCGATAACAAATGGTACAACGAGAGGGTACAAACCTACCTTTATAAATATAGATTTCATTTTTATCATCATCAATCGTATAATGGTGTGCTGCATTAGTATTATCTCTTGAGAGAGGGGTCAACCCATGCTATATAAATATGAATTTGATTTATGATGGTTGAAGTTCTATGTTACCCAATTATATTCACTAAAATTATGTTATACTACCTCCGTCCCACTCAAATTTGCACATTTTCTGTTTTCGTTCGTCCTATTCAAATCTGCACACTCAAAAAATGGCAAATAAAATGTATAAAATTGTCCTTTACTATTCAACATTAACACTTAAAAAACAGTTTTTTCTTAACCTTCGTGTCCATCCCTACGTGCAAATCTGAACGGAACGGAAGGAGTAGTATACGTGGTTTTTATATGTACCTTTTCTTATTATTTCTATTTTTTTTTCTTCTTTCATGTGAAGTAAAGAAGAGAACAAAATGTGGCGTGCAATGAAAGGATTCACATGTCATATTTGTTGTCGGAACGCATGAGAAAGTTAATGTATCATATCATATCTGCATCATTTTGACCCCACCATCCTATCAATGTTGCAAGCTAAGCTACGCATATATATCTGCATATATCAAAATATTATATGTTAATGGCTATTACATACGGACCCCTCATAGGTACGTACTTATGGGCACTGGCCCATGAGATGTTTTTTACTTGAACAATTATCTAGGCTCTATGTAGATTGATAATGATGAATTCATGGATAAAACAACAACATTATCATTGCCAAGCATGGAAAATCGATTATAAATGTAGATGACAAATCAAATAGGGTTGACCTTTAGAGTCTTGAGTTAATTTTTAGGTGGCTAGACCAACTTTAAGCCTCGATGTTCAACCTATAAGATGTGATCTAATCTGCAAAATAACTCATTAAGGCATGCTATTGTGGCTTCTATCATAGAACCTTTAACACACGAGTCAAGTTGAATATTGGGAGTAGTGGTTGAATAAACGATAAATCCAGAGAAGTGATGAAACTCTCCTGCTTTGCCACCAATCACCACATGTGGACAATTGATCGTCTAAGTATTTATTTCTCCGATGAAAAATTATTTTCTTCAAGATAGTGTCTATCTCATGTCTCTCTATGTCGCCAACTCTTTATTCTTATAAATGGAAGATTGCTTTAAGTAAATTTCTTTCATCACTCTTATGTTTAAGTTGAAAATTGGTTTGAAAAGGTTGGTGTTGACCAATCTTGGACCAATATTTTATGGTGTTTTGTTTGATTAAAACATAAATAAGTTGTGAAATCGAAGTCTAAGTTCCGAGTAGTAGTTTTAAAGGATTTACCTTTTCAAATCCAATGTTAGGTGAATGAGAAATTCATGCTTAATTGAAGTTGACAACTTAAAACATGTAAAATGAATTGAAGGGTGGTTGATGTGGTTTGAGAATGTGGTTCAGGTGGCTCAGTGACGTGGTGACGATTCAGACACCCGATATAAATTTTCGGTCAGATTGATCTTACGGTGCAAGTTCAATTCGAACCATTGATGGTAGAACCAAAAAGATGTGAAGAGTCTTAAAGAGCGTGACTTTAAACTGAACCAACTAAAATGAAGAGATGCAACCAATCCAAACCAACCTGAGTCACATTGGACCCAAAAGGTGCCTTATTTTGAAAAAACACCATAACTCTAAAAATTCTATAAATAGACTCCAAAGTCATTCATTTATACACTCGACTATGATTTGCATTATTAGCATTCTTGTAATTTATACTTATCTCTTCTTGTCTTGAAAAGTTCCAAATATCATTTTTGTTTGTCGGAAATTTTTTGAATTCTTTGTGATTCGATTCTTAAGTTAGTAAGTCGTTGTATCTTGGAGAAATTTGTCATAGACAATGAAACACTGGATATGTGGTAATTTTGTGTCTTATGGAGAAAGGATCTAAGTACTCTTGCCTCGACTTTCCACAATTGCTCTATTGAGTCATTTTCAAGTACATCATATATTTTATTCCAACAATGTAACATGGAATTATGTGTATTTGAAGATGGCCAACATTATTCCTACTACATGAATTACGCTGAAAGACCAGCGAAATTCAATGCTATTGAATTTAAGCGGTGACAATAAAAGATGTTTTTCATGACAACCATGAATTTGGTTTGTTTTTTGAAAGAAGACGCACCAACTTTGGGAGATATGATGCCGATGACCAGAAAATGATTGTGCTAAACACATGGAATCATAGTGACTTCCTGTGTTGCAACTATATCCTTAATGAGCTCGACAACTTAATGTCTACACAGTGACAAAAATTGTAATGGAAATGTAGGATCCACTAAAATATAAATACAAGACCAAAGATGTCAGATGGAAGAAATTCATTGTTGGTAGGTTTTTAAATATCAAAATGGTAGATTTCAAGATGGTCATAGACCAAGTATGAAAGTTGCACCTAGTCCTGCATAACATTCATACTGAATATATGAATGCAACTCATCGAATCTTTCTAACTAGGTGCCATTATTAAGAAGCACCCGCCTTTATGGAAGGAGGTCAAGAACTATCTTAAACAGAAAACGAAAAGAAATGAAGCTTGAGGACCTGATCATGAGACTAAGGATTGATGAAGACAATTAGAAATCCAAAGTTAAGAATGACAGGAAATCTATGAGGGCAAAAACTAATTTGACAGAAGTAATTATTAGCAAAAGGAGAAAGTTGGGCAAGAAGCATTAACAAGAGCAAAAAAAGAAAGAAAACTAGAAAAAAAACAAGGACAATTGTTATAACTGCGACAAATTTGGTCACGTGACAAATAATTATCGACAATCGAAGTCAGACTAACCTAACTAAGAAAAAATTAGCATCTTTAGATATGAAATGAACTAAACCTATCAATTGCCGTATTTGAAGCTAGCATGATGGATAATTCGAGAGAATGATGAGTGAACACTTGGATTACATGTCACACATGCTCAGAATGAGAGGTGTTTACAAGTTACATACCTATTAATAACGAAAATAGTTCATGAAAAACTCAACAACCTGGAATACATGATAGAATATGACATATAAATTTAAATTAATTTATTTTGAAAATAAATTGAAATGCTCATATTTCATTAAAAAAAAAAAAGCTTCAAACTCCCAACATCTTATATTAGAATAAAATAAGAATTTATTTTTAAACTTTACCAAACACTCTTAAATAATTTATAAGCTCTTATGCTCTCAATCATTTAATAAGATATTTCTTTAGGAAATCTTATAAAATGTTTCAAAGAGCTTGTAAATTCACCCAAACACTCTCCTACACCGAAATATGTTGGAAAATGTGAATGGTTAACACGTGAATTCATTAATATGCAGTTGTAGATGATAGAGTCGAGTTGACACAATTGGTTGAATAGTCCAAATGTTTGTTGGGCTTTGTAAAAGCATTGGGCCTAAGCATAATTTTATAATGATATCTCTCAACCCAAATACAAGATTTCCGAATTTAATTTTGTTAGTCAATTGAAGAGAACACGGGCCCAATTTTACAATTCGGGCCCCTTGAAACAAACCACCCCCACCTCGCATGTCCGCAGAGAGAGAAGGGGACACATTGCAGAAATCAAAACTCGAAAATGGCTCCCAAAGCGAAAGAGAAAGCGAAGCCCGCCGCGGCGGCGGCGGTCCCCATCGAAGACCTCTTCACATCCCTAAATCGCCACATCCAAAATTTCGAATTCGACCTAGCCGTTAAAATCTCAGATCGAGGTACGTCGGATTAGTTTACCAGTTCTGTGTTCAAATCCGCTCATCGAAGCGATGCTGTTGTTGAAATTTAGATGAATTAACTTTTTGTTATTTGGTTACTGTTTGGGGTTTTAGTTCTCTCGATTGCTCCGGATGATGAGGACGCGATTCAGTCTAAAGTTGTGGCGCTTATTAAGAACGATAGCATTGATGATGCTTTATCTGCAATACAAGTGTTCTCCAAGAAATCTTCCATTGATTTCAGTTTTTTCAAGGTACTTTGATATTTATTGTTTATAGATTTATTCCTTTTATATTGTTTTCCTAATCCTTGTGCAAATTGAAGCTTCCAATGCTTGTAGAGTTACGCCTTCAGATTGAGTTTCGTGTGCAAATTTGATGTCTTGAACTCCTCATTTGGAAAAATGGATATTGTGAAGAATTTTGTATTCTTATATAAGTAGCTTGTTGAGAATTGCAGTTTAGTTAATTGAGTACTATACAAAATTCAGGGATGATTGTGTTGATGATATCTAACTATAAACGAAAGTTGATGGGAACTAGCATCTGAAAATATTTAGGTTTATTGGGGGTGAAAAAATGTTGCTATATTCCCTTGTGCAATAGCAAAGCTGCTATGAAGCTTTTGTAGGCCATCTGGACTATTCAATGTATATCATTAAAGATCATTTCTTCAAAAGAAACTGTCTCCATTAGAGATTTATGTCAAGATTTTGAGTTATATTTCGAGGAATTTTGCTATTTTAACTAACTCCATCAATATTCCTATAATTATGTTTCTTCTTGTCTCCTTGCCACTATTGGTCATTGCAATCCTATTTGTTTGCAGAATGGATACTCTCCATTACTTTCTATGTGAATTTCTTGTAAATTTAGACTTTAGAGAGAGAAAGAGAGGGGTTGGTGCCAATTGGAAAAATGGAACCCACATTGTTCTAATTTATGTGTTGTTCTCTCTCCAATTTAAAAAAAAAAAAAAAAGGAAATCTAGAGGACCTGGATTGGTTTGTGAATTAACTGTTTTCCAAGTTCAGCCACTGAGATATATTATGTTTTCAGCTCTGTGTGGGTTCATCTTTGTTAATTTTTTATTTTTTTAAATTAGGCACTATTCCCTGTAGATTAATGTAATTTTCCTTTTTCGAGTAGGCATACTGCTTGTATCGGCAAAACAAGTTGGACGAAGCTCTAGGGCTCTTGAAAGGGCAAGATGGAAACACAGTAGCCATGTTAGAGGCACAGATTTTATTTCGTTTAGGAAAAATGGATGCGTGTGTCGATGTATATCAAAAGCTTCAGAAGTCCAAGATAAATTCTTTAGAAACAAATTGTGTTGCTGCTTTGGTTTCTGCTGGGAGGGCTACTGAAGTCCAGGGGACACTGGAGTCTCTCAGAGTTAAACCAACTAGCAGTTTTGAATTGGCTTACAATGTTGCTTGCTCATTGATAGAAATAAACAAGTACAAAGATGCAGAGCAACTTTTGCTATCAGCTCGAAGGTAATATTCTGTCTAAGGAAATTCCATTTGTCATCAAGAAAAATTGCTTCCATCATGCTCAGAATTTCAGAATTTGTTGCTGAGCATTCTTCTTAACCCCTTCTGTATGTAGACATATAAGAGTGTGAGGTTCTAGTCATGTTTTACGATATTTGTAGTCAGCATAAGAAGTATCACTTTTCCTTAGCTTTGTTCTAGCACCTACTAAACATAAGAAGTATAGCCTGAAGATCATAACCACCCCCCCACCCCCCCCCTTCTCTGTGTGTGTTTGTGTCTTTCTGCATGAACTTTGGTATTAGTACATCATGGTTGTTAAGTACTACCCTTGGATTGCTCAAAAAAAAAAAAAAAAATTACCCTTGGAGCTTCTCAGGAAACCTGCCTACTCTTTGATCCTGATAGCATTGAACCATTGAGAATGTCTGTTCAATGCACAAAATTGACAATATTTTTTTGGCAGAATTGGCCAGGAAACGTTAATGGAAGAGAACTTGGCTGATGATGAGATAGAAACTGAATTGGCACCAATGGCTGTTCAACTAGCATATGTTCAACAGGTCACACGATCATGCTATATTAGCATATTTTTTATTTCCCCACTTCTGTGCATTGGTGATTCAAACGGATTTTTAATGATTTCCACAGGTACTGGGAAACAGTGAAGAAGCCTTTGAATCTTACTCCACAATTATCAAGAAGAACGTGGCAGATGATTCATCACTTGCTGTGGCAATAAGCAACCTTATTGGATTAAAGGGCCACAAGGTTGTATCTGATGTCTTGAGAAAACTTGATACACTTATAGTGAAAGATGAAGGACCTGTGCCCTTCCATCTTGCTCGTGGCCTTGACCTAAAGCTCTCTCAAAAGCAAAGAGAAGCAATTTATGTTAACCGCTTATTGTTGCTACTTCATTCTAATAAGTTGGATCAGGTAATGCATTTGAGGGTGCCATTTCTTCACTTAAGATTTTTTTACTTTTCTTTTGTAGTTTTTGATAATATATGTTCAGAATATACTTTATTCCCATAAAGTAGATCAGGTTATACACTTTGGTCAGATAATGTGTTTGGGAGAGTGCCTTTTCTTAAACTTATGCAATGTATATATTTTTTACATTGAGAATGTAAATTTCGCTGGAATCTCAAGGTTTTGTGTTTGATTATTTGGCTAATTAAGAAAGCAATTGCAGGCCAGAGAACTTGCATCTGCACTTCCCACCTTGTTTCCAAACAGTACAACACCAGTGCTTCTTCAAGCTGCAGTACACGTAAGAGAAAACAAAGCTAATAAAGCTGAGGAGATACTTGGGCAGTTTGCGAACAAGTTTCCTGACAAGTCTAAGACTGTCCTCCTTGCACGGGCTCAAATTGCTGCGGCTGCAGGCCATCCTCAAATAGCAGCCGATTCTCTGCTAAAGATACCGGAAATTCAACATAAACCCGCAACTGTTGCCACCATTGTGTCACTCAAAGAGCGTGCTGGAGATATTGATGGTGCTGATTCTGTGTTCGATTCTGCAATACAGTGGTGGTCCAATGCCATGTCTGAAGACAATAAACTTGATGTTATCATGCAAGAGGCTGCTTCATTTAAACTCAGACATGGAAAGAAGGATGAAGCTGCTCATCTCTATGAGCAGCTCGTTAAAGGCCACAAAAGCATCGAAGCTTTGGTAGGTCTTATTTGGACAGCTGCTCATACGGATATTGAAAAGGCAGAGTCTTATGAGAAGCAGTTGAAACCCCTATCTGGCCTCAAGGGAGTTATTGTGGAGAGTTTGGAGAAAACGTCAGGTGCAAAGCACATTGAGAATGGGCCCACTGTAGGCATTGCTGAAGCATATGAACAAAAGAGTAAAGAGAAAACAAAGAAAAAACGAAAGAGAAAGCCCAAGTACCCGAAAGGCTTTGACCCTGCAAATCCAGGTCCTCCACCTGATCCCGAGAGGTGGCTACCAAAGAGGGAACGGTCTAGTTATCGGCCCAAGAGAAAAGATAAGCGAGCAGCTCAAGTCAGGGGTTCTCAGGGTGCTGTTGCTAAAGAGGCTGCTACTGCTGCTAACACAAAATCGAACCAAACGGCTAACTCTAAAGGGACATCTCAGAATGCAGGCACAGAGCAAACCAAGCCTTCTTCAAGGTCCAAGAAGAAATCCAGGAATTCAGATAAGAGAACCTAAATTTTTTATTTTATCAAGAAAAGCAGCTGAGAAATTTTATTTCGTTTGTTCAATCTGTACTTTTAATTTATGTATGTCTAACTTTACATGCTCTGCTGCATACTTGAAATGTTATCTTTTACTTTTTTCGTTTTCAGTTAAAGACCCAGAGGACACTTCTTATTCGAACAGCCTCAATCTATGTTTTTGGATATCTAATAAATCAGTTGTTGATGCCAATATTATTCAGCTTGAGAGCCAATTTAAGAGAGTGTTTGACTGAGCTTTTAAGTTTCTTAAAACAGAATCAATAGGGCCCGTGGGGAATCTTGGACAACGGAGATAGAAGCAAGGTTGAATAAGCGATGTTGGGGCTTCTAGAAGCTCTGTCGTTGGGTAAGAAAGACAGTAAGCTAAGGGCTAAGAATGAGGTAGAGAGTCTCTGGCTATGGGCCAATGGCATTCCTGTCCTTAAGTCACTCCCCATTTCATTATCTACACTACTTTAAGATTGTGTTTGAAATCCAAAAAATTAATGAATTTTAAATCAACTCATAATGTTAAAGGATTAGTTCAAAATGAAAGTGATGTGTTTCAAATTCACATCTTATCCAAACATCATCAATGAATTTGCTATCATGAATAGACTGTTTGGTAAAGTTTCATTCCCAGATAAGATGTTACTGGCTCATTATTTTTTGTTTTAAGTAAAGATCTATCTTATTTCTAAAAGTATGATCTTATTTTTTTTTTTTTATTGATTCTTTCTTTAACCATTTAAATCACATAATTATCATTAGTAACATCTTATCAACTTTGTTGTTTTATTTATTTAAAAACTACAACTTAATTTTTAAAATAAAAGAGAACAACTTATAAGATCCCCTTCAAATAAGATTAGTCAAACACCCTCTCAATAAGTCTTAACAATTGTTCATTGGTGGTGTTTGAATTGATTATGTATTTGAAATTTATCACTTTCATTTAGAATTAATTTTTGGACAATATCAGTGGATTTTGATCAACTCTTACTTATTTATATATTTATTTATATTTTTTTTTGATTAGCCAGAGAGTGGAAGAGAAAGAATAAAGATATAAAACTTGTTTGAACTCTAATTATCACAATCTCTATCTTTATAAAAGTGAATACCACTTAAGTTACAAGACTCGTGGATATTAGTGGATTTTGAATTCACTCTGATTTAAATGGATTTAATTTACTAAGAGTTTATGGCTCCGGACTATTTATTTCTTGCTCTTTGGAGTTGTCTAAGGTTGTATTTGGATAGAATGATTTGAAATTTAGGATCTGAAATTCATCCAATTGACTCAAAAATCAGTTCGAAATGAAAGTGAATTTCAAATCCACATCTATTCAATCACTATCGATGGACTTGTTATTGTGGATTTCAAATCCCTCTTCAAATCCACATATTCAAATGGACCCTAAAAACTTTAATCAAGCTTGCTATGAAGAGTCGGAATCTTCTATTACATTTAATATTACATTTCGTGTTTCATACACGACACATATCAATTAGTGATGTTACTTAATACATGTAGCATGTGGTGATTAATTTGAAATGAAAAATATTAACATTGAATGTAATAAAACATCGCACTCCTGTTATGAAGTGCTTACAATGAAAGAGAGTCGGACCCAACTCATTTTAAAGTTGTCAGCTTGTTAATTACTTGAGCTCAATTTTTAGATAATCTGTTGATTATGTTAAACGACCTTAGTTCAAACTCGGCTCCTTGAACATGAAGCTCGAAATCAACAAACATATTTTAAATTTTATAATTTTATTTTAGAATTACAAGCTCATAACTTTTTGTTTAGAGTTGATCTCCTACACATCCGTTGCATGGATCTAAATCCATGCAATTGGATCGACTCAATCCGGATGCACGTGTTTGTAGGCCTTTTTTTGTTTTTATTTATATGTTACATTTATGTTATATTCATGTCACTTTTATGTACAAATATCCCTACCTTTATGTACTGTAACTTATGAAAAATAAGAAGAATTTCAGCACAATTTATATATATATATATATATATATATATACACACACACACATTTATGTGATATTCATATTACCTTTATATTATATTCATGTCACATTTATGTACAAATATCCTTACATTTATGTAATATATAAAGGTGCAACTAACATCACATAAAGGTATGAGTAGTATCACAAATGTATTTTGATCCAAAAAATGAGCTAATTTTTTTCCTTTTTTTTTTTTTTTCCAAGTTACATTACATAAAGGTTATGATATTTGTACATAAAAACTATACTTCATGCAAATATAAAATAAAGGTAACACGTGAATCAAAAAAAAAACAATCAAAAATTCGCGGATTCATATCGGATCGATCCCGATTGCACGGATCTTAGATCAGTGCACTTGGTGCATAGGAGAATTTGAGTTTTGTTTAATATATTACAAATATAATATCTTAATCTAGATGTGATTCGATTCAGTTGAGTTCAGATCCAAGGGACTACTAATCCGGATTAGCTTGATACTGAGATTTGGAGAAATGGAGATTTTCATATTTTTAAACCAAAAAATAAAATTCATACTAATGAAATGCATGGAATTATAAGGAGGAAAAATACACTAACAATATTCTACACTACTAACTAAGCACAAATTTCGAGTTCAAAATTCACTTACTAAATTCTAAAACTGAATAAATGCAAATACCAATTAATTGACTTTATACACAAATAGTGAAGGTATAATCAAATGCATGTTACAAAAACTTCACCCAATAAGTTACAAAACTATAATTTGATTATATTGTTAGTTTGTTGTTTGATCTCAAATATTAAAAAAAGATATATTTACTTGATAAGGATGATTCAAACTCTATTAATTATTAACAATTATCATTATTTCCACGTCAGATATATAAAAATGAATGACATTATAGAAAGTCAAAATCATCTCCTCTATTTGGGATAAGTCAATGGAGAATTAGTTTGGCATAATTGTTTTTTACACCAAGTGCACGGGTCGGGAATCGTTCAACTGGATCTATCTGATTCGATCTGACGGTGCTTTTCACATACCCATACGTTCCAGGTCTGCGTTCAAAACCCAATCTCGCGCGTCTAATCTTTTAGTATGTTCGCATAACCTTTATGTTGTGCTAGTTTAACCTTTTACAGTGTATTATATGCTATAATATCTTTTAAAAACTTTTATGTTATAATAATATAATATTTTATGTTATAATAATTTAACATTTATATTATTCTTTAAGTACATAAAAGTTATGCTATTTGTACATAAAATTTATGTTAATATAACATAAATATCAAATTATTATAAGGGAAAAACTCAACTTTCGTCCTATAACTTTGGCCTTGTTCAATTTTGGTCCGGTATCTTTTCACTTTCCAATTTTAGACCTCTAACTCCTTAATTTGTCCAATTTAGATCCGATTTTAGGCACGTCAACAAATCCGGTGGCCATGTAAGCAAATTTACCTACGTGACCACCGGATTTGCTGACGTGGCCACCGGATTTGCTAATGTGGCCACCAGATTTGCCTACGTGGCCACCGGATTTGCTGACGTTCCTAAAATCGGACTTAAATTGGATAAAATTAGGAGTTAGAAAACTAAAATTGGAAAGTGAAAAGATACCGGACCAAAATTGAATAAGACCAAAGTTACAGGACAAAAATTGAGTTTTTCCCTTATTATAATATAAAAGTTCAGATATACTACATGAATTTTTATACTGAAAAAAGTTTAAGTAATATCACTTAAATGTTATGTGTTGGGTCCCAAGTGGTGTGTCTGAGGTTCAAAGGGGGGGTGAATGAACCTTGGTCGATTTTGAAAATCTGTTAAAACTTAACTGTTCTGTAAGTTTCTTGAATTTACAGCTCCAGTCAGTTACTGATTACAGCACTAGGATGCAGTGTTGCACGCTGTAACTTTAGAGTTTTATGCGCAGTGGAAAATACGTTTTTGTGACACAAGACTGGTTTTCTCAAGTATGCTCTTTTTGCAAAACGTTTTATGCTTATGATAGAGATAGATATGAAATGTAAAGCGCAGATAAGAAATCGATAAAACACTTATGGCTTATAGTGGTTCGAAGGTGGTGTAAGCCTTCTACGTCCACTCTACTGCTACCTCGAGCAGGAACTTCGTTAAGCAAGATTGATTTACAGGACCCTCCTAACAATCTATCAACTTACAAAGTTACCCACCTACTAGAGTCCAGTGTTCACACAGCTCCTGCGAACTCTAAAGGCTAACCCACACAGGGTTCACACTCCCACACAGGGAAGTTGCCTAACACTTAGACAACTATACAAACAACAAGGATTTCTCCTATCAACTGTTCGACACCTAAAACAACCTAACCACACGGGACAGAGGTTAAAAGAAAAACAAATCTTCAACTGGTGAGAAGCAGTCTTGATCTTGGGTAGCTCCATTGTTGTTGTAGACTTCTCCTAGAAGGTTGAGTGACTGAAAATGTGCAAGCTTAAAAGCTTTGGATGATATGTGAGTTTCCTCTCGACTTTGTTCAGCAATTTCCTCAATCAACCACACCTTCTATTTATACATCTTGAGAGTATATCCGTTGGGGAAAGTATCCGTTGAAGGGAGCCACTTCCCATTTTGAATGTGAACTACGATCTCTCAAGAATTAAAATGTACTTGATCAACGACATGGCTTGCATTAAATGCGACTAGACTTTCCCTTTTGGGGCATTTAATGTGATGGTTGCGTCTCGTAGCTTTCTGCGGCGCGTCAGTCCACATGGCGTCTTGCCATTGGCTCCGTGTCTGCCACTTGATCTTCTCTGGAACGGCTCTATTTGTTCTTGCTTGGACATTCGTTCCTCGTACTGCATTTATCCTTTCCTGGATTGCAGGATACTTCTTCAGCTGACTTGCTTGAACAGAAAGCTTAGCGCTGTATCCTAGGTCTGGTTGCAGCTGTTTGTTCCTTGCAGAGCTGCTGTAACTTAGACCTTCTTGCAGTAGCTTCGTACACTTCTGATGTATCTTTACTTACAGCATACGTGGCTTCCTCAGTAACCTTTGCTGCTGTAACCTGGATGGGTTCTTTTGAGCTTGCAGCAGCAGCAACATCAACCTCCTCATGAGGTGTCTCTAGCTGCTTAGTGGTTACCTCAGCTTTCTCATCTTCTCCTCGAGCATCCTCTAAGGGTACTGTCCCACCAGCCACCCCTTCAGAGGTCTTCTAATCCTCAGATAGTGTTGTCTGAACAACAGTCTCACCTAATGTCTTCAGTAAGGACCTCGTCTCCTCGGCCAGTCCTGTAACCTTAACAGTCTCTGCAAGAATGGATTCTTGCAGCTACTATTGGTTTCTTGCAGCAGTTACTTGCTTACTGAGTTCTTCTTTCAGAACATCTTTTGCTGTTGTAACCTGTCGTCTTCTCCCTTCAGTATCCTTTCTCCCTTTAAGGATACTTCTTCTAGCTTGTTGTTCCCTACATCATGCTGATCCTTAGAAGTATACTACTTCTTCTAGGGTTGGTTTTCCTTGGCCTTTGGAAAACCACTACATGATCTTTTCCTTCAGAAACGATAAGCTTGTGATCATGTATTGTGGAAACTAGGTATCAATACCTTAAGCAAACTGTTCTTATCTTGTCGTGTTGTTGTGTTTTGTCTTATCAAGATAACTACTGAAATATTCCAAGATTATGATATCTATATATAAAAGTTATACTAACATAATATAAATGTTTTACTTGTATAACATAAAGGTTACTCCAAAAATTTAAAAAATAATTAATTTAGGCGATGATTTGAGCCGGACCGAACTCGGCACGACCTGCACACCCAGTAGCACAGATCTAGATCCGTACACTTGATCCACAAGAATAATAATACTCTTAGTTTGGAACTTTCTTGTTCGGATTTTGGCTAGATTTCGATAATATTCGTAAATCATGCACAACCCTAATGATAATGAAATATTATTAAGAATAGCATGAAACTCGATATTAAGAGAATATATAAATCTAAATATAAGGGTCAATTGTAGTAACCACACCATACTATGAATGATTTTGTACATAAATCAACAAACTTTTTTTTATTGCATCGACATATATATATATATATATATATATATATATATATAAACTATACGGGTTTGACATTTAAACCACTAAATTAATTTTCCAGCCACTTTTTACCAAAATTTGACAAGTGACTTGCACATGACATCAAGTTTGCAGCAACCCCACCAAACTATCAATGCTTTCTCACATAAACTACCGAACTTTTTTTTTTCTTTTGGCACCAATATATATATATATATATATATATATATATACTATACGAGTTTGACACTTAAATTACTAGCAAACTCATTTTCCCAGCCACTTTTCATCGGATGTCTAGTATTTGATCGGATCATAAATGTCATTGGATTTTCGCTAAAATAATTCATAATGATGATGAAACGATGTTCATAAATCCAACAAAAAATTAAGGAAAAACATACAATAGTTAGACAACATATTATATTTTCCTCGATTATGCCCCACAATTTTGTGCAACCAAAATGAAATTTCAAATTGCATAATCGATGAGGTTTTGCGGTGAGAGGATTAACATCAATCAATAACCTAGTTTGTATGCTTTGCAACTCAACAATAATGAAAGAGAAATTTTTTGCTTCTTTCCTTCTAGCCCTAATCCAGAAGCAAAATTCGTCAAGTATGTCGTGAGAATTCAACAACTCAATTGTTTTGACAAAAAAAACCCTTAAAATATGTCACATGAAAGTTATGTGCCAATATCCGATTAAAATTTTTCAAAAATGAGTTTGGTGGTTTAAGTGTCAAACTCATATACTTTATATATATTGGTGAAAAAAATGTTTGGTAGTTTATGTGCAAAATCAATGATAGTTTGGTAGGATTGCTGCAAACTTGATATCACGCGCAAGTCATGTGTCAAAATTCGGTGAAAAGTGGCCGGAAAATTAGTATGGTGGTTTAAATGTCAAAATCGTATAGTTTATATATATATATATATATATATATATATATATATATATATGTGTGTGTGTGTGTATATATATATCGGTGTTAAAAAAAAGTTCGGTGGTTTATGTACAAAATCGCTTATAGTTTGGTGTGGTCAGTGGTTAATGCAATTAATCCTAAATATAATATATATATATATATATATATATATATATATATATATATATATATATATATCAACTGAATGGCAAAACATATTAAATGTATGGTTAAAACTGGGGTGTTAAACGAGTCAGGGTCCTACGAGCTTATCTGTTTAAAATCGAAAGAAACATGATTAGAGCTCAAAATTTCTAGCTTGTTTAAATTTTACCTGTTTTTCCCGAAATCTGGTAAGATCTGCCCAATGAAGAATCATTTTGCTCGCTAGCCTATAATTTTTTTAATTTTAAGTTAGACCGATTTTTTAATCTTATGTATATAAAATATTGTACGTATTTTCAATTATATGTTTATTATCCTAAAGTTTGATTTTTTTTTTATAAAAATTAAATATATGAAATAATATTATAATATTTAGGGTGTGTTTGGTTAGAATATGATTTGAAGCTTTTAATAACCAATGATACAATAGCTTATATTCCATAACCTCGATTTCATTACTTTCAATTGTAAATTTGTAACTTGCGAGCAAATGCATTAAACATCTTGATATGCAATATAACATTAAGTTCAAACAAACTTGTCTTTAATAACTATAGGTATCAAACACTTATTCAATAAATCCCTACAAATAATAAGTGTATTCATATTATATTGCAATTTATTGTCATTTTTTAATGGTTTCATCCATAAAATTTTCTTGCAAAAAGTGAAGATTCTCAGTGTCAGTCTAATTTTAATGATGTTTTTTTGTAAAGAAATTTGAATTTCTTGCAAAAACTAAGGATTCTCAATTCAGTCTAATTTTAATAATCTTTTCGTAAAGAAAATTCCAAAGTCAAATAATCATATTTTATGATTATTTTAAAATTTGAATTTAAACGTTTAATTATTTTGACTTTGATCACTGCAATGAAATTATAAACTATAAATAATTTTATTATTATGAATAATTTAATTTTATGTGTGAAATTTGATTGTTTTAATTGAAATTTTATTTTTAAAATAGTTTGATAATAGTTGGTTTAGCTTGAAGCCCGATAGGACTATGAATTAATTTTGAATTCATAATCTCACGAAAAAACCAATTTCCAACTACACAACCTACTCCTTTTCTTTCTTATGTCCTACTTATATTTCTTTCTTATTTCTCTTCCTACTCATTTTCTTTCTTGTCTCTCATAACTCTTTGCCTCTCTTTATCTTCCTACTCATCCTCATTCATACTCATCCTGGTTTGTGGTATCTTTGAATCATGCATATTGTGTTTCCATTCAGAAATTAAATATTAAATAAGCTAATGTTCAATAGATTTTTGAAAAATAATATTTCAATTCCTTTTTGTCTTTATATTGGATTGAAAAATATTATTTCAATTCCTTTTTGTCTTTACATTGGATTTGAATGAGCCCAATCATCCTAGTTTGTGGTATCTTTGAATCTTCTATATTGTCGAAATTAAAAATTGAATAAGCTAATTTTCAATAGAATTTTGAAAAACATAATTTCAATTCATTTTTGTCTTTACATTGGATTTGCATCTTTGAATCATGTATATTGTGTTTCCATTTAGAAATCAAATATTAAATAAGCTAATTTTCGATAGATTTTCGAAAAATATTATTTCAATTCCTTTTTGTCTTTACATTGGATTTGCATGAGTCCAATCATTCTGGTTTACAAAATAGTTTATATTGGTCCCAAGTGATCAGAGGTTTAGAGGGGTTGAATGAACCTCTATCAAATTTTTAATTTTTAAGTTTTTCGTAAAGAAGTTATTGAATTCTACACAAAATACAACAACTTGGCCAAATCAGTAAACTGACATAATGTTGTTTTACTTTTTAAGCTTTTCGTAAATAAGTTATTGAATTCTACACAAAATACAACAACTTGGCCAAATTAGTAAACTGGCAGAATGTTGTTTCAGCTTACTGTTTCAGAGTTTACAGTATGCAGCGGAAATACTTAGATAGAGCTTCTTGTGTAAAAACGTTTTTCTTTCAAAATATGTTTTTCTCAAAGTCGTTTATACAGTATGAGCAAGATAGAAAGATATAGGATGCAACAGGTAAATATAAAACAATAAACATATAAGGGTTTATAGAGGTTCGAATGTGGTGTAATTCTTCTATGTCCTCTCTTCTCCTTCACTAAGGAGGAACTTCAATCAGGGAGGTTCGCTTTACAAGTCTCGACTTTACAAACCGACTCCTAAAAAGTTTACACCTATTAGAATCAGGAAGATTCCTAGGTTAATCCCACACAAGGTTAACAAACTCACATAGAGTTAAAAGCCTTAAACAACTTAAAACTACCACTCAGTGAGGATCTAAATCCTTCCTACTGAGAACACCAAATAAAACAACTTAACACACAACAAAAATGGTTAAAAGTATATGGTTCTTCAACTGGTGCTTTGAAGACAGCCTTGAGATCTTAAAGTTCTTGAAATCTTGGGCTTGACTGGTTCAGGAAGGTTGAGTGACTGAAACTTGAGAGAAAACTTGTGTTTGCTTGAGAGAGATTTTATAGATAATAGTTTCAGTAGTTTTTTCGAGTCAACTCTACATTCTTATATACTTGTAGGAAAATGTATCTGTTGAAGAGAGACACACTCCATCTTGAATTTGAAATTGATCTCATTTGATTTTCACATTAAATGTTTTTGGAAAAAATTGGGGAATAGGGTATGTCCTACTCTACAGGGCATTAATGGCGTCAATCCTTGACAACCGTGCTTTTGCAGGCTCTCAGTCTAGGTGGCAGCGCGTCATTGGACCGTTGCTAACTTCCATCTACCGGCTACTTTGATCATGCTTAATCCTCGTACTGCATTGATCTTCCTTGTACTGCAATAAATAAGAGTTGTGTTCTTGCTCACTGATCAGGGTGTAATAACTACTTCCTAATCTGCACCAGCTTTCTGTTCTGAACTGCTTACTGTTCTGCACAGCTTGTTGTTCCGCATTTGTTTACTGATTCTGAATCAACAGAAAGCCTCTCAGTCTTCCTAACTTCTTATTGTATGCTGCTTGCTGATCTACTGCTTACTGATCAACATTATTTGATAGCACTCTCTAGTAGAATCCTGCTGCTATTAGTAACCTCCATCTTCCTAATATCCACGAATCTTCTTACATCATCAAAACAGAAACTTAATCAAAAACTAAGTTTCCACATAAACATTATTGAAAAATGGGGTACTCCAAATCCTTATTCAAAACTATTTTCTCTCATCAAAATCTAACCGAAATATCCTAACAGTTTAATTTCAAAATGAGGTGATTTGCATTTCATTTCTAATTTTTATAGTGCATAACTTCTATCAGTTGATATTATTATATAAATTGTTGGGGTCTTTCAAACAAATATTTTTTAATTTCTAATTCTTCTACAATTAACATAAATTAACTTAAATATATATTCGAGCGATTAACGATGAATTTCAACTCAAAAATCAATCGAGAATTGAATAACGATAAGATTATCATTATAACAAGATATAAGATGTTATGTAAAAAATAACTCAAAATCGACACGGCTAGTGAGATAGCCTCAAAACATCTTAATATTGAAATAAATTAAGATTATGAGATCTTGTTACAAAACAGTTTCAAAACAAAGTGATTAGCATTTAGTTTCCAAATTTTATAGTGCATAACTTCTACACGTTGATATTATAATATAAATTATCGAGGTCTCTCACCCAACCATTTTTAAATTTCTAATTAATCTACAATTAACATAAATTAACTTAAATATACATTTGAGAGATCAAGTACAAATTTCAACTCAAAATTCCATCAAGAATTGAATAATGATGAGAGTATTGTTACGAAACATAAGATGTTATGTTATAAAAATAACTCAAAATCGATAACCGGCTAGTGAGATAGCCTCAGAACACCTTAATATTCATATGAATTGAGATTATGAGATCTTGTTATAAAATAGTTTCATAACGAGGTGATTTACATTTAGTTTCCGACTTTTAAGTGCATAATTTCTACATGTTAATATTAGAATATAAATTATTAAGGTCTCTCGAAACAACCTTTTTTATATTTCTAATCTATATACAATTAACATAAATCAACTTAAATATGCATTCGAGGAATCATTGTTGGGAATTTTATATTTAGATTTTGATGAGACAAAACAACATTGTAATAGGAAAGTAGAGTACCCTATTTTTCACAATGTTTAAATGAAATTTAGATTAGTTTTGAGTTGAAAAGACAAGTTGAAGAATGGAGGATTTCGCAATTTAGTAGTTAAATGATCAAAGAAGAAGATACTACATGCAACAAAGAATGCCGCTACTGAATGCAATAGATGAATACAATATTTGGATACTATAGGTAGAATAATGCAGCAGCACAATAGTATAAATCGAAGTTACTAT
The DNA here is from genome assembly GCA_946896805.1 of Scutellaria galericulata. Taxonomy (NCBI): domain Eukaryota; kingdom Viridiplantae; phylum Streptophyta; class Magnoliopsida; order Lamiales; family Lamiaceae; genus Scutellaria; species Scutellaria galericulata. Next base: position 13,252,270 of record OX335792.1, read on the forward strand.
AAGTAGAAAAAATATAGGAAAGTAACAGAAAACTGCATTACTGTACCGATCAAATGTTGCAGAAAGGAAGTATTGCACTCTAAGTCAAATAACACACATCAATGCAGTATGAAGAAGAATAATTGAAGTCCGAGGATCAATCAAGTCTCAACTAGCCAGTAGAGACAAATTGAAGAAAACAGTACCGAGAGCCAGAAACTAGCCGACATGTGGCCTGACAGACTGCAACAAGATTGCAACCTAGTACAACCACATTTAATATCCTGGAGTGCAAGATAAGGAAGAGTTAATGCAATCCTTCAGATACATTTAATGCGAGCAACATTCAAATTTAAAGAGATATGTCTCTCTTCAATGGACATATACTCTACTCATATAAATAGAGGAAGAACTGACTAAATAACATATATCTACACTCTTGACTGAAGCAATCTCTGAATTTCTCAAGCAAGCAAGTATCATCTCAAGAAGCTCAAACTCTTAAACCTTCAGTCTTTCAACCTTCAGTCAAGCCTTAGAAGCATTTGAGTTCAAGATCTCTCAAGGCTGCTTCAAGCACCAGTTGAAGAACCCTCATATACTTTTAGTCTTTGTGATGTGTGCTTAGATTGAGTTAGGTGTCCTCAATTGATAGGATTTTGATCATTGTTGAGTGTTTAGCCTAATAACTCTATGTGAATTTTAGGATCCTGTGTGGATCAGCCTTAGGATTCAAGCAACTTGTGTGGAAGATGAATCTTAGTAGGTGCAACTTGTTAGGTTAATAGTTTGTAAGGTCGAGTCCTATAAATCAAACTTGCTTAACTAAGTTTCTCCTTAGAGAAGGAATAGAGTGGACGTAGAAGGATTACATCACCTTCGAACCACTATAAGTCTCTATGTGTTTATCTTTCTGTTTTAGCGTTTTGGTTGATATAACTTGTTGCATTATATATTTTATCATACTGCATACATACTTTTGCTAAAACTCATATTTTTGAAAAGATTTTCAAAAGAAACTATATCAAAGTTGAAGTTTCCGCTGTGTAAAGAACTCTAGTACAGTAAGTTGCACTGCATTCTAGCCTAGTAAGCTATGTTGTATTCTGCGTTGTAAGCTGTATAAGTCAAAGTGCAGTAACTTTGAAAGATTTTCAAAAATCGATAGAGGTTCATTCACCTCCCTCTGAACCTCTGTGCCACTTGGGACCAACAATCATCGATGAATTTAAGCTAAAAAATCAATCAAGAAATGAATAACGATAAGAGTAGTGTTATAATGATACATATGACGTCATATCAAAAAAATAACTCGAAATCGACAACCGACTTGTGGGATAGCTTCAATAGCATTTTAATGTTTATATAAAGTAAACTTGTTACAAAATAGTTTCAGAAGGAAGTAACCTTGCATTTATTTTCCAATTCTTGTAGTACATAACTTCTATATGTTGATACTAGGACATAAATTGTTGAGGTCTCTCAAAACAACCATTTTAAGATTTTTAATTCATCTACAAATAGCATAAATTAATTTAAATTCGTATTCTAGGGATCAAAGATGAATTCAACTAAAAAATCAATCGAAAATCGAATACCAATAAGAGAAACATTATAACGAAACATTAAATAACGATAAGAGTAGTGTTATAATGAAACATATGACGTTATGTCAAAAAATAACTCGAAATCAACAGTTGACCTGTGGAATAGCCAAAAACATTTTAAAATTGATATAAATTGAGATTATGAGGTTTTGTTACAAAATAGTTTCAAATGAAAATAATCTTACATATATTTTATAACTCTCAAGACAACTAATTTAAATTTTTTAATCCTGCTATAATAAGTATAAATCAAGTTAAATGTGTATATGAGGTCAAGTTAATTTTTTTAAATCCTCCTATAATAAGTATAGATCAAGTTAATCAGGTTAAAAAAAATTCAACTTTCTTATACAAATATGCATATGATATGAATTTTAAAACCAAGAGCGATGTCAAATATGTTTCATTGTTCCTTTTTACTTCCAACATCAGTCTTCTCCTAAAAAAATCATGACATACAATCTACACTATATTAGTAACATCCATGACTCATATTGCATTAAAAAGAACCAAATTAATCTATATATTATTTATTGCATAAAAATATATCGAATTTTATAAAAAAACAACCATAACAATTATAAAGAGAATGAAACAATTATCATCTATGTAGACAATAATAGAATCATAACATTACATATAACATAATCAGAGTCGTTATGAAAAAGTTACATGTTATATACAACATGTAAATCCTTGAATAAGATGTATGATTTGATATGGTCGAACTAAGTCGAACCGAGTCCTCTTAGAAACCGAACTTAGTCGAACCAAGTCGAACCAAGACGTCTGAAGTATGGAAAGCTGTTCGGCCGCCTTCGGATCGAACTAAGGAAGCACGAGCTAGTGTAGTTGGGAAGTACCATGACGAACTAAATTAGTTATAAGATGAGATGAAAAACTGGTATGCGACGAAGCTAAACGAACTGATTTACAGCCCTATGATCGAACTAACAAAAGAGGAACTGATTTAGTACGGAGTCATAACAACGAACTGATTAGCAAGGAAAATGACGAACAGACTTTGAACCTAACTAACCGCTATTTCAGCGGAACTGTTAGTCCATATCCCATATTTTGTGGGATGAATCTCAACCAACTCATATTCCAAGGAGTCTATATATATCTCTTGTGTTCATTCTTTATTTTCTTCTTATGCGCACTTAAATTCAAAATACACACACGTACACTTACAAAAATATCCTCTTCCTTTTTTCTGACTTGAGCGTCTGAGTCCCATCACCGGGAACCCCTCCCGGTGTTTATTTTGCAGGTCTTCGTGTTCAAGATCATCAGTTTTTGGATTGGGAAGTTGAAGAATCGAATCGGAGCAACATCAAGGTTCAAGATTTCGAGTTTTTGGGTTGAAGAACCGGAGCTTTGTATCGGAGTAACATCAATTGGCGCCGTCTGTGGGAAACAATCTGAGTTTTTAAGGCGTTGAGATAACAAGCATGGTGAATACTAGAGGATCAAGGAGAAGGATGGAAGTCGGAGATTCATCCAGAAGACCTGAAAATCGAGAGGGTGACCGGAGCCCTACCCTGGTGGATCCCCCTCGTACTATCACTTTGACGCCGGAGGAACTGGCGGATTTGATGGAAGCAGCTCTCCAGAAGGCTATAGGGAAACAAAGAGTTGAGTCACAGTAGGATAATGTGGATACTCAGCAAGAGAAAGAGGCCAGTGATTACAGGTCACGAACGGATGAGAGGGAAAGTCAGTTTCATCACTCTCGGGGGCAGAAACGAGGCCATGATGAATTATCGGAAATGGTTGATGAGCTGAAAAGAGAATGGAAAGAAGTCCAGCGTAATATCCGAGGAGTTCCGAAAGGTTCAAGGGGGAATCCCTTTTCGGAGGAAGTAATGGAAGACGAACTACCGGCATCTTTTCGACCGGTGAATTTCGATTACGATGGTACTGCTGATCTGTGGGATCACTTGTGTCGATTTGAAAATACCGCTCTCTTACACCGGTATTCAGATGACATCAAGTGTAGGGTGTTTGCCACTACCCTCACCAAGGCTGCCCAGACCTGGTTCAGCCAACTGACTGATGGAACTATTCATGACTTCGAACAATTATCAGAGTTATTCTTACACCAGTTTGTCAGTGCCAGAAGACAGCGGCGATCTACTCAAACTCTGTTCGGGGTAAAACAGAAAGGGGATGAGATGTTGAGAGAGTATGTTGGAAGGTTTATAGATGCAGCCCGGGAAGCTTCTGAGGCTTCAGATGACTTAATAGTCAATGCCTTCATACAGGGTTTGAAAGAGGGCGATCTTCATACTTCTCTGGTTAAGAAGATGTCGAAGAATTTTGATGATTTATTGTAGAGATCCACCAAGTACATCAACCTGGAAGAGACAGTTCGGATTAAGAAGGGTGAGAGCTCTAGCCGAGCTAATAAGTCACAGGAACAGGAGTTTATAAGGAGGAAGGAGACGGGAGAATCTCGAGAGAGGTTCGCGCCCCCGCCGTTGCGAGATAACAAAGTTGGTAGGAGGTATGACCAATATACCCCCCAGAATATTTCTCCCGGACAAGTATTGATGGAGATCTGGAATCTGCCCCAACTGAAATGGTCGGCGACCTGGAGCCCGACTCCCAAGAAGCCATCCACCTTCGGGAATGGCAAGCTTTGTCGGTTTCATAACGAATATGGACACGGTACTGATGAATGCCTGCACCTCAAAGACAAACTAGAGAGATTAGTTTGGGAAAACAGGCTTGATCGGTATGTTCACCCCCGCCGACAGGACGATAGAGAACAACAAAATGTTCAAGAAGAACCAACAAGAGAAATGAGACAAGAACGGCTTGAGTTACCTCCACCTCCTCCATTCCAACCACGGAACAGGCCGGAGCGGGAAGAAACGCCCACCATACACATGATCATGGACGGGCTGACAGATGAAGACTCGAACAGAGCTTGAAAAGCAATGTTGAACTCGATTCAGTAGAAATGAGGTTTATATCAAGGTTATCAGATAGAAGTTTGCTTTTCTCCAAAATTCCGAGGAGTCAGTTCGGCTGGAGTAGAGAAATTATGTACTAAAAATGCCACACTTTCGTATGTTGTTCTCTACCTTTCTTAGTTTCCTTTAAGCGAATTAATAAACGATTGTTGTGTCCTTTATTTTTTTGGTTTTATTTTATATGATTGCTTTTATACTTGATAAATTTGATGATTAAGCAAACTGCAACATTCCCTCGAAATGTAAATGCTCCCTCGGAGTGTCCTGATTAAGTGAACTACAACATTCCCTCGGAATGTCCTGATTAAGCGAACTGAAACACTCCCTCGGAGTATCCTGATTAAGCGAACTACAACATTCCCTCGGAATGTCCTGATTAAGCGAACTGAAACACTCCCTCGGAGTGTCCTGATTAAGAGAACTTCAACATTCTCTCGCAATGCAAACACTCCCTCGGAGTGTCCTGATTAAGCGAACTGCAACATTCCCTCGGAATGCAAACACTCCCTCGGAGTGTCCTGATTAAGCGAACTACAACATTCCCTCGGAATGTCCTGATTAAGCGAACTGCAACATTCCCTCGGAATGTAAACACTCCCTCGGAGTGTTCTGACTAAGCGAATTGCAACATTCCCTCAGAATGTTTTGATTATTTCCCAAAACATACTGACCAAGCGGACTAAAATATTAATAAAGTTCATTCGATTACTAATAAAGTTTTGATGGTGTAAGCACCTTGTACTTGCAAACAAACAAACGAAAGATCAATATATGAGTGTAAAAGGTTGTAATAGGAAATTCGATAGATTGTTCATAGAAGATACAGAATAGTTCTAAACAAAAAATATGAAAAAATTTACAAAATATCATCAGATGGTTTTTTAGAAGAAGAAGGGAGAACTGATAGATCGGCAGCGGAGGTTGGCGGTGCAGAAGGATCAAACATCTCTTCAGGAAAATCCACCATTAGATTTGAAGTCGCTTCCTCGAGTTGAACAGTCGAACTGGCACTTGGAAGGACTTCTGAAATGGCTTGCTGCAGAAATCCTGCCCACCATTTGGCATCAACATCTTCGTTTGGATCCCCGTGCCAACCAGGAGGAATCGGGAAGGATTGCTGCAACTTTTTACCAAGCGAAGATAGACGGAATCGAAGCTGGGACTCAGGCTGAGCTTCCTTCACCTCTTCTTGGCACAGTCGAACGCCCTCCTTAAAATAGGCTTCGGCCATGGGAGCAGCCTTGGAGAGAAAAAGGACGGAATTCCACAAACGATTAAAGAGCCTCTCGCGAAACTCTTCAGCTATTAGTTCCATCTCCGAGCTCTTAGCGAACTGATGGAAGCCTTCTGTAATTCCAGCCCGGAATCCCTCCATCCTCATCCTCCGCGAACCGAATCCGCGTCCTCTGCTCCCGCTCTAAATCCTCCTTTAGTTTCCGAACCTCTGCTTCGACTGCAAGGAACTCTTTTTGTTTTTCGGTAGTGAACTTTTCCTTCTCCAACAGCAATTCATCCATTTTGGACACCTCTGACCGAGCCATGGCAAGTTCAACCTGGCACTGGTCTAATTCAGCGAACAGCTTGTTCGTCTGATCAGAATGGATCGCTAGGTCGCTCTCCAAGGCCTTTTTCTCATCTTCATTCTCTTCCGCTACATGGCGGTATTCCAAAGCTTTGTCCCGTTGGCGAAGAGCTCTCTTGCTTAAGCCTTCAAAAAACTTCCTCGCATTCGCCAGACGAGCAAGATTTAACCTTATGTCTCTTTCCTCAGCATCCTCCTCAACCTCTGCCGCTTTCCCTTTATGAACGGCTACATCCCTAGAGACCTCCGAACTAACTGGGGGCCCCTCAACTGTTTTCTGCTTCTTGTCGGCGGACTTTCGCGAGCTAGTGGACCCCATTTTCTTCCTCTGGAGGGAAGACGTATCTCTGCCACCTCCCCTGCGATCTCCTCGCTCAGATCGACAAGTTCAGACGGACGAGTGGGAGGTGGAGTCGAACTGGAGGAAACTTCGGCAGTTGGCAGCGTGATCAGCGAAGCCGACTCTAATCTCTCGAGCACAACACCCTCCTCTTGCATCACACGATCAGTTGAGCCTGGAGTCCTCTAGGCTAGCTCAGCGAGGCGAGTTTCCTCCGCTTGTTTGAAAGTCGTAGCCAAGTCAGAGTTCATGCAATGCTGGGAAGGCGAGTAGGGAGTCCTCTCCTCCTCAGGGACTTCATCTGCGAAGCTGAAGAATCGGTTCATTTTCCTATCTGCAAAAAGAATGCGTGGGTAAGCCATTATGCACCCAAGCAGTTCGTATTAGCACGATAAATGACAGGAATTAAAAAGATTGACCTAGATTAAATCAAGAAGGAACGTGGTTGTTCGGGTAGAACCCCCAAAATGCCAGCAACGATTCACAAGAACTTAGTTGGACAACATCGAACCACCCCTTCTCGAAAATCTTATTCAAAACCGAGATTTGATAATCAGGAGATGGTGGAGGATCAGATGGGGTAGAAGTTTAGACCCAAGTAAGAGAATTGAAGGGTTGGTTCGCTGGTCCGCGAATGAAAAAATAATATTTCTCCCAGGAACTGACCTTTTCGTCCCCGGGAGATAGAAACGTAGCTCGTCTTTCCCCCCTGCGAGGGCTCAAGTAGAAACGGAAAGGATTCGCGTTTTTCAAAACAAAGCAAGACCGAAATCGGTTGAAAGTAGGTTCGACCCCCATCCATTTACATACCATATAAAATGATACAATATAACTTATAGAATTCGGATGCAATTGGTTCGGACATACGCCAAAACCCAAACCGATTTCTGAAAAGAAGGGGTGAACAGAGGGAACTAATCCCAGGGTGACGTGTTTCAGAAACCATGTTTGATGACCAATGGGAGCTCGATGGGGTTGATCTTCTGGGCTAGGAATTGCCACAGAATAACCGCCCACCAAAAGTGAACTTAACAAGGTTAGATGGGTTTGGGTGGTTTTTGTGGAAGAAAACACTGTATCTACGGTTTTTCGTCTAGACCTTTTAGGAACGTCAATCACTGGACTGGAGGTGGCCATTTGAAAAATAACGATAAGGGAAGAGAAGAAGATGGGTATCTGGAACAATTGAAGAAACCTAGAGATCGGTGAAGAAAACCCTTGATGGATGAAGAAGAAATTTGGAGAAGAGAAGCTACAGTGATTTGTGGCGTAAAGATTTTTTAACCTAATGAAGGGCATATATATAGAGAAAGATGTCATCGGTTTTTGGGGGGAAAAGGTGAAAAGTCGCGAACTCCCAGCCGTTAGATCCGACGAAATCCAACGGTGGAAGACAAAAAGGCACTGGGTGGGAATCCTATTTGGCCACGTGTCGATTAGATGGGACAGAAGCGGCTGAAGAGACGTTTCGCCTTGGAAAAGCGCGTTAATTGTTCGACTAATTCGCTAGCGGACTACGTTAGTGCGTGTCGACACGCACTTCGAAAGGGGGGGTACTTGATATGGTCGAACTAAGTCGAACCGAGTCCTCTTAGAAACCGAACTTAGTCGAACCAAGTCGAACCAAGGCGTCTGAAGTATGGAAAGTTGTTCGGCCGCCTTCGGATCGAACTAAGGAAGCACGAGCCCGTGTAGTTGGGAAGTACCATGACGAACTAAATTAGTTATAAGATGAGATGATAAACTGGTATGCGACGAAGCTAAACGAACTGATTTACAGCCCTATGATCGAACTAACGAAAGAGGAACTGATTTAGTACGGAGTCATAACAGCGAACCGATTAGCAGGGAAAGTGACGAACAGACTTTGAACCTAACTAACCGCTATTTCAGCGGAACTGTTAGTCCATATCCCATATTTTGTGGGATGAATCTCAACCAACTCATATTCCTGGGAGTCTATATATACCTCTTGTGTTCATTCTTTATTTTCTTCTTATGCGCACTTAAATTCAAAATATACACACTTACACTTGCAAAAATATCCTCTTCCTTTTTCTGACTTGAGCGTCGGAGTCCCATCGCCGGGAACCCCTCTCGGTATTTATTTTGCAGGTCTTCGTGTTCAAGATCATCAGTTTTTGGATCGGGAAGTTGAAGAATCGAATCGGAGCAACATCAAGGTTCAAGATTTCGAGTTTTTGGGTTGAAGAACCGGAGCTTTGGATCGGAGCAACATCATGATTGTTTCCATAAAATCCAAAATCACAATAACAACATAATGTCGTTACAAATTATATTTATAGAAAATTATGATTTGAATATCTAAAATATGGTTATGATAATTGCATAATCGGTATTTATAGTCATAGAAGCATATACTCTTTCTTCTTATATAAGAACAAAGAGAAGTTCTTATCTTTTTTTTTAGATTGAGAACATGAAGAGATATATAAAATTTAATACCAAAGAACGTAAATCTCAGAAATCTCTATTTAAAAAAGCTGTGAATGATCCATTTTCAAAACCGAATGAGAATGCAAATGAGAGAGATAATCTCATAAATCAATGAGAATGTGAGTGCTCCATTTTCAAAACTCGAATGTGAGTTATACAAAACTGAAAAGAATGAGAATTGAATTTAATAGCCAAGAACGTAAATCTTAGAAACTCTATTTCAAAAATCAATGAGAATGTGAGTGATCCATTTTCAAAACTAAACAAGAATGTGAGTAATAATGAGAATTGGAGAGAATGATGGCAAACCATTTTTTTTTTAAGATTGAGAACATGAATATTCCCATAAAATTTAATACAAAGAACGTGAATCTTAGAAATCAGAACGTGAGTCATACATTTTAAAAAATGAATAAGAATGAGAATGAGAGAGAATCTTATAAATCCTGAGAATTAATACATGAATCTCAGAAATCAATGAGAACGTGAGTGATGAATTTTCAAGAAATGAATGAGAATTAATACCAAGAACATGAATCTCAGAAATCAATGAGAATGTGAGTGATCCATTTTTAAAACTGAAATCAATGAAAATGTGAGTGATCCATTTTCAAAAGTGAATGAGAATGAGAATGGAAGATAATTTTGTGGGAAATTATCGAAATAGATTCTTTTGAAAAATAAATATTGTTCACATTTATTAAAAAATCCTCAACTTCTCCTTATTTAAAGAATAGCTTTATTTCGAAAGATTGCATAGTATAAAAGGCTTTGTTCACATTTATTAAAAAATCCTCAACTTCTCCTTATTTAAAGAATAGCTTTATTTTGAAAGATTGCATAGTATAAAAATAGCTTTATTTTATTTTGAAAGATTGCATAGTATAAAAGGTTAGGAGAAGAATACTATAGCTTTATTTTATTTGAAAGATTGCATAGTATAAAAGGATAGGAAAAGAATCATTGTACAAGGTTATGATTAGTATGAGTAGAATAAAAGGAGCATAATCTTTCACAACACTTGACACAAGTTAGGAGAAGAATCATTGTACTAGGTTATGATTAGCATGAGTAGAATAAAAGGAGCATAATCTTTCACAACACTTGACTTAACAGTTTGACATGGCTCTCCATCATCTCTTCTCAAGATAAAAAAATATTTATTTAAAGAGATCATGTTTATAAATGGTGGTTGGAGATTAACTTGATTCAACAGCCATAAAACAAGTTCTAGACTTTGTACAATTAAAAAAATTGGCTTACAATTTCAACACATGTAGAACTTAATTTCTAGACATATGTACAATTTTACAATTAAAAAAATAGGCTTACAATTTCAAGTGGAACTTAATTTCTAGACATATGTACAATTTTCTAGACACAAATCAAAGGTCTAGACATATGTACAATTTTCTAGACACAAATCAAAGAACAAGAAGAAAAAGTATTTGAACAAAGAACTCAACGGTAAAGACCAAGATGAAAATTTTAAAATTTAAAAAAAAGAAATTTTTAATACACAGATACACACTTAAGAGAAACTTAATACGCGGATACACACTTATAATTAATTATGTGAATTAATTATGCAGCAATAAAATTTATATGTATATTTGCATACATGCAAGTTATCAATCGAACTCAAGCATAAATTGTTAAACTTAGCAATCGAGCTCAAGCTCGACTCTCTTAAAGTTATCAACCGATCTCTAATGAGTATTTCAAGTCCTCTTCAAAATAACCCCACAATAAATGTAATTTATAGAATTGAATCAAATGTCCAATAAGTATTTCAATTAGCAAAGTTGAATGGATTTCTTCCTTATAATAAGCTGAATAAAAATTACTTACCCAAACCCAATTTTCTATAACAAGCGAAGCAAATCAGCAATAAATTAAAATATAATTGAGATAATATCAACTCATCATTACTACATATTTAAAACAAGAAACTTAAAGGACAAGTTCATCCAAACCAAGAAACCACACTATAAATCCGAAAAGATTGCATTCAAAACAAAATTGGAAACGAAGTATAGCTCCTCAGTAAAACTAAATATAAATATAAAATCCTCAGTAAAACTAAATATAAAAATAAAATCATCGACAAGGATGCATGAAGAAAACACCCCTTCTTAAAGGGGTACAATGAAAATGTTTGGGTTAGAACCCTCTCTAAATTATTCAAAATGCGCAAACTTTGCCTTGTACGAATTCTCAAATTAGGATAAAAAAAAAGATTTTCATCGCCATCTATTACCTAAAGACGGAGGTGGTGTTACTTAAGCCCCACCAGACCCGTATTTCTTACCAAAAACAAGCACCTGAAGTTTGTCATAACCAGCAAGCACACCAGCACCAGCAACTGCACGAAGGATGTTAGCACCAGCACCTTTGAACAAAGATTTAGCCCCTTCATTCTTAAGGATTTGGGAGAATGCATCCAATGAGCTCTTGTACTTCACAGCTTCACCTGATGTCATCATCATTCTTCTGCGAACAGTGTCAATTGGGTAAGAGGCAAGACCAGCACCGTTTGTGATGAGCCAACCGAGGGCAAAACTGGCAAAGAAACTATCCTGTAATCATAAATAGGCCAATTCAGATGTTAATAATATGAATTCTGGAGGACCTCTCAGTAGAGATCATAACTAAATCTGAAAAGACAAAACTAGAATTACAAGCACATGTTGCGTAGAAGTGCTATGGAAATCAAATTGACATTTACAGAACCGGATAAGGGACATATACTAACCTGCATCGATCCAGTTAGGAGCACTGGCTTCAAAGAATCATACATTCCAAAGTACAAACCACGGTACACAATAATACCAACACATGAGATGTTGAATCCACGGTAAAGTCCAGCAATACCATCTGATTTCAGTGTCTTTCTGTAGACATCAACCAAACCATTGAATTGCCTCTCACCGCCTTTCTTTGCAGCCTTAGCATCATTGGCAAGACGTGTACGAGCATAATCCAAGGAGTAAACAAATAGAAGTGATGAAGCACCAGCTGCACCACCAGATGCAAGGTTGCCAGCAAACCATTTCCAGTAACCATCACGGTCTTTCTTAAAGTTAAAGAGCCTCTTGAAGTAGTCCTTGAAAGCAAAGTTCAAGGCCTGCAGAACATATAACAAACTTGAGTAAGCATAATAATAGAGTAAATGAAATCAGTGAACATTAATTCTGGGAATGAGAGATGAGGCAAACCTGAGTGGGGAAGTAACGAATAACATTAGCAGTGTTTCCTCTCCACAATGATCCGAATCCTTCTTCCGCTACTGTTCTCTTGAAGCACTCTCCAATTCCCTTGTATGGTTCAGAGAGCCTGCCAGACTTGAGCATTTCATCTTGATTTTGGATCAAAAGCTTCACACGCTCAATAGGAGCAGCGGCTGTTTTAGACACAGCAGCTGAAACTCCACCCATTAGAAAGTCAATTGCAAAGCCAGCAAGACCTTTCTCTTTCGGGGCCTGAACAAACACTGGGGAAGCATTTGCAGAAATCATAGATAGATCCTGAGAGGCTCCACAGGTCAAAGGATATTGAAATCCAGGATTCGAGTAATTTCCATAAGCAAATCGCCTCTGATATACAGCAGGAAGTTGGGCTCCTCCATAGCGTTGAACACCATGGGAGAGACTGGAACTCAGATGTAGCTGGTTTGCCACCTTCTGGGTAATAGTAGGGAACTGGTGCTGATCTGCCATTCTACACTCTGTATGTAACTCCTGCAGAGTACAATGTTGATGGTCAATTGATCATCCATACAATGATAGCCAACATAACATACACAGTAATACTGTTTAGTATACATACTAAGGAACAATCCTAGTATTGAATCAAAATTTCAATCCCAGGAACATGAGACCTGCCTAACAAACTACAAGCCCATATTCAAATGACTGCCACCAATCTCCTTATCGACAAATTTACACTGATCTAGCTCAGAAACCAATGTGTTTTAAAGTCAATTAAAGATTCTGTCTTAACAACAAAAGGAAATACCAGACAAACAACCAAAGGTCTTCCAATTCGATATAATTGTGTAGTCAAAAAAGAAAAAAAAAGGAAACGAACAGAACAATTATAATACAAAAGAAAATCATATCAACTTTATCAATGCCCCTCCACAGCCACAAGAAATCTTAATTACAGTAGTGATTTTGGAATCTGTATATTTTGGGTAATTGCTTCGAGTATTGTCCAACAAATTGTTTGTCAATGACTGAAGAATAAGAACCTTCTGCCAATGATATAGGCACAAAAGAAGAGCTCAATCCAACCAGATCAAAAAAAACTCCAAAACCACACATGCATATATAAATCAGATCCGGGTGATACAGGTTGGAAATCTCAAATAATCAAATATATTAAGAACAAAGTATAATGTTAAAAATTAAAAATTAAAAATTTCGCAAAAACTCCTCTATGACCATACGGAAAAAAAAAAAAAAAAAAAAAAAAAACATACAAACGAAATATAGTCCAATCGAACAGGATCTTAAATACCCACAAAACACCGTCTCCAATAAATGGTTATCCCGAAATCTAACCTCACATGATCATAAACACAAATCAGATCTAGACGATTTGCATTAAATATAAAAAAAGAAACACATTCAGATCCAGAATCCCAGATCTAAACGAGTATATACCTTCTTTATCTAAGTTAATAGAGACTGTATTTTGCGTGTGTCTCACACAGATCGAAACCAGCAGAAACGTAAACAACAATAAATACTCACGAGAAGTACTGGAAAAAACAAATCAACTGTAACTGAGAAACAATAGAAGAAGAAAATGACTCACAGTCATACAAAAGCGTAAATCATGCTAGATCATTAGAAAATGAAAGCCAAAAAAAGGAAGAAAAAAATAGTAAAAAAATGAATTGAATCGATTAAATTCTTCAAAATCGGGGCGAGAGATGTTACCTGTGCTAGACTCGCCTCGAAATTGGGGAAGTGAATTGGAATGGAGGAGAGAAGAACGAGGAGATTGGACGGAGAGAAATGAGAGAGAGGGAGGGGGCAAATAAACCTCGCTCTACTGCGATTTTTATAGTAGTAGTTTGCTGGACTTGACCTAGGAGGAGTAAATATTTTTCTTTACTCGGAGAGGCCCATGATATGCTGCGCCGCGGAGCATGTGGAACGTGATGGGGTTTTTTTTTTTAATTAAAATTTTGATTATTACAGTAAATTAAAAAATGTTGTGGCACAACGGTCAACCTGTTCAAATAGGAAAAATATAGCGTTGGCATTGAATTTTAATATCATGTTTAACTTGAAGCGTGCACGGGTTATATGAGCTCACCCCATGGTAAATCGGGTTTGGCTTGGTACTTGGTAGCTTGTATTATTTTATTTCATCACTTTTCTAATTGTAAACATCTAAATATATAACATTTCATAAATAGTAAAGTAACTAGTTGTCTCATCAATCCGACCACAACGATTCAATTTAAAAAGTACGTAAGAAAGGGCTATAACCAAGAAACACCCAATTAGAAGGATGATTGATTAAGCTCAAGGACGGGAAACCAAACCCAACAGAAAAATGGGAGGACCTCAAGTAGGGGCGGAGCCAGACAACTAATGTTGAGATGGCTCATTGACTTTTCGGGGGCTAAATTACCATAAAATGAGTATTTTAACATTCAAAATCAAAAATAAAAAATCAATATAATATATATAGATAATTAAATTTTGAGTAAGTCTCCTCTGCAACTGCACTCGGTTGGGTTGGGCCGAATTCGGCCTGGATCCGCATATTTTCCTTTTTTTTTGTCCCGACATTTATGTTATGTTATGTCCTAAACCAACATGTTAGTCATACTTTTATGTTATATTAGTCATATATTTATGTCCATATATCAATCATTTATGTAATACTTTAACTTTAAAAAAAACCTTAATTTTAACACAATTTGTACATTTATTTGGTATTATACATATTTTTATGTGATATTAGTCATGCATTTATATCAAGGAAGTCATACATTTATGTAATATATAAAAATATAACTAGCATAATTAAAATGCATGACTAACATAACTAAAAGACATGAAAGGTATTAATGGTGTTTAAAAAAAATGTTAAGGTACAACTAAAACCCTAAAATGTATGACTAACATAACATAAATGTATATTACCTAGAAGCGAGTTTGGGAGGGTTTGAACGCACCCAAACGCGTGGCGACGCGTGGAGGGTCAAGTTGACCCGAGTGCATGAACCTAAGGTCCCTAAAGTCCATACACCAGTTGCACAAAAGTTTTTGTGTTAATTTTTTTTTTTAATTTTCGATTGATTGGGCTAAGAGCATCTTCCACCGTCGATACCATTTTTTCACCAAATCCCATTTTTGGTGGTGAAAAAATGGATTTATCTCCCACCAATAGCACACAATTTCTTTATTTCACCATTTTTGATGAAAAAAATAGTGTATTTGATCTCCCACTTATTTCATAAAATCTTCCACCAAATAATAAAATATTAATATTACACCATTTCACCATATTTCACCATTTATAAGGATATAATTTGGTTTGGTCTCCCATGATATTTCACCAAATATATCACAAAATTATGCATTTAATGTTAATCATAATTTTGGTCTATTTTATTTCCAAATGATTATACATCTAATTTTAAATACACAAAAAATTATATGCCCCAAGGGTACGGATCTTAGATCCGTGCCCCCAACCCGACCCGGCGCGTGGGCCGCTCCCACGCGCGCCCACACTCCCTTGTTGTGTGTCCACGCGCACGTACCTGTTGGTATCACACATTTGTTCTAAAGGTATCACACATATACTCTTCAGGTATCACATATGTTACCTATAGAACAAATGTGTGATACCTCAAAACCGCGCACGCCCATATTGCGCGCTCACGCCGCGCTCCCATGCGCCCACAACTCTAAAGGTATCACACATATACTCTTCAGGTATCACATATGTGTAATACCTATAGAACAAATGTGTGATACCTCAAAACCGCGTACGCCCATATTACGCGCCCACACCGCGCGCTCACACCGCGTGCCTATGTGCTCACGCCGCGCGCCCATGCGCCCACAAGTCTAAAGATATCACGCATATACTCTTCAGATATCAATACCTTTAGTTCATGTTTGTAATACCTATAGAACAAATTTGTAATACCTCAATAGTATATATGCGAAAAATAAAATAAAAAATAAATATATATGTTTGCGGGTCTGGGCGGGTCGAGGGCACGGATCCTAGGATCCGTGCCCCAGGGGCACACAAGTGTAGCCCCTTTTAAATAATCATTTTAACTATATAATTTCAACAATGATAAATTTCAAAAAGACTATTTTACATGAAAGAAAATCAACTTAAATTATAATACATATAATAAAAACATTACAATATGATAACATTACAACATGAAAGAAAATGAACTCAAATAAATAGCGTTACAACATATATTAATCTAAAATCATAAAAAATCTCATTCACCATCGTCATCATCTTCAACATCATCGATTTGACCACGTTTGTCCCATAAATATGCTACCAATCTTCTTCTTAGTTTATTATGCTCTCCTTAATTTATCAGATTTCGATGTCGACCAAGAAAACTAACATAATTTGTTTTATTAAAATCTCTTGGAAACTCAACAAACGGGACAGTGGGTGAACTATCATAGTCAAGGTTGGCGTTTTGATATCCACTACGTTCTTCCTCGACTATCATATTGTGCATAATAATGCATGCAAACATGACTTAACGTAAGTCTTGCTTTTTCCAAAATCGAGTCATTCCTTAATAATTGCAAATCGAGCTTGAAGAACTCCAAATGCACGTTTTACATCTTTGCGATACGATTCATGTTTCTGTACGAAATAGTTTTCTTTGCCACATTTGGGCATATTAATGGCTTGTACTAAAGTTGACCATTTAGGATAAATACCATCAGCTAGATAATAACCGACATTATAATTCTTACCTTTAATTAAATAATTAGCTGGTATAGATGTACCATTGGTTAATGCTTGAAATAGAGTCGATTTTTGTAGGACATTAACATCGTTATTTGTACCTAGAAGGCCAAAAAATGCATGTCATATCCAAGTATCATGCGATGCTACTGCTTCAAGTATGATGATGCACTTCTTATTGCGTCCACGGTATGCCCCTGCTTGAGCTGTTGGGCAATTCTTCCACTCCCAGTGCATGCAATCTAGGCTCCCCAACATCCCAGGAAAACCACGAGATTCTGCAACTTGTAACAACTTTTCTATGTCTTCTGCATTTGGATTTCTCAGATAAATTTCACCAAACACCGTGACAATGTCTCGGCAAAATTCTTCAACAAATCTAATTAGAGTTGACTCACCAATCCGAAAATATTGATCAAATGAATCAGCAAAAGTACCATAAGCAAGAAATTGAATAGATGCACACATTTTTTAATATGAAGTAAAACTTTGTCGTTCTGTAATGTCTTAGGATTTCTTCCATGAATTAGAATGGTTTTTTAAACCCCTTCTAATTCGTTGAAATAATTCACGATTCATTCGAAATCGCCTGCGAAATTGTGCATCATATGTGGGATTTTCACCAAAATAGTCACTTTTGAGTTGAACTGCACCAGCTTCTCTTCCACGTTCTTTATATGCATGACCAACAACGGCCCCTCCCCAATTACCATGAGATTGGGATAAATAATATTGTTGCATCATTTGTTGTTGTTGGATGATATGATTCCATTAGTTTGTGTTTCTTGTTGAATATCAAACTCATTTGAAGAATCTTCAAGATCAGATTCATTGTTGGATGAAGATGATGAAAATGAGGATTGACTTGGAATATGGTGAGGTGGTCCACCTTTGTAATTCATTGTGTTACTTGAACTAGGAAGATGTGATAAATTTTCTATGGTTGATGAGTTTTATTACTACTATATATAATATATTTATTTATAAACATATTACTTGATTATATATAAGAACCTTATCTATAAATTAAATCAAGTGGTCTAAGTGGTCATGTGACTTACCGTCAGAAAGCATAGTGTTTGCAGGCATTGATATGGTGAATATATAGTGTTTTGCATTGATAAATGTATTATAAATGAATGCATAGGCTTTGCATAGTGGTCTATATGTTTAGTCACTTCATTTGGTAAATATGAAAAGAGACCCACTTGATTTTGCATTGAAAGTTGAAAAGATTTTGCAGGCTCAGATATAACATTTATCATCTATCTCCTCCTCACAAGCAAGTGGTCATGTCATATTTGTAGAAAGCATAGTGTTTTGTCACTTCATTTGATCATGTATCAAATCCTACATCTTTTGCATTGATAAAAGTAAAGAGACCAGACCCACTTTAATTTGTATTGATATTTAAAAATGCATACCATTATATTAATCTATATATATATATATATGATCGAATGTATCATATAATTCCTCACTCAAAATCCTACCCCCACCACAATATTAGTAATTTTCTAAAAAAATGAGTCAAAGAGGTCTTGGATTCAAGGTATTTGAAGATGAATTTTTTTGTAATGCATATGTACATCATTCATCTGATAGTACGATCGGGACATATTAGAGCAAAGATGATTTGTGGTAAAAAAATAAAGAGCTACTACAACCACGAAGCCGTTGATGTAAAAAAATTTGAGCGTAGAAACATAAGGTCATTAAGTTCTTGATTCAAGAAAATATCTTCTTCATGCAGCACTTATTCAAGTTACAGCTCGAAATCAGAGTGGTGGCATTGCTGAAAGCATGGTAAGTATATGCCTCATTAATACTTAAAAATAGTTTATTAGAATTTATTCTAATTCAGCATTTTTATTACTCATTTTTATAGCTTGCAGAGGCCAAAGAACTATATCTCATCAAAGAATCCAAAAATCAACCATTTAAGTTTGATCATGCATGGAAAATACTCAAATATCACGTGACATGGTCTAAACCTATTCAGTCGAATAGTACACCATCTCCTCTTGGAGACGATACATCATCTCCTCTAGGAGATAGTTCGGCATCTCCTCTTGGATATATTGGGTCACAGGAGAGACCATTTTGGATGAAAGCAGCAAAGGTAAAAAGAAAACTCTCAAAGGAAAAAGATCCTATGTGGCAGGAAATGATGAGCAGTGTTGGAAAGAGTCAAGATCTTAAGCAAAAGCAGCATGAAGAGTACTTAAATATGCAGAAAAAAAGAGAAGTGCGTGCAGATTTAATGATGAGCCTTAAGCAGAAAAAATTAGACATGAAGGAAAAAAAACTAAAATTAAAGGCTGATGAACAAGACATGGAGATTATGAGAAAGGATTTAAGTAATCTTACACCTTTTAGTAAACAATTCTGGAGTAATAAGAAACAAGCCATAATTGATCATGGAAACGGGTCACTAGCTGCTAGAAGTTTGAATTTTAGTGTAGGGGAAAGTGGAGGAAATGATGAAGATGTTTATGTACCGAAGTCTTAAAACAACAACACATAATGCAACTATGGTGAACCTATTGGTAATGAGACATTTCTCTAATTTCAACTATGACAATCAAGACTATTAGTTGGAGAAAATAAGGGGTACTCTTTCCTTGTTAGGCCAAACAAGATTTTAACAAGGCCCCTTTGAATCAACATTTTTTTTTTGGCAAAAAAAAGCAAGATTATTAAGTAGTTTATGAATTTTTCGTTAATGTAATTTATCTTTTAGTTTACTATGTTACTCAAATGTATTATGCTTTTGTTCATTTATAATAATAAATGTATTTATCGTTTTAACATATAATTTATTTTTGGCTAAATATATTTATATTTATTTATTTATTATTAATAAAAAATGTATTTATTTATTAAAAAACGAATTCATTAACCAACATTAATGAATTCTCAAAAAAATATTTTAACAAGTTGGTAATCACATGAAATTAGTTAATATAATCATTTTATATGTTAATTAAAAAATGGTGGTGATTACACCAAATCCTATATTCAATCCTATATTTGATAGGAAAAATAGGATTTGGTGAAAATTATGTTAAAATGGTGGTAAGGTGGGAGATTAAAATTCCTTCACCAAAAAATATGGTGAAAATATAGGATTTGGGATTTTGGTGATATAGGGTTTGACCAACATGAGAGATTAAACTCAAATCACCATAATTTCAGGTATAATGGTGATTTAGTGATTTAGTTTGGAAGATTAAAAACACCAAAATTAGGTATAAAAATGGGATTTGGAGAGTGGTGGAAGATGCTCTAAAGCCCCCACATGGACTAAGGAGGCTCCACCCTGACCTCAAGTGTCGACAAAATAGAAGGACCAGAAACCGATGGTAGCAGGCTTAGCGGCTACCATCATCGTTGTGAGACTTATAGCAAAACAACCGATCAATAGAGCTTAGTAATATCAAGTGAACTGGTAAACTCAAGTCAAGAAGTGACTTCCATCAATCATAAGTAAATTAGAAAGACTCATCAATCAAGGAAGTCAAGCTCAATAAATCACAAACTAAGGAGGGCAAACATTAATTACAAATCACAAATTGATTGGCTTGACTTAAGCATCTAAGCAAGCATCATTTGTATAATTAACTAGTAGTACACCCGCACGATGCGCGGTTATTATGTATTATAACAATATATATGATTTGCAATAATATAATGAAGTTGTTATATTAAAAGGTTATCTATGACATCTTATTATTTTGAAATTTGTAAAAATCAATATTTTTTATTGATAACATCAATATTCAACAATTAAATATGAAAATAAAATTGAACATAATATAATAATAGTTTTGTGTTTGTGAGTTTTAATTTCTAAATAATTAAGAAGTGATTAATTATACTTACTAATATGTTTTGTTCATATTTTTGTTCCTTTGTATCTTATAATTATTTTTACAATTTATAAATAATTTTCTACATTGTTTTTAGATGGATTTGTTCAAAAAGCATTATATTTATTCCAAAAAAATTTAGTTTATATTTATACATTTAGGTTTCAAATTGATTTTAAATTTTAAAACAATATTATATTTTTGAAACCATTTTTCAGATTTTTTTGGAACATATTATAGTTTTTATAAAACAATTTTTAGATTAATTATATCTATTTATTTGAAATAATTTTGAATAAAATTTATCAAATATTTTTATTATTTTTATTTAAAAAAATTTATTCAATTTATTGATTTTTATATCTTACAAAATTAATATTACATATATATTTGAATTAATTTTTAAATTTTATTTGTTGATTTAAGATTGTTAGTATTAATAAAATCTGAAATTATTATTATTAATTTCACATTTTATTATTATTTTAATATTTTTATAATAGTTTCAAACTTTTAAACATTTTACAACCCTTCATAAAATGAAATTTAGATTTTAAAACTATTTTATATATTAAAATTATAAACTAATTTTCAAAATTTTAATTTTTGACAATGTTTAAATTTCATTATTTTCAAATTTTAATTATATCATTAAAATATAATCATATCATTTAAGATAGCTTCTTTTGTTTCATATCTACTCCTATATATAAATGATAAGATAGTTTATTGTGATAGTTTATTGCGTAAGATTTATGTGAAACTTATTCTATAAGATACTTAAAAATTATTTAGTTTTTTTTTTCTCTTTTTTTCTATTGGTTGATAGTTTGGGAGGGAAAATGGCAAATTGTAAAATTTGCCAACTTCTTTCATTTTATATATAGTATAGATCATATATATAAATTATAAGATAGTTTATTGTGTAAGATTTATGTGAAGCTTATTCTATAAGATACTTAAAAGTTATTTAGTTTTTTTTTTTCTATTGGTTGATAGTTTGGGAGGGAAAATGGCAAATTTGTAAAATTTACCAACTTCTTTCATTTTATATATAGTATAGATAACATTTCATACTTATAATCTCAACACAGACTCCGAATATCATTTATCTTAGAGCAATACTAAAATTTCCAACACTAAAAACAACCGACTGACCTTATTTCATCAATCACTAACTTCATTCATCTTATTTTACTTGTTTTGTCAAAATCTTAATTAATTGTTTGAATAGGTCTATTTAAATGTCAACGATTTGGCGTAAAACAATCATAAAAAACACTCCCACTTATTTTGTATGTGAAAATCAATTACAATTTGGTTGAAAAACTATCACTTCAAGACTTAACGTTAATTTTCTGATGATACTGTTGCACCAATTAAACAATAAGCCAATTGGAGATATTGTCAGGTCTCTAATAGAGGGAAACACAAGCTCGTCGAACTCTTGGAGGAACAGTTGTATGAGATTGATGTAGCATATCCAAATATTGATACAATAGTTCTTAGGATGAGGAGATTTAGTCCCAAACTTGGGGACACCAAGAGAAGGGTCATTGCTCCACCAACTCAAAAGGGTAATCAAGTTAAAGAAAGTCAATCCTAAAGGCATGGTAGGCCACCCCAACAATAAATAAGTGTATTTGTAAGATTTGGTGTCAATTCTGCAAAAATTATAAGGAGACCAAAAATGCCAGCAACTTACAATATAACGACCTTCAATGGATAAGAGAACTATGTGAATCCACATGCAAGAAACAAATACACAATGAATAGAGAATGAGGAGACGAGTCAATGCCAAAATTTTTGCATCTAGGGATGACAAAGTGTGGAGGAGATATTCACCTTTCCTGTTAAAATTCTCATGGAACCAACATCTCTTAAATTTAAGGTCCCTCAAATCAGCCTCTCTAATAGGGAAACCGACCCGATGAGCCAATTGTAGAGTGTTAGCTACATAGCTTATAATGAGTAAGGTTTTCCTAATGATGTTAAGGAATTAAACTCAAAAGTGGTTTCGCTCCCTACCCGACTATGAATCCCTCAAAAACATTTTCTCATTTGATTTGTTCATGATTTAAGATATTATTATATAAATTTAGAATGTTTCACTGTACCATATGAACTTAAATTCAATACATTTTACCATATCAAACAAATTCCAGTCGTACACATGTTAGAAATCAACAACTAGGATTTGTACAATACACTAAAATGCATCAAATTTAAAGTACACACGACAAAGTCAAACAATTCAAAATTTATGCAAAAAATATCTAATCACGTACAATTCAGATGTAAAAATATAATTAACAAAAAAAATATTTTGAAGAAATTTTGGACCTGATGTGGTCGAACTATAGCGAACCGGATTTTCTCAGTTAGCTCAGGTCAAGACTATGAACCGCTAGTGCGAACAGCGTAGATAGAAGCGAACATGAATCGTTTTACAATAAGCGAACTATATTGTAAAATGATTTGAGACGAACTGTTTTCTCCTTGATAAGAGTTCGCAGCTAGTATCTCACTGAAGTACGAGCTTATTTGATTCTGGACTAAGATAGCGGACTGGTTTCGGTTGAGTGAAGCGAACTGAATGGAATACATGTAACCGCCCACTTCGTGGACCACTAAGCCACTTCCCACCTTTTTTCGGATAACACCAACTGACTAATTCCAGGAAGTATATATATATTCGTTATATTCCTTTCTCTGGCTCTTAAGCACTCTTTACATTCAAACACACTTACAACATTCAATTTACTGACTTGAGCGTCAGAGTCCCTTTACCGGGAAAAACCCCCCGGTGTTTTACGTTTTTGCAGGTTACTTTGTCGGAGAAAAAAAACGATTTGGTTACGGACAAATCAATTGGCGCCGTTTGTGGGAAGGAGAACTTGAGTAAGACGTTGAGAATAATCAAAATGGTGAATACCAGAGGATCACGAAGAAGACTAGAAGTGGGAGAAACATCAAGGAGACACGACGACGAGGAAGGTGGTCATAATTCTGCACCAAAAAACCCTCCTAGTACTGTGATTTTGACACATAAGCAATTGGAGAATATGATGGAAGCTGTTGTTCAGAAAGCTTTAAACAGGCAGAGGGTCGAATCACAGCAAGGTAACACTGATATTCATGTTAGAAAGGAATCGGATGATGACAAATCTCGAACGGATGAGCAGGAAAGTCAGTTCAATCATCCTCGTGGCCAGAAGTGAGAACATGTACAGTTATCTGAGAAGATGGATGATTTAAGGAAGGAGTTGCGAGAAGTTCAGAAAACTGTTCAACGGGTTCCGAAAAGGTCAAGGGGAAATCCTTTCTCTGAGGAAGTTATGGAGGATGAATTGCCAGCCTCATTTCGGCCAGTTAACTTTGACTATGATGGCATTACAGATCCCTGGGATCACTTGTGCAGGTTTGAGAATACCGCTCTTTTACATCGATATTCAGAGGGTATTAAATGCAGGGTGTTCGCTACTACTCTTACCAAGGCAGCTCAAACTTGGTTTAGTCAATTGCGGGATGGAATGATACATGACTTTGAGCAGTTATCTGAACTTTTCTTGCATCAGTTTGCCAGTTCAAAAGGACAGAGGCGATCAACGCAGACACTGTTCGGGGTAAAGCAGAAAGGGGATGAGACAATAAGAAGTTATGTTAAACGATTTACTGCTGCTACGTTAGAAGCCCCTGATGCTTCGGACGACCTGATTGTTAGCGCCTTTATCCAAGGTTTGAAGGAAGAAGATCTTCATACCTCCTAGGTAAAGAAAACACCTGTGAATTTTGATGATTTGTTGCAGCGATCTACAAAGTATACCAATTTGGAAGAAGCAGTTAGGATCAAGAAGGGTGAGGGTTCCAGTCGAATGGTCAGATCGCAAGACCATGAGGTCGCAAGGAAAAGAGAAGTTGCAGATCCGCGAACAAGATTTGCACATCCGCCGTTGCGAGAAAGTAGAATAGGGAGGAGATATGATCAGTATACTCCCTTGACCATGGCTCCAGGGCAAGTATTGATGGAGATATGGGATTTACCCCAATTAAAATGGCCTGCTACTTGGAGTACCAATCCAAAGAAGTCGCCCACTTTTGGTAATGGGAAACTTTGCAGGTTTCACAATGAATATGGGCATGGAACTGATGAATGCCTACATTTACGTGACGAATTGGAAAGATTGATAAGAGAGAATAGGTTAGCTCGATTTGTTCGTCGAGCTCAACCGAACCAGGAGCAAATGAATCACAGAGAGGAGTTTAGAAGGGAAAGAAGGCCAGAACGACAAGAGTTGCCTCTACCACCGCCTCTTCCGCCTCGGAATCGACCTGAACGAGAAGAAAGGCCTACTATTCATATGATCATGGGTGGGCCAACAGATGGAGATTCCAACAGAGCTCGGAAAGCGAGAATCAATTCTGTTCGTCAGCAGCAGAA
The DNA here is from genome assembly GCA_946896805.1 of Scutellaria galericulata. Taxonomy (NCBI): domain Eukaryota; kingdom Viridiplantae; phylum Streptophyta; class Magnoliopsida; order Lamiales; family Lamiaceae; genus Scutellaria; species Scutellaria galericulata. The sequence continues at coordinate 13,277,516 of OX335792.1, forward strand.
TACGATTCACTCAATTTTTTATGATGTGGCAATTGAGTTTGGAGCTCGAGATCGGGTGGCTATTCAAAGTCCTCAGTTTGATGCTATGGTGATTGTCGCCGAGATATGAGGTTTTAATGTTGAGCGGGTGTTCGTTGATACTGGAAGTTCGGTTGACATCATGTTCATGGACTGTTTTAAGAAGATGAGGTCGACAGTCGAGGTAAAATCTGTGGAAACCTCACTTTACGTTTTTGCAGGTTACTTTGTCGGAGAAAAAGGTGATTTGGTTACGGACAAATCAATTGGCGCCGTCTGTGGGAATCGAACCCACGACTACCCCAGCTGCAGTTCGCTCTCATCCAACATGGCAGATAAAGTTTCGGCTTTGCCGGCATTAGCGTGCACATCTGCTATCAAAGTTGTTTTTTCTTCCTCCACTTCTTTCAGCTGATCGCGCTGCTTCCGAATTTGAGCTCGACGGCGCAACGCTGTCTTGCCGAAGTTCTTCAGATAATTCACCAGTTTCTCACCTCGAGTGATGTTCAGGGTTAAATCCCTCTCTTCGGCATCTAGTTCCTGTATAGTAGCTTTCCCCGCAGGGGCTTCTGGAAGGTTTCCTGCATCAGTTTGACACTCCTCGGTAATGTGGCGTTTCTTGCTGGGAGCCCTACTTGAACTGGAAGGACCTCTTTTCTTTTTCGAAAAGGGAACTGCTGCTCCTGGAGTCCCCTCATCCGCCCCTTCAGTCAGCTCGACGGGTTTGGTCGGTTGAGGTGGGGTTCTTGTTTTTGCTAGAGGAAGGGTCGCAGAGATGTTGACAGGGGGGATAGGAAAATCGGAACTCCTAGGAAGGTCGCTCCTTGTTGAACGATCTCTTCAGTGGGTTTTGGAATTCGCCTGGCCAACTCAGCGAGTCGTTTTTCCTCAGCAGTTCGGAAGTTTTCAGCTCGCTCCTTGTCCACAGCATGTTCGGCGGGGATGATAGGGGTTCGCTCCTCTTCAGCAACCTCACTTGCAAAGTTGAAGAACATGGCCATGGTGCTATCTGTAGGAAAAGGAGATCAATCAAGGTACTGCTTCACAGTATATATATATATGAAAAAAAAAGAAATTTTTGCAGATCTTTCTTTAACCTAGATTGAATCGGGAGGGAATCTGGCTGTTCGGATAAAACCCCCCAGAAAGCAAGTAGGGGTACACACGAACTCAATTGTACGATGTCGAACCACCCCTTCCGGAATATGGAGTTCAAGAGCCTAATTTGGAAATCTCCCGGGGAAGCAGGGCTTGTGTGAAGGGGATGATCAACCCAAGGAGGTAAGTCAAAAGGTCGGTTCGCTGGAGCGCGAATAAAAAAATAAAATTTTTCCCAATGGGGGATTTTCTCATCTCCAGGGGATAAAAATTGAGCTCGTCTATCTCCACTACGGGGACTTAGATAAAATCGATAAGGGTTAGTTCGTTTCAACATAAAAAAGATTGAAATCTGTCAGCAGTTAGTTCGACACCCATCCATTTACACACCATATAGAAAGAGACTATATAGCTAATTGAGTTGGGATGGAGTTGGTTCGGGCAGATCCCGAAGGCCGAACTAATGGTGTGGAAAAAAGGATGGACAGAAGGGACTAGACCCAGAGATATGTGCTTCAAAAACCAGGTTTGACAACCATCTGGAGCCTGATGAGGTCAGTCTTCCGAATTGGGAATAATTACTGAGTAGCCATCTACCAAGAACGAACTCAATAGAATAACATGGGTTTGAGTGGCTTTAGTCGCAGAAAAAACGGAATCTACGGTTTTTTTACGAGATATTTTTGAAAGATTGGAAGGATTTTGGCGGCCAGAGGAAGAAGATTTAGGGTTTGATGGTTTAGAAATAGGGTGTAGAGGAAATTGAGTGAATCCTTCTTCTGATTCACCTTCATCCCTCAAATGGGTTAAGGAATCAAAGGATGCCATTGAAAATGAAAAGAAGAAGGAAGAAAAATGGTACCTGGTTTGTTTGAGGGAGTCCTAGAGATTGAAGAAGAAAAACCCTTGCTTGTATGTGATTGTACAGTGATTTTGCAGAAGGGTTTTTTGAGAAGAGAAGGTGATATATATAAGAAGAAGACGACCCTTGATTTTGGGGGGGAAAAATTGAAAAGTCCCGAATTCTCGGCCATCAGATATGAGGTGATCTAACGGCGGATGTGAAAAGGCGTTTAGGGAAATGTGCCTTTGGACACGTGACAGAGATGATTGAGAAGACATCTTGCTTCTAGAAGGATCATTTGATGTTCGGCGTAAGTGATGCCAACTAGCGCATGTAAACATGCACTTCAAAGGGGGGGAGTACCTGATGTGGTCGAACTATGGCGAACCGAATTTTCTCAGTTAGCTCAGGTCAAGACTATGAACCATTAGTGCGAACAACGTAGATAGAAGCGAACATGAATCGTTTTACAATAAACGAACTATATTGTAAAATAATTTGAGACGAACTGTTTTCTCCTTGATAAGAGTTCGCAGCTAGTATCTCACTGAAGTGCGAGCTTATTTGATTCTGGACTAAGATAGCGGACTGGTTTCGGTTGAGTGAAGCGAACTGAATGGAATACATGTCACCGCTCACTTCGTGGACCACTAAGCCACTTCCCACCTTTTTCGGATAACACCAACTGACTAATTCCAGGAAGTATATATATATATATATATATTCGTTATATTCCTTTCTCTGGCTCTTAAGCACTCTTTACATTCAAACACACTTACAACATTCAATTTACTGACTTGAGCGTCGGAGTCTCTTTACCGGGAAAACCCCCCGGTGTTTTACGTTTTTGCAGGTTACTTTGTCGGAGAAAAAGTAAATTTGGTTACCGACAAATCAGGACCTCAAATCAACAAATCAACTTTAAGGATTAAACTCCTTTGAATGTAACCTAGTTTTGTTTAGAATCATAATGAAAAAGAAAAACTAAATTAATTAATGGTTAATAAAAAAAAAGAACTTTCATGAAATTGCAATTATCATGCGAACTTTTAAAGCTAGCAAAATAAATCATGAATTAATTTTATTTTGCAATTAAATCACAAATACGAACTTTCATCAAATTACAATTATCATGCGAACTTTCAAAGCTAGCAAAATAAATCACGAATTAATTTTATTTTGCAATTCAAATCACAAAAAAAAAAAAATCGGCTAAAACTTGCAAATACTAAATCAATTTATCCACGTTGAATGTCCCATTATTGGCCAAAAAAATTGTGTAAAAAAATTAATGAAATAGGGAAAATAACAACACTGCTCTTCTTAAAAAGATTTTCTTTTTGCCTCATTGCAAAAGAAATTACCATATTAAAAAATGATGTTGGAAACATTTTTTTGTTTGAACTATTTGTGATATATTGACACCTTTTTTTTTTTATAAACTTTGAAATATTCCACTTTGATGTACTTTTAAATTTGATGCATTTTACAGTGTGAGACAAATCTTAGTCTACACATGTTAGAAATCAACAACTAAATTTTGTGAGATACCGTATAATGCATCAAAATTAAAGTTCATAAGCAAAATTGAACATTTCAAAATTTATAAAAAAAAAATGTTAATTCACGTATGATTCGGATGAGAAAATATTTATAACCCTTAAAAATGTCCTAATTACAAAAGTAATTGTACCTTTTCGAGATGCAATTTTATCATAACATTTTGAATTTAGAAAAAAAAAACCACAACTTTTATTAAATGTTGAAAATTGGACCATAATTCTTTTTTCCAGTGACCGAAGTTCACAACTCCGTCAAAAGTGTCACATCGGATATCATATTAGATGCCATATAATTTAAAAATAATTTTTATATTCATGGACAAATTGCCAAGAAACAAAAATAAAAAATTCAATGCCTTTTAAAAAATTTGTAATTTAATCCTCAATTTTTTTTTTTGAAATTAACAAAAGAAAAAAAAATCACTTTTATTTATTGTTGTAGTTTGAATCATTATTCTATTTTATGTGATCTAAATTAATGTGACTACTCATGTATGAAATTATCCCAAAATGTGATCGATATATTCTCGATATTACTCATTTTTAACATGATGGATACAAAAATGGGTTGTAATGATATTTCTCCAATATGTTTGTTTTTTAACATAACCATTATAGAAACGATAAATTTTATCAAAATATTAGTAAAATATCAACAAACATCGATTTCGATTTCAGTGGCTAAATGGTACAAATTGTTGGAAAACCAATGAAATATATTGGAGAAATATCGGTAAATATCGATGAAATATCGGGAAAATATTAGTAATATCGATAAATATCAATTTCGGTAAAAACAAATATTTTTTTTAAATAAATGATTGATTTTGTAATATAATTTTATAATGAATGACCCACTTTTAAAGAAAAAAAAAAAAGAAGAGTATTTTTCACCTTAATAATATTATAATTTATACATTATAATTATAGTGCGTATAAGATCAAGAATATATAAAAGTTTAAATAATTACTAATTGTAGTGTGTATGACAATATGAGATCAAAGTATATGAATGTTGAAGTAATTAGAATACATACATCTGCAAGTATACTCCATTATTGTTTAGATTATGATGTCATTTCATTCATTTGAATCTCTTATGTATGTCCACCAAGATATTTTTATAAAATTAAGATACCAATATTTCCATAGAAAATCAAAAAATTTGTCCTTGGGGCTACTATATAACGCCTCATGTAAGCCATGTATTTTGAGAAGAAATAAATAATTTTAATCTACTCCAAAACGTTGTCACTCAGGTGAATTGTAATTTTAGACATGCTGATATCATATCATAAGACACATAGTTTTAAAAATAAAATAAAATAATGATCTCTATATAAGCAATATTTATAACTATAAATTCACCTAAACTACATTTTATTGAGATCAACTTTTTTTGATTTTTAATTACATGAATTATGATGTGACATTTGAAGTGACTATTTGATTCGAACAAACAAAATTTGATCTCTAGAAAATACAATTTTGATTCAAATTGCCACAGAGCTAATCGCTTAAACAGCTAAAGCCGTTATTTGTTTTTTCTTCAAATTCAAAAGATAAGATTAGTTACAATTTTTAAAAAGTGATTAATTTTATTTATTTTACTGATTAAGCTATGCTTTTCTTAACTTCAATATTAATATTGCCCAAATACAGACAAAAGGAAAACAAATCAATGATATGGTAATTCTTGTTTCATTCTTCATCAAATATGAACATCAAATCGCTCTGTTATCATATTATCTATCCATCAGAAGAATCCTTATCACATGGCATTTTGGTACACAGCTAAAGTGCCTCAAAACTTGAGAAGCACATCCTTATTAATCATATGAAAACACGAAGATACAATGTATCCAAGTGTTTCAATGTCCAATTAGTCATCACTTGAAAACTACTCTTACAAAGAGCAAACTCATCTCAGACACGCATAGGTTTATTGTAATATTGCAGTAGGAGGGACGACAAAACGACACTTACGGATGAAACAGCCATGCAAGCACCGGCAAGCCAAGGGGGAAGACGGACCCCGGTGAAAGGGAATAGAATCCCTGCAGCAACGGGCATCCCAAGGATGTTATACCCAAGTGCCCATACATAATTGATACGGATTCTTGACATTGTCTTTCGTGAGAGATCTATTGCGGTAACTACGTCCTCCAAATTGCTCTTCATTAGGACCACATCAGCAGCTTCTATCGCCACATCAGTTCCCGCACCAATTGCCATACCAACATCAGCTGCAACTAACGCTGGTGAGTCGTTGATCCCGTCTCCTATCATAGCCACACTCGTACCTTGCAACTATACCAAAGATAGCGTATATAAACAAGAAAACCATCATAACACTTGCATGACAATAAGCACATATAATGTCGTCACATAATGAGCAACACACTTGACAAATATCAATGTTCTAAAAATCGGTTTAGGCAGCCGCCTAGGCGCTAGGCAGCTCCTCACCGCATTGATTTTCGCCTATTCGGCTACCTTAGGCGCTAGACGGCTCTAGGTGGAAAAATTCGACCCTAGACAGTCCTAGGCGCCAAATAAATTCTCTTTTTTTTTCCCTTTTTTTTTTTTTTTTTTTACTTTTTATCAAAACAATGGTGTTCTTAGTGTATTATAAACGTATTTCAAATTATTATTATTTAATAAAATATAAAAAGAAAATTAATGAATTGAGAAATACATGCAAATAAAGATTAATTTCATAGTCATTGAATAAATCATATATAAATATAATTTAAATGAGATATCATTTTTTTACTTGTCCTCCGACATAAATTAAAAAATATATATGTATAAGAGTTCAAAAAATATCTTTTAAAAATAAAAAAAATTAAGAAAAATAGCTAAAATAACAAAAAATCTATTTAATTTAGGTACGGCACCTAGGCGCCGCCTAGGCTCTGACTAGGCATCCTAGGCACCAGTCAAGCACCCGACTAGCGCCTAGCGTACTTTAGAACATTGACAAATATAATTAATCTTCATTCCACTATGTGGGGTCGGCTATATGGATCATATATTTCCTTTGCTTTCAGTTGAAACACATGCTCTCATTGATATTCAAATATAGCATGTATTTTCTATAGTTTCTTACCAAGTCTTTTTGAATCTTCTGAGCTCGTTCATCTAAAGGTCTCCTATGAAGATGTCTAAACCATCTTAATCATGTTTATCTAATGTTCTCATCTAATGGGGCTATCCACCTTCTTTCTAATGCATTCATTACTTATTTTATTTAATCTAATGTGTCTGCACATCCATCTCAACATACTAGGACAAAGGAAATTAATACGGTTGCGTTTGGATAGAGAGGTTTGTCGAGGGATTTGAAATTCATAGTAGTAAATCTGTTGGTCGTGTTTGGATTTCATTTTGAACTAATTTTTTATCAAATATAGGTGCATTTTAAATCCACTTTGATTTGAGTGGGATTCGAAATCCTTTCATTTCAAATCCTATAATTCAAATCCCTCAATCCAAACACAAAAGTAAATTTACTAGGCAGCACAAGAATATAATATGTAGGTGCTTAAATTTGTTACCTGCAACTCCCTTATCTTGTCAGCTTTTCCAAGTGGATCGGTCTCAGCAAACACCTTCTGGATGCCCACCTGAGAAGCTATTGCAGTAGCTGTAGCCCAGTTATCACCTGTAACCATGACACTTGTGATGTTCATAGAGCGCAGATAAGATATGACCCGAAAGGCTTCTGGCTTTACTGGATCAGTTACAGCAAATGCCCCTGCAACTCTTCCTTCAACGGCAACAAGCACACAACTACGAGCCAGATGCTCGTTTTCTGAAACATATCTATCCACTTCACTGCTGATTGGGACACTAGAAAGTTGCATAAGCCTTTTGTTTCCAACGCAGATCGTTCTTTCTCCAATTCTTCCACTCACTCCAGCCCCAGGATGCACCTTGAAATCCTTCACCTCAATAAATTGCTCACTCTGAGATCCATGCTTCTGACGTAGCATTTTAGCATGCTCCACAACAGCTTTTGCTATTGGGTGTTCACTATTCACCTGAAAATATAAGGAATGCATACATGTTAGTGTTGTCCAAGCCTGACATATTTGAATTACACATTCAGCTGTAGGTGATTATGAAGGTCATAATATAATCAGCATTTTTCAGCTTTGAATTATTCAAAATAGTTCGATGATGGAATTTTCTATTTTATAGTCAGTAATCCTTCACTGTTCTCCCAACCATAATCAATCGTTCTGGAGTTGGAATCTTAATAATTTTACAAATTCATGGTTTCTTTGTGCTATCGTGACCTTCATGATAGATGCTTACCCACAGTACAAATTCATTATTCATTACAAGTTCAGCATAAACCATTGTAAAGAAAAACTAGGAGTAGAAAACTCACTTCTGCAGCAATAGTCATATCACAAAAATCTTCCATAGAAACTGAAGCGAAGAGCTCAAAACTAACTACAGCTGGCTTTCCAACTGTTAGAGTTCCTGTTTTATCAAAAACAATGGTCTTAACCTGCACCAAAGCATAAACTCATTGTTATAAAATGATTGAACACAGTGCATTGAGAAACAATACATATAAAAATGCTGAACAAACAAATGCATCACCCACTGAAACAAAGATTGATAAGAGTGATAAGTATCATCTACTAGGCTTTGTAAATTGAGGCATGAATGGCACTATGCAGATTAGGTTGGGTTGTAGCCTACGGTTGAGACTCTGATGTAATGACAAGAACATGAAACAAACAGGGGTGAACTTCAGTAGGTGTATTTTTCTCGGAATAAGAATTAGTTATCTACTCCAAACATACGATGATAAGAAGGTAATTACTTTTGCATCACCAAAGGCCACAAGTACACTCATAGTTTCAATTGATATATAAATTAGCATCTGAATGATATGCGATGGGCAACTTTTCACAGGTCATAAAAACCTAATTTATTTTTCTATTCAATTCAAATGACATAATAATCAGCTTCAGCACATACAATTAAAAAAGGGAGTACATATAGCACATGAAAGAGAGTATATCACAATGTAGACAAGTGTAGATCAGATAGACCAATTCATCCAAAACTTAGTAGAGAGCCTGCCTTATGCGCATTTTGAAGGGCATTTCCACCTTTAATTAGCACACCTAGAGAAGCACCCTTGCCTGTGGCAACCATTACTGCAGTAGGAGTTGCCAATCCCAGAGCACAGGGGCAAGCTATGACCAACACCGCAATACTAAACTGCAAGGCAAACTCGAACGCATCCATAGAAGTGGGTATCCAGGTTCCAGGGTATAAACCAGCTACTCCAGCTATAAACCATCCCAGCCATGTTACAAAAGCAGCTAAGACGACCTAATGAAGAGAAACGAGGGTATTATTTTGTAGACATCTTAAAATGAAACCTCAAGCAACTTTCAGGAGCAACACTGCCTGCAAACTATGTATTGATTCATAGGATAACAGAAACAAATCAAGTCTAAAACATGCCGCAATTACTATAAATTTATAACCGTATATTGCAAAATTCCATAAGGGATGCAACTTTCCAGATCAAAATCAAAATCAAAATAGTGGTACAATATAAGGATAGATGATAGGGGTAGAATATGCACGAACTCTTTGCACATTTCAATGGTTTATTCAATGTGTTTCATTCATATTTCTTTATCTTCGAATTTTAAATGCTATAGTTTGAATCATATGATCTCTTTGTGCCTTCATTGTAGAATCAGTGGCGATTTCAGCCTACATAGGACCCAAAATTGGAATTTAATTGATAAATGTGGCAAAGGAGCATGCCTGAATTAAATGTGAAATTGTGGCAGTCTTCATACTTTTGAAGTAATCTCTTGGTTCGAGATCCAAATGAGATGTATCTTGATAAATTTAAAAGATAAGAGATAGATATACAACTTTCATGTGTAAGCATTTGGCTAATTCGAGCAAATTTCATGAGAAAAATGAGGATTAAGTTTCCAGATGAACCTCTCAGTGTTTTAGCCATGATTTCCTGTACAAAAATGATATTGAGGTGATTCAAGTGGCATTGAATAGCCCAGACAAAGAGTTACAACTTTCATCATGAAACAACAGCTGATCCAAAAGTTTATGGCTGTGAACATGGCCGTGAATGTTTGTGCAGGCTTGATTCTTGTCATAAAAAGGGCCATTTTTCCATCAAATCTGATCACCAACCTTAGCCACCATGAGGAGCAAGCCCTAGCTCCAAAAGTATGAAAAAAAAAAAAAGAACAGAGAGAAAATAGGAGAGAAAACTTTTTAACTATTTTTCTCATTCACCTCCCAAATTTCATAATTCTATTGTTGTATTCACGCACACCCCAAGATTTGGGAGTCACTACTTCCTCATCTCAGTGCTTCATTGAGGACATTTTGTACCAAGCTTTCTATCTTTTTATTTTTGTACCTAGTGATATGTGTTCTGATGTTTTATTTTGTGATTTAATGATGTATTTTGAAAAGTGGATAATGGATCAAGGTAGTCCAACCCCTACCCGTGTTATTGTGGAGGAGTGATATGTCCAATCATCTACTTATGCACTTTGAGTTGATTGTAGTGATTTCAATGGTCTTCGTATGGTTTGCTATCCATATTCACACACAATCACTGAGTGAGGGAACAAGAATTGTAATTTGGTAGTGGACCATTTAAATCAACCTTAGGAATGATTACCATGACAGTGATGTTAAACTTTCAATCACTGAGTGAGTGAGGAAACAAGAATTGTAATTTGGTAGTGGACCATTTAAATCAACCTTAGGAATGATTACCATGACAGTGAAGTTAAACATTCAATCATTGAGTGAGTGAGTGAGGGAACAAGAATTATAATTTGGTAGTGGACCATTTAAATCAACCTTAGGAATGATTACCATGACAGTGAAGTTAAACTTTCAATCACTGAGTGAGTGAGGGAAAGAATTGAAATTTGGTAGTGGACCATTTAAATCAACCTTAGGAATGATTACCATGACAATGAAGTTAAAGTTTGGAGAATCCAAGTATGTATCCATTAACTGATGATGATATGTATCTAGGATGACCTAGTTCTTCGAGATGGTGGTAGTAATGTGGCTGTCCTTCAAAATATGTACAAATTCTGTCTTTTCATTCAATTTTAGAAATGCATTAGCTACTTATATGCATGTTACTCTTAGACCAAATTTGGTACCAAACAATATGTTTGGCTGTGGAAGCACTATGATTGTACTTGGGAGACAAACAACACAAGAAGTTAGTCCTTCAAGGTCGCACTTTCCAGATCCCGTACATTAAGTCGTACCACAAAATAATTAAATGTTATCCAGTGATAACCATGCAGAGCATGAACAATTCTTGTTGCATCATAAAATCTTTTAGGATAAGTAGTAGTTGTACAGCCAATTTTAGTAAAAATTATCTTCAACAGAGTATGAAGTATTTCTCAAAAGTTAAAACCTTATCGTGCTTCCTAACACAATCCACAGGCTGTAAAACATGCATAAAACGATATCCTAGAGATTAATAATTTATAAAACCCTACATAGAGTATGCTGGTTTATTTCACACCAAATGTGCAAGAAAAATATCTAAGAAATATTAACCAAACATACTTGTGCAATTTACACTATCTTCAAAGTATAGTAGGTCACATCACGTGTCATCAATATGGTTTTCTGTAAAAGTAAAACCCAATTAAACATAGATCACATATTATTTCTAATTTCTAAGAAATAGATTGTTTTACTTTTTCACGAAAAGCTAATTCTCAGAAATGAAGCAACCATCTGATTACAGCACATGAAATCTTAATCTTTTTAAGAAAAAATATTGGATAATTAATTTCACTTAGATTCAATGAATGAAAATTTTAAATTTTAGTGAATCTTATTAATATTTAATGGAGTTCTTAAATGTTTGAATTAGCCAAAAAGACCTTAAATTTATGAAGCCATATTAAGAAGAATTAATCTTCTCAAAATACTTTTCTGTTTTAGCAATACATCACATCCCATCAATAGTTTGCACAATTATGACCTTTTAGTTTACTATCAAAATGCATAAAGTTTAATTGTAAATAGTGCCATTTCTCTGTGATATATATAAACAAATACAATTGCTGGACTTGTAATTCATATACCATGAGCAAACACACCACTACTAGCAGATTCTAGATGTTAAACAGCAAAGATGATTAAAAGAAATCACATAGGAATGTAGCACAGAAACTCACAGTTGGAACAAAAAACTTGGATATCTGATCAGCCAATTTCTGAACAGGCGCTTTGGCAAGCTGAGCAGCTTCAACCAGCTCAACAATTTGTGAAAGTGCTGTTTCTGAACCAACATGAGTAGCCTTAACACGTATATACCCATTCTCGTTAACTGTCCCACCGATCACCTGTTGATTGAACACTTCATCTTTTAAGACATTGGCTACAAACATTTTATGTATAGAAGATTTATCTTACCTTATCACCAGGCTTTTTAGAAACTGGCAGAGCTTCGCCTGTGATCATGCTTTCATTCACATGACATTGACCATCAATAACAAGTCCATCAACAGGAATTTTTTCCCCGGGAACAATCTTTAGTATGTCATTCTTTTCTATAAGTTGTGTATCAATTTCAGTTTCAGAAATGACATTTCCTTCGGTATCTAGAGTTAAAAGGCAAGCCGTATCAGGTGCCAATTCTGTCAACTTTGCTAAAGCATCTGATGTTTTCCCTTTTGCCAAAATCTCCAGGTATTTTCCCAAAAGAATAAAAGATATCAACATGGAACTAGTCTCAAAGAAGTCCTGCCCCTCAAAAGAGTCTGAGGCTAATGCTTTTATCATCACATATATAGAATAAAAGTAAGCAGCATTGGTACCCAAGGCAACCAGAACATCCATATTTGCAGACTTTCGTTTCAGGGCATGATATGATCCTGCATAAAATCTGACAAGGTGATTACAACCTACACATTATTTGATTTCTCAAAAAAAAAAAAAAAACCATGTATCAAGTTATCAACGATCATATAAGTAGAGAACTTAAGTTAAATTATCTTCAGCAAAGATAAAAAGACATGAATACCTTCTGCCAATGATAAACTGCACAGGTGTGCAAAGTATCCATCTTAAAAGCATCCCAATGTCAAGCATATTGATGACCTTGTAATCTAGCCAATCTCCATAAGGAGGAAGCATTGGGAGTACCATAGAGAAAACAAATATGGGAACTGAAAATAGGCAACTGGACAAGAACTGATTCCGATACATTAGGATTTCATGCTGCCTTTCTGTTTCTCCTCCTCTTGGAGGAGTGTACAAAGTTGCTTGATAAGTTTTGATTCCATGGCCAGCTTCTTGAATGCACTGTATTAGAGATCTTGGACCAACAATGTCTGGCTCATAACTTATAATTGCTTTCTGCTCTTCCACATCCATCTCGACATCATTTACACCTTCCAAAGTCTGAAGTGTGCTTCGAATAATAGAAAAATCATCAGTAGAAGTGATTCCTCCAAGTTGCAGATATACTTTATTCAAGTCATTGCCTGAGCTTATGAGATCAGCTCCAAATCCAGCATCTTCTTGTATAGCTTCAATGATACAGTTAATATTAGTCATATTTGGATCAAAATGGATTTTAGCCTCCCCAAGAGCTAAACCAACCACTGCTTTTTTCACTCCATTCACCATTAGCAAGGCACGTTCCACTGACTCTGAACAGCTTGTGCATGCCATTCCTTTAATCCTAACCCTGCACATTGCATTGTTATGCTCGGGAAAATCTGCAACTTCAAAACCTGCATCTTCAACTGCTTCTTTTATCACTTTTGCCTGAAATAAAGGAAATTGGTTAAGCCAAAGGAATCAGTATTCATAATGAGACTTTACATAAAAATTGGGAAGATCCAAACCTCCCTCTCATAATATGTTAGTAACAAGTTTGAGAAAGTGAATATATTGAATATTTGTTTTATGATGAAAAGCACCATTCTTGTCATATCCATCAGTTATACTTTGATCTTCAGTTCGCTCTTTGTTTTAAAGAATTATAATTGACGAGCATTAGAGAATGCACGTTTTCTCAGCCCGTGCGTTGTAACTTTTGCTGTGGTGGGAGAGGGGGAATCTGAATATTCATATATATCTCACACTACTGGCACTTAATGTATCACAAAAGTGTATAAAATATGCACTCAAATAACTCAAGGTTCATACATCAAAAAAGAGAGTGATATGGCACAAATAACTAAAGCTGACTTACACTGATGACTTCTGGCACATACTTTACAACAGCCTGGCCTTGAAGGACTGATACCATTACGCTCTGCACACCATCCAGTCTTCCAAGTGCAGCTTCTATTGAAGCTACACAAGATGAGCATGTTATGCCCAGTACCTTGAAAACTAATGTCCTAGTTTTCTTATTAGAATTTGAGTTTGGGGGTGAGACGGTGATAACAACATCATCCTGATGTTGCAAAAGCGGAGACTTCAGGTCATCTTTCCCATTTATTTCCATATTCTTGTTCAAGAAATGCAGTATCAGCAACCTGGAAGATGTTGCAAACACTAAAGCTTTAAAACATAAAATCCATGTGTTGTGAACGACTATATTGATCTGCAAAAATTCTATTCAAAACAGCAAAGAAAATTTTGTTTAGAACTTAGCATGCTGAAGTTCTGGAACAATAATTGGTTGTTTATAGGTATAAAATCTTTCACCTAAGAATCTAATTCAGCTTAATTAATTAATTATCAAATCAAAGGCATCCATCGCCAACATCAACGCTGTCTATGACATCCAACGATCCAATACTTAATCCAAAAGTCAAATTAAAAAATAATTACAAAATTCAAGCACCATAAGATCATAGTTGACTGCTCATCAACCAAGCAAATGACGTTTAATAAATATGCAAGAAATACATAAAAACGCATTAATCAATCGAACAACAATAAGCTAATCGCAGAATCATTAAGTAATCACCAAAACACCTTTTGAAAACAGTAAACATAGCAGGATCAAAAATCAGAAATCCACATAGTAAAAGGATAAACCTGAAATCACGTGATGTACGAATGAAGGAAGATATTTCTCGACTCGTTTCCTCTTTTGAGCAGTAAAACTATCCATCCATTTCTCTGATAGCGCGGTTGTTTAGTATCAAAAATCGGCAGCGAGAGATGAAGAACGGAAGAAAAACAATATTGGAAAAAGGTGGAGAGGAGAGGCGCCGCCTGCAAGTGCCGCTTGGAATATATTTTGAAATTCGAAGTCTTATCATTTTATATACGCTGCAACTACAGTAGAGAGAAGGGAAAAAGTCTGTTCATCTAGGTGTGGGACCCACTCCAATTCTCTTTTTGAAATTTCCAATTTGTTAAACCCTTGTCCTTCCCTCCAACAAGTATCATCCGCTCAAAGTGTGTTTGTACCCTTTGTTCTTTTCTGCGTCTTGTCCATATCGTAGGGGGTGACCAGTAACACTTTGGAAGGGGATTGAACTAGTTAGACTATATTTATCAACAAACTACCACAACCCAACCTCTTAATAAAATATTCATTTCTTTCTCCTCCACATACACAACCTACAATACAACCCAACCTCTACAATTTTCACACTTTATCAATAACATCAACCCAACCTATAACAATTATTAATTTAATGATTTAATAATTACATATATATATATATATTTTATAATCAATTTTTTATTATTTGAATTATGTACGAAATATATTAAATTATACTCCCTCCATTCCTAATTAAGTGACGTCCTACAGCTCTACACACAAATTAAGAATAATTTTATTTTCTTAATATACCCCTCATTAATTAAGTTTTTCTTTGACCATAATTATTATTGGTGCATGTCTCTATTAAAAACATGGGTACTATACAATGTATTTAATTTAGACATTAATTAATCATAGGGGTATATATGGAAATAATGCACAAAACGTCAATTAAATAGGAAAAATTTTAAAGTTTTAAAACGTCACTTAAAAAGGAATGGAGGGAGTATGATATTCCAAATTCGTAATTAAAAAAAAATATGACCAACTTAAAATAAGTTACAATCTCAATAACAAAAATAAAATTCATAGAATTGAAATACAAAATTATTATTACATAAGTCAAGCTACAAATTGATAAGTAAAAAACAACAATGCATATTTTGCGATGGTTGAGCTTGTTCAGAGGTAGGAATTTGATTTAGATTCGGAGATAATGGAGAAGTTTGGGAAGATTGAAAGTTTTGATAGTTTTCGGTGTTAAAAAAAGATTGGAAATTTGGATAGTTTTGGGAGTTTGGATAATTCGAATTGTTTGAAAAAAAATTTGGGTTACTTGGATTCATAATAGAAATTAGGAGAAATAGTAGAATATGATATAAATTATGAGAGATTAGGAAAGATAGTATATAAAAGAGATAATTTGAGATTGTGATTCAAAATGTATCAATATTAGGGTCTATTTATAGAGAAAAAAATTTCATGAATTTTGGTTTTTTTTTATAGATAATTGAGTGTGTAAAAGATATAAACGAAATTAGACGAACGAATCAGAAAATGCCATGTGGCAATATCCATGCCACGTGGCAATATTGTGGATGAGAGCATGCCTTGAAATTGGTGCACAAACTGGGCGGCCAACAGACCCGGTTGTGCGACTCCTTGGCAATTAATTTTTTTTATTATTAAAATATTCACAAAACGGTCGTGTGAACTCCTAATAAACATAGTCTTATTATTATTCACAATAATGTCTCTTTTAAAAAAAAAATTAAGAGAATAAACTAATTTCACTCATTTCTCATGATGACTCAAATTTAGGACTTCTGCGAACATTGGCGTATCCAGAATTTAAAATTTAGGGGTGCAGACTTTGAAAGTGTAATAAATAACTACAAGAATATCTAAATAGAATATTATTTAATATTTAAATCTATACATTTTTTGAAAATTTTATTATACATATTTAATCATTTAAAAAAAATGATCTTCATTTTAGAGCAGTGTTCTAAAATGCGCCCTAGGCGGCCGCCTAGGTGCCGCCCAGGCGCTATGCGCCCCAAGCCCGAACCGAATTCGATTAATTCGTTGAGAAAATCGTCCGGCCGCATAATCAGCGCGTTTTCACCGCTTAGGCCCGCCTAGGCACCGCACAGCCGCATTGAATGATTTTTTTTTCATTTTCTCAAATCTCAAAACGACGTAGTTTAATGTTGAAAAGAAAACCCTAATTCAAAATTTCTTCTAAATCACGTTTTTTTGCTCTCCTGAGTCCATTCTTCTCATAATATAGTTATGAATTTGAACTTTCTTCCACTTATATAGTTATATTATGTATTGTTATTCACTTATTTTGATGATGTATGAGAGTTTGAGACTATGAAAGTTTGAAGTTTGGATGTTATATTTTAATTTTGGTTGTTTTGTTAAACTTTAAAATGATTTAATAGATTAATATGTTGTTTCAATTACTAAGGTGTGTATTTTTTTTATTTTATTATTAAATTGATTTATTTTAGTAGGGCCGCCTAGGATTTTTATTTTATTATTAAATTGATTTATTTTAGTAGGGCCGCCTAGGCGTCCTAGGCGCCCGACTGGCGCCTAGCGAACTTGGCGCCTAGTGAACTTTAGAACACTGTTTTAGAGTTATGAGAGCAAAACAAGGATTCGAACCTTGAATCCCTCACAGATACCAACCTATTTTGATAACATTAAAATCATGTTAAATTTTTGTATAATATACTATATATATATCATTTTTAAAGACATTTGGAGGTACAACTATGTAGATCCACCACTGTCTGCAAAGATGTATTGTTCAAATGTATGTTTTTAAAGATGTTAAGTTGATGAAGATACGAGTACATATTATATATGCGATGGATTTGCATTGGTGTAACATCTATCACGTCATAGATCACTTACAATGGATGTAATTAAAATTACAACTTATAATTTTTCTCCTCCACTTATCATTCATTTCATTATTTCATTAACAATAATTTTTTCCTCTTAACTTTTCCAATCATTTAATCGGTTAGGACATCTACATCAATGTTTTACCAAGTGTTAATCATTTAAAACAATTTTGTGTTAATTATTGTAGACGAGTTTTTATATATGTGTTTTAAAGGTGTGTTATTTAGTGTTTTCTTTAATAACTATGTTAATATGAGGCATAAGACCAACCACAACAATTCATTTTGGTAGTGTTTTTACCTTACATATGATTATTTTAATAGTATATGTTGGGATATTTCTGAGGTTATCTTAATATGACAGAATAGGTTGGTAATAAGAAAATATAGTTTGCTAGAATAAGTTTCCACGAATTACATGATCGGATAAATAGTTGAGATCATGTAATGGTTTTCCAAATTATAAGAAAAACTAATCTTAGAATAAACAGGAAGTTATCTTCTAAGAGCAACAAGCATGGAAGAAACAACAAGATGTTGTAGCAGAAAAGATGGATGAAACAGAAATATGATGCTGAAACAGAAAGCTGACGCAGGACAGAAAGCTGAAGAGAAGGAAACAAAATTCTGGCAGCAAATAGAAAGCGGAATAAAACAGCATCCTGAAAGAAGCAAGCAAGGAAGAGTGAGCTACAACAATCTACAGAGGAAATAGGAAGTAGCCAACGGATCTCTTGCAGAAAGACAAGTGCTACTCCTATCCATGCAGTACGAAGAAGATCATACAACTCAAACGGGAAGAAAGCTATCTGGCAACCAGACTAGCTAGGTGTTGTATAAAAGTCAAAGATTGTGGGCGCATTAAATGCACATGTCAGGAACATCTTAGAAGCATTTAATGCGAACACAAAGAAGATTTTGGAGATCAAAAGCTGCAATTCAGAACGGGAAAGTGTTCATCTTCAACGGATACATTTCCAACAGACATATTCTCAAGATCTATAAATTGAAGGTGTGGTTGAACTAACAAAGCTGCTGAACAGTGTTGAGAGGAAAATCAGAAATACTCCAGAGCTCCTCAAAAGCTCATGTCTGTTCAAGCCACACAACCTTTAAGGAGCAACATACAACAGTCATAGGACTTCATAGATCAAGATTGCTCCACACCAGTTGAAGAACCTTTTTATTTATTTTAACCATTTGTGTTGTGTGTGCTAGGTTGTGTTTGGTGTAATTTAGTTGATAGGATTATATCCTTGTTAAGTAATAGTCTTATGTAGGATATTTGTCATGTGTGGGATTTATACCCTGTGTGGGTTGTAACCTAAGAATCTAGGATTCTGTAGTTATAGATTGTTAGGAAGAGGTTTGTGGAGTCGAGACTTGTAAATCAAACTGACCTAACGAAGTTCCTCCTCAGTAAAGGAGTAGAGTGGACGTAGAAGGTTTACACCACCTTCGAACCACTATAAACAAAATGGGTTTATATGCTTTGATTTACTTACTGCTTCGCATATTATCTCATCATATATCTTACAGTATATACTTTATTAAAATCATATTGCGAAAAGAAAACTGTTTGCAAAACATGAAACTCTATTTTAGTTTAATCCGCTGCATACTGTGATTCGAGACAGGAACCTGATCAGCATTGTATTAGGTTACTGACTCGAGTCGGGTTGCTGTTTCCCTTTAGAATCAGGAACCTGTTCGTTAAAAAGAATTTTTGAAAAGATTTTGTGAAAATCGATAGAGGTTCATTCAACCCCCTGAACCTCTGACCACCACTTGGGACCCAACAGTATATTTTATGAATTGTGTTTTTGCAGGCTTACAAAGTTTTTTATTATATTAATTGCTACAAATGTCCTAAGTGATGAGTGTGTGATAGTCACTTCATTCACTTTCATTTTTCTTTTTCCCTGTTTGTTTTGGTCTTTTCTCTTGTTTCTCTCTCTTTCTTTTCTTTCTTCTATTTTTCTCTTTTACTTTTATTGTTGTTAATTCTATCATTTTAGTTTGTCAAATTGCAAAATAAAATTCAATAGCACCGTAGGATATAGGGTGGTAAACTTCATTTTTTAACTTTTTATAGTGATGTCCTAATATGTTACACTGTTATTATTTTCAAAACACTTCATCAAAATTCAAGAACCCTATAAACAAGGGCGACCCTTATGTACTCCTGGGGTACGGATCTTAGATCCGTGCTCCGTGCCTCCAACCCGACTCACTTGATTTGGATCCCATATATATATATAATATATATATATATATATTGCCCTAATTTTCTTCATTCTTCACATTGTTCTTCCTTCTCCGCTTCGCTTCTTTTCCATTCTCCGCCCCACTTCTTCTCCACTTTTTGCTCCGCTCTTCTCCGCTTTCTTCTTTGCGGTTTCTTTCGATGTCACAAAAATAGATTTTTCCAAAAAAGTGGAAACGATGTGAGTCATTCTCTGGGTCTTAACCTCCTTGTTCTTGTACTAGACTTTGGGGCGGCGGTGGTGCTTCTTGTCGTCTGGGAAACGATGGCGAGGGACGGGGTGGGAGGAGTTGGCAATTATCTCTTAAGGGCTAGTTTCGTTGAAGGGGGTAGAGGCAACAGACATGATGAAGTTCAAGAATAATTGTTTTTTCCTTTAACTGAGTAAGATGAGCTAAGGGCATAGCATCAACTGCACATTCATCTATTATTCCTAGGAATTGATGAGTTTGTGAAATATATCTTCTAACGTAACCAAATGGTGAATTTGTGTTGGAATAATTAAAAATATAAGTTTGCGAGATGTTGATTGTATTTGTATGATTTGTATGATTTATCATCAGATGTATATTCAACACATATCTTTTCTAGAAAAGTTTCTCTTTCTCTCTTTAATTTGCAGTTGCTAATTTTGATGGTGTTTTCATCTTTACACTGATACCTTAAGAGTATACAATTGATACCTTAAGAATATACAACTGATACCTTAAGAATATTGCAACTAATATCTTTCACTAAATGAACAACTAATATCTTAAAAGTGCATGTGTAATATTTTATACTATAAGCATTATTACCTTAAAGGTAAATATGTAATACTTTAAATATGCGCATATGTAATACCTTATACTATAAACATGTACATATGTAATACATTATACTATAAACATTAATACCTTAAAGGTAATATGTAATACCTAAGAGTATATAATTTGATACATTAAGAGTATACAAGTGATACCTAAAGAGTATACAAGTGATACCTAAAGAGTATATAAGTAATATCTTTCATTGAATGAACAACTAATACTTTAAGAGTAAATATGTAATACGGTAATACCTTATACTATAAGCATTAATACCTTAAAGGTAAATATGTAATATCTTAAAGGTGCATATGTAATACCTTATACTATAAGCATTAATACCTTAAAGGTAAATATGTAATACCTTATACTATAAGCATTAATACCTTAAAAGTAAAAATGTAATACCTTAAAGGTCCATATGTAATACCTTATATTATAAATATTAATACTTTAAAGGTAAATATGTAATACTTTAAGAGTATACAACAGATACCTTAAGAGTAAACATCTGATACCTTAAAAGCATATAACTTATATATTCACTGAAAATCTTAAGATTTCAAATGTTTCATCCTCTTCTTCCTCAAAATTTATGCAAATCACAATATCATCATATTTTTCGTCAATTTTTTTGCAAATCATGATTTCATATTGTTTGAAATAATTTATTTTCAATATTTTAAAATTACTCATAAATAAGAAAGGGAAAAAACCTCATAAATGACTTCATGACAATTTGAAGAATAATAAGAACAAGAAGATAGACAAGAAGAATAAGAAGAAGAATGTACAAAATAAATAAGAAGAATAACAAATCGATAAGAAAAGAGATTAAGAAGAAGAAGGAGAAAGAAGATAAAAAAAAGAGGAAAAAGAAGAAAACAACACTGTTTTTGCATAATACCTTAAGGATAAATATGTGATACCTGAAGAGTAAATGTGTGATATCTTCACTATATATAATCAGGTTTGTGTGCGGCATACAACAACTGTGGTATGGCTGCGTGTGGGGGCACATGGACACGCTTGGGAGCGGTCCACGTGTCGGATCGGGTTGGGAACACGGATCTAAAATCCGTACCCTGGGTGCATATAAATTTTTGCCTAGAAACAATAGTTAGAAGAAAACCATTAATATAGTAACAATGACGCATCACGTCTAGAATGAGTATAGTTGGGACAAAGTAGGAGGTGATACAAGACAAGATTCAACACTTACCGCTTTAATTAGGAATCCACTAAAGAGTTTAAAACAACCAAGATGATAAATCTTCTAAACTAATAACTTAAGAGCTCAAGATATATTCAATAATCTAATATAATTTTGAAGATCTTATAATACATTACATGTTGGAAATTGGAAGAGAATGTTGGTTTTGACCGATCTTTGACCAATTTTTAATGTTGATTTCATTTTCAATAAATGAAAATAAGTTGCTAAATCGGAATCTACATTCCGTGTAGATGAATGTAGTGTATTTACTTTTGAATTTCCAATTTTGGGTGAATGAGAAATTAATACACAAAGTTGGCAACTTGGATCCTTCTTGTCAAGAAAAATGGGGGAAAGATGAAGTTGTCCCACATTGGAAAATTGGTGGAAAAAATTTCACTTTATTAATAGGAGCACATGTATGCACATGTATAAGAGATAATCATGTGTGCTCCCTTATGGTGGAACCTAGGTCCATTTTTTGGACCAAGTTGGCTAAGCACACACGCCCATCCGAACCGCATGTGGCATCATTGCACTCAGGTTGGGTTCGGACCGGACCAGGTCGGGTTCAAACCGATTTAGGTCGGGTCGGATCATGAGTCAGGTTGTCGGGCCGGGCCGGTCCGGGTTCGGACCGAGCTAGGTGTGAAGGGGTGTGACCCTTTGGTGTGAAATAGTGTGACCCTTGGGTATGGTTTGACACATGTGAAGAGGTGTGAACACACCTCTTGAGTCCAAGGGTGGTATCCATTGTGGGAAATGACACATCTCCTTACTCCTATAAATAGGAGGCCCCCCATTTCATTTCTTCATTCAGGAAATCACGCAGAAATCAAAAAGAGCACTTGGATACGGGGCAATATCGTCTTAAGGAAAAAAACACTTGGATACGGGGTAATATTGTCTTACGGAGAAAGAGCTAGCAAAGAGCACTTGGATACGGGGCAACTTAACCCCATAATTTGGATTGTTGTGTTGTAATCCTTATACTCGAAGTCGTTGTATCTTGGGGCTTGAAGCAATATCATCTTACGGAGAAAGAGCTAGCAAAGAGCACTTGGATACGGGGCAATATCGTCTTACAAAGAAAGAGCCTAGCTCTTGCCTCGACTTAACCCCGTAATTTGGGTTGTTGTGTTGTAATCCTTATGCTCGAAGTCGTTATATCTTGGGGCTTGAAAGAGCTAGCAAAGAGCACTTGGATACGGGGCAATATCGTCTTACAGAGAAAGAGCATGGCTCTTGCCTCGACTTAACTCCGCAATTTGGGTTGTTGTGTTGTAATCCTTATGCTTGAAGTCGTTGTATCTTGGGGCTTGTATCTTGGGGACGATTGCCGTTAACCGTGAGCACTTGGATACAAGGCAATATCGTCTTACGGAGAAAAAGTCTAGCTCTTGTCTCAACTTAACCCCGTGATTGTGCATCTTTTCAATACACCTAACCGTATATTATCCAACAATTGTTATCCAACATTACAATTTACAAATGATAACTTATATAGGAAAAACTTGGAATTCCTCCACGATGAATCAAAAACCAATAAAAAAAAACTTTCACACTTTCTAAATCATAAGGATAAGAAAGGATTAGTCAAACAAGAGAAAATTACAATGAAAATTTATTAAAAACAATGTATCTAACAAGTAGTATTAATTAACCACGAGCCTTATAGTTCAAGTGGTATCCACCTTTATAAAAGTGGAAATTGTATGATATTAGGATTCGAATCCTAGATCACACAAATTTTTTAAGTTTTTATTCACTCCCTTCCATTCACTCTACCTCATTAAAAAAAAAACTAGTTGGAGAATAAATTATCATAAATACAAAAAGTTGTCTGAATCTTCTAAATTCCTAAGTAGTGCGCAAACAAACTAATAAAATGGTCATAACTCCCTTTGGAAATATTATTTTTGATCAGCTTTGTTTTTTTCCCCCTCTAAAACCTAAACTTCCATGGCTTTTGAAAGATACAAAACTTGGTCCATAATTTAGTACTGCAAAGTGAAGCAATTTTCTGTGAAGTTGAAATTGAAAAACCAGTTTTTTCTTTATTATCGTTCTCCAGGGTCAAATTCATCAATATAAGGAAAAAGATCTGTAACATTGAAATTTTTTGAAACACGCGATACTCACTATGCAATTCAGCCTTGTAAGCATAATCACAAATATTCTTTAAAGTTGTGTTTGGATTGAGTGATTTGAAATTTCAAATTTCAAATGCGCCCAAATTGAAATGAATCAATAATTAGTTCAAAATAAAAGTGAGGATTTCAAATCAACATCTATCCAAACACCAATATCGATGTATTTGCTACCATAAATTTCAAATCTTTCCTCAAATCCACCCATCCAAATGGACCCACATTGCAAATTGGTTGGCGACCCACTTTAAGAAAAAGACAAAATAAAATATAAAATAAATTGAAAATAAATTCCACATGACAAATGGTTGCAACCAAGGTTGATATCTCAACCTAAATCACCAACCTTCTCAATTTGGACCATCCAATAAAAATTTGACACATGTCATTTTTTTATTGGTTCAATTAGATTTTATATGGATAAAATGTATATTGTAAATATTGTGGATAATATGTATTTAAAATACACACACACACACACACACACACATATATATATATATCAAAATTCATATTTTTTAATTCTCTATATATAGACACCAATATTGACAAGTTTTGAAACACTATCTAAAATTCTCTATTTTTTCCTCTATTTTTTATCATTCTCTCAATTTCTATCATGGATCCAAACAATCCTAATTATTTTCCAAACTCCCAAAATTGTCCAAATTCTCAAAATTATCCAAGTTTTCAATCAATTTTTAATTCTCAATCTTTTCCTTTCTCAGAAGATTATCCAAGCTATTATCAAAACTCTCAATTTTCTTCGAATTTAAATCAAGATCCTACCTCCGAGCATGTCCAACCACCACAAAATATCTCCCAAAATTTATTCCAAAATGTTCAACAACGAAACACAAATCAAAAGGGGATAAAAAGTGTAGGTTGGACAATGAAAGAAGATGTAACTTTAATGTCGTCTTGATGTTTTGTTAGTGAAGATAGCAAACGTGGCAAAATCAAAAGTCTATCTCTATGTGGGCACGAGTACATAAAATGTACACAAATTATCGAGATGAAAATTCGGAGGAGATAAGCGAAAGAAATGTGGACTCTCTAAAAGGTCGTTGGAAATGACTTAATGAGAGTGCAAATAAATGGATTGCTACTTATACTGAAGCACATTCATAGAAAAGAAGCGGAATGAGCCAGATGGATGTTGAGGGAGAAGCTCATGCAATATTTGGAAAAGAACCAATGGGTGGTAATAAGTTTCAGGACTTGTTTGTATTCAATGAGGTTATGAGTAAAAATGAAAAATGGGCTTTATAATTAGATCATGGTTCAAGACATGAAGAAAATATAGAGAGTGATGAAAATAGAGAGGGTAATGAAGAAAGTGGTGGCAGCTCAAAGAGAGCAAACACCAATGAAAGTGTGGATTACTCCACCCCATCCAATACTGAAACTCCAACCAGTGGATACTCAACTAATCCTCGTCCCATAGGCCGAGATATGATGAAAAGAAAGGGAAAGGTAAGAATTCACAATATGCAAGTTCTACTGAAATTGCTGCAGAAATTCGTGCAATGAAGCTCACTAGAGAAAGTGAAGCTGAAAAAATGAACCAATTAGGAAGAGACAGACTCGAATTTGAGAAAAGAAATGAGCAAAAGAATATTATGAAGATAAATTCTGGTATTTTGAGAACATTGTTGGCTAAAGATAACTTATCCCTAGAAGAAGAAGAGATGAAACGTCATCTAATGGAAGTTGTGTCCAAACAGTCAATGTAGTTTGTTTTCATGTTATTTTAATTTTATCATTTAATTTATGTAATTTTGATTAATGTAATTTTAATTTATGTAATTAATGCACTTGTCTTGTCACTTTTTGGCATCTATCTACACATTTTACACTTTTTACAAGTACGCGACTTTTTATTTCTACTAGTGTTGCATCTATCTACACATTTATTGGCATGCACTTGTCACCTTTATTGGCATGCATTTGTCTTGTCACTTTTTGGCATGCACTTGTCAATTTCGTACTTTTTTTCACCTTTCATCACATGCATTTGTCTTGTCAATTTTTAACTTTCATCACATGCATATATCTTAACACTTGTCTACATATACAAATCCTTATATCTTACTCTCATTCACAATCCACTTTACAAATGTCTCTCAATGAAAATTCATCCGCATATTCAGATTCAAGGTCTAGTTTTGAAAATAATTTTTCAGAAATTGATGAATGGGAGGAACGAGTTGTGAACAAAATCATCAATATGATCGTATCATAAAAGATATGATTATAAACAAAGTAATCTCGTCATAGGAGATCACACTCCTAAAGCTAGAAAAAGATTTTGTGAAAGAGAATGAGAGATTGGTGAGAAACGTTTGATGAACGACTATTTTGTCGACAGACCGACGTATACTCCTGAGGTCTTTCGACGTAGATTTCGCATGAAAAAATCAGTATTCCTTCGTATAGTGGAAGCTGTAACAGCCAATGACGTATATTTTCAACAAAGGCGTGATGCAATTGGTAGACAAGGTCTTTCACCGATTCAGAAATGCATTGGAGCTATGAGGATGTTGGCATATGGGACATCTTCCGATGTCGTTGATGAATACTTACGAATGAGTGCAACTGTGACAAGGCAAGCTCTCATAAAATTTGTAGAAGGGGTCATATCCTGCTTCGGTAACGAGTATCTCAAAAAACCCAATGAACATGATTTGGCAAGACTGCTCTATGTTGGGGAACAACGTGAATTCCCAGGCATGATAGATAGTATTGACTGCATGCATTGAGAATGAAAAAATTATCCTAATACATGGTCTGGACAATATGCAGGGAGAAGTGGACAACCAACAATCATTTTGGAAGCTGTTGCATCTTATGATTTATGGATATGACATGCTTTTTTTGGAACACCAGGTTCGTGCAATGATATTAATGTACTCCACCGATCTCCAGTTTTTAGTGATATTTTGGAAGGTCGAGCACTAAAGGTTAGATATGTTGTGAATGGTCGGGAAAATAATAGAGCATATATATTATCTCACTGATGACATATATCCTTCATGAGCTGCATTTGTCAAGTCAATTACTTCTCCACAGCTCCAAAAGCACAAGTTGTTCGCTCAACACCAAGAGGTTGTGCGAAAATATGTTGAACGAGCATTTGGCGTTTTACAAGCTCGTTTCGTATTTCTTCGACGTCCATGTCCTGTTTGGGATAAACTGTTGATGGGAAAAATTATGATGACGTGTATCATTATGCACAATATGATAGTAGAGGATGAACGAGATACTCACCAAAATTATTTTGATTCCACTGAATTTTTAGTGGATGATCCTACAAATGATGATCAACGTTTTCAATACTCTACTGAACGCATTGCGAACTTGTCCACTTATATGATCAATAGGGAAAAACTTCGCAACAGAGAAGCTCACAACGCTCTAAAAAACGACTTGATTGAGCATATATGACAAAAATTTGGAACTAGCTAGGAATTAATATGTAATTTGCATCTTCTGTATTTGTAATTTTTTTTATTTCATGCATCTACTTGTAGTTTGATTTATTTCTTTTTCAATTTCGTCTTTCAACTCTTGTAATTGTAATTTCATTATTGTATCTTATTCTAAATGTGTTTTAAATTATTTTTCGTATTATAATAATAGATTTAGAATATTAAATTATTTAATGTACTTTTTATACATTTGAAATATAATAAATATTGATTATAAAATATATGTAATTAATATATAATAAAATAATTATTATTATTTTAGGTTGGGTTGGGTTGTGGATGTGGGTAAAAAAAGATAAAGTTAATTTGAGTTGTAGGTTGAATAGGTGGATGTGATAGAAATTAATATTTTATTTTAGGTTGAGTTAAGAGAGGGTTATGAGTGTGGGTAGTCTTGGTGAATTCAAACTAAATCTCCTGCGTTGAAGATCAATCGTTTCCTATGCTTATTAGCATTTCTTTGATACTTCTCATTTTGCTCAACGTACAATCTTGTGTCATAACTCCTCATGCAACTTCTTAATATATTTTGCGTACCAATGTTATACTAAATTTGAGTGATAGGAATTTGAGCTAAATCCAATGGAGTGAAATGGACTTCTACCCATAGTTTGACTAGTTAAACGATTATAAGCAATATTCTCTACTTGAGCCAAAAAAACTAAATCCAATTGACATGAATTTTTTTTACCAACCAAACATCTTAGATGAGTACTTTTGAATGGTCTATTCACATCCTCAGTTTGTCTATTAGTCTTAAAGTGGTGCGATGAACTATTTTAGTTTAGTTCCAAACTTCCTCTAAAGTGTGAGCCAAAATTAACTGACTCATAAACTGAGTTCTGATCTGAAGATATGATTTTTCGAATACCATGAAGTCTCAAGATTTCCTTAAAATATAATCAAGAACATTGTGTACATTTAAAGTTTTGATGCAAGTAACAAAATATGCCATTTTAGAGAATCTTTCATCTACTATGACCAAAACCTTCATCAGTGCAAGACAATCAAACCACAAAGTCCATACTACACATTTTCTGATCACTGACTTATTGGTATTGTTTATGGACATGCAAGCTCTACATCTCTAAACATATTTCTTGATGTCTTGATCCTTTTTGAAATGTCCAGAAAGATCTTCATTTATGATTGCTTGTCTTAGAGAGCAATTAGAAAACACATAAAAGATTGGCTTTGATCAAAAGAAAGTCATTGCGAATCAAAAAGAGCTTGAGTTAAAATATAGATCATCTTTGTAAAACCCCAAAATCTTCAACTGTAAAGTAGACAACAAAGAATGTTGTTGGTTAATTAAGAGCATCCACCCATGATAATTAAGAACTTAGGATTTATGCCTGATAATAAAGCTGATTAAGGCTTGTTAAAAAAACTCAACCCAGTAAGCATGATGAGTGCTCATTTTTTTGTTGAATGTTCAAATACTTTAAACTTCATTACCCAAGATGTGAACCAACTTATTTTGTAAAAGGTAATGTTGTCTATGACCCAATGCATAGACAATTGCAAATAATTCATTATCTTATGTAAAGTAATTTCACTGAAAATGATTAATGTCGATCTCACTAAATGAAGCAATGAGTTTACATTCTTGGCTAAGAACACCACAAATTCCCACATTTAAAGCATCACAATCCAGTCCAAAGATTTTTTTACGATCTTGTAGTTCTAATATTTGAGCTTTCATAACCTTTCTCTTAAAAATTTTCAAATCTTTTTTTTGTGTGTGTGTGTTTTTCTTCCATTCATCATCTGAAGTTGTCACATTTCAAATGTTTCGTTAAGTCATGAAAACTTTGAATATCATGAAGTTTTCACAACTTGCCACCTTGGAATAACGTCGATCTTATTTTCATCCATTTTGAAAAGAAATAGTCATAATCTAAAACTGTATAAAATAGTCATAACGTCGATCTTATTTTCATCCATTTCCTAAATGACGCATATGTGTCATATCTAAATTAAATAGATTTTTAGTTATGTTTAGCTATTTTTCTTAAATTTTTATCTTTAAAAAATATTTTTGGAACTCTTATATATATATATATATATATATATATAATTTTTTAGTTTATGTTAAAGGACAAATAAAAACTTAATATCTCAATTGAATTATATTTATATATGACATATTTAATGATTATAAAATTAATTTTTTTTTTGTATTTCTCAATTCTTTAATTTTATATCTATATCTAATTAAATAATAATAATTTGATAGAAACCTATAAAACATTAAGAATATCATCATTTTGCTAAATATTAAAAAAAAAAAAAATTGATGCCTAGGACTGCCTAAACCTGAATTGTTCCCTATAACTTCATCTAGGACCGCCTAACGCTTAAAATGGTCGAATAAATAAAAATCAATACGACAAGGAACTGTCTAACACCTAGACACCTACACATTTGCGTAAACCGTATTTTAGAACACTTAAGAATCAAGTATGAGTTCAATTGTAGAGAGAGAAGCTTTTGGATTTAACTTTTTCCACATGCATTGTATGCGTTTTACACTAAAGCCTAAGTGGGTGGTTGTATCAGCACAAGTTGTTGGAAGCATTTTCCAAAATTAATATGTGATGGGACACAAAACGGTGATCTTATTTCCCTAGGATGGATTTTTCTTTTTTTCTTTTTCATGTTTTTAATTTGTTTTGTTTTGTCTTGTCTTTGTCTTTATGGTGAGATGGTGGGCGGGTGGATCTTGCTATAGTTTTTTTTTTCTTTTTTACTTTGCTATTCTTATATTGTTAGTGCCATTTTTAGCCAAAACAATTGAAGGTAGCGGACCAGTCTAGCATTCCATTTTAAGAAACTTGGATGCCTTGAGAAAAAAAAGTTTATATTTTACTCTATAGTTATTCTAAATTCAAACATGTTTTTTACTCTTATCCTGTGGCCAACACTATTAGTTACCAACAAGGATGAAAATTTTGATTTCGGTAAAAGTTTCGGTACCTTGATTTTACTGAAATATCGACGGAAATATCGATTTCGGTGGAAATTTCTGACATTTAAAAAAAAAAGGAAA
Source organism: Scutellaria galericulata (assembly GCA_946896805.1). Classification (NCBI taxonomy): domain Eukaryota; kingdom Viridiplantae; phylum Streptophyta; class Magnoliopsida; order Lamiales; family Lamiaceae; genus Scutellaria; species Scutellaria galericulata. The sequence goes on from OX335792.1 coordinate 13,307,966, forward strand.
CTTTGTAAAAAAATTGAAAAATATATCTAGTAGTTTACAAGATATTATAACTAACATTAATCCATATATTGAACTGAAATTCCAAATAAAATGATATGTTTACAATAAATATAGAGATAAACTATTATATAAACATTGTCTGTTATGATAATATGACAAATTTTGTACAAAATTAATACATGGACTAGTAATAGCTTGAACTCCTATGAGGTTCAAATGAATAAGATGACATGTCATCTTGATTTAAACAATATTGATGCCAACTTAAAATATTACGCCAATTGTCAAGGTAATCACGAAGATAACATTCATAGGTCTCTCTATTTCTCTTTATTTTTTTAAAAAGAGCAATAATTTCTCATACCACAATTAATAAAAATTTTAAATTATAAAAAATTTGACCTAAAAAGGTTCCAAATCCACATCTTTGTTGTAAATATCGTCCACTTTAAAAACAAACAAAACCAATTGTAATAATTATGCAATAAATTCATAAAAAAAAAATTAAAAAAAAAATCGCCGAAACCGAAATTTTACCAAAATTTCTCCGATACACCGCAGTTTTATAAAAGGACTTACCGAAACCAAAATTTCCCCGAAATTTTGACGAAAAAAAAAATGTTGTGTATTATTATTTCGGTACTTGAATTTGAACGAAATTTCACGAAATTTTCTTTCATTTTTGTTACAGAATGCAAAAGGTAACCATTGATGTTCTATATTTGAAAGTTTGATAATTATATAAAATGGTCAAAATTAAGGTGTGCATCAATTTATTGTCACATATAAAGATAGGTGATAATGGGTGTGAATCACGTACTTTGTCAACCAAAATATTTTCATGCTCACACACTTAAATGTCTTAACACCAAATAAGTAAAGAAAAAAAAAATCTTAATTGTGTTTGGATAGAGTGATTTAAAACTTAGAATTTGAAATGAATGGATTTTAAATTCATTTAAATTAATTAAAGTGAAATTGAAATCCACTCAAAAATTAGTTCAAAATGAAAGCGATGGACTTCAAATTCACATCTATCCAAATACCATAAATGGATTTGCTACCATATTTCAAATCTTTTCTCAAATCCACATATTCAAATGAATCCTAAAATAGTTTTTTTAATTGATATTTGGAATTCATCATTTTCATTTAAAATTATTCTTTAAGCAATTGAGATACTGGATCTTAAATGCATTCTAATTTGATTGGATTTGAAATATATTAATTTCAAATTATTTTATCCAAACATACCCTCACAGAAAACATAAATCGAAAAGACATTTATTTTCTCGAAAAGACATTTATTTTCCTACACCATCATAAATGTTTTTCTAAATATTTTTTATATTTTATAAGGTTAAAGGTAAAAATTTAGTGGTAGTTGATGACCCTTAAAGATGTGGTGTTTGAGTGCACAAAGTAACTTATTTGATGAACGATATATAGTATATATGTAAATATATTAATCCATATGTGCATATAATTAGATGTAGCCGTGAATGTTATTTATATACATATGCATAATAAGTTTCTTTAATATTATTATAATATATAGGTGTAAGTGATGCTGAAAGTTTGGCAGTAATTGAACTTGGGATATTATATTATAATAATAATAATACTAACAATATAACAATATGAAAAAGAAAATAAAAAGAAAAGCTTAATGTGGAAGCTATTGAAGAGGCGATGATTAAGGATATATATATATATATATATATATATATATATATATAGTTTTCATAATTTAGAATAACAGAGAACACATCCTTTCCAGCATAAATGTGCTCGACTGGTTAGAAAAATAAAAGAAATTTATTTGTGTTAGTCCCCTGGTCCTTGATCAAATAAGGACAATCGAATTTTATATCAAGAAAATTTAAGAAATCAAACCTAAAAAATTCAGGTAAGTAGAAATTTATTACAACTCCAAAGCATAAAATAGTATTTTGTGAATTAATTGTATTAATTGATGATACATGTATACTACATGTTTGATGAGATTTGATTTGTTGTTTAGTAGCTATCGTGAAATAAATGAACCTGTGAGTTCAACAATTGTTATAAAATGAATTTGAGATTTGAACGGTTATTTTGGGTTGAAGTTGTGAGTCCTATCAAATGATGTGTTTTGACAACAAGAGGATGAAACAATACGTTTAAGTCATATTTATGTTGGCCACGTGGTGTTGTGTGCATGAAATTGGTGTTGTGTGCGCAAGGTTGGTGCTGTGTGCACGAAATTGGCGTTGTGTGATGAAATTGGTGTTGTGTGCATGAGGTTGGTGTTGTGTGCACAAAATTGGTGCTATGTGCACGAGGTTTTGTGTGCACGGAGTTGGTGCTTTGTCCACAAAATATTTTAAAAATGAACTAGTTGAGTGTTTGAGTGAGAAATTAGAAATGAAATAGGTGATTCGAGAAGTGGATCCATGGGAAAGAGTTATAAAGAACTATACTATCATGCATAATTTATGCTTATTGAGATTTATCTCACATAATTTATACTTTGTAAGTAACTATGATGATGTATAACGTTATGGATGTATCGAGCAAGCTGTGGAACTCCAGCAGGATTTTGAGCACTCATGTACATAGATGACGACCTGTTGGGTATGACTGTAGTTTATTCTACTTTTGCTTTTAGATATTAAGTCTCGTTTGGACATATTTTGTATTATATAATATGATGCGTACTAATGGGTTAACATGAAAATTGTTCATGAGTTGCTGACTTGTTGAAACATCTTTTATATGAATGTGAACAGAGTAACTTTGGGTATGAGATAATATTATGTTGTTAAAAAAATAGATTTTTAAATTGTGTTATATTTAAAATTCGTTTTTATGTGCAATTGAGTAAGTGCGGTCATGGCACGAAATGTACAGGTTAATCCTAGTCAACATCTATGTGAAATTAAAAGATAAAAAAAATCCATAATTTAAAGATAAATTCTCAATTAAAAAAAGAGTTTATTACTTTTTTTGCCCATTATGTAAGATGTCTGACAGTTTTGCCTTTTTTTTTTCGGGCTTGCAATTTAGGACCTTTTGTTTTAAAATTTAGCAATAACTGCCCAATTTCAGCCCGAATTGCTTATTTGAGCTGAAATTTGACATTTTTTGCACGTGACACCCCTAATCGGGCTGAAATTACTGAGGTGGCCCGTGATTTAGCGATGTGACATTTTTCAATTAATTATCTTCTGCCACGTATATTAAACAATGTGGCCCATTATAATACACATCATAATTAATTTTTTTTTAACCAAAAATCACCCTACGGGGTGAGGGGTTTAGGCAGACCCCCAACCTGTGTATATAAACCCAACAAAAAAGTTCACAAGAAAGAAAAAAGAGTGAAGAAAGCAGATAAAAAATGGCCGAAACAGGTGGCCTAGAACAGCTGCCGACAGGGGCCAGGATAAAGCAACAAGAAAACGAAGATCCATATCCAAAAAGGAAAGAACCGAAAAAGAACAACCAGGAGCATCAAGAGCGAACACCACCTCGATCCACACGAAAAGACGGCTATCCCAACTGATCAAATCTAGCCAACATCTGGACCCGCCGAGGTAAGACATCTGGAGGAAAGGATCCAACTAACTCAGTCTGACACCCTAAGTTAGCCAGAAAATCTGCAACAGAGTTCCCTTCCCGATGAATATGAGTCATCCGAAACTCCAAAGAAGCGAGGAGGTTCCAGATAGAAGTGAGAGAACCCTGCACTCTCCAATGTCCTGCATCCGAATGTGAAAGTATCTGAACCACCAAGACCGCATCCAGCTCTATCCACACTCGATGAAACCCAAGTCTCCTGATGTGATAGAGACCCCTATGAAGTGCCAAAAGCTCTGCTGCCAAACAATCAAAAACCGACCCTCGCTCATGAAAAACAAAGATCACCTCACCTACATGATCCCGAATCACACCGCCAATCCCCGACACCAAAGACGCCACTCTATAGGCCCCATCAGTGTTCAACTTCACCCAACCCAAGTCAGGCGAGCGCCAAACAATCGGAGGAATAGGAGGCCGGGGGGCCTGGAACGATAATAAAGGCCCAGAGAAGTGGCCACATGAAGAACACCCCCCAGCTCTCCCTGCTGAGAAGCCTGCTGTGATGGAGAATACGAACCTGTCTCATGACCTGAAAGATGATCGAGTCTGCACGAACTGGAATCCGCCGGTGCTTGCCATCATTTCTAGCAGTCCAAAGGAACCACAAGATCAAGCAAGGGATCACTGTCGTGATGTGTGTGCAACGTGTATGCAAACCAGAGGAAAATGCCTCCAGAAAAGCAAAATATGGGGTGTGTGCACAGTGTGTGGAGGTGTCAAACCAAACATCCCATAGAAATGCTCTCAAACTCTCCTCGCAGTACGACTCAAGTAAAAAATATGCTCAATGGACTCGATATCAGAAGACTCAAACGAGGACTGACTCAGAAGAGAAAGATCCGGACAACAAAGACACTTCGAAGCTAAAGAAATGCCACGAGACTGAAGCTTACGATCAACCGGGAGACGATCCAGGACAAGCTGCCAAAGGAAGATAGAAATGGTGGGGGTAAGGTAAGGAGACCAAACCATACATAAATTTTAAATTAAAAAATATAAAAAAAATGGAATAATAAAAAATGGAAAAAGAATTATAAAAAATTCAATCGTCTTCTTCATTCTCGCTCAGCCATCACCACTCTCTTTCCACTTGCAGATTCCATCGCCGCCGCACCCCCGCTGCCGCCTCTATAGCCACCACCGCCGAATCTCCCACCTCTACCGCCCCTTCATAGCCACCACCGCAAAATCTCTCCGCCTACATCAAACGTTTTTCCTCTCTCTCTTCAATTTTGATTACAACACAGAAAGAAATCATAAAAGATGAGAAAGATTTCGGGAAACGTTATGTCCACGAAGCCTATTAATCTATCAAGAGTAGCGAAGCCTATTAAACTTATTAAACCTCTACCTCCGTGTCTCCGAGAAAATCACCTATGTCGAAGAAGCCATTCTCGTTGTTGCAGACATCAGCACCGCCGTTGGAAATGACGTATTTGTCCTTGTGGCGAGGGCTTGTCTTCTCAGTCGAAGCCAATCTTGCCGCCAGAGAGAGGTCCCCTACACCGAAAGAGGAGACGACGGCGGCATTGCCGGTGAGGCGCTGCACCAGGTTCATGAAGTCGTTGACCGTGGTGTGGATGAATTTGGGTGAGACGACGTAGATTATGAATTGGGTGTTCTTCAATTTGGGGAAATTGTTTGGGAATTGGATGTTCTTCAATTTTGGGAAATTAGGGTTCTTGAATTTGGGGATGTCATAATTTGGGGATTTAATTTCCCCTAAAAATAATATATCTATTTTTTTAAAATTTGTGTGACGTGTCACAGGTGGGGCCCACTTAATAGTACACATGGCATTCAAGAAAATAAGTCTGAAAATCCACCCCGCTAAATATCCTGCCACCTCAGCAATTTCAACCCGATTAGGGGTGTCACGTGCAAAAAACGTGCAATTTCAGCCCAAATAAGCAATTCGGGGTTGAAATTTGGCAGTAATTGCTAAATTTGAAAACATAAAGTCTTAAATTGCAAGCTCGAAAAAAAATAAGGCAGAACTGCCAGACGCCTTACATAATTGGCAAAAAAAGTAATAAACTCTTAAAAAAAAGTATCCCTCTTTCCCTGACCGCCGTCCTTCTCTATAAAAAATCTCAAAATGAAAGAAAAGAATCAGGTACCATGTCTTTGCCTAGATATTCAATTATTTCAATGTTTGCAAGACTTTCTTCTTATTTTCAGGAAGATGAGAAATTCCAATGCTGGCTTCTTTCTCTGGCAGTGGTGGTGTGGCTTTCTCTTTATCTTTAGGCTTAGGAGTAGATGGTGGTTGTTGAAAGAAGAAGAAATCACATTTAGGAAGGACTTATCCCTATTGTATATCAATACTTCATCATCATTTTTTCGAACTTCTAAACAAGCCCTGAAAAAGCAATAACAACTATCAAACTGAAAAAAAAAGTACAATTTAAAATTCAACAATGGACATAAGATTGAGTGTTTATAACATTAAAATTTGCATTTGTTTTGGAAACGATGATAGGACTCTCATTTTTCAAAGGATTTATGGGTTTGCCATGAAAGCTAGAATCTTAGGAATGAAAGATAATGTTGGGTTAATTGTTTCAAAAATTCCATTAATTTCTTGCCAAAATTTGTTATTGTGGGCCGGCCCCTTTGCTGCCTTAGGCACAGACATTCTATGGCCCAAGTGGAAGGCCTCATTTCTTTAAATCAGGCCCAGCCCATGGAATTCCTTTTTTGGTTTGTGACTGTTGATCTGCGATCTCTTTATCACAGCCTCTCGTTTGTGATATATATATATACCCTGACCCTTCCTGCTCCTCTTCTTAACCTAGCTCTCTCTCTCCCCTTACGACGCCTTTCTTCTTCTCTTTCCCTGGATCCCGGCCATATCCTATTGATCGGCCATGGAATTCAGTGCTTTCCTTTTTGAGCTCGTTTCCCCGGTCCTATATATAAGGGAAATCGAGTGGCTTTGTGCAAGAAAGACTAAGTGTATATTTCTTCTCCGTTTCTTTCTGGTGAGATAGAGAGAGAGCTTGAGTGCTGAGTGTTCTTGCTTGTTTGTATCAACTATACATGTGTTGACAAGTTGATTCGACTCTTTTTGAAAGGGGTTTAGGGTTCTAGGGTTCTCTAGGCTTTTGTCTGACTTTTTAGGTCTTTTGGGTGCAACACTTGGAGCCAATGGATCGAGGTGCTTCTATGTGTGTTCTGGTCGGATTCTTGGTGGGGGACTGAGCCGAGTACTTTACAACACAGATCTGTGTGTTGGTTTCACTGTTTTAGTGATATCTGTTCTACCTTTTTTGTTTTATTCCGTTTTTCCCATTCTTTGTGTAATCTCTTTTGTTAAGCTTGAAAGATGTATGATTTTGTATCCGGATCCTAGCCCTACAAAATTTGCATTAATTTGCAGAAATTTTCTTATGGGTCTTTTTGCAGTTTTGAAGCAAGAGGTATGGATTCATCCGATTGTAATATAGAGATTTCCGACGACGACAATGATAGTTCCACTAGGGTTTCATTCTTGTAATTTTTTGTAATTAATTATTTAAAAATAAAATTCTATGTAGATGATGACCTTGGTTATAAAATTACACATTGATTGATTACTAGAATGTGATCAAAGATTTCAGGCTCCACATCAATAATTTGAGCTCGAAAAGTCCGATCATGTGTCAATTTTGTTGTGAATATTAAATTGATAATTCATGGTATTAACGTCTTGTTCGGTATCGATATTGGTCCCATTGTCTTCTCCATTTAGCTCAGATAACCTTAGCTCATTTCGATGATTACACATAGTGGCAAGTGGCAAGGGACTCAATCAGAATTACGGAGACTCAAATTCCCAAGTCCAAACCCGATAACTCTCTCTCAAACACTCTTACACTCTGAAACCCAGATTACAAGCTTCTCACAAAGACAGAGGCTGTACAAGAGAGAAGAAATGAAGAGAGAAGAGCTGAATGGAGGTCAATTCTAGTTCTTGGAATCACGTTGTTTCACATATAAGAGAAAGAAGGGGACAACCTTATTAAAGACACAGATTGTGAACCCAAAAGACATGAGACTGGCCGTTTGAAAGAGGAGGGGAAAGGGGCTGCCAAGGATTAGGTTTAGTACTTGAGTTAGGGTAGAGAGGAATGTGCTACAACATATTGGGCCAACAATTCCAACATTCTCCACCTTTGGCCCAACACCACTACACTGAAAGATTCAATCGAAACGTAGTAATCATCACTGTCAACTCCACTTGCAACACACACAAAGTTAGTGCAAGTCAATTAAGCACAAATCAAATTAAATCACAAAAAAAAAAAGATGACACAAAGTTTAGAGTGAGGATACAAAGTCACTACATATGATACAAAGTCATAGATAAGAGAAAACACATGAATACAAGATCTAATCAGGCAAATCAAAGTTTAAAATTTTCAGGCATGAATGAAACTTCTCTATAGACAAACATTTAGTTCCCATATCTGCATGATTAAACTAAGATGTAATTTTCTTTAAGTTTACAATTCCCTTTTTAGCAATATCACAGATAAAATGAAACCTCACATCGATGTGTTTAGTCTTATCATGAAACACAAAATTTTTACACAATTGAATTCCAGATTGGCTGTCAGAATATACAACCACTTTGTCATCTAGAAAACCAATTCCAGACAACAAACTTTTTAACCAAATTGCCTCTTTCAAGGCTTCCGTTATGGCAATATACTCAGATTCAGTGATTGATGAAACAACAACATGTTGTAGTTGACACTTCCAACTTATGCACGAGCCACACAAAGTGAACACATATGAAGTGGTGGATTTTCTATTATCCTTATCATTTGCATAATTAGAGTCAACATAGCCAATCAAATTCACACCTTGAGCAAATTTAGAAAATTTCAGGCCAACATTCAAAGATCCTTTGAGGTACCTAAGCAACCATTTCACAACTTCCCAATGGGGCATTCCCGGGTTAGACATGTATTTACTTAAGCAACTTACCAAATATGCAATATCTGGTCTAGTGCTAATCATAAGGTACATAACCAATCCAATTGCATTGGAATAGAGACCTTTAGCCATTTCATCAATTTCAGAATCAATCATTGGAGACTAATCCTTACTTAACATAAAGTGGGCATCAAGAGACACATTAGTAGGTTTAGCGGCAGACATGGAGAATTTACTCAAAATCTTTTCCACATAGGAAATCTAATTAAGAAGCAAAATGTGGTTCTTCCTATCTCTTTCAAAGTTCATACCTAAGATCTCTTTAACATCACCAAGATACTTCATATCAAAGTTTTTACTAAGACATTTCTGAACATGTTCAATTGATTTTATACATGGACTCACTAAGAGCATATCATCAACATATATGAGTAAGAAGATAGACACAGATGCATTCGCTTTAAAGTACAAACAATGATCATAAGAGCTTCTTTTGAACATCAGAGACAACATGCACATGTCAAATTTTTTATTCCATTGTCTAGGTGATTCTTTCAAGCCGTACAAAGACTTTTTCAACAAATATACATGATTCGACTTTTTAGGTAGACAAAACCTTCAGGTTATCTCATGTAAATTTTCTTGTCATGTTCTCCATGTAAGAAAGCAGTTTTCACATCCAACTATTTCAATTCCCAATCAAAATGAGCAACTAATGCAAGCATGATACAACATAGTGACAAACTTAACAACGGGAGCAAATATTTCCATGTAATCCATCCCCTCTTTTTGAGTAAATCTTTTATCCACAAGCCTAGTCTTAAATTTAACATTTCCAGCCTCATCTTTAACCTTATAAAACCACTTACAATCCACAATAGAACAATGATCAGGCTTAGATACAAGAGTCCAGGTTTGGTTAAGATGCAAAGAGTTCATTTCATCATTCATAACATTCAACCATTCTTTAGAGTTCTTAGATTTTAAGGCTTCATTATATGACTTAGGTTCACAATCATTTGAAAATTCAAATACATTGAAAGTATTAATATCAATGTGAAAGTCATCAAATCTGATGGGCTGCCTAATGTTTCTTCTAGGTCCATTCCTAGCAAGTTGATAATTTTCTAACTCAACATTTTCAGGCACATTATTCACGTTCTCTTGTACACCAAGTATGTCATCTTCAGGCTCAGTTTCATGCATATTAGACATAGATAACTTTGATTGCTCCACCTTAATGGAAGCAGTGTCATACACAGACAAAGACACAGAAGCAGATAAACATGGAAAATCAGATTCATTAAAAATGACATCCTTGTTTATTATCACTTTAAAACCAAGTTCATCCTTAAACCAAAGCCTATAACCCTTCACACCATCAGAATAACCTAGAAAAACACATTTTTTAGACCTAGGTTCAAGTTTATTTGAGAAGAATAAATTGAAGCCTGAGTATGAGTTTCTTCATGACATCTGCGTGTACTCAATTGAAGGCAGATGTGGAAGCTTTGACAAATGGACCGACCTCCGGATGAGGTTGATGATTGTCATTGTTAAGGGTGAGATAGTCAACTGGAGCAGGTTTATCATGCAATGCATCTGGGAAGAAGCTGCCAAGAAAACCCTAAGAATGAGCTTCAGGATCACCATCGCTTTCATTCTCTGCAAGATGGGAATTCAAGTGGAAGAAGTCATACCGATCACTCCTGTTTGGTACTTAGGTGTGAAGAATGTCTTCTTCAGGAACAAGGCTGTGGGGAAGGCATAACATCCAAAAAGAAAGACAGTCACTGCAAGAAGCAAGATTGCAGAAAATGACTCAGAAAGAAAAATCGGTGCAGAACACAATAGTGATGCTGAGAAAGAAGTTGCTGAACCCTCATACTCCAGCGACAATGATGATGATGACATGTCTCTTGTAAAGAAGAAGATGTGGTATGTCTTGCCAAGGAGTAAGATGGTGAATGCTGATCTTGCTAGGATTATCAGCTCTGATGAGGTTCAGTCTGTTGTAGCAAATACAACTGCTGATCAGAAAGCTAACGATGATTAGAAAGCTAAACAAGATACTGATCAGGTTACTGATCAGGAAGTAGATAATAGCCTGGCTTTTATACCAGTGCCTTAAGTGAAACACCTCATCCTGCCAAGCAGGAAGGAGATGAGGAAGAAGAAAAAATTGTTGCTTGCTAAGAAGAAGAAAGAGTTGTGAAACATAAAGCTGAGGAAACAAGTAAAGAAGCAGAAAGTGCTGGTGGTCAGAGATGAAACTGCTGAGCAAATCACCTAGATCGAAGCATGGGTTGATTATGAAAAGACCATTAGTGACATCGACTCAGATATGACGTATAATCTCCTATCTGAAACTGTTGAGTCGATCAATAACAACTTCTTCAGGACATATGAATTATGGAGGAGGATGCGTCTCTCCAGAGGTGAAGAATTGTTGGCACAGAAATACTTCTTGAAAGTAGAGGATTTAGTCCTTAAGTAGGCTGAGCTTTCAGAATCTGATGATATATTACCTCTACTCCAACCAGATTTTGCTGATTCCTACAGGGAAGCTAAGCTTCAGGATATCATTGAGAAGTAGGAAACTCTGAGGAAGCACAAGGCTGCCAAGGGTAAGAGTACCTTTGATGAAGCCAAGGGTGAACAATCGATGAAAGTTGAGGAGGACAACACATTGATGAACCCCACCGCCGAGACTGTAAGGAACCCGACAAAACTTGAACTGGCTGAAGCTCAATTGTCTCACCTCGATGTTGAGGAAGTCAATCAACAAATGTTACAGCGGGGGTTGCAAGCAAGCGTTGCAGAACCAATCAGACAAACCCCGCGCAAGCTGCAATCTGGAGAAGATAGCAGTGCTGCTGAAGGACATGATTCTCTCTCCTTCCACAAGGTTATCGCAATACTGTCCCCCATTGTGAGTCTCAATGTAATGGAGATCGACGAGTAAGAGCTGGTCGACTATGAAGATTCCCCGAAGTATATAATGATAGTATCTGAGAGAGAAGCTTCAGAGAAAATTCAAGGAGTCCTAAAGGACTTGAATAAAGAAATCACCGATAACACAACCACAAAGGAAGTTGCTAAGACAGGACTCCCTGTACTGGTTTCGATAGCAGTACAGAATGCTGAAGGAGAGTAGGATGTAGCAGATGTTGTTGTTATAATTCTCACAGTACTTACTGAAGAGATCATCTATACCGTATGCGATGATGGAACCTGCTGATGGTCTGAGAAGATGAATGCATCAGTATGTTGTAGAAGCAGCATAGCAACAGGGTGACAGTATGAGTCAAAGCTGATACCTTGACCCTTACTGATGCACAAGAGCAATTCCTCTAGGGGATTGTGGATGTTGTTCAATGGCTTATTCGGGCACTGCAGATGCATGAAATGAATATGACCAACAATATCCACATAAGCGACATGTCTCATTCTTCCTCCATGGAAAACTTACGAAGGAAGCTGTCTGAACTCCTTTTCAGAATTCAGAATCGGCTCAATGCTGAATGGAATGCTCAATATGTTGAGCAAAAGAGAGAAAGAGCACAACAAGCTGCCAGTGAAGTAAGGGATAAATCCATTGATGACATCAAAAGCACCATTGTTGTACATAATCTAGTGCTTAACTCTCTTAAAAAAAACACCACAACACAAGCTCGTGCTTCTTAAAGCACAAATGACAGGATCTAAAATCTTGAGCTGTTTGTTGGCGAAATCAGAACAATTCTTTATCGTGTCTTTCCTCAGCATGTCCTTACTGAATCAACATCTCCTCGAGCTACCCTAGTTGATGATGACAAAAATGGGGAAAACAAAAGAAAGAGAAAATAAGACAAGGAGATGGATGTTGCAGTAGAAGAAGTCGTGAAGGACTTGGAATGAGAAGATGAGGATGAAGAGCCTTTGACCAAAATAAAAAGAAAAAGATCTGATTCAAGACATAGCCAAAACCCTCTATCAAGAAAGAAGAAGGACGATAAGGATGAAAGAGGCACAGGTGCTAGGGCTACTGCATCAAAAACAGTAAGCAGCATTGCACCTCAACAAACAGAAAAATCAGTTTTTGCACCAGCTCAGAGAAGGAACACCAGACAGTAGCAGTAACCTATTCAGAAAAGCAAACCTTTAAGTGTTGCAGCTGTCAGAAGACTGGATGAAGAAAGATGAAGACAACTTAAATAAGTTGATGAAAAAATTAGAAGGGAAAATGAAGACTGGATGTCAATGTTAGGTGAGATAGGAGAAAAGAAATCAGAATTTACAAAGAAGGTTGAAGTGGATCTTTGTACCTATCCACCTCAATATATTCCCAACTTTGATCCTGATAAAGTTTCTGTTCTATTGGATCAAAGACCCTTAAAAGAAAACATTGCGTGTAACTTGAAATTTTTTGATAAGGTGACTCTGTCGAAGTACAGAAATCCAACATATGAAGAAATTACTCTCTACAAGAGGTTGGAGTACCTAAGATATTTCAAACACCTGTGTCAACTAAACTGCTTTGCAAGATGCGCTACATGTCTTGTAGCTTTGGAAAGATTTGAACAGCTGGCAAAAGATGGAGAGCTGGAATGCCAAAAAGAGTTGATAAAAGCAATCAAACAAGGAGCACGGATAACATTCTGTGAAGACTTTTAGCTCTGTTGGATTCAGACTCCTGATATCAAAAAAAAGTTTGAAGAGACTTACCAAGAGTCTATTCTCAACTAGTAGAAAAGAACAAAGTATGAGAAGATGAAGCCACCTGAAGATGATTTAGTAAGGAAAAAGCTCTTTGGAAAGACTCAATCCTGAGGAAGTAGCAGCATATTGCCATTTCTGTGAAGATCTATTTGTAAGCACTTCCTGTAACTTGTGTTTTTTCTTATCTAATACTTTTCAAGTTACTAATTCTGGAACATATGAGCTATGAAGTTTTGATACTAGCTCATTTGAATCTTTGTACGTAAAGCCCATTTATGTATTATGTATATCTGTATGTGCTGCATATTGTAAAGGTTTTGTCATCATCAAAAAGGGGAAAATTGTTAGGATATTTTTGTTTAGATTTTGATGAGATAAAATAATGATGTATAGGGATTTGGAATACCCCATTTTTCCATAATGTTTATGTGGAAACTTAGTTTTTTTTCTTAAATTTATGTTTTGAGTTGAAGTTAGAAGTATTGTGGAAATCAACAAGATGGAGGTTACTGATAGTAGTTGGATTTTGCAAAAGAGCGTTATCGGATACTGAATTCAAAAGGTAGTAATTCAGTTAGAAGTAATAACAGCAAGCAGTAAGAAGAACTGAAAGCTTTCTGCAGATTCAGAACAAAAAGTAGTTGCAGAATAGGAAGCAGTCTGGAACAGAAAGTTGGAGCAGAACATAAAGTTAACACTGCACTCAGATCAAGAAGTAGGGAGACAACAAGCACTATTGCTCAGTACGAGGAAGATCATTGCAATACAAGGTTTTGCCTTGTTGATATGACCGATAGATAGAAGTGATCTAAGAACCAATGCCACGCTGATACGTGGACCGACAACCTGTAATTAATGTTTTGCAGAATAAGACAAGAACACTTCCCCAATTTTTCCCAGAATCATTTAATGCACGAGCAGAGAAGATCAAAGGATATCAATGGACTTCAAATTCCAATGGAGTGTGTGTCTCTTCAATGGACACATTTTTCCTACAAGTATTTAAGAAGGAAGAGTTGACTGGAGAAACTACTGAAACATTATCTCTTGTATTTTCTCAAGCAAACGCAAAGTTTCTCTCAAGTTTCAATCACTCAACCTTACTGTGAAGCAGCTAAGCCGACGATATTTTCAGAATTTCATGATTTCAAGGATGTCTTCAAAGCACTAGTTGAAGACCTATATACTTTTTAACATTTGTATTGTGTGCTAGGTTGTTTTATTTGGTGTCCTCAGTGGGAAGGATTTAGATTCTCACTGAGTGTAAGTCTCAAGTGAGTTAAGGCTTGTAACTTTAGTGTGAGTTTGTTGAACCCTGTGTGGGTAGGCCTAAGAATCTTTTTGATTCTTGTAGGTGATAGCTTGGTAGGGATAGATTGTATAGATAAGTCTTGTAATAAAATCTTACCTAACGGAGTTCCTCCTTAGAGAAGGAGAAGAGACGACGTAGAAGGATTACACCATCTTCGAACCTTTATAAATCCTTTGCGTGCTCTTATTGCTTTATTGTTTGTGTTGCATTTATATATACTTGCTCATTTTGCATCTTAAAGTTTGAGAAAATCATATTTCGAAAAGGAAACATTTTTCTAAAAGAAACTTTGTCTTTGAGATTTCCGCTGCATACTGATACTTTAAAACAGTAAGCTGAAACGGCATTTTGCTAGCTTACTGATTTTGCGCGTCTACTGTATTCTGTTGTAGAATTCAGTAACAATATATCAGAATATTTTGAAAAAGTAAAAATTTGATAGAGGTTCACATCCCATCTGAATCTCTAAACAACTTGGGTCCAGATAATATTTCGAAATATTTTTCCATGAGTAAGACTGACATGAAATTGAGGAATCCAATTTTACAAAGTGGTAGGAGGTTAGGTAGAGGTTGTTTAGACTAAATTTATTAATGTGAAGGTTGTCTAAAAGTTTAAAGACAAAGTGAAAAAATCACATTATTTCCACTAAATATATTAATGTATGTGTAGTGAGTGTGGGAAAGAGGAGTAATGTTTGTAAGTGTATGGACAAATGGTGGACAAACAGAGGTCAAAATAGTCGGAATAACAAACACAATATCTTTCCAACACTACCTGCTAGATCAAAATTTTATACCATCGTGCACTCTCGGGACCATCAAATTAAACAATAATAATAATAATAATAATACAATGAACCTTGTTGATAGAATCTAGTCTGCTACAACCATTAACAAAAAGTCTATTACTACACTAATTTAATAACATTAGTAAAAAGTGTTATTAAAAAAAAATTTAATGACGCTTTTAAAAAAAGTGTACTTAGATATACATTTGACCAACAGTTAAGAAAAAGTATTTGCATTTTCATAAAGTTAAAGATATTTTTGTCAAAAAGTCCTTATTTTAATATACAATTTTTGAAGGTGTTGCAATGAGGAAAAACTTTATTGACATTTTTTTGGTTGTGTCACTAGCATAATAACATTTAGTTTAATGCATCATTAAATTGATGACGTTTGATAGTTTGGATTTACAGTTGTATAAATTTGTTTTGTCTTGACATATATTTCACAATGCGATTCAAAAATGTTATTGAAAACTTTAATTATCAATTCACAAGAAATCATCAATTTACCTTGTATAATTTGAGTCTCTTCTATCCTATATTTGGTGTACACCGGTGTATTAAATTAGGACACTTGTCATTTTATCTTTTTTATATATTTATTTGTAATTCTGAATGTGGATTTGGAGTAAGAGAATATTTTCTTTTGCACACATATCATAATTTAATATCACGAGCTTTTGTAATTTAAGAGGTATCTCGTCTTTATAAAGGTTCAAATACGGATCATGTAAGTTTTCTTGTTTTTATTATCCCCCTTCCATTCACTCCCCCAAATTAATTAATTACATCAGGTGTAGAATGAGAGAGAAATATAATTTGGCTCCAATTTTCTTTTCAATATATTTATTCCTCTCCCAAAATTACATCACTTTCCAATACCACTGTCACCAACTTAAAGCAAAATTAGCTACCAAAAAAAAAAAAAAAATTATATATATATATATATATATATCAATAGCATTTCCTTAATTTATAATTATAATTTAGTAGTACGAGATGTGCTCCATCTGTCGAATACATAAGTTGATCAGATTTTTCACAAGATCTAAAAAGGTCATTTGGAGAAGTCAATTGAACAATCCTACCATGTTCATATTTTCATATTTAATGAATATTAGTATAAAACCCGTGTAATACACGCATTTTTCAAAATAAATATTTTTAAAAAATTAATATAAAACCGTAATACATTTTGAGTAAGAAATAATAATTTGGAGAATATGGTAATCAAAAATGATTTTTATCGAATAATATTTTAACATTTTATTAATTATTTTATGATTTTTTTTAGCAAAGTTTATCATATATATATATATATATATATAACTATATGTTGTATCATAAATTTATATACATAATTTTCTTATTAATGATATGTAAGAAATATATTTTTTTTTCAAATTTTAATGATCATATACATAAAATTTTATTGTATGCATTTAAAATAATTGCTATTGTATTTTTGCAATTAAGATAAAATCGTGAGTGCAATTAAAATTAGATATTCTCTAATTTGATTTGATTCAAAAATATTTTAATTTTATTATATGTAATAAATGAAA
Organism: Scutellaria galericulata; assembly: GCA_946896805.1. Classification (NCBI taxonomy): domain Eukaryota; kingdom Viridiplantae; phylum Streptophyta; class Magnoliopsida; order Lamiales; family Lamiaceae; genus Scutellaria; species Scutellaria galericulata. The sequence goes on from OX335792.1 coordinate 13,324,881, forward strand.
CAATATTAATGAATAAAATAATAAATAATATTTCTTTTTCTATTTCAACATTAAGAAAGTAAGTTAATATTGTTGTATATTGATTGACAATTTATAATAATTTAATATCTAATAATTTATTTAATTTAGCATTAATGTGATATAAAATAAATTTAAATACATTTTAATTGTGGGTTAGGAGGGAAACTAAATGAATGAGAGAGTGACATGTATGCTTTAGTGGTTATTACTTTGGTATATATTAAAGATTATACTCACGGCAAAAAAAAAAAACATGATTATTTGTGATGAATATTTATGTGACAACATATGTCGTAATAATTGAGAATATAAATTGACAATAAATTATCTTATAAAAACAACTACAAGAATCTATTTATGACAAAATAATGTTATCTCTAATATATTAGCAACAACATCATTGTTGCAAAACAACTTAGTTAAAAAAAAACTTTTGAGATAATAATTTATAAACAATAAAATGTTGTTGCAAGAAATTTTTGAATCAATGTTTTTCCAACAACATTTTGTTGTTAAAATATATGTGAGACAGAAAGGGAGAGACACACGGAGTACTTTTTTTAATTAAGTATTATATTACCATATTTAATAAACAACAACAAATTCTATAGATTATATAAATATTGAGTTGGTCTCCTGTACACTTGATGTACATATACGCGGTCGGATTCGGATTGATTTGAATCTGTATCTTTTTTTTTTTTTTGCCCTAACCTTTATACTATATTAATCATACATTTAGTCATATCTTTATGTACAAATATATCATACCCTATATGTAATACTTAAACTTAAAAAAAACTTCGCTGACCTTTATACTATATTAGTCATATATTTATGTTATATTAGTCATATATTTATGTACAAATATCATACATTTATCTAATACTTTAACTTCAAAAAAAACAAAAAATCAATTTCACCACAATTTGTACATATATACCTTTATGTGATATTACTTATACTTTTATATCAACATAGTCATACCTTTATGTAATATATAAAAGTACAACTAACATAACTAAAAGATATGACTAATATAACTAAAAGGTATGAAAGGAATTAATGTTTGTTTAAGAAAATATTAAGTTACAACTAAAAACCCTAAAAAGTATGACCAACATACCATAAAGGTAAAACACCTCGAGCAAGTTTGGGCGCGAAATTGGCAGAGCGTGGTGGGTCGGATCGATCCAAGTGAATGGATTTGAGATACATGCAACGAGTGTATAAAAGTTTTGGTCATAAATATTATAATAGTATTGTGGAATTATATCAATCAAATTAATAATATTTTATGAGATCAGTGATAGGGGTTTAGGGTGAGTGGTGTCTATATATGTGTGTAAGCAAAGTTAAAATTTTATAAATTTCTTAGTATATCAAAAATGAAAAGCTCGTTTTTTTTTTTTTTAATTAGGTCTCTATAAATGTGTGTAAACTTAGTTATTTTAAAGATTTTCTTGGTATATCAAATACTTCAGCCTTTTATTCGTAGTGGGTGGAAAACTTTTATTATTTTCACTACAGAATTTTAGGCGAAAATTCCATGAGGTAGAATACAAAATTCAAGAATCTATATATGTTAATTAAACTGTGATAATGAATGATTTAAATTCAAATTTAAAACTAAATACACCAATTAAAATTGACAAAATGGTTTTTATCTTTTATTTTTTAACGAGTGGGGAGAACAGTCGGGGAAAAAGAAATAACGTTGACTAAAAAATTATGATGAATCAAATTTGAATTTGACGAACTCAATCTGCACCTTTACAAGATATGAATATCACATACATTAAAAGGATCATGAAAATAATATGATATTTCAATAATAAATAATTATTGGTTCAAAAATAATTATTAAATAAAAGAGATTTCAGCTTTTATATTGAAAATATTCCAAAACTGCCCTTAATTCTCTATCCGAATAAATTATATCCAAATAGCAAATCCCATAACAATAACCTTTTCTTTTTGGTTACTCTTACATAATTAATGATCGTCTCAATTCATAATAAGTGATTTTTAATGGTTAATTTTTTATATAAATTAATTACCTAAAATTTTTTATACAACTTTATTTTAAAATTATCTAAATTATTTTCTCATAAAACCCCTCCTTTCCTAGAACACCAGCATGTGATTCTTAAGCTAAAAGTTAGGCATTTCAGATTATTTTCTCATAAAAATCCAACATGTGATTCTTAGGCTAAAAGTTAGGCATTTCATTGTTTAATGTTGGATGTTATTCAGTATTTAATGTTGGTAATTAATTTTTGACAAACGTTCTAAAAAAATACTTATAATGAATTTGAGGGGGTACTATTTGAATGTTTGTATCAGCCTTATAATTTAACCAAGGGAAAAAATGTTTTTTAATACTTTATATTTGACTATTTTTATCATCTATCTTTCATCTTTTGATTTTTAGTCCTCTATATTTATAAAATATAAGTTTTTTAGCCCTCTATGTTTGGCTCATTAGATTTTTTGTCCTCTATCTTTCACCTTTTGATTTTTGGTCCTGTATATTTACAAATATCATTTTTTTAGTCTTTTTACCTATAATAGCAGGTAACTTTCTTTTTCTTCTTAATTATATTTAATCTTAACACCAATTTTTTTCATCCATCTAATATGTCCAAATTAATATTAATAATAAAAAATTATTTATTTCATTTTGATACGAGTGAGTTAAAGTTTTGTGAGTTTGAGAAATAAAATATTTTATCATCAAAATTGATATTAAGCAATTAACAAATTTCTTTTTCACAAATTATACATTTTGTGCCGAAAATAGATAACATGAAAGTGAAAAAATGACATTAATCATATTCTGCTAGCTCTCAAATTACACCAAATGATCCATGGGGTTGTTGTTAGTTCAATTCTCCAACAGATAAATTTATATAATTTGAGAACTAACAGAATATGATTAATGTTATTTTTTTTAGTTTTGTGTTATTCGTTTCCAGCACGAAATGTATATAATTTATGAAACATTAATTTTTTAATTGTGTAATATTTATTTTGATGTTAAAATGATTTATTTCTCATAGTCACAAAACTCTAACTCACTCGTCTCGGAATGAAAAAATAAAATTTTTAATTATTAATATTAATTTAGACATATTAGTTGAATAAAAAAAATTTGGTGTTCAAATTAAATTGAAATTAAAAATAAAGTTACCTACTATTACAGGTAAAATGACTAAAAAATGATATTTTTTAAACATAGAGGACTAAAAATCAAAATGTGAAAGATAGAGGATTAAAAAATGATATTCTTTAAACATAGAGAACTAAAAATTAAAAAATGAAAGATAGAGGACTAAAAATTTAATAAGCCAAACATAGAGGACAAAAAAACTTTTTTTCCCTTAAATTAAAAAACAGAGACATTGGTGTTATAAAAAATGTCGAAAACATAAAGTGGCAACACACAATGTAAAACACATTGAACATAAAATTTATAGGAGTTCTAAAATTTTCACAAGTAATATAAATTATATATAACTTGTAAGGTGCCTTCAAAACAAAATCACTTCACTAAAAAATGTAAATGAATTACAAAATGTGTTGGTCTTAATTGGCATAAAGGTTTAGAGGGGTGAATGAACCTTTATTGATTTTTCAAACTTTTGAACTTAATGCACTGTAACCTAAAAAGCTTATGACGTAGGATGCAGTTCAACTTATAGCACTAGAATGCAGTACTGCTCGCTGTAACTCAGAGTTCTTTATAGTGGAAATGTAAACTTTAAAGATAGAGTTTCTTTTGAAAATCTCTTACAGATATGATCTTTAGAAATAATTATGCAGTATGACAGGATATAAATAGATAAATGCAACAGATAGATAGGTAGATAGAAAGATAAACACATCAGAACAACACACAAGGTCTTTTATAATGGTTCGAATGTAGTGTACTTCTTCTACATCTACTTTACTCCTTTATAAGGAGGAACTTTGTTAAGTACATTTGATTTACAAGACTCAACATTACAAACACTCAACCTAATAAAGATACACACCTACTGAGACTTAACTTTCACATAGGTTACTCAAGTCTCAAAATCAGACCTACACAAGATTAAACTTGCTCAACCGGTTTTGGAAACCAGAACCAAATCGGAACTGAACCGTGGTTAACGGTTCGAAAAATTGTTGACCCGCATTCGGTTCGAAACTGAAACTGCGAACCGTGGTTTGACGGTTCGGTTTCAGTTTGTGTAATTCTCGAACCGTTAAACCGCTAGTTTGTCATTTTTTTAAAATGCTGATGCCACATGTATGGCGGAGATCAACTAGCTATTGATGTGATCAACGATCGAGAAGAACTAGTCGTTGGCGAACCGATGGTTCGCATTTTAATTTCAATCAACGGTCAAGATTAAATGATCGTTGATGATGGATGGCCAAGATTGCCCACATCATCAGTTTAAGCAAACTGGAACCGGACCGGCTGTTCGAACCGGCCCGAATATATATATATATATATAATTTTGCATTTTGGTTGAAATTTATAAATACCCCTTATCTCCTTTTTGAATTACACACCAATTCTTTGTCAATTTCATCCATTCTTAAATCAATATCTCTCTCAACTCTCAAGCTCACACTTTAATTCTTTCATCAAATTTTCAATTCATCATCACTTATTAAGTTATTATATTTAGTCTTCTAGTGCTATTCTATATCATTTTCTTCTACACTTCTTTTTCTACTTCTATTTTTTTTCTTCTTCAATTGAATCAATTCTATTTCCATTCTCTTCCAAAAAAAAAAGTCTACAAGAGGTACTTTTTCTTCCACCGGTTCATCTCGTGGAAAAGGAAAGAGTCATATGCCACCACCACAATCTTTGCAAGATAATGATGATATCATTGATTCTTATTTTCAATGGAGTCAAGATGATTTGGAGGCCACTTTATGCCCTAATACCGCCGACCGCCTTTGTCGAAGAAGAAGAAGAGGAGGTGCCTAGGAGAGCAACACAAGAGAGCGACAATACGACATGTACCACTAGTGCACCTTCTACTCTTTGAAGTGATATTTTCTCCATTCATTTTAAGAAGTAGAATGTATCAAATAGCAATGTTGATTATAATGTCACATGTAACCATTGTGGAAAAAAACTACAAATTCAAGCATGGAGGGGGCTATGGGACATTCAACAATCGTATATTGAAGAAACATCCCGACAAGATGGGCAATGATCGATCTCAAATACAAATTCAGGGATATACCGATTCTTCTCAAGGTGGAGATATGGATTCTCTTATGTTTAAATTTAGTCAATTGAACCATAGGAGAGACGTAGTCGAATTAATTGTCGAAAAACATCTCCCATTTCAATTCTCTTGTGATGATAGTTTTGAAAAATATACTAGCACTTACTTACAACCTAGTAGTAGAAAAATATTTAGAAACACCATAACACGGGATGTAGAAAAAATAGTAGGAGAGTATAAATATAAATTAATTGAAAATTTTAAAAATTTAAAACAAAAACTTTCTAAATATTTGAAAAGATACTTATAAGTTGCATGATTATATGTGTATTACTTGTCATTGGATAGATGATGCATTAAACATGCAAAAACGTTTAATTGCATATATTGATTTTGATGAAAGACATTCGGCTATACACATTGCACAAAAAATTATTCATGCTTTAAATTATTATGGTATAGTACGAAAAATATTTTTCATTGGATTTGATAATGCTAGTGGTAATATGGCTAGTTTACCTTCACTTATTGAAATTTGTAAACCTCCAATTCAAGGTAAAAAAATTTCATATTCGTTGTGTGTGTCATTGTTTAAACTTATGTGTTCAAGATGGCTTAGAATCATTAGACGATCATATTAAACCTATTAAAGAGACAATTTATGAAATTGCTAGATTTACGACATATCATAAAAAATACGCTAAGTTTTGTAAGAAAAACGGAATGGAAGTTAAAAAATTTGTAATCGATGTGCAACATCGTTGGAATTCTACATATTACATGCTTCAAGATTCTTATGATAATAGACACATGCTTTGTCAATTTTATATGGAAAATCCACATGATGACATTATTTTATTTGAAAATTCATGGGATGCATGTTTTAATGTGATTCAACTTTTAAAGACTTTTTAAGAGTTAACTAGGGAATTATCCAGTTGTTATTATCATACTTCTTCATTAGTTTTAGATCATTGTGTAAAAATTGTTCTTATTTTCAATGAGTATTCAACAGGTCCTATTTTAGGAGACAATTATAGTGATGAAATCGAAATGGTTAAAATATTTTCATGAGATATCCAATTTATTTTTATGTGCTAAATTATTAGATCCTAGAATTAGAGAAGATGACTTAGAAGGATTATTAAAAATGTATTATAATGCATTGTTTCCAAATTTGATATTGGGAGAATATGATGAAGTTGATTATGTTCCTAATTACATTGAAGTTGTTGGTAAAACTAAACAATGGTTAATCGAATTGTTTAAAGAATACAAAATATTGTTTGGTGATTCTAGTGATGATATAGCAGGTAATCATAATGTAGGAGGTAGTAGTCATTCCTTTTCTTCATCTAGTTTTGTTCCGGATCCGACTCTTAGTCAATTTACAATTTTTATGATATTAGAATATAAAAACGAGCTAGAGGTTCTAACCCTTGTCAAGAATTAGATTCATATTTAGGTGCTACTTTTAAACAAATTTGAAAATCTTTTGGATCTATTGAAGTGGTGGTAAAAAAGGACTACCATTTATCTTATTTTAACTATTATTGCAAAAGAAATATTTACAAGTCCCGCCTCAACCGTTGTCGTAGAACATGCATTTAGCAAATGAGGTCATATGTTGAATCCAAGAAGATTAACATTGATGAAAGAGAATGTACAAAACATAACTCTTCTTGAAGATTGGGTGAGAGCAAATAACCGTTAACAACATCTTGATTTATCCTATTTAGACGACGATGAAGATGACATGTATGGATACGATTCAAATACATCATCCTTTGCCAGAACCAACGTTGATGAATGAAGGTAAGTTTAGGTAAGAGAACTACGTGAACTTTGATTTCTTAATTTTGACAAGGATACGTAGACAATTTCATTCTAAGTTTGAAAGTCACACATCCAAACTTAGAATGAAACTCAAGCTCTTTCATTTTTTTTTTTTTTGAAGTTTCAATTTATTTTATACAAAAATGAAAAAGTTGTAATTTTTTAACTTCAAGTCTTCAATATTGTTGTACTTGTATGATTCATGATTGTAATATATTGAGTTGTAATATTTTTTTAATTCATAATTGTAATTTTCACTCATTTTAATCTTGTAGACTCAAGTTGTATTATGTTTTATTGTAATTTTTTTGAAAATCTTAAGTTGTAAATTGTAATGTTATACTTGTACTTGTTAGTTGTATAATTTATTAATTTATAAACATTTAATTCATTTTATTTTATTCCATATGTAAATTGTATTTTATTAATTAAAAAATTATTTTGGTTAGTTTAAACTTTATTAGAAATCTAAAATTATGAAACATTAATTTATTATGCAAAAAAAAAGCAACGCACAAGGTCACGACTGACCATGCGCAAAACACAGAACATTCTACCAGATGAGGAATGACCATGTCCTGGAGCACGGGTCATGCCCGAAATTAAAAAAAACCACATGAAGCGCCGGTTTCGGTTCAACCGGCGATTTTCAAATCAGAACCAAAACCGATAGCCCCACGGTTTCATTCTGATTCCACCTTGACTAGTTTCTTGACCCGTCGATTCAGAACCGAAACTAGCGGTTTGAACCGGTTGAGCACCACTACACAGGATCATTCTAACTCACATAAACTTATTGCCTTAACTCTTTAAGACTAAACACTCAGCAAAAAACAATTTTCTATTAATTGAGAACACCTAAAACAACCTAAACACACAACACAAGAGTTAAAAGTATATGAGGTTTCTTCAACTGGTTCTTGAAGCAGCCTTTGAAGTTGTGAAACTTCGATCAAAAGTTTGACTACTTCTTGAGGTTGAGTGACTGAAACTTGTTGCTTCGAGGGCACTTAGAATTTGAGAGTTTTTCTTACTTGAGTTTAGAGAGTTGTAATTTTAGTAGTAATTCCTGTCGACTTTTCCTCTATTTATAGGTGAGGAAATATGTCTGTTGAAGAGTGACACATTTTCTTAAATTTGAATCCTCTTTCATGTGGTAGAGCTCGCATTATGTCTTCAAAGACTTGAATTAAATTTTCCTTTGCGCTCCAGGCTAATAAATGCGGTTGTACTAGGTTGTAGCCTTATGTAGTTTGTCAGGCCACGTGTCGCCTGCTTACTGGCTATCTGCACTACTTCTTTCAGCTTGTTGGTTAGTTTTGAAGTAATTGAACCTCGAATCTTAACTGATCTTTCTCGTAATGCATTGATGTTATAGTTTTGACATTTCATTCTTGTTGCCTCTTTGACTTTGTAGAATGCAGCACTTACTTTCTGCAACCTGTCTTCATGCAGTAATACAACGTACTGTGTCTCTACTGTATCCTTACTGCTTACAACATACTGTGATGTATTCTTCTAGCTTACAGTACCAATCTTCTTACTGCTTGCAGTAATTCTTTACTTTGATTTTTCAACTACTGCATCTTGATCTCCACCATTCTTCATCCTATCTTCTAGACTCAAAAACTAGTCTAATTTCACTTAAACAATGTGAAAAATGAGGTACACACTTTCCTATTACACTTGTGTTTTGTTTCATCCAAAATCTAAACAATAATTTCATAACAAAATGATTTATATCTAACTATGAAGAATGAAAACTTAGAAACCTTATTGTCACAAGGACGACCAATGATAGATGAGCAAAAGAAGAGAGTGATGGAGATGAAGCTACGTGAAGACATTGCAGCAAGTTCATGTTCAATTCTTTGTTTTTAGTTTCAGTCCTTCAAGTTTTGGTTTTGTTTTTTGTTAACTTCAAGTCCTCTGTCTTTATTTATTTTGTTTAGCAGATTATGGGTGATATGGTCGAACCGAGTTCTTCTCTTGGAAACCGAAATAAAATCAAAGTCAACCTATCTGAAGTCTGAAGAAACAAGCTGTTCAGCCGCCTTCGGATCGAACTAAGGAAACGCGAGTCAATGCAATTGTGAAGTACGATGACGAACTAAATTAGTTATGAGACGATAAACTGATATGCGATGAAGCTAACCGAACTATTTTATGACCTTATGATCGAACTAAGGAAAGAGGAGCTGATTCAGCTCGGAGTTATAGCGACGAACTGATTAACAGGGAAAAGTGACGAACAGATTTTGGACCTAACTAACCGCTATTTCGACGGAACTGTTAGTCCATATCCCATATTTTGTGGGATGAATCTCAACCAACTCGCATTCCAGGGAGTCTATATATACCTCTTGTGTTCATTCTTTATTTTTTCCTTATGCACACATATTCAAAATACACACATGCACAACTGCAAAAAGAACACACAAATCTTCTCTTCCTTTCTCTGACTTGAGCATCGGAGTCCCATCGCCGGGAATCCCTCCCGGTGTTTGTTTTGCAGGTCTTCGGGTTCGAGATCTCGAGTTTTTGGATTGAAGAACCGGAGCAACATCAATTGGCGCCGTCTGTGGGAAACATAATCTGAGTTTTTAAGACGTTGAGATAACAGACATGGTGAATACCAGAGGATCAAGGAGAATGATGGAAGTCGGTGATTCATCTAGAAGACATGAAAATCGAGAGGGTGACCGGAGTCCTACCCCGGTGGATCCCCCTCCTACCATCACTTTAACGCCGGAGGAACTAGCAGATTTGATGGAGGCAGCTGTTCAGAAGGCTATGGGGAAACAAAGAGTTGAGTCACAACAGGATAACGTGGATACCCATCGGGAGAAAGAAGCAAGCGATTATAGGTCACGAACGGATGAGAGGGAAAACCAGATTGATCACTCTCGGGGACAAAAACGAGGCCACGATGAATTATCAGAAAGGGTTGACGAGCTGAAAAGAGAATTGAGAGAAGTTCAGCGTAATATCCGACGAGTTTCGAAAGGTTCAAGGGGGAATTCCTTTTCGGAGGAAGTGATGGAAGATGAATTACCGGCATCTTTTCGGCCGGTGAATTTTGATTATGATGGTACTGCTGATCCGTGGGATCATTTGTGTCGATTTGAAAATACCGTTCTCTTACACCGGTATTCAGATGGCATCAAGTGCAGGGTGTTCGCTATTACCCTCACCAAGGCTGCTCAGACCTGGTTCAGCCAATTGACTGATGGAACTATTCATGACTTCGAACAATTATCAGAGTTATTCTTACATCAGTTCGTCAGTGCCAGAAGACAGCGGCGATCTACTCAAACTCTGTTAGGGGTAAAACAGAAAGGGGATGAGATGTTAAGAGAGTACGTTAAAAGGTTTGCAGATGCGACCCTGGAAGCTCCTGAGGATTTAGATGACTTAATAGTCAACGCCTTTATACAAGGCTTGAAAGATGGCGACCTTCATACCTCTCTAGTTAAGAAGATGCCAAAGAATTTCGATGATTTATTGCAGAGATCTACCAAGTATATCAACCTGGAAGAGGCAGTTCGGATTAAGAAAGACGAGGGCTCCAACCGAGCTAATAAATCAAAGGAACATGAGTCCACAAGGAGGAAGGAGATGGGAGAATCTCGAGCAAGGTTCGCACCCCCGCCGTTGCGAGATAACAAGGTTGGTAGGAGGTATGACCAATATACTCCACTGACTATTTCTCCTGGATAAGTATTGATGGAGATCTGGAATCTGCCTCTATTGAAATGGCCGGCGACCTGGAGCCCAACTCCCAAGAAACTATCCACCTTTAGGAATGGCAAACTGTGTTGGTTTCATAACGAGTATGGACACAGTACTGATGAATGCTTGCACCTAAGAGACGAACTGGAGAGATTAGTTTGGGAGAATAAACTTGCTCGGTATGTTCGTCCATGCCGGCAGGACAATAGAGAACAGATGAATGCTCGTGAGGAGCCTAGAAGGGAAATGGGGTAAGAACGACCTGAACTACCTCCCCCTCCACCATTTCCGCTGCGAAACAGGCCTAAGAGGGTAGAAAGACCCACCATACATATGATCATAAGGGGACCAACAGATGGGGATTCGAACAGAGCTCGCAAGGCGAGACTGAATTAAGTTCGACAGAAAGGTGACGAGGTTCAGACGATTTTCAACGAAGTAGTAGTGCAGTTTGGGGCTCAGGACAAAATAGCTCTCCAGAGTCCACAGTTCGATGCTATGGTGATTGTGGCTGAGATTGGGGGTTTTAATGTCGAAAGGATATTTGTTGATACAGGCAGTTCGGTGGACATTATGTTCATGGACTGTTCTAGAAAGATGAGATCGACAGTCGAAGTGAAGTCGGTGGAAACTTCTCTTTATGGGTTTTCGGGAGAGGCTGTGACAGTGTTTGGCAAGGTACAGTTGCCCATGGTTTTAGGAGAAATGGAATGGAGGCAGAATAAGATAATAACTTTTCTATTGGTGGACGTACCTTCGCAGTACAACGTGATTTTAGGACGTCCTTCGTTGAGCACTTATACAGCTGTTATCTCACCTGCTCATTTGATGATGAAATTCCCAGTAGAAAATGAGGAAGGACGAACTGTGGGAGTGGGAGTAGTCCATGGCAATCAGCAGACAGCTCGGTGCTGTTACGTTGCTACTATTCGCCAGTCCGAATCCCAAAAACGAAAGGCCGAACAGAAAACTGAGGTTGATAGAGAAAGAGATCACAGTCGAAAGAAAGGGCGAGAAGCGAACATAACGGAGTTTGAAGAAGGGGAATTGATGAGCATCGAGTTGATTTCAGAACAACCTGGACATGTAGTTCGCATTGGCAGTCATTTGGCCGAACCAAACTGCAGTGAGATAGTGCAGGTATTGAAAGAGAATGTGGATTTGTTCGCATGGAAGCCGGAAGATATGAAGGGTATAAACCCAGATATAGCAATTCATCAGCTAGATACTAAGCCCGAGGCTCGACCAATCAAACAGAAGTTGAGGCACTTTGGTGACGAGCAAAACGAGATAATAGAAAGGAAAGTTCAGAAGTTGCTGGAAATAGGGCATATTGAGAAGATCCAATACCCTCAGTGGCTGGCTAACGTGGTGTTGGTGCCTAAACCTGGAAACAAATGGCGGATGTGTATCGATTTCCGAGATCTAAACAAAGCTTGCCCAAAGGATCATTACCCGCTCCCTCGAATTGATAAATTGGTGGACTCAACTGCCGGTTGCGTACTGCTCAGCATGATGGATGCTGCACAAGACCGTTACACAGTAATGCCGTTTGGATTAAAGAATGCAGGAGCTACTTATCAAAGGATGGTGGATAAGATGTTCAAACACTAGTTAGGTCGTAATATGGAAGCTTATGTGGATGACATGTTGGTGAAAAGTGTTCAGGCGAACACTTATGCGGCAGACTTAAGAGAAACAATGATGACTATTGAAGGCATGTGATGCGGTTGAATCCATCAAAGTGCTCATTCGGAGTAAAGACAGGGAAATTTCTGGGATATATGGTTACTGAGAGGGGAATCGAAGTTAATCCAAGCAAGATTCGAGTTATCCAAGATATGGCTCATCCGCCAATCATAAAAGAGGTACAGGTTTTAACTGGTCAAGTTGTTACTCTAAGCAGGTTTATATCAAGGTTGGCGGATAAAGGATTGCCCTTCTTCAAAGTCCTTAGAAAGAGTAGTCAGTTCGGCTCGAACGAACAATGTCAGAAGGCTTTTGACGATTTAAAAGTTTTCCTTTCTTCGCTTTCGTTGCTGAAGTAGCCAATTCAAGGAGGAGCACTGCTGGTATACTTGGCGATCGGCGAAGAATCTGTCAGTTCGGTTCTTATGCGAGAAGAAGGAAAGGACCAGTTCCATATCTACTTCGTCAGTAAAGTTCTTCAAGGGGCCGAAGTGCGATATACTGAGATCGAAAAGGTGGCCTATGCATTAGTTACTGCTGCCAGGAGATTACGACCATACTTTTTGGGTTATGCGATAACGGTGCGAACTGATCATCCGTTGAGCATCGTTCTGGGGAAGCTTGAGGCATCAGGGAGATTAGTCAAATGGGCAGTCGAACTGGGTCAATTTGACATCAAGTATGAGCCTCGAACAACTATTAAAGGTCAGGCCTTGGCGGACTTTATTCAAGAAATAACCAGAGCACAAGAAAAGAAGGAGTGTGAATTGTTTGTAGACGGATCCTCATCTCGTCGAGGAGCCGGAGCTGGAATATTGCTGATCAGTCCGGAAAAAGATGAGTTACAGTTTGCCATAAAATTCTTGTTCAAAGCATCTAACAATGAAGCAGAATATGAAGTTTTTTTGCAGGGTTTGAAGATAGCCGAACAGGTTGGAGCACGCCACTTAATAGTAAAATCAGATTCACAGCTGGTAACGCAACAACTTCGAAATGAATGTGAAGTCAAAGAAGACAGGATGATCTCATACGTTGACAAAATCAAGGATATGGAGAACAGGTTTGAGAAGCTTCAGATCGAACAGATTCCCAGAAGTGAAAAGGAGAGCGGATTTTTTATCAAAAATAGGCAGTTCGTTGCAAGACTGTTCCCAGAGAAGTATAACTGTGATGGGCATCGGGAGAGAGAATGAAGTTATGAATATTGATAAGTAAGAGTCCGATTGGAGAGCTCCTTTTTTGCATTTTTTGGAAGGCAAAATGGAAGGAACAACAAAGGAATTAGAAAGGTTAGGGAGGCAAGTTCGATTCTATTATGTCATTGACGGACTGTTATATAGGAAAACCTTTTTACCAACGGATGCAAGATGTTTATCTCAAGAGGAAGAGATTAAGGTGTTGAAAAAAGCTCATGAATGAGGATGTGCCGAACATTCAGAGGCAAGAGCTTTAGCTCGGAAGGTGGTACGAGATGGGTTTTATTGGCCCACATTGAAGAATGATGCTGAGGAGCTAGTTAGAAAGTGTGAATCTTGTCAGAACATGGATGGCGGATCCACGCGCCAGCCACAGATATGCTAACTACTTGTTCGCATTGTCCCTTCGCTAGATGGGGAATCGACATAGTTGGTCCGTTTGTGAAAACCAGGGGAAGCAAACAATTTTTGATAGTAGCAGTAGATTACTTCACCAAATGGGTCGAAGCCGATCCTTTAGTCAAGATTACAGAAGCCGACATGATCCACTTCGTTTGGAAGAGTATTTGTTGCAGATTTGGTCTACCAAGAATTTTGGTGTCGGATAATGGAGCTCAGTTCCGAGGAAAGAAAATCACGGGATGATGCGAAGAGTTGAAAATTGTGCAAGTGTTTACTGCAGTTGCACATCCACAAGCCAATGGCCAAGTTGAAGTAGTGAACCGGATCATAGTGGATGGACTCAAAAAGCGGCTCGAGTCTGAGAAGTCAAGCTGGGTAGATGAACTACCATCAGTGTTGTGGGCTTATCGAACAACAGCTAGGTCGACGACGGGATAGAGTCCTTTTAGTTTGGCGTTTGGGATGGAAGTAGTAGTCCCAACAGAAATTCAAGGAGAAGCTTTGCGGATCACCAATTTCGAACCACAAGAAAACGAGGAGTTGATCAGAACCGATCTAATGTTTTTGGATGAACTGAGGGACGAAGCCCGAATTCGACACGAACTCTATAAAAGACGCATTCAAGCAACATTTCATAAGAAAGTTCGGAAAAGGGAATTCCAAGTAGGAGATATGGTGTTAAGACAATCAGATGCCCTGGTCGAAATTGGAAAGTTGGATGCTACTTGGGAAGGGCCGTATATTGTTTCCAAGATTCTTTCGGGAGGATCTTACAAACTGACGGATGAAGATGGTAAAAGGTTGCCAAGACCATGGCATGTGAGTCATTTGAAGAAGTTTTATGCTTGAAGTATCACCTTTCTGTAGGTTATTTATTACTTTTTCAATTTCTGCTGCTTAATAAAATGAGAAACATTTACTCTCCGTGGACGTAGGTCAATTCGACCGAACCACGTTATATCGTTGTGTCGCTCTTTTTCTGCTTTATTTTATAATTGTTATACTTGATGAATAAGCGAACTAACACATTCCCTCGGAATGTCTTGATTAAGCGAAGTAATACATTCCCTCGAAATGTCCGGATTAAGCGAACCAACACATTCCCTCGGAATGTTTTGATTAAGCGAAGCGACACATTCCCTCGGAATGTCTTGATTAAGCAAAGTAATACATTCCCTCGAAATATCTTGATTAAGCGAACTAACACATTCCCTCGGAATGTCCAGATTAAACGAACTAACACACCCCCTCGAAACATACTAACCAAGCGGACTGAAATATTCCTCGGAAAGGGTTGATTATTCGAACTAGTTCATTCGCTTATTAATAACGTTTTGATGATGTGAGTACCTTATACTTACAAACAAACAGATGAAAGATTGATATATGATTGGAAAAAGTCGTAATAGGAAGTTCGATAGATTGTTCGTAGAAGATACAAAATAGTTCTAGACAAAAAATATGAAAAAATTTACAAAGTATCATCAGATGGTTTTTTAGAAGAAAAAGAGAGAACTGATAGATCGATAGTGGAGGTTGGCGGTACAGGAGGATCGAACATCTCCTCAGGAAGATCCCCGATTAGATTTGAAGTTGCTTCCTCAAGGTGAATAGTCGAACTGTTACTTGGAAGAACCTCCGAAATGGCCTGTTGTAAAAGACCTGTCCACCATTTGGCATCGACATCTTCGTTCGGATCCCCCTGCCAACCGGGGGGAATAGGGAAGGTTTACTGTAACTTTTTACCTAGTAAAGAGAGATGGAATCGGAGCTGGGACTCGGGCAGAGCTTCTTTCACCTCTTCTTGGCATAGTCGAACACCTTCCTTGAAATAGGCTTCGGCCATGGGAGCAGCCTTGGAGAGAAAGAGGACTGAATTCCATAAGCGACTAAAGAGCCTCTCGCGAAACTCTTCAGTTATTAGTTCCATCTCCAAGCTCTGAGCGAATTGATGGAAGCCTTCCGTAATTCCAGCTCGGAATCCCTTCATCCTCAAGTGCTCCGCGAACTGAATCTGCACGCTCTTCTCCCGCTCTAAATCCTCCTTCAATTTACGAACCTCTGCTTCGACTTCAATAAACTCTTTCTGTTTTTCCGTAGCGAACTTCTCCTTTGCCAACAACAGTTCGTCTCTTTTTGACACCTCCGATTGAGCTATTGCAAGCTCGACCTCGTACTGCTCTAATTGAGCGGACAACTTAGTAGCCTTATCAGAATGGATTACTAGGTCGCTCTCCAGAGCCTTATTCTCATCTTCTTTCTTTTCTGCTACATGGCGATATTCCAGTACTTTATCCCGTCGGCGAAGAGCCCTCTTGCTTAAGCCTTCAAAAAACTTCCTCGCGTTCGCCAGAAGAGCAAGATTTAGCCTTATCTCTTTTTCCTCAGCATTCTACTCACCCTCTGCTATCTTCCCACCCTGATCGGTTATATCCTTCGGAACCTCCGAACTAATTTGGGGCCCTTCAGCCGTTTTCTACTTCTTGTCCACGAACTTCCGTGAACTGGAGGACCTCCTCTTCTTCCTTTGGAGGGAAGATGTAGCCCCCCCGGCCTTCCCGGCGATCTTTTCGGTCAGATCAACAAGGTCAGATGGATGAGTGTGGGGCGGAGTCGAACTGGAGGGGGCTTCGGCAGTTGGCAACGTGATCGGCAAAGTAGATTCCGATCCCTCGGGGAGAACACCCCTTCCTCCCGAATCACATGTTCAGTTGAGCCGGGAGTCCTCTTGGTTAGCTCGGCGAGACGAGTTTCTTCTGCTTGTTTGAAAGTCACAGCTAAGTCGGTGTTCACGCAATGCTGAGAGGGTGAGTAGTGAGTCCTCTCCTCATCAGGGACCTCATCTGCGAAGCTGAAGAATCGGTTCATTTTCCTATCTGCAAAAAGAAATAATATGGGTAAGCCAATATGCACTCAAACAGTTCGTACTAGCACGAAAAATGGCAAGGATTAAAAATATTGACCTAGATTGAATCGAGAAGGAACGTGGTTGTTCGGGTATAACCCCCAGAATGCCAGCAACGATTCACAAGAGCTTAATTGGACAATATCGAACCATCCCTTATCGAAAATCCTATTCAAAACGGAGATTTGGTAATCAGGGGATGGAGGAGGATCAGATTGAGTAGAGGTTTGAACCCAGGGAAGAGAATCAAAGGGTTGGTTCGCTGGTTCGCGAATGAAAAAATAGTATTTCTCCCAGGAACTGACCTTTTCGTCCCTAGGAGATAAAAAGGAAGCTCGCTTTGTACCCCCGCGAGGGCTCAAGTAGAAACGGAAAGGATTTGCATTTTTTAAAACAAAGCAGGACCAAAATCGGTCGAAAGTAGGTTCGACCCCCATCCATTTACATATCATATAAAATGATACTATGTAACTTATAGAATTCGGGTGCAATTGGTTCGGACATATGCCAAAGCCCGAACCGATCTCCAAAAAGAAAGGGTGAACAAGGGGAACTAATCCTAGGGTGACATGTTTCAAAAACCATGTCTGATGATCATGGTGAGCTCGGTGGGGCCAGTCATCTGGGCTAGGGATTACTACTGAATAACCGCCCACCAGAAGCGAACTGAGGAAAGTTATATGAGTTTGGTGGTTCTTGTAGGAGAAAATACCGTATCCACGGTTTTTCGCCTAGATTTTTTGGGAACATGAATCGCTGGACTGGAAGATGCCATTTGAAATATAAGGGTAAGGGAAAAGAAGTTGGGTACCTGGAACGATTGGAGAATCTCAGAATTTGAGAAGAAAGACCCCTTGATTGATGAAAGAAAAAATTGGAGAATAGGAGCTACAGTGATTTGTGGCATGAAGGTTTTTTAACCTAATAAAGGGCATATATATAGAGGGAGATTTTCTCGGTTTTTGGGGGGGAAAAGTGAAAGGTCACGAACTCCCAGCCGTTAGATGCGATGAAATCCAACGGTGGAATACAAAAAGACGCTGGGAGGGAATTCTATCTTGCCACGTGTCGCATAGATGAGATTGGCACAGTTGAAAGGACATCTCGCCTTAGAAAGGTGCGTCATAGTGTTCGGCTAATACACTAGAGAACCATTTTAGTGCGTGTAAACACGCACTTCGAAGGAGAAGAGTACTTGATATGGTCGAACTAAGTCGAACCGAGTTCTTCTCTTGGAAACCGAAATAAAATCAAAGTCAACGTATCTGAAGTCTGAAAAAACAAGCTGTTCGGCCGCCTTCGGATCGAACTAAGGAAACGCAAGCCAATGCAATTGTGAAGTACGATGACGAACTAAATTAGTTATGAGACGATAAACTGATATGCGATGAAGCTAACCGAACTGTTTTATGACCTTATGATCGAACTGAGGAAAGGGGAGTTGATTCAGCTCGGAGTTATAGCGACGAACTAATTAACAGGGAAAAGTGACGAACAGATTTTGGACCTAACTAACCGCTATTTCGGCGGAACCGTTAGTCCATATCCCATATTTTGTGGGATGAATCTCAACCAACTCGCATTCCAGGGAGTCTATATATACCTCTTGTGTTCATTCTTTATTTTTTCCTTATGCACACATATTCAAAATACACACACGCACAACTGCAAAAAGAACACACAAATCTTCTCTTCCTTTCTCTGACTTGAGCGTCGGAGTCCCATCGCCGGGAATCCCTCCCGGTGTTTGTTTTGCAGGTCTTCGGGTTCGAGATCTCGAGTTTTTGGGTTGAAGAACCGGAGCTTTGGATCGGAGCAACATCAATGGGCTTAGCCAAGTGACTAAGTATTTATGTTGGAATCTTTCGTATTTGTCGGATTATCTTGAATGATATATGAAAAATTAGGGATTATTCTAAAACCAACAATTAATCCTAAAATTATTCTTAATACTTAACTATCAGCTTTGAGAAAAAAACTGACTTGCATAAAGAGAATAGAAAATGTTATGAAAAATTGCTTCAATACTGCTTAACAACACTAGACCTAATTGACCGTACATGTTTGTGCTTGAAAAACTTGCCTGACAATTAAATTGGAGTGAGCTATTTATAAATGTTTAGAAAGCTTGCTCTGTACTCTTTCCATCCACAAATTCCTCAACTTTAGACACGTTTTATAATATAAATTATGCTTCCCTAAATTTAGGCCAACAAGTTGGAAACTTGGTTGAGAAGATTAACCATCCAAAGCATCACATTTCATGGTATGATCAGGTCCAAATTGATTTGCACTTCTTTTCTTTGATTTCCTTGCAAGAAAGTTGAATAGTGCATTTTCCTTATTTTTTTGAAAATTAAAGGCCAAATAAAATTATTAATGTTTTAAAATAAACATCAACACTATTTTTCATTGTTGGTTGATACAATATTGATTTATTCCCAATATTCTTGACTACACTTCAAAATATAAAAAATTTGACCCTTTGAGGAGTTTTTATGACATAGTTTCAACTAATTTGGGGATAATAATTAGAAAATTCTAATCTACTGAAGTTGTAGGGTGTAAATTGTGGGAAATGTCTCAATAACTCAATTTTTAGGTTGGATCTACCATTATCACTGATAATCTTGCTCAAGGAGATAACATATTTGATTCTTTTAGGATTAATTCGATCCCATATTGCTATGTTTCAACACGACTAGCAACTCCTTATTTATCATTAGCTATACCATGGGACGTAACCCTATAAATTTTTCGATTTGAGATGAGATTTGATTGAGGATGAATAAAAATAATAAAATATTATATTAGCATATACATTAGGTTATAATTTCCATAGCTTTGTCGTAATAAGATAAGAACAACATTTGATGTGCAATAAATGTCCCCCAACAGAAGTGAATAATCACATTCCAATGTGAAAATCTACAAATGAATAGCAACACTTTTGGCCTCAATCCCCACGAGTCTCTGTTTGTTTTATTAAGGCGGTCTTCCGACTGTTTCACGCATTAATTATAATATGATCACTTTTGAGGGTAAAGAGCTCGCTTGCACTTTAAATATAGCTATTTAATGACCTCAAATTTTATGCTAATAAAAAATATTATTAAATAATATATATATGTTAATTAAATTTATTTAAATAACATAGGTTAGATTTCATTTATATAAATCATTTACATACTTGAAATTTGTTAAATTTAAAAATTTAGAGAAAAAAAATATAAATTAATAAAAATTACTAAAATAACGGTGGACTGATTGAAAAGAACTGTTCAAACCTTTCAAATTTATTACTCAATTAAATTAAATAAATTTTTTTGAATATGAATTTTAAAATAAATTATGAAATTTACTTGTAAAATTTGACTTTCAAATTTTTCTCATTTAATTGAAAAGAAATATTGAGGGTTGTTATAAACATCAATAATTAAAAAATAATTAAAAGCAAATAGATTCACTAAATAATTTAAAAAGGTCTTAATTAATGAAAATTTCTTAGAAGCCCCGTGCTTAAAATTAAGTTGGCATAAACTATATATTTATCGCAAAAAATCATGTTAGACAGTCTCACAAATAGTTAATGTGAGACATAACCTCATTACCCATAAATAACAAGTGAATTGTAGGGTTTTGATTGTGGGTGATTGGGTCACGGATTAACCCGTCTCACGCAATGTAATAAAAATTCGTCACACGATCTCAAAAGAGACTCACTCTATATTTATTTGTAAACTACTAAATTATTGGCACAACTTATAATGGTAACTTGTACGGAAATTATTTTGATTTTTATATCAATTCTTATTGTTAAGAAATAAACTTTTAATCTTTTGTATTATTTATTGAAGTTTTAAGGAACACAAAAAAATTTATGCACTTGATACATGAATTTTAGATCCATACATTCGGGTCGACTCGACCCGCCATGCGCCTGAGTGTTTGCGCACAAACTCCCTCTAAGATGTTATACATTTATGTTAGAGTAACGCTTCTGTGCACCAGTTGCACAGAATTGCACAGACCTTTATGTTATAAATGTAATACCTTTATGCAGTTCATTTTAAAAAGGTATGAATATTTGTACATAAAGGTACTACGTTTATAACATAAAGGTCTTCCGTGCAACTGATGCACCAGTTGCACAGAAGTTTTTGCCTTTATGTTATGTTAGTCAATAATTTTGATAGTATTAGTCATACATTTATATTATATTATTCATACCTTTATATACTGTTAGTTGTACCTTAACATTTTTTAGACAGACATTAATATCTTTCGTAACTTTTAGTTATATTAGTTGTAACATTATATATTACATAAATGTATGACTATGTTGATATAAATGTATAAGTAATATTACATAAAGATATATATGTACAAATTGTGCCGAATTTTTTTTTTATGTTAAAGTATTATATAAATATTATGATATATGTACATAAATGTATGACTAATATAACATAAATATATAACTAATATACTATAAGGGTAAGGGTAAAAAAACGTGGATCCGGATCACATTCGGACCGACCCAGTTGTATGGTGCACTAGGGACACGGGAGAGTTACTCTTTAAGGAAAATCAACTCATCAAATTAAATGTCTTTTGGTTTTATTTTAAGAAGGGGTAATTGTTGGAAAAATCACAAACTTTCCTAAAATTGCAATTTTAACATGACTTTTGACTATTAGTAAATTTAACATGACTTTCAAGGTCTTGTGCATCCGTAACTAACAAGCAGACTAAGGACATTTCATAAACCCTCAAATTTTCAGAAATTATGAAAAGAAAAAACCTCAAATTGATGCAAATACATTTAATAGACATATATTAATTGACTTAAAAACACAAATTTATAAAGTTAAAAGATGATTGAAATCTGCTCGTTGATTAATAATGCACATAACATTGAAATTCATGTTAAATTTGCTAATAACCAAAAATCATGTTAAAATTGAAATTCTGGGAAAGTTCGTGATTTTTGCAAAAATTACTCTTTTAAAAATGAAATCATTTTTTTTATAATGAAAACTCATCAAATGTTGTTGAACTTGTAGAAGGAAATGAATATTGGTGTTACCAATTGAAGGTATCCATGAAATACCTTTCTAGTATTACATGTATACCTTCAAGGTATCCATGGAATATCTTTTTTCAAAATCTTGAAGGTATCCAGATGAAGGAAGGTATCCATATGTATATCTTGAAGGTATCCATGGATTTTAGATGAAGGAAGGTATCCAGATGAAGGTGCGCGTGCGGCGTGGACGTGTTGGTGCGCATGGGCACGCGTGGACTCGGGGCGGGTTGGGGACGTGGATCTAAGATCCGTGTCCTGAGGACATATAAGTTTTTACCAAGGGTAAGAGTCTCCATTGGAGAGAGTTCTATGTTTGGAAGAGATTGACATGGAAGGATTTTAAACTTTAAAATCCTAATGTATGTTTGTTTCCACATTTAAATTTGGATCACAAAATCCGAATATAATCATTATTACCTATATTACAATAATAAATCATTATCAAATACATTTTTTCATTAAAAAAAATCACATCAACCCACATTTTCACAATAAAATA
This sequence comes from Scutellaria galericulata, assembly GCA_946896805.1. Classification (NCBI taxonomy): domain Eukaryota; kingdom Viridiplantae; phylum Streptophyta; class Magnoliopsida; order Lamiales; family Lamiaceae; genus Scutellaria; species Scutellaria galericulata. Next base: position 13,347,487 of record OX335792.1, read on the forward strand.
TTATATCAACACATTTTTCTCAATATTGATTTGACATCTACAGTTAATCCCGATCTATAAAATCCTTTAACAAACATACATTTTCACTATTTATCTCTACTACAAAATCTAGGGTTTCAATGGCGGGTTTCCCAAACCCACATAAACCCCTTCCAAACATTAATCTATACTTAAAAGAGACATACAAAATTACATGGATTAGACTAAATTACATGTAGAAGGAAAAATGAATTTTGTCGTTACCAATTATGTTACATTAATCTATACTTAAAAGAGACATACAAAATTTACAAAAGGAAATAAAACATCTAAAAATATGTATAAATCAAATAATTCTTTTGTCGTATCTTGTATCAAATCTCATGTATCTCTATTAGAACTCATAATAGGCACAACATATTATAAGAGTGAGATATTTGTGGGTAAAGATTCATAAATTCACGTAAACAAAGGTACAATATATAGAGCTATAACAACTCTTGATTACAACAAATCTCATAGAATATATCTATACAAATATAGTTTATCTCTATTAGAATATTCGAGACTATTCCTTAATACGCCCCCGCAAAATTGACGTGCCATCAGCAACAGAGATTTTGGAGCGTAGATGATGAAATCGTGTTCGAGCTAAAGGTTTGGTAAGAATATCCGCCAATTGATCTTGAGTGTTAACATAGGATACACGGAGAACACCTTTAGAAGTCAGATCTCGAACAAAATGCACATCGATTGCAATGTGTTTCATGCGTGAATGTTGTATCGGATGTAGAGCCAAACGTGTTGCACTCATGTTGTCACATAAGAGGCGAGGAGTTGCAGCCAGGGAAACACCAAGTTCATGAAAAAGGTTGACAATCCAGCCAACCTCTGAAGCTGCAGACGCCAGGGCACGATACTCAGCTTCCGTGGAGGATCGGGCAACTCCATTTTGTTTACGAGACCGCCAAGAGATAGGGTTGTCACCAAGAAATACAACATAAGCTGAAGTGGATTTGCAGTCAAGAGGATCACCTCCAAAATCCGAATCAGAGTAGGCGGTGAGACATATATTAGACACACGACGAAGCAAGAGATCATGATGTATGGTCCCCTTAAGATAGCGTAAAAGACGCTTTACTTCTCCCCAATCAGTTGAAGATGGTGTTGCCATGCGCTGAACTAGTCTGTTTACTATGAATGAGATATCGGGTCGTGTGAAAGCAAGATACTGGAGACCACCAATGGCGCTGCGGTACTGAGTAGGAGTGACAGTGTCATTAGAAGCAGCACTCTTAGGGTTACTGGGAGTACATATGGGTTTCGCGTCGTCCATACCAAGTCGCCGTAAGAGATCAACCAAGTATTTATGTTGTGACAGAAATAAGCCCTGCTGACATTGAGCCACTTCAATGCCTAGAAAATAGGACAAGGGACCGAGGTCTTTGACATCAAAAGATCTGCGAAGAGAGGCCATGAGCTCGGATATACGACGCTGACAAGACCCGGTAATGATCAAGTCATCAACATAGACAAGCACAAACAGACGAATGGGGGCACGATTGTACACAAACAGAAAGCTATCTGCTCGAGATTGAATAAAGCCGAATGCAATGAGTACCGAACTTAAGACAACATACCATTCTTGAGGTGTTTGCCGAAGTCCATAGAGAGACTTGTGAAGCAAACACACATGTTTAGGATGTTCAAGATCAACAAATCCCGGAGGTTGAGACATGTACACAGGAGAGTTGAGCTTACCGTGCAAAAAGGCATTGCTTATGTCGAGTTGCTGTAGAGGCCAGTTTGCAGACAAGGCTAAAGTTAACACCGTACGAATGGTGACTGGCTTAACAACAGGGCTAAAAGTTTCCGAGAAATCCACACCAAGGCGTTGATGAAAGCCCTTTGCCACTAGACGTGCTTTATACCGTTCAATAGTACCATCAGGCTTTCTTTTGATACGGAATACCCATTTGCAACCAATAATGATTGCAGTGGGAGGTGGAGAAACAAGGGTCCAAGTACCATGTCGCTGTAATGCAGTAAATTCATCTACCATGGCCTGACGCCAGGATGGATGAGAGAGAGCAGAAGTAACCATACAAGGTTCAACATCATCCGGTAAGGGGTGTTTGGTGGCGGCATAGATTCGTTTGGGTTTGAATATGTTGTTTTGGGCACGGGTTCGCATTGGATGAGTGCGTGTCGGGGCTGGATGATTTTCAGCTGGTTGGTCTGGGACATTATTAGGCGAGGCTGGCGATATAGGAGGAGAAGGAATGTCGGCTTGTGTAGTGGAAGGTGTAGGCTCGGTTTCGGCAATAGGTGTTGTAGTTGTGGGTTTGTGAAGTATCAGTGGAGTTGGTGACTCATGCACAGGTGCTGGGGAAGAAGAGAAATCCCACAAGGCATGTTCTGCAAATTTGACATGGCGAGAATGATATATTTTGCCAGAAGTAGGATCATAGCAGCGGTAAGCACTCTGGTTTGTGGAATAACCAACGAATATGCACGGTGTTGATGGAAACATGAGTTTATTAGTATTGTAAGGCCGGAGCCAGGGAAAGCAGATGCACCCAAATGTTCGCAGCTTGAGGTAATTAGGAGGCCGCCGAAATAGAACCTCAAATGGACTCTGTTTAGCATGCAAAAGTGTGGGAGTTCGATTAATAAGATATGTAGCCGTTTGAACGGCGAAAGCCCAATAAGTAGGAGGCAGCCGTGCATAATGAAGCAGAGCCCGTGTGATCTCAACAATGTGGCGATTGCGTCTTTCGGAGATACCGTTTTGTTGTGGTGTGTGGGGAGCAATGGTGAGCCAATTGATGCCTTGAGCACAGAGATAAGGTTCGAGAGCCAGAAATTCTCCACCATTGTCAGTATAAAAATTCAGGATAGATGTGTTGAATTGTTTCTCCACCAATTTTCGAAAATTAATAAATATAGATGCAACTTGGGATTTTGCTTGGAGCATGTATACCCAACAGTAACGACTAAACAAGTCAACATGAAGTAAAAAATAGCGACATCCATCAACAGAAATATGAGGGGAAGGGCCCCAAACATCAGCATATAGATATTCAAGTGGCCGAGTGGCAATAAAAGAAGAATCTCCAAAAGATAAGCGGTGAGATTTACTCACACTGCAAGAATCACAATGTTCAGGCAAAGATGCCGACTTATTTAAAACTGGTAAATGATAAGAAGATAACAGAAAATTGGTAATTCGTTTGGAAAGATGACCAAGACGAGCATGCTAATGCACAGGTGTGGTACGGACACCAAGAGCAGCAACTTTTGAATCAGATACCATATAAGAGTGAGATATTTGTGGGTAAAGATTCATAAATTCACGTAAACAGAGGTACAATATATAGAGCTATAACAACTCTTGATTACAACAAATCTCATAGAATATATCTATACAAATATAGTTTATCTCTATTAGAATATTCGAGACTATTCCTTAATACATATTACATTAATAATAAGAGATGTAAGGAAATTAAGATTTTCATGAGCATTAATGTCCAAACAATTTGATCAAACGTACTACCTTAGTCTAAAAAAAAAAATTCCAAATAAATAAATCATATTTCATAAGATTTGGAAATCTATAACATTCTTGCAACTTATTTATAATTAGTTATAACAAATTTTGAACAATGAGCTTAATAATTAAATATGAGGTTATGAGTGTGAGAGTTTATGCATAGTAAAATGTTATACATTCTTAAAAGGGAATTAATTCATGAACCCCTTCATGGTTTAGAAAATCAATATGAAATCCCCTCGTGGTTTATAAAATGATACGGACATTAATTTTTTTTTTTTAAATCAAAAAAATTCACCATTTTCCTCACCCACCACCATCTTCTCCCTTGGTTCCACTAGAATTTTCATAAAAAAAATCCAAAACACCTTCCAAACTCTCGTTCAAATATGTCTTTTAAATAAAAACATCTTTCCCACTTCGATTTATCGAAAACCGATGACAATAGCACCACAATAGTCATTTCCCCACTACTGGAGAAAAGCAATCAACGCCGTCCTTAGCTCCAAAATGTTTACCATCGTTAATAATTGAAATAATGTTTATTTAAAGTAAAAATAACGACTAAAACTTTTCTCAGAAATTGAGAACGAAACTCGATTCTTATTATTGAATTTTTTCACGTCTTATTTCAATTTGTTGAGGGATTTTCATCCCTAAAATACCAACTTTGTTTTTTATTCTTTCATAAATGACTTGATTGTTAATTCTACTTTTTTTTTTCTTTGATTTTTCACGCCGATTGGGTAGTTTGTTTGGTGGTGGAATGGAAGCAGCAGGTCTTTGGTGTTGTCTTTAGGTTGGGCCTCCGATCATGCACAGCCATTCTAGAATTTAAAAAAACTGACGATTACGATTTAGGTGATTGGAAGTGCCTTTATTTTGAGAATTTACAACTCTTGAAGGATAATAATTCTACAATTTTAGGAAAGTAAGCTCAATTGCAAATTTATTAACAAACCTTGAAACTTCTAGTTTTATCCCAAATTATATATATAATTTTAGTTTAATTAATACATGTATGTATATATTTAATTTTTTATTTGGTAGAAATGTATTTTTTCAATTACCATGCATACATATTTAATTTATTTAAAACTTTTTGCTAACGCACAACTAATGTAATTACTTTATTGTATTTGAATCCTTTTAAAATATATGTATGTGTTTATAAAATATAGGAATATTTTTTGTATTATTGCAATTTTATTTTTGATCATGAAACTTAATCATAAAATTCGGGTGAATCCATAAAAGAAAAGTCAAAGATAAAAAATAAAATAAAAAGTAAAAAAAATCTACGAGAGGAAGATTTTTAAATTACAAAAAACATTCACAAGTCAATGAGTCTTTTATAGAGATAAATGCGAGAAACCCCCTCATTACCCACATGTCAAGGGATCTTTAATATATATATATATATATATAGTTAAATAAGGAAAATAAAGTTATCTAACCATAAAAAAATTGAAAAAAACATCAACAACGCAACAAGAACGCATTTTTTCAACTATTGTTAACATTCGCTGAGCTGAGGATTTCGAATCTCTTCTATTTAACTAAAAAGGGGTTTCACACATTTTTCTAAATCATAAAAGTTAGGAGTGCCGATTTGTCAAACGACAAACGAGTTTTGTGCATTTATCCCTTCTTAAAATAAAAAGTTGTACATTTGATAAATATAACCTTATTCTTTGGGGGAGGGAGTTCAATTTTACCCTAATTTTGTTTAGTCCAAGATTTTACCACAATCCATTATATATAACGAGATGTTTTAAAAATTAACTCTATATAATTATCCTAAACAAGTTTATTATGAAGAGCAAAACAATAATTTTGAAGTTATAACTTAAAGGGGAACAAAGTTTTTTTTTCATCTAAGTTTACCTTATTAGATTTTTCATCTTTTATCTTTTACCTTTTGATTTTTAGTCTTCTATGTTTAAGAATTACTATTTTTTAGTCCTCTTACCTACTACAATAGGTTTTTTTTTTCTTTTAATTAAAATTCATCTTTAACACCAAAAAAAAAATTACAAGGAGAATACTAAATTAATATTTATTATAAAAAAATTATTAATATATCTAAGTTCGGGATGCCCAGATTATTAATATTAATAATTAATAACCTAACTGTAATCTACGTATCGAGATGAAAAATAATTTTTTTTATTAATATTAATTTAGGCATGTTAGATGCATAATACAAGTTTGTGATTTTAAAAACATTAGTGTTCTCTCAATTAAAAAAAAAAATTGTTAATTTGGGATTCCCAAATTATTAATATTAATAATTAATAATAAAATTCTAACCCACATATCAAGATGAAAGATAATTTTTTTTAATTAATATCAATTTAATGTTTGATGAAGAATACAAATTTGTGATTAAAAAAAATAGTGTTCTCTCAATTAAAAAAATGTGAGTTCGGGATGCCCAAATTATTAATATTAATAATTAATAACAAATCTCTAACCCTCGTATCGGGATGAAGAATAATTTTTTATTTATTAATATTAATTTAGACATCTTAAACGAAGAATACAAATTTGTGATTTCAAAAAAATAAAAAAATTAGTGTTCTCTCAATTAAAAAAAAAAGTACATTCGGAATGTCCAAATTATTAATATTAATAATTAATAACAAAACTCTAACCCCATGTATCGGGATGAAAAATTATTTTTTTACTTATTAATATTAATATAGGCATTTTAGATAACGAATATAAATTTGTATATAATGTATCAAAACATTAGTATTCTCTCAATTAAAAAAATGGTGTTAAAATTAAACTTAAATAAAACAAAATACTTATCTATAATAGCAGGTTAGAGGATTAGAAAATGATAATTATTAAACATAGAGGATTAAAAATCAAAACATGAAAGATAAGGATGAAAAATCCAATGAGATAAATTTGGAGGACCAATTTGTTGTTTCCCTAACTTAAATTAACATATAAGAATATGACATAAATTGGGATAAATTAATGATCAAATTGAAGTTAATATGAGTATTTTACAAGGATTAAGACTTAAGATAAATTTGAGCATTAAATTAAATGTTGAAAAACATCTCTTTCTACTACAATTGATATTATAATTTACTTTTATACTATACAAAATAAATAGTATATTTATCTACCACAATTCAATAAAATGACAACTTTACTCTCAAATTTAAAATATTGATAAGAGGTATTTCAAAGCACTTATGATAGAAAAATATATTTTTAAAAATTTTAATGGTAAAAACGTAAGAAAACTATATTGTTAAGTAATACTACAAGAAAAATGAGTATTTGCGATAAGATTTTTTGCGACAGTAAAAGGAGTTGCTAAAAGTCTAGTTATTGTGACAACAAATTCATGTCGTAAAAATTGTTAATATAAATTGACAATATGTTGTCACAAAAAACAATGAAAAAAAATAGTTGTTTTGCGACAACGCATTGTTGTTGCTAATACATTAGCAACAATAATATTGTCACCAAAAAAAAAAAAAAAACGATTTGTAAGAAGACTTTCGTAATAATAATTTAACAATAAAATATTATCGTAAAATATTTTAACGATAATTATTAATATTTTTACAACAACAAATACTATAGCAAATACTAAATAGTGAAATCTCCTTGAAAACATTAGTGGCATTTCAAGACATTTTAATTGCCTTAAAATATTTGGTTATGTTTGAGGGGACAGCTGTTTTATTTCATGCTCCAACAACCAAATGATGGGTCGTAAAAGTGAAAACTGAGTCAACATTTAGATTCGACTAATTTCTAATTAATTTTGAATCTTTTGATACAACTTTTTGTCGATTATGTTTGATTTGATGATGGGATGTTTGAAGCTTTGCAGCTCTCGCATCTTGTCCATAACCAAGGATGAAAATATCGCGATATATCGCGGATACGGATATTGCGATATGGATATTGGGTGTTAATGTATTTCTTTTCGGATATCGCGGATATATCGCAAAATATCACAGATATCGCAAAATATCACAAAATATCGCGGATATATCGCAAATTATCGCATATATATCAAAATTCACGATTTTGATTCAAAAAAATTGAAACATGTGATTTTTTTTACTTTGTATTATGTATTTTGTTTGATAGTAGAAAGAATATAATCTCTTATCACATCAATCTTTCTTTTTTTCATTTTAGTTGATAAAAATAACATTTTATTAGTACATTGTAAATTAATATGCTTAATTGGGCTAATCATGTATATGTTGGGTGAAGCATTAATAGTTAACTTTTAGAAGTTTATTATAAAATAATAATTTTACAATTAATTATGTTAAGGTCATAATGACACTTTTTCAATAAGTGTACTTATTCAAAAAAAATTACTTAAAATTTTAGAAAAATGTTTTGCAATTTCCTTAATTTAAAAAGGTTTTTGTAAAAATTTCCTTATGTTAAAATAATTGTTAACAATTTTTTTTGAAACTATATTGATAAAAAGAAAATATTTACAACCCTGACCATATTAAAATTTATATATATATATATATATATATATGTGTGTGTGTGTGTCTTGTCTTGGTATCTTTGAATTTAGGAAATATAAGAAAGTTGACAACACACGTCATTGGGTAATTGAAAATTTGAAAAAAAAATTTGTTTGATAATTGAAAACACGACTTTATATATCAAGGCATAAAATATTGAATTAAAATATAATTCAAAACATGCATCTTAGTATATATAAATTTAACCAACATCTTATAAAATTGAAAATATATTTGGTGCTACACAAATATAACATTAGCTAGAGACTACAATTTGGGGCTTACTAAGTTTAATTAAATTTTATAAATTGTGGCTTAATTACTTCCAATTAAATCTTACATTGAAGCTACAATTGAAAACATGACTTTTATATAATAAGACTTAAAACATTGAATTAAAATATAATAGGAAACATGCATCTTAATATAATCCAACGTCATATAAAATTAAAAATATACAGTATTTGGGTAATTTGCAACCACTCATAGACACTGCACAAATATAACACTAGTTAGGGACTATAATTTGGGCTTACTTTGAATTAAATTTTATAAATTGTGGCTTAATTACTTCCAATTAAGTTTTACATTTAGGCTACAATTAGGGAATTTTGAGATGTGAAGAAATGTTTATATATGTTTGTTCCAACATTAATCGAAATGTTGTAATTTGAGATTTCAAATTCAAAAATCAAAGAGATCAAGAAACTTATGAATGACATGTGCATGACTATATCCATGAGTTCAGTACTGTCTGGACAAAGATGACATTTCATCTACTATGTTTGAACCCCATGAGTCATCTTTTTTGTTCTAGTGTATTGTATCATGTAATTTTAGTAATTTTGTATTGTATTATGTAATATATTGTCAGTTTTTTATTATTCAGTACAGTATTTATAAAGTTTATTATCTATATGTTAGTTTTAAATATATTATTTTATTGTGATTTTGGGTGGAATATATATGTAATGATGTGTTAAAATAATCCCTAAAATTTCATATTAAATTTCCAAAAGTTTAATAAGATATCCGTCACTTTTTCAAATTTTTTGCGATATCGATATACGATATCGATATATTCATCGATATATCCGTAAAATTAAGGTTGCGATATCACTTGCGATATCGATATTTTCATCCTTGTCCATAACACAGACAGTTCATATGTTCGATGAGTATGAATATACTCCTGATGAATTCCACCAAATCAGTTATGAAAAAAAAATTGTAATAAGAAAGATAAATGTCAAAACGTAAGATATTATTTGTGTAAAAGCCTAAGAATAACATGAATCATCATGTCAAACGCATCATTCTTTTAAAAATGATTCAAAATTGAAAAAAAAAAAAAAAAAAGGTTAGAAGTTATATAAATAGTTATTTTATACATCAAGGATAAAAATGACATTTTCCATGTGGAAGACCTACTCCTAAGGGCATCCGCATCAATATGTTTTTAGCACACCATTTTAGTGTGAGTCCCACATGTCAACACACTAATTAAAAACATCTACTTTTTAAAAACACACCCCTACATCAATTTAACACAAAGAGAGAGAATGCAAAATCACACAACATTAATGGATTTTTAGCACACCATTTTTGTGTGGGGCCCACATGACAACATACTAATTAAAAACATCTACTTTTTAAAAACACACATCAACATCAATTTGTCACAAATTTACATCAATTTAACACAAATGCAATCATTACATGTGGGTCCCATTATCCACTAATTTTTATTCTATTATTTTTATCCACTAAAATACACACTCTTTCCAATCATTAGCTAATAATTACAAAGGGGACAAGAATGCTATTCTTACATCTTAACACACCCATACTTACACAAAAACACACACTTAAAAACATCCTCACATTAGTTAACACCACACATGTTTTAATTAATAACACCTCAAAATGAATTGGTATTTGTGCCCTATTAACACACACACTAATTATATAAAAACACACATTTAAAAACACACTACATTAATTAACACACCTTTTGTTTTAATTAAAAACATCCACAAATGAATCAATGTGGGTGCCCTAAAGTCCCTCACGACGCCCAACGAAATTGAACATGATTTCTGTAAATCTACGTTATTAATCGACATCTCTTGACACCTATCTAGCATATCTAAAGTATACATCATGTGATTAGAACACAAGAATCTTCAACGCACATAATTGAAACCATACACCCACATTTATATAGGGATGAAATCAGGAATAAAAATTGAGGGAGCCAATTATAATAAAATGTTTTGAAGGGGTAAAAAAAAAATCAAAGAGTAAAAAAAGGATAATTTTTTTTTTTAAGTTGGCGGGGGTGGCCATCCTCCCAATACACATTGGTCTGCCCACCAGAGACGGATCCGTATTCCCCGGGGTGGGGCACGTGTTCCCACATTTTTTTGAAATTTTTTCTCTACTACATATGTATGTTTGGATTTCATGTAATTATTTCAATTAAAATAAAAATAATAAAGTCATCCCACCATAATTTAATAGAGAATGACTTGTGAGTGTAGCCCAATACAATATATAAATATACAATTTTATTACTAATGCAAGTCACTTCCCAATATGAATGATAGTTTGATTTTGTATATATTGAAAAAAAGGTTTTTGATGGTGTTGATAATGAGTCAATAATGCAAATATTTCGGTCAATAAAAACTCGTAGGTTTCAATTGTAATAAATTTGGATTGTTATGTATTAAAAAATTTCTTCACGTATTTTATATTTTAGTGATTTTGTGCCACCGCTATTAAAAAAGTCTGGATTCGTCCCTGCTGCCCACACACACAAAAACACACACACACACACACACACATATATATATATATATATATATATATATATATATAATTTGTATAAAATCGTCTCATAATCTAAATTTTCAATTCATAAAACAAAATTTGACTAGTAAAAATGAGTTGATTGTAGGCAGTGAGACTTTATCTCACAAAATTAAATCTATGAGATGATTTCATATTAACTTTTTCTATCACTTAGTATCAATTCATGTAGTTATTAGGAAATTTTCAATTTTGGTCTGGTAACTCAAACAAACTCTTAATTATTTCAGTTATGATACTTCATGTTCAACAAACTTTCAATATTGAATGTCTGAATATGTATCAAGTTTGTTACCTATCATCAACTTACAAAATGATGATAATTATTTTTAGTTTAAATAGTTATTTTTATTAATTTTGTTTTAACAATATATAGTAAAACTAAAGAGACAGAATAATTAAAATGGTCTTATAATAAAGTCTATGTTGCTGTAATTCTAAACAGAACCAATATGTGTAGATAATAGTCATAAACCCGAATAAATTGGCATTCATTCCATTCCGACCAAAATCTCAGTTGTTCCACCTAAAATGAATGAAATAACACGTTAAATCATTATTGAAACAGCTGAGAGTAAAAAAAAAAAGTTCCTCGTTTTATTTTATAACCAATCCAAATTCTAAATTTAAAATGTTAATGTATTGTCACTTGCAAGGTATTTTGTGAATTTGATGAATGAATAAAGAATATTAGGATCAAGATTTTATTTGACATATTTCAAGATATTTTATTACTTATAATATGATGCAGTAAAAATATTTTTAAATATACATATATAAAATCCGAAGCAGTCCAAAACGGACCTTCGAAATGCTACTTACGATACGGTGATATTTCATTTCTATAACAAATCCAGAATGATTACTGAAACACAATTGATAACTTTGGTGTAGATAAATACTTCTATTTTAATTTGGTATTTCATTTTATATTTTATTATTTTTAATTTATATTAAATATTAATTAATGATGTCATCTTTATATTGATTATTTTAAAAACATTAAATGAAACATGGAATAGAAAATCTTGTTTAACAAATTAGACTAATTTGCTTTTTATCACAATCATCCGTTAATGTATAGTTAACAACTAATAAATCAACCAAAAAAAAAAAAAAGGTTAACAACTAATGTGCTGGTGGAATCTAATCTCCGCTTCAAATTAATTCATGTAAGATATGGAAAAATTGCAAATTTCAAACACTATTTTTTGGTCATCGCCAATTAAGAACATTATTTTTTCGGGTTTTGATATCGAGATATTATCTTTTTAATTTGAGCGATTTTAGGATAAGTAATTCGAAATTCCAAAATTTCAAGCCTAAACATGTGTAGTGCATGTGTCTCTCAACTTCAGTTTTTCGAAAAATTGAGTTGATTCTTGCTCAAATCGAGCTTGAACCAATTAAATTCGATAAATTGATTTGAGACTTTACTAGGGCTTGAAAAGAGGAGTATTTTGACGTAGAAAACACACATTGTGGTCAGGTTTTGAAAGTTTCGTCATAACCGCCGCCTCTACCGTCAAAATCCACCATAACCATCCTCAAGCTCACCTAAAATGTAACATTTCTTGAAATTCAATTCAAAACATATGTTTTTACGCCAAAACACTCATCTCCTCAAGTCATAACAAAATCTCAAATCAATTTACTGAATTCAATTCGTACTCAATTTGAGCGAGAATCAAATTATATTTTTTTTAAAGCTTGGATTTGGAGAGACACATGCATTGTATATGTGATTTAGGCCAGAAATTTTGAAATTTCGAGCTAATTGTCCTATAGTTGCCCGAATTAAAAGGATAGTGTTCCAATGTCGGGGCCCAATATGATGGTGTTCCTGTATAATGAATGACTAAAATATAGTGTTCTAAATTTGCAAATTTCCCCATATATAGTGGTCATATAGAGTTGAGTTTCAATCTCATAGAGTAAATTCCAGCCCAATCCAAAAAGTAAAAATAAAAATCTAAAGTTAAAAAAAAAAAACCCAAATAAAATCAAAAAAAAAAAAAACCTAAAAAAGAAATTTTAAAACTAAAAAAATAAAAAAGGTAAATAAAAAATTAGGGTTCCATTCCATAGCATAATTTCATGAGATGCCTCACACAAGTTTCTATGCTCAACAAAATTCTAATGTTGAGGCCCTTTACCCTTTTTTTTATGTAAAAAAAAAAAAGAGAAAAAAAAAAAAGGCAAATATAACCATTCAAAATATATTCCCCCATTGATCGTGGATTACTGTTCTGGGGTTTCAAACTACTAACATGCAAAAATTACATTTTCCGATGATAATATGATTTGAAATCAACTTTTATATTGTATGTTATGTCTCAAAAATAATGAATAGAAACATTAATATATCCTTATAGTGAATCAGCCCTTTAGCCATGCATCATGTTATCCCCATTAATTACTCGTTAAACACCTTTTTTCTCTTTGTATTCATAATTATTACAACGTCAAATACCATGTCCAAATATGGAGAGATGGAGCCTATATCGATGAAAGTTTTTATTCCATACAACTCTATTGTCCCTCTATTAATGGGTATTTGATAGAAGTAGGATATAGGTACTAACATTAGGTGCAGTAGAATCTACCTTAACTAATAATAATATAACAAAATTCTAAACAAAAACCAGAAGACACTGTTTGGTGATTATTAATTACCATGTGTTCTATATATGTACTTCAATTTCTGTTTCGCCATATATGCATATATACTTGTACATACATATATATATATATATATATATATATATATATATATATATATATATATACACAGTGACGGACCCAGAATTTTTATCGAGGGGGGCCCAACTAATTAAAGAATAACAATAGTTCTAAGAATAATATCATAAAATTATGATACGTTATTACATTATAAAATAATCAAATAAATTAAAATAATATCATTACTCAATAAAGAAAAATAAATAATGAGTTTAGATATATGAATAATTTACCTTAAAAATCTAAAAATTTGATATTTTTAATAAGAATTTAATAATATACAAGTAAAATTAATTAATATACATATTTTTTAAATAAAAATAAAAAATATCTAAAATATTATTAATTTTTTTTAAAATCTCAGGGGGGCCCAGTGCCCCCCCTTCATACAATATAGGTCCGTCTCTGTGTGTATATATATATATATATATTTGAGAAAAAAATTTGTGTACCTGGTGCACAGACTTTAAATCCATGTACTCGGGTCGACCAAATCGCCACACGTCTGTACGCGCCACCAGATCGCGGACAAAATTCGCTCAAACATGCTCCTAAGTGCTAGGCATTTATGTTATGTTAAATATATTTTTTAGTAGTGTTAGTCATATCTTTTAGTTATGTTAGTCATACCTTTTGTAAGGCTAGTTGTATCTTAGCATTTTTTTTAGACAAACATATTAATCTTTCATTTCTTTTAGTTATAATAGTCATACCTTTTAATGATGTTAGATATATTTTTTAATTATGTTAGTTGTACCTTTATATATTATATAAATGTATGACTATGTTGATATAAAAGTATAAGTAATATCTCACATAAAGGTATGAGTATTATCACATAAAGGTAAACACGTACAAATTGTGGCGAAATTAGAGTTTTTTTAGAGTTAAAAGTATTAAATAAAGGTATGATATTCGAACATAAAAGTACGACTAATATAACATAAATGTATGACTAACATAACATAGAGATCAGAGCAAAAAAAAAAAGTAAAAGTACACGGACCTGGGTCAACCTGCACCCGCACCCAACCCAAGTGCATGTGTGCATCAGGTGTATAGGAGTAATATAAGTATTTTGTATATATTCTGTTGTATATAAGTATCATGTGTGCATATATATATATATATATATATATATATATATATATATATATATTCTGTTGTATTCTTTAATTTCAACTTTTCACGTAAAAACTCTCATGAAGAAAAATAAAATCAATTTTGCACTATCATTTTGTGCTATTAATTAACATTTATTTATATATATGATAAAATTTCCATGAGATTGTTACATAAAGAAAATGATAAAATGTTTATCGTGAACAACTCTTAATATGTTCATCATTAACGTATAATGAGCACATCTCTTTATTATATAAAAAATGAAATTAATAGATATACTAAATTTTTGACACATCAATCATGAACACATCTTAACGTGCACACGGTAGGGTAAAAGGGTTGGTTACATAAAATAGTTGGTCTTGTGAGCTTAGCCCAAAAACTTTCCCAACTCAGCCTAAAAAAAACTCAACCTGCCAAAATAAAAAATAAAATACCATGTCGCATATTGTCGCAGAATTTTGCACATCCTAGCCACAAAATTCATCGCATTGTCACATTGCATCTTTGCAGAAATTCACACATCTCAACCACATAATTCATCGGACGTTCCACAATCATTAAAATCCACAAATTCGCTCATTCGTAGAAATTCGCAGCTCATTGCATAGATTCGAACCGAGTTTGCAACAATGGAAGGAGCTAATACAAAACACTGCAGCAGAATCATAAAAAATGGAATTTCTTGTAGTGTGATGTTTGTTTGAGATTTTATAAACTGAAATATTTTTTAAGTTTTTTTTTTTTTTTTACCCAATAACATATCGGGTCTAGTAATTTCAATTATTAACTTTTTGGGCTGACATTTATCTTTTAACTTTGAAAATTAAAAAATCGAGGTCAAGTTCAGCTCGAAAGGCCAACTTAGGTTCAAATTGAGCAATCAAACCCTAATTTCAGGTTATTCAGCTCAATTTGCCGATTTCAGGCTGACAATTTTATCTTTTAACTTTTAATCTATTTTTATTTTTCATTTACTTTTTTAATACTCTTGTATTACTTTTAATGTTATTTAGTAAAAATCATTAAATTGGGTTGAATAACCCGAAATTAGCGATTTGAGGCCAATTTGACATTTCGGGTTGAAATTGGCCTAAATTTTTCAATTTTAAAAAATTAAAGGATAAAATTGACAATTTGAAAAGTTAATGGTCAGAATTGCCACACGCGATAAGTTACTAGGTAAAAAAAAACTCTACTTTAATTTTGTTCATAAAAGAATTAGTAATAGTTAAATAAGTGGGGAAAATTACAAATTTAGAACACTAACTTTTGGTCATTCACCATTCAAGAACATTACCTTTTCAACCTTTGAAATTGAGACACTAACTTTCAAAAATGGGCGAATTTTAACTCATTCGCACGAGAAAGTCATGTGCCACACTTAATTCGGGTTTCTCGCTGATGTGACTTGTTATGAATAAATTAATTCGGATTTTAGATGTCACCTTAATAAATAAAAACCATATAATTAAATTAAAATAAAATGCCACATCAATTTACAAGATTTTCATGAGTTGTTTTGGTTTTATAATTATGACATAGATATTGTTTGGATATACTTTTTTACACTTAAACGATATAACATAATGTTTATATCGATATACTATATTTTTCATGATATACTTTTTAGGCTTCACAACATATCCATACTTATATAAAAGCAAAGAAGTTGGAAATATTTACATTTTTGTCATTTTTCCTCTAAAAATGTCACATCATGGATATATTTTCTCTCTCTCTCTCTCTCTCTCTCTCTCTCTCTCTTTGGTGCAATTATGGCACAAACTTTTGTCATATACAATTTTAATAGGAAATTTATTATAGAAAATCTTCTTTTTCATATTAGCACACTAATATATATTGTTTTTTTTTTTCTCCAAACTAATCAATGAAAATAATTATTTATGGTTTTGTTTCTATTTTTATATGGCTCTTTGTTATTTTTATAATTATTTAACTTAGTACATTTATATTTTTGTTCTATGTTTAGATTAATTTATAGACTTCTCAATCAATTTATTGAGTTATAATTATATTTTTTTGTTTTATTTATAATCCAATTGTTTGAAATTAATGAATACAATCATATGTAAAATGAAAGTAATATAAGTATAGTTATTTAAATTTTATTTTTCTAATTATACTCTAATATTCGGTGTGCATATAATTGATTACATTTTGAAATCAAGTAATTGATAATTATCACATATTTATCATTTCTTTAATATTAAAAAATATAAGTATATAAGGTAATATATATTTATGTAAATTTTATCTTTATAATAATTAAATATTGTACATACTATGTTTAATATTTAATATAGTTATTTAATATATAGTTTAGTAAATTCATATTTTTTTAATTGTTAAATACTTTATATCTTCAAAATATTTATACTTAGTTACATAATATTATCAAATAGTTGATATTTACTACATATTATATAACCGTGCAACGCACGGGGACAACTACTAGTTATTTTATGAAATCAATAAACACTACAAAAAATAGATGATATACCGAAAAATCTATTTCGACAGTAATCACCGACAAAATAACGATAGAAGTTCATCGACAACAGCAAAATATATCTTTTACAAAGAACTAAAGTTTACCGATGGAACTCCGATAGAGTTCTATCGGTAATTCTCGATGGCGGAGAAGCAGTTGGAAAATGTATCGACGAGTTTTCCGACAGAAATGCAACGAAAATTTATTGACGGAAAAATCCGTCGAAAACTTAAGGTGAAATGCTGTTGTTTCCATGACCATTGATTCCTAGGGAAAAACGACATCGTTTTTCTAAAATTACCAATGGAATGTCCATTGGTAAATTGTGTTAGAATTAAACGACACTGTTTTTTTCCGCATTACCGACAGATATTCCATTGGAAATTTGAAAATTAATATCCATCAGTAAATATGTCGGAAAACTTTAAATTTAGGGTATTTTTAAAATAAAACCTTTTTTCGATGATTTATCTCCAATGATCTTAATTTAATTACTGTTATATTGTATTAATAATGATAATATACAATCATATAGTTAATAATATAATTTTATTATTTATGTCATTCATAAACGATCGATTTCACATATTTGAGTATATTCAAACATAGATAATTATATCTCATCGCCTGATTTAACAAGTTCGTTGTGTTTGATTGAATTGAATTGAACACATTTATACAATTGAATTATTCATATAAAATAGTAAATATAGTTGAAAATATGTTATTGGAAGAAACGTGATGGACAAAATCTTAAAAAAAATCGAGAGAAAACGAGACGATGAATTTACTGATAGAAATTCCGTCAATAGGTATTTCTCTTTTTTTTTAAAGAAAAAATAAGTAATTATAGATGGAATTTATGTTTGTCGGTAATTTTCGAAGCGAACATCGTCGTATTCTTTCCCCCAAAAATTTTGCATAAGTAAAAATGATGTCGTTTTTACTCACACTGGCATAGAATGACGCCGTATTCGGTAGAATCACCGACAGAATAATTCATCGGTAAAAATATCTTTAATTATGTTTCTCCTTCTCCCACTGCTTTCTCCCTCTCTCTGTCTCTCCCCCTCCCCTATTCCCCACCATCACACAGCGTCCCACCGCCCCACCTCTCTCTCTCGCCTCCCTCTCTCCCCTTCTACTACTGCCGCCCTCCCTCTCCCTCCCTCTCTCCCCTTCCATCACCACCGTCGTCCGCTCCCAACGATGGCCCCCCACCCCCAAATTTACACGGACTCAAAAAGTCGACGGGTAGAGTTGTCATCCCATATACATCTGGCGTCCTTTGTGCTGGTCATTTCATCGATGTAAGGTACAAACACTATACTTATAATTAGTTAATTCATCAAGTTAACCGTATTTTGCATGTGAGTGATGTTTTGATTAGAATAATTCAAACACTTCACTTAGCATGAATGTTGAAGTAAAAACATGAAGTTGACGAATTTTATTGAAGTTGGCATGAATTGTCGATCATTTAATGTTGAAGTTGACATTGAATAATTGGAACATTGTTGAATATTGAATTTGGTAATGAATCAGGGATTGTTGAATGTATCTATTGATGTTGAATTGGAGATTGTTGAATGTTTTTGTTAGTATTGAATAATTAGAGATTGTTGAACGTTGATAGATTATTAATAAGTATTGAATTATGGTTGAATGTTAAGAATTGCATGCTGATCTTGTGCAGAGATGGAGAGAGCGAAAACTTAGGATTTTAATGCATGTCGAATTGCTGCCAAAATTTCTTTAAAATTTTCTAAATTTAATACTTTTTTATTTATTGCTCTTTATTTAATATTTTTAATTAGTTGTATAATTTATGCCGAAAATTACCTACAAGAAGAATATATAGTGTTTCTATGTGTAATTATAATAAGAGTTTTTCTTCCTGGTGAAGAACTGATTTTAAAAGTATATATATGGATATATTGAGTATGATTTAGAGTTTATGTAGATGTTACCATTATAGATAAAATGGTTAGAAATAGAAGTAAATGGGATGAGTTTTAATCAGTAGAGTGAGTTGAAAAGGTGGAAAAATGAAGAAAGTGATGACAATGTTCGAGAAAATGATGCCTTTTAGAAATGTTGTTGATTCTTAGTATATTGTTTGACTTGCACCATTAATTCTACATAAGACAATATACTTAGAATCATCAACATTTTTAAAAGGTTTCCTTTTCTTGACATTGACACCACTTTCTTCATTGATTCTACCTTTTTCAACTCATTGTACTGATTATTGTAAAACCCATCCCATTTACGTTTGTTTCTAAATTTTTTACCTACAACCAGTTATTTACTTAAACTGTATATATGCTTATATATGCATCCCTGTAATATTTACTTAAACCCTTATTACACACACACATAGATAACTCATTACTCCATAAATGAGTCCGATTATCATGGTATATTATAAGAGGTGGTTCAGTTAGATTATCCAGGTCTTCCAGAAAAGAGAGTGGTATTGTTCAAGTGTGAATGATTTGATCCTTCCAACTTGGGCACTAGAATTTATCAAGACTACAAGCTCTTTGAAGTTAACCACAAACACAAATTCAATAAATATGAACCATTTGTACTGGCAATTCAAGCTAGTCAAGTCTACTACTGCACATACCCTACAGAGAAGCGACGAAAAAGTGACTGGTAGGCTGTTCTCAATTGTATAGATGTTCCTTCCTCATCTACAAATAATGTAGAAGAATCTACTAAACCACCATTTCATGAAGATGAGCTTCAAACCTACTCTTTCTACATATTAATAACGATCCACATAATTTGGCTGATACAAATAAGAGATTCAAAGAAATAATAAATGATAATAATGAAGATGGCGATGGCGATGACGAAAACGAAGATGAAGATTTATCGGATGATAACCTACCATATGAAGAAGACAATGATTCAGAAGAAGTTGAAAAGGTATCTTATTATAGTAGTGATGATTGAAACAATATGTTATTTTTAATATGATTAGTTGTATTAAATAAATTTAATTCGTTTCAACGTTTTTATTACTTCAATGATTTTTATATATTCATATATATATATATATAATATTATTTAAAAATATAATATTAATATAATATTTTCATAAAATAATAAATAACTAAATCATAAAACATAATTTGGGTGTATTTTAGGATAAATAAAATGAATTTTAAAAATAAAAAATATATACCGACAGATTAAATTTGTTGGTAAAAAATTAGGAATTTTTTTTAATTATTTAATATTACCGACGGAGTATCATAGGCGGTAAAATAAATTTAATTTAAAAAAAAAATTATCGACGGAATTAAAAAACTTCCATCGGCAAATTCATGATTTTTTTCGCAGGACTTCCATTTTTTTCAGCGAAATTTCCACATTTGTTTTCAATATCTGCCGGAAAAGTAGTCCGTAATTTATCAACAAACCACTTTTTCCGTCACCAAAATATTACCGACTAACATTACTATGACCAAATTTGGTGATGGATTTTCCGTCGGCAAAACGAACGATTTTTGTAATGAAAGTCACTTAATATTGTTTAATTTATGTTGTAGCATGAAAAACAAAATAGTGTGTCATGATATAATTTTCACATGTCACACACATGTCACAAAACAATTTTCCTGAAAATACTTATGTCGTAAAAGAAAACGCGATTTTAAAAGGTAATATTCATGATCATTAAATGAATAATATCTATTATAGTTATAATCATTATATAGCTTTTGACTTTTGATAATAACAATGACGATCAGGATGAATATTATGGTCAGGGTGGTCCTAAAAGGGTGCAACAAGTGCCGTCGTACAGGGGCCCATCAGCAAGGGCCCCATTCTTTATATATATATATATATATATATATATATATATATATATATAAAAGTATATATTTATTAAATAAAATTATTAAGTGTTCAATTGGTTATTAGGTGAATAAGGCTTCTCTTAGTAGACTAGTAGTAGGTATTGTGTTCAAATAATCCTCTTACCGCTTTTAATTTTTTGTTTTATTATAATCACTAAATTGCCTCTATTTAAAATAATAAACCACTTCCCACCATTTTTCCTTTCAACATTTTTTATTTATTATAAAATCATTAATTTGCTACTTAAAATAATAAATCACTCCCCAACATTCTCCCTTTCAACAGTCGACAATAAACAAACACTGAGGAGAAAAGTTAAAAAAATCATTTCCCTTTTCAAGTGACGTCGAGAGTCGTGACGGCCATCTATTGAACCGACGATATATTAAATTATTAATTAAGATACTACTTGTTTTATTTTTAATTTTAATTGATTTTTTTATATTTTCTCAAATTATATATATATATATATATATATATATATATATATAGGCAAAAACTTCTATACACCAGTTGCACCGTGCAATCCATACATTTATGTTATAAATGTAATACTTTTATGCATGTTCATTTTAAAAGGTACGGATATTTGTACATAAAGGTACTACATTTATAACATAAAGGTATCCGTGCAACTCTGTACACCAATTGCACAGAAGTGTTACTCATATATATATATATATATATATATATATATATATATACATATTCGATGTCAATGAAATTGAATTAGTTTTTTGGAAGCTTTATTTGATCATTCGATGTAATTTGAAACATTAATACCAAACACATGATGTTTTTCTTGTTGTTTTGTTTCTATATAATGTGTTCAGTCAATATAATATGATTCACATAATTAATTTGGATATTTCTTGAAAATAATTCGGATCAAATTTTATCTTCGTAAAAGGCCTCCCAAAATGCTAGACGAGCTCTGATTATAGTTAATTGCTGGAACAATCATGACATTTACTTTGATTGCAATTTTAATAAGATTTTTATATAATTATAAAATAAATATGATCATTAGATGCATTGTACAATTCGAATCACCAGACATATTTGATTTTATTTTTGCTGACAAGTTCGGGCAACTCAAAAAATTGCCAGCTGCCAACATGAAAATAAATTATCTTATTTTATATTAGTTTAATTCTAAAGAAAAAAAAAATCAAAACTTTTACTTTGATTACAATTTTAACTAAATATTTAAGTATTGACAAAAAAAATATATGATGTTCAGTATTGTTGTAAAATAAGTCATCTCAATTACATCGATCTCCATGGACAATATATCAACAATATATAATGAACAAGATGGAAAGAATATGAGAGAGAGAATATAGAATTTTATTGATCAACCCATTCATTTCAAAAGAGTTCCAATATATATACAAGGATTAAGAATACCAATAGATATAGAGAATGAAAAGTCTATGGAGTAATGTCCATTAAACAATATATTTACAACACTCCCCCTTGGACATTACGATTAATGTACATGCCTCATTAAAAACTCGCTAGAAAAACCCAGTGGGAAAAAAAACTAGATGAGAAAAGAATACATGACAAACATGTTCTTATGTGTTTGCACTAGCTGCCTCATTAAAAACCTTTAACTAAGAAAACCCTGTGGGAAAAAACTTAGTAAAGGGAAAAAGAGTACAACCACTAGTCTTCAGGACCCAATCTTCAGGGTTAAAAGAATACATCCATTGGTCTTCAGGACCCAACCTTCAAGGCTATTTTAAAATTATCGCTCCCTCTGAAGACAACAGTCTTCCGAGCCTACACATTCCAATACCATGAACATATGTTTCAAAAATAAATATAGGAGGGTATTTAGTAAGCAAATCTGCGAGATTATCACTATAACACTCATTTGTATATAAGAAAATTCACCGCTCTTCTGGAGCTCATGCGGATAAAAGAATTTAGAAATGATGTGTTTCAATAAGTTTCATTTAATATACTCATTACTCTTTTGTGCAATACAAACTGCAATGTCTTGATCAAAAAGGACAGTGGGGGATATATCATCTTTACTAATACCGCATGACTCACAAATGTGTTTTATCAAAGATTTTAACCATACACATCCTTATGAGAGTTTCATATAAACAATAATATTTGAGTGGTTTTAGGAAGTGTTAACCATAGTCTGCTTAACAAACTTCTATAAGATTGTAGTATCATCACAAAGAAAACATAACTAGTGCAGGTCTGGTATTATAGGGATCACACATATAACCAGCTTCCGAATAACCTACTAATAACTTACTTTGATTTTTCGTGTAAAGCAAACCAAGATTTTGGAAACCTTGAAGATATCGAAAAATATGTTTAATTTCATTCCAATTTCTCCTTGTAGGAAAACACTAAACCTTGCTACTAGATTTACTCCAAAAGCAATATCAAGTCTAGTGCAATTTGCTAGATAAAGTAATTCGTCAATTGAATTTTAAGCAAGGAACTTCAGGTCCTAAATATATACTTAGTATCTTCTTGAGGTTTAAATGGGTTCTTGTCATTTTCAAGGGATCAGACAACCATCGGTGTACTAAGTGGATGAAACTTATCCATGTAAAATCTATTCAAAACCTTCTTCAAGTAGGTTGACTGGTGTATTAAAAATTCATTCGAGGAGATGCTCGATCTGCAGGCCAAGACAATCCTTGGTTTTACCCAAAATAATTTTTATTTCAAATTCAACTTTTAAATTTGAACTAGCTTCTTCAATATCCTTATGCACTCCAATAATATTTATATCAACACATCCAAAGAAGATACAAAATTCATCTTATTTCTTTATAAACACGCAAGAAAATGATCATTATTTATATATCCCTTCTTCAGGAGGAATTCACTCAGTCAATTATACCACATCCTTCCCGAGTGTTTTAGGTCATATAAAGACTTTTGCAATTTGATATTGTACATGTTACGATTCTCATTTTACTTCATTTGGGGAATTTGAAATCCATCTGGGATTGTCATATAAATATTCACATTTAAAGATCCATATAGATATATGGCAACAACGTCCATTAACTGTATTTCTAAAATCATATTTGCTGTCAGAGATATTAAGTAGCGGAACGTTATATATTTCTTTACAGGAGAATATGTTTAATTAAAATCAATACGGGTCTCTGCAGGAATCCTTGAGCTACCAATCTCGCTTTCTACCTCACCACCTCATTACTCTCGGTTCTTTTACGCACAAATACCCTTTCATATTCTACAAGAATAACATTCTTAGGGTAAGTGCGGTAGAGTCAAATCTAGTAAGTTTAACATATTAAGCGAGTTTAGCTCCGCCTCAATTGTTACTTTCCATCTTACCCAATTTGAGCACTTCTGGCACTCATACATTGATTTGGGTTCTGGATCCAGATTATCATTTGAGATAGGAAGAGCAATTGTGGAGGCAAATATGTTGTCGACAACAATAATATTTATAGTAAGTTTCTCCTGTATCTATTAAATTCATAGCAATTTTGATATTTACATAAATCAGATTTCATCATTTCCCAAAAATATTTTGATCTGGTTGTTCCGCAACCCTAGTACTTTGATTATTTTGTGCACGTGCAATGTTATTTGGAGTGATTGAATATTTTTGTTAGATTTAGTTTTCCGTGGATTTTTATCTTTTGTATTTGTAGGTTCTTTACGTTTCCCACTCTTTGTGGTGCATTCACAGCAGGTATATGTGATATTGTCACTCATTTATGATCAGTAAACGCATCTGGCAGATTACTTGCTAAATACTGCAAGTTAGTTATTTTCTGAACTTCCAGTTCGGTTTGACTGGTGTGTGGATCTAAATATTGAAGATTTTCCACATTCCATGAAATTTCTCGGCATTCCTTTAAATTTTTACCCTTATCTACCCCTAATGCCGGGAATGATCTTCATCAAATGTGCAGTCAGCAAATCTAGTTGTAAATTGATCCCCTGACATGGGCTCTAGGTATTTCAAAATGGACGGAGATTCAAAACCAATATAAATACCTAATTTTCTTTGAGGATCCATGGAGGTACATCGTGGTGGTGATATAGGAACATACACTGCACATCCAAAAATTCGCAAATGGGAAATGTTTGGTTCTTTTCCACCTACTAGTTATAGAGGGGAGTAGTCATGATATACAGTTGGACATATTTGAATTAGGGCGGCCGCATGCAGAATTGCATGGCCCCAGCATGAAATGGGTAGGTTGAAATTTTGTAGTAAAGGTCTAGCAATTAATTTGATACGCTTAATCAATGATTCAGCCATACCATTTTGAATGTGGACATAAGGAACCGAATGCTCCACTTTAATTCCTAATGACATACAATAGTCATTAAATGCTTTCGATGTGAGTTCACCGACATCCGTTCTAATGGATTTAATTGGATAATCGATAATTGGGCTCTAAGTTTAATAATTTTGACAATGAATTTTGCAAAAACATTATTTCGGGTGGAGATGCATCAATCAAGACCATGAAATATCACAATGATCCCGATACTGGATAAATTAATCCACATATATCTCCATAATTCGTTCAAGGAAAATAGGAGATTCAAATCGAATTTTAGTACAAGAAAGTCGTACTATAAGTTTTCCTCTTGCACAGGTTTCTCAAACAAATTCATTTTCAGAATATATTCTTTTGTTGGACATATAATGCCCAATAGAATAAGATAAAATTCAACGAGTCATGTTTCGTCCTAGATAACCCAATATTTCATACCATAATTTAAATGAATTTAAATCATGAAATTTAATATTCATCAAGATGTGGAGATTAGAAGGGCAGATGTAAGTATATACAATCCTGATGGGAAAGAAGGAAAATTTTCAACAACTTATTTCCGCCACCTTGTGGATCGAATTATTAGGAGATACTCTATATCTATTATTCTCAGTGTCGGTTTCAATATGAAATCCATTCAAACGAATGTCTTTAAAACTAAGAAGGGTACTTTTAGACTGTGGGTATAGCAACATATCTTCGATAGTTAATTCAATACCCATAGGAAGAACTAGTAGCTCTACCGAAGCGGCGGAGCCTACTATCAATAGATTATCATTTGCAAGAGAAGTAACACTCCCTTTCTTCTTATTATTCAAAGTTTGAAAGAATTTTCAATCTTTAAGGGTAGTGTAAGTGGTAGCACTATCTACGAAGGTTAAAATTTCCTTGTTCTTCATATGTAAGGAAAATAAAAATATGTACTAAGTTAATGCAGTACACTAAATCATTAAATATTAAAGTGATGAAGTATGATTTGAAGGAAACTATAGATCATAACATTCAAAAAAAACTAAACTAAACTTGAAATGCAAATGAATTACGTATTCATTCATATCATCATTCATTATCTTTAAATTCTCTGAGTTCAATCGTCAATAAATTAGCATTTGCAATATTCAAGTTCATGTTTGCTTCAGGCAAGTTAGCGTAATGAATTCGGAGAAAAATCAGGATCTTTGTCTTCAGGGCAGAAATGGAAATAAAAATCGTGTATAATTAGCTCACTTAGATAAGAGGAAGTGATGTGAATCTGATCATCAATAACTTATTAAAGTAATTATTTTCATAAGGGGAGAGCTTGGAAAATTCTCTCATTATAACCTTTATCTCAATAAGCCCACTGACAAAACTCACATTAATAGGAAATTATGGACTAAGCAATTACATTATCACATCCATAAAGGTAGCTTCATTTTCAAGTAGAATATAATATCTAATTTATAATAGGCTTAGTTTTGGAATTCATATAATTATAATCATTAACTGAAAAAAATGTTATCATCTGATTAGGATCAAAATCAATTCCTAAATGATAAAGTAAACAACTATTAATGATAAGGAGCGTAGATACAAGAACCAATAATTGATATTTTTCAATTTCGTTGCACAGTAGATAACTTATTTGATTAGTTTGTGAAATAGAGATTCCAGATTAACCATTTAGGTTGACTTTAGAAATCATATATATGTTCTCTTCAATAAGTTTCATTTTATGCTACAATCTAGTGCAATTGTCTTTCAATTCTGATTTTGCTTTTGTATAATAGTAGTAATCAGTTGAAAATAAAGTCTCACACCAATCGTTTAGGATTCATTTTATAGTATAGTATTAATGTATTCTGATGAAAGATGATTTTCCATATTTTATAAAAGAATATTAATAGAATTCAACCTACAACAACAAGATAGTACTTGTGGATACTGGATATCTTTTGTCACTCCATCTCACCCTGTTTTTTTGCATTTGTTTGCTTCATACTTTGTTCAGTTGTCTATTATGTTGTTAATGGGAGACAATTCTAAAGTAAATTGAAAATTAGAGTCTCAAACTTGATATATCCTCGTGCTTAATGGGCAATCTATGAGCATGGTCTGGTGCCCAAGAAGTTTAATTAGGCTTTTGTTGCATCCTTGCTTTTAATCTAGTTAACTATAGTAGGTTGTGCATAATGTATTACAATTACCACATGCTTCGAATTGAAAAATATCAATTATTGGTTCTTGTATCTACGCTCCTTATCATTAATAGTTGTTTACTTTATCATTTAGGAATTGATTTTGATCCTAATCAGATGATAACATTTTTTTCAGTTAATGATTATAATTATATGAATTCCAAAACTAAGCCTATTATAAATTAGATATTATATTCTACTTGAAAATGAAACTTATTGAAGAGAACATATATATGATTTCTAAAGTCAACCTAAATGGTTAATCTGGAATCTCTATTTCACAAACTAATCAAATAAGTTATCTACTGTGCAACGAATTTTTATAGATCCAAAATCAAAATTTTGATACTATTGCATCAGATTGAGACCCCTAATAACAAATTTGATAATTGGATTAATTCAAAAAAAATACCTTGCAGGAAAGATACGATTCTTTCCTAGGGCACCAACTCAACTCAGATTTGGTAGAGATTCGTGCTGATAACGTGTTGTAAAATAAGTCATCTCAATTGCATCGATCTCCATGGACAATATATCAACAATATATAATGAACAAGATGGAAAGAATATAAGAGAAAGAATATAGAATTTTATTGATCAACCCATTCATTTCAAAAGAGTTCCAATATATATACAAGGATTAAGAATACCAATAGATATAGAGAATGAAAAGTCTATGGAGTAATGTCCATTAAACAATATATTTACAACAAGTATTTCGTGCAATCCGAATCATTTTGGGCAACTTTTGAGTTCCATTTTGCTGGTGTTTATGTTTGGAGAATTTGACACGTCAACCATCAATATAAAATATAGTTCACATGTGACAAACGATATTGTTACTATTTTTTATTTTTTAATAAAATCCTATTTAAGGAAATTACATAAATTTAGATAGAATCCCTTAAAACAATTCAAGGTCGTAGATACATGAAATTGAGTTCAGGAAAAAGAGTTTTATTTTTAGGCGTTGATACGTCAGTACAATGAAATTAAAAGTCTGTCTCATGATTCGGTTTGTATGAAGTACCAAAAGTCATGTATTTTTTTTCAATTCCCAAATGTTTGGTTAAAGTACAATCAAAGTAAACGGTGTGATTTTTTTTTTTTGGTAATTAAGTCGATATATATAAGATAATTTACTTCCATGTTGCTAGTTGAGGAGTCAAGTTGCCCAGATGTCAGCCAGGATAAAGTTTAAATATTTCTGGTGATTCGAGTGTCATGTTTAATGGTTTTGGAATTATCTAAATGTTTTATTAAAATTGCAATTAAAGTAAATGTCGTGATTTTTTCTAACATTTAACCATCATTATTATCATCATCATCATTATCATGCATGCTTATATAGAACTTATACATATTTATTATAATGTATATGAATATTTATTATTATTATTATTGTTGTTGTTTGCATAGTGTATATTTTTTTAATTTTATATTGGTTTACTTTATTACACATGTAATATATACAGCGTAATTTAATTCAATAAAAATCAAAATGGTATACATTTTCTCATAAATATCACGATTTTCAATTTAGCCCTACAAAAGAATCTGTCAAATTATATTTCAATTTTTTCGAATTTGGGCTTTCCGATAACCTAAAAATGATCGATGTGGCGACACGTATCAAATTCTTATTGATTGACATGTGTCGACGTCACTATTAGGTCACTAGAAAGTCATTTTCCGATGAAATTTAAGTTTTTTTTAATTAAAAATAGATTGAAATCGAATAAATTTTTAAATTGTAAAACTAAATTGAAAATTGTAATACTTATAAAATCAAAATTGAGAAACATCGTAATTATATATGGAATAAAAAATAATTTTAACCTAGTTTGTTTGGTGACTACCAAGAATATTGTTTGGAGTATAAGAATAGTTTTCAGCAGGTCATAACTTTTCTTAAAAATAGATTTCATATCATGGTTAATTTTGCGCTGTAGTTGTAATAACAACATGAATTATTGGGGGTATGTAGTTGACTCATTAGTCGAAGTTAAGAGGATATTACAAAGGATAAAGTTAAAAAAATGGGTCCGGCTATCCACACCTCCAATTCTTCTAAACACACCCCAGTTTTAAAAAAAATAATTTAAAAAATTCAAAAAAAACCAAAATTTCAATTTTACCCTTATCAATTAAAAAAAACTGAAAAATTTTCTCCCCTTTCTTCCCCAAACCTGTCTGCTTGCTTCTCCCTTCTTCTTCTTCTTTTTTTTTTTCTTTCTTTCTTTCATTACTCAAACCTTAAAATTGTAAGGAGGATAACGTATGAAAAATCAATTTATGAGTTAACAAACTATATAATAATAGTGTAAAATCGTAAAAAAAGAACGAAAAAAAAACAACAAATCTAAGACCCGTTCGACCCTGGTTTATCGAACGCAAAAAGGTGTGTTCGACTGGTGTTCGAACATCAATCGAATACACTTCTTTGCATAAGGGTAAAATTGTAATTTTGTTATTTTTAAAATTTTTTAAATCAAAAATAAAAAAATTGGGGTGTGTTTAGAAGAATTTGGGGTGCGGATAGCCGGACCCTAAAAAAATATGACATTGATTTGAAGCATTTATTAGCCAGGGTGGAAGTTAAAAAATATTGATATTGATTTGGAACATTTATTAGCCAGGGTGGATGATATCGTTGTTCTGTTTGTTTCTTTGAAAAGAATAAAACTTGGATTGAACAATATTTTGGTTTCGGGATTTCATGCCAGTAGTCTTACACCTGGCAACATTATTAAAAAAATAGTATTTACGGAAAGATTTTTTGCAATAACAAAAATAGTTGTGAAAAGTTTAATTATTGTAATAATAAATTATCGTAAAAAATGTTAATATAAATAGACAATACGTTGTCAGAAAAAATAATAGAAAAAAGTTTTTTTTGCGACAACACTGTTGTCGCTAATACATTAGCTTGTAAAAATGTTATTTGCGAGAAGACTTTTGCGATAATAATTTAGCGACAAAATCTTGTCGCAAAATATTTTTACAATAATTATCAATGTTTTTATGACAACATTTTATTATCGTAAATACTCATTTTTCTTGTAGTGCAATGAAGAATGTTATACGAAATCCATATTATTTGAAGATATATGTATGTAATATATATATGGAGGGTAGTATAATTTCGACACAAAAATTTGTTATTAAGTAAAAAAATTTGTGTTGTTAAATGATTATATTCTTGTAGTGATATGAACGGTTTTGGCATATAATTTTAGATTTATCTATAATTATGTCGTATAATATTTCATTTCAATATGGAGCAAGTGGCCCCATCATTAATTCTCAATCTTCTTTAGTGCCCCCACAAACTTTGTGCATGTGAATTTAGTGATTGAACTATATGAGTCTTCATTTTCATCTACGTACAACCAACATATTGATTTAGATATCTATTTTGTTAATTTCATCATTTGAAAATTTCAATTAATTTGGACTAAGTTCATTATGAATAAAAGTGCAGCATTATATTGTTGGGGTCAATACATATATAGACATCTCGAAGCTTTTGACCCTATTGAATTTAGCATTTATGATGATGATGAAGCTACAGATGATTATCAGTTGGGGTGTACCATTCGGATTTAGAATGGACAAAATTCCAATAGTGTGTTGTGGTTGCAAAATACTAATTTTTCTACTTTTCTTCAATTTTCAATAAAAATATTTGTTTTTTCAAAATAAAATAATACAACATTGTATATTTTTTCTACAATTTTTAATAATGATGTGGTATACTAACAGTAACTAACTATAATCCTACACTATAAAGTCTCAAAACAAATAAAAGATTATGGATGAAAATATCTACACTATATCTATATATTTATTTTACAAAATTTTTATCCCGTATATACTATCATTTATGAGCAACGTATATGTAGCATCCACAAAATATATTTGAAGTAGCACATAGGATAAAAAAATTAACAAAATAATATCAAATACTTAAGTTTAGCAACAGATCATCGACAACACGTACATATATTTTTTGGTACCAATAAATCACATACTTAAATTTATTAAAAACCTTAAACCACACCTACTATACGGTTTTGTACTTTCCCTTTATTGATTTTGTAATTTTTAACCACCAATGATGCACATTTATAAGTGCTTGTTATAATTACATAAATATATTCTAATTGTATGAATCAACTGTTCAATGGAGGTTCTAAAAGCTCATGGGAAAAGAAAATTGAAAAAAAAAAATGTTAGCCTGACTTTGAGCTACATGATATATATGATGCTATCTTAAACGTAACAAACACACGATATTATAAAGTCTGGCGCGAGCAGATAGATGTTGAGGTTGAATGTTGTTTAAAAAGGGCCATTTTTAACCATTTATATATATAAATAATGGGTATATGAATGTATGTAAGTAGATTGGGTTAGATTGGTGGTGCAAAGAAAAAGGAAAGCAGTGCATGATAGTTACTACTCTATGCTATTCTCTGTAATTCAATGAAGTTAATAATGGGCCCTATCTCATTTTTCCCACACATGCGCCTATACAGAAGACCCCAGATATATATATTATATATCATATCATATATATATAGAGAGAGAGAGAGAGAGAGAGAGTGGTGACGAATGAACAGTAAGTTTGATGTGAGAATTAAAAGAAAGAAAGTAATGAAATGTAATGTGAACAGTGAAGGGTAAAGAGGGACAGTGTTTCTAAGCTTCGTACTGTGACAACCCGACCATTGCTCTTTTTTCTATGCAATTGCCGCCTTCAAGTTCTCAACACTATTCCTTCTCTCTCTAGATTCTCTCTCTACATCTCTCTTGGTTCATGAAGTGGTGTGGTGGTTGAGTGGGAGAGAGACAAGAGCCAACCCTAATTTCAACCCCATGTCTTCTATTACTATACCATGTCTTGGGGTTAATTATTTATAAATTTGTTAGTTTTTGGGTTTATTATAAATTTATCAAGAATGTTGAGGTGAACAGGTAGAATGTTGTTTCATTTCACTTTTTGTCACCGTTGAAAAGGGGCTTGTTGTTTTTTCAAAGTCCCTAGACAAAATATCATGTCTTGTTTGTTTCTCTCTTTCTTACACAAATCCCACCATTCTTGTTTTTTTAATCTCTCTCTCTCTCTCTCTCTCTAAAATACTTCTCTCTTGTTTAATTTAGCTAGTCACATTAATTTCACAAGTGATATATATATGTTGTTATATATATATATATATATATATATATATATATATATCTATATAAAAATAATTATATGATCTAGGTTGAGAATTAAACCAACCCTAGGGCATTAGCTAGTTTAAATTAATGCAGGGTTTGCTCAGTTGTTACATTGTATCAACCTTTTGTCCATCTGGTATTTATTTATGCTTTGCTTTTCTGAAAAATATGCATCACCAGTTTCAATCATCTCTTTACTTGCTTTAAATCACCTCTTCTCTCATCTCATCTTCTTGAAAGATCATTTTCATTATGACAGATCCCTACTTGAATAACAACATTGGATTTGGATGGTTCAATCTCAACCACTATACCACCCATTCTTCCTCTTCCTCTTCTTCTTCGAGCAATCCTAATTATAACTTCAACTTCTATGCTACCGCAGCGCCGCCAGAGCCACCACCGTCGCCGCCGCTAAGAGAGGCTCTCCCCCTCCTCAGCCTTAGCCCCACAAGAAGAGTACCCTCTCATGATAATACCATCCACGAGGGTGGTACAATCAGAGATTCGTCGTGTACAACCACCGCTATGGAGGTGGAGAACAACATGATGCTGATGATGATGAGGAGGCAACTAGTGCAAGTACAAGATCAAGATCAAGATCAAGAAGATGTCGAAGATGATGAAGATGAAGCTAATTTAGCAGTCACTCTAGATTTAGGGCTCTCAACTCCTTGCAATTATAATGATAATTCTGATCTCACCTCCTCCGCCGTCACCACCTCCGCCGCCGCCGCCGCCGCCGCCACCGCCAGTAAAGAACAAGTAACAGTTGCTAGCCCACTGAATAAAGGGCAATATTGGATTCCCACACCAGCTCAGATTTTGATTGGCCCTACTCAGTTTTCTTGCCCTCTTTGCTTCAAAACCTTTAACAGATACAATAACATGCAGGTATCTCTCTCTCTCTCTCTCTCTCTCTCTCTCTCTCACTATTATAGATAATGTGTGGAAAAGCATTGCCTTTTACTAATTTCAATCAACTATCTACTTTCTCTTTATGCTTCTTCTTTTTTACATATTGCCCTTAATTTCGATTTTGCAGAAAAAGAGAAAACCCATCTCCCTCTTTGTTTGCTAGTATGCATATCTTTTCAAGATTTTCAAGTGCAACCTTTTACTTTTAATGTGTTTGATTAATTTGCTGGATTCACAGCATGAATCATGTTTTTTTTTATGGGCCCTTAGGGTTTTACCATTTTGTTTTTGAATAATTTTGATTTTCTTTTGCATTCTTAGGATTTGAACTCACTACTATATGAGCATTTGCTTTTCTAAAGTAATTATCAATAATTTACATTATAAAAACACAAAATTAAATTATATCCTTTGATTTGCAAGGACTTTTTTTACACCAATTAATTTTAATTTATGCTGTAAAAATGCAACCACAACAGTTGCTAGGGAGCCAAAATCAATGATCCTCTGTTGTGCACAGTAACTAAAATGCATTTTTTACAGTACAAATGATGAGTAATTTATTTTGGTAAAAATACAATGGCATGTTGTTATTGGATCTAAAAAAGTAAAATCAACAAAAGTTACCAAAAATTGTGTTGCAAAAAGGACCAAATTAAAAATCCCATTAATTTTGTCTTTATTATTAACTCATTAATACATAAAATGGGAGGGTTTTTGGGGATCTGCATAAATCTACCTAGTCCAGCTGAGTCAAAATCTTTATGTGATTGAACAACCAAAAGAGAGACATTATATGCTTTTTGTCCTTGAAGTTTGTATTATTACACATTGGCAGGTCTTTTCTGTCACTGAAAACATGTTTATCCCACACTGATGAAATTTAAAGAAGAGGGAAAAAGAGAAATCTGTACACTCAATCAACCTTAATACAGCAGAAGAAAACCCTCTGCAAACATAGAAAACCCCACAACTGTGTTAATTCTTACTTTCTGCACTCATCTTCAAGATTTGAACATACACTGATAATGTTTAACATTGGAATTATTAAAATCCCTGACACTGACATAGTATATTGTCCTCTTGGTAATTCACCAAGTCACTTTCAGAATCAACTGTTTCTTTGAATTTCCTTTATCCATTCAATTATTACTGGATCTGGCCCTCCACCACTTTTAATTCACTCTTTAAAACCTAAAAGCTGATTACTTATACATGGATCTTACTTTCAATACTTTTTTTTTTTAAAAATATTATATTACTAATAATGAGTTTGATAACATATATATAAAATCTCAATTTTCATAGAAGACGATGATGATGAATGTTTGATATTGATGTAGATGCATATGTGGGGGCATGGATCTCAGTACAGAAAAGGGCCAGAATCACTAAGAGGCACACAGCCAACAGCAATGCTTCGTCTGCCATGCTATTGCTGCGCGGCTGGGTGTCGCAACAACATCGACCACCCTCGAGCTAAGCCCCTCAAAGACTTTCGAACCCTTCAAACACACTACAAAAGAAAGCATGGGATAAAGCCCTTCATGTGCAGGAAGTGTGGGAAGGCCTTTGCTGTGAGAGGGGATTGGAGAACCCATGAGAAGAACTGTGGCAAGCTCTGGTACTGCACTTGTGGCTCTGATTTCAAGCATAAGAGATCTTTGAAAGATCATATCAAAGCCTTTGGCAATGGCCACTCTGCTTATGGGATTGATTGCTTTGATGACGATGAACCCGCTTCCGAAATCGAGCAAGACAATGACTAGCTATAGATCTTTCATCCAATATGTCTTCTCTTAATATGCATCTCTTTTTATCTCTCTTATATTATATAATGCTACG
Organism: Scutellaria galericulata; assembly: GCA_946896805.1. Lineage (NCBI taxonomy): Eukaryota > Viridiplantae > Streptophyta > Magnoliopsida > Lamiales > Lamiaceae > Scutellaria > Scutellaria galericulata. Next base: position 13,383,156 of record OX335792.1, read on the forward strand.
TTCATATGCTAGTTTACTACTTAATCCATGTCTTTGGTTGATTTCGAGGTTAGATACTGTGTTTGGTTGCCTTATTTATTTCTTTCCTTTTGTGGTTGGTGGGCCGTGGTGGTTCTTGCAAGTTGCTGTGGTAGAATATGGAATGAGGTTTTAGGGTTTGATTGGATAATAATAAGGTTAGTTCAATGGATGTATAAATGGAATTTGAATCAGAATTGATCAATCTTCTATTTCAATTTCATTATTTTTAATCACAGCAAGTGTTAATCAGAGACATCATCTTTACACTTGGTATGTGGTGGTTAATTTGAAATAATTATAAAACTCCAAATCAAAATTGAAGATCTTATCTGCTTGAAACATATAATTTAACGAAACGAGATTAAATTTTATTGTCTTTGAGGAAGTGTATGGTGACTTTGTTATGGACGATAGTTTAGATGTTTCGGATATCAATTGCATAGTTTGCTTCAAGCTTAGAGACCATTTTCAATGTTGTACATCACTTTACCGTAGATTTTGCATTAAAATCTAAGTCTCATCTTTCATCTGTACAAATTTTTACATTAAAAAAGAATATTCCATAATATTTTTATTATTGTTTTTTTTTTTGTATATTAAATTATTAACTAATATTCATTATTGTCATAATTTTGTATTTAAATATTGCATGTAATTTTATTAATATTTACGATTTATCTAGCATTTAGATTTATGGTACATTTTAAATAATCATATTTTTTATTGTTATTCAAATAACATATTAAATTATCTAACATTTTAATTATATATGATTAAAATAGCTCCAATATTAATTTCTAATTATTTGTGATATATACAAATCTACAACATTCAAACTATAAGGAAAAAAAGAGTAAGGAGAAAAGAAAATGAATAAAATAAATAAATAAAATAGAGCAAGTTTGGACATGCGTCATATTTGGCGCAAATGAGATAATTGAGAAGACTTCTAGCACAGTGTTTAAGAAGAAATAACACTAAAAGTTGAAGAATTGGCACCACGTTCAAGATGGTCTAAGGAATGCAAATAAGGTGTGGCTCACGATTTGACAAATTTTCCAAATGAGATATTCTATCACATGTCACGTTGTTCTTTTATTTCAAAATAATCATCATACATTATATATGTATATTAATATTTGATGATATTATTATTTAATATATGATATGTATTAAATCTTATGAAACATGAGATACAACATAAAATGGAATAGATGATCCAATTTGTAAATTTTTTATCTTGTGTTGATGAGGAACATTAGTAATTACATTGATCGAGCTGGAAATTCTATAAATATGAATTGTTGAATTAAAATGGTATACGAAGTTTAGAGAGGGTAAATAAACTTCTTCAAGTATTAAAATTTTACGAATGTTATGTGACTTCTTTGTTGTATAAGCTTAAAGAAATTGTTCTTCCCACATAACTTACAATTATTTTGAAGTTATAGCTTACTTACAACGCTACTTGCAATGATGTTTATAATTAATTTTTTTTTACTCTCTGTTCCATCTTCACTATATTATAGCCTATTGGAAAATTTATAGGCGGAATTTTTCTTTTTATAAATTTACAAAGAGAAACAAAAAAAAAAAAGAAAATTAAACCTCTATTAAACGTTTTTTTTTCCTTTATTTCATTTCTCTTACCCTTTAATTTCAACATACCAAATTCACTTACAAACGCTTATAATTTTTTTTATTTGTTGTACTCCTTCATTTAAAATTATAAAAAGCAAATAAATTTGTTTAATGAATATGATGCATTTTTCAATGAATTGTTATATTTATGGTTGTAAAATACATATTTTATATTTATAATTGCAAAATGCATATCTATCTTTGTTAATACTTATATAACTCATACTAATACATGTTAATACTTAAGTTGCAATATTCATACTTATAAAAATTCATGTAAATCAAAGTCATTATACGCCATATATATAGTAAATTAATTTACTATAACAACATAACTATTAAGATAAAAACGCGTACATCTATAAAACACATACTTATAACTGTAAAACACATACTGCAAAATGCATACTTATATGACTGACTACTACTTATAGTTGAAAAACTCGTACTTATAGAAACTGGTGAAAATCATAGTCATTAAAGGTCATATTTATAGTAAATTAATTTACTATAGTAACATAACTATTAAGAATAAAAACGCGTATTTATAATTGCAAAACACATACTTATATAACTCATACTAATATATGTAAATATTTATGGCTGCAAAATGCATACTTATTTGACTTAACTAATACTTATAACTGTCAAACACATATATACTTATATAAATCGGTGTAAATCAAAGCCATTAAACGTCATATTTATAGTAAATTAATTTACTATAGCAACATAAGTATTAAAAATAAAACGCATATTTATATTTGTAAAACATATACTTATATAAAATACTTACTTATATAGTGACATAATATTAAGAATAAAACACATATTTATAGTTGTAAAATGTATACTAATATCTATAATACTTGACCACATTGATTGGTGTTGATCCGTGGTGTTGACGGCATTGACCCATGGTGTTGATCGGCGCTTGAACCGCTTTGACTGATTTTTATGGAGTTTTGTCTCATATAAGAATTTATGTGAGACAGTTTTATGTAAGTTTTAGTGTTTTACAAATGATATTCACATACATAATGGAAAATGATATTTTACACCGAATTATAACACTAATGGAAAATTGATTATAAATTATTTATGTAATCATTATCATCAATATTAATCATATAAAAAAATTGATCGTTTATTAAATTATTCAATATGCATATGTTGTAGACAACAATCAATCGTCCATTAGAAACTCTTGTTTTCAAAATTGTATGTAATTACAATTGTTAAAAGTGCACATGTAATTAATCTATACTTTTCGAAATTAATTTTTGATTAAATAATGTTGACTTTTCAGAAAAAATAAAATAAAATAATGAAGACTTTTCTTAGCAAGCAATTGCGAGATATATATATATATATATATATATATATATATATATATATATATATATATTAATGTAGATTCAAGGATTTAAGATCCATGCAATTTGGATAACCTGATCTGAACTCATTTTCACGTCCTTTCATGCATACACACACTCACACGCACACAAACGCACACGTCAATTATATGTATTCATACTCTTTCCTGTATGTTCATGTTTTGAAAAGCATGTAATATAGTTTAATTATGTTAGTGATACCTTTTAGCTATATATTATATTATGTCAGTAGTACCTTTACATTATATTCATGTTCATATTTTGACGAATATATAATACCTTTTAATAATGATAGCGATACATTTTAATTGTGCTAGTGATACATTTATATTATGTGAGTAGTACTCTTTACATTATATTACATAAAAATATCTTTACGTAAATCAATTAATACACCTTATTTGAGGTAATTAATGTCTTTACGTAAATTAATTAATACTTTAATGTAATACAAGTATAAAACTAATATGTTCATGTGGTACATCTAATATTTTTAGGTAATACACTAATATATTCCAGTAACATAACAAAATTATTTTTTAATTAAAATAAGAAAATACCTTTAAATAGATATATTAATACATGTATGGTATATGATTAGTACATTTGCATGATACACATAATAATCTTACATTATATTTCAATTAAATGCTATAATACCTTTATATAAATAAAGTAAAACTTTTATGTGACACAACAAATACCTTTATGTTAGACAAAAAATACGTTTAAGTGATACAATTAATACATTTGAGTAAGATAATAAAATCATTTTATTAATACCTTTAAGTAAATGGAGTAATACCTTTCCATTATGCGGTTCATACCTTTATGTGATACAAATATTTTTTTTTTGTCATATATCAGTAAAATGAGTTAATATTTTTATGTAGATGAAATAATACATTTATATAATATTAGAAACACCTTTATATAATATTAATAATATCTTTATGTAATATATTTCAATAAAACCATTTTTTCTCTTCTTCTACAATATTGTAATAAGGGTATGAGAATTAGAGAAGATGGAGAGAGTGCGTCTGCAACTTTCACCTAGGTTTTAGTTCTACTAAAAACAAGAAGGCCACGCCTATTTGAAGAAGAGGGAGGAAAGAATGTGTTTGTGAGAGAGAAGAAAAAAAGGAAGAAGATGCGTAGGAGAGCATATGAGATGAAACAAAAAATTAAAACATGGTATTCATATCATTCAAGTTCGAATTGAGTTCACGGTTCTGTATTCATATCATGTATGTAATGAATGTCTATTGATTGATTTATTTATGTTTCATGTGATTTTAATAATTTATTGATTTTATATTTTATGTCTCTTAGGAAAAAAATGGAGAATTTTTTATAATAGTTGTGAACTGAAATAAAAACTGAAACTCAAATTGGATCACTCTCATCATCTCTGATCGGTCTTTCTAGCAGAGCTCTTTTGAATAAGAATGGAGAATTTTTTAATTTATGTTATAATTTCTAGTTTATATATTCAAATACATATGTTTATGTTGATATAATTGAAGTGATGGTAAAAATTTTGTCATATTCAAATACGTGTTTATGTTGATAATTCATTCACTAAAGAAGAAGTTCATATGAATAGAGAAATTTTTAATTCGTATTATGTGTTTAAAATTATTCATATAATATCTAATACTCCTTTCGTCCCAACTTAACTTGCATACTTGTCATTTCTGTTTGTCCCAACTTAACTTAACAGCCCATAAATGACAATTTTTTTTTTACATTAATATTCCTATATTTCAACATTATTACAAAAATGTCATCCAAAAGTGCATAGAATTTGATTTGATGTGCATATTATTATAAAAATGTCATCCAAAAGTGCATATCCACTTGAGTCAACTGCATTTTCTTAACCTTCGTGCCCGGTCAAAGTAGACAAGTTAAGCCGGGACGGAGATAGTATTTAAAGCTTGATATAATGATTTGGTAGAGATATGAAACAATTATTGTAATTGAGAGGGGTGGAAAAAAAATTGAAGAAAATTATGGGATTGAGGGAAAAAAAAAAAACAAAATAAAATATGAAACTCACGAATGATATGGCATGCCACGTAAGCGGCGGACATATTAAATCTTGCCCACCAATAATTAGGAGTTCAAAATTGTTGATATGAAAAAGGGAAAATGTAATAAATAACTTCAATGAATGAGTGCTAATTTTCTTGTAGATCGTCGTCGCAAGTAATTAATTAAATATATTTTTGTAATGAAATTCAATTATTGAATAGAAAAAGGAAAGGTATAAAGGGTTGAAAGAATATTCTTAGCCACATAAGAAGAGATCATCTCAGTGGGATGTGTGCAAACAGTTGTTCAAATGGGGGTTGGATGATACGTCTTGTCAAGCTATAATACTACTCACACTTTAAAATTGGCGTATGATCGGGTTTTTACCTTTTGTGCTCTTATTTATATTATTTAAATAATAATTGTCTCATCAAAATATAAATAATAATTGTCTCATCAAAATACTACATCTATCCCGTCTTAATTTATCTACTTTGACCGGGTACAGAAGTTAAGAAAATGCAGTTGACTCAAGTGGATATGCACTTTTGGATGATATTTTTGTAATAATATACACATCAAATCAAATTTTATGCACTTTTGGATGATATTTTTGTAATAATATGCACATCAAATCAAATTCTATGTATTTTTTGATGACATTTTTGTAATAATGTTGAAATATAGGGATAGTAATGTAAAAAAAAAAATTTATCATTTATGGACTGGCAAGTTAAGTTGGGATAAACAAAAATGACAAATGGACAAGTTAAGTTGGGACGGAGTGAGTATAATTTAAAAATAGGAAGGTGTATTTGTTTTAAGCTACTTGTAAAAGACACAATCATAAATTTGGGTTCGAGTTATCATAGGAGTGCAATCCTTGACAAGTTAAGTTGGGAAGAAGTGAGTATAATTTAAAAATAGAAAAGTGTATTTGTTTTAAGCTACTTGTAAAAGACACTATCATAAATTTGGGTTCGAGTTATCATAGGAGTGCAATCCTTTAATTCTCCTTAAATTTTCTTTTCTTATTTGATAGATCCCGATTTAATATATGAATAAAATACTCTTTCAGTCTTCTTTGTCATTTTGTACTCTTAGTTCTTTATCTTTATTTTTTTCATTTAATCTTTTAATTTCAATATTATGGGTTTGTATGATTAATCTTCCTCAACAAGTTAAAATGACGTACTCCCTCCATTCCTAATTAAGTGACGTCCTACAGCTCAACACACAAATTAAGAATAATTTTATTTTCTTAATATACCCCTCATTAATTAAGCTTTTCTTTGACAATAATTATTACTGGTGCATGCATCTATTGAAAACATAGGTATTATACAATGTATTTAATTTAGATATTAATTAATCATAGGGGTATATATGGAAATAATGCACAAAACGTCAATTAAATAGGAAAAATTTTAAAGTTTCAAAACGTCACTTAAAAAGGAATGGAGGGAGTATTATTTATTTCAAATCAAACTGGATATTGTAAATAAAATATTCTAAATTAATAATTTAATTCATTGAAAAAATATATATATTAATTCATTTGTAGCAAATAAAAGGTCATCATATTATATTTAAATAGTTTATTGTTTTTAAAATATAAATATAAATAAATAATTAAATTATTTTTTTAAAATTACACAAAAACAAACCGGCACCGTGAGATTATTAAAAGGAAAATGTTAATAGGTTTATATTCCTAAGACGATGTAGTATAATTCTTTATGATATTTCTATTGGCAGTCATGACTTTTGATTTCTCCTTGTTTAAAATCAATTCGAGTAGGGCTATAAACACTCAAAATTATTAAACATACCTCAATATATACATTTTTTTTTCTTTTTTCTTTTTTTTGACTTTTTAAAAATTCAGATGTGCTTAATATTTTATGAAATGTGTATAGTCTCACCCATTTTTATTCACTCTTTTCTCGATTGATTATAACTTAGTAGTAGCATACGATGTTGTCTTATACATCTAATGTCTTTTGTGTAATGCATATGTACTGTTTTGTGTTCACAAAGTAGACAATCTCAATATGTTGATTCTTTTCCAAACTTTTGCCAAAATTATATATGTGCAACAGTTTTTTTAACCAAAAGTCTTATAGTTCAAGTGGAATATATAATGATATTGGGTGCGATGATTGTTTACTAAACTCATGTGCAACTTTGATTAGTATGTCAAATTTAAAATTGATATTTTTCGAAAACAATATAAAAAGTTGTAGCTCTAGTTCGACTAGCGTGATTGATAAACATGGGCTGGAAAAATGGAATTCTTTGACTATTAGGGCCAACCCATTTAACATCTCTAACTTATGAAGAGGGTCATTAGTATCTTTATATGCAAACATGAAGTCTAGACAATATTTCCCAATTGTTAATTACTACTCCTTCCATTGTAAAATAAATGTCGTTTTATGATTTGCACACCGATTTAAGAAATTAATAAAAAAATTCGATATGTTCTTATTTAAGAACAATAATTATTTTGTATCTCATTTAATTTTAGAGGTAGATGAGCACGATTTTGATAGAATATGGTCAAATGTTTCTTGAAATCATATAATAACATTTATTTTAGGATAAAAAAACTTAACTGAAACGACATTTAATTGGGGATGAAGGGAGTAAAAAAAATTAGACACTACCTCAAAAGGACACATGTTTATACGAAACTTGTCTCACACTACCCCACACATATATAGTTCCGTGAAATAAAATCTCAATCACCCACACAAATTCATTTTATCAAATTACATCTTATGAATAATAAATATGAGTGGATCTACTTCACAAATCCAGACCACATAAAAGATATATTTATCACTCGTCAAAGAAAAAGTGCTAAAAGTTGTAAACTAACATAATCTACTGCACTTAATCTTTGATCAACAAATGTCTTTCACGAACGGAATCAATATCTTCATAGTTTGAATTTTGCATTTCTAACAACACTAATTTCTACATAGATTGGAATTCTACTTCTGTCTACCCCACAACAAACTCGACCCATCTCAAAGCAACCTATTACCTCAAACCCCATGTAAACACTTCATTTTGCTTCTACCTGGTTAAAAAAATTCACGATTTTGGCAAATTCTTTTTTTTTTTTTTTAATTAACCAAATTTTTGATTATATGCACTAAGGCTAGTTCCGATCGAATGGTTGCCTAATATGATTCGATCCCACAAACATTAGGTTATCCCAATTGACAAATATCTTGTAACATGCCCTTAGATTATGTAATAAATACAACCCATTATCACTAAGTAAACGTGCCCTTAAGTATTGATAATGTGGGTGGGGTTCCCTAATAATGGAAAAATGCCTATGCTTGTCACATTGCTTCTTTGTTTATTTCAATTGAATTCTATAGGGTTAGTTAATGAATTTAAAGAGTCTATTCTTCTATAAATAAATGTTACAACTATAAAATATATATAGAAAAGAAAAGGATAAAGGTCCTTTTTCCCTTTATGTAGTATTTTGATACATAAAAGCACAAATATAAACATCATCAACAGTAGAGATAAATGTGCCGATTAAGTAACCAATAATGCCTGGGAGCAATGTCTGACTACAACTTCATTTCTGCTGGCAAACTTATCTCTAGAAAATATAGACTGCATCCAATCCAAAACAAACAAACATAAATATATATGTTGAAGAAAAAAAAAAATCTTTCAAGCCACTCAATATGTTTGCTTATTTGAGTCCTTATACTTCATATTGAGCTCTTTGTAGCCAATTCATTGTTTATTTTGACCGTTTTATTGAACTTTTGATTTGATTTAAAAACTATTAGAATGAAGTGGTACCATTAGATGAAATGTTTGGTGCATGTGGAGAACTTGAAAATAAATAACAATGAGAGCATTAGAATATTTAAAAAAAAAAAAAAAACAGTAAAAATGGGGAGAGGAAAATACCTAGCAGACATGAAAGCCATGCCGAAAAATACAGCCTTTACAGATTGCTTTTGTCCCGCATAATCAAAAGCAAGAGGCAGCATTTCATGCAATGTTAGAAAAGCCATCACCCCACCAACTGCAAGTTGCACAATCAAATGCATCAATTACTCTTATGTAACCATCACTTATTACACTATAGAGTAAACATATATTTAAAAACAACAAAAAAAAGGGAAGAGAGTAAACCTGATCCCAGAAGGCCCTCCAGAATTTCAGGATTTAAGTTGCTCGGAAATAAGTAGGCTGCAAATGATAAATAGCAGCAAACGCATGAGATTCCGGAAAGTTTGAGCTTGATTGTTATTTGTATACATAAAGATTTCATGTAAGGGTACTACCTACAATAATGACACCAAGGGGCTCAGCAAGACCAGAAAGAGTAGCCAGCTTGAATGCCTGCCATTTGCTGCAAGTACACACGATTTATATGAATTTTCAAAAATAATTTTAAAAGCATTTCATTAAGTTTGCTTGTAAAAAGAGATGCAACCAAAATACATCATTCAGGGCCATTAGAGACAAATTTACAGAACATATGCAACCCCAGATAAATCATGAACTCACAAAGTCACACCTATTCCTTTTCCTTTTCCCAATTGAAATAAAAGAATGAAAGTTATACAGATCCACCAACTTTTCTGCTTCTACCATTTAAAACTCTATAGATGATGGGAGACCTCAATTTCCCAGCCATAAGTATGATATATTGCAAGGAAAACACAAAATTTCCTTATTTAGATTGTGCTGGAAAAATTATTAGATTGTGCCCACAAATATTGCACATGATTTATTTATTTTCGGCAGTTAATGAAATGGTAACATGGGGAACTTGTACCTTTGTGTGGCAAAATAAACAGGAAGTGCAACAGCAACACCCTGTAGTCATACATAAATTCAAGATCTCAGTTTTGATTTTGAAAGATCAAACAAAGATATGAACTCAGGATTTCTGCAACAGAATTGAAGCATACTCAGTGAAGATGAAGCATACTCTCATAAAAAGAACAACAAAGGATCCTCAGTGAAGATGAAGATAGAAGTAAAATTTTAATAAGATACAGTTGTAGGGCCTAATAAATGATCCACTGTCCATATGACTAATTCATGATGTGCAACAAAACAGAGTTGAAACACGATAAAGAAAATACCACTTACTCTAATGTCCATATGACTAATTCATGATGTGCAACAAAACAGAGTTGAAACACGATAAAGAAAATACCACTTACTCTAATGATGCTTGAATTTTGAACACAATCAACACCAAATTTGAATGACAAATTGTTAGGCATAGAAGCTAGGGAGTCCTAACTTAACCCAAAACCATGGTCAAAAGTAAAGGTTTGAATCCCACTTATATACCTTTCCACACTTTCATGTAGAACCAATGTGGGATATCGTAACAATCCATCCCCCTTCAAATCGGACGTCCACGGACGGCGCACTCGGGGTGGCAACCCACATAACAAGGCCCACTTCCTGGGTGGCAACCCCCCTTGGGCCCACATCCGGAGTGGCAACCCTTGGGCCCACCATTGGGTAGCCCCTTTCCGAGGCGCGTCCGAATTCGGCAAGTCAGACCAAATTGTTAGGCATAGAAGCTAGGGAGTTCTAACTTAACCCAAAACCATGGTCAAAGGTAAAGGTTTGACTCCCACTTATATACCTTTCCATACTTTCATGTGGAACCGATGTGGGATATCGTAACACAAATCCTTTTTAAATTCTGAGCTGCAGCAAGTCAGATGAAGCAAAGCTAACTCGACAAGCTAAAAATTTCACTTCAATAGTCTTTTTGAATTCTCATCCCCAGCAAAGACAAAAAACATCATGAAGTCAAATCTTGGGAGGGTTTGGTGTATCGGTCATAACTCACTCCATGAAAAAACCAGCCTCATGAGGTTAAGGAGGCCATGGACTGAGTTATGGTCGATACATCGAAACCACTCATTCCGCCCAAAATTGACTTCATGATGTTTTTTCACTATTATGAAAGATGAGAATTTGGAAAGTCTATTGAAGGAAAATTTGTATCTCATCGAGTTACTTTGCTTCATCTGACGTGTTGTAGCTGAGAGTTCAAAAAGGACTTGTCATTTGAATTTGGAGTTGATTGTGTTCAAAATTCAAGCATCATTTGAGTAAGTGGTAATTTTCTTGTTTGTGTTTCAACTCTGTTTTGTTATGGACAGAGGACCACTTATTAGGTTCAATGCATATAAGGTCACAGTTTATGTAAGCAATGCTAGTAGTCTATGTAGGAGGGTTTGTAACAGGACTTCATGTCGGAACCAGACAAGCTCGAGACAATTTCTCAGATTTCGAATTGGTTTGGATATCATCTTTCATGATAACTATTTGAAGATAGCTCATGATATTTTTGTATAAAGGAATCCGTATAGATTAAAAATTTCCTGAACTCACATTCTAGAAGTACCCAATTCATGCTGAAGTTTATATCAAGTAATGGAAAACCAGATAAATATAGGAAAACGAAAATTCAAGCTCCCAGATCCTGTAACATTTATTAAAACCAAGACAGGAACCAATCAAGAAACTGTAGAAAAATTAAAGGTCTAATTTAAAGCTGCTCTGTTTTGAAGGCGGTGAATGTTCAGTAATTTACGAACAGGGATAATATAATATAAGAACATGTTTTTATGATGTTGCATCTTCAACTATGCATTGTAGATTCTAAAAATATTTGTATCCACATATACAGCTTCGTGAAAGAATGCTTGTGATGTACTTAATAATTAACATCATTAATCCTGGAGCAAGTGCATTTAGGATAACTTGACATTAGAATAACAGGAAACGGTGATGAACATAAATACCTCAGGAATGTTGTGCAAAGCAATAGCTAGTGCCAAGTTTAGACCAACGCGGAGACCCTGAGAGATATGAACAAAGGAAGAAAGTATTCATAACCAGGATTCTATGGTCTTTGAAAATCAAAGGCTAACAACCCCATGCTATCGACAATTTCCTGATAAATTTTCCATTGTACATCCCTGGGCATATTATTTCAGATAGGAAAAACAATGAAAGTTTTAATTTTTGGAACTCAATTTGGCATCTGAGTATGAGTATCCAAAACAAAGGTCACAGATATGTTCCCTTATTCTTGATCAAGTAGAGCAACATACATTTCATAAAAACAAACTTAGAGGGTAATTTTCCACCATTCAGTTTAGTAGACAACATGGATTCTTATTTTGACTGCATCGAACAAAGTTAATTAGTTGTTACCTACAGTGAGCCTGGGGATGGGCCATCTAAACAGAAGCACAAGATAGTGAACTACTAAAAAGCCTGGGAATATTTGCTCTTAAAATACCCTAGGAATAATAAAGTAGCTACACAGGATCCAAAAAAAAAAACCCCCATTAAACTACCTTTACTGATCCAAGGAAGACAGCCATCCCCTCAGGGAAATTATGCAAACTTATACCTGAATAAGAAAAACAGATGTAAGAGTTTCCATTCAAAAAAAAAAAAGAATAAATAAATAACAGAATCTTAAAGAGAGAGAACAGGAACTGCAACTCAAATAGATGATCTCCATATTGATTGTCCTTTGCTATTGTGAAAATAAAGGGATAATATGTAATATTCTTACTATTTAACTGCTAAACAAAGAAATCTCTAGATTTTCAAATTTCAAAACAAAAGATTAATGTTAGAAAGGAATGGCTCATCCCTTCTTCTGTCTTTAATATGAATGAAATTTCTTCTTTTCTGATCAAAAATAAAAAGTCATATAAAGGACAGAGGGCAATAGTAGTTGATTAAGGTTGTGTTTGGTTTCATGTCCAATCATTTTGGATATTATTCTGGAGTTGATATTTTTAGTAGTGGTTCAAGAAGCAAATATAAAAGGAAGACATATTTGGATGTTTTATACTTTTATTAGGAAGAATGATATGATATATTTTTACAGACACTTTCTGCAATAGATGTCATTAACATTGTTAATTATAAATAATGGGCGATGTCTACTTTAGATTTTTGTCATGTTAATCAGTAGCGTACTATGAATATCTAATCGGAACAATGATCGATAATTAATTTGGGAGAATGAAATAAATGTGTTCAAGGATATACTAATGCCAAATACACATTCTATTTTTCTGGGAAAAGAGAGCCAAACATAGTCCAGGTTTCTGCAGTCAGCGGTAGAAGGTATGGCAACAGGCATACTAAGAGCATAGCCAAGTTCAGTTGAGGCTAATGCTAGCTACTCATGGTCAATAAGCATAAAAAGAATGACATTCTACAAAGGCCATAATTTACAGAAAATTTCAACAAATTTTACACAATATAGCAACCAAATTGAAATTTTTAGAGATCTAGATGTGGCTGAAAAACTAATGCAACTGACCTACAGCAGTGATGATTCCACTAAACAAGACCTGACGACGATGTTTTTTCATAATATCCTTGCCACCATCCCCATTTTTCTGTTTTGGAGCACAATATGATTTTTAGTAATTCTTGACAAAATAATCACATCCAGAAGATTGCTTATATCTCCACTTATTGATAGAAACACATTGCACGAAACCTTCTTTTTCTCCGAATTTGAAATGGGTGCAAGGGTTGGTTCAGGAATGAAACTAGATACAATGGCAAAGAAAATTACACCTGCAAAAAACTAAGAGGCTGATTTTATCAGCACTAAACAAACCAAAGAAACTAAACGTTGAAAACAGAAAAGAAATGATACAGCATGATTATCAGAAGGCTGTACCCAGAGATTTCCCTTTAAGAAGCCAATGGAATTTATGGCATTATGAGCTAAGTCCAAGAAAGATATGCTCAACATAAGCCCAGCAGCAAAACCCTACACAAACAACATACTCAAAATTACACCAAAAAGCTACTCAAATGAAATACAACCTCATAAAGAAATTCAAGCAAGCTGAAAAGGGCTGTCCATTAACATCTAAAAACTACATTTTGAATGACTGAAGTTTACAAAAGGTTCACTGTTAGTGGAATTTGCAAACCAAGACAATACTGTATGATCGTGATATTGTTTTGATTTTGCTTACCTGTAAAAGCCCAAGCATCTTCAGATTTGGAGTTGGATTAATGACAACAAAAAGTGCCCCTGTTCAGAAACATAACTTGTAAACATTAAAGAGACAATCCGACGGTAAAGTGACATTGTTGTGGCAAGAATTTGGTAATAAATGCTCAGAGAGATGAATCGGAGGAAAACATGTATAATAGGTAGATGATGCACCATCTCTTTACAAAACTTATGATGGTAGAAGTATTGAGTGAATGGACAATAGCGATTGTTAAGAGAAAAGAGAGACAAAGTGAGAATAAAAGGGTCTTTGTGTACTAATGACCTGGCGGTATTACCATTCCCTAGCAGACTGTTGAAGATGATGTTCTTTTGGATAATATGGGGATGAAGGAGTTTGAAGAAATAAGTATGTGATGGACAAAGAACTCAACGAGATTGTATTTGAACTCGGATGTCAGCTTTGCACATTGAAGATGAACAATGATCAACATGAATGAGCTTTGCTCCTAATTCAGCTATCAGCACTTATACACTTGAACACAATAACAATATACAGAAGCTGTATTGATTACCAGTGAACCCGAAGATGAAGTTAATAATTTTCTAGAAAGCCAAGATTGAAACTGATAATGCTTCAAGTTATGATTATAAATGACTATAACAGAGTACAAAACCTATTATCCACAGAAGGCATACTTATAAACAAATTAATAAATGCTACTCTATAATGAAAAATAATTTGCTCTCCAAACAAGAAACACCAAATACTTCAATGATAAACTTGTCCATCCGTACAAATTCTTCAAAAAACAAAGAAGCTATATTATCCGAATTAGAGCATCAAAATGTGGACTCACCAATAGAGGTACTGAGACCACCCAGCATTGAAAGTGCGAGAGCCACTAAAACCTGAGAATCCATAAAACCCATATCTGCAAAATTCGGATTTGAAAGAGTTCAAATTCGAAGTAAATCCGTTTATCCTCGTGAAGTGAGTAGTCAAAGCATGAAGAAGGAGAAAGAAAAAAGAATTGAAGAGAGCAATGGAGTGAGCTCCAAGAAGCTGTCAAGTAAAGGGGAAAGGAATATGTTGAGGTCAAGAAATGGACGACTGTTTTAAAACAAGATTCGATACGTTTCCGGCATGCCCCTTGCTTGCGTGCTCACCTCTATTTTCTATATATATATATTTTTTTTTTAATTATCATTATCAACCTAATCATTATTTAATAATTACTTTTACTTATACACCTTTTTTATTTTGGATTCTACCATTTAACCAAAAAAATTAGTCAGTCTAATCCATTTAATGAGTGTGATCGTGTAAACTGTTTCAAAATTTCCATTTTCATTCTGCAGTTAAATTTTTGTGTGAATCATTTTCATTCTCACAAAGAATTGTCATTCAACCGAATAGTACAGACATGAAGGCAGTTTCTTTAAATATAAACTCCCCTGAATATATGATTTCTCTAATTTTATGGGTTTACACAATTTTTTTTATTTTTTTTACGACATGATTTTCATGTTTTCATAAGCTTACACGAATTTTCATGTTTTCATATAATTACACAATATATTTTTTTATGTTTTAATATGGAGCTACATGATATATATGTGATAATTAAGGGTTACACATATACAACTCTACGATATATTTTCACCAACCTTATGGTCTATAAGTAATTTAACTAAATTTCAAGGGCAATAGATGTAATTCACACACAAAAAAAAAAAAAAAGACTTTTACTTGTTGAGATAGGTAAATGTACCAAAAGATGATTTTTTTTTTTTAAACAATGATGACTAAAATACAAAAATTCAAAGATGAATGATGAAAAATCCAACAATAAGGAAACTTTTTTTTTCCTAAAATATTGAATACATGAAACTTGGACAGATATATAATTCCTTTAAACAATTGGAAAGATTTAAAATTTAAATTTTCAGCACATCGATGCATTTTTGTTTTGGTATCCAAGTTAATATTACACTATGAAAATTATTCAGCACCTTCCAATTATGCAGATGTTAATGTACTAGGAGGTGGGCCCAAAAATTCATCACAATTAGTGTACATCCTAAAATCGTACCTATGTCCCCAAGGGTACTTTTGTCTCATTCCATATTGATATTAATCAAAGATAAAATCTACTTTTATGATTTAAATTATATATATTTTCGTTATATCAACTAACGATGAAACGACCACAAGTCTGTAAATAGAGGAGCAAAATATAATAGATAGAACTGCTGCAGCTGATACTAGCTAGCTTAACTATGAATGCCTTTACAGTTTACACACATACACTTAATAATTACTTAGTTGCTCACTTCAACCTTAATCTCCACTGGTTTCAGATCATACTTTTGCTCAAGCTTTCACAACGCTTCCAACAAAGTAATTCAAACATAAACCCTAAATCGAGGTGTCTTTTTGTTCATCCGCGACCACTTCCCCAGATTCATTGGCAATTTTATCTTCAGACACAACTATCTCATCGGATATATCATCTGATGCTACAGAATGAGAAACTTCAACAATTGAAATGGAAACATCAGTCGGAGGATTTTCCTCGTCCACCTCATCAGAAATATTAGTCGTAACTGCAGAGTCATTTTGTTCATCAGCTATACCTTCCCCGGATTCACTGCCAATTTTGTCCTCAGACATGACAGCTCTCTCACCGGACATATCATCCAATGCTACAGAATGAGAAACTTCTTCAACAGTCGGAATGGGAACATCAGTCGGAGGATTATCCTCGGCTGCCTCAGCAGAAATAGTAATTGTAACCGAGGCGTCATTTTGTTCATCAGTGATTACTTCGTTGGATTCGTTGCCAATTGTGTCCTCAGCTGCGGCTCTCTCATCAGGCATATCATCAGTTGCTATAGGATAAGAAACTTCTTCAACAGCCGAAAAGGAAGCATCAGTCACAGGGTTTACCTTGGCTGCCTCAGCAGAAATAGTAACCGTTCCTCTATCATCTGATGTGTTTGGTTCTTCCTGTGTGGGACCCTCAACTTCACTAGTCGAAACAGAAATCTCAGGAAGAGGTTTTTCCTTTTCATGTTCACCAGCAAGCTCAGGTTCATTGCCACCAGATTTGTCATCTAGTACCTCAGAATGGACATTCATGTCCTTATCCAACATATTGTCTGATGCTATGGGTTCATGACTTTTGTCTTCTTTTTCCTTCATATCTTGTTGCTGAAGAGAATCCTTTAACTTGTCCACACCAATACTTATATCCGTCGAAGAGCCTGCAGTGACAGATTAGATAGAACATTAATCTACCAGATAAATGCAGTATTTAAACAAACAACTCAGATTGCTAGCATTTTGGGGGGGAGAAAAAAATCATTTATTTCTATGCTCAATAAAATCTAGAGAACTAAGTTTGCTAGAGGTATACTGCAATGTCAGAGATATTACAATGCAGTTGCCATTTCTCTTTGACATCACATTACACCAGTGAATTCAGAACATTACATTGACATTCCACTCTCCCCATGTTATTAACACCACAAATCACAAACTTAAAGGTCATATCAATTTGATACACAATCGGACGTTTTCAGGACCCAATTGCTGGCGTGGAGCATGGAATGTGTTTCCTCATATTAGTGGAGCCCAAAATATGTTGTCGATAACAAGGATGGGGATACATTAAGGGCTCCGCATCCACAATTAGAGCCTCAAATCATCTGATTATGTATCAAATTGACATGAATATAGAGATTTCTGGTGTTAATGTTCAAAATTCATGTTGTAAATGAAAATTGACCAAAAGTTGATGTTTTTTAATATAATTAACCCAAAATTGAAAAATATAGGGATGTCGACTGCATTTAAAACATAAAATCAGTTACATAAAGGGAAGCCTACCTGTAGGGATTTGCACTGTGGAGGGATCTACAGTATCTTCCTCGGTAGCTGGGGGACTCACAGTGGGCGCAGAATCAGGATCCAGTTGATCAAAACTTGCTGCCACAGCCACCAGATCACTAGAAGCATGACCAGAAGCCATTGAAGAGCCAAGTGCAAATCCTTGTTCTGACCCTAAATCAACATTGCTTGGGCCAGAATCTACAGGTTGCACATCAGCAGGTGAAACTGAATTTGGTTCATCATGGGCTCCCTTCATACCGGCAGCAGAAGGAACATTACTGGTGGCCATAGCAGAGCAATCCAAATGAAGATCAACAGTAGATGTACTGTTTTCATTTTCATCCACTAGTACTTTTCCAAATTCATCATTGTTGATCCCAGACATAGCATTTGCTGCTCCCTCGGATAAGGATTCATTCTGATCAGGGCTTCTAGAACACTCAATAGTTATGCCCTCTTCCTTTCCAGAAGGAGATTCAATCTTATCACTCTCACCAGGTACAGGCATCAATTCAATAGCTGATGAAGACTGAACGTCAGTGCCTTGCAAAACATGGTCTTTTGCCATCTCAACAGAGTCTCCACCTAATAAAGGCAATGGCTGGGAATCTTCAGAGGCAATCAGATAATTTTTACTCTCAGATAATTCATGTGCGGAATTTAACGGTACATCATCAGCTGCTCCCTTTGATGAATGATCTGACACAGGAACTTCATCCATATTAGGGATTTTGGTAGAGACAATAATTCCATTGTCTTCATCTCCAGCAACAGAATCTGATTTATCACCCACACCAGCAAAAGGCGTTGATCCAAATGTTGCAGCTTCAACATCGCTCGTTAAGCCGTGGTCTTTGTCCATCTCAGCAGAACTGATGTTGGTTTCTAACAAGGACTGGGAATCTTCAGATGGTTTGTGATTATTATCACTTTGAGATGGCACGGGTATTGAAACATGAGAATTATCCTCACAAGGCTCATTATTAATTTCTCCACTTTTTCCTGCAGACCGATCATCAGACTTGGGAGCCAGTGAACTTGATGCTCTAGCTGTGGGTTCCAAAGTTGAAATGGATAGCAAATTATCAGAGACGTCAGATTTTGATGCAAGCACTTCATCTGCATAATCCTTGGGTGGTTTATCATTTGCATCTAGTTCCCCAGGAGCATCCTGAAACTTGTTTGCACCAATGTCTACAGAGCCTGTGCACGTATATATGATATCAAATTTTTTCCATCAGCTAAGAATGTGGCCGAGCTAACAATAGTTAAAAAGAAATAGACTAATTTACAATCCACCAGAAAAACACAGCCATTTCAGTGGACAAGCAGATAAAAGACTATAAAACATTTTTAGAGAACTATACCAGTAGCTAGAACTTTACACAAGAACGTATTCATTTATATACTTGGGTAAATATGAGGAGTCATAAGAGGGAAAGCTTGCCAAAGTTATTCTGAAATGTATATGGTTGGATACATTTTCATAATCAAATTGCACTTAGAGTTTGTCTTATTATACAGTCCAGTAGGAATTTAATTAATTACATATATTCATGCCAGGAAAGTTTTCATTTAAATCAATTATGAATGCGAATAAATAAATATCCTGCAACCAGAATGTGAACTGCCTTTAATGATATAATCTAGAAGTGCTTTCAGCTTCTGCTTTAAGTAATTTTAAAAAAAAGGAAAGGAAAGAATAACACTACTTCGTTTATTAATACAATCGAAAACTTTGAGTTTTTGTCAATATCATTAAAAGCTGATGGGTATTTTTTAAAAAACACGCTGAATTCAGCTTCTTTTTTTTAACTGTTCACTTCTTAATTCAAAGACAATCCACTTTAACTTTTAAGCATCTTCTCTCTAAATTTGATAGCATTTTAAAAAATGACAAGGTTCTGCAAACATTGCTTAAGTAGCACAGTCCCTTAAACATTAAAACTTGTGGTATATTGGATTGGACAAATTTCTAAATCTATATGTTATTATATAAATAAACTCTACCAACTGTATGAAGCTGCCCATAGACGCCCACCTTTTTGCGCCTCTATCTATGCACCCAAGGCACACCTCCGCGCATACCGTTCATTCTTTTTTTTTTTTTTTTACTTTTCTGAAACACTTTCATTATTTTTTTAAGAATCAAACACTATTTTTGTTTAGTTTTCTTCCAAGTTCCAATGGTAATATTTTACCATATGTATCAGTCGAACATATTTAGACAACTAGGGTTTGGAGAACCTAAAGCATCCAGGGAAAAAAAAAAAAGAAGAAGAAGAAACCGGAACATAAAACAGTGTCTCTTCAATTAGTTGGATGATGATGAGGAGTATAATTAGTTGGGAATTCTTTTCGGTGTTTTGATTTTTAGTTGATGATTGATGGTATTTTACATGTTATTGGCCTTTGCGTTGAGGTTTGAACTTTAAGTGTGTTGTCTGAACGTTAAATTTGTTATTGTTTTACCAGATTTGTATGTTTTACTTATTTTTTCTGTTTTTGGCGCCCTTGTTCAAGAGGCCAGGGCACACCTTGTGCCTCTGTGCATCTCCTGCCCCTAAAAACTATGATATCAAATTAAGAAAGCATTAAATATCGACTTCCATTCAAAAATATGAATCCACTCTTAAATAAAGAACCTAATCATACTTATCCATGTAATTGTTAAACCACCCTTACTTTGTCCTCTCAACATCACCTATAATTTCCACTGTCCCTTGGACTCAAGCTTGTGATGTATTGGATCAACAAATTTCCAAGTATACTGTGTTGTATATGAATAAATAGATAAGGTCTCTCAATTCTTAGCAGATAGACATGATGAGTAACGTTGTTAAAAACAGTGGTTAAAATTTAAAAGGTTCATTACATAAAAAAACATAACTTTAGGTTGATTTTCATTTACAACATGAACTTCGGACGTTAACACCACAGATCACGAACTTAATAGTCATATCAATTTGATATCCAAACGGACGTTCTCAGGATCAAATTGCTAGCGTGGAGCCTGGAATGTGTTTCAACATATGATGTTAATGATGACTAGGATGGGGAAACGATTCGGGCTCCGCATCTGCAATTAGAGCCTAAAATCGTCCAAGTATGTATCAAATTGACATGAATATAAAGTAGGTGATCTGTGGTGTAAATGGTCAAAATTCAAGTAGTAAATGAAATTGACCTAAAGTTAATGTTTTATTATGTAATTAACCCAAAATTAAAATACATAGGGATGTCGGCTGCATTTAAAACATAAAATCAGTTGCATCAAGGGAAGCCTACCTGTACGGACTTGCACTGTGGAGGGATCTACAGTATCTTCCTCAGAAGCTGGGAGACTCTCAGTGGGCGCAGTATCAGGATCTGGTTGATCAAAACTTTCTGCCACAGCCACCAGATCACTAGAAGCATGACCAGAAGCCATTGAAGAGCCAAGTGCAAATCCTTGTTCTGACCCTAAATCAACATTGCTTGGGCCAGAATCTACAGGTTGCATATCAGCAGGTGAAACTGAATTTGGTTCATCATGGGCTCCCTTCATACCGGCAGCAGAAGGAACATTACTGGTGGCCATAGCAGAGCAATCCAAATGAAGATCAACAGTAGATGTACTGTTTTCATTTTCATCCACTAGTACTTTTCCAAATTCATCATTGTTGATCCCAGACATAGCATTTGCTGCTCCCTCGGATAAGGATTCATTCTGATCAGGGCTTCTAGAACACTCAATAGTTATGCCCTCTTCCTTTCCAGAAGGAGATTCAATCTTATCACTCTCACCAGGTACAGGCATCAATTCAATAGCTGATGAAGACTGAACGTCAGTGCCTTGCAAAACATGGTCTTTTGCCATCTCAACAGAGTCTCCACCTAATAAAGGCAATGGCTGGGAATCTTCAGAGGCAATCAGATAATTTTTACTCTCAGATAATTCATGTGCGGAATTTAACGGTACATCATCAGCTGCTCCCTTTGATGAATGATCTGACACAGGAACTTCATCCATATTAGGGATTTTGGTAGAGACAATAATTCCATTGTCTTCATCTCCAGCAACAGAATCTGATTTATCACCCACACCAGCAAAAGGCGTTGATCCAAATGTTGCAGCTTCAACATCGCTCGTTAAGCCGTGGTCTTTGTCCATCTCAGCAGAACTGATGTTGGTTTCTAACAAGGACTGGGAATCTTCAGATGGTTTGTGATTATTATCACTTTGAGATGGCACGGGTATTGAAACATGAGAATTATCCTCACAAGGCTCATTATTAATTTCTCCACTTTTTCCTGCAGACCGATCATCAGACTTGGGAGCCAGTGAACTTGATGCTCTAGCTGTGGGTTCCAAAGTTGAAATGGATAGCAAATTATCAGAGACGTCAGATTTTGATGCAAGCACTTCATCTGCATAATCCTTGGGTGGTTTATCATTTGCATCTAGTTCCCCAGGAGCATCCTGAAACTTGTTTGCACCAATGTCTACAGAGCCTGTGCACGTATATATGATATCAAATTTTTTCCATCAGCTAAGAATGTGGCCGAGCTAACAATAGTTAAAAAGAAATAGACTAATTTACAATCCACCAGAAAAACACAGCCATTTCAGTGGACAAGCAGATAAAAGACTATAAAACATTTTTAGAGAACTATACCAGTAGCTAGAACTTTACACAAGAACGTATTCATTTATATACTTGGGTAAATATGAGGAGTCATAAGAGGGAAAGCTTGCCAAAGTTATTCTGAAATGTATAAGGTAGGATATATTTTCATAATCAAATTGCACTTAGAGTTTGTTTTATTATACAGTCCAGTAGGAATTTAATTAATTACATATTTTCATGCCAGGAAAGTTTTCATTTAAATCAATTATGAATGCGAATAAATAAATAAATATCCTGCACCAGAATGTGAACTGCCTTTAATGATATAATCTAGAAGTGCTTTCAGCTTCTGCTTTAAGTAATTTTAAAAAAAGGAAAGGAAAGAATAACACTACTTCGTTTATTAATACAATCGAAAACTTTGAGTTTTTGTCAATATCATTAAAAGCTGATGGGTATTTTTTAAAAAACACGCTGAATTCAGCTTCTTTTTTTTAACTGTTCACTTCTTAATTCAAAGACAATCCACTTTTGCTTTTAAGCATCTTATCTCTAAATTTGATAGCATTTTAAAAAATGACAAGGTTCTGCAAACATTGCTTAAGTAGCACAGTCCCTTAAACATTAAAACTTGTGGTATATTGGATTGGACAAATTTTTAAGTCTATATTTTATTATATAAATAAACTCTACCAACTGTATGAAGCTGCCATAGACTAGCCTTATTTTAAAGATAGCATGGATGTCATCTACGTGGAACTTAAACTAATTATATACTCAAATAATAGTGAACCGTACCCTTTGAAGGATCTTGAATATCTTGAGCAGCAAGCTGACTCGCATTTGCCAATTCTTGATCTCTTTCACCTCTTATGCTGTCTTTCCGTCCAATGGAAGCCCGAGTTCTTTTATGTGGACGCTCAGCCAATGCTGAGTCCTGACCAATTAATGCACCAGGAACAATAGGTGCTACAGGCTCTTGCCTCCTTCGCCTCCGTTGGGTTGTGGGCGTCTCTTCTCGACTTTGAGCATTCTGCCCTCGCCCTCTCCCCCGCCCTCTTCCCCGCCCTCTACCTTGAGTCGTTATAGGGAGGGAAGGAATAATAGGCTGTGTAACTGGACTTCCAGAAACTAAATGAGTAGCAGCTTGGGGGCTTGAAGTGGGTACAATGCCAGGATCTGGCTGATTAACACTAGCCACAGGCACCGGGCCAATGAGAGTATCACCTGCAGCCATTATTGAACTGGGTGTGGTTCCTTGTTGGGACCCTACATCAGCATTGCCTGGGGCAGAAGCTGGTGGGAGCACAGGAGCAGGTGAAACCGAATTTGGTTCAGTGCAAACTTCTTTCGTAATGCTAGTGACAGAAACGGAGCCAGAACTGGCAGTCACACTCAGAGCACCGCTAGAAGCAAGTTCTCCCTGTACTCCTACAGGTGGCTTCTCAGTCACAGACGGCGATGAGATTATTGGAACTGTTTGTAATGCTACAGTCTGCCTTTTGCCTCTGCGTCCAGGAGCAGGAGCTTCCCCAACTGTCTTAGACTTTCGACCTCGTCCTCTACCTCGCCCAGATGATGAGGGAGAAGCAGCTGCTTGAGAAGCAGGAAAAACAGGAGGAGGAATGGCAGGCACAGAGTTGGGAGTAGCAGGTGAACCCAACTCTTGCATGCTCCCAATAATACTTCCAACATTAGTACTGGCCAAAGGATCAGGACCAGGTACCACAGGTGTAGTTTCAACCTTGGAGCTCTCTTCTGCTTTTACAGCTAGACCAGATCCCGAAGGTGCAGGATGAGGAACCGATAGAGAGGCTTCCACCACTCTTTTCGGCCTGCCACGCCCTCTTTTAGATGGCGGTGTAGCCTCTTTATTTTGTAGAGGTAGAGGTAGAGGCAGAGGCAGAGGCAGAGGCAGAGGCTCCACGGTTGGATGCTGGGGTAGTTGAGGTACAACTGGTGCCTGCATCTCACACTTGACAGCAACCGTACTGTTTGTAGCCACCATTAATGTTTTTCCAGTAACTTCTTCCTTCACTGTAGGAGAATCAGGAGATTCAGCCTGACACAGTCTCTCAAACTCTTCTTCTGTCCATTGCTCTTCATAAGAGCGCACCTAGGCAAGCAAAAAATGAAAATATAAGACAAGAATATGTCTCATGTCAAATACTGGCCCTTGCAAATTACAAAAGAATTAAAGGATTTGCCGGTATACACAGTAAGGACAAACGAATACAAAAAGACACTGTAAAATTCATATAAATGAACCTCTCTAGCACGTTTTCCTCTTCCATAATGTTGGGTATCAAGGCCACCAAGATAACCACTCTTCCTCTTCATTCCAGCATCAGGCAATACTCTAGAAGTTGGTGCTTCTGAGATCTTCATCACTTCATAAAAGGATTTTAAGTCATCCTCGGTTAAGAGCCGAGAAGGCAAAGGAGGTATCTGCTTGCATTTCTCAGACGCTTTCCCACCAAATACATTTTGCCATGCAACCTCCAGAACATTAAATAGATTTCTCAGATAACAAGAAATAAGCCCTATCTGAGCCCATAAAAATTAATA
The DNA here is from genome assembly GCA_946896805.1 of Scutellaria galericulata. NCBI lineage: Eukaryota > Viridiplantae > Streptophyta > Magnoliopsida > Lamiales > Lamiaceae > Scutellaria > Scutellaria galericulata. Next base: position 13,408,362 of record OX335792.1, read on the forward strand.
GGAACAAAATGCAACATTTCAGGAATTGTATGTACCATTTCTTCTGCGTGTCTCTGTTTGTCAACTGACTCAAAGATATCGATCTCTGACTCACTGAATAAAAGTTAGCATTAGAAAACAATTATGCATACACGAACACACTAAAGGGAAAATAATAATAGCACGTGAAGATTTTCAACAGCCAACTCCAAAAGTTTGTGAAACCAGGTAAACAAACAACTAGTCACAGAAGAAGGTATGGCTAAAGGTAAGCTGAAAACTAGTAGATATCAACTTAAAGGAATTATGTAGTGGATAATAAGACAATGAGATCATTATTTGCAAATCACATTTCTTTTGTAATAAACATCCACACTTTTATATAGGTAATAGAAATATATATATATATATGTTTACCTTCGTGCTATAATATCATTAAGAGAATCATCATCCAGAACACCACCAGCTTCCTCTTTCTTGCACTCCCGCAGGAGAGACTCCAAGTATTCTCTTCGATCTTCCGCACTACATTTATTGTTTAAGTTATATTCAGTGAATAATAACAAATACTACAGCCAAAGCATTGTCTTATGTTTAAGCATACCTAGTATTATTGTCAAAAAAACCAGCAGTTATACTCTGATTAGCAACCCCAAGTTTGTGCTCAGCAGAAGCTCTAACTTGTTCCTCCACAGTTTTGACCTTGTTAAGATAAAGCAATATAGAAAATTACGTTTTAAAATCACTAAAAAAATGTTCTAACTCAAGAGCTACACATTAATAAATGAGTTCAAGTCGGTCCACCAAGAATCATTGATCCTTGATCAAAAGCCCCCTAAAATAGTTGAGATATACTCGGGAACTCAAAATACTACAAAAGTGTCTCACAGTTACAATTACATTACTTCAGAATATCATGTTTATGCCTAGCATTCCTCAATTGGGCAGTCATGAATATTCTGAAAGAATGGTCAGAGGAAATGCACAATACATGAAACTTTCATTAATAACTCAGATTAACTTCAGCATAATTAGCAGCAGTGGAGAAATGAAGCCACACTGAAATTACTTAAATTATTGTTCTGTTTTTCACAAGTTGATAAATTATCCACAGCCTTATGAATATCATTTATAAAATTCAGACAATGAATAAGTGGAGCTTCACATTAATTATGATGTAAAAGTAACAAATACTCTCAATCAGGAACATTAACAAAGAAGTAACCACCTCGCAAAAAGTATGCCTACATCACCTTTTCTAATCCAAATTGTTTGTCGTATACCAAGTAACCACATTAAACTAACTACTAGATTCCTTGTTTGAAAGTCTTTAATAGAGAAACAATCAAATTGTGATTAGTTGAGTAAGCCAGAAAATTATTCAGATTTATCTTCAATAAATGAACCTTAAATATGTTAAAGCAGTTTACTTACATGGAGCGTTCTGTTTAGAATTCTATAGTAATCTTTTGATTTTCCTCAGCATTATAAAAGTCAATTCAGATGGACAGTAGCTTTCTCTTATATTTTGAGAATAACAGGACAACATCAAAGAAAGGAGTCTAAAACCAACTGAAAACCAACATACAACGGAAGGTTGAAATGAGGTCAACTGAAAACCAACATACAACGGAAGGTTGAAATGAGGTCAGATTACCCACAAAAGAATTCAATCAACATAGCATAAAACCTCCAACACATATTAGAAACACATTCTTGTTGTATAGAATCTTTTCTTAAGATGAAACATAATCATATGGAATTGTTTGTGTAATCCATTAGGAGATATTCTTGAAATTAAAGAAAATTTCAAAACTCATTAATGGAAGAAACTACCAAAAAGTTACTATTTCAGGGATCAATGTATTTACTGTTTCTAACCGAAGAACAAGAACATCTTTCTTCTGTCCGATCCTATGAGCCCTGGCCTGAGCTTGCAGATCAACCTGAACAAATACGAACATTTATAAAACAAGACTGGATTTGAATTCCAAGGTGTCACAATTTTAGAGGAGACTGGAATTTCAAGATTACCTGGGGATTCCAATCCGTATCAAAGATAATCACAGTATCCGCAGCTTGGAGATTCACACCAACGCCTCCAGCTCGAATACTAGTAGACAAATTGGTACAAGTCAGTAAAAAAAAATGTAGCAACACTAAACTAGGAAAGTTAGCTTTGCGGTAGTTGATGATTGGCAGATAGCCTTTGTGCAATTCATTCTTCAGGCGCCCTGATCTAGATGGCATAGATATGGAACTTAAATAATACAATGACAAATCATATAATTTTAACTTCCCATTTCGAGGGTCGCCTAGGAACCTACATTAAATTCCTTTTACAGACATGTGTTTACTCAGACTAGACATCAGTTGCAACAAGGGTCCCACAATCTCACTGATACATTAAGGGTCTCCTTACCTGAGTAAGAATATGAAGTATGGAGAATTGGGATTATTGAACTGCTCAATGAGGGCTCCTCGATCACCACCAGATGTATGCCCATCTAATCGGAGGTATCTATATTGTTTCCAGCAAAGATAGTCCTCCATGACATCAAGTAGTCTAGTCATTGTCGAGAAAAGAAGAACCTGCATAAAGTTACATTTCAGTGATCTGGGAAGCATAATAAAGATGCAACTTATAGCTGACACATTCTTCACAATGAAGACCTCAAGTGGCCTAGCTCCCACCACACCCAAATGAAACAAAAGATAGTAAGCAGAATCAGGAAAAAAAAATGGAGCTCAGATTTAAATATGAACCAACGACCACACCAAAAGAAAAAGAAAAAGAAAGAAAGAAAAGAAAATAGAAAATAACCATTACGATGAAGAAAGGGAAAAGAGAGAGCATAAAACAGAAGCCAAGGTATAAAGTAAAGCACAATGAAGAACATAGCATCATAAAATCAATGATTAAATCTCAGATGTCACTGAAGAACCAGGACTTAACTATCATTTATTCCTAATAAAAGAAAGGAAAGGACTAGGAAAAACGCTAAAGTTCAACAGAAATTCCCCAAAGTTCAAGCCTTCTAATGCCATCAATGAGAAGAAACAAAGAAATACTTGAAAAGAAGAAATCACCATGGGTTTTTCGTTTTTTCTTTTCTTTTCTAAACATGTAGATTAAAAAATAACTAAGGCAAGGATGCTTGCATTCGGATGCGTGGACACATAGATGGAAGTCGAAAATATAAAAGAATGCCAACACTGATGAGATAAACCAAAAAGTACGGCAAAAATGATACCAAATATAATAGATTGGTTAAAGTAGTAAGAGAAGGAAAGAAAACAAAACCTTAAAACTAAACAATATTTCCCAAAGCAAATATGACCCAGATAAAAGGCATTCAGTCTCTAGAGAAAAGATCATGCAAATATGAAGAAAAGGCAGACAACTTTTACACTAGAAATGATTATCAAAATAGCGTGATAAGCTGATAAAGAAATACAGAATGGAACCGTTCATGGTATACCACAGCTATAACGGGAAATTTGTGAATTACAAATTGTATGAAGACATGTTCCAAACATTCAAAAAAGAACAACTCTCTAGCTCAATATATAGTAACAGAAACCCTACCCGATGATCAGTTGCCTTTAGTTTGGGTAACAACCTATCCAACATCTCCAGCTTTCCACAAAGTCTGATAACGTTGGGAAGGTAATGCTTTGGAATCAAATCATGAACCTATCGTGAGAATAGAAAGTTTCAGTTGATCAATTGTCAAATTAGTTAGCATCATATGCATGACACATCCAGAAAGGATTCTCAAAAAAAATATAATATAAAAATTCCTTGACCACCATCAAACTTGTTACAAGACTTTATCTAGTTTACAAAACAAATGTTCCACAGTTCCACGTATCAGGCAACTATATAAACTCTAAGTCTGACGGGAGAAAAGTCAATAAGACAACTTCTTCTGCATCAGATCAGCTTCAACATATAAAGTGGAAAAGCTATTTCGTACGCTCACCTTGCTCAATAGACAAATTATTCAAGGTAATGCTATTCATAAAATAAATTGAAGAGAGAGATACCTCTTCCACATGAAGTTGACTGAGATATGGATGGTTACATATATTCCGTAGTTCCATTACTGAGTTATGCACAGTGCGAGCCTAATGAAGTTGCAAGGAAAAACTGAATTAACACTCTGGATAAATTATATATAGAGTACATCAGAATCTGTAGGAGTGGATATTAACAGAGAGTATCCAAACTTCACATATACATGATATATATTATAAAACTATGAAAGCATATTATAAATATGGGTGCATGAATATTTGTTTTGACATATATTCATCATACAGGTATAAATAATTACAGAAAAATATGATTGCAATACATCTATGTTTTGGCATACATCTATCATGCTGACATAATAAATATAGAAAAGAACATATAAAAGTATGGAGGGCTTAAGCATATACATATACAATGAAGGCCAAAATTCAAAAAATGATCTGAAAAGATTACAGCAAGAGAATACCTTAGAAGTTCCGATGGCACCAAGATTGTCTTCAACTCTCTTCATCAATAACTTTTGATATGCAGAAGCTTCACATCTAATAAGTCTTTCTATCTTTTCCGGCAATTCATTCTCAACCTAACCACATTATTTAAAATTACAGCAGGATGACAAGCAACAGGTGACATCATGATGTCATAACTCATAAGTTGAATTATGATGCCTCCACAACTTCTATGACTAAATAACTGGCATTCAATGGAACTAATAGATAGAGATATTCATATTCCAAATAGGTCTCTCTCTTTTTCTAAGGAAGTAAATGAAAAAAGAACAATAAAGGACAAATTAAGCAGAGATAAAGGACCCTTGGCAATTTATATAAAAGATCTCAAGAGGTCAGATATGCTAATATTGGATAGTTTTCATGTTATTATCCCACTTGCTAAACCAGATGCATGTGCTTTTCCTCCAACTCATCCTTTTACAGCCCAATAACAGTACAAAACAAATCTAAGATAAAACCACCCTAAATTACTCCAATCAGATGTAACTTTTTCATTGCTATTAGACACAAAAAAAAAAAAAAAAAAAAAAAAACTTAAGTTCTACCAGCTATTTTATCTTGTCCATACCACACTTTGATGAAGATGCAAATGAATCCCTACAATCAGTAATGCTTTGTGATGGATTATACAATTTGGGATAATTGCTATATGCATATTTATATGTAGATATACATGCATAAGCATCTATTATTATAATCAGGTATAAATACAAAGGACTTCCACTCATGGTATGAGTCATTGGCCAGTACCTTGTGTTTTAATCTTCTAAGTACAAATGGTCGCAGAACTTGGTGGAGACGATTTATTATCAAAAGATTCTCCTCCTCAGACAACAAAGCCTGGTTATATTTGGTATTAAAAATTGGTTACAAGAATGATGAGAAACCAGAACAAAGACTTATCTTTTTAGCATATAGCTTTTATTAAGCTTACTTGATCAGCTGAATTGTCACCATTACTCTCAAATGGTTTATTGAACCATTGAGAAAAATCTTCGGATGAGTTAAAGATGTTTGGTAACAAGAAATTAAGTAATGCCCATAGCTCCTCAAGATTGTTCTGCAAGGGCAACCAGGGTATAGAAATAATAAATTAAAACACACCAAATAAAATAGATGATTAAGTGCTTTTAATACTGAGAATTATTTAATAAATGAAAATATAAGTATAATGAGTACATAAACTGATAAATTAGTAAGAACCAAGACCTGCAGGGGAGTTCCAGTCAAAAGTAATCTGTGGTTGCTACGATAATGTCTCAGATCAGCATTTAATTTACAGGAAGCATTCTTGATGCGATGACCTTCATCAATAATGATGTAATGCCAGTGTATTTTGCTGAGTTTCGGCCGATCATGCTTGTTCATCAAATATTCATATGTTGTGAGAAGAACATTGAATTTCTGATGAACAAGTTGTTCCCTGCAGTGAAAATTATTACCAATAAACAAACAGGAAGTAAAGAAGCAGCAAGAGATCATATAGGAATCAGGCAAAGCTTACTTAAATAGCCTTCGGCGTTCTTCAGGGGGGCCAGAATAAACAATTTTGTGGATACTTGGAGCCCAGAAATTGATCTCTGACTCCCATCCGGGTAGAACAGAGGAAGGTACAACTACTAGAAAAGGTCCTCTATCATTCTTATTTTCCATTAAGTAGCAAATTAGAGATATAACCTACAGAGATAATGTTCCACAAGATTCAAAATTACTGAAGAAAACAAGCCATGAAAATCTACAGGGTTAAGAGTTGATATAACTAAGCATATGTCATACCTGAACTGTTTTACCCAAGCCCATTTCATCAGCTAATATGCCATTCAAATGGTTATTATAGAGTGAAAGCAGCCATCTTAGTCCATTCATTTGGTACCTTAAAGGCAACAACAATACAAAATATTCAGAAAGCAAATAATGGAATATATGAGCTTGGACATCCAATCTTAGAATGAGCAAGCAAAATACTAATGAAACTAGAACTCTTCAGAGGGAGAGAGAGAGAGAGAGAGAGAGAGAGAGAGAGAGAGAGAGAGAGAGAGAGAGAGATATCAAGTAATAAAATTTGATAAAACTGAAACAAAACAGGATAGGGTGTAAATAACTCACTCTCTCAGTGTTCCGCCCACAAGGCCTTTTGGCTGCTCAACAATATTCTCTTTTACACTGTAGAAGATCAATTAAGTCCAAGAAGAAAGCTGAATCAGCACTGACAATCGAAGCAAAAACTAAACAGCATTAAGATTTCTTTGTGTGGAAAAATTCAAATCCATACAAAAATAAGTGAAATGGCAGAGAGAACGAAATGGGGCAATAAAATCCACACAAATGCACTTAAAAACCAGTAGACAATAAATGTAAAATTATAATAAATGGAACTGACAATAAAAAGAAACTCGTGGAGCAGTTGATCCACTTAAAAACATAAGTAAATGTTTCAGGTAAAGTCGTTACAAGAGATCATCATGAGGGCAAGATTTTCCAAATTACCTATGTGCCATCATGTAGTACTTCTCATTGCTTTCCAAATAGTGCTGCAAAACAGAATGAAAATGACAAGCTAAGAGAGGAGTATGATTTAAGTGAGACCCCTTAGACGAATGAAATGATGGTTTACAGAAGAAAAGGACTACAAAATAGAACAATATGGAAACCTTGGCCTGATCTTTATCATCTTCATTTTCTCCAGCATCCTCATTATCCTCGACAATACCACCCTTATTCTCCTCAATATCAGTCTCAAATTGTCCAGCCACTGACTTTGCCTCCTTTAGTTTAGACCCAAGCTTCTGCAGATATTTCTCGGTCTCTTTTAACAGTTGTTTAACCCGATCAGACTTCGCATCCTACAAGCATATTAGAACAGTTAGAAGATCATATAGATTAGATTCCGCATGAAAGGTGTTAATGTTGTTTAGACCATACAGCACCTGAACCATGCGGAGGTATCCTTCAACATCATTAATTTTCAACAAATTAATCTTCTCACGCTGGATCCTGTCTATTTTCTCACGATAAAATCTTTCCTTCCTTTTGTGGAACTCCCTTACATATCTATTGAATCCTTTCCAACGCTCTCTCTTTATTTTAAACCCATCTTCCAGTCTTTCTCTGATTTAGCATCAGGAAACGATAAAAAATTACAAATTATAGTAACAGTGAGAAATAGATAATAGCAGAAGCAAACTTCCATACAAGCTGATACATAGAACTAAACTACCTGTGAACTTCTATCTCACTGAAGAATTCCTTTTGCCTTTCTCTAATTCTCTTATGTCGCTCCTCCTTCATTTTCTGCTCATATCTTTCAATTTGTTTAGATCTCCTCCCAATTCTATGCTTCTTAATTGATTTCAGTTTGTCGATTTCGCTGACTATTGGTTTAAAAAAATCATTTAAGATATCACTGCAGCAAAATGTTTTCAATTGTCAGTCTAGCAAACAAGAAGATTCATCAAAACTTGCAAGGAAGTAAGAAACAAAGTAGTTGGAATTAGCAAAACTGATGAACTCCCCACATCTGAGACGGGAAAGAAAGAGGAGAGAGAGAAAAAACCAAGGAAGTAGAACTAAAGTAAGAGGGGAGAAGAAAACTAGGATGGAGGTCAATAGATGGCAAGCAAAGAATGCAAATCTGAAGCACAGAAGGATAAATTACCTCCGAAGACGTCGCTGCAACTCCAGCAACTGAAGCTTTTTCAATTCTATTACACTTTTGGTCTTCGCAGAAATATCTTCAGAAGAACTCACAACTTCCTGCAACATAAATGCAGAAAAACTGAACCATTTGAAGCAAGAGAGGCAACCAACAAATCACCAAGAAAAAGTTCATATAAGTATGGTATACAGGTACTATGCACTAAGTCATGATTTCACAACATTAAAAGACCAAAGGAAAGATTTAGAGTAAACAAGTAAGATTTTCAAGTGTACTTGTCTGTGCTCGATTAACTAAAGATCAATCAGACTTTAATACTACAAGCAAAATAGGTAATATGGTAGCAGGAAACAACAAAAGTATTTAAATCGTCTTTTCCCTAAACAAAGTATACTGACAGATCTCCTAATTAATTAGCAAAGGAAAAACAATATATATACATATATATATATATATATATATATATATATATTGCCACATATGCTCCAGTATAACCACATAATGTTTATTACTAATATATAACCATATCATTAGTGATATCACTAGAAATGTCAACATAAAGATAATAATCATACTTATCTAAGGGAAAGTCATCATCTGAGAGAACACGAGAAATGAAAGAACTATGCAACACATCATAGATATGTTGAAAATTCTAGAATAGCAGGTACCAGTCCAGGACTCAAAAGCATTTGCTAGGTGAATTTGCAAAGGATGAATCTCTAATGTCTCGAACTAAAAACCGCTTTTATCATGAAATATCGTGATATTCAAAGATACATCCTTCATTATCTAAACATGTGTACATCCCGAAAAAATACAACACTTTTGCTTGAATATCTAATTACAATGCAAACCTTTAGCTTATCAGAACAAGCGGCAATTTTTTGTGCTGTTTTCTGCTGTTTCTGGGTCCAGTTTTGCTCGTTGAAAGCTTTTCTCTTCTGCCTTTCCATGATCCATTTTTCTATAGTGGTATACTTCGGAGAAGGATGCCTGTCGGTAGATATTGATGTAAAATCCTCTTCCTGATCTGTCTCTAACACTGTAAATTCATATTTCAGTGAACCAGCAAAATCATTTTGTCACAAAAAAAAAAGAACTAGTATAAGCCTTTTTTTTAAGAAATAACACATTAGATTTACATTACATAAATAAATAAATAAATAAGCAGGTCATGTATAGAACTATCAGATAATATAGACAACTATCATCTTTAGTTGCATCAGATTAAATTTACTTACCATGTGAAGCATTTTTACCAAGAACATTGGAATCCTTATTTGGCATTGAAGGGTAATTCGTGCCACTAATTCCTGAGACAGGCTTCCACTGGTCCTTCAATGGAAAACTTTGCAACTTCTTGTCAAAATATATCTTTCCTAGAGAATTGCAATCGATAGGATTTTGGGCTTGACTTGAATCATCTTTTCTGTGTAGCACCGCTTCATTCATAACAAAGTTAGTAGGTAATGATACACTAGGAATGTCATTAGCAAATCCATTTCCAGACTGACCATTCTCCTCAAGCATTGATTGTTCGAAAGGGGTCAGAAATGCAGAGGCTATACCTTTAGGCTGGATGTGGTTCCCTAAATCATCCTCATGATCACGGTCAAATGTTTCCCTTATGCTTGAATCATTTCTTTCTCTTGCTGCAGATGCTTGTAGTTCTATAGCTTCCTCTCTGATACCCTCAGTATCTATTTTCCCTCTTGTCACTAAACACTTCCTGTCGTTTCCATTTTCAGCTGCAACAGCAGGCTGAATAACTCTCTCATCCGAAAATTTAGAAAAATCAGATTCTTTTGATATATTACAGTCCAAGCTAGTTGGGTGACCCTTACTGCTATCTAGTCTTTCCAATGACCTTGGGACTTCTGCGACACTGCTTGGATCATGACCGAGTTGCTCCTTCCCTTTCTGGTCAATAAGATCTCTGCGAGTTCCCTCTGCTGAACACAATGTTAGTCTTCAGTCAAATGGGTAAAATTAGAAATTAGATGAAGCACATTATTTACCTTCCTTAGAATAGATGTTTCCAAGGGCAATCTCAAGATGAAGTTTCTTTGGCATCAAACCATTTCTGCACATGCAAAGTAATAATGCTTATCCAGAAAGAATTGCAGAATTCCTAATTTAGAAAGATGAGCTTAACACTATGTAGCAAGTATTCACTACCTGAAAGCCAAAAAGACAAGACACTGAGCTCTGAGTTGTTTTAATTGTTGTTCCTTGAACGGAAAGCCTGCACCAGAAGCCTGAGAAACAGGAGATTTCCCAGTATCCCTAGAAGCAGTGGTTCTGAGCATGTTTGGCTCCGAAGAACTGCTTAAAAAGGAACCCTGACAAAACAACATCAACAACTAAACTCCAGCTAAACAGAAATAGCCTGGAAATCTGTAATGAATTTTAAGAGTATTGTAGGAAAAAATAATTGAAAACCACAAGCTAAAATAACCATAAGGTGGTAGATGAAATAATTAAATATCTTTAACTCTTGATGACAGCAGTACCGTATTTGCATTTGTTACCACACTAGATCCCCCATGATCCATAGTTTTTGCAGCTATATTTTTCCCAGAAGAATGATCTCCAGAAGGAATAGCAGGAAACGCTTCCATGCTTCTATCCTTGGTCATTTTGGCAGCAAAGCCATGGCTATCAAAGGAAGAGTTACCAAACTGCATCCTATTTCCTGAATCTGCCGATAAGTAAGAAGCTGTAGCACCAGGAGAAACCCCATGAGCCTTGACAGCACCACCTGAAACACAATGTTTCACATTAGGCAAAAATACTCATCTAAGGCAAAGGGTGGAGCTACAAATACTTGAAGATATATAACACCTGAAAAGGTATAAATGAAACATAGAAGCTCAGAAACATTAAAACTTCTTTTGCTTCATTAAAAAATAATGAATTGCACAGATAACCAAACACAGAAAAAAAATACTTTCAATTCTGCAACATATATGCTCTTACAAGGAGTCCTCTTGCTACAATTAGCAGTCAAGATCAAGATCCTTGGAAAAAATCTAACAACTGTTGACTCTATGTTGCCCCAATTTGAAATATAAATCAATTTGGTTTAGCTTAAGTAGCTCTTTTTCCAGTTCAAATGACCATCATACGCTTGTTTGCCAAAAAGTAAGAATCAAAACCAAAATACTGAAATCAAAATTATTGTTCAAGACTTACCACTTATATGAGCTGCAGAAACTTGATACAATTCTTGTCCACCACTTCCTGGACCAGTAGGTGCCCTAGCTGATGCATAGGTCTCGGGATTGCCGATCTCATTTCCAGATTTAGACTCCTTAGCAGCCCCAACTCGCTGAGAAGACCCTGCAGTAACATTATAGTAGTTAAAAGTAAAATAAATAGTATTGCAGTCACTATGCTGATGCCTTATTCAATGTGAAAACAATCAAAATCGTACCAGCTAATTGCTGTGATGTAGATTCTCCCATTTGTGCTCCAGCAGTCAATGGAAGGCGAGACGACATTAAAGTTTCTATATCAAGATTGTGTTCTTTGATAACAGTTTCCATGGCCCTTCATGGATAACATAGAAAAAGAAGCATGAAGCATCTAAAAAAAAAAGATGATGCATACTGAAAGAACTAAGAAGACAGTTATTAGTATCATCAGGAGCAACAAAAATATCAAATAATAAACTTGGTTAGTTGTGTTTTACTATCAGTGTCACAAGGCATCCAATGCACTACCTCATACTTTTAAATAGAATGTTGCCTAAACCCATCCTTTTAAGTTTATCTGACTTTGAATAAGGGATGAGGAAAAATTTCGCAGACACCATATATATGTATATACTATATATGACACAGCTCATGAGGTTCTCACTTGGGCTTCCATTGCTGGTAGACTCTTTCCAACCCACCTTGGGCATGGGCATGACATCAATCCTCAAAATTTTCTAAAAGTTCTTGAAGAATAAATATGTATATACACATTTGGACTACACAGGAGGGACATATTATATAAACATAGAGAGAGAGAGAGAGAGAGAAAGGACTGAAATCTCGATATGGATCTCCAACATATTTAATGAACTGATAAAAATCTACCAAATCATAAACCAACTGATTAAAGTAGACTTCCACAAAACCTGGGTCATATTACCTTGATATGACTTGATAAGGCATTGAATTTTCTTTCCCACTAGATCTCATGTGCTGCAAAATCTGTTTGACCAACATATAACCGACAAATTACTATTCATATAAACATTGCAGGTGGAAGCCAACAGAGAAAAAGAACAAGCATGCGCAGCAATAAAAATTCTCGTATACCACATAAAGCTTTGTGGCCAGTTTGGAAGGCTCGTCTTTAGATTCCTGGATAAGTTTATGTAGAAACTTGGCTGCCTCCAGCTCAACATTTTGTGGATTCGCCATGTAACTTGATGTGCACTTAAAAAAGCCTCATTGTAGTCAAAAGCGCACTCAAGGTGCAACGGTCCTGCAGCAGTTAAGGCGCGAAGCCAAAAAAAGCTAGTGTAAATTACTAAAAACATCATTCAGTATACTCCATCACAATTGAACAAAATATAAATAGTCAAAATTTCGTCAAATTACCATCTTTGCAACATTTTCATTAATGTATTAGCTAATTAATTAATTAATTTGCACATATAAGCAAGTAATTAGGCATCCTTCCTTCAGATAGGAGGTTCGTCTAATTTACTGAATGAAGCATAGATTTCAAAACTTAAATACCATGAAAAAAGGGTTAGTCGGTTTTCCAGCGAATTCCACCATACTCAAGCCCTGAATTTGGAAAAAAAAAACTAACCTTCACCAAGCTCATTCGCGCACAGTTTGCTGTCGATTCTTGCCCTAAATTTTGAGTATTAATTGGATGAGGCAGACGGGCTATAGTTCGCCGGAAATCTAGCTTCTGGTGGCCGGAAATTGAGAAAATGAACACGATAAGAGACGAAGAACGCGATTAGTAATTGAAAACTTTTTTTTCAAATAAAGAAATGGATTCTCACCTTCTTCTTCAAGTTCGTTCGCAGAGTGATCGCTCTCGATTACTGCCCCTAATTTCTGTGTATTGATTAGATGGGCAGATGGGCTTTACATAAATATAAGCATGGGCTTTACAAATTAAAACTTGACTAAAAGAAAATAAGCCCATGAGACATGATCTCCTTCATTAATTGAGTGAAATGGGAATTTACATTTGGTATTTTTTAAGATTTTTTTTTCTTTTTTTAACAATGTTTAAAATATATTCATGTCAAATAATATTAATTTAAAATTGGGATTTTATTAGTTCAATCCTAAAAAGATGGTGAACTATTAATATGGGGCTTAAAAGATTAAATTATCATTTCTCTCTTAATGATTTAATATTTATTTGATTAATATTTAGCTTATCAACTTGTTGGATTTCTTTCATTTCCCGTCAAAATATGTTTCACAAGTTCAATTACATTCTTCTGTAACTCATTGATAATCTACATTTTAAATTTCAAGGTACTTGCAAAAATGGTAGTTGTTTCAACTAGTGTTTTATAATCAGAACGATAACCAAATTGAGACTACCTATCAATTAAATGCTTAATTAGTCAAATATGAATTGTCTGTATATTTTCATAATTCATAAATGATATAAATATACAAGTATTATTCTGCATTTAAACAAATGATCACTTAAGAACATATCCAACAAAATCTAGAATTTAAAATAAATATAACATTATCTTAATATTTAAGTATATATATACTATATATATATATATATATATATATATATATATATATATATATATATATAGATGGCTTTGAAGAAGCACAATTATTTTGAAAAAATGAAGAGAGTTATGCAAGAAGATAAGAGAGACGTGCATGTGGTCTGTGATACTTCGGTAAAAATATTAAGAATATATGTTGAGTGATTTAGTAAAAGAGTAAGTTTCCGATGCAACTAGTATATGGATTTTAGGTTCATGCATTTCTATTGGGTCGAGTCGGATCCAATCCTAATCCGCGCATTTTCTTTTTTCTCTGACATTTATATTATATTAGTCATACATTTATGTTATTTTAGGCATATTTTTATGTCTAGTATCATAACCTTAGTGCAATATTTTAGCTTAAAAAAAATCGCTGACTTTTAATCATATATTTATGTAGAAATATCATACTTTTATCTAAAAAAATTAAGGTACAACTAACATTACTAAATGTATGACTAACATAACATAAATGTATGATACCTAGGTATTTGGCGGCGCTTCAGACCTAGATCCTGCACCAAGTGTATACAAGTTTTTGTGTTAGTAAAATATGTTTTGAAATGACAAAATCTATTTTTCTTCTTTAAAAAAAAGTTAAAATTGGAACGGATTTTCATAATTTATCTCGTTTTATCGATTTTTAGCTTCTTTTTTTCAGGCTTTAAATACGGTATTTACGTGCAATTGGATTGGACCGTAACCTATGAAAAAGTACTATTTAATCCAAATTGACGTAACAGATTTCAAGAAAAACGATGTCTATAACGTTTTGCGCAATCATGGAAATCCGTAATTCTCCAATCTCCCTCAAGATCACAAACTTTTAAATCAATATGATTTTGAGTAGTTTAGTAAATTACAATTAGAAGAGCGTCTCCAAAGAATACAATCCACCCACTGTGCCCAACACAACTAGCAACATAAGAGCTATCAAACTGCACAATTGATCTAATCTCCTCCATTCTAGACCAATGTGTGAGAGTCTCGAAAAGTTCAATAATTGTTTATTGGACTTTAAAATCCGTAACATTAGTAACATTCATTAATGTAGTTTCACAGGAAATTAGAATTTCTGATTTTTTTTTTAACAAAATCGTGAATAAAACTCTCGTGCAATTTATTTGACAATATAACGATTTAATTAACTAAGTTTTGTTTGAAAATAATATGTATGCGTAAGAATTATAGAAATTAAAAAGCTTCAAGTACTATCTATATATATAAGGATAAATTACATTTAAAAAGAAAAAAATCACCTATTTTAGGTTGATTTTCATTTACAACATGATTTCTTAATGCTAACACCACAATCACCAATTTTTGAATCATATCAATCGATATATGGATAGACATTTTTGGGCTCCAATTGCTAACGTGAAGTCTGAACTTGTACCTCTATCCTAGCCAACTACCCATATAAAAAACCACCACTTCATTCGTCAAAAAACACTATTGCTGACCACAAGCTCCCTAAAACACGAAATCTTCATTTTCTTAACCAAAATACATGATGTTTACAGAAAATCACTCCACTTTCCAAGCCTATTTCAAACTTTAAATCAATTCATAAAACTAAGTTGGAATTGAACTCCAATTCACAAAATATAAATTCAAAAAATCAATTGTGATTCAATTATTTGATTTTGAATGTGTGCACACATCTTTCAAAAGTACTTGATTGTTTTTATTCTTAATTTTTTTGTTTAGAAACATTTCCGCATAACTAATTTACGTTTCATTGATATTTGGTTATTCAATTGTTTTGTTTTCTTTCGCCTTTCCACATTTGAATTTTCAAATAATTTTTCTCTTTTTATGAAATCAAGTTTGATATATTCAAACTCAATTATTTGAATTGGTTTAAAAAGTTGAAAAGAGCTTTGAAATAGGAGTCTAATTTCATGTATTTTGGTTAAAAATTGGAGCTTTCGTGTTTTTTTATAACTTTGGGCCGAAAATGGTGTTTTCTAGCGAGTGAGGCAGTAGCCGATGTTGATTTTCCACGTGGACAAATTTCGGGTTCCATGTCATTAATTGAAGTCTCAAATGACCGTTTATATGTTTCGAATTGATATAATTCAAAAGTTGGTGATTTGTGATGTTAAAATTCATAAGTCATGTTATACATGAAAATTGATCTATAGTTGATAATTTTTTTTATGTAACCAACCCTATATATAATTATATATGTGGACCGGAACAATAGAGAAATATTTTAGTATTTTGTAATCTTATTTGAGTGGTCTTATGTGAGACCGTCTCACGGATCTAGTTATGTGAGACGGGTCAATTCATAACCCACCATTCACAATTCACATATAAATTTGTCAAATTGAATTATGTTGGTGGATAATAAAAATTTGTCTCACATTAATTATATGTGAGACCATCTCATATAAGTTTGTGTGATCTAAACAAAATTTGAAAATAAGCTACTTTATTAAAGACACTTGTTTTGTCATTAGTATTAAAACTTCTAATAGAATTCTAATATCCTACAAAAATAGCTAGCAAACTCAGCAGACTTTAAGGGCTAGTATGTAAAAGTACTTGCCATAGGAGGTAGTAGGCCAGAGAACCAAAAAATTAGAAATAAAAATGTGTGTAATATTCTACAAATTTATATATGAATTATAAAGTGTGAATTGTGGATTCACCCATCTTACATAATTAAATTAGTGAAACGATCTCATATAGGACTCACTCTAAGTGTAGGTACGATTGAAAAATGGAAACAAGCCAATATACAACCTATAAAGCATCATGGGCTGAAACAGGCCCAACAACAAACTCGAACCGAGAAAAATGATGTCTTAATATATGACCTGGATTGTGTCGAGCTGCACAACCTTGTTAGGTCGTATAACTGGGCCCTCATTCGTGTTAGAAGAAAATCAAAAGGACGACCCAGTTGTGTTTTTTTATGTATGAATCTTGGCTATGCTTATTTTAACTAATTAGGTTTAGATCAGATAATTCTTATTATAGATTTGATAATGCATAACTCAATTTGCTACTAGATTGAAAGATTAGTGTTAATTAAGGTGAAAATATGATCTTATGAGTTTTTTAGAGCTAGTTATTAATATTACGAGGTAGAGATACAAACATTAATAATTAATCTACGAATTAAGTTACAAGAGAGAGACTAATCTATAAGTTGTGATTGCCCATATAAAATAAAATAAAATTGAGTGTTATTTTACTAGATTAATAAACTTAATTGAAGTACGATGAAATCATAGCCTCAAAAATCTTTGTGCATCTTGATTTTTCTTGTTGATAGCTTGTTTGATAAATACTTTCATTTATTTGGATAACTAGCAGTACTCCCACGCGATGCACGATTTATTATTTATTATAACAATATATACGATTTGTAATAATACAATGACGTTGTTAATTAAAAGGTTAATCATGAGATTTTATTATTTCAAAATTTGTAAAAATCTTTTTTTTTTTTTGATACATCAATATTCAACAATTAAATTTGAAAATAACAACAACAACAATAATATTTTTGTGTTTGTGAGTTGTAATTTTTGAATAATTAAGAAGTGATTAATTATATTTACTAATATGTTTTGTTCATA
The DNA here is from genome assembly GCA_946896805.1 of Scutellaria galericulata. NCBI lineage: Eukaryota > Viridiplantae > Streptophyta > Magnoliopsida > Lamiales > Lamiaceae > Scutellaria > Scutellaria galericulata. Next base: position 13,425,907 of record OX335792.1, read on the forward strand.
TTTTTTTTCATTTATACCTTAGAATTATTTGTAGAATTTGTAAATAAATTTATGCCTTGTTTTTAGATGGATTTGTTTAAAAAATATTATATTTATTTCAAAATTTAGCTTATATTTAAAAAAATTAGGTTTCAAATTAATTTTAAATTTTAAAACATTATTTTATTTTTTTGATTTTTGAAACCATTTTTCAGAATTTTTTAGAACATATTATATATATTTTTAAATTGTATCTATTTATTTGAAATAATTTTGAATAAGTTACCAAATATTTTTATTATTTTTATTAAAAAATTATCCAATTTATTGATTTTATATCTTACACAATTAATATTACATATATATTTGAATTAATTTTTAAATTTTATTTATTGATTATAGATTGTTAGACTTAATCTCAAAACCTTATTATTATTGTTGTTGTTGGTCCCAAGTGGTTCAAAGGTTCAAAGGGGTGAATGAACCTCTATTAATTTTTTTTTCGAAAAATCTTTAAGAACTTTCTGCACTATATTCTATAGAAAAATACAATATTGTGCGCAATACAGTAAGTTGGGTGAGATTGCTGATCAACTTTTTGTATCAGAGTTCTTGTATGTAGCGGAAATTAGTGATAGAGTTTCCTTTGAAAAACATTTTCTCAAGAATGCTTTTTGCCAAACTTTATATGCAGATTGATTAGATATACGATGCAACACAGATATGATAAGAGCAAAAAATAAACATAGAGAGTTTATAGTGGTTCGAATGTGGTGTAACTCTTCTAAGTCCACTCTACTCCTACTGCAAGGAGGAACTTCGTTAGGTAAGATCGAATTACAGGACTCGTCGTAACAATCTATCATCTAAACAAGTTTTCACCTATAAGGATTATGCTTACACACACATTGCACGAATCCTTAGGCTGACCCACATGAGATCCTACTAATTCACACAGAGTTAATGCATTAACGACTTAAGACAAACACTCAGCAAGGATCTAAATCCTATCAATTGAGGACACTACTAAAATAACCTAAGCACACAACACAGAGGTTAAAAGTATATAAGTTTGTTTTCAACTGGTGCTTGAAACAGCCTTGGTGACTCTGGAGCTTTGAGGACTCGAAGGTTTGGTTGCTACACTAAGAGGTTAAGTGACTGAATACTTAGAGAGTGAGAAGTTTGAGAATTTACTCTTGTGAAAGTGAGTTTGAGAATCAGTAATTCAGTAGTTTTTTCAGCCAGCTCTTCCTCTATTTATATATGTAGGAAATGTGTTCATTGAAGAGAGACACACTTCGTTTGAATTTGAATTTTGTTGATCGTCCTTGATCTTGCATTCAATGTCTCTGAAAAATTAAGGACGAACTCCTTGTCTTATTCTGTAAATCATTAAATGCGGATGTTCTCAGCTTCAGGGTTGTTGCAGATTGTCGACCCACATGTCAGTGGGACACTAGTTTTTCGTATAGCTTGATCACTTGTCTTTACTGGGTATATTTGACAAGATGTATTCTAGTATAGCAGTGGTCTTCCTCGTAAAGTATGATTGTGTGTTGTCTTCTTCTGCTTTTTATTCTGAAGTGTTGTACTAGCTTTCTGTTCTGAATGCGGCGCCAACTTTCTATTCTGAGTTTGCAATGAACTTTCTATTTTTCTTACTTGCTGCTTGTTGAATCTTCTGAATGTTGTAGCAGAATCCGATAAGGTTTCTTTGTTGAATCTGACTGCTACCAAGAACCTTCTTCTTACTGATTTCCGAGATACTCCATTCTTCAACTCATATTTTTAAGACTCAAAAAATAAACTAAGTTTCCACTTAAACAGTGTGGAAAAATGGGGTACTCTAAATTTTATTACAATACTATTTTGTCTCATCAAAATCTAAATAGAAATATCCTAACAATTATTATTATTATTATTATTATTATTATTATTATTAATTTCAGATTTCATTATTATTTTAATATTTTTATAGTAGTTTTCAAACTTTTAAACATTTTACAACCCTTCATAAAATGAAATTTACATTTTAAAATTATTTTCCAAATTTATATATTAAAATTATCTCATTTTCAAAATTTTTAATTTTTGACAATATTTAAATTTCATTATTTTCAAAATGTAATCATATCATTAAAATATAATGTTGGGATATTTCAGTAGTTATCTTGATAAGACAAAACACAATAACACAATAAGAAAAGAACAATTTGCTTAAGGTTTTGATACCTAGTTTCCACATTACATGATCACAAGCTTAACGATACTGAAGGAAAGATCATGTAATGGTTTTCCAAGATTCAAGGAAAACCAACCTTAGAAGAAGTAAGCACACTTCTAAGGATCAGCATGCTGTAGGGAACAGCAAGCTAAAAGAAGTATCCTTAGTAAAAAGGAGATAGGATACTGAAAGAAGTAGTCAGCAGGCTGCAAGAAAGCTGTTCTGATAGAAGAACTCAGAAAGCAAATTACTGCTGTAAGAAACCAACAACAACTGCAAGAACCCATACTTGTAGCAAAGACTGTTGAGGTTACAGGACCAGCCGAGGAGATGGGGTCCTTGCTGAAGACCTCAGGTGAGGCTATTGTTCAGACAACACTCTCTGAGGATTAGAAGACCTCTGAAGGGGCGGCTGTCGGGACAGTACCCTTAGAGGATGCTCGAGGAAAAGCAGATGTAAGCTGAGGTAACCACTAAGCAGCTAGAGACACCTCATGAGGAGGTTGATGTTGTTGCTGCTGCAAGCTCAAATGAACCTATCTAGGTTACAGAAGCAAAGGTTACTAAGGAAGCTGCAGATGAAAATGCGGCAAGTAGCTGCTGCAAGAAAGCAGTTGCAGCACTGCAGCAATGTAAGAAAGAACAGCATACAACATACTGCAAGGAAGGATACATCAATATTGTACGAAGACTCTGCAAGAAGGCTTAAAGTTACAGCAGCACGGTAAAGGACAAACTGCTGCAAGCAGACCTAGGATACAGTACGAAGCTTTCTACTCAAACAGTCAATTGAAGAAGTATCCAAGCAAGAATAAATAGAGTCGTTCTAGAGAAGATCAAAGTTGCAGACACGGAGCCAATGACAGGACGCTACGTGAACTGATGCGCTGTGAAAAGTTGCAAGCCGCAACAATCGCATTAAATGCTACACAAGAAAGTCAATAAGCATTTAATGCGGTAACAGAGGAAATCTTGAGAAATCGTAGTTCACACTCAATATAGGAAAGTGTCTTCCTTCAACGGATACTTTCCCCAACGAATATACTCTCAAGATGTATAAATAGAAGGTGTGGCTGATTGAAAAATTTGCTGGACAAAGTTAAGGAGAAACTCACATATCATCCAAAGCTTTTAAGCTTTCACATGTTCAGCCACTCAACCTTCTAGAAGCAGTCTACAACAACAAAGGAGCTATCCAAGATCAAGACTGTCTCTTACTAGTTGAAGATTTATTTTCTTTTTAACCTCTGTCCTGTGTGGTTAGGTTGTTTTAGGTGTCGAACAGTTGATAAGAGAAATACTTGTTGTTTGTATAGTTGTCTAGGTGTTAGACAACTTCTCTGTGTGGGAGTGTGGAACCCTGTGTGGGTTAGCCTTTAGAGTTCGTAGGAGTTGTGTGAACACTGGACTCTAATAGGTGGTTAACTTTGTAAGTTGATAGATTGTTAGGAGTGTCCTGTAAATCAATCTTGCTTAACGAAGTTCCTGCTCGAGGTAGCAGTAGAGTGGACGTAGAAGGGTTACACCACCTTCGAACCACTATAAGCCATAAGTGTTTTATCGCTTTCTTATCTATGCTTTATCTTTTATATCTCTCTATGTCATAAGCATAAAACGTTTTGAAAATGATCATTTTTTAGAAAACCAGCCTTGTGTCTTAAAACCTTTATTTTTCCGCTGCATATAAAACTCTAGGTTACAGCGTGCAGCACTGCATCCTAGTGCTGTAAGCAATAACTGACTGACGCTGCAAGTTCAAGTAACTTGCAGAACAGTAAAATTTTAACAGATTTTCAAAATCAACCAAGGTTCATTCATCCCCCGAACCTCAGACACCACTTGGGACCCAACATATAATCATATCATTTAAGATAGTTTCTTTTGTTTCATATGTATTTCTATATATAAATTATAAGATAGCTTATTATGTAAGACTTATGTGAAGTTTATTGTATAAGATACTTAAAAGTTATTTAACTTTTTTTATTGGTTGATAGTTTGGGAGAAATAGTGGCAAATCAGTAATAATTGTCAACTTTCCCCATCTTTATATATATAAAAGTAAGACTACTAGGGACACTTGGCTAGAGGTGTTCAAACGGTTCGAACTGCCGGTTCGAAAAATCATGGAAGGCCAAACCAGAACCGAACCGTGGGAATTCCGATTTTGGTTCCGATTGGTAAACTGTCAGTTTCGATTCGAACCGCCAGTTTGGACGGTTTTTGTAACACACCGTCAAGAAAACTTGCATTGCATATTTTATAAAAAATTCTTTTATCGTTCAAGTATAAATGATTTAAGTGTGAGCTCTTATATTACTTAAAGTTATGGTTTACGAATTACGTTGTGCTTGATGATTTTAAGTGGATAACATATATATTATATCTGGGAATTTTTTAATAATTATTAATTTAAAGTTTTATCGGGACCTTAAATATACACTAGGATTTCCAAAAAAAAATTATCTTATTATTTAATTGATTAGTGTCCAAATTTGAACGGGTCCTAAGTTGGGACCGGACAAATTATTAGTTTTATGGAGGTTATTAATTTATCGAGTATTATTTTATGAAGGCTTTACTGTATTTATGTGATTTTATGTGATAAATTATTTTACTTGAACACACATGCATACATCATAATGTGTATCAATATATATCTTTTAAAATAAAATCTTAAAACATAGTATGCAATTTTGAACATACATGCATGAAATGGAAATTGTATCTTCTTTTATTATGAATGTTATTTAGTAAAATGAATTATGCATGTAGTATTAATTTTAGTCTCTTTTGTGATCATAAACACATATATTTATATACATATATTTGATTAAAGAAAGAGATCAAATAATAATAATAATAATAATAAAGAAAAAAAGGGTAGAAGAATAAGATGAGTGTCTATGTATAAATATCACACCTTGATGACTAAGGTATGGCATAACACCTCCTACTTCATTTTCTACACCTCCTACTAAACCTTTTACACCTCCTACTCCATTCATGTTGGTTATTGATGCATCAAGTTATAAAAAATAAAAAAAAGGGAAATATTCAGCAAGCTTGGAAGAAAAGAATAACAATAAAAGAAATCACACTTTTTTCTCCCTTGCAACTTTAAAGGTATTTTGGCTAAAACCTTTAATTTCTTCTTTAAATTCTAATATTTTCTGACTTGTAGCATATATTAGAAGATAAAAATATGTTCTTTGTAATTTGGTTGAGATTTTTCATATAAGTTTTAATTGAATGAAAAGAAAGAGTTTGTTGCTATGCTAGGTTAAAGTTTCATAATCTGCTTCTCGGTTCTATAACTTTCTGAAATATTTAGAAATTTAATTGGGCTAAATCCTTTTAACATGTTGTAATATAAAAAGTGAAGAACATTTTTGTTAAATTTCATAATATTTGGACTTGAATTCAATTTACTATGATTTTTCAAACATAGTTCTTTCCTGTGACAGATTTATCCTGTTTTTAGGTCTGATTAAAACCCTTCTTTAGACTTTTTTACTTCGATTTCAAAAATGGTCTTCTATTATATTTTATTACAGATTCTTATAGAGATTTAAAAATTTACCATGTAATTTTTGGAACCTTGTACGATTTATGATGATTTTAATTTACAAGAAAATCTATTTTCAGCATACATTATGTCTTGTTTTCTACAATTTTAGAAGATTCATAACTAATTATTTGAATCTTATTTTCAGTTGATATTTTTATATGTTATACTTTTATATGTTTTATGATTTCTGTAAAAATATGAAAATATTTCATTAATTCTATAAGGTTTGGTAGGGTTTGCAATATAGACTGATTTTGAGCTGAAATTCAAGTGAAAGTCTTTATTAGGATTCTATTTTTATTTATTTATGTGCACTGTGAAAAATTGTGAATTTTTAGAATATGATACTAGACACTAATATGTGATCAAGTAAATATTTTTGTGATTTTAGGAATTACGTATGAGTTATTAAAATTATTGCGACTTTATGTGTCATTTTATCCTTAAAATTGCTAGTTTAAGTGCTTAACAATTATATAATAAGTATGATGATGTATTCTATATTCTAAATCTCACTTAAATGATTTGTGTATGATATGATCATGTTTAGAATTTAATATAAGGATCAAACATGTATTAAATAAAGTATGACGAATAATATTCTGGAGTAATGAGTATAAAATCTTATTAATATATGTCTTTAGAGTGATTTATTTGAATAAGGTTATTAAATGGTGTTGTGATATTTCTATAGTTATCTTGATAAGATAGACCAGTATGCATAATAAGACAATAAAGTTTGCTTAAGTAAGTTTCCACGTATTACATGGTCATAAGTTTATCTTTATATGGATAAGATCATGTAATGGTTTTCCAAATAATAAGGAAAACCAACCTTAGAAGAGACATGAAGATATCTTCTAAGAGCAGTAAACTGAAGGAACCAGCAAACAAGATTCTGGAACATGAAGCTTTTCAGAATTAGGAAGTAGAACAGGATTCTGGAATAGGAAGCTGTTCAGAATCAGGAAGCAGAGCAGGATAGGACATGCACGCTAGGAAGCTGACTGCAGGTTTCAAGAATAGGAAGCTGCTCTGAAACAGAATCTTGGTGTGGAACAGAAAGCAGCATGGAACCACATCCTGAGCCGCAAGCAAGGAAGAGCTATCGCAATCTATAGAAAAAGTAGGAAGTAGCCAACGAATCCTTTAAAAGATAAGTGCTACTCCCATCCATGCAGTACGGGGAAGACCATGTAACTCAAAGAGGAGCAAAGCTATCTGGTAACTAGAGTAGCCACCCGTTGCATGAAGGTCAAAAATAGTAGGTGCATTAAATGCACATGTCAGAGACAATTCAGAAGCATTTAATACGAACACAAAGAAGATCTTGGAGATCAAAACTTCAATTCAAAATGGAGAACAGGGTCGAGATAAAAATCAGTTATATTCCAGAGCTTCTCAAGCTTACTCTTGTTTAGCCACTCAACATTCTAGGAGCAGTTTCCAATTGTGATAAGCCTTCAAAGATCAAGACTGCTCCGCACCAGTTGAAGAACCTTTTAGTTTCTTTTAACCATTTGTTGTGTGCTAGGTTGTTTTAAGTTTGGTGTACTTAGTTTATAGGATTTGATCCTTGCTAAGTTTTGTAGTCTTGTGTAGGGTATTTACCATGTGTGGGATTTGGCCTAGGAGTCGTGTGACTCTTGTAGGTGATAACTTGTTAGGAAGAGATTTGGAAAGTTGAGACTTGTAATTCAAACTGACCTAACGAAGTTCCTCCTCAATGAAGGAGTAGAGTGGACGTAGAAGGATTACACCACATTCGAACCACTATAAACCATAAGTGTTTATTTACTTTTGTCTATCTGCATTGCATTGATGCATATCTATCCTGTTGCATTTGTCATAAGCATACTGGTCAAAAGATTGTGATAAAATCATCTTTGAAAAGAAAACTGGTTTTCATAACGAAACTCTATCTTTGTTTATTACGCTGCACACTGTGACATCGAGTCAGAAACCTAAATCAACATTGTGCCAGGTTTCTGAAGTGAGTCAGGTTACTGTCTTTTCTGTAGAAACATGAACTTGTTCATAGAAAAGTTTTAAAATCGCAAAATTGATAGAGGTTCATTCACCCCCCTCTAAACCTCTGACCACTTGGGACCAATAAATGACTATGCTTAGGTTAAGATAACCTAGATATAAGATACACACGAGTATGTTATATGACATAATAGACTAAACAGTTAAATGTGTCGAGCGCAGTTTGAGACAGTCGGTGAATCCAGAAGCAATCCTCGCACAATCAACATACATCTGGGTAACTTTTACTCTCTATTATGTGTTGATAATTAAATTAATAAGTTATGTATGAAATCTACAGGTGAAGCCCGTAGTTATAACAGGTAGGTAGTCTTCCTACCGAGCAATGGTTATAAAGGCGAGAGTATCTGGTCTATGAAAGCAAGGTTTAGTGGGCGAGCGACTCCTACATTCCTTTATGTTATAATATATATGGTACAGGGTGGGCGTACCCGAAGGACATGTAGTATTTGCTTAATAGTTTAATTGCTTCAATATATTAGACAATAAAGTTATCCCACTGGGATCCCTCTCCGGAGGTGTCTCATGATGTTTTTTTTTTTTTATAATTTTCAAGTTGGGCAGACGATGATGTGGACGTGTAACAGGTTGGGCTGACTTCTCAATGTCACTTTAAAGTTGTTATACTAGATTAATGTTTCCTTTTGAGAACAATATGTTGTTTAAATATATATAGTATGATAAACAATGGGTCTAGACTTATGTATAGTATGTTTTGTTATATTAATTCATATAGGTTTTTGGTTCGAACATTTTACCCAGAAATGTGGGTGAGACACGACTAGACTTGATTTATAGTTGGATATATGTGTATATATGTTACGTTTTTAAACAAACAAAAATAATATAGCTCTCGTGTCTTCATTTTAAGTCTTTCGCTATATATTAGAAAGTAATTATAATTTTTTTAGTTCCTAAATAAGTAAAGGGTGACGACCTATTTCCAATTAAAAGGGGAACGGGGCATCACAATTTTTTTCTTTCTCTTTTTTTTTTTAATTTTTTTAATTTTTTTAAAAATTAAATTTGCATAGACATATTACAATTATTCATATATTACAAAATAACAATGTTTTTTGAGTAAATAATTTGATATAAATTAAAAAATAGAACTTACATTTACAAGTTATAACAATACTACATTACAACTTATAAGTTATAATTTCAAAAAATTAGAAATTACAATTTAAATACAACCAAATACAAACCATAAACCTAAAAAAATCATAAGAGTCAAATCGAATTTACACTAAGTTGATTTTGAATTAGATGAGTTTAAATTATAAAAATCATATTACTTTTAGGTCTATGTGTCATTTCTAAGTCACTAGGGGTTAAATTATAAAGTCCATAATTATTTCTAGGTCATGTGTTATCTTGCAAATATGAGGGCTAAATTGAAAGGCTAAATACTTATTTTTAAGTCCTTAAATCTATATATCTATATATAATAATAGAAGTCAGTTAGACAAAATGGTAATTTTATTAAGAACTAAGGATAATTTCGTAATTCAACATTTCTAAGGATAATCAAAAGAAAATAAATTATTTTACGCAATTTTTAAAAATCAAGATGAGAAAGCCACTTCCTCCTTTCAGCAAGTTTTAAAAATCACGATTAGAAAATCGCTTCCTTTTCAAAACTGATTATTTTTCAAAATTTTTGCCAAAAAATTATGTCAGAAAACTTGAATATTATCCGTATAAAATTTTGTTTGTTAACAAACTCTTATTTTTCAACAAATTATAAATTAGAAAATAGCTTATTTTCAAAAACTGATACTTTTTCTGATAATTCTCTTTTTCTGTGATATATTTCCCAAAATGTTTTCTTGATAATTTTATATTATACGCAAGTATTAAAAATCAAGATCGGAAGACGGCTTCCATGCAAGTTTTCAAAATCACAATAAACAACTTTTTTTTTTCAAAACTGATTCTTTTTCAAAAAAATTTCCAACAAATTATATCAGGAAACTTGAATATTACCCGTAGAAAATTTTGTTTGTTAACAAACTACTTATTTTTTAACCAATTAGAAATCAGAATACTTTTTCAATTTTTTTAAAATTATAAATGCAAACTACATATCCAACAAATTATGCCAGCAAAATAGGATATTATCCATACAAAACTATTTTTTGTTAAAATTCATTCTCAAATATCAAAAAACTGCTTATATTTAATTACATTTGTCTAGATACATTTTCAAAAAATAATATTCGCATATTCATATTTAAAATAATATTATGAAATAAATAAATCTCTCTCTTTCTCCTCTCTCTCATTATCTCTCTTTATATTTAAAAAAAAATTTAAATTTCTATCAAAATATTTAATATTTAATATTATGATTCAAATTTCCACGTTATGTGGAATAACGGTTCCCATTTTTTTTTCTTTTTTTTCCACGCCGTTTCACCTTCTCAAATTTACACGTTCACATATAATTTAAATATTTTCCCACTTATCAAATAATAGTTTTATATCACAATCTTTACACGATGTTCTGCGAAAAATCTCACGCATATTTTCTCAATCATCTGCTTCTGCAAAGTAAATCTCACACATAAGAGTTCTCCATCTGATTTGGCAGATCTTCATAAAATATCCTAATGGCTCCAATTTAGAATATGATTTGTGATATTGATACTACTAGAAGACTCTGGAGCCTTCGTGTGCAGTGTGTTATGGCTTATAATGTTCATGCATTCGAAAGTCGAATGAAGTTATACAATTTTGATTGTGTTTTCAGAGATAAAATAGTAATTTATTTAAAATGATCTATTTTTTTTGTATATCATATTTGAATGTAATCTCTCATTTCGTTTTATTCACATTAATTTTAGGGTGATACAATCCATGAAGTTTCTCGAACCCTCACCTTGAAAAGATTCGTAACAAGGTTGTAGAAGGAAAATTGTACATACTTTCTAACTTTATTGTTTCAAAGTACGACTCCGTCCTGAGACATCTAAATCAAAGTTGAAGTTTCAATTTTATGAAAAATCACATCTTGAGGAGTATCAAGACGATGAATTTCCTAATAATCTGTACATTTTTAAACCATTTGACGAGATTATTTCTATGGAAGTCAGTAATCAAACGGTTCTATTGGGTAAGAATTACATTATTTTTTTATGAAATTAGTTTATTTTTAAATTTATTATTGTTAATGATTATTATTTGATAATATTTTCTTTACCAGCATTAATATAGATGTAGTGGAATGATTGTTGCATTTGATCCATCGAGAAAAACGAAAGTGGGCAAGAGAATTTAAGAAAAGAGGTATGTGAAAAAAAATAGTTGAACTATTTTTTACATTAATATGTTTTATATTTTACAGTTTTATTATTATTACTTGGTATAAATCTAAACCTTATTTTTTCTATGTGCAGATGAGAAATTGATATGTACCAAATGTTATATTAGATTGAGATCTATTATATCATATTTTGTTATATCAAATTGAGATATATTATATCAAATTTTATCATATGAGATTAGATTGGGATCTATTATATCATATTTTGTTATATCAAATTGAGATATATTATATCAAATTTGATCATATGAGATTGAGTAACATTGTACAATAACATTGTTCAATATATGTATTTATTTATTACATTTTGTTTGAATGACTATTAATTTATTTATTGCATTTTGTTTGCATAAATATTTATTTTAAATTGTAAACTTCTGAATCTCCAAAACACGAACTAATCAGCTCCATTTTTTTGGATAATTTTTTTTAATATCCTCCGAAAATTTCTTGGAGCAATTTCGGATATTCTCTTATCCCCGAACTGCTTCGAATTGTGCTCACCCCTAGTAATTATACACTCTTGAAGTGGTTGACTTGTGGAACACATACGCGTGCTTGACTTAGCTCGGCATGGTCCATAGACTTGGGCAGATTGGGCCTAAATTTGATATTGGTCGGGGGCCAAACCTGTTTTGTCTTTCTTGGAGCAGGCTTGTGTGGAACATTTATACATCAATGCATGCTTGGAGCGTGCAAAGTAAGCTTAAGCATGCTTGGAGCATACTTTTCTCCATCTCTGCGGCTAAGCTTGATTCTCAACCACCTGAAGTTCGTCAGAGCTCTCAAGGCAAATTTGCAACATTGCTACCTTAATAGACGAAGTCGTTTTATTTTTGGAGGCATTATGCACGATTCAGTGAGCACTACCCTGTGCATATTTTATCTTTAAGAAAGAGGACTCTTCCTCAACTCGACTGCTACTTGTCGTTTCTGTATCTTCTCATTATCACCACTTCTTGTTTTGCTTTGTTTCTAACATTCTACAGGTTTCGCCTTTGTAGTATAACCCACGATAAGACCTTGTGATTCTTTTTTTGGCTTTCCTGAGTAATTGTTGTTTATTTTCACGTTTGTTGTAACCTACAATAAGACCTTGTGATTCTTTTTTGCTTTTATAACAGAGTAATTGTGTTTATTCGTCTTTGTCTTTTTAAGTATAATGAAGTCATTGTTTTTTATAGCAGGATCAATGATACAATTGCTATCAACTTATTCTTCAATAAGATATTTTTTAAATAATCAATAAAATGAAATAGGAAAAATTGGTAAAAATATCTTGTATGCATAGATATTAATGTATATTTTATCTTTTAAAAAAACTTTTGTGCACCTGGTTTACGGATCTAGGGTCCGTGCATTCGGGTTGATCGGCCCACCACGCACAGACATGCACCGTTACGCGCCCGCACGCGCCACCAGATCGCGCACAAATTCACCCAAACATGCTCTTAGGTGTCATATCTTTATGTTATGTTAGTCATATCTTTTAGTTATGTTAGTTATACATTTATTAATTAATGTTAGTTGTACTTTAACATTTTTTTTAGACAGACATATTAATTTTTCATACCTTTTAGTTATGTTAGATATACCTTTTAGTTATGTTAGTTGTACCTTTATATATTATATAAAAGTATTACTATGTTGATATAAAAGTAGTAATATCACATAGAGATATGAGTAATATCATATAAAGGTAAACATGTACAAATTGTGGCGAAATTAATTTTTTTTTAGAGTTAAAAGTATTAAATAAATGTATATATTTGGACATAAGTGTATGGCTAATATAACATATATGACTAACACTACTAAAAGATCAGGCAAAAAAAAAAAAATGCATGAATTCGGATCGATCCAAACCCTAACCTGACCCACGTGTATGTGTGTTTCAAGTGCATAGAAGTATAATTCTTTATCATTATATAGTTTGGGGATTTTTGAAAACACTTTTTATGTTTATATGTTTATGTCATAGATATCATTTTACCACATCAATAAGAGATGTTATTATGGCCGATTTTTTCACACGTGATATTGGTTTATTACTTTTTCCTCATACAACCATAGTACTGTCATGTCACCAGGATGAAAATATTCGAAAGTATCTCCAATATTTTTTCGATATTTTCATTTTTACATATATGACCAATATAAAATGGGGTGCAATCGATATATCTCCGATATTTTATTTTTTCATATAACCGGTAAAGAAATGAGAAATTCTATCAAAATATTGGTAAAATATCGATTAATATCCGTATCGATTTCGATATCGGTGGCTTCATGGTACAAATTGTAGGAAAATAGGTGAAATATAGGGGAAATATCAATAAATATCGGTATGATTTCGATATCGGTGGTTTCATTGTACAAATTATAGAAAAATCGGTGAAATATCATGAAAATGTCGGAGAAATATCGGTAAATATTGATACATATATGTACCGATATTTCCACCAATATCGATATTTCCATGATATTTTCGTGAAATTAAGATATCGATATTTCCATCGAAACCGAAATTTTCATCCTTGCATGTCACATAAAAAAATTACGGAATTGCCAACAGTTTCATTGAAGACTTAAAATAAAATAATAAAATTTAAAATATTATTTAAGTAAATATAGAAATATATTAAAACTAGGAATATTTATTTTGAATAAAAAGTATTTTAATAATATGTAAGATCAAAACATTAAATCTCAAAAAGTGGATATTATAACAATTAAATTATACAAATAATAATAATTTTGGAAACTATTTTGAAAAATTGAAATTAACCAATAAAATTTATTATTATTAATTTAAGTTAATATTGAAAAAAAGTAGTCATAAATGGTTTTTAAAAGATCAAAAAATTATTAATATATCTAAAAAATCAACAAATAAAATCTAAACAAAAATTTGATAGTAAAGTTATAAAAATAATTCTGGAAATTACGTCTTAAAATTTGGAAATAACAAATAATATTTAAGTAAATATATAATACAATAAAATCAGATTGTTTATTTTAAAAATCATAAATTATTTTAAAATATTTTAAAATCAACAAATAAAATCTAAAATATGTTTAATAAAATAATAATACTTCAGAAAATTATGTTTGGAAATTTGAAATTAACAATGTTTTGTTCCTATTTTAAAAGTAGAATTGATAAATTTTTAAGTTATATGACTAAAATTTATATTTTAAAACTATTTTAGTGATTAGCTGACAGTACAAAAAATGAAAATTTTCCTTATGCATCTCATAAAACGAAAGAGGATTAAAGTATGGATTGACATGTTGTTCTCAAGGTGGTGGTGTGTGGTGCTGGTAACAACTAATATGTTGTTGAAGCATTCAAAAATAAATTAATTTGGGATCTCATACCTATAGGGATCGTAATGGGACCGAGGCAGGACGATCGTAAATGCACATGCCCTAACCCACGCCCTGCAATGGGTCAAGAATTTTCGCCCCGTGCCTCGAGAGTTTTTTTAAATGTCAATGAAGACAAAGTTAATATTTCTCATGAACTTCATATTTTTAACTAATAATGTTAATATTGTACATATATTTAAAATACAAAAATAAGTTCAATATAATCATTTTAATTTTATCATGTGAAATTTATTATGAAATAATTTTAATTTTTCCAACATAATCATATCCATAATCATAATGAACATTTTAAATATGATAAAATTATGTTGATTATAATTAACTTCCATTTATATTTCTAAATATATATTCTATAATATAAATTAATGCATCATATATATATATATATATATATATATATATATATATATATATATTCAACCCACCCAATATTTTTTTTAGTTTATTTTTTTATTTTAACGTTTATAACAACCATCAATTTTTCTTTTCAATTAAATGATAAAAAATGAAAGTCAAAGTTTTACAAATAAATTTCTTTATTTATTTTAAAACACATATTCAAAAACAAATTATTCAATTTCATTAATTGATAAGTTTTACAAGTTTGAACAATCACTTTCAATCAATCAACCTTAATTTTTAGTTGTTTTCTTATTTATTTATCTTCTCTAAACTTTTAAATTTAAAAAATTTCAAATATGTAAATGACCTATATTATTGAAGTTTAGCATATGTTATTTAAATAAATTTAATTAATATTTATATATTATTTAATTAGTAATGCTTCTTAGTAACATAAAATTTGAAGTAATTAATTAGTCATATTTAATGTTAGAACATTGTAGGCTTGACAAGTGTCCTTTTGATAATTTCTTTTATATATATATATATATATATATATATATATATAAAGATTTATTTCCATATCAACAAAACTTGCCACATATATCACTAACTTGGTTAGGAAATAATTAATTTGGGGGGTGTGCGATTCATGCAAAAAAATGCAATGGAAATTTGGAAATTTTGGTGGAAAAAAGATTAAAATTAATTAATTTTTTCAATTGTGGAATTAAAATTGAACTTTTGAACTACGCTAGCTAGTTTCAGACACAAGTCCTAGGACATGATGAATAATGACTTTTTTGCCTACATTTTGGTTAATTATGTTTTTTGAAGAAGATCTACCATAACTTCTGCCCTAAATTTAATTAGTTTGATTTAAACTCATTTTGAGTGAGTATCAAATCAAATTTTCAAAAAACTCGATTCTGGAGAACTACATGCATTGCACGTGCGATTTAGGCCCGAGTTTTTGGATTTCGTGTTTATTTGTCCTAAATTGGCCAAATTAAAATGTTAGTGTCTTAATTTTAGGATTCGAACAGTTAATGTCCCTAAATTATAATGACCAAAATATATTGTACTAAATTTACAATTTTCCATTTATTTACTATCTACTAACATGCATTTGTGTATAAAAATTTAGTAAAAAAAACTAAAACATGTATTTAGGGGTGAGCTCGGTGACCGAACATAAATCAAAATTTTTGAAAATCGAATAGAAACCGGACCGAAATATTATTTCAGTTTGGTTCTAAATTTGATTTTTGCAAAAAATTGGAAGAAAAAAAACTTTTTTTGCAAAATTAAACAAAAAAATAAATAAATTAGGCATATCAAAACAATTAAAATCAATAAAAATCAAACTACAAAATTAAATAATCAAAATCATATAAAAATTCAATAAAATCAATTCAAAATCATCCGATCATTCAACACAATAAAAACATAGATTAATAATAGAGTGACTACGTTATACAATTCATACAATAACTAATAAATAAACTATCATGCATATTTTAAAAGATTAATATAATACGACAAGAAATTGCTTAGTTAAACCCTAAACCCTAATTAGTTTTTGGTTTTTCAACTATGAAAATCGAACCGAAAATTAAAATTTGATATTTTTTAAACGAAAGATGAAACTGAACGGAAATGCTAATTTCAATTTGATTTCTACCAAAAAATTCTCACTCCAACATGTATACATATTAATAATTGATTTTGCATATTTCGATCAGCTTGCATGTTTTTTTAGGAGAGACTTTGACAACAAAACAATCGATAATTATATTGGAGGCTAACAATGTAAAACTCTTCTTAGGGCAGAATTTTGTTGCCTAGTGATATTAGTGGACCCAACTTCAAAACTGTCTCATTAAGGCATATCCACGATTACATGATAGCAACTTCGAGAAACTGAAATTCTTATCCCCAAATTAATCAGACATAAATTTAGAACTACCTTTAAAAAAAAAAACTAAACTAAACTAAAATAGCTCACTACATGGGAATTTTTGGACATTGTAAAATGAGAAACCCTACTTTCTTGTCCCCAAGAAAACAACCCTAGGATTCTATACTCGTACCTAATTAGCAAACTAAAAAGTAGAATAAAGTGTAAAATAATAGAAACAAGTAAAGTGGGTGCCAGAAATAATTAAGTCTTTCAACAAAATGCTCCATTTCGAGGCGACACGAGCACTTTCCCGGCGTTCCCTCCCACCACCACCACCACCACCCTTCCCTCTCTTGGAAACTATCAATTTTCTTTCTATGGATTCTCGTGTTCATTGTTTCCAACTTTGCCCCTATTTGTCCACCTCTAACTTAACCCTAATTCCTTCCTTTTTCAAGTTTCCAAAACAGAGCTTAATTAATTAATCATGCCGCCTATGCACTAATTATCTAGTATTTAAACTAGTGTAAACATATATACATGCATCATGGTTAATATTAATTGCATGAAAATATTTACTAACTTTAATAAATGAATAGCCCTTATTAATAATCCCATGCTTGTTTGATGATCCAGATGGTCAGTTTGTTGGCGCAATTACGGACTTACCTGCCATCCTCTTCTTGGATCAACTCAACTTATTGATATGATCGATCGAGATCATCACTACTTTTAAAAATATTATTTTTTTCAGTAATATTGAAACAATTACTAAAGTGGCTGCAAGAGAAAAAAAAAAGTTTAGGAAAAGTAAATAAAATAATGGTAAAATAATTACAAGCATGTGAACCACCTAAAGACAAATTAAAGAGTTGCATATTTTTCATTTATAGGAGGAAATACATGCAATTACCCTTTTCAATAATAATATAAGAGAAAACTAGCCCTCAATATAGCATAATGGAAGAACATGGGTTTAATATCAGGTTGGAATTTAAGAGTCTGAGTTTGAATTAATATTGTTAATGATATCAATCAGTTGAGAAAATTGCAAATTTGGACACCATTTTAAGTCATTCACCAATGAAAGATGTTAAGTTTTCGAACTCTGACATTTAGACATTCACTTTTTAATTTGGACAATTTTAGAACAAAAAACTTGAAATGATGAATTCGAGCCAAATTACATCATAAAAAAGCACAGATTACATATGATTGGACCCGAAATTCTTGATTTCAGGCTTTTTGCCCTAAAATTGTATAGATTAAAAAATTAGTGTCTCAACTCTTAATATCAAAATCCGAAAAGTTAATGTCCTTCATCAGTAAATTAAGTGTGTCCTAAATTTGTAATTTTTCCTCAAATTAACGTACATATCAAAATCGGATCATTTAGGCAATTTTTTCATTTACATGATAACAACTTCAAAAGGTAAATTGTTATAATCCTCAAATTAATCAGACATATATAAACCTGAAATTGAGTAATAAAAAGAAAAAGAACAAGAAAAAACTAATCTCAATTTTGAAAAAATAAACGAGCCTTAATTAATTGTTACTGTTTAACCAGCTTAATTACCTTATTAATTCTCGCTTCGCAATTTTCAAGATTATTAAACATAGATAATTAAATCAGATACATATAAACACACAAACGCAAAATTTTCATTATTGGTTATTTTCTCTTTTATTATACTTAGAGGCAGCAGATCATACAAGTGAGGATAATGCAATAGAATATTCATCAGAGGCCAGATTGATTGATTTCACCACATATATTGTAAGTGTTATCAGTTTCTTTGCAAGTTTCTATCTTTTAAGATTTTAGGGTTTCCAGAAGCTCATCATTTTCTTCTTGTTTCTCGTGATAATATTCTTCATCAACCATAATTTATAGGCAAATTTCTTTTAATGGGCTTCAACCCTTCAATAGTTTCTTGCATTCTTTTTTATAATAATTATTTGCCTTTTCTTTTTTTGAGAAATATTTTTAGTAGTTAGCTGTTGCTTGCTAGGGTTTGGAAATTTAATTTTCATGGCAAGAGACGAGGGTCCTGCTTCGCTTGAAAAAACTGTATTTATATAAAATAAAAAAATATAAATAGTACGATGAAATATATATCTTATTTTTCTGTATATTTTATAAATTGTATTTACTACATGGTGAAAAATAAAAATAAAAATTAATTGGTGGTGGCAGAAAAACTGTTTGACTGAGCCAGTAAGTGGAAGACAAAAGGCACAGAAACAAAGGGGGAAATTCTGTTTCTTCTATTTTAATTTATTTTAAATAAATTTTACCAATTAAAGGACATGCACCGCAGAAGAAATAATAAAATAAATTAAATAGTGTTTGTAACTTTTGACGAGTGCGATTTTCAATTAGACGGTCAACAGATTTTTACTTGGAAAAGCCAACAAAATCGTCCAATTAATCTTTTGTTGATCTCATTGTTTATTGGTTAAATATTTTCGAAATGAAGTAATTCTCACTCCTTGTTGCAGGCTTAGTACCACATTTAATATTTAAAATGTCGGATATTTTTTATTTAATTAATAATAAACATGCTCTGTCCGTACACATTTAGCTCTATACGATACATTTCATGCAGAGTCAGTGGCGGGGATCCACACACTGCTCATACATAGTATTATAAATAAATATATATATATACCAAAATATTATCCTGTATACATATCTCTTGTGATCATTTTATGAACGTTTATCAACATGACAGTAACGTGATTATATATGTATCTTAACATCTTATTAATAGGTGTTCATGATTTTTGATTAATGTATGATTATAAATTAATTTGAATGAAAGAGGTGATTTGCAGCTGGCGTGGAAATGCTGGGTTTTGGGGTGTCATGAATTACAAAGAACGAGGAAGAGAGTCCCAATAAACCAAGTGGGATTTAGGGGTCGTATTCTTATACTAGGATTTAATTCTTGATTAATTTTCCTAATTTAATTTTGATAATTAATGCAAAGACTGATCATCAAGGACCACCATCCTTCTAATTTAGTACTAGACTAAATCTTCTAATTTATTACGACATTTTAGGCCACAAGATTATGGTATAACACATCTTGTAAATATATATATATATATATATATATATATATATATATATATATATATATATATATATATAGCACCTTAAATTGTACAAATTTAATAAGATTAACACCCCCCCCCCCCCCCAAAAAAAACTCATACGCTAATATTTAATTATTAATATAATAATAATATTATAAGTTTGGTGATCAGATTGAGTCAATCAGACCAGCACAGAAGGTTGGTGGGACATGTTGAAAATGGAGGTTTAAATATCAGTATTTCTCTCCACACTACTCTTTTTCCACCGTCTCTTAATTCTCTCTTTCTTATAGTTTCTTCTTTATAGTTTTAGAGAGAGAGAGAGAGAGAGAGAGTACATTTTCATCTGCTGCCCTTTTCCATTAGGGTAAAAAAAGCATATCAGTGTCAGTTGTACTCTGACTGCAAGATCTTTCATCACTGTATATTTGCAGCTCTTATATTTTATGTCTCCTTTGTATATCATTGCAATTTTCTTTGATTTATTTAAAATAATTTTATTGCATGTGCAGGAATTGGTTAATTGATCGTATAGTGAAGCAAGCAAGGAAGCATGAATTCCAACAACTGGCTTTCATTCCCTCTTTCACCCACTCATCTCCAAACATCTCAATCAAACCACTTCTCTTTAGGGTTAGTCAATGACAACATTGATCAAACCCCTTTTCAAAACCAAGGCAAGTGATCATTCATAATCAATTCTTTCCTTTCATACATCTTGACATGTATTAATTATAACATTATTATCATAAAAAAAAAAAAACAGCATATGTGGAGTGGAATCTGATCAACAATCAAGAGAGCAACCAAGTTCCAAAAGTGGCAGATTTCCTAGGAGTGAGCAAGTCGGATAACCAATCCGACGTCGTGTCCTACAACGAAATCCAATCGAGCAATCCGGATAACTACCTTTTCTCTAGCAATAATGTCGATATTAGTCTGGTTTCTCAAGTGGTATCTGATCCCAAGTATGATCACAACATTAATCTCCAAGAAAACAATGCTTCAAACATGCAACAACTCACACTTTCAATGGGGAGTGGAAAGGGTTCGACGAGCGAAACCCCAGCCACTCCCAGTACTGTCGATAATAGCAACGCCACCGCCATCGTTGAAGCTCCTCCGAGAAGGACTTTGGACACTTTTGGTCAAAGGACTTCCATATATAGAGGTGTAACTAGGTGAGCCACCATTTTTATTTTCTTTAATTAATTTGTTTTTGTTTTTGTGTTGTTTTATATGATCTTTGTGTTGAATATAGGCATAGGTGGACAGGGAGGTATGAAGCACATCTATGGGATAATAGTTGCAGAAGGGAAGGGCAATCAAGGAAAGGGCGTCAAGGTTAATTCATTAAATCAATTATTTAGTTTCTTCTTTATTTAATTCTTTGTAATCACCAAGTAACTAATTAAGTTTCCCCCTTTTTTTTTTTTTCAAATTGTGACTCTGCGGATGGATTAATGCAGTGTATTTGGGTGAGTCTTTATCCACTATTCAGAAATATGTATCTAATTTTTTTAATCTGTATTATAAATTAATAATTAAAATTTCTCTTGTCATTTAGGTGGTTATGATAAAGAAGAGAAGGCAGCTAGGTCATACGATTTGGCAGCACTAAAATACTGGGGAACATCTACTACTACTAATTTCCCTGTGAGCAATAATTAATCAAGATTCAACCATATAATTAAAATTGAAAATAAGCTCTACTCTACTTTAATTCTGCTACAACTATATAATCAATTAAATATTTCAATTGCAGATCAGTAACTATGAGAAGGAAATTGAGGAGATGAAGCACATGACCAGACAAGAATTTGTGGCTTCTATCAGAAGGTATATATGTTAATTAAATAGTTAATTTGTATTCGCACACACCACATTTGTTCAAAATTATTGTTGTTATATAATTATAGAAAAGACAATTAATTGGAATGACTATAGTCAGATTTTGTCAGCTCTGACGGCATCATATCAGAGTTCCTAGCTGCACCTTCTTTTTATTTATTTATAATTTAAAAATATGTCAGGAAGCATATTTTATGTATAACTGTTTCTTGAGAGAGACTAGAAAATAATTAATTGACTCACTATTGTTGTACGTTTCTGTTGAGATCAGGAAGAGTAGTGGGTTTTCAAGGGGAGCCTCCATGTATCGTGGAGTAACAAGGTGCATGTTTCTGAAATTTCTTAGCATTCCAATTTTGCATTAATATTTTTTGGTTTATATTCTCCATCTAAATTTGATAAGTGGAAACAGGCATCATCAGCATGGAAGGTGGCAAGCAAGAATTGGAAGGGTTGCTGGAAATAAAGATCTCTACTTGGGAACTTTTAGTGAGAAATTAATCCTTCATTATATTCACTTTCCTTTTCTTTTATCACTTACTTCACCATCCTCTCCTCCTTCATCTATAGGAACTTTGAATCGCATTTCCAATGACATTAACAAATGATCGTCATGCGTACAAATTGACATATTTGTACACATGACAATCATTTGTTGCCAAACAATGTAGTGATCAATAATATCCAACTGTTTCAGTGAGCCATTTCAAAAGCTCTCAAAGCTTTTGCTTCACCTTTTAGCTTCAAATAATCATTAATTTTTGTAGTGTTCATATTTTGGAGACAGAATTTTATTTAAACCCAATCTACTAAAACTTAAATTCCAGAAACTACTAGGGCTTTCTTCTAGTTGCCTATCACAATATCCTAAATATTTAAATATTTTTCAACCACAAAAAATCTAGTCTAATCAAAATATCGACTACCAAACACCCCAATATCACATCAGTCACTAAATCAAATCAATTCTATTGAAGAGTAATGTTTCACTAACTAGAATACTCATTCTTGATCAGGCACTGAGGAAGAAGCAGCAGAGGCCTACGACATAGCAGCCATAAAATTCCGAGGCCTTAACGCCGTCACAAACTTCGACATGAGCCGTTACGACGTGAAAGCCATTCTGGAGAGCAACACTCTCCCAATCGGCGGAGGCGCTGCGAAGCGGTTAAAGGAAGCTCAGGCCATTGAGTCGTCACGAAAACGGGAAGAAATGATATCGTTAGGGTCGTCGTCAAGCTTCCAGTATGGAACCCCAACTGGTGGGCCCCTCCAAGCCTACCCTCTCATGCCACACCCCTTCGACACTCAGCCATTGCTATCTCTTCAAAACCAAGATTTCTGCACTCAGTACAATCAAGAATCATCATCCCATTACCAGAACTACATGCAGCTTCACCAGCAGCAGCAGCAGCAACAGCAGCAGTATGCTTATGGGAACTATCTTCAGAGCAATCCAACGTTGCTTCATGGATTGATGAACATGGGGTCTTCGTCTTCGTCTTCTGTGATGGATCATGGTGGAGGGTTTCTGGGGATGGGTTCGGGTAACGGAGATGAGGTTTCACTCGTGAAAGTGGATTACGATCAGATGCCGTCAGATGCTACGTACACGGGATGGTCAGAAGAGACAGTGAACGGATCGAATCCGGGGGTTTTTACCATGTGGAATGAGTGAGAATAATTTGATCTCTAACGTTTTTATATGCAAACTGATGTTGAATGTTATGTTTCTAGTTTAGTTACTTTTGATGGGTTTGTTGTGGTTGGTTTTACTTGCCGTTGGTTGGTGAGTGATTTTCAGAGCAATTAATTAACATCTTAGAAATTCTATTCTTACTTGATTTGTTTTTGGTCGATCATCTGATCTTTTTGTATGTGTTTATGTGCCACTTTTATCATCACTTAATTTCCATGTCTTGTTGGTCGGTTTCGCGGAACACAATTAATTAATGAGCTGATAATCAATTTTTGTGTAGTCATCAATTGTTTTGTCACAAATTAATGATTTATTTGTTTTTTTTCTTGTAGTGGTAAAAGAAAAAATTATCATGTATTATTCATTAACTTAGATTGGAAAGGTCACATGAGTATGAGTATGAGTTCAACTTTCAGATCTTACAGAATTACTTTGGATAAGACAAATAAGGTGGGGTGTGTTTACTAATACTTGCAACATAGCATTACAATAATGAAGTACTATGAAAGAACCTATGGTTAATTCGTTGTAACTTAGAAAGACAACATTAGTTAGAAAATCAATAACAACAATAACATGCACTAAAGAGAGACATTGACATGTCAGAACGGTTGAGCGAGTAGAACTTTTTCTGTAGCCTCTTTTAGTGCTCACGATAGTCACTTGCATGTATAATTTCTCAAAGTGAAAAACTCAATTTTCGTCCTGTAACTTTGACCTTGTTTAATTTTGGTCATGTATCTTTTCACTTTCCAATTTTAGTCCTCTAACTCCTTAATTTGTCCAATTTAGTTCCGATTTTAGGCACGTCAGCAAATCCGGTTGCCACGTAAGCAAATTTACCTACGTGGCCACTGGATTTGCTGACGTGGCCACCGGATTTGCTGATGTGGCTACCAGATTTACCTACGTGGCCACCAAATTTGCTGACGTGCCTAAAATCGGATTTAAATTGGATAAAATTAGGAGTTAAAGGACTAAAAGTGGAAAGTGAAAATATACTGTACCAAAATTGAACAAAGCCTAAGTTAGAGGACAAAAATTGAGTGTTTCCCTTTCTCAAAAATACAAAATTTGATCTTTGAGATATTATCCCCACAAATCTCAAAACTCCGACAAAGTAGACATATTGCATTTAACTTGTATGAATTCTATCACCTAAAATGACGTGATCACAGTGATGAAGCTAGGAATTTCACTGAGAGGTTCAAGTTAGTTGGTCTATTTTGGGAAAATCCTTATATTTTTCTAAAAAGCTTATTTTCTAGAAAATCGTACTCTAGAAGAGTTAGACATCCTCCAAATTCCTCTAAATTTTTTCTAAAGTTGAGAAATTGTCTAAATGATTTTTAGATCTATGTAGATGGAAAGTGATAGTTGGAAGATGTATAAAAATGCATTGAGTAGAACCTACGTACTATTGAATACTATAAATAAATGAGTATGAAAAGACTTTGAACATTCAAGAAAGAATATCAAAAAAAAAAAAGTACCACTATGTTGGAGAAAATTGGTTGAGTCAATTGAAAGTGTGGGTCAATTGTTGACCACACGAGTTTGATCATTGATTTGAGGGATTTAAGTCATGCAAATGAGAGAGTAAAGGGCAAAAGATCAATATTCTACCTCTAGAGTAGATGAACATAGTATATTTATGCTCTCAAAATCGATTTTTTATGAGTGATCAATTAATGCATGGAATTGGTTGCTCATTGTTATGCCTAATGTTGACGACATGGCGTGGCACATTGAGTGCTGCGAAACACAATATGCGAAATCTATTGGGAAGGCACATTTCAGAGCCACATGGCTGGTGGCTTTCCACATTCTTATAATTGATGTAGAGTCGTGGAGAGTTCCACTAACATAATTTGACAAAAATGTCTTTAAGAATGTGTCACTTCACATGGCAGGATGTCTCTACAAATAGAGAAATGTTTTGGACAACATTTGCATAGTTTTCAAAGCTCGAAAATCTTCATTGAAAAATTGTCTTTCCCACAACGTTATCTGCGAAAAAAATTGCATTTTGAGGGAACAAATGAATTGATTAATTTCTTTTGGGGAACAAAATTGTCATTGCAAAATCTTCTCTCTCACAACATTAATCAATTCATTTGTTCCTTTAAATTTTTTTTTTTTTTTTGGAGAATTAGGGTTGTTGATTGAATGGAGATATAATTTCTTGATTTTTCAATTGCAGGACTAAAATTGATAATTGGAAATTAACAGGACTAAAATCGTATGCCTCTAGGGCAAGACCAAAAATGAATTTTCCTCCCCTGACCCTAAATAGCTTCATCCCTTTGTGATGATGAACAATCAACTCTCTCACACTTAAAAATCTAAAGACGCATATTTATAAGCTCTCCACTAAGGGTATATATCTTCACTATTGCACGATATTTTACTATAAATTTTGCACTATTTTAATATAAAAACTGTCATTCATCTCAAGTGATCTGCATTATGTTAGGAAATTATTGTTGAGATTTTGATGAGACAAAACACAAATGTAATAGGAAAATAGAGTACCCCATTTTTCACAATGTTTAAGTGAAAATAGACTAGGATTTGAGTCAAAATTTTAGGTTTAAGAATCACTACAAGAATTTTAATGATAGACAACGCATGAAAGACGACACTTTTTGTTGTCTTTCTGCATTTTGCAACTCTTTTTATGAAAAGGGTTGTCTTTTTGACAAAAAAGCGCTGATAGACAACGCTTTTTAGTAAAACGACAACGCTTTTCAATGGGAGTTGTCTTTCAGTGCATTTTTACGCTAATAGACGACACTTTTATGCAACGCTTTTTTATGTGTTGTCTTTCAGCGCTTTTATTCGGTAATAGACAACGCTTTTTTGCAACATTTTTTTGCGGGTTGTCTTTTCAGCGCCTATTTTCGCTTATAGACAACCCTATGTGCAACGCTTTTCATGGAGTTGTCAAATGTATAGTGCAAAAAAAATAAAAAAGGTAGAGTTCAAGTAAGAGTCGAACTCTAGACCTTTCAGAAGGTATGCAACCACTTTGCCATTTAACTGTCACTACTTTTTATTTACCCAAATTTGTATTTTAATGAATTTTGAATTAAGAAATTACCCCTACAATATTACTCTCACCCTTTTACACTTGGTAAAAACATAACCACCTTCCCCCAATTACTAACCCCAGGCGTCTCTGATCGGCGGTCGGCGGTCGGCGAACGAGCAGAGGTCGACGCATTCGACATTAAGGATCGAACCTGACGCCTTAATCTACATAAATATTCTTCCATCCACCAGGTCAGTTGATGATTAATTTTGAATTAAGAAACTATTCTTACAATATTACTCTCACCATTTTACAATGGGTACTTTCACCCAATTTCTAACCCTAGGCGTATCTGAGCGGCGGTCGGTGGTTGGCGGACGGCGAACGATCAAAGGTTGACACAGAGGTCGAGCAGAGGGCAAACGAGCAGCGGGTGAACAAGCAGAGGTCGGCGAATTCCCGATCGAATCCTGACGAAATAACACTTAAATAATCTTCCATCCACCAGGTTAGTTTATCACCATTCTTACTTGCTTTTGCATCTTTGAATGTGTGTAAATTCGAAGTGTTTTGAAGTTTCTTCGATCAGAGGTGGATTGTTAGGTGTAGAAATGTCTGAAGGTTTATATTCGATGGTTTCTGAAGTTTGATTGTTTGGGTGTAAATTATTTTTATAAGTCTGAAGATGATATGTCTTTGTTTTTTTCCAATTGTTTGGGTAATTTTCGTATTACACTAGGTATTGTTTGATGTATATATGCATATGGTTGAGGCGTAGGAGAGTCTGATTACTGAACGGGGTTTGCAGCCATGGAAATGTATTATCCATTAGGACTAATACATTTTTGAGTAATAAATAAATATTATCTGGCTGTGCATATTTCTTAACTTTTGTCATTTTTTCCTGATACTGAGGAGGCTGCGTTTTTCTTTTCATGGTTAATTGAGTTTGATAATGCTTGAGATGATTTTAGTAATAATGGAATTAAAATAGATGATCTTGGTTGCACAATAGTAAACCTCAATAAAATTGGATTCAAAACCGATCGCTTTATATTGGATAGTCAAGCTAAACAAGTCTTCTTTATTGAAGACCCACGAGATCCTGCATGGCATGTTGTACTTTCAACCCCTAGTAGAGAGTATTTTGATCACATCAAAAGTCATGATTTAGAAGAATGTAACATCCACCATCAATGTTTTACAATGGGGATGCCCCCACTAGACGTTGATGGTATGGATGAGAACGAAACATCATGTGTGCGTGAAGATTGTGATGGGATTTGGATTGATAATTGCACTTCCTAGTTCTTTAATTAACTTCTTGGTATATATAATGAACTTCTTACTTTTCTTTTATGATATTGTACTTATTTATTTTGCCGAATAACCTAAACTTCTCTTATTTTACAGCTTGTTGAATCATGGTGTCTCGTACAAAGGCTGCAGCAAAAGAAGATGATACAGTTGAGAAGGGTAAGACTACATTGCAGAAGGATAAAAAGGTAATTATGTCAAAAGAAGTTGATGAGGATATGGGAAGTGAGGATGATGAGGGCAGCTCTATGTCTAAAGGGAAAAGTACACGCACATCAAGAACGTCAAGAGGGCCTACTCATATGCATGCTCTTGCGATACAAAGAGCTCAATGCTTTAAAAAGAAGGTGTTGTTCAATTGCAAAGGTCAGCCCATCGGGCCAAATGGTGCTGAAATGCAGAGCTACATTGGGGTGCTAGCTCGGGAAAATGTGAAAATAACAATTGATGATTGGAGAGAGGTGCCGACTGAAGTCAAGGACTCCATATGGGAATCTGTTAATGTGAGTGTGCTAGAGTCTTTTATATTTTTTTAATTAAATGCAGAATATTTTGCTTATATTGGGTTCTAATTATTTCTACATTATAGTTGTTGTTTGATGTTCCTCCTGCATGGAAGAAGGGGTGTTTGTCTTCGGCTAACCACAAGTGGCGTCAATACAAGACAAGACTCACAAATAAGTATGTGTTTAGCAGAGTACATGAGCCTGCAAAGCTGAATACTGTGCCTATCAATTCTGGAATTGACAAAGTTGATTGGAGTAATTTTGTGATCAATTGATTATCGGAAGAGTTCAAGGTAAGATTAAACTAAAGATGCTTAATTGATATTTCTCATCATTGAAGGGTGTCATATGATTGTTAATATATTGATGTAGACAAAGAGTGAGGAACAAAAGAAGCGACGACGTTAATTGCAATATCCTCACAAGCTTTCTCGTAAAGGATATGCATGCTTGGCTGAAGAGATTGTAAGTCTTTGATTTTTTATTATTTATTTACTATGTCATCATTCTCGTATGTAACAATCATTTTGGCTATATGTTCTTCATTGTAGGCTGGTGAATTGGGAAATGATGATGAAATCAACAGAGCTATTTTATGGATTAAAGCACGATTGCCTAAGGAAGGGTAAATACAAGAAGAGAGTTTAAAAGAAACAATTACGAAGATTGTGAGTTTGTTTTTTCCTAAGTATTTTAAAAGCGAACTCTCTCTCTCTCTTACTTACCCATCTTGCTTGAGGACTTATATTGTTACTAATGTGCTTCGAAGGATGAGTACATACAACTGAAAAAGGAGGGGAAGTTCAACATTTCTGGAAAAAAAGATGGCATCCTTGCTAAAGCACTTAACGCTGCAGAACACACTGGACGTTTGAGGGGGACCGGAGGTCATGTCACTCCCTCGACGTACTATCATGTTTCGTGTTCGAATATGGTGGATAAAGAATCACTTCTAAGTGAGCAGAAAAAGATAAATTCAGAACTCGATGCACGAGTAAAGAAACTAGAAGCAATGATGTTGAAGAATGCAGCTGCACAAGAAATTGCTAGAGAAGAGAAGGACAGTTGTTCAGTCAAAATATCAAGTCCCGCTGTTATGGAGGGGGGAGAGAGACAGAGATGACAAACCAGAAATGCAGAAGAACTTGTTTCAAAATGAAGACTCGGATGATGACTTGAAAATAGTTGAGAATAATTGGCCATTAACGGTACTGATTCGTACACGTACAATATTTTTGTAAATATATATGAATTATCTATGTAACCTAATCTATATTGTAGGGTGAACCAGTGGCATTAACGTTGGAATCATGTGCGAATGTTGCTGCTTATGGCACAATTATCAAAGTGGCTGGAGCTAATCACTTTCTTCATGGTAATCTTGTACCTAAAAATTGCATGTCCGTGTCCATTGATCAAGCAGTAGATCACGATGCCCCTTTGTCAATTCCCGGTGAATGCAATAGTATTGGTGAGGCGGTAGAAAGCCATGTTGCTTGGCCATCGCATTTGGTAAAACCCAAAGTGAAGGTAATGCTTTTATACGTCATCCTATATGGAAATAATTTATTTATTAGCTACGTAAATATAGCATGTCCACTTATACATCATGCCATTATAATTTTTAGAAACCTGGAAAGAAGAAACGTGTGCACATAGACTTGCCTACTGTTGATCTATCGAGTGTGCCAAAGCCATTACATATGTTATATGAAGCTTGTTATTCAAAGTGGGGGCAATGTACAAATAGAGTTTGATCATGATGTATTTGGCCGTGAGTTCAAGATATTTGTTAACATTGAAGATATGGTTCCATTCTGTCAGTTGGAGCCAATCTCCTACGTATGTGTGGTTGTTTATATGTGGTAAGTATTCTACTTCTATTATTATTGTTATCATTACTGTTATTATTATTCGGTTTATTATTCTTATCATTATTAGTATTATTATTATTACTACATTTAACATTGTGGTTTTTTCCAATTTAAAAATGATGGTTAAGCATCTCTACAAAAGGTGGGTAAAAGAAAACAAACTGCAAAATTTCAGATTTGTGGATCCATATGAAATAGGACATTTACCGTCAACAAAAGGTGATGTAGATCATAAAGATGCGGAGATGGATCGCAGGGCACGTGCTCTAGCAAAAAGGTTGAGTGGTACATTGCCTAGCCAATTAGTTTTGGCACCTTGTAATGTAGGGTAAGATACGTGATTTCCCTTCTTGTTTTCCATATTATGATAACTTGACGTTTTGCTCACACTATTTGTGTAAATTATTAACTCCATAGATTCAATTGGATTCTAACTGTCATCAACCCCCACGATGAAACTGTTCATTTGTTGGACCCTCTTTATCATCGCTTGCATGATCAGACGTGGAAA